>OY288270.1:91635692-93038692 GCA_958450335.1 Hibiscus tridactylites | reverse complement strand
TAAAATGTAACCCCCTCGTCCCGGTCTGGTCGGATGACCGGTTCCGAGTGGGCCACACGGGGAAAACCGAAGCGAAACCCGTTAAGGTTCCCCCTCGGTTAGCGACCCTAAAATTTCCTTTTTAATTTTTTTTTTTTTTTTTTTACTTTAGTCTTATCTAGATACATACTTAATTCCTATGTGAAACATATCAGCGGAAGAAACAAACACGAAACAAATCACCGACCAAACAAACCCAAACAGTCTATTAACCTTGCTCCAGCAGGCCGTTTCGAAACACCTATAGGGTGTTCCGAAACGCCCTGACCTGGTCAACGAGCCTGGGTCAACCACAAGGTGACCGTTCCGAAACAGGGGTGACCCGTATCGGAACGACCTTGACGGTCAATATCTCGTGGTCAACGAGATTTGACCGTTTCGGAACTTCCAAGACCCGTTTCGGAACGGCTTCATCTCGCCAATTTCTCAAAATTCCAGAGGCGAAAACGTTCCGGAACGACCCTCATCCGTTTCGAAACGGCAGGCCATATACGCAGGGGTCGTTTCGGAACACGGGGACCCGTTCCGGAACGCCCCCTGTCTGCAGATTTTTCTGAGCTGTTTTGAGGCACAAGGATGCCCCAAAACATCCCTTAGACACCATACAACAGCCAAGTAATCCAATCCAACATACCACCACATTTCCATCATGCTTTGACACAACTTCAATATGTCTAGGACAAAGGCAACAATCAACACATAAACATCCATTCCTACAACACCCAACTTTAAACATGATTTCTTAAAACATTAAATCCACAAGCAAGAGAGCAATTTAGGCATGGTTCACAACTTAAACATGGCATCACAAGCCACACAAGATCAACGTAGCATTACATGCATCCAATCCATAATCAAACCAAAACAACATCAATCAAATGAGTCACACATGCTCATACAAAGACCCTTGCCACATTGCTAGCTATTACAAAATCGATAACCATACTTGAGCTACAAACTTGGAAGCCCTTCTTGCCTTGCCTCGAGCTAACACCACGCTAGTGATCTGCATTGTTGAACATTGAGAGCGTAAGCTATAAGCTTAGTGAGGGTGCTCTAAAACGAAAAACAACAACAATGCAGAGTTCAAGCATGTAATCCTAATCTCACACATATCAAGCATTGCATAATCAAGTAGACTTAGCTAGTCTTTCAAGTGGCAATTATGGTCTCTCAATCCTAGCAAGATTAAGCATCATTATAGATCATCATGCAATACCATATATCAAAATCACATATCACCATCATATATCACATTACATAAACAAGTTTAATTGGCCACTTTAATTACCCCGATTGTGCGGATTAAAACCTTGACAACACTTTACCTCGGTGGGATTCCACTCATCACCGGACCTTGCAATGTGCGGGATTCCACTCATCGCCACATGCCCTACGGATGGGATTCCACTCATCATCCCGTAGAAATATATGAATAGCTTCCGGTGGAATGTCACATCACCGTACTCCTCCTTGATGACTTAACGCCACCAAGGCCACGTACGTTTTGACTCAATTTGTGTGCACACTATCCTAATGATCGATCATTTACAACCGGTAATTATCTTAGTGCCAATTATCATTATCACATCACATATCATCGACCACACTCATGCTCATCACATACATATACATATCATGACATACATGCATAACTTATCCACATTTCTCAAGAGCATAGATAAGCCAACACAAGCATTCAAGGGAAAATCAATAGCTAAAATCAACAACATGAATTAAATGGAAATGGCCTACCAAGCACATTCCTCTCACACACTAAACACACTCGAACCATACTTTAAAACAAGTTTGAAACCACTCACCGCCCTTCCTTAGCAAATCGAACAATCCTCCTACGCACCCGGATTCGGTCCCAAAGCTCCTTCAACGTTTCCCCTTGCTTCTAGCCAAGCAAAACACACTTATTACACCACAATTCAATGCTAAAGCTCAACTATCAAATCACTTCACAACCATAAACCAAATTTCACAAATTCCCCAAATCACAAAATCTCCCAAAACTCAATTTTCGTGCTTCCCAAAACCCTTGCTGAAAAACCCACTTCCAAACACCCAAAACACTCCCATACCATAGGTAAACCAACAGCCCTTCATTTTCAACGCAAAACCCACCAAAAACTCAAGTTTTACAACCTTAAATCTAGCCCTAAGACATCACTACGAAATTCTATCAAAACTCAACCAAATTTAAGTATGTGGTGTATTTTATCATGGTTAAACAAACCCCCAACATAATTTAACAAAACAAATTAAAAAGCCCCATCAAAATCCCCAAATTTCTTATGAACCCTAATTTTCAAAACCCAATATTCTTGAAATCCAAGACCATGGTTAGATAGGGGTTGAAGAGGGGAGTTAGAAAACATAGTTACCTTTGCAAAACACCTTGAATAGAAGTAGCAATCAAATGGAATAGTAACCAAACTTTTGGGAGAGTTTGAAAAGAGAAGATGGTGTTTTTGACGTGAAAAGGAGATAGGAAAGAGGGAAGACAATTTTTTTGTTAAAGTGGTCTAGCTTTTTTTTAAAATTTTTGGGTAAAATTACAACATTAGTCCCTCCCCTCTTTCTAGAGCTCAATTAAGTCATTATTTTAAGTTCAATTGATTTAATTTAAATTTTATTGACCCGAATTAAAACCTGGTTAACTCCTAGGCCCAAAACACGGGTGTTACAACTCTCTCCCACTTAAGGAATTTCGTCCCCGAAATTACCTGACTGAAAGAGATACGGAAACTGCTTTTCCATATCCTCCCTCCTCTCCCAGGTGGCCTCATCCACACCTCTACGTTGCCACCGCACCTTTACTAGCTCAATTGATCTACCCCTCAACACCTTACTGTCTGAAGCTAGGATCTCAACGGGCTCTTCCTCATAAGTTAAATCTGGATTCAATTCAATTTCTTCTACGGGCATAACATGTGATGGATCAGACCTATACTTACGAAGCATGGATACATGGAACACATCGTGTATCTTCTCTAACTCGGATGGCAACCGCAACTGATAAGCAACCGGACCAACTCTCTTCACGATCTCATACGGCCCTATGTACCTCAGACTCAACTTCCCCTTTCGGCCAAATCTCATCACTTTCTTCCACGGAGACACCTTCAAGAACACCTTCTCACCCACTGAGAACTCAACTTCCTTCCTCTTCAAATCGGCATAGGACTTCTGCCTATCCGAAGCAGCCTTCAAGCGATCACAAATCAATTTTACCTTGTCGGTTGTCCCTTTTAGCAAATCCGGCATGGGTAACAGTTTCTGTCCTACCTCGGCCCAACACACTGGAGTTCTACACTTTCGACCATACAAGGCCTCATACGGAGCCATCTGAATGCTCGACTGAAAACTGTTGTTGTAGGCAAACTCTACTAGAGGCAGATGCTTCTCCCAAGTACCCTGAAAGTCAATGATACAACATCGCAACATATCCTCTAAGATCTGAATAACCCTCTCCGACTGACCATCTGACTGGGGATGATAAGAAGTGCTGAAGTTCAAACGGGTGCCCAAAGCTGTATGCAAACACTCCCAAAATCTCGAAGTAAACCGTGGATCTCTATCTGACACAATGGACTTCGGCACACCATGTAACCTCACAATCTCACCAATGTACAAATCGGCCAATCTATCTAAGGTTTAAGTAGTGTTGACTGCCAAGAAGTGAGCACACTTCGTAAAACGATCTACTATCACCCAAACTGAGTTCTTCTTCGTAGGAGTCAAAGGCAAACCCGAAACAAAATCCATGGTGATGTTCTCCCATTTCCATTCCGGAATTCTCAACGGCTGTAACAAACCTGAGGGAACCTGATGTTCCGCCTTCACCCTCTGACACACTAAGCACTTACTCACAAAGTCGGCTACATCTCTCTTCAAGCCAACCCAAAAGTACTCATTCTTCAGATCACGGTACATCTTCGTACTTCCTGGATGCATAGCAAACGGACTAATGTGGGCTTCAGTCAAGATCGTACGTCTCAAATCACTGTCTTCAGGCACAACTATTCTGTCCTTGAAACATAAGACCCCATCGGAACTGAAACTGTAGTCTGAAGATCTACCTTCGGCTATATCTTGCACGTGAGGTGCCAAAGATCTATCTAAGAGCTGTTTCTCTCGAATCATCTGACCTAGAGTAGGTCTAACTTGAAGCTCGGCTACTAAGCCACCATCTCCGGACAAACTCAATCTAGCAAACATGGCCCTCAAGTCCACGGCCACCTTCCTACTCAGTGCATCGGCCACTACATTGGCCTTACCCGGATGGTACTCAATAGTAAGATCATAGTCCTTTAGCAACTCTAACCATCTACGCTGTCTGAGATTCAAATCTCGCTGAGTCATAATGTACTTCAAACTCTTGTGGTCGGTGTATACTGTGCATTTCTCACCATACAAATAGTGCCTCCAAATCTTCAGAGCAAACACAACTGCAGCTAACTCTATGTCATGGGTCGGATAATTGCGTTCATGTGTCTTCAACTGTCTTGAGGCATAAGCCACTACTCTTCGGTCTTGCATCAGAACACATCCTAACCCTACATACGAGGCATCACTATAAATCACATAGTCCTTCCCGGACTCAGGCTGAATCAAGGTCGGAGCTTGGGTCAAAGCTTCTTTCAATTTTTCAAAGGCTCTCTGTCTTGCATCTGTCCACTCAAACTGAACACTCTTCTGAAGTAGATGTGTCAACGGAGCGGCTAATTTAGAGAAACCTTCCACAAATCTTCTATAGTATCCGGCTAAGCCTAGGAAGCTACGTACTTCTGTCACTGACTTCGGTTGCTTCCACTCAACAATGGCTTCAATCTTCTTCGGATCAACTCTAATGCCTTCAGCTGATACTACATGTCCCAAGAAGACTACCTCTCGTATCCAGAACTCACACTTGCTGAGCTTCGCATACAACTGATGATCTAGCAACGTCTTCAAAACAAGTCTCAAATGTCGGTCATGGTCTTCTTCAGTTCGCGAGTATACCAAAATGTCATCAATAAATACAACCACAAACTGATCTAGATACTGATGAAAAATCCTATTCATCATGTCCATGAAAGCTGCCGGTGCATTAGTCAACCCAAATGGCATGACTAAAAACTCATAGTGTCCATACCTAGTCCTAAAGGCCGTCTTCGGTACATCAACCTCTCTAACCTTTAGCTGGTAGTAACCTGATCTCAAATCAATCTTCGAAAAAACAGACGCCCCTCTCAACTGATCAAACAAGTCATCAATTCTAGGCAACGGATATTTGTTCTTCACTGTCAACTGATTTAACTGTCTATAATCTATGCACATTCTCATACTCCCATCTTTCTTCTTCACAAACAACACAGGTGCACCCCAAGGTGAAGAACTGGGCCTAATGAAACCTCTATCTGTCAATTCTTGCAACTGAGTCTTCAACTCTTTCAATTCTTTCGGTGCCATACGATACGGAGCAATCGAAACAGGAGCTGAATCAGAATAAGTCTCAATGCTGAACTCTACCTCTCTGTCCGGTGGTAACCCTGGCAATTCTTCCGGAAACACACTAGGAAAGTCACATACTGTCCGGATGTCCTGAGGTCTAACCTCACTCATGTTAGGGTTCATCACATACGCTAAGTATGCTTCACACCCTAACTCAACTAATTTCTTGGCCTCTAACACTGAAACCACATTGGATAAGAACTTCACGTTCTCACCCACAACAACAATCTCATAATCATCTGTGAGCTTCAAAGAAATCCGCTTAGTTTCAAAATCTATCCTAGCTCTATGTTCCGTGAGCCAATCCATACCCAGAATCACATCAAAACCATAGAAGGGAAGTTCCATCATATCCACTGGAAACACATGCCCCTGAACCATCAACGGACACCTTCGGTACATCTTCCTAACCACTACCGTGTCCCCAAAGGAACTAGTAACACTAACTCCTACCTCTAACAACTCACAAGGCAAATTCAAAGACTGTGCATGCTCACTCAATATGTAGGAATGTGTAGACCCAGAGTCAATCAAAGAAAGCAAACCCAAAGACTGTATCGAGAAATTACCTGCGATCACATCGGTGTCATGCTGCTCCCCGCGCTGAGCGTAAACCCTAGCCTGTCCTCCGCCCTCCGGCTGGACTGCGACTACATGTGCTAAGTTCCTCTGACCATCGTTCCTCGGCTGGAAATTACCTCTACCGCGCCCGCGGCCTCTCTGAAAGTCATTGGCTCTAGCAGGAGCCTGAGCTGGTGCCTGTCCCACCTGATGTGGACAGTCACGCCTAATGTGGTTTCTAGCACCACAACTCCAACATGAATGATAGTTTCCCCAACACTCACCGGTGTGGTTCCTCCCGCAAGAAGCACATGTGGGCAACTTCCCACCAGCTCTCTGGCCCTGGTGGCCCCTACCGTGGTTACTACCACCACGCCTATGATCATACTGATGCCGGTTGTCCCGATGCCTCTTGGCATCTCCTCTATCAAAGTTGCTGGACCTCTTACCTGAACTAGATCCGCCTGACCGCCTGGTCAAACTCAAACTGTGCTCCAAGTCCTTGGCCCTCGAGACCAAGACATCAAAATCAATGTAATCAGAAGCTAGAGTATAAGTCTTGATCTCCTCATTCAGCCCATATCGGAAGCGGTTACAACGCTCCACCTCAGTAGGTACAAGTTCAGGTGCATACTGACTCAGTCTGACAAATCGAATCTCGTAATCAGTCACGGACATACTCCCCTGAGACAATGCCATAAACTCTCTCTTCCTCTCATCGAGGTATCGCAGACCCAAATACTTCTTCCGGAAAGCTGTCTCAAAGAACTCCCAAGTGATCTCGGTCTCATCCAACCCCGAAGTAACGGTGACCCACCAGGTGTAGGCATCACCCTGAAGCAAGGACTCAACACAGCCCAACTTACGATCACCAGTACACCCCATCTGAGCAAGGATATGGACGATCTTCTCTAACCACATCTCTGACCTCTCCGGAGTAGCACCTCTAAACTCTTCGGCCCCAAGGCCCCGAAGTCTCTCTAATGGTAATCCGGTGCCCTCACCCTGATGATGAGCTGCCTGACCCCCAGCAACTGCAGCCTGGAACGCTCCGGCTATTGCCTGAACCAACGGAGCTAAGTCAATTCCGGCCGGTCCTTGGCCACCTTGGCCTCCTTGTGGTCCCATTCCTTCGGGCCCGGCCTCGCCTCCCACTCCCGGTGGAGGAGGTGGTGGTGGAGGTGGTGGAGGAGCTCCAACTCCAACCACTGGCTCTCCCACTTGAGCCTCAACTCTCACAACTGGCTCAACTCTCGGAGCCTCTGCCCGTGGTTCCGGTCGAACCATCCTAGGCCTCCCACGTGGTCTCATGGTTCAACTTGCAAGGTATAAACTACAACAAGAAACAAATAGGATTACGTTAGCCAAAGCAAGGGTCCAATAGTGCTCAAGTATTCCTCTTTCAAAAATCCTTTTTAAATTAAGTAGTAGTAGCAATGGGCACACACTCACACGAGACACGACCATTCATGCACTCAAAACATCATACGATCAATAAAGCATCAAGGATTCATGGCAAATCATGCATAGAACAACACAAGCATTTAACACATTAATCTTACCTCACTTACCTGCCCGAGGTCTCGGTAACCTCAGGCTCTGATACCAACAAATGTAACCCCCTCGTCCCGGTCTGGTCGGATGACCGGTCCGAGTGGGCCACACGGGGAAAACCGAAGCGAAACCCGTTAAGGTTCCCCCTCGGTTAGCGACCCTAAAATTTCCTTTTTAATTTTTTTTTTTTTTTTACTTTAGTCTTATCTAGATACATACTTAATTCCTATGTGAAACATATCAGCGGAAGAAACAAACACGAAACAAATCACCGACCAAACAAACCCAAACAGTCTATTAACCTTGCTCCAGCAGGCCGTTTCGAAACACCTATAGGGTGTTCCGAAACGCCCTGACCTGGTCAACGAGCCTGGGTCAACCACAAGGTGACCGTTCCGAAACAGGGGTGACCCGTATCGGAACGACCTTGACGGTCAATATCTCGTGGTCAACGAGATTTGACCGTTTCGGAACTTCTAAGACCCGTTTCGGAACGGCTTCATCTCGCCAATTTCTCAAAATTCCAGAGGCGAAAACGTTCCGGAACGACCCTCATCCGTTTCGAAACGGCAGGCCATATACGCAGGGGTCGTTTCGGAACACGGGGACCCGTTCCGGAACGCCCCCTGTCTGCAGATTTTTCTGAGCTGTTTTGAGGCACAAGGATGCCCCAAAACATCCCTTAGACACCATACAACAGCCAAGTAATCCAATCCAACATACCACCACATTTCCATCATGCTTTGACACAACTTCAATATGTCTAGGACAAAGGCAACAATCAACACATAAACATCCATTCCTACAACACCCAACTTTAAACATGATTTCTTAAAACATTAAATCCACAAGCAAGAGAGCAATTTAGGCATGGTTCACAACTTAAACATGGCATCACAAGCCACACAAGATCAACGTAGCATTACATGCATCCAATCCATAATCAAACCAAAACAACATCAATCAAATGAGTCACACATGCTCATACAAAGACCCTTGCCACATTGCTAGCTATTACAAAATCGATAACCATACTTGAGCTACAAACTTGGAAGCCCTTCTTGCCTTGCCTCGAGCTAACACCACGCTAGTGATCTGCATTGTTGAACATTGAGAGCGTAAGCTATAAGCTTAGTGAGGGTGCTCTAAAACGAAAAACAACAACAATGCAGAGTTCAAGCATGTAATCCTAATCTCACACATATCAAGCATTGCATAATCAAGTAGACTTAGCTAGTCTTTCAAGTGGCAATTATGGTCTCTCAATCCTAGCAAGATTAAGCATCATTATAGATCATCATGCAATACCATATATCAAAATCACATATCACCATCATATATCACATTACATAAACAAGTTTAATTGGCCACTTTAATTACCCCGATTGTGCGGATTAAAACCTTGACAACACTTTACCTCGGTGGGATTCCACTCATCACCGGACCTTGCAATGTGCGGGATTCCACTCATCGCCACATGCCCTACGGATGGGATTCCACTCATCATCCCGTAGAAATATATGAATAGCTTCCGGTGGAATGTCACATCACCGTACTCCTCCTTGATGACTTAACGCCACCAAGGCCACGTACGTTTTGACTCAATTTGTGTGCACACTATCCTAATGATCGATCATTTACAACCGGTAATTATCTTAGTGCCAATTATCATTATCACATCACATATCATCGACCACACTCATGCTCATCACATACATATACATATCATGACATACATGCATAACTTATCCACATTTCTCAAGAGCATAGATAAGCCAACACAAGCATTCAAGGGAAAATCAATAGCTAAAATCAACAACATGAATTAAATGGAAATGGCCTACCAAGCACATTCCTCTCACACACTAAACACACTCGAACCATACTTTAAAACAAGTTTGAAACCACTCACCGCCCTTCCTTAGCAAATCGAACAATCCTCCTACGCACCCGGATTCGGTCCCAAAGCTCCTTCAACGTTTCCCCTTGCTTCTAGCCAAGCAAAACACACTTATTACACCACAATTCAATGCTAAAGCTCAACTATCAAATCACTTCACAACCATAAACCAAATTTCACAAATTCCCCAAATCACAAAATCTCCCAAAACTCAATTTTCGTGCTTCCCAAAACCCTTGCTGAAAAACCCACTTCCAAACACCCAAAACACTCCCATACCATAGGTAAACCAACAGCCCTTCATTTTCAACGCAAAACCCACCAAAAACTCAAGTTTTACAACCTTAAATCTAGCCCTAAGACATCACTACGAAATTCTATCAAAACTCAACCAAATTTAAGTATGTGGTGTATTTTATCATGGTTAAACAAACCCCCAACATAATTTAACAAAACAAATTAAAAAGCCCCATCAAAATCCCCAAATTTCTTATGAACCCTAATTTTCAAAACCCAATATTCTTGAAATCCAAGACCATGGTTAGATAGGGGTTGAAGAGGGGAGTTAGAAAACATAGTTACCTTTGCAAAACACCTTGAATAGAAGTAGCAATCAAATGGAATAGTAACCAAACTTTTGGGAGAGTTTGAAAAGAGAAGATGGTGTTTTTGACGTGAAAAGGAGATAGGAAAGAGGGAAGACAATTTTTTTGTTAAAGTGGTCTAGCTTTTTTTTAAAATTTTTGGGTAAAATTACAACATTAGTCCCTCCCCTCTTTCTAGAGCTCAATTAAGTCATTATTTTAAGTTCAATTGATTTAATTTAAATTTTATTGACCCGAATTAAAACCTGGTTAACTCCTAGGCCCAAAACACGGGTGTTACATAAAATGTATAAATTTTGGTATCAAGTTGGGAGAATGTGCCTAATCCAAGTACCAATTTTTGGAAGCAAAAATTCTTTAAGTACCAACTTTGGAGAAGATGTCTAATTCAAGTACCAACTTGAGAGTAAAATTTATTTATGTACCAACTTAAGAAATTGTGTATAGTTCAAGTGCCAAATGTATATTTACGACTTTGAAATTATATGTTTTGAACCAAAATAATTTGAAATTCAAAAGAATTTAACTAAGAGGCTCACTACCATTTTTTACTCCACCTTTGTAGATATTGTTTTTAATATTTGTTTGAGTTTGGCCCATTTAAGTTCTAAGTGGTTGATCAACTTGGTTCAAATATATTTATTTTTTTCCTTATTTGGCCCATTTAAGTTCTAAGTGGTTGATCAAGTGGGTTCAAATAAATTTTTTTTTTCTCATAAATTTTAATATCTTTTACAAGAATTTTTAGACCCAAGTGGGGTTTATTGACCCCACTAATCACCAAATAAATCTGCCCATGTCCAATATTCGTGTAAAAATTCAACCAGTCCAATAAATTCAATATTCAACCAGTCCAATATTCAACCAAACAAAACTATAAGTCAACACTCTAATTATCCTAAAATTCCATTATGAGATTCGAACAAAAAAATCGATATATGGATTGTTTACCCGAAATAGTAATTCGCTAATGAAACCAAAAATATCGAAGGGATGAGAACAAACACGCAGTAAATAAATTCAAGCAAAGCAATCACAACAACAATCCATATACTAAACAAGGCACAAAGAATAAAGTCTTTGAGTGGTTAAAATCTTGTTGGGGAGAAACCAAACAAAATGAATCATGTGATTTGTTCAACATGTTATGTAATTTCATCATATCATAACTGTAATTTCGGTATTTTAATTTATACAAACTAGAGTTAAACTCCCTACTATGTTGGAGATATATAAATTTTTAATGACCTATTTGATTAAAAATAATTAATTTTAAATTCATTTACTGGCTCTAATTATAAAAGATGAGAGGTTCTCTCTAATCGATTCAAGTTCGAGCAGTATAGTTTGCAAGTGTGCGTGAATTTATTTATATATGAGATCAAATTAAGATAATACCTTGTAATCAGAATAAAATACTAAAAGTAATTAACTTTAAAATTAATATAATTAAATGGTAATTGTTTATTTAGTTTTTTAAATAATAATATTAATTTTATTATAATGGATTGTTATCTCATACACATGCGGAGAAAAGTTTTATTTTCATAAGCGTCTTAATTTAGGATTTAGGGTTTTAGTTTAGGGGTTATAATGTAGGTATTTAGAATTTAGGGTTCATGACTATAATTTAGGGTTTAGGTTTTAATTTAGCATTTAGCATTTAGCATTTATGGTAATATAGTTAGGGATTTAGGTTTTAATCTATAAATCCTAATTTTTAATCCTAAACCTAAAATTCAAAACTAATACACTTAAACCACTAGACTCTCAACCCTAAATGAAGTCCCTTAACCCTAAAACTAAGGCGCTTGTAGAAACTTTGTTTCCACAAGCGCTTATGCATGGAATAATTACCCTATTATAATGACCATGTTTGGTAAAGAGCAATTTTAGCCAAAATTAGAAGTTTTAGCTAATATTAGAGGTTTGACCGGTCAAAATCACTAATTTGGATGTTTGGTGAATAACGGATTTGGGTGAAACCTCTAATTTTAAAAAAACTGCTAATATGAGATTTTTGAAATTAGAGGTTTTAACATAATAGTTATAAATACCCTTTCACCCTTAATAATTATAAAAAATCTTCAAATAATCTAGATTTAACATTTTTAATTTTAATTTTTCACCATCATATTTTTACAGTGTGACATTTGTAAACTAATATTTTTTCTTTTTATTTTTACACATTTATATTTGTATTTAATTTTAATATTTAATTATATTGTAATAAAAATAATTATATAAATTATAAATTAATATATAGATCCTTCAAATATTCTTAGTAATGTTATATTAAAAAATAATATTCATAATCTAATTAATATACAAAATATTGATAACTAATGAATTATTCAAACAAGTATCAAATATAATCATATCTTTATATGTCATTTTGGTTGTTTAAAAAATCAAACAACTATCAGTTAATTTTATCAAACACTTTTATACAATCAGCTAATACAATTTGTTAGCCAAATTAACTAATGCAATCAACTATCAGCTAATGTAATTCGCTATCAACTATCCGCTAATTGTCAAACATGACAAATATAATTTTTCAATTAATATTAAACTTATAATGATATTTTTAAGGTTAACTATATCTATTAAATTGATTTGCGTGTCAAGTTTTTAAAACAATCATTTTAAATAATTTTAAACAAATTATTATTTGCTATTTGAATGTGGTTTTTTTTATAATCCGATTTAGTCCAACATTGTGTGTTATTAATAAATATCTTTTTCGAAATAATGTCTAGACTATTTAGATAATTCATTATTCTCAAATAAAAAGATATTAAACATTTAAGTATATTTAATTTTATGTCCTAATGTATGTTGCACCAGTAACGATATTACTTGAAACAAATTTAATCTGAATAAATAATCAAATACACATGAGGATAGATTAAAATCGTTTGTAAAAAAGAACTCTATTGTTAATGTTATTAAATAAATATCACTCACATGTTATAATTAAAGTAAAAGAAGAATAAGAACAAGACAGAGGTGAGAGATATAGAAAAACATGTATGTATTACCTTCTCCAAATTTTATATTTATAGACGTGAAAAAAATCTTAATTTAAAACGGATATTAAATTCTAATAATAGAAGGATTATTATCCTATACACTAGCTGTAGAAACTAAAAAATTTCACAAGCGCCATAGTTTTAAGATTTAGAGGCTTAGTTTAGGGTGTAAGGTTTAGGGGTTTAGGTGTAGGGATTTAAAATTTAGGGATAGTGGTTAGAATTTAAGGTTTAGGATTATAATTTAGAGTTTTTAGGTTAGGGTTTAAGATAATATGATGAGAATTTAGGATTTAGTTTATAAACTCTAAATTATACCCCTAAATTGTAAATTTCAATCACCATCCCTAAATTCAAAACACATACACCTAAACCCCTAAACCATACATCCTAAGTTAAATCATTAAACTCTAAAACTAAAACAATTATAATTTTTACCGTCAGTATATCAAATAATTACTCATAATAAAATACATTAAATATATATTATCTTCTCCAAATTCTCATTTAATACATGAATATTAAATAGGCTAGAAAAGGGTATGGACCAGTACTGTTGCAGGTGGCTACCCCAAACTTCAGTATCACATAAAAGTGATGGCCCAACTTGTAATACTCCCACTTTTTTACTGGGCTCAGAGTAAACGGAGGCTCTAATGGCAGATTTTATGTTATTTCTTTTATTCTCATAATTCATTTCCACAGCTGATACGAGGTTTAATTTGAATCTTTCATGGTTAAAATTCGGTAGATAATGAATATATTTATTTATGTTAATATTATTTTTTAAAAAAACTGATTTTTATTAGAAAATGGAAAAAAGAAAAAGAAAAAATGGAGTGGTTTCCATACCTGCCCAGCTTGAATATAATATATTTTAATTTTAAAACCTATCTTTCATTATAATTAATTATGTTTCTTTTTCAATAACATGGAGGAGGCAATTATTGGTGCCATGAAAGAAACAGCTATCCACCCCAAAAATATATATATATATATATATATATATATATATATATATATATATATATATCCAATTACAACTATTCAAAGAAAATTGAAAAATAATAAAATAGAAAATTTGTTATGAATATTTATCTATGTGGATATTTATAATGATAAGGACTTTATTAAGGAGATTTAATTTATTTTATCATTAGAAATATTATATTCATTAATTAGAGTTTAATGTATTATGTACTTCTTATGTCTATAAATAGATGATCTAATGAAGACATTGTATACACTTGAGTATTGAAAGTAATATAAATCTCTCTCTTCCTCTCATCTCTTTGTTCTTCAATTCTTGTTCTTTGTTCTTATTATTGTTCTTCTTTATTTTATTCACAACACGTATCAGCACGAGACTCTAATCAACTGAGATCTTCATCGTTCGAATCCAAAAGAAGTTACCGAAAAGAATGAATTCGATTATAGAATGAAACTAAAGATAATTTTTTTCTTATTTTTTTAGCAATTGATTGTCTCTCTTTATATTTTAATTTTAATTTTATTTTTTAAAAGAATGGAATCATGCTTAATAGCATCGAATCTAATATCGCTAAAAGAATTGATCTCTCCAGCGACCCAAATCCATATCAAGGAGATCGTAGGGAGAAGATGATTATCTTGAGTATATTTACAGATAAGTATTTTTTTATGGATTCATGATATATAATATGGTGAATGTTTTTTTTATGTAACCATGTTTTAAGTTTTACATGATATGCTTAAATGGCATGGAAAGATACGTGACATAAAGAAATTATGAGAAGTTGTTTCGGTCATTTGTATGTCTACATTGTCCTCGAGAGGAAAATTATTATCGGTACTTTTTCTCTCTCTTTAAATTATGATTTTAATGTGCGATAAATTATGGTGAATTTCAATCTATAAAAAGATTGTTATAAAGTCTATATTTGCTCGAAAGCAATATTTCTTTTTCGTCGAAAAACTCGACCATAAGTTTCTCCCAATTTCAATTACGAAAATTCGTTTTGATCCAAAAAGTTGTATGGGAGGCATTCCCTGAAGTGAATGCAAAGCATGATGTTTATTCCATGCGATTATCAATGATGGAGCATTCCCTGAAATGAATGCAAGCATGATGTTTATTCCATGCGATTATTGGAATTAGTTCATTCCCTGAAGTGAATGCAAACATGGTAAATCATTATTCAATTAGAGACATAATTTTGATATAATTCAAGTATATTGACTGGACATCCTGTTCTGCGAGGCTACTGGTCTCAAAGGAAGTTTTTAAAGGACCTTTTGAACTGGTTTAACAATGCCGCGTACGAGGATTAAATCTTTTTTCTCTATGATAAGGATATGTTAATAAAAACATACTCCACTTTTCACGACAAATAATATACTCAGACACAATATCATGAAAAATGTTTCAAAGGCCCATTGACTCTACTCCATTCCCTGAAGTGAATTTGAGATTATATTATAGAAAGAATAAAAGCCACATTAGAAGTTATGGTCATGGTCGAGGCATGGACATAGACATTATGGTCATTTTAAGAATACTTCTACCAACTGGTAGTGAGGTTATAAGGATGACACGAGCGATAAAGATCATTCTAAGAAAGTAAATCTTTTTTATTACCAATGTGATGTTATAAATCATTGGTCTCACACTTATCATACGTTGAAAAAATCAACAATGATTGAATGATAAAGGAAAGAAAATAAAAGTAAATTATGTTTGCGAAAAATGACAAAAATGATATTGGTCCAACTTATTTGGACATTGTTAGTCCAACTTATTTGAACGTTGTTAATTTCTTTATAACCCTCGAACAGAATAAATTATCTTCTAATTATTCTCATAACTTTGAAGAGAATTAATTATCTTTTTATTTATTTTACTTTATGTTTATTTACTTTATACATTGATTGTTTACATTTTATATTTATATTCATGTTAATATTTATATTTATATATTATTATATTTATTTATTTTGTTTAACATGATTATTTGTCAAATACAATTTATGGTGATGATTTATGCTTAGTAGAAACATAAGATATATTTTTCTATTTAAATGCAAGAGAAAAATGTGAGTACTATATCTCAAAGTACTAAAAGTATTGATGCTCTAGAAGAGCAATAAGTTCTTGAGAGAAAGAACATTATGAAAAGTGCATAATTACGAATATTGCAATAATTACCGCTAATGATAATAATATTGTCACCACTAAAAGTGGAAATTTTAAGAGAGCAATATGAGTTCACAAAATCTTCTTTTAGAATTATAGATAATATATGTTATCAATTGACATTTAAAATTCAATAATATATATTTTTGTTATCCAATTACAACGATGTGCATGTTGATTTTTTTTTGTTGAACATTTTTTTACCTAAGGGAAGAGATAAAGTCAACTGAGAGCTTTTAACCACTTGCTCTAGAGATTGTTGACATGTGCATGTTGAAATTAAAACTTTTTACATGAAATTGATTAATTTAAGATGTATAGACTAAGAATTTTTAAAATTATGGACGTGAATTTATTAACGTAATTTGACATTTAAAAATAATTTTAATTGCATGTTTATTGAAAATTCATGTAAGTCTTTAATAATAATTAGACGTGTATACAAGTGAATGATTAAATATCATACATCAGTTTATGTATTTTCAATCAAATAACATCTAAAGATAAAAAAACATTGAGAGAAAAAAGAATAGAGATTATAATTAGTATCAATGAGTTATATGTTTTTCGGAAGAAAAAAAATTGTAAGTAATTTTTATAATATCTGATAAATATAATATACTAACTATTTATACTAATAAACAATGAGTAAAGAATTAGTTAATAAACTTCTAACTAATTAACTAACTAATAACCTTAGCCTAACTGTTAATACAACTA
Organism: Hibiscus tridactylites; assembly: GCA_958450335.1. Classification (NCBI taxonomy): domain Eukaryota; kingdom Viridiplantae; phylum Streptophyta; class Magnoliopsida; order Malvales; family Malvaceae; genus Hibiscus; species Hibiscus tridactylites. The sequence goes on along the minus strand of OY288270.1, from coordinate 93,021,601 downwards.
TAAACACATTTATATATTCTATTAAAAATGGTGCATTAGTATAATAGTTCATTGAAAATAAAATACTAGTAATTCATATTCTAATGACAATAACATCAAATAAACATGGAAGGTTATTTTAATTGAGGATGAGTAAGCTAATATAAATGATTAAGGTGCTGACAAGTGTCCTTAATCCTGAGTTTGACAAGTGTCCTAAAATTTTCACAAATGTGATTAAGGCGCTGACAAGTATCAAGAATAGGCAGTTAGAGGAGTCAGTTAGTTAGTTTTTAATCTAGCTGGCAGTCAATGTTTGACTTTTGTTTTGTTTTCTTCTTGTATAAAACACTGCGTTTCATTTAATTTTGTATTCGATTGGTTTTATCAGATTAATAAAAGAATTCGTTTTCATTTTTCTCTCTCTTCTAACCCGATAATTCCCAAATCAAGAATTCCCAAAATCTTTTAGCCCTAATCAAGAAAATTCAACAAAATTCAATCGTGAATCAACGATTTCAACATGGTATCAGAGCTAAGAAGTGTATCTTTCTAGGATATCCTAAAAATGTCAAAGGTTATAGACTTTTTGATCTTGAAAATAAAGAAGTTTTCATCTCTAGAGATGTTGTTTTCTCAGAAAATTTGTTTCTTTTTAATAAAACTAATTTTTCCAATGATGCTATCTTGCCTAATTCTGATGAAAGCAATTTTCTGGATGATGATATCTTACATATTGATCATAGTCTTAGTTCTTCAGATCTAAGTAATGACATATTTTCTAGTGCTAATGAAGATCAATGTGTTTTTATTGATAATAGTACAGACAAAGACTGTCTTCAGTAACATTCTTCTGATCTTAGTTCATCAATGCCACCTTTGCATGGTTCTACACTTCCTGACTCTAATATCCATCAACAACAAGGGATTATTTCTACTCGAGCTCGTTCTTTCAGACAAACTCAGTTACCTGTCAGATTGAGAGATTTTCAAGTCACTTTGCCAAAATCAAAAACTTATCCCCACTCAATTGTTCAGGTGCTATCCTATGATAATATTTCTACTCCTTATCAGTCTTATATAAATTTTACTGCTGTTATTTTTGAACCTAAAACTTACAAACAAACCATTCTTCATGATTGCTGGAAACAAACAATGCATGAAGAAATAACAGCTTTAGAAAAAAATCAAACCTGAGAATTAGTTACTCTTCCCCCTGGAAAACAAACTATAGGGTGTAAGTGGATATATAAAGTAAAACTGAAATCTGATGGTTCTTTGGAACGCTACAAGGCTAGATTAGTAGCTAAAAGGTACACTCAACATGAAGGGGTAGATTATTTAGATACCTTTAGCCCTGTAGCAAAAATAACCACTATTAAATCTCTTTTAGCTATAGCTGCTGCTAAGGGTTGGAAACTGCAAGAGTTGGACATTAATAATGCCTTCTTACATGGATTCTTAAATGAAGAAGTTTACATGGATACTCCTCATGGTTTTGAAATTTCTCCAGGATTAGTTTGTAGATTAAAAAAAGCCTTTATAGCCTAAAATAAGCAAGTCGTCAGTGGAATGAGAGGTTTTCTGTGGCTTTGATTGAACAAGGGTTTAAACAAGCTTCTGCTGACAATTCTCTGTTTATTAAGGGAACTGGTGATGAGTTTATTGCTTTAGTTGTGTACGTTGATGACATTATCTTAGCAAGTCCTTGTTTGTCTGTTATTAACAATATTAAAACATTCTTGAATGAAACTTTTAAGATTAAGGACTTAGGTGACTTGAATTTTTTCTAGGGCTTGAGGTTGCTAGGTCAAATAAGGGTATAAACCTTTGCCAACGTAAGTATACTCTTGAGTTACTTCAAGAGTCTGGTTTTATTAATTCAAAACTTATATCCACCCTTATTTTGCCTAACTCTAAACTCTCTAGAACTGATGGGGAACCTCTTTCTAATATTTCTTCATTATAGAAGATTGATAGAAAAGTTGTTGTATCTTACGAATACTAGGCCTGATATTTCATATGCTGTTCAACAGCTTTCTTAATTTCTTGCTGCACCAACTGGCATTCACTTAACTACTGCACATAGAGTCGAGGTATTTAAAAGGGTCTCTAGGGAATGGTCTATTTTTTGCTGCTAATAATTACTTGAAAATAAATGCTTTCTCTGACTCTGATTGGGCATCCTGCCCAGATTCAAGAAAATCAATAACAGGGTTTTGTGTTTTCCTTGGCACTGCTTTGGTTTCTTGGAAATTCAAAAAGCAGCAAACAATATCAAGATCATCAAGTGAGGCTGAGTATAGGGCCCTTGCTTCTGTCACTTGTGAAATTCAGTGGCTTCTTTTCCTTCTTTCAGATTTAAATATTGATGTTTCTGCTGCTAATGTGTTTTGTGACAATCTTTCTGCCATAAAAATTGCAGAGAATCCTATCTTTCATGAAAGAACAAAGCATATAGAAATTGATTGCCACCTCGTTCGTGAAAAGCTTCAACATGGAATTTTGACTCTTCTTCCCGTCAGGACTCACAATCAAGTGGTTGATTGCTTCACAAAAGCTCTACCTGCTATTGCTTTCCTGGAATCCAAATGCAAGTTGGGCATTCAGGATCTTTATGCTCCAACTTGAGGGGGGCTATCAAGAATAGGCAGTTAGAGGAGTCAATTAGTTTTTAATCTAGCTGGCAGTCAATGTTTGACTTTTGTTTTGTTTCCTTCTTGTATAAAACGCTGCGTTTCATTTAGTTTTGTATTCGATTGGTTTTATCAGACTAATAAAAGAATTCGTTTTCATTCTTCTCTCTCTTCTAACCCGATAATTTCCAAATCAAGAATTCCCAAAACATTTCAGCCCTAATCAAGAAATCTCAACAAAATTCAATCGTGAATCCACGATTTCAACAACAAGTGTCCTAAAATTTTAGAAAAATTTATTGTTAACAGAAATTTATGCCATGAGTCTGACTTACAACATCAAATATGGTCCTAACCAATGAAAACAATTCACTTTATTATTTTTTTGTCCTATTATTTTTTTCAATAAGTGAATCTTCACTGTTTTTTTCATATCATTTAAAAAATAGTTTTCTTAGAAATTATTATATTATTAAATTAATAACATAAAAATAAGTGTTGAATTATAATTTTTATTGATGAGACTATGATTAATATGGTAAGTTAGACTAGGCTCATGGTATAATTTTTCGTAGTTAACTATCTTCTTTTTAATGACACTTATTAATCTATGGTTTAAAATGATTTATTTTAATATAAGGGCTGAAAATGATTTGGATCTTATGATTCTCATTATAATGGTTTTGATTGTAATTGTTTTCGGTTTTGGAAGAAACATTTTATCTAAATATATTAATTTTGAAATTGAGGAGTATATTCTAAGGTTTTATTTTGATATACAATTTGTATAATTTTTTTACATAATCATTCTTTAAAAACTAAAAATTAAAACTCTAATCCTAATATTTTAGATTCTAAACATTTAAACTTTAACTTTAAATCTTAAATTCTAAAACATACAATTTATATCCATAAACTTTAAACTCTAAACTAAATCCATAACCTTTAAATTTGACAAGCACAATCAAAATTATATTTTAAGACACTTTAAATCCTAAACTAAAACCCTAACCTTTAGTTTACATAGACTATATATTAAATTTTAGGTTAAGGGAGTTATTTTGCTTCCGAGTTCGACCCAAATTAACAATATTGTTCCTCGCGTGAAAACGCGTTCAATTAGTTCCTTCAGTTCGCACACTGCAACAAATTAGCCCATTGACTAACGTTGGCCCACGGAACCGTTAATTTGGCCGTTAGCTTTTAACGCGTCAGCCATCTTCGCTGATGTAGTATACCATGTCAACGTTGAAAAGTCAAAATACTGACGTGACAAAAAAATTATTTTTTATCTTATTTTTTATATTTATTTTTATATTAAACTTTTACCAATCAGATGATGACACGTAATATATACCATCTATTCATTTTTAATAAACACCAAATGTAAAATATACTCTCATCCAAATAACATGGTTGCTCATCTTCTTCTCCACTCATGGTTATTCAATGCTTTACCACCACACCAACCTCTATTTATTGAATAACCAGGGGTGAAGAAGATGAGAAACCATGTTATTTGGCTGAGGGTATATATTACATTTGGTATTTATTAACAATAAATAGAAGTTGGTCTGATGGTAAAGTATTGAGCTTTTCTCCCTTAGGCTATGGGTTTAATTCCCAACCTTTCAAATCAAGAGTTATTTTAACTCTTCACCTTAAAATCAACCAGATGATGCCACATGTCATCATTTGATTGGTTAAAATATTTTGTCGCGTTAGTACTTATGTCACGTCAGTATTTTGACTTTTCAACGCTGACATGGCATGCCACATCAGTGAAGATGGTTGGCGCGTTAAAAGCTAACGGCACATTAACGTTACCTTAAAACCAATCAGATGATGCCACGTGTCATCATCTGATTGGTTAAAATTTAATATAAAAATAAATATAAAAAATAAGAAAAAATTATTTTTTTTGTTTTTTGTCATGCCAGCACATATGTCATATCACATTTTGATTTTTCAACGCTGACATGGCATGCCACATCAGCGAAGACGGCTGACGCGTTAAAAGTTAACGGTCAAATTAACGGTTCCGCCGGTCAACGTTAGTTAATGGACTAATTTGCTGCAATGTGCGAATTGAAGGACCTAATTAAACGCGTTTTCGCGCTAAGGGCAACGTTGCTAACTTGAGTCGAACTTGGGGAGAAAATAACCCCTTTAACCTAATTTTTTTTAATATTTTAATAACTAGTAAAAAACTTTTAGAATTCATGAATAAAACTATATTTTAATACAAAGCTATATTTTATTCATGAATTCTAAAATTTGTTACTCTAACAAGTAAATGAAAAGAAAATATCAAAATAATTAATATATTATTTTTAGTATTAATCTCCTGCTCAATGCATAAATTGACATATATAATAACAATCTAAACAAATATTAAACATCATGTTATATTATTTTACACATTTCGGCTCTTAGCCTTTTATGGAGTTAAAATTAATAAACAAAGACCCGCAAGTTTAGAAAAGGTGTTGAAATGAAGTCGGCCAGAATTGGAGTTTTCCTAAACAACCTCATTGATAAGGTTTGTTTCAATTTGACCCCCTTTACTTAACACTTATCTTTTATGTCATTTCTCGAGACCAAAAATAATAATTATTTGTGTAAAGTAGGACCGTGCAAAAAAAAATCTAGAAACCTAAATCGAGTTTAAATTTTGAAAAAACCGAATCAAAATATTAAGTTTCGGTTCATTTAAAAAAAATGTTTTGTTTGGTTACTGTTCATAGATCTGGGTAAAATTAGGTAACCGAATCTAATTGATTATCTACAATATTTATAGATTTTACATATTAGAATATTATGTAGTTTAGCGGTTTTAATATCCCTCTTATTTTTTTTGGTCTTGAGCTCAATGACAAGGAAGTGTGAAGTCACAATTTTTAACTTTTAGTTTTTTTTTTAAATTTTAACACAACCGGCTAATGATTAAATTTACCACATTATTAAATTTGATATTTTAATAAACGAAGTAAAAAAATTATTATCGAACCGAATATTTTAATTAATCAATCGACCGATTATTTTTTAATTGGAGCAATTATAGATAGAGATTTAAGCAACTTAAAATTTTCAGTTAACAAAAATAATTTACTAACAGTCGAATGAACCTACTTTCACACACCCCTATTTCAAGTGAGTAAAGCTTCGAGTTCAAGTTAGATTTGAAAATTTAGGATTATGATATAAGATTTAAGTTGAATTAAATTTTGAGTTCGAGACAAGAATTTGCCTCCTTGAGTTGAGTAAATTAGATACAATTAAATTTGTTTATTTAGTGAAATTTAAATTCGAATTCCATGTTTAACTTCAATATCAATTATTTATGTTCTAGTTCGAGTTTAAATTTTAATTTTTTTTATTAAGTAGAGAGTAATAATATTCTCAAAATAAATGTCAGATTGAACACATACAAAATAAGATAACATAAACATACTTAACCGTTTGGTCAATCAATGGATCTGAATTTGGTTCACTCCATTCAACCATGGCGGAGCTGAATTCCATATTTTAAGTCAAGTGACTGACTTGTAAGTTTAGTGTCCCTCATGTACACCCTAAACACTAAATTAGCTAATTAGCTAATAGTAGAAAGAAGAAAAGGGATGACAATTAAATTTTAAATTATACAAATAAAAAGAATGTATAGGATAATTATTTGATTTAGTATGCATTAAATGATAATCTATATTTAGTTCTGTTTGTGAAGGTAAATTTTTATATATTAAGTTTAGTTTTATTGGTATATCGTTGATGCAATAATCGAACATGCTTAAACATTTAATATTCTTCAATTTAGTAGTGCCAAGAAATCTGAATAGTATAAATAATTTATCCAACTATATGTAAAACTATATATCTAAGGGGTATTTATTATAGTGCTAATTCGCAATACTCATGGTAGTGAGGTAGTTGCTTGTATATGATACAAAATTGTTAAAAAATTAATTATTAACTGATCTAATATAATGAGATGTTAAGTCTTTTAGGTAAAATTAGAAATTCAGATTTTAATATTGTGAATGAAATAAATTAAATTAAAAAATTATCTTTATTATAAATTTTTATAACATTTAATCTAAATTAGTTAACAAATGACCGGACGTTGATGTTTATAAAAAATAAAAAATGTAATTAAATCATTCTTCAAATATGAATTGATTTGTTTAAGTGAAGATAAATAGATTTTTGTCCAAAAAACAGCACATGCTTTAAAGTACATCCTTTTGCCAATGTGATTGATGTGTAGTTAAGGGGACCCATTTTATTTATTTATCATACTTGTTAGTAATTTCTTTAATCATAATTAAGGTGATTAAAGGATTTTTATAAAGTATTGCGTGGCAGTCAAATAAGTTCTCATGTAGAAAAATAAAAGGTGATTGGATTTGGTGAGCTAATTTAGCAATTTTGCCAAGATTCCTTCAAAGAAAATCCCTTCAAAATTTCAATGGACCCTCCTCCCTCCATACTATCACATGTTGCCCACTAACATCTACATCTCAACCATTTAATTGGTAGGGCCATAGCTTGGATGTGACATTACTAAGATTTAACAGTGTTTATTTAACTGTTAAACTTTGTTTAATTCTCAATGTAGTCATACCAATTTTGATCATGCCCCCCCACCCCCCAAGTGAAAATGAAATTATAAAACATCAAATCAAACCATGTACTTTGAAGGGATTAACTTAAATCTTTTCTTTTCTTCATCTTTAAAATCACTATGCAAGAGCTCACAACAATCATTGAATTCAAGAATTTGACCTACAAATTTCAGATATAGTAATAAGATATATTATAAGAATTCAAATTTAAACGTTAAAGATGATATTATTTTAAATATAAATAATAAAGTGATATCGAAAAGAAATTTAGGAGTTGGAATGAAGCTATATACGACAAATTGAAAGTAGACAATTACCATAACAAAATTTAGTCAAAGCACTTGAAAAAAAATGAAAAAATTGAAACCATTTAAACCTCACTTTCCAATGAAGGCCATAAGCCACATGATATTGCTTAGGGATATTGGAAGAACACAATTCACAATCCCTCTAAAAAGAAGATTTTTCTTTACCTCAATTCCTCCGATCTCTCTTGTTACAATGCCTATTTTTTTCAACTCTAAACAAGGACCTTTTCTCTCTCTCTTTCACTTTATGTCAATTAGCTTAGTGGCATTTTGGGTCTAGGAAATGACACATGTCATAGGGTGATTGAAACACGTGTCATTAGGCCACCCCTTGGCAGGAGGCTCTTGTTCTGGCTTACTTGGCAGTTCCAATGATACAACAACATGTGTCACCCATAAATTCTCCAACCTATTGCAACACCAAAACCCTCCAAAAAATTATTGATGTTAGTGAAGTGAATGAAAATGGGGGCCCTAAATGATGGATCCAAAAGGCAAAGTACAGAGTAAGGTGCCATGGATTTCATTGTAAGCAAGTGAAAGAAGAAAAATATTTGAACTTTTATTTTATGGGTTAGCTAAGGCAAAAGAAAAAGAGATTTCTCTTTTCTCTCTTCTTATATTTCTCTCCATTTCCTCTCTATTTTCTCTTTCTCTCTATGAGAAAGAGCTATGAAGAACACGATACGGTGCTGCATCTCTTGCATTCTTCCATGTGGAGCACTCGATGTGATTCGAATAGTACACTCCAATGGCCGCGTCGAGGAAATCAGCGGCACCATCAAAGCCGGCGACATCATGAAGGCTTACCCTAAGCACGTTCTTAAGAAACCCTCCTCCTCTGCTTCCGATGACGGGATGGTCCCGAGAATCATCCTCGTCCCACCCGAGGCCGACCTACAACGCGGGAAGATTTATTTCCTTATGCCACTCCCTTCGGCACCCGAGAAGACCCGATCCAAATCAACCAAGAAGAAGAAAACTGACATTCTCGACAGCAGCAACAACAGGAGCAGACAGAACAGTCACAGCCGGAGCAGGAGCAACGCCGACAAGAACAGCACGGTTTCGGTGACGAATCTCTTGGTATCGGATCAGTATTTAAGCGAGATACTTTCGGAGAAGCTGTCGACGCAGAGGGATCGAAGAAGGGGTCGAGTCGGGGTGTGGAGACCTCACTTAGAGAGCATCTCCGAGTCTCCAAACGATGGTTGATCGCCATCAAAGTACACAGTCACACAGTGTTATATTACTACTACAGTACTACTGCTGCAGTTTTCTTCAAATTTCAATCTGATTCGTTTTTATCCACCTAATCATCCATTATAGGGTTCAAGCAACAAGCTGCTTATTTGTTTTTACTTTTATTTCTGCCCTTTTATTAGTTTTATTTTGAGTTTTTGTATATATAGGCAAGGCATAGAATGAAAATAATATTGCAATGCAAGAGGGAAAAGGAAAAGGAAATGAGCCTTAAATCTGGAAACTGTGGTGATAATTCATACAACACATGCAGATGTTACGGGATCTTGGGTCCGATGATTTGCCACACTTGCCCGGTTTTTAAGTGCCAAATCTCTTGGAAGTTGTAATTTTTGTATATGCTGAGAGAGGATTATTTGTGGAATTTTATTCAATTGAGTACAAGTAATTACTATCCAAAGGAATTACTAAATTTATTGATAGGAATTAGTAACTTAAAGCCAGATAAGCATTAAGCATAAATTTGGTACGAGTCAATTCATACAATTTAATATTATAATCTCTTAAAAAGGGCTCAATACAAAGGTGATGAACATGATGATGTGAAGTCTTTCACTTTCAATCATGGATAATTTACGGATTTAGAAATTAGATATATTGTTTAAGTTTTTATTGACATCAGATCATCTTTCTCTTACTATAAAAAATAAAAAAATTCTACATGCTTTTTTAAAATTAATTTTAATATTTCAAATAAGAATATCTAAAAACGAGATTTTTTGTGTGTGTGGTTAGTTCCCTAATTTGTTATAAATTTACTATTATTAAACAAGACTTGCAATAATAGTCAGAATTCATCTATTTGGGTAGAGAATTAATGATTTACAATATACTTCAATTATTGAGAAACCCTTGCATATTTGAAAGAAAGATAATGAAGAGGGTCCTCGTATGAAATCAAAATGGTAAAATTTCAGTCAATTTTTTTATATGTTTAAAGAGAATAGGTTAGACTCGATAGTCTCGATTTCTTTCAACAGTTATGGATTGTCAAGTGGTGGAGAAGTTGGATTTTTTGGTGATTTTATAAGAGGTAAAAAATAGTTAATTGACACAAGGATTTATAGTGGTTCGGCCTTCTAACAAGCACTTACACCCACTACCTTAGTTTCCCACTAAGGATTTCACCAAATTCACTCTTGAATTTCTTCCCTTTTTCTAGGCTAAGGAGGCAACCTTTACACAATCAAAGCTTTCTAACTCAAAGCTTGAGTAAACCCTCTTTACGAGAGAAATTTGAGCAAATTTAAAAACTCTCACTAGGTAGATAGTTTGCACTCTTAAGGTCACTCACCCAATTCTAAACACTTGAGCAAATATGATACAATTTTAGCTCACAAGTGTTGTCTATACAAATAATTGACAATTAAGTCTCTAAGACAATTTTCTCATTATAATGTCATTGAAAATTAAAGCATTAGTATTCCATTGATGCTTGGAGGTCCCTTTTATACTCTAAATAAGTTTGTAGCCGTTTAGGACCGTTGGGGTTGAATTGGAGCCGTTAGGGACTTTATTTCCCACCATAAATGCAGTTCTGTTGATGTCTGTTTTGATATACGCATAGCTGTATCGAAACAACATTCTTTAGAACTAGTTGTTGGAGTCTGATGCAGTGGTCCGTATCGAAACACCTTTGGGCCTTATCAGAACGCCCGTACCGAAACGCCTAGTGTCGTATCGAAATAACTTGCAATTCAATTAGTCGTTGAGAAATAGTTGTTGGAGGTTATAGCCGTTGGGGTGTATGCCAGGTAGGCGTATCGAAACACCAAAGGGTGTTTTGAAACCTCACCTATCCGTATCGAAATAGGTGAACCTTGTATCGAAACGGGTTCTGGTAGTTTCAAAACGTATCGGTACAGATTATGTCTGTATTGAAACGAGTACATTAAAATTACTGATTTGGCTACTTAAAAACGTTTCAAACATTGCCAAAACCTTTTGAAAACACCTCAAACTTATTTTCAAGTTGTTTTGGACTTGAAAAATATCTTAAATTCTTTTCAATTAAATCCAAAACATTTTTTTAATTATTATATCAAAATATATATTTCTACGTAATAAAAATCCAAATATAAGAAAACAAATATTCATACTCAATCATTACATATCATACAATTTCTGTAAAAATTGAAAAAGAAAAATCAAATATCCTACACATGTTCATGAAAAGTGACATGAAATGGATCAACAAGCACATGATCAATCAAAAGTAAAACATATGTATATGGGATGTTCCACGATCAAGATCAAATTCAAAAGGAAAAAGAGTTGAGCACATGGTATTAATATATATTCTTTGATATGCTAGAGTCCATAAACATTTATGGAGCTTGGAACCACATTGAAATACCCCCATCACTTAAGAAAAGAAAATGAGTTAGATAATTAATTAATTAAATCAAAGTGACATTTGAGAGTGTAAAGGAATAATAGTCCCCACTTTAGAATAATTATAATTTCTGGGGGGCATATAAATGTCTTTCAACCATTTTGTTGTTGTTTTACAAGATGGATTATTGGCTACACCATCCATTTAAGTTAAAAAATAGGTAAAATACACTTAGATGATACTAAATTTTAAGTTTAGTATCAATTATATTATTGAATTAAAAATTTATTTTATTTTGATATTAAGTTTTAGTTTATATATCAAATATACCATTGATCATTATAATTCATCTACATCATTAATTACTATAATCGATATTAAAATTAAAATTATAGTTTATCCTTAAGCTAATATAACAGTAAAGTTTGACCTCTACATTGGCTGGATCATCTGTTCCTGCTGCTGGAATGTCAGTTCTTGCCTCCCTGGCATAGTAATTAATTCCATCATAAAACATACATAGATATAGATAGATGTGTGGATATATATATGTTTCTGAATCTATGATCTGCAAATTTTATTTTTATGGTTTTTTCTACAGTCCCACCATCTGGGGCCAACACAAAGTTAGCAGAAGATGGATATCATTGTAAAACAAGTCTATTTCAACTGATGCCTTGGCAATTGGCATGACAGAATTGCACTTCATTTTATCTGCTTTCATCCAGTTAACTTTTATTCAATGTGTCCTTTTCCCTGTTTTTTAAATTCCCTTTTCTATATATGTATTAAAAATATTCTGATTACTAAATTTACCAGCAGATTACATGCAATTATTGCCTTGTTTCATACATTGTAGTATTATAAAAAAGATTGAAAAAGGAGACTACCTGGCTGTTGTTGAACTTTCAACCTTGTAACCAGTAAACATCATGAGACCCACAAAAGGGTTGATGACTTGGTTTTTAAATTGTTACCCTTTTGTCTTCCTTTTTATTCAGTATTTAAATTCGATTGAATTTTAAAAGTCCATGGCCAAGGTGTTTAAAAGTCCTTGGGGTCCAAGGTGTTTAAAAGTCCTTGGGGAAAGTTGTTGAACTTGATTTCATAAATGAAATGTATCACTTGAGCCAATATGACATGTATAGTACATGAGATGCATGAGATGCATGATTTAATGTTTATGTTGAAGCATGAGATGCTTGTTTAAATGAAATGTGGAAGCATGATATTGCTTGATTTAAAGTATGCTTTGAGCATGTGTAAAGGTTGTTTTATAAGCATGTTTTACAAATGGATTTAATTGCATTATTGAATGGTTTTTAAAGAGCACTCCTCACTAAGCTTTGGCTTACGCTCTCTCGTTTTTTTTTATTCAATAATGCAGAGCATTAGGGTGCATTGAGGGCAGCAAGAGGAGGCAAACAATCAAGTACAAGTAAAGCTCAATGTATGAAGGTTTTATAAGTGTTTTAGCTTTTGATTGATTTGGCAATGGGGAACCAATGTGTATGTTTTGGGAGGTGTTTGAGACTCCCTATGGATGTTAATTAATTGTTTGAATTGCTGGTTTTGGATTGAATTTCTATTGCTTGCTTATGAAGGTTTATTGCTTGAATGATAGCTTAAGTAGGAAGCATGCTATATGAATTGGGGCTTTTCACATGTGATGTTTAAATGTTGAATTGTTGATGCAATTGAGGTCCTTGCATGTTGTATGATTAAATGATATGGTTTGGTGATGTTAATTTGGTGTATAATGCATGTTTGATGCTGTTTTCGAGTTGTTTCCAGGCAGGGGTATCGATACTCGGGCTTGGGTATCGATACACCTGAGCCAAATATGCATGTTTCTGCCCAGGGGTATCGATACCTCTGAACAAGTATCGATACCATATGAATGGAGTATCGATACCAGGGGGAAGGTATCGATACCTTTGCTAGAGTTTGGTTTCTGCCTTCCCCGAGTATCGATACGACACGTGGCGTATCGATACCCGACCGTTAAAAACAGTTAAAAGTATCTTTGGATGTTTCGTTTTGTTTACGTTTTGGTCCTGAAACATGTTTGATCAATTGTATGAGTTTGGAATGTCCGTTTGAGCTGAAATTTCACAGAGAAGCATGAAACCTGACTAATTTCAAGATGGTAACTTTAATTTGGGTTAAGTCCCTTAATTTATCAGAATTTACAATTTGGTCCCTAAAGTTGTAATTTGTTCAATTGGGTCCCTGTTTGATCTCTGATGTTTGTGATCTTTTGATATGTTGTTTGCATGATCACAATTAAGGTTAATGTGCATCTAGACAAGATTAAAAAGGAAAAAAAAAAGGGTCGTTAATCAAGGTTGACTTTCGGGTTGACTTTGGTTTTCCCCGTGTGACTTTCTTAATTCGGGTCAACCGTCTAGACCGGGTTAAGGGGGTTACATTTGGTGGTATCAGAGCTGAGTTCTCGAGTAATTGGGAATGTGTGTATGCATGATTGAAGCATGGTTTGGTTGGTATACTTGTTGAGTGAAAGCATGTTCAGTGAATTGTGATGATGATGTGTATGTGATGCATGTTGTGATGATGCATGATGAGGGTACCCATTGCCAAACAAAAGCTAAAGAGATAATGTTGTTTTTGAAGGAAATTGAGCTTGAATACTTGGAATTTGCTTACCTTGCTGGTCCTGACTTGTTTTATTTTGTATTGTTATGCATGGTAATAGTATGGCACCACGTAGAGAGTTACGGAGTAGCGCGAGAGCTACGACCCCGGAGGGGAATGTGAACGATGAGCACACTGGTAGTGCTGTGATACCTCCTCCTCCACCTGGTGGTGGTGGTGCGGAGAGGGAAAGAGCTGGTGCTGAGGCAGCTGGTGCTGGAGCTGCAGGACTTGAGGTTGGTCAGGGGCAAGCGATGCCTGACATGTCTGTGCTGGTACAAGCTATTGCGGGTGCGTTTCGAGCAGCAGTAGCTGGAGCTCAAGGAGCTGGGCATCAAGGAGATGCTGGTGCTAGACTACCCTTGGAACGTTTGCGCAGTCTTGGTGGGACTGAGTTTAGGGGTATGTCGGCTGAGAGGTCAGAAGCATGGTTGGAGAGTACCAAGCGTGTCTTGGGACAGATGAGTTGCACTGATGTGCAGAAGCTGGGATGTGTGGTGTCACTGCTGCAAGGTGATGCTTATACGTGGTGGACGACCACAATCTCTGGGATGGCTGATGCTGATGTTACTTGGACGTTCTTTCAGCATGCGTTTAAGAGGAGATATCTGGGAGTTAGATATCTGGATGAGAAGAAGCGTGAATTCATGTCTCTGACCCAAGGGAGCATGAGTGTGGCTGAGTATGAGGTACAGTTTGTACGTCTTAGCCAGTATGCACCGGAGCTGATACCTGATGAGCGCGAGAGGTGCGAAAGGTTCCGTTATGGCTTGGTGACGGAAGTTAAGACCTATATGTTGGCTGCGGAGTACAATGATTTCGATGTGTTGGTTAGTCGATCCAAGGACATTGAGATGAATCTGAGTTTGTCTGCTAAAGGTGCTGGAGCTAGTTCTGGAAAGAGAGCTGCTGAGTATAGTTCCGGTGGTCGGAACAAGAGAGGGCGTGATCAGAGGTTTCAGTCTTCGTCTAAGAGAGGTGGAGGTGCACCTGCTAGGGGTGGCAATGCTAGAGCTGACCCTAGTGCTTGTTGGATTTGTGGTTCCCGTGGTCACTTGAAGCGTGACTGTCCTCGTGCTGGGAGGGAGGTGCAAGCTCCTGTGATGGCAGCTGGTTATGAGTGCTGGAACTGTGGTTCTGCTGACCATTTGAGACGTGATTGTCCGAGGATGGCTGGTGGTCAAGAGCGTGCTCCTGTTGTTGCAGCACCGCAGAGAGGTCGTGGGCGCGACCGTGGTAATTTTCAGAGGCGAGAGGAAGGTGGTCGCGGTGTAGCTCATGTTGTGGCAATTCAACCTGAGGGTGGTGGCCAAGCGAGGGTGTATGCTCAGCGCGAGGGAAGGAATGATGCTGATGTGATTGCAGGTACCTTTACTTTGCAATCCTTGTCATTGCTTTCTTTGATAGATTCTGGATCTACGCATTCATACATTCTTCGTGAGCATGCTGAGTTGCTTGGTTTGCCTGTTGAGTCTTTGGATGTTGGTGTTAGAGTCACTAGTTCTTTTGGTGAAACTGTTGTGACTCGTAAGCTTTATAGAAGGTGTCC
Organism: Hibiscus tridactylites; assembly: GCA_958450335.1. Lineage (NCBI taxonomy): Eukaryota > Viridiplantae > Streptophyta > Magnoliopsida > Malvales > Malvaceae > Hibiscus > Hibiscus tridactylites. The sequence continues at coordinate 93,006,251 of OY288270.1, read as the reverse complement.
TTTGGTTGTTCAAGAGCATGTCTTTCTTGTTGATCTTATGGAGTTGCCCTTTTATGGTTTTGATGTGATCCTTGGTATGGATTGGCTTGCTGAGCATCGTGCTGTTGTGGATTGTGAGAATAAGCGGGTTTCGCTTAAGCTTGCGGATGATTATGAAGTGGTGGTGGTTGGTGAGAATGTGAAGTTTCTTGCCAATGTTGTTTCTACCTTGGAGGCGAGCAGGATGCTGAGGCAAGGTTGTGAAGCTTTTCTAGCTTTTGTGATGAACCCTAGTTCGAAGGAGCTGAGGGTGCAGGATATCAGGGTTGTGAAGGAGTTTCCTGATGTTTTTCCTGAGGAGTTGCCTGGTTTACCTCCTAATCGCGAGGTGGAGTTTGGTATTGAGCTGTATGAGAATACCACTCTTGTGTCCATTACTCCCTATAGAATGGCACCTAAGGAGCTGAAGGAGCTGAAGACGCAGTTGCAAGAGTTGCTTGATCGTGGTTTCATCCGGCCGAGTGTTTCTCCTTGGGGTGCTCCTGTCTTGTTTGTGAAGAAGAAAGATGGCATGATGAGGATGTGCATTGATTACCGTCAGCTGAACAAGTTGACTATCAAGAATCGGTATCCTTTGCCGAGGATTGATGATCTCTTTGATCAATTTCGGGGAGCTGCTGTGTTCTCTAAGATTGACTTGAGGTCAGGGTATTATCAGTTGAAAGTGAAGGATGCGGATGTGCCTAAGACAGCTTTCAGGACAAGGTATGGGCATTACGAGTTCCTTGTGATGCCGTTTGGTTTGACAAATGCTCCTGCTGCTTTCATGGACATGATGAATCGTGTTTTTCATGAATACCTAGACAAGTTTGTTGTGGTGTTCATTGATGATATCCTTGTGTACTCGCGTACTGAGGAAGAGCACGAAGAGCATTTGAGGATTGTGTTGCAAGCTTTGTTGGAGAATCAGCTTTATGCTAAGTTGAGCAAGTGTGAGTTCTGGCTTAGAGAGGTGGTTTTCCTTGGACATGTGGTCTCAGCTGAGGGGATTCGTGTTGATCCTCAGAAGATTGAAGCAGTGATGAATTGGAAAGTTCCTAAGTCTGTCCAGGAGGTTCGTAGTTTCCTTGGTTTGGCAGGATACTACCGAAGGTTTGTAGATGGTTTTTTCCAAGATTGCTGCTCCTTTGACGAAGTTGCTGCAGAAAGATGTTAAGTATGAGTGGACAGAAGCGAGGCAGCAAGCTTTTGAGAAGCTGAAGATGGCTTTGACGCAAGCTCCTATCTTGATTCAGCCTGAATCAGGGAAAGAGTTCGTAGTCTACAGTGATGCATCCTATGTTGGTTTGGGGTGTGTGCTGATGCAAGAGGGTAAGGTTGTGGCTTATGCGTCGCGGCAGTTGAAGGTGCATGAGCGCAATTATCCTACGCATGATATTGAGCTGGCTGCAGTGGTCTTTGCTCTGAAGATCTGGAGACATTATCTGTATGGTGAGAAGTGTACTGTGTACACGGATCACAAGAGTTTGAGGTATCTGATGTCTCAGAAGGAGTTGAATCTCAGGCAGCGACGTTGGTTGGAGTTGCTCAAGGATTATGATCTGACGATTGAGTATCATCCTGGAAAGGCCAATGTTGTTGCGGATGCCTTGAGTAGGAAGGTAGCTGTTGAGCTGAGAGCTATGTTTGATAGCTTGAGCATATCGCAGGATGGTGGTCTTGTTGCTGAGTTGCAAGTGAAACCTTCGTTGGTTCAGTTGATCAAGGATAAGCAGTTGTTGGATGATTCCTTGGTGTCTCATGTTCAGGATATCGCGGAGGGTAGACCTTCAGATTTCTGCTTTAATGAGGATGGAGTGTTGTGTTTTGGTAGTCGGATAGTAGTGCCTGCTGATGCTGAGTTGAGGCGTGCTATTCTAGCTGAAGGTCATAGTAGTCCTTTTGCTATGCATCCTGGTAGTACAAAGATGTATCGCGATCTTCGTGATGAGTACTATTGGGTAGGTTTGAAGAAGGATGTGGCAGAGTTTGTAAGCAAGTGTTTGGTGTGTCAGCGAGTTAAGGCTGAACATCAGGTTCCTTCTGGTTTGTTGCAACCGTTGAAAATCCCTGAATGGAAGTGGGAGAGGGTTACCATGGATTTTGTATCTGGTTTGCCTTTGTCTCCGTCGAAGAAGAATTCTGTTTGGGTGATTGTGGATCGCCTGACGAAGTGTGCGCATTTCTTGCCTGTGCATACTACGTTTTCTTTGGATAAGTTAGCAGAGCTGTACATTGCTGAGGTTGTGAGGTTGCATGGTGTGCCTAAGTCGATCGTGTCGGATAGGGATCCGAGGTTCACATCGCGTTTTTGGCAGTGTTTGCATCAAGCTCTGGGTACAAGGTTGCATTTCAGTACATCCTATCATCCTCAGTCGGATGGCCAGTCTGAACGAGTTATTCAGATTTTGGAGGATATGTTGAGATGCTGTGTGATAGAGTTTCAAGGTTATTGGGAGAAGCATCTGCCTTTGGTTGAGTTCGCTTACAACAACAGTTTTCAGGCAAGTATACAGATGGCACCTTATGAGGCTCTGTATGGGAGGAGGTGTAGGACTCCTCTGTGTTGGGCTGAAACTGGTCAAAAGTTGGTATCGATGCCTGCTTTGTTGAAAGGTACCACCGAGAAGGTGAAGCTCATAAGTGAGAGGTTGAAGGCTGCTTCTGATCGGCAGAAGTCTTACGCGGATTTGAAGCGTAAGGAGATAGAGTTTGCGGTGGGTGATCGTGTGTTCTTGAAGGTTTCGCCTTGGAAGAAGGTGATGAGGTTTGGGCGGAAGGGTAAGCTGAGCCCTAGATACATTGGACCGTATGAGGTTGTTGAGCGTGTTGGTCCTGTTGCGTATTGGTTGAGGTTACCTCAGGAGCTGGAGAAGATTCATGATGTGTTCCATGTTTCTATGCTCCGGAAGTATAGATCTGATCCTTCGCATGTGTTGCCTGTGGAGGAAGTGGAATTGAATCCGGATTTGACCTATGATGAGGAACCGGTGAAGATTCTGGATTCTGATAGCAAAGTTCTTCGTGGCAAGATCATTGAGTTGGTGAAGGTGATGTGGAAGCATCGCGGTGTTGAGGAAGCCACGTGGGAGCGGAAGGATGATATGCTGAAGCAGTTTCCTTATCTCTTTCCTTCAGGTAAATTTCGAGGACGAAATTTCTTAAGGGGGGGGGGAGAGTTGTAACGCCCCGGTTTTGGGCTTGGAAGTCTTGGGCGTTGACCGGTTGGTCAAAGTGCTGTTCGAATCGTAAGAGGTTAAATTAGGAAAGCTTAGTTCGGGTTGCATTAAAAATATGGAAAAATGTTCTAAAATCATCTTTTATTATATTTAAGTGAACTGTGAAATCAATTTTGGAAAATGAGTTTCGGAAGTGTGACATTTTGGCTAGTGACCAAAATGTAATTTTTGAAAGTTTGGTGGCTATTTTATAAAGGGTTGAAACTTTGAATCTTTAAGGAGCTATTTACCCAAAGGGAGTTTCTCCAGATTTTTCTAAGATATTTTAACCCATAATTCTGATTTTAAAAGAATCAAAAGGAGGGAAAAATCTATTTTGGCCATTTTCTCTTTTAACTACCTATTTTCTCTCTATCTTTTCTCTCAACCCAAACACTCAATTCCAGAGATCTAAGTCTGATTTTCATCACCTAAAAACCTTCTTTCAACTCTCATTTGATTGCAAATCATTGTGTCTTCAAATCCTCTTCAATTGCTTCAAGTTTCATCAAGCTTTTCTATTCCAAAAAGAGGAGAAACTCAAGTTTGGAGGTAAGAACGTCCTTCTCCTCTGAACTTCAAGTTCTTTAATGAAATTCCTAAAGTTTTCAATCCTAAATTGATAATTGATTAAAGGTTTTTAAGTTGATTTATGGATCTTGGCTAATTATGCAAGATTTTGATGATTTCACTTGATTTTCGTTTGATCTGTTAAATCAGTGTTTTGAGAAGTGTTTTTGATGTTAAATGATCGTTAAATTGATGTGGAAATGAATCTTGATTGATGCAATCCCGGATAGGTTGGATTTCCTAATTTTAGCTTGTGTTTTAAGGTAGCTTTTGTGGTGATCTTGTGGATCTGGTGTTGCTGGAGGTATAAGGATGGTTGTAGGTTGTTTTTAGATGTTAAATGATGTTTATGGAAGTGAGGTTTTGCTGGTTTGTGGCTGGGCTTTGTTTAGAAGTGTTTCGGATGCATTTTCGGTTGTGTTTGGTGGCCGAAAATGGAGGTTTAGTGAGAGCAGCGAGTTTAGATGCTTTCATTGAAGCAATTAATGCATGATGATGCATTAATCCTCTGCTTTAATGTGTTGAAACAGGGGAGGCATCCTTGGATCCAAGATTTGTTGATCCGGAGGCTTGTTTTGGTGCTTTGGCTTGAAGCGAAGTGGAAATCGGTGAGTGGATTTGAGAAAATGGTTTTCGGCTTTGAAACCAAGGTTTGGGAGCTTAGTTTAAGTCTAAACAACTTTGCTAAGCTCAAGTGTAAGTTCTCGGATTACTCTCTTTAAGTGGTGGCCATGTTTTGATGAAATGTGAAATGATGATTTTGCATGATCTGCTACTGTTTTGGAAAGCATGTTTTAGCATGTTAATTGCTGAAGTTTTAGCATGATTTATGCTGATGATTAAAGCCATGTGATGAAGGTAACTCTAGTTAGGAGTACCTTGTTTTAATGCATTGTTAAATGATGATTTAATGCTTTGAAATGCATGATGAAATGGCTTGGTTTAATTGCTTTAAAACAGTGGATTATATGATGTATAAAGTGTATATTGGCAAGTGATGGTTTGTAAAAGCGAAGGTCACTAAGGTGGTTAAAAGTCCTTGAGTGAGCCTTGTTATCTAAGATCATCAAGGTGTTTAAAAGTCCTTGGATGAATCTTGTTGCGGACTCTAAGGTGGTTAAAAGTCCTTAGGTGCTCCTTTCCATGGTGGTTAAAAGTCCATGGGGCCAAGGTGTTTAAAAGTCCTTGGGGCCAAGGTGTTTAAAAGTCCTTGGGGTAATTCAAGCTACGGACACAAAGGTGGTTAAAAGTCCTTGTGTGGTCCTTTCATGGTGTTTAAAAGTCCATGGCCAAGGTGTTTAAAAGTCCTTGGGGTCCAAGGTGTTTAAAAGTCCTTGGGGAAAGTTGTTGAACTTGATTTCATAAATGAAATGTATCACTTGAGCCAATATGACATGTATAGTACATGAGATGCATGAGATGCATGATTTAATGTTTATGTTGAAGCATGAGATGCTTGTTTAAATGAAATGTGGAAGCATGATATTGCTTGATTTAAAGTATGCTTTGAGCATGTGTAAAGGTTGTTTTATAAGCATGTTTTACAAATGGATTTAATTGCATTATTGAATGGTTTTTAAAGAGCACTCCTCACTAAGCTTTGGCTTACGCTCTCTCGTTTTTTTTTATTCAATAATGCAGAGCATTAGGGTGCATTGAGGGCAGCAAGAGGAGGCAAGCAATCAAGTACAAGTAAAGCTCAATGTATGAAGGTTTTATAAGTGTTTTAGCTTTTGATTGATTTGGCAATGGGGAACCAATGTGTATGTTTTGGGAGGTGTTTGAGACTCCCTATGGATGTTAATTGATTGTTTGAATTGCTGGTTTTGGATTGAATTTCTATTGCTTGCTTATGAAGGTTTATTGCTTGAATGATAGCTTAAGTAGGAAGCATGCTATATGAATTGGGGCTTTTCACATGTGATGTTTAAATGTTGAATTGTTGATGCAATTGAGGTCCTTGCATGTTGTATGATTAAATGATATGGTTTGGTGATGTTAATTTGGTGTATAATGCATGTTTGATGCTGTTTTCGAGTTGTTTCCAGGCAGGGGTATCGATACTCGGGCTTGGGTATCGATACACCTGAGCCAAATATGCATGTTTCTGCCCAGGGGTATCGATACCTCTGAACAAGTATCGATACCATATGAATGGAGTATCGATACCAGGGGGAAGGTATCGATACCTTTGCTAGAGTTTGGTTTCTGCCTTCCCCGAGTATCGATACGACACGTGGCGTATCGATACCCGACCGTTAAAAACAGTTAAAAGTATCTTTGGATGTTTCGTTTTGTTTACGTTTTGGTCCTGAAACATGTTTGATCAATTGTATGAGTTTGGAATGTCCGTTTGAGCTGAAATTTCACAGAGAAGCATGAAACCTGACTAATTTTAAGATGGTAACTTTAATTTGGGTTAAGTCCCTTAATTTATCAGAATTTACAATTTGGTCCCTAAAGTTGTAATTTGTTCAATTGGGTCCCTGTTTGATCTCTGATGTTTGTGATCTTTTGATATGTTTTTTGCATGATCACAATTAAGGTTAATGTGCATCTAGACAAGATTAAAAAGGAAAAAAAAAGGGTCGTTAATCAAGGTTGACTTTCGGGTTGACTTTGGTTTTCCCCGTGTGACTTTCTTAATTCGGGTCAACCGTCTAGACCGGGTTAAGGGGGTTACATTTGGTGGTATCAGAGCTGAGTTCTCGAGTAATTGGGAATGTGTGTATGCATGATTGAAGAGGGTCGTAAGAAAGTGCCCATAATTATTTTAACGATTAAATAATTGTATCATACATATTTTGTGGAGGATTTCATAAAGTCTCAAGTTAAAGGCTGTTTGCCGACATGCAAAGGAGGGAAATTATTATGGGAGGATTGATTCCATACCACCTTTAGTGGATTAAACAAGACTTTGGAACAAAGTACTTGAAGTTTGGAGTGCTCAATATTGAACTTTTTTAACATTACAAAATTCAAAAAGAAATTTGAATCATGGGATTTGCTAGATCACACTAGATTTATGTTAACTAGAGAATCAATGTGTTTGTACATATTCATTTATATAATGACATGCGATATTCAATTAATGAAAAAAGCATTACCATATCCAAATAATTTAATTTCTTTCCCCCAAATCATTGCTAATTTCTTATGATTAATTTTTTTAATTAATAAGAGTAGCTAATTAATAATGGATAAATATTTTATACACAGGCGGTGGAAACTGAAAGTTTCCATAAGCGCCTTAGTTTTAGGGTATAGGGAGTTAGTTTAGGGTATAGGGTTTATGAGTTTAGGTGTATGGGGTTAGAATTTAGGGATAGATGTTTCAATTTAAGGTTTATAGTTATAATTTAGGGTTTATAGGTTAAAACATAAATCCTCATCATATTGCCCTAAAACTAAACCCTAACCTATAAACCCTAAATTATAACCATAAATCTTAAATTGAAATAGCTATCCTTAAATTCTAAACCCCTAAACCCTATACCCTAAACTAACTCTCTATACCCTAAAACTAAGGCGCTTGTGGAAAATTTCAATTTCCACCGCCTGTGTATAAGATATTAATCCATTAATAATAGGACTATATTTGAAAAGAGTTAAAAAAAACTCAACCAAACAACTTGGAAAAAATAAAAGATGCGAAGAAAAGGATGAACATTAATAATACTAACATAAAAATAGATATAACGATAATTGCATGTTGACAATTGACTTTATCGTAACTCAAGCATGACCTATTTAGAGGTGATTGTGAACAAATATAAATATAAAAAAATCAACTCGATGGTCCATATTAAAGATACATTAATAAAATAAACTTATTCTTTTTTGTGTTGAACACTGATTAAAAGGATAATTTATCTTTTATCTTATTATTAATATTTTTATTCATTTTATGTGTAACATTGTACATATTAATAATTAAAGAAAAAAGATGATTCATTTCACCATTCAACTTTCGGTTTAATTTTATGTCCATTGGTTTAGAATACAATAATTTCAAGCGGCGAAGGCTCCTCTATCTGCCGCATTGTTTTATATATAAAAAAAAGTCACTATCTCCGTCCCTTTTTATTTGTTTATTTAATCATAATCTGACTTTTTAAATGGATGTTTGTTCATTTTTCCTTGCATAATTTAATGTCACACTTTGATTTCAGCCCATGGTTTATATCTCATTTTTTATGCAAATAATTTGGATTAAAATGTTCCAAAATGGATCGCCAATCTTGTTGACACCCATCTTTACAAGTGGCAAAACTAAGAAATGGGGGCCATTGCGTTTTGCTTATGTGTATATAGTAGTTAAGTATACCATAAACATGGGTTTGGACCCCCTACATCCAATACTAAATTTAGGATTGACATGAAAGTAAAACAAACATCAGGCTTGGTTTGGTAAGGATTAATGAATCAGGTATACTAGTTTTAGGAACATTTTCAATGTATCTCATCTTGTATATAATTGCCCCTGCTTTTAGCTCTTTTATTTTGGTATAGACAGTCAATCATTTTTTCTTTATTTAAACTAATCTAAATTATTATAAGAGCCTTTTTGAATTAGTGTTTGTTGATGAGTAAAATAGGATGACAGTAGTTGTTAGAGTTCAGACAATTCATCTTGTTTATTTTGGCAGAGAGTCGCAGTTAATAGTAGAAGAAACGAAAAAGAAAATAAAGAGGAAGGTAAGGTTAGCGAAAATAATCCACCGTGAGTGAGGGTTCTAGTCCCTCCTCTTTTTTTCTTTCACGTGTATAGAAACTACTGAGATTAGACAAACTTTTTAACTATTGATGGGTTAGCATGATAAAAGTACAAGTTACAATGAAACTATACGTGAAAATAATAATTAATTATCTATAATTCCATTCCATAATTGTCTACAATGAAGTTATTTGTGATTAATTATTTATAATTCCATTCCGTAATTATCTAAATTGTATACTTTCTTCTTATTTTTTCGTGTTCAATACTTTTTGTGATCACGTTCTTAACATGTTTCTATTATATACACTTTATTTTTCTTTTCCTTTCTTCCTTCACTTTTAGATTATTTTTTCCTTTAAGCCAAACATGGTTTAAGAGAGTAGCATAAGTAATAATTGATGGGAATATTATTGATTTAAAAGATACATTCAGCAGTTTCCAAAATGTGTGGTGGAATGGAATACAATAATTATTCATTTTGTGAATTAAAAAAAAATTCTCTTTGGGGTTCAATGGTTTTGAGAATTGACAGCTAATTTCGATTTCCAACCCTTAGATTGTTTAGCTAAATAAAGCTTAATGAAGTCTGGAAAACTACAAGTTTCTTCCTGTAGCTGAGCTGCAATCAATGGCCACCATTTTTGGTAGACTTTATTTTGTAAAAGATTAAGATTTCGATTTCATATTCTGTTTCTAATAAATTTCTTGTTGGACTGAATGAAGCCCAAATGCATTTCAACTCTCAGTATGGGTTCGGTCTAAAGAAGAAAATTTTGATTGGGCTGTTTTGAGTAGGAAGAAATTCCATTCTCCTATTTTAGATTATTTTGGGTAAACTACGCAAATAGTCCCTCAATTATACAGTAATGTTTCTTAAATCCCTTGACTATGAAAAGTTACAAAATCGTCCCCCAACTTTAAAGAAAAGTAAGAAGTTGGTAATGTTGCAGATTGTGGCCTTTTTCAAGAAGTTATCGTCACAAATACGCTCCCAAAAGTAGACAAGAATTACTTTACTTCCCTCAGTTGACAGTTCCATGTAGTATTTTTGAGTGAAATGAGATATGAAAATAGCAAAGCTGTTTTCTCCTTCAAATATATGCATTGTGCAAACTTAATGCCTTGGTTCCAGTTGTAAACAAGTAACAAATGTCTGGTAGGAACTAAAATGGTAGAAGAAAGGAGTAGTGACATTGACAATGAACATTTTGAGGTATATAATATAAGAGCGAGAGAAACATGGAGCAGCAGCAGTTTGCCCTTTTCGTATAACCTTCCTCCCCTCTGCAGCTTGTTTGGTGAAAATTATCTCACCATCCTGCACCAGTCAATGAGTTTATAAAAGAAATTACAATATTCAGTATTTGTGTTCACTGCGGATTCCTTCCAAGTCTACATTCATTTATACGTACATGCAGAAGGAGAAAACCAGTATATGTTATAACCCAGCTGCTACGCTACGTAATCTACTAATTTTTTCTAATCAAATTTTCTGTCACTTCTCATACGTATATATACCTTATTGTGAAACACTTATTGGTACCGTATGTATCTCTTTAATCAAAGGAATTTTTTTTTTTGCTCAGCAAATATAATTTTCTTAGGGATAATTAACTCATACAACATAAAGAATTCCTCCGGTACACAATTTCAAAATAAGATTTGGAAATAATTTGGAAAGACGATGCAGAAGACAAATTGGTGGTATTCAAAAATCCTTGAACAAAAATATAAAATAGTAAAAAGGAGATCCCATTCCCTCTAAATGTTAATAACGGTAATTTTATCAACCAAATTAATGTTAAATCAAGATTACGATTCAAATATATGCATTTGAGTTGCAATTCTCTTACACCATGCATGTAGTAAAACTCATGTAATTTTATACATTTTCAGACCGATAGATAAGAGTAAATAGATAGAAACCTTTCTTTTTCATAAAAATCTTCTCAATTATTATTATTAATCTCTTTAATTCATTTATTCTTATCAAATGATCCAAAAAAGTGTAAAATTTAAAAGTTTTACATGTAATAAAAGATCCAACCTCTATATAAGTTAGTCACTAGATATATAAATCTGAATTAACCCTGTTAACAATATTTCTGACTTCGCCCTCTGTTACTATCCAAATCTAAATCCGAATTAAATAACATTTTTCACTGGATATCTAAATCTACTATATATCGATATTCAGTAAGTCTAGTTTAATTTTCAAAACTTTGCATTCTAAAAAAAAGAGATAAATCTTCAATTTAAGATGTCTTAACTCAGTATCCGCAAAACTAAAGTGAATTCAAGTGATGCATTCGAAATTAATTATTCATGTCAGTAATGCAAATTTAAATATCTATAACTTTGTTTCAAAAATAAATCTATAACTTAATTTTCGTTGAAGCCTAAACTAAAATTACGTACTAAGATAATATCAATTTTTAGTTCAGTGGTATAATTAAAGGCTAAACTAAAGTATAGTACTAAGATAATATCGATTTTTAGTTCAGCGGTATAATTGAAGCCTAAACTAAAGTTCAATACTAAGATAATATCGATTCTAAGATAATATCGATTTTTAGTTTAGTGATATAATTGATATTAAACCTAAATTTCAGTGGTATAATTGATATTAAACCTAAAGTTCAGTGTGGTATCTGGTGTAGTTTACTCTAATTATAATATTTAAATTTAAATATTATTTGAATCTTAAAATATTTTAATTTTTTTAAGATTCCAATTTTTCAATTGGCTATAAGGTTTGTTGCTTTGATCACATCCAACACAACCTTTTGGCATACACAATACATTCCATTCATTTTAAAAGAATCAATGAATTAAGGAGACGATCATCCAAGAACAACGGCCATTAAACAAAAAAAAAAAAAAACCTATAATTTTGTTAACCACTAGTATTGGACATAAATTAGTGTATCTTATTATATTCATAACAATTGGTTCCACCACAAGAAGATTAATATGTAAAATAATTTTGGGCTACACCGTGTACTGAAAAATCTTGAAGCTATTTATAATATATATCAGAGTAATTATTTCATTCACCAGCGATGTTTTTTTTCATAGGTAGGATTTTAAGGTTTTTATGTGTCTTATTTAGGTGTCGTAAACTTTAAAATCTAAAATTTTAATTTTTAGTGTTTAAATAAAACATGCGATGACTTTAAAATCTCGCTTGTGAAAATTTTCACTGACAGATCATAATATATTCTCTATATATAATATAATATAATATAATAAAAATTTGAATTTTAGTTTTAACTTCCAAATCGAATTAGAATATATATATATATATATATATATATCATGATGGACATTCATACATGGGGGGCATAAAATCCAACACAATAAAAAAAGAGCCCAAAAAACAGGGAAAGGTAAAGAGGTGGTAAAAATAGTTTCAGAAGGTAAAATTACCTAAAAGAGTCGACGGGTGAGTGTTAAAAACTTAAAATTAGGGTTTTGCAACAAGGGTTTAGGGTTTGTTTTCCAAATTTGTTTTTATCTTTTTATGCAACTATTCAAGAAATCCTAAGGTTTCGTTCTTAAATTGAGGCTGAATTGTTTATATATCTTTTAAGTTACACATTTTTTTAACCTGGTAATGAAATTAAGCAGAAAAATGTAATAATTGTGGCAACGGAGGAGGGTTCATATTCAAAGTCAAAAGAATTACCATGAAAGCTCTTAGTTAGAGCTAAGAAGGGCAGGCTGCTGTTTTGACGATGAATTAGCCCCGCCCTTCACGTTGGGTTTAATTTGAATCATCTTCTTCTTTTTCTTCTTATATGGAATCCCTCTGGCCTTAGCCTGACATTCCTTCACTTCACGCAAGAAAACCCGAATCGCTCCGTTTCCGAATGGGTTATTCTCCGGTGACCCGCCGTGTTCTTCGTAAGCGGCTCTTAGGCGTCCGATGAGTGCATCGAGGCTGCCCCAAGCTTGCCTTAGTGGACAAGTACAAGGAGAAGGCGGGTCAGGTTGTCCGAAAAAGACACATCCATGTAGGTGAACCTTAGTCTTCCCGAACTGATCAAGATATCGAAGAAAATCGAGCACATGGTTACAGTTGCACTGTGACAGTGCAACCGGCGGCTTCTGGTTCTTCAAATACTGCCCGAAAGTGTTCCAGTCTCGCCGTTTCTGCGACTCGTACCTGCTCAAAGGAGCAGACGGCTGATCGGGCTGGTGATGGTGGTTGCCGCAGGATCCCAATGACCCTTGGGCCGAATCTTTGGTTATATCACCTGACATGATTTGCCCGATTCGATCTTTGTTTTCCAAGCAATTCTTTGGGTATTTTTGCCGGTAAATGAAAGTAGATAAAATGGTTGGGATGGTGCAGTGGACAGAAAGATGAAGATCACACCTTTGGGTCTAACTGAGGAGACATGCTATGGCCCCTCTACGATGGTGCTTTTCTTCTTCTCTTTCTCTATCCTATTTCTACTTTTCTCCGTTGACACTAACGTATAGTTTATTTAATTCATTTTTTTATAATATAATCACAATCATTATTCATTTGTGCATTTGTCAATGTAATATTCTCATATTTTCATTTTCACGCACAATATATAATTTATGATCATTCAATGAGTGAACTATAGAGACAGAGTCAGAGTTAATAGTTGAAGGCAAAACATAAATTTTTAAGAGGGAGCAAATTCAAAATTAATTCAACTTTAAAAAATATATATGTATTAAAGGTAAAAAAAAATGGGGAGGCAAGATCCCCTTCTAATATATATATTCTTTCGTCCCTCTTGAAATAGATGGATGAGACACACACATATGTGTGTATGTCTAACGGTCAGACAATAGAATCCGTTAATGTATCTTAAAACGATCATATTAAAGGAAAACTCTTAACAATAATCATTCGAGAAATTGTAACTTAGATAAAGAATATAACGAGGTTATTTCCGAGTGAGCCCTAAAACATCTCAAAAGAGGCTCTAAAATTTTTGAAAGCTCCGTGCGTAAAAAAATAGATGCAGATGAATCACAACAAAGGATTTGAAGATCGGGAGTACAACAAAACTCTATAAGATTAGATGAATGTTATATGTTCTATGTAATATTTCTTGAGCATCTTACCATATTTAAAGAATAAAAAAACAATCAAAAGAAACACACACCGTTATCGTCAATTCGTCGTAGCAAGAAAACTTGTAGGTGGAACTTGTTTACCCAGCGTTAGAACTTAATAACTTAGTTTAATTCGACTTGTTTTGCCAAAGGAGAAAAGCCCTAAAAAATTAATGGCAGTTGGATCAAATTAGATAGTCACGGAAGAAAATTTACATGGTTTTCTGTTAAAAAAAATTTACCATCGGCGCTAGAGTTGAAGTAATTATGACTGAGAATAGAGAATTGTATTTTAGTGGTATTGGTGAGAATTGATGTTTTCTTAATTTATTGATTAATTTATTCGTGTATAAATCTCTGTGTGGATTTTTTTAAGTTTATCTTCATCGTTTTATTACTTTTCAAACTTCAGAAGTAAAACAATTACTCAAATTTAAATAATTATTTGTGTATTTTACCCATCAATGATATGAATGTTCTATATGCAAAATGGAGAGACATTTATGGGTGAAGTGGGTCCAAAACCCCTCGGCATATGCTGGTGAAATAATGATGTATCATCACGAAGTTGCCCGTTGAGAATTCGACACTCCCTTTACAATATTGTACCACTTAATTTTGTCATTTTAGACTGATTCATTTCACTATTCTCCCCCCTTTGACGCCAGCTTTTCGCAATAAGCTTCAAGTTCAATGCAAGAATAAATGGTAAATATGTAAGAAATTAGGGGTAGATCTACGGTACGACAGGGTACGGTGTGACTACGGTGCAACACAAACTGAAAATATTACAAAAATTAAAACACGAAATTGAAAATTTTACGTTATTTTATAACATTGTCTGTACTTACTAAAACTTAAAATGTTATCAGAATCAATGAAAATTTCGAAACTCGAAGTAAAGTTTCGAAACTTACCACCAACTGAAAATATTAACAAACAATATAACATTTTCAGTGTCATATTTTAAAAATTTATAACATTTTTAGTTGATGTCGCATCGTACCTTGACGCATGTTAAACACACCTAAAAATCAGCAAACGTGGATCTTTGTGCACACCAGTGGAGTGGCAAAATGAGACCATGTGTATTGTTTTATTTGGTCATAATCGACCGTCAGTCACATATAGTACAATGATAGGACAAAAGAAAGGGCAGCTCCAACTATTTTGAATGCTTTGTGAGTTGATTTCAGGGTGCAAATTGATCCCTTTCCAATGGATCATACGTGGTTTAGTGAGAAATAATAGGCAAAAGACAAAGGCATGCGGTCTATTTCTCGGACATGACCACCTCCATTATATAATACTCCAAAACTTGTTTGGAAATAATTCATCGGATAATACTAAATTTGAAAAACTTTATCACACTCCATAATTACGCCTTCGCCTACCTTTTTAGATTTTGGTATTATTCTATTCACACACGTCGGCCGTGGGGCCATAACTTTATTTGTTTCAACCTGATTTTGAATAAAATTACGACTAATGTGAAATATTCATGTTTTTAAAATTAAGGGTAAACTACTTCATTGATCACTATATTATTAAAAAGATTATAATTTGATCACATTACTTTTTTTCAAGTAATTAAACCACCAAGCTATTTAAATGGTATCAATGTGACCACCAGCCGTTAAAAATAAAAGAAAAGTTGACGGAACTGTTAAATAAAATTAGTATAATTACACATTTGATCTTTGTTGTTTACACATTCTATCAATTTAGTCATAATTTAAATTAATAAAATAAATTGATTATTAGTCAAGACCTTATTGGAGGACTTTAATTATTTATATTTGATTTAAAATATATATATTTCTCTCTCTCAATTAGGCGGTGACACATGCCACCACCTGTTAAGAGGAGAAAAATCAAATTTAAGCAATATGCTTGACAACAAGGGAATCAAACCCAGGCAACAAAGGGTGATTGGTAGCGGCATAGCCACTACACCAAATCTAGCCTTGTGCTTAAATTTACTCAATTAGATATATATGTCTTATTTTTTCTACATTTAATCTTTTAATTCAACATATATAATCATCAAATTAATTTCACATATATAACCCTAAACCTCAAACCCAAACCCAAACCTTAAACAATATTTTCATATATATAATCATCAAATTAATTTCATATAAATAACCATAAACCCTAAATGCTATACTTAAACTTCAAACCTTAAATGCTAAACCCCAAACACTAAATACTAAATCCATAAACACTTATGGATTTAGTATTTAGTGTTTGGGATTTAATGTTTAGCATTTAGTGTTTAAGGTTATTATGTGAAATTAGAGTTTAGAGTTTGGGGTTTGAAGTTTAGAGTTTAGTATTTAATTTTTTGGGTTTATGGTTTAACATTTAATTTTGGAATTTAGGGTTTATGGTTTAGCATTTAGTATTATATATGTAAAATTAATTCAATGATTATATATGTTGAATTAAAAGAATAAATGTATAAAAAAATAAGACATATATATCTAATTGAGTAATTTTAAGCACAAGTCTAGGTTTGGTGCAATGGCTATGCCGCTGCTAATCATCCTTTGTTGCCTGGGTTTGATTCCCTTGTCAACCATATTGCTTAAATTTGATTTTTCTCCTCTAAATAGGTGGTGACACGTGTCACCACTAGGGGTGTTCAATTGGTCGGTTTAGTTAACCGACCGAACCGAACTTCCAAAATTTCATTAACCAAATTTTTTTTCATATTAACCGTTAATCGAACCGAAAATTTTCGAATAATTTTAACCGAACCGAAAAAGTTCGGTTAATTTGGTCGGTTTTCGAATTAACCGAAATTTGTTAGAAAATTTTGGGTAAATCATCGCAAATGGTCACTAAATTATTTTAAAATAATGTTTTTGGTAACTAAACTTTCAAAAATTATAAAATAACCATTAAACTTATCAAACTATTACAAAATAGTCATTAACTTGAACGTTATAAATTATTGATAAATCATTTTGCGCTAATTTGATAAATTTTAATGACCATTTTATAATATATAAAAAAATTTAATGACTATTTTATAATTTTTAAAAATTCAGTGACTAAAAATAAATATATGAAATATATAATATATAAAAATTTCGGTTAATTCGGTTAATTAACCGATTTCGAACCGAATTAACCGATAACCGAAGTTTGAAAAAATCATTAACCGTTAACCGACCAAACCTAAAATTAACCGACCGATTAACCGAAAAAATTTCGGTTCGGTTAGTTCGGTTTTAACCGAAGTTTGAACACCCCTAGTCACCACCTGATTGGAGGGGTAAAATAAATTTATTAAATTAAATATAAATAATTAAAGTCTTCCAATAAGGTGTTGACACGTGTCACTATCTAATTAAATAATTAATTAATTTTACTAATTTAAAATTAGGACTAAATTGAAAGAACGTGTAAATAGCAATGACCAAATGTGTAATTATACTCATATTTTTTAATTGCCATGTCACCCTACCGTTAAGCTCTAACGTCTGGTGGTCACATTGCATCCAATTTAATAGTATGATAGTTTAATTGCTTCGGAAAAAAGTAAGGTGGTCAGATCGCGACTTTTCCAATAGTATGGTGATCATCTATGTAGTTTACCCTAAAATTAAATTAAAACTAATTGGAGTTTATCTATAAATTAAATTTAGACTAAAATTAATTTAATCATCTTCGCCTCAAAGAAATAAAATCCATGAGTGATCCGAATCAAAACCTATGAACAATTTATTATTTTTATTTCAAGACAAATTTGGGTGTTAAGGTTTTATTATTCAATTTATATTTCTCACGGCCAACCATTCTTTTTATTAATTTGCTTTTTTATCAATCAATTTTAATATGAGGTAAATTTTCATTAAAATCTATCTCATCATCAAAATTGAATACATCCCAATTATTATGTAAGCATATTATTAACAATTATGATTTTTTAATGTATACGTTCAAATTTTATAAACTCGATTTGATTTGAAAATTAAAAAAAAATGATAAAATAGGACTCAATATAATGAGCATCAAAATCATACAAATATACAAACATGTATTCCATTAAAAATCTCCCTAAACCTAAAACTGGAAGGAAATAGTATGACATAAAAGTATTAAAGAATAACCGTCCAAATTCAAGAAACAATCAAATAAATTCTAACTCCTTAGAAACTCGACCCAATTAGGACTCAATAACTTGAATAACTAGAATACATTTATAACTTTAATTCTATTTAAAAAATAAAAATTTCTAATTTAGTCTTTCAACTTTGTATTTTATTCAATTTAGTCTTATGAGATAAATGATAATTTGGAAGTTGAATTGGAATATTAAAAAGTTAGGGGACCAATTTAGAATGATGGACATAGTTTGGGGATGAAATTAGAACATTTAAAAGTTTGAGGACCAATTTAGAATTAGAGCCATAATTTCGAGATGAATTTGGAATATTAAAAAATATAGGGACCAATTTAGAATGAGGAACATGGTTTGGTAATGTGTGGTGTAATTAACTCATTTGTTTTAGACTTTTTATCTACTTAAAAAGCACTTTTTAAAAATAATATCAAACACTCCAAATTCCGTAAATCGTATCAATTTTTTACTGCACTTTTTAAAAGCAATAAAAATAAAGTAACTTTAAAATTTAAGCGTCTCTGGTGAAACATACAAGTGAAGGGGAGAAAGAGATTCATAATTTTGTGTAGTGTGGACATTGCCATTTCATTGATCAGCTTAACGTTCTCCATTTCCGTAAATCGTATCAACTTTGCTTCCCACTAAAAGTTTAATTCATGATATCTATAGCTTTTCCCATGCACAACCGGAGGTGTTTGATAGAGCACACACATAATATATAAAAGCCAGGTTTAAAGTGCTTTAAGCTATGAAATTTTAAAAAAGACATAAAGCCAAGAAAATGCCTTAATGTTTGACGGAATAATTCTTTTAGCTTTAATTTTTTTAAACCAATTTAATCCTCCGTCAACATTTTATTTTAAGTCAAAATGATCCCTCTACGGATGAAATTCGTTAGTCAACTAATGATAAACAACTTAAAATGACTTGACAAAATGACACGTCAGAAAAAAATATTATATTTTATACAATTTTATAAAAATATGTTTTAACTGATGTGTCATTATGTAAAGTTAACATATTTCTTTATATGTCACTATTATTGCGGCGTGCAATGACATGTAGGTTTGTCGCGTCATTTCAAGCTGTTTATCATCAGTTGACTAATAATTTGCATCAGTAGAGGGGCCATTTTGACCCAAAATAAAACATTGAGGGTTAAATTGGTTCAAAAAAGAATAGGGAACAAAATGACTATTCAGTCAAACGTTAAGAGCGTTTTTTGACATTATACCTTTTAAAAAAATCAATCAAGTTTTTAAATTTCTACACCTAATTAAGTCTTTTCACTCGAGTAATTGAATCAATCGAGTCATCAAACCGATACGTTGAATCAATTAAGCTATTTGATCAATTATGATCATTAAATCTGAACTGTCTTTTTCCTTGAGATGTTATGGCAACACGAAACACTACAAATTTACCCAATGACATTTGTAGATTAAAAAACATCTTTATTACTTTTAGAAGTTTTTGAGAATTAAAAATAATAATTTTTAAAGGCTAAAGGGTTAAATTTGTCCTTGTAGTAATCCGAAATCAGCAATGTTGCCCCTACTTTTTTTCTTTGTAATTTTGCCCTCAAAGTCAGTCAATTGTAACAATTTTACCCTTTGACCGACGTTGACCATTAAAGTGCTGACGTGGCAGTTAACGGTGAAGTCAGTCATGCAATTTTGCCCTCAAAGTCATACAATTGTAGCAATTTTACCCTCGGTTTATTTAGTTTTTGAATAAAATTGCATAAAGAATTTAGTTTTTTGAGTTAAACTTTTACAAATAGAATATATGAAAAATCGATTAACAAATTGGCGTAAATATCATTTGGGTCCCCGGTAATTTTAAAAATAAGCAAAGTGAGAACTCACAAAAAAAATCAAAACATTCTTCAATTTTAAAAAAAAAAATCATAAACTTAATAAAAATAAAGAAAATATTCAAAAAAATATTGAAAACAAAAACTAATATAAAAATTAAAATATATTAAAAATTATAAAATATAAATATAAAAAATTAAAAAGTATTTAGTATTAAAAAATTGAAGAATTTTACCAGTTTTTTTCGTTTTTCTACGTCAATTTTGATTATTTTTTATTTACAACTTTATGTTTATATTTTATCATTTGATGAAATTGTTCATTTTTAATACTTTATAAATACTTTTAAAATTTTTGTATTTATATTTTTATTATTTTATAATTTTTAATACATTTTATTTTTTATATTGGTTTTTATTTTTAATATTTTTTAATATCTTATTTATTTTATTAAGTTTATATATTTTTTAGAAATCGAAGAATATTTTGTGAGAGTTCTCACTTTGTTTATTTTTAAAATTAACAGGGACCCAAAGGATATTTACACCAATTTTTTAATCGATTTTTTATATATTCTATTTGTAAAAGTTCAACTCGAAAAACTAAATAAACCGAGGGCAAAATTGCAGCAATCGTATGACTTTGAGGGCAAAATTGCATGACTGACTTCACCGTTAACTGCCACATCAGCACTTTAACGGTCAACGTCGGTCAAAGGGCAACATTGTTACAATTGACTGACTTTGAGGGCAAAATTACGAAGAAAAAAAAGTAGGGGCAACATTTCTGATTTCGAATTACTACAGGGGTAAATTTGACCCTTTAGCCTTTTTTAAATTAAATAAAAAAATAGAAATACCAAGGGATAGCAATGTTATGTGACACATAACACCAACTAATAAAAAACATAAATTTAACAGTCAACGTTAGTCAAATAGGTAAATTGATGAAATTTCAAAATACAAAAATTTAACGAGATCTATTAATTGTGTGAGTGGTCAAGGATGTTAATGATGTCTCAATTTAAATACTTATATTATCTCATCTTGTACGCTCATAATGTCTCGTTTTGTGTGGGTTTAAATCCTGACATTTACCTTTATCTCTCTACTTATAAAAATACAAAAAATTAATTGAGTGAAAAGATTTAAAAACTTTATTAAGGAAGGCCTATCATATATGCATATATAATGTTAATCAAAGAACAAATAATTCAGTTAGGGACCTTAAGCCCAAGTTCCATATGTGGACATATATGATATAAAAGCCTACTAAGTGAACCTAGTCCATTGGATCAAGAACTTATTTGTGTACCCATAAAGATTATATTATTTTTTATTTTGAAACACCGTGAATTGTTATTAGAAAAATTTGAACAGAAACAAAATTTACATGGAAAAATAATAGGAAAAAATAATAATTTAGACATCAAATTTTGATTTATTCGGACTTTCATCCTCATTTTTATAATTATTTATATGTTTTCCTTTATGTTTGATTTCTAGCGCGGTCCATAATTATGGGCCCATTTGAAGCCCTTAATAGTTTCATTTTTTTTAAGTTAAGGTGATTACAAGTAGTATATGTTCTAAATATACTCTCAACCACCCTGCTGTAACTGTTGGTGCTCGAACTCATGACCTCTAGGAACAATAACTGTTCCCTTAACCACTGAGGCAAGTTGGTTCGTGCTTCATTCCTTATTTTTTAAGTTTTCTTTTTCATTTTCAAGTTTATTTTAAATGAAGCTTTACTTTTGTCTCCATTTTTATGTCGTTTATTTTTTTTGAACGGTATAATTGCACTTTTATTTTAATGAGATTAAAGAAAGGTGACCAATAGCCTCGTTAAAAACCTCACTAAACTTAGGTGGAGGAAAAGAGTATCACTAGTAACCATTACAACAAAGCCAAGAAAATAAAACACACAAAATAAAACCCAGCGGACACGGGGAAAACCAGAGAAACAAAAGAGATTAAACCAGAAAAGCAAGTGCAGTTAAAAAAACCCAACCCTAAAGCAACTATGTTACACAGAGAATAAGGATAATAAAGAGGAATTGGGTGATCTTTGAGATCAACGGGGAGAAGAAACAAAATTTCCGCTAGGCAAGGTGTACAGAAGGAAATCAGTCTGATGGATTCACCCATCTTCTATCACGCTCAGCTACCATTGTAACAGAAGGTGGGGTTTGCTCAATCCAAATCATTCGCGAGGAGAAAGAGGTTTCTAAACGGGTCAGGGCATGTGCAGGTTGATTCAATCTTCTATTGACATGCTGGAAGGTAATATGATCAAAATTACAACTTTTTTCTAATAATTGCAATAATCGCAGTAGTGTCTGATAAATCCTCCTCATTCGAGTTAATTTTGTTGATGATTGTTTATGCATCTCCTTCAACAATTACCCGCCTGAACCCTAGCTCAATTACTGTTGAAATAGACTGGAAACAAGCCACTACTTCTGCAATCTACGGGTTTCCCACGAACGGATTTGAGTAAGTTTCTGTTGCCATAATAAATCCTTCATTGTTTCTACAGATAAAACCCGAAAAAGAGGACATTATAGTTATATTAAAATGGCTAAAGGATCAAATTTGCCCCTTAGTAATCTGAAATCAGCAATGTTGTCCCTACTTTTTTTCTCCGTAATCTTGCCCTCAAAGTCAGTCAATTGTAGCAATGTTGCCCTTTGACTGATTTTGACCGTTAAATGCTGACGTGGCAGTTAACGGTGTTGACGGGGCAATTTTACCCTTTAAGTCATTCATACAATTTTGCCCTCGAAGTTATTAATTGCAGCACTTTTACCCTTGGTTTTTTTAGTTTTTGAATAAAATTGGGTAAGTAATTTGGTTTTTTCGAGTTGAACTTTGACAAACAGAATATATGAAAAATAGATTAACATATTGATGTAAATATTCTTTGAGTCCCTAATAATTTTAAAAATAAGCAAAATGAAAACTCTTACAAAAAATCAAAATATTATTCATTTTTTTTAAATCTATAAACTTAATAAAAATAAATACGATATTTAAAAAAATTATTGAAAATAAACCAACGAGAAGCGTGTTAATTGAACGGTGAACGCGAACTATTCTATTCGAACGACGTTCGATTGACACACTTACCGACGATGGGTTGTTAGGAAAAAATATACGATGATCTCAGAAAACGACATTAGTGGTGTTCGGCGAAAACGGCATGGGAGATAAGGGCATGGGAGATAAATACAAGGATATCCAGAAGATAAAGCAGAATTCAACCCGAGCCACATGATTCGAGTTCACTGTACATTTTTTTTCCTTACAACCCATCGTCGGTAAGTGTGTCAATCAAACGTCGTTCGAATAGAATAGTTCGTGTTCACCGTTCAATTAACACGCTTCTCGTTGGTTTATTTTCAATAATTTTTTTGAATATCGTATTTATTTTTATTAAGTTTATAGATTTTTTTTAAAAAATTGAATAATATTTTGATTTTTGTGAGAGTTCTTATTTTGCTTATTTTTAAAATTACTAAGGACTCAAAGGATATTTACATCAATTTGTTAATCGATTTTTCATATATTCTGTTTGTTAAAGTTCAACTCGAAAAAACCAAATTATTTATCCGATTTTATTCAAAAACTAAATAAACCAAGGGTAAAAGTGCTGCAATTAATGACTTCGAGGGCAAAATTGCATGAATGACTTCGAGGGTAAAATTGCCTCGTCAGCACCGTTAATTGCCACGTCAGCATTTAACGGTCAAAATCGGTCAAAGGGCAACATTGCTACAATTGACTGACTTTGAAGGAAAAATTACGGAGAAAAAAAATAGGGGCAACATTGCTGATTTCGGATTACTACAAGGGAAAATTTGACCCTTTAGCTTATTAAATGGGCATCAAAATTTATTTTGATGATATCTGCAGGAGGATGTAACCAATTTCCTATATTTGGCGTAGAGAGTCGAGCTTGACAGGGTGAGAAAGCATCCAATTCCAAGAGATACATGGACACAAATTGAACAACCTCCCCGTGAGTCTGGTAAGTTCCTTCATAGATAATTTTATTTCGAGTTATTCATACTGCCCAGAACACAGTAACTAAGACTCGACGCTTTATAGGATCCAGGGATTCAAAATTAGTGGCCATTCATTCTAAAAAGCCTTGCCCAGCATCCGGGACATAAAGATCAATGTCAAAATGAGAAAGCACTTGTTTAACAAAGGAGCAGTTAGAACTAAGGTGAAAAACTGATTCCTCATTTCAGTTACATAATAAGATTTAGCATCAACATTAATTCTTCTGATGATAAGATTAGTGTAATTCGGGAGAAATTTTTTTACTAACTTCCAGAAATGAATCTTCACTTTAGAGGGAAGATTGATGGCCCAAATATAGGCATAAAACTGAGAAAGCCAATCGTCTTGTAAGAGATTTGGGTCACCAGACTGATCATGTGTCATATTGATGAACTATTTATATCCACTTTTGACTGAATAAATTCCAGACTTATCACTCCTCCAATAGATATAGTCAACACTAAAGGTAGAGGCATACTTAGAATCTGATTAGCAACCGCATGAGGAAAAATGTTTTGAATAATGTCGATCCTCCATCTGTTTGAGTTACGATCAATTAAATCATAAACATAAGTATATCTAGGATCAATAACAGAATGATTAGTTCTCCCATTTCCTTTTCCTGCAATCTAAGTATCTGACCAAATATTAGTAGAAAAATTATTAGCCACTCTTATACCAAGGCCAAGTTCAAGCAGTCCTCTTGCACTTTGAATACTTTTCCAAGTGTATGATGGTTGTGAACCCAGACACACATGAAGAAAACTCGTATGAGGGTAGTATCTAGCTTTAAGGACACGAGCAAGGAGACTATTAGGCTTAGTAAGGAGGTGTCAGCCTTGTTTTACAAGAAGAGCGATGTTAAACTTAGCAAGGTCCCTAAAACCCATACCTCCTGCTCTTTTAGAAAGACAAAGCGAACTCCAACTAGACCAATGTATTCTTTTTTTATCCACTGTTACGCCACCAAAAACGACACATTATGGTTTCAAAATCATGGCAAAGTGCTTTAGGAAAGAGAAAGCATTGCATAGAATAAATTGTGGTTGCTTGGAGGACTGATTTCACAAAAATGTCATTACGTCTCATAGAGAGGTGCCTATTACCCCAATTATCAGTGTGATTATTCATCTTATCTTTGAGATTAGCAAAAACTTCCCTTTTCTGTCTACCTACCATAGTAGAGAGCCCAAGGTACTTTTTCAGGATTCGAAGAGATACGAACCTCAAAGATGTCACTAATATCTTCTTTAGTATGCCCAGACACATTGTTGCTGAAATAGATTAAGGACTTAGAGTAATCTACCTGTTGGCTCTAAGCCTTTTCATAAGTAGAAAGAATATGCTTGATTCTGTTAGCTTCTTCCAAACTGTTTTTCTCAAAAACAATGTTGTCATCAGCAAAGAAAATATGGGAGATAAGAACACCACATCTACCCGCTTTTGTGCCTTGTAAAAGACCAGCAGATTTATCCGCATTAATCAAG
Organism: Hibiscus tridactylites; assembly: GCA_958450335.1. NCBI lineage: Eukaryota > Viridiplantae > Streptophyta > Magnoliopsida > Malvales > Malvaceae > Hibiscus > Hibiscus tridactylites. The sequence continues at coordinate 92,981,116 of OY288270.1, read as the reverse complement.
GATGATAGGCCTTCTGCACATATAAGGAATAAATACGGACTTAACGGATCCCCTTGTCTAAGACCCCGTGTTGGCAAAAACTCATCGCCTTTCACCCTATTAAAATTAACAGAATAAGACACAGAGGTAACACAGTTCATAATCATCCGTACAAATCTGGCATTAAGACCAACTTTGAGAAGCATCTGTTGTAAGAATCCCCAATCCATACGATCATAAGCTTTTGCCATATCAAGCTTTAGTGCAAAATTTCCTTTAAAGCCTAACCCTTTCAACTTCATAGAATGAAGAAGTTCATAGGCAATTAAGATGTTGTCTATAATTAAACGGCTTGGCACAAAAACACTTTGAGTCTGATCAATGCAATGATAAGAATAAGCTTGAATCTATGATCAAGAATAAGCCTGAATCTATTCGTAAGAACCTTAGCAATGATTTTATAAAGCACATTACAAAGGTTGGTCAGCCTAAAATGTGCCATACATGTAGGAGCTGACACTTTCGGGATTAAGACAATATATGTCATATTATCACCTTCTAGGCTTTTAGAGCCAGTAAGTATCGAGATGCAATAGCTAGCCACATCATCTCCCACTATAGACCAAAATTTCTGATAAAACAAGGCTGGAAAACCATCTATGCCAGACGCTTTTAATGGAGCTATACTTTTGACAGGAACATAAATTTCATCTTTTGTAAATCTAGAAAGAAGAAGATTATTCATTTCAGAGGTAATAGAAGGCTGAAAATATCCAGAATCGTTTCAACCTCAGTAACAGATATACTAGTGAACAAATTATGGAAGTAAGAATTTGCAATGTTGACCATATCCACCTCATTAGTTACCTAATTCCCAGACTCATCTTCAAGTTTACGAATCAGATTATTCTTTTTTTCTGAATTTAGCCCAATTATGAAAAAAGAAGGTGTTATGATCACCATGTTTGAGCTAATTCACACGTGCTTTTTGTTCCAATAAAATTTCATCCTTATCAACCTCCATATAAGCGCAATTTTCACATCAAGAAATTGTGCAAAATTATCCTCATCGGATCCTGCATAGAGAGTTTAGTAAGCTTTGCATTAATAGATTTTTTTCTTTATGGCTCGACTTTTCTTTAAATCTCGGCACCAGTCTTTAATGCAATTTGAAAGCTTAAAAAGCTTACTAGGTAGCTCATCATTAATGGATTCTCATTTAGAACGAATAAGCGCTTCAAAATCTTCTTCAAGAACCCAACTGGCATCAAACTTGAAAAATGGATTTGAGTGAAGGGATGCATATGGCAGCGGCAGATAAGTATTTACAAGCATTGAAAAGTGATCTGAAATGGTGTGATTAAGATGATTCACAGTAAATTAAGGAAATAGATCCCACCAAGCAGTGTTTGAAACCCCCCCTTATCGAGCCTTTATCGCATATTAGTAGCAAGTATCCTGCCTTTTTCCCATGTGAACCAATTCCCATCATAACCCATATCAGTTAAATCATAATCCTGGAGAGCATCACGAAAAGTCTACATGTTGCGATCAAAGCGAACTCTACCCCCTTTCTTCTCATTAGCTAGTAAAATTTCATTAAAGTCTCCCACAACAAGCCACAGAAATGATTGATCATAACCAAGGGAATTGAGAAGTTGCCAGGACAAATGACGCTGAGAATCATTGAGATTTCCATAGAAGCCAGTTAAACGCCAATTAGTATTACAATCACTATCATAAAAGCCCACATCAATATGAGACAAGGAGAAAGATCGAATATTAACTGTCAAATTTTGGTTCCAACCTAGTGAGAGGCCACCTCTAGATCCATCAGCCGAGACATCAAACCCAGAAGAAAAAAAACCACACCTATTCCTAATTTTCTGCATCCTTACAGAAGAAATTTTAGTTTCCATACGGAACATAATTTGGAGTCGAACTTCCCTCAGTTCACTACTGAGGCGTCTAACAGCTCGTAGTTTCCCCAGACCACGGACATTCCAACTAATTATTTTCATTACGCACGGCGGGCTTGATTAACAAGGCCGGCGGTGAAAAGTTAGAAGTCTCGGATGAATCAGTAGGATCAGAAACATCAAGAGATTGATTACTACGTGGGCGTTTAAGAGCTTCAACATGGCCCAAAGGATTATCCTCCAAAACACTACCCATAATTATATCCATAACTGGCCCGAGTCCACTAGAAGATCTCGGATAGCTATTAAAACCAAGTGGAGTCATCAAAGCCTTAGGATAAGGGAGAATTAGATTAATATTCTATTGACCGAGTTATCTCCTGAAATTCAGCCTTTGAAGATTTTGTTGCTTTTTTCCTTGAATCAATTCTGCCACTATCATTGCCAAAATTAATGTCATCATTTACAGGGGAAACTGTAGAGCGTCTAGGTGTTCTCTATTTATGAGCGCAAGTGCACACTCTTGTCAAGTTATAGTATAAAAGATATCGTCTCCCACAGGGATTGGAGCAGCTCCTATGAATAGTTTCCTGCACAAAGATTTAGTAAATGTGCAATTAAATCTCACGATGTGAAAATATAAAAACACAAATAAAATAAAGTGATGAGATGAATGATAGGGAAAGATTTGGTCGATAGATTGGGTAAGACAAATGCAGCTCAGTAACATGTGATACGCATTGTAAAGTTTGAGTATTTTTTGCGCTGCCATGAATTGCTGCCTCGGCGGGTATGGCGGGCGGCAGACTACAACCCTGTCACGCGACCGCAGCGGGTCACTAACACTGTAAGAGTGTACTGTCTCAACAGGTGGAACGGAAAGAGGTCCTGGCGCCAAGTCTGGCAGAAATTCCAAGTTCGGCAGGATAGTCGACAGTGATCCTTCCTATTTCTAGGCAATGATGCTCGAACACTCGCGTGATATAGGTAATACCTAGCAATCTCAGCGTCAACCTAACACAGGCAAGTCCATTCGATTGGTGATCCCTCTTAGCCGTTGAAACTTGTGGACTGGTGTAGAACCAAGTTAGTTACACCCCAACATGTTGTGATCGTGCTTAACCCTTTCGTGAGCCTTGCACTTTCGTGTCCGACAAATGGATTCTCTCAACTGACTGGTGTAGACTTATCGAAAGAATGAAGTGCTTAGATTAAGAAAACTTTGGAATTTTATTGAAAACTCAAAACCAATACAACTGTTTCTCACAAACTACTTTACATGTGCGTGCCTAAACCCTAGGAGAGTTGGGCCGCGACCCCCAACAACTCCAACCTATCTAGCTACATCTCCGTTGTGCGGCTGTTCAAGCACGCATCCCCTCACACCTCGTCATGCCCCTATACCTTTACAAGCATTGGGTATATATAGGGCTCATAGCCTAAGTTTGAGTCTAAGTTTGAGCTCTCTTTGAAGTAGAAGTTCTTAAAGTATATTTACATTAAATACAGACTCCTTTCTGACTTAAATATGGACTCTTTGGATGTTGCCTTCTTCCGCAAGTAAGGATAAGTGCTCCCACTTATCGATCTTGGATTAGCTCTACCGGCCGCTACAGGCTTCAGAAAATTGCAAGACTGGGCTCATTGGGCTTAGAAAATTGCCTTCTTTCAATCGCGGCCCATCTTGGCTAAGTCAGTGTATCTCCTACCTAGGCGACACTTGGCGACAATACTGCTTCGGCAGCGTCCTTGGCGGTATCTGGAATTGCTTCAGTAAAGCTTTTTTTGTTCTAGCTTTCTTGTCATGTCATGTCCTCTCCTCTACTTGCTACAACACCTAAAAATAAAAACTAAACTAAAACAATATCTTTTCTCAACCAAACATAAAATATTCAATAAAAGCATGGTAAAAGAGAAGATGATGTTATAATGCATGCAATGCACCTAAATATGTCTAAATGAGCTTGAGAACAACAATACTAAGGGCATGAATGTGTACAAAATATAGAACTTGTGGACACTCTGCACACCCCCAAACTCGAACTATTGCTTGTCCTCAAGCAATGCAACCTAGTTAGTAAATTTGTCCCTTGCACAAAATTAATAGAAACATTAGCCTTTAACTTGATTTCTTACCTCAAGGTCGTGACACATATTTTTATGCTAGTGATAGAGAATGACATGAACTTAGATTAATTTTCTTAATGACAGTGCAGTGTGTGCAGGTCTGTGTTCATGCTAAATATGCTGAAATTACTAAGTTAACAAAGATTGCCTAAAATAATTAAATTGCCAAAAAAATATACTAGTTGGTGCCTTGGCAGCACAGTTGGGCACTTTCGTCTTTTTTTTTTTTTTCTGATCATGGCTTTAAGGGCTTCAGCTCATCACAACTATTCCCTGGGTCTGAAGCTAAGATAGGTGCACTCTACGAAACTCCGAACCCTTTGAATAGAGTCATCCTTGAAGGCTTTCATTCATTGTTGCTAATTTGTCCGTCACTTGGTTTAGATACGTGGACTTTAATAGCAACTGAGTGTCTTTGCTCATGATCCTTTCTAGAGCCTGTTTCGGGCACCTCTAGGGTTTCCATCATCTTTGTTGTACTGGCCTGTGCTGTCGTGGCGGTAGACCTGTATCAAATCAAGGAATTTTTATTAAGTGAGGCAGACAGTGTTAAACTCAGAACTCAAGCAAGAATTTAGCATTTAACAGACAAGTGTAAAGATAATTGGCAGAAAGAAAAATTTTCTAAGTAATTTTCATGCTTCTTCCCAAAGCTAGGTTAATTTTTTTTAGAATGATGCGATTATAAGTAGTCGAATATTCTATCATAGGCACAAGTTTTTAAACTAAATATTTTTACTTCATTAAGTGCTAGGGGGTAGAATTTACATATGTTTCTAAATGCTACTAAATGATTCTAAAATAAAGAGGACTATTCCTCCCCCCTTAAACTCAAGGTTGGAAATGTCCTCAATGCCTCTACAAAACAAAAATTAAAAACAGAAAATAAAACATGAAAAAATAAAAACTGAAAAACAAAACATAAAAAGAATAACAAAGAAAAATAAAATAGAACATAAAAATTAAAAGAAAAAGAAAAGAATATGGTGCTATAGACTGGTGGAGTTCCCCTCTGTTGCTGCCGCGTCAGAGGAGGATTCTGAGGAGGCGGGCAGGACTAGGCGGCGCATAGCAGATGGTCTGTCGGTTGGGCTCTTCTTCTTGCTACGCGGCGGCTGGATGCGGCTAGGGGTGGGTTTCTTGGATGGTCTTTCAGTTCTTCCACCCCGGGGCTCTGTTGCTAGCCGCTTTCTTTTACTGGCTGCCTCTGCCAGTTCGTCATCAAGGGAGTTTGAGATCTTCATGTCTAAGTAGCCGGTATCTTTGGCAGCAGTCTCTTTTGCTACGGGAGAGGAAGCGGTGGTTTCCTCTTCATTTTCTGATTTAGATGATGAGGTGAGCTCGTATGGCTACATGGGGGTTGGAGAGGTTATTCTCTTAGGGCGGTAGTGCGGCCCCTCGCTATCGTCGGTGGTAGGAGCAGCAACTAGTCTTGGTGTGATATGAACTAGCTTGGAGGTTGATAACTCTGTTGGGAAAGCGGACAACTGTGGGCCGCCGTCTTGGTACTTGTCAAGAAAGTAGGTCACAAAGGCCTCTTGCACATCCGCCACATATTTGGTGAAGATCACTTGCTTGTGCTCGATCCTTTGGCAACTTTCCACTAGGCTGCGCAACAAGGGGATCACGGCGGACGGGAGGGCAGCTTCAGTACTGCCTGCTGCGGCTGGGGTGGCGGCAGCTTGGGACGGCGGCTAGGCGGTGGAAGGTGTGTCTGGCTCTAAGTTCTGCATCATCTTCTGGCGTACCTTTCTTGTCCATCCTTCCTTGGCAGGAAGAATTTTGTCTTTGGGGTCCGGCGACACACGGAAATTAGCGCAAAAGCCTATGATGAGTGCATGGAAGAAGAGGGGTCTCTTGGCGTTTGGCTTCTCTGCATGGGCATAGATCTCCTTTATGATTACCTCGCCAACATTGATATGCTGCCTCATCATAATATTGTGGATGAGGGGAAGTCGTGGCCTGTTGACTGTCGATCCGTGCGTGGTGGGCATCAGGCGGCGTTGGATGAAGTAACTTCAAAGGGCTGCCTCCGACAGCAAGTCGCGGCGGTTGACTGACCCGTTGTTTTTCCCTGTTAGCCACTTGGTGTTTGGCTTACATATCTCCTTCTTGATCTTGTTGTAGTCAGCCACCGTTAGGTAGGACTTTCATTATTCATGCGGATTGCCACTGACTTCTATGTTGTAAAAGTTGTTGATCATATCCGCTTTGAACTTGACACCTTCTCCGCGGATATAAACGAAAAGACTTGCCGATGTCGGTCTGTGGGCGTAGAACACTCACACATGGTTGTTGTTGATTCCTTCTAGCTACCGTGCGAACTGGTCCCAGCCCATATTGTGGACCCTTTTGAGGTGGCGGCGGGTTGTTATGATGTGGCCATATATGTGAGATGGTTGTATTTCCCAAAGAAAGAAAAGAACGTGAAAGAAAATAAAGAAATGGAAATCTTGGAAGCAAAGATATCAGAAAGAATTGAGAGTAAATGAGAAAGCAAAGTGAAGAACAGGAGAGAATAATTGGCCTTATATAGCCGCTTCTCTCCACTACCTTGGTGGGCACGCTATCAACGGGCGATAATATTATGGCGTGAATAACGAGATTCTAGCTGTTACGCATATATCCGTTCCGCTCTCTGTGGTAAATATAGTCGTTGCAGCTAGCCGTTATGAAGCTGCTAACAGTTATGCTCGTCTACCTTGGGCTGCCTTGGCCGCTAGTTGGGCTTCTTCTTTATTCTCTCATCTTTCGTGTTCTTTCCTTCATTCCTAACCTGGAATAAATTAAATACCAAAATTAAATCTAATCCTAATGTATTAAAAATAAAATTAAAAATTAGGTTATGTCGAGCTGCGCTTTTACCAAGCATAACCACTTCCTGAGGGCTTAATGTTTGACTTTTCAACGGGGCATGTCCTTCCCCTTCTCAAGTGGATGTTGCTGTCATCCTTGCTACCCTGGCGGGACATACACCAAAGAAAACAAAGATGCATTTTTTTTTGCAATAAAATAGACTGAGATTTAATGTGCAAAAACTAAAATAGAAGTGCATGATTTCAAACGTAGTTATTGTTGCCAATCCCCGGCAACGGCGCCAAAAACATGTAGAGCGTCTAGTTGTTCTCTATTTATGAGCGCAAGTGCACACTCTTGTCAAGTTATAGTATAAAAGATATCGTCTCCCACAGGATTGAAGCAGCTCCTATGAATGGTTTCTTGCACAAAGATTTAGTAAATGCGCAATTAAATCTCACGATATGGAAATATAAAAACACAAATAAAATAAAGATAGTGATGAGAGGGATGATAGGGAGAGATTTGGTCGATAGATTGGGTAAGACAAATGCAGCTCAGTAGCATGTGGTCTGCATTGTAAAGTTTGAGTATGTTTTGCACTGCCATAAATTGCTGCCTCGGCGGGTCTGGCGGGCGACAGACTACGACCCTGTCACGCGGCCACAGCGGGTCACTACCACTGCAGGAGTGTACTGTCTCGGCAGGTGGAACGGAAAGAGGTCTTGGCGGCAAGTCTGGCAGACATTCCAAGTTTGGCAGGTTAGTCGACAGTGATCCTTCCTATTTCTAGGCAAGGATGCTCGAACACTCACGTGATGTAGGCAATACCTAGCAATTTCAGCGTCAACCTAACACAGGCAAGTCCATTCGATTGGTGATCCCTCTTAGCCGCTGAAACTTGTGGACTGGTGTAGAACCAAGTTAGTCACGCCCCAACATGTTGTGATCGTGTTTAACCCTTTCGTGAGCCTTGCACTTTCGTGCTCGACAAATGGATTCTCTCAACTAACTGGTGTAGACTTATCGAAAGAATGAAGTGCGTAGATTAAGCAAACTTTGGAATTTTAGTGAAAACAACTCAAAACCAATACAACCGTTTCTCACAAACTACTTTACATACGCGCGCCTAAACCCTAGGAGAGTTGGGCCGCGACCCCCAACAACTCCAACCTATCTAGCTACATCTTCGTTGTGCGGCTGTTCAAGCACGCATCTCCTCACACCTCGTCATGCCCCTATACCTTTACAAGCATTGGGTATTTATAGGGCTCATGGCCTAAGTTTGAGTCCTTCTTGAAGTAGAAGTTCTTAAAGTATATTTACATTAAATACATACTCCTTTTTTACTTAAATATAGACTCTTTGGGCGTTGCCTTCTTCCGCAAGTAAGGATAAGTGCTCATACTTATCGATCTTGGATTAGCTTTATCGGCCGCTACAAGCTTTAGAAAATTGTAAGACTGGCTCATTGGGCTTAGGAAATTGCCCTCTTTCAATCGCGACCCATCTTGGCTAAGTCGGTGTATCTCTTGCCTGGGCGGCACTTGGCGGCAATGCTGCTTCGGCAACGTCCTTGGCAGCATCTAGAACTGCTTCAGTACAACTCCTTTTGTTCCAACTTTCCTGTCATGTCCTCTTCTCTCCTTGCTACAACACCTGGAAATAAAAATTAAACTAAAACAGTATATTTTCTCAACCAAACATAAAATATTCAATAAAAGCATGGTAAAAGAGAAGATGATGCTGTAATGCATGCAATGCACTTAAATATGTCTAAATGAGCTTAAGAACTGCAATACTAAGAGCAGGAATGTGTACAAAATATAGAACTTGTGGACACTCTACTGAAACCCAACTGGTTCACGCAACCAAATGCTAGTCGGGATTGCATTACGCCGGTGAGGATCTCGGAGAGACAAATCCCAACCAAATGAAATATTTTTCAGCATCACTATTCACTCTGATCGGGCAGAAACTTTCACCATGCCCAAGTCTACCACACATGAAACAAAATAACGTTAACTTCTCACATTCAAGTCTAACATAATGTTCTTTGCCATTTGCATGTAGTAACTTCTTCCTTCTTTTCAATGGTTGATGAATATCCAGTCGCACACGAACTCTCATAATTCCCTTGTGACCCAATGCAGTTGCAGTAGAATCATACTTCTCATAAGTACCAATAAAATTGCCAAGAGATCGAGCCACTCTTTCAGACATAAATCCATATGGAATATTATGAATCAAGATCTAGAAACAAACATGTGTAAAAGGAATTGAATTGGGATCTTCACCTTGCTGAAGACGATGCAAAACAAGAAGATGGGAATTAAAATTTCATGGTCCACCCAACTCGATCCTATCAACATCCTCACCATTATATAAACGAAACAAGAATATGCCTCCACCAAGAAATCATCTTCACCAGTACCCAAGGAGAGATCAGCCATAGTTTTCTCTACTGCAGACATGATGAAAGAGAACAAGAAACAAGGAGGAAGAAAACGTGCAATATAGCAGATCGAAAAAACCAAGAGAAAAATAAGAAAAAAATCGTGCGATGAAGTAGAGGAAAAACGTGCGATGAAGCAGAGGAAAAAAAGATTTATGCTATATCAATATTTTATGTCGTTTATTTTAAGACTATAGTTGGAAAGGGTAATTGATTAATAGCATAGCTTATGAACAAAGAAATATTCTAGACTCATTGTCATGTACCGATCTTTACCACTAATCATATGCACTAATATGTACAACTAATTATTTTAATAACTTTTAAAATTATAGGATCTAAAACATAGTTTATTAGATTCAAAATTTGGGATAAAATGAGAATGATGAATACGACATGTACCTAAATTGTAATTATTCTAATAACAAAGAATATTGCAAGAGTTACGATAGAAGTATAGAATTATGTATCGATTTTCGTAATTACGATTAATGTCATCTCATTTCCTCCACTCCAATAACCCAAATGAAAAAAAAATATCTTCTCACTTTATTTGTAATTACGGTAAAAATTAGACATATAACAGAATTTATTAAAGGTTTTTAATAATTTCTATAATAACGACAAAGAATGTTACAAGAATTGAAAAAAAAAAGATAAGATAATTTTTGTAGTTACGAATAGCATAAATCGATTATTTTCGTTTATAGTTGCGGAATTCAACGTTATTTATTGAAAGAATAACTATTTTTTAAAAAACTTGAGGAGCCTACAATATAAATTGTATATTTTTAGAGGTCCAAAATATAATTTGATCATATCTCCAACTTAAAATTTCTCTAATTTTTAAAATTTGGGAGAACATGGCCTTCACCGGTCTCCATTGAATACCACCCCTGTTCGTTTATGATCATTTTTATTAAAATAAAACATAAAATATTTATTTTTATGCTTATACAAAAAAAACATAATATATATATATATATATGACCCTTCAATTTCAAATAGTTTAAAAGTTATTAAAATGGATATCTTCCCTTTTCTTTATTGTTTTGTCAGCTACTGTTGGTTTAACTATTGGTATTCAATTTATTGGCCGGTTAGTTTGGATAAAATTTTGTAGAAGTCCAATATCAAGATGAGTCTCCCGACTCCCAATTCATTTTCTTTATTTATAATATAAATGATTTGAACTCTTAATTTTACTTAAATGATCTAATGTGTCATTTTATTAGACTAGTTGATTGTTGATTTTATCGGTCCTCCTTAATTGTGCTTAAAAGTTGGTCAGAAAAAAGAAAAGAAAAGCAAGTTTTGGAGCTCTTGAAAGCATTGGTTTCCATACCAAGTGAGCCAATCAGCTAAACCCTTGTTTTGTTTCCACCGGGCTTTAGCTTGGCTAATGCTACCACGTGTTTAAGACATCTCACGACAAAAGTTTGAAAAATTCATGCATCCCAACCTTTACCCTTTATATAATCTTTTTGAACTACTTTGTGTTATATTATATATTTAAGTCTATAGGTTTGCATTTCTTAAGTTTTAAGGAATTTAAAAAGGGTTTAAGTGATTAAATAAAGCAATGAAAAAAGTGGGATGAAAATTTATCAACTATTTAACTTTTTAAAGCAAACTGATAGAATCAAGAGCCACGACAAGCAACTTAGTATTAAAGTGATTTAATTATAAAATAATATTTTATAAATTTCATAAAGTTCTTAAACGAAATAATAATTAGACAATGGAAAGAATAAAACATCTAATTTCAAAATTAACAGACCTAATAAATATTTAATTTAAACTGTGAGAGAAATAAAACTTAATTTTACAAGTATTCAAACTAGTAGGGTTAAAATTATCATTAAACAAAAAATTGGGAGCACAAACCCTTTTATTCTCTTGATAGTTTTGTCTTCGATAAGTGAATTCTTCTTTATAAAAAAACTAAATTAACCCTAAATTTTTAATTTCAATTATGTTTATTAAAACAATAAGATCTTAGGAAACTTAATTAGGCGTCTTTGTGAACCCAACAAATAATTTCGGTGGGGAAAAAATATATTCATTCTAGAAGACTCAAGTTCGAAATGTTTTACCTATAAGATATATATGTCTTATCAAAAAATTAAGATAAAGTATGAATAAATATTCCTCTATAATTATTTTAAAACTATTAAAAATATGTGTCTTTCTTTTGGATTAACTCAAATCAAACAATGATATAAAAATATGCAATGAGATCATGCTTTGATAGACTAATGATACCATATAAAGATATGGGTTCTCTTTAGTGTTTATGATTTCTTTATTTTATTTGAAAAGGTGAGTTTCAAAGCATCCAAAAGGAAAAGTGAATCTTTTTCCAATTTAAAGGAAACGAAAGGCTTCTTTGTCTAAATTATCTAATTCCAAAAGGTGACATAAATGAGGCAGCTTCGACATTTAATTAATTTAGCAAAAGATTCGTTTATCAAAGAATAAATAAATAAAATAAACCCATATCATATTTTCTTTATAATAGCCACTGAATTTTTATTAAGATCATAAAATATATCACAATTACAACGCATCTGAAAATAAGAATAATAGGACTAATCTACCAAAATCTCTTACAATCCAAAAACAAAGAAAAGTAAATATTTTCATAGAGATAAGCATACCATCAAAATCTAAAAGCTTTCCTGAATCTTATCGTCTTTATCCAATCGAGACGCATAACAGGTAAAAAAGAGTGGTGAGCGACCCAAACCATCAGACAGCATGTTTCACTACCCAAGACTGATTACATCGACAAACAAATATTAACTGAGTGGGGATTTAACTTTCCATGACCACCGATAAAATCATAATTAGAAACTAACGACGTTAAAATCTCTTTGCGAGCAACAAACGACTGCTAAGCTATATTGAAATCATGCCACGAGTACAGATGAAACGAACCACAAAACAAAGAAAATATGTCACAATAACATAAGAAAACACGTGTCACGGGGACAGAGAAAACGCGTGCCACAAAGACAGAAATTTTATTAAAATATGAAAAAACTAGAAAAACAAGAAAAATAATAAATCTAGTAGTCCACAACCAATATTAAAATTAATTGTCGGTCATCAATTAAATAAAAAAAGAAAAGTTGCAGTCAACAGTAAAAAATAATGAGCCGCAACAGAAAATTAGAAAATAAACTGAGAATAAAAAGTTACAAATAAATTTCAAATTATTATTATTATTATTATTATTATTTAATATACTGAGAATAAAAAGTTACAAATAAAATCCAAATATTATCATATGTTCTTATAAACACATAATAATATTTTATTTTTTTATAATTTTTTTAATTTATATTATTAATGTATCAAATAATAATCATTTTAAAAATAATAATAAAATATTTTTATGATATGAAATAAATTCTAATAATCCATTCTTATGTCTTTTTCGTAAAGCCTTTTTCTTAATTTATTTTAATGTCACCGGTGGAATCTGATTGTACATGAAGCTAATTTATTTAATAAAGCAACTAAAAGTACCTTTCGTTTTTCATGTTTTTAATGTCACTGGAATAGTAGAATATAAATGTTTTTTAATTGAAAATCATAATGTTGGTGGATAAGAAGTATGGCTGAATTTATTAATAATTTTAAAAATATTAATTATTTATTTATTAGTTGGTTTAGTAAAATGAGACATGTTTATTAATTAATTTTAGAGGTTTAAATTTAAAATTTGACGTTAGATTGAGATGATCGCTCCCATAATATTTTTATATAATATATGGTTTAAAATATTCAACCAATGAATCAAATACGGATAATTATATAAAAAATATATATAGTACATAAACCATTTTTCAAAAGAAAAAATTGTAATTGCCATTATTTTTCGGAATCGAATTTTAGCACAATTGCAGCCAACTCATAGTGAAAAAAAATAAAGTAAAAAAAAGAAGAATTCTTTAAGAGAACCAAGTTCTTAGCTTGACCTATCATTTCATACATCAATTTCATGCATTTAGTGACGGAATTCCATTTTCCCACTCTTTTTAGCAATGTCTAATTTTTGTTTGGGTTAACCGAATCTAACTATAAAATAGTGATAGAAATATTTTATTGTTTTCTATAAATGATTTATTTGTCAATTCTAATTGAGTTAGTATCCGATTAATTACCAACACTATCAGATCCAATAATTGGTCTAGTGGTTAAAGATACTCATATTATTTCATTTTATATAAATTTAAATCTCGACATGAGAACGTAATATCTCCCTATTTAATAAAAATTACAGACAATAATTTATTAAGGAATTTTATTATATGAATATATCTTATAGGGATAAAACAATATTTAGCCTAAACTTGACCGATCCTAATTTGTTTTTTTAACATCTCAAAATTTAACATTTCTTCTTGATTTTGTCCTTGCACGTAAATTTTCAATTCTTTTAATAATGAGACACTTTAAAATTATATTATACAATCACCCAAAAATATATGTTTTTGAAAACTTCTAGTGATGGCATGTTATATTTTTAAAGTGTAATATCATTAAAATAACTAGAATTTTAAGTTTAATGATGAAATTGAAAAAAAATAGTTGAGTTTGAAGACTAATATCAATAAACAGTTAGACAAGGTTGTTGAGTTCAAAGAACCAAAACTTTATCTCTCTTTCTTAGCTCCAAATTGTCAATCAATTTTGACACTTTGTAAGCAAACCTGCCTGGAAAGGGACCCACTTTTGGGGCATAATTCTTTAGAACAGTGATGATGTGGAGTAATGATGTGGACAAAAAGCTCATCATCTGCTTTTCCACGCCACCTACCTGCTTCTTGGTGTTGGCGGCTCCTCCACATGCTCCCTTCTTTTTCCCTTTTATTTCCATTCACTTTTCCTTCACCTTCTTCTTTCTTTTGCAATAACACGTTCTATATAGTATATATATAACACCCTATAACCCCAAACCATAGGAACTCACTTATCTCATCTGTTCTAATTATCCGCTGTCTCCGTCTCTTGTCTGATCATCTGTTTGTCGATCTAAATGGTAATGGCTACCCAAGAAGCAGGGCAAGGGATCAAGCTATTCGGAACGACGATCACGTTACAAGGAAGACAAGTAAAAGAAGAGCAAACCAAAGCCGATCACCCGAGGCCGGACAAGATCATACCGTGCCCTAGATGCAATAGCATGGAGACCAAGTTCTGTTACTTCAACAACTACAACGTTAACCAGCCTAGGCATTTCTGTAAAGGTTGCCAAAGGTACTGGACCGCAGGCGGAGCCCTTCGGAACGTCCCGGTCGGGGCCGGTCGACGGAAAGCCAAGCCACCGGGTCGTGATCTTGGTGGGTTCCCGGAAGGGTGTTTGTATGATGGGTCTGGTGAGGTGCAAGTGCAACCGTTTGAGCTAGAAGGGATGGTGTTGGATGAGTGGCATGTAGCCACCGCGGATGGTGGTTTCCAGCAAGTTTTCCCGATGAAGCGGAGGCGAATAAGCTGCTCAGGTGGTCAACCATATTAATATTCAGCAGTAGTTCTTATCTTTTCTCTTCTTCTTTTTCCTAAAGAAATTAATTGCAAAAGTTTCAACAGATTAAAAAATTGTATGGAGTGAAGACCAATGTAAATACAGGCAGGTCTTTGATTAGTTACTCTTCAAATACTACCATTAATTAGTCTTTTGATAAACTTAAATTAACGATCTCAAGAAGATACTAATTAAATTAAACTTCATTTAGTAATATGTAATAACTTATCGAAATATTATTAATAGAGATTAAATTAGACGTGGCGTTGAAATTTTTAATGTTTTGATATACCGTGGCGTTGGAATTTTAATTAGGAGAAACGTGCAATAATTTAATTATCGTGGGCATGTTAATAAGCCAAAATCAACCTACCGATCATATTTTCATTGTCTACTTTTATTAATCAAAAATATGAGATCACCGGCAAAGTGGATATGGATGCCGAATCATCACCGTCATCATCGTATATCTTTGATCATGCACGTGCTGTAAATTGGACGGATAAGATTGATCAGAAATGTTAAATAGAAAAAGGGATTCGTGTAGACTAATGTAAACGTTTATACTTCTGAGCAAAAAGCCTTGAACTTGAACAATTACAATCTTATCGATTAAATATATATTTCATCAAGAAAATTCAGCTTCTTAAGAAGAAAGTAACCTATAAAAATAAATATATTCTTCCTTTTCTTTTGTTTCATGTGCTATTTAATTATTTTTGTAAGTTTCACTATGTTTACATCCTGTCAAAATTTATTTTCGTAAAAGTTACATTCAATTATCAGTTTTTTTATTACATGAAGTATTACATTCTCATGTCAAGATTTGAACTCATATAAAATAGGATAAAATAAATATCTTTAGCCACTAAATCAATTAGTGAATCTCATTCAATTATTAGTTTTATTATTTATTAAATAATTAATTGTAACTAATTATTTAGATATACATTGTATTATAACTATAACTAATATTGCAATTATAAGTAAAAAATTATAATTTGTTTCATCGCTTTAAAAATGAAAATGATTGTTGATGTATTGAAGAATCAATACTTGTTCATGCTATTATCTGGTGAGGATTGTACTCATCGAAATTTATTTGTTTTCTTATATTTATTAGTTTATATGTATATCTATGTTTAAAGGGTTGTAGGTAGGAATGGCAAATGGGCGGGGCGGGTACAAATACTCTCTCCCTTATTCTTATACTCACTTAAAATTTTCATATCCACCACTTACCCACCACCCACGGCGGCTATAATTTTTAAATCTACACTCGCTCACGCGGGTATATTCTCAAATCTATTCCCACACCCACCACCTAATTGGATATTCATTACTCATCTCGTACCCTCCTGGCAGCAACCATACACATGAAACATAAATTCAAGAACAACCACAAAACATAAATTACAATGAATATCCTATAAAATTTTAGGATTTATAGAATAGTTTGTGAAATTACATCTAAATTCATAATGGTCCAAATTTATATGGCGGGTAGGATGCGGGCGGGCGGGTGCGGGGCGGGTAAGGTCTTAAATTCACCACCTACCCACTACCCACTAAATGTATACCCATTTTCACCCCAATTAGAGCGAGTACAGTGCGGAATCTACGAAATTATATTCGTCTGCCATCTCTAGTTTTCGGAGATCATAGCCAAGAAATTTTATACGGACCAAAATTAAAGTGGTGTTCTTTATTATTACACCATATGTATGATTTATCTATTTTAAAAAAATTTGGGGTAAAGTACATTATATGTCACTAAATTATCTATAAAAAAATTGGCCACTAAAGTTTCAGAAGTTACAAAATTGTCATTAAACTTTAATTCGGTTACAAATAGTACCTACTAGTGATAGATTTTGATAAGTTTAATGCCCATTTTGTAACAATCTGATAAATTTGAATTACTATTTTTTAAATTTGAAACAATTTAATAACAAACTTATAATGAAATCGAAGGTTTAATAATATGTTCATACATATTCTTAATCCACTGATAATACACAAACACTTTACAGATAAAACGATTGAACACAAGTCTCTTAAGGTGAATATCATCCGCTTTTTCACTAAGACCACTTGTTGGGTTCAACAAAATAAGATTCGAAGAACATATATTTCAACGGTAGGTTGAATTCATACATAGCGGTAGATGAAGAACCCTTCTTTTGGGGAATATATATCTTTTATAAAAAAAAAATTGGTGTCCCTATCACTAAAAAATTTAAGTTTAGGATTTAGAGTTTATGATTAGAGTTTAGGAAATTTGAGATAGGGTATATTTTTAGACTCTAAAATTTAGTATTTAATATTTAAGATCAATGTTTAGAATTTAATTATTTAATGTTAGAGCATAAAAAAACACTAAAAAAGCAGACAATTTTGTTCCTCTTTTGGGATGGACTGATGAGAGTGTTGACGTATGACTACACTCCTGAAATTTTCAATTTCTATGTAATTTAGATATTTTATATTTTCTAATAATTATATAATTTCTAATTTATAATTCTGAAAATCTAATATAATTTTTTTAAGAATCCACACTTCTAACATAAAATTCTGCGTCTGTCCATATTATTGTCCCAAAACAAAAAGACACCAGCATAGCAGAAACTATCACAATCTGAACCAACTTAATGTATAAACCGAGAGAGAACAGAAGTCGAGAAAGAATAAGAATAATATATAATTCCATGGCTACACAGTGGTTTAGTAGTCTGTTTTGTGGTGGGTTTTTGAGAGGATTGGTGCCAAGTGCATGGATGAGAAGACTTGCATTCCCTTTAAAATGCAATGAATGGACAGTAAAAAGTGTGAGAATTTGTGGATACAAGTGATTTTGATGCTATATGTCTACCACATGTAAAGCAAAACACCCCCACCTCCCCTCCTACCACTCAACCATCATGTGGTTCAAAACACTTGGGTGTACGGAGGGAGGTGGAATCTATTCAGGTTTTATCGTCTTTAAATATAATGCGGGTGAGTCTAGAGTATGACGTCTTAGTTTAAGACTAAAAAAATATAATTAAAATGTTAGAAAATATAAAACTTAACATGTTACCACACAACTAAAATGTTATGTTTTTAGATGACACTTTAGGTTTCGTATTTTCACGACAAGTTTTAAAACTTGCCATAAAACCACAAACCAAGTTCCGGAACTTGTCGAAAACCACCAACCTAACATGTGTATAACAATTTAGGTTGTGTGGTAACATTATATAAGTTCCGCATTTTCTAACATTTTGATTGTATCGTTTTTAACTTTAAATTAGGCCGTCGTATCACAGACTCAACCATAAGGCTTTGTTCTATTCAAGGGTGAATTCAAGAAAAAAATTTGGTTTAAATGTTTCAAGGTTTATATATTGTTTTAAAATTTAATTCATATACTTTATTTTTACGAAATTGAGTAAACTTAATATTTTTTATTTGAAAATCTTGGTCTATCCCTTAATTTATGTTTAATTTTTTATTGTTAATTATTGATTTGACAATTATAAAAATGAAATGAATTATTTAATCTCTTATATTTACAACTTTATTAATTTAATCCTTAATCTTTAAAAATTATCGTTATTTGAACAAGATAACTTTCAATAAGTCACGTTTAACATTTTTCAAGGATAAATTGATAAAAGAATGTAAAAGACTAAAAAGGTTTTTTTTTACCTTTTTATAGCTACTAAGTTGGCAGTTAACAGTAAAATTGAACATAATTAATTAAGGACCAAAATTTTTAAATAAAAATAGTATAGGGATTCAATTTTGTAAAAAATAAATTATAGGGACTTAAAAAGTAGTACATAGACCCACCCCATCATATTTAAACCATATTTTGCATAAATAAATTACATTTTCTTAAACGAGTGAAATATAATTTTATTACCATGAAAAGGGGCGGAACATCACGGGGGCTCACGGGATGTGGCCCCCGCTAATTTTTTAATTTCTTTAGAGAAAAAAGGTAAAACTAGTGTTGTAATCCTTCAATTTTTATAAAATTTTATTTTAGCCCCCCTCAAAATTTTTAGTCTCATATTGATCCCCTCCTTTACAAATTTCTAGTTCCGCCCCTAACCATGAAGAACCAACACGAGTTGAGAAAGAAGCGTGATCACTAAACAACTGATACCATATTGGTATTTTATTAAAAATCAAGCTGCTTACAAAGATGGCATCTTCAGCTATATATATATATACACGGAACGTAACTGCATCAACTGCATTAACCAACATTCAACTGCTTAACAACTTCCTAACAACTTGCAATTGATAACGTCTAACAATTACTTTATCATTTTTAAAATAATCAGATTGAAAATTTTATCTTTTATAGGAATTAAAGCACAATTTTACTATTATTCTAACGTAAAATTTTAAATCTAAAAGGAGCGAATTTTTTTTGTCGTCGCAACCCTAATAAAGAGTATGATAACTTTCACCAGATTCCGCCCCACACAGTATTATATTTTTACATGTTTAAAATTTGAACCCTAAATTTGTCCTCAATTCAACCGACCCGAATTTTTAAAACTTACATTATTTTCTTATCAATCTTATATTTTCTCACTAATCAAACAAAAGTAAAAAACAAAAACCTCGGATGTATTAAAAATAACATCAAAAATAGTCATAATAAAATTATACACCTTTTTCTAATGTTATTTTAAAAAAATACTTTTTTCCTCATGAAAAACACCCCTAAAATATCCATAACAAAAAATATTTTGAGAAGAGCAACTTTAAATCCAAAAATAGATAGTAAGACGAACATGCATATTACAAAAAAAAATTAAAATTATAAATATTTTTTTTATTTTTTTTTAAGATGAGCCTATATGGATCATATTTTGACGAAAGTTGAAATTCATATTTCAAGTCTGGTTAGACTTAGACAAGTATAAGTGTATTAATATTTTATATTAAGCTCAATTCAAACTCGAACTATAAACGGTTGTATAGTTGGACAAAGTGCATATGTTAAACAAAACAAAAAGGATGTTCTTAAATTTATTTTGGTATAACCACTCGATATCAATTCATTCATTATTGTAAAGACACATTATAGAGATAATTTTTCAAATTCAACTTATTCCATTTATAACGTTAAAATACAAAATTTAAATATTAATTAAAGTAACTAATGTTTTATCTCGCTAAATTAAGTTATCGTAGTTGGTAGATTTTCTTGGATCTTATTGTGCATGATTTTTGTTTTCGTCTATGCATTGCTAAACCTATCCTGGGATGATAACATGCCAAATATCTGTAATTTTTAATTATTCAAATATGAATATGCTTTTACAACAAATTATCTAAGTATTCTTATCTAAATCCAAATTAAATATTATTTATTCACAAGATATTTGAATTCGCAAAATATTTGAATTCGCAAAATATTTTAATTCAAAATTTTAAATAATTTGTTGAATACCAAAGTTCTGATTTGAATCCACCAAACGTTGAATGACTAAGGTTCAAGTCCCCTTAAACGTAAATATTCTACATTTTACTGTTTAAAGTCAAGTTTGGATATCTAAATCTATAATCAGGGCAAAGCGACATGGTTCACCATAATGGTCCATTTTTTTTATTTAAATTTAACCCTAGTAGAATATTAAATTATATTTTATTTTATTTGTTTTAATACTATAGAATAAGTGTTGTTTTAGTGGTAAAGTGTGTACATGAAATTAAATTTGTTTTACTTGAAGGTAGTGAATGTAATCCGATTGATGACATTTTTCAGTCATTTATTCTTTTTATGGCTTAGATGTAAAAAGCATTGAACTTTTAAAAAAAATCAATTAAACCACTAAACTTTTTTACACTCAATTAAGCTCTTAAACCAAAAAATTGAATTAAGTAAACTATTTGACCATTAAATCTTGATAACTTTTTTCTTTAAATATGGCTGACACATAATACAATAGAGTTCTATCATGTTGTATTTACAGACTTCTTCAATAATTTTTTTTATATTTATGCTTTTTTAGAATTTTTAAATTTTTTAAACAATATATATATTTTTTTGAAAATGTCAAGTCAAGTCGAGACAGTGACACAACACACTGCACTAACATGTCCAAAAAAAACTATCAAAATTTAATGGTCAAAATTGATTAAAGTGCTTAATTGGGTGCAAAAAAAATTAAAAGACATAATTAATTTTTTTTATCAAAAATTCAAGGGTTTTTATATCCTTAAGTTTTTATTTATTTATTTTTAGTCGCCTTAACTTTTAAATCATGGCTTCGCTCATGTCTATAATCCTTATATACATAAGTAATACGGATTTAAATAATAGATATTTGAGAGTGTTTACCGATACTTTAAATCAACAACACAGTAATTTTAAAAGCCGAATCTGTAGATTATCTGAGTTCACAATATTTGTGTCCATTTGAATTGTCATTCCTAAAATCTATTGCATAAAGATCAAAGGTTTGGACAATTAAACCTAAAAATGGACTTAACCAAAAATACAAGTTCTTTTTCTAAATGGACCAGGCCTTAGGTATAGAAATTTAAACCCGAGCTATGCCGACCCAAATAACATATATAGAGAGAGAGTTAGGAATTGGGATCCACTTACATAAAATGTAAATTTTAAGTTTTACACATTTTTTGGATTGTTCGATGAGTGAAATGAATGGTTAAGATTAATTTCTTATTTTTTCCGGTAATTATCTTCACATATCCCACCATTAATCTTAGTCATGCATTACACATATCCAACAATCCAAAAAACATGTAAAACTTAAAGTGAGGATGAAACATTTTCTTAAAAGGGTGTCACGTGAAATACTAAAAAATGCTACGTGACTAAAAATAAAAAATTAAAAAATCATAGTATTATT
The DNA here is from genome assembly GCA_958450335.1 of Hibiscus tridactylites. Classification (NCBI taxonomy): domain Eukaryota; kingdom Viridiplantae; phylum Streptophyta; class Magnoliopsida; order Malvales; family Malvaceae; genus Hibiscus; species Hibiscus tridactylites. The sequence continues at coordinate 92,959,426 of OY288270.1, read as the reverse complement.
TAAAAAAAAAAATTGATACTTGTTTTTAGTTTGAGCTAATATATCCACCGCTAGTAGCAGTGACTAATCTTCTCACAGTGGGTGCTCTCACTAAGAGGTAAACCATTGGCAATAAAATGTACTCCATTTTCATTTGTAAGAATTGAATTCATGCCTCGTTTGATAATTTTAATTTTATATATTTTAAAATGTTGAAGTTTCATAAGTTTTTTAAAAGGTCTCAATTATTTAAAAAACATACTATTTAACAAAAAAAAAACAATTTAGACTTTCTTTACAAATTTTACAAAATTTTCAAATAACATTGCCAAAAAGTGTCGCATAACATTTTCTGAGAATGTCACGTCTAATTAGAAGAAAAAAAAAACACGATGTTACAAAAGCGATAATTGAAAATGTTAGATACTTAAAATATACAAAAATGATTTAATTACTTAAAATTAACAAATAACATATTTCAAGAGTTTTTTATTTCTAAGCAGCAGTTAACGTTTTTGCTTCCAGTTCTTTTTGTAGGCTACAATCTAGGCGGTCTGGGCATGTGTAATAATAAGGTCCAAGTTTGGTAACAAAATGTTGGATTAATATTCTAACACTGGCGGTAAAAACTAAAAGTTCTTACAAGGGCTTTAGTTTTATGTTATAAGGAGTTAGTTTAGATTATAGGGTTTAAATATAATGGTTTAGAATTTAAGGATAGTTGTTTCAATTTAAAGTTTAGGGTTATAATTTAAGGTTTATATGTTAGAGTCTAGTTTTTAGGGTAATATGATGAGGATTTAGGTTTTAACCAAACCTTAAACCTTAAATCAAAACAACTATACTTAAATTCTTAACCCCTACACCTAAACCCTATACACTAAACTAAATCTTTATACTCTACAACTAAGGCGACCGTGTATAGAATATTTATCCTAAAATGTTATCATATTTTCCAAAAATAAACTCAAACCTAGCATTGTTTCCCATGTTAATGGATAATTTCAGGTTGAGCTGAACCTGAATAAACTTGAACCCGAGCAGTGAATAGCACCATTTTAACTTGCAGTTCTAAAAGTCATGAAATAATCTAATACGGAACGAAATAGGCCAAGCTTTTAATCATTGCAGATAAGCACCCAAATTTAAAGTTCACCTACAGGTTATTTTTTGATCAAACTTAAGCTAAGATAGTTCCTGGTTCTCGCAAATAGAAAAACTCGATAAGGTTTTACTAGAAAGCAGCCTGCTCGGCAAAAAACTTCACCCTTCATCTCTAATTAGATTGGCGCAATTCGGGACGAACAAAATCAGCATCTGCGGGCACTGATATATCAACAGTTGGCCTCAACTGTGCGCAGACTTCAATAGCTTCATGAACAGGATCAGAGAAGAAGTTGCTTATCAGGTCCTGGTTGATGGTTGCCCCCGCATCCACCGCTACAAATGCCTGTTGGGTTAGGATGTAATCGAACCGCGGAGCCCACTTCCTTGATCCCAAACGTGCAGTTGTTGAACAATTATCAACCATGAATGAGACCCCTCGAGCATGCATGAAGGGGTTCAAGGAATCAACAGCTTCAATCACACTTTCATTGATGATTTCTGAATACGAGTGTCCCTTCTTTCTCAATATCTCAATCTGAATTTTCAAATTATAAAGGATGAGAAGGAAAATAAAACAAAACTCTTGGCCAAGACCAGTCCAAATTTTAGAATGAAAATGAATACCTGGGCCATCATTAGGGCCACAAAAACCCCAGCAGTGAAAGGGTACAGTGGACCTAAATCATCTTTCGATCTAGTTGCCCGGACACGCTCACCAACTTTCCACATCCGTGTCTGGTCAATATTACCCATTGGGAAGGCAGGCAGACCCTCCTTTTCCTGTTAAAGGAAATCCATAATCAGCCATCAAAGCAAGATTTCTCGTTGCTAAACCAACATTAAGCAATAAAAGATTAATGAAATGAGGATCTATCACAAGCAAGGATATAGTGTTAATTAACATACATAAAATCGACGGCCAGCCAAGACAACACTGCGAATCTCGCTTCCACTTGCAACATCCTCATAACACTCATATAGGATTTCCATGCAGGGATAATATGAAGCACTGTAAGCTTCCTCAAAAATCTTTTTGTCGCCCTCAGATAACGAGTTGTATACAGCTAGCATGCCCTATGGAAACAAACACAGAAGCAGGCCACAATAGTGATCTATAAGTAAGAACTCCGAAGAAAAGGAGAGGGCAGAGCAAGCAACAGAGATCACCTTTGTCGAAATGGTCTTTGAAACAATTCCAGTTACGCACTCCACAGTATTTTTGTAAGCCGATTCTTCATCCATTCCGCTCTCAACGTACCTTCTAAACAAGCATTCCACGACTCCATGAACAGCACCTAGCAAGATGCCTACAGAAAGCAGAAACAATGATGCACTTGTGAGTTCAAAAGATATAAAACATACATGGCTGAAAAAAACAACATAAACAATTCAGCTCACCCCTCTCCCCAAAAATGTCACTCCTATACTCCTGCTCTAATGTGGTGGCAAATGTAAAAGGAGAACCAAGGGCAACTGACCATCCCAAGGCCACATCAGTAGCTCTACCGTCAACATCCTGCTCAAAATTAGACATTATCATTTAGTACACCTTTTCAGAAAAGGATTAGTTGACATTCGTTCAGACTAATAAGTGGAAAGCAGGAATCGGGTGATAAAGAACCTGGTGGACAGCAAAACTAGCATTGATTCCAGCACCATTTATCTCTTTTCCCTGAACATAGAGTCTCCTCACAGAAGGCCCCATCCCCTTAGGGCAGACAGCAATTACACTGATGTTCTTAGGAAAATCAAGCCCAATTGATTGTAAATGACCCAGAAGAAATCCATGGGAAAGTCCAAGGATGCTATTTGGCTTCATGTGGGAGAAGATCTTTTCATAATTATCAGCCTACAATACAAAATTTCATTAAGTAATGCCTCCAACGAACAAACAAAACAGTGTCAAGTATATGAATCATAGTGCATGCAGGTGTTGGCATTTGAAGGACGGACATCACAATCAATCTAATATCTGTGGAAACAATTTCCATGTGAATCATATATCTGGTCTTAGCAAAACAATTTTCATGTGAATCAACGATAACTATAACCAATGGCCAAGCTTTTATAATGCAGGAATGGAAAACATGTGAGAAACCTAGCAACCTGTGCTGCATCAGAGATCAGCAATAACACGAGATCACTTTCAGAAATAGTTTCATAGATATCCCCGAGAGTTCCATTGTCTTCAGAGAATCCTGCAGCACGGGCTTCAGCAAAAGAGCGAGAGCCCTTCCTTAAGCCAATCTGTTATCAAATCATCAAAGTACAGTACATTCAGTCAAATTGATGCCACTCATTGAATGCAAGAGGAATACAGCGTGTTGGGATTTCTTTTTTTCTTAAACAAGAAGTAGATTGGAGCTTACCTTCACAACAATGTCAGATTTTGCCTCTGCAAGAGAATCCCTCAGATTCTGTGCTTGAGCTGGCCCCTAAAAACCATATTTTTAAACCGCATTAATGGAAATGAGGTACATCAAACCCAATATTGAAACAATAAAATCAAAGGGACAAAACAAGAAATTTCTGGGCATATTCACCACTAAAACCCTTTAAAAAGGGGTACAATTTTAGTCAAAGGAATCTAATCTAAATTGAACGGTGGGAAAAAGTTTATCTTTTTTCTTTTATTTAACAGATAAAAGGAAATGAGAAATGTGATAAAATTATAACCTGAGAACCCCAGCCGATGACTCCAATCTGTTTGATTCCTTTAAAAGCCTCATCCAACAAAGGGAACAGATGTCGCCCTCCTCTCACTATGAACTGTCAATTACCCAAAATCAATCAAAAAGGGGGGTAGTATGAAATTAATCAGAAAGAAAAAAAAAACAAATGAAATGACTCAATTAGTTTATCAGCTAACCTCTTCGTGACCGGCAAGGGAGACCTTTTCTTTCTGGAAAACGGAGGTATCGAAGTCAAGCGACGTCGTCGGAGTAAAGGTGGAAGGAGCAGCGGTCATCTTGGCAGCGACGGCGAAGTTCTTTCTGGAAACGAGATGAGAGCTGAGTGAAGCGGGAATCGGCGAACGCAACGAAGACGACGTGAAGCGTGGCTTGAGGAGCGTCGATTTGGTGGACGAAGGAATGGAGGGTACAGAAGGAAGAGAGGATTTAAAGGAGGCGGCTGTGGTGGTGGTGGCGGCCATTGTTGAGCTGAAATGGAAGTGAAAGTGAAACAGTGGAGGTTGTTAGGTTTTCACCTAACCAGTGCCAACACTTGTTTATTTATACACTCAGACTGTGTAATTGCAATATAATAATCCATTACAGTCTTCGTTGGCAGTCTGTGAAATGTCTTTTTTGCCCTTCAATAAAATAGGCAAAATCATCCATTTGGACAGAGGAAACAAACTTCACGATTAAACATGGTAACTGTTACAAATGTGAATTGGACTTTCCTTTTAGTATTACTAGGACAGAAGTGATGGTTATCCATTTGCTAGAGATTTTTGTTGCAATATATTTATTTTCTAGGATTATTTACCAAAATAATAATTTTTATTACGTAAAGCGAAGGCACGTCCAGTTATTAATATTTTCATGTGGGTTGAGTTAGAACTTAAAAAAATATTTATTTAGGATGAAAGGAGTGTCGACCGAATGCGGAAGAAAAATTGAGGGACAAAAGGCTTTAGGATTGCAGTTTTACTCGTGACGGAGCCAAAATATTTATATGGTAAAGTCATGATAGAATATGAGGTACAATAATTCTTATGACATTATAATAAGTATTGTTGACCTTGTACTCTAAATAAATTAAGTGAGATTAATTTAATATTTTATATAAAAAATTAAAGTAAATCCTTAAAAACCACAATTAGCTTCTTAAAAATTCTATACTCAACAAACCAAGTGAGATCAATTTACCTTAAAATTAAAATGTGGGTGCTAACCTTCACCTCCTCTTAAAAAAACTGGGTTCTAAGGTCTTGAAATTAATTTTCAACCATTTCAAATTGATGTGAATATCGTTAGAACAATCTGATATCCTCCGGATTAACTCTTAGCATACAACAGACCAATTATTCTCACCCAAATTGATCTCGACTCCACAGTCAACAAGGAAACCTAACTGAATGGAACATGCTCACTGCACGAGACCTAAAATACATGTCTATGATCTTCACCTCTCTATCATTACGGAAACCATTGATAACTAACAGACAACCTGTCACACTTTACAAAATTCAGTTCGGTGAATGTACTACAGGTGATTTGAGGGAGAGTTGCATCTAGGGGTGGAATTAGATGGGACGATTTTACATTTCTTACTCTGTCTCTAACACTTGTGATTACGATTTTAGGGAATTCCCATTAAATGTTTTAGAAATTTTTTTATTTCCATACCACGGTTTTCAAAGAATTCTCATACCCAAAAATATTAAACAAAATTACTATTTTACTGACCAAAATAAATGACCATTTCAGTTTAAAATATAAAATTTAGATACTTCGAATGAAAGCAGTTACGAGATGATGAAGATTGAAAGGGTGTTGTGTTGGGGAAAATTTAAACGAGAGTTTTAGCTTATATCTAAAAATTAAGATAGAAACATGTTGAGAAATTTGGGTGTGGCTAGTTTTGAGAGAAAGTTAAAGTGATAATAATATGGTTATGATTTTTTTTATTAAGATATATATCAGGGGTATATAAATAAATAAGTATATATATTTTTAAAAATATTGAGATCCTTGCGGATATTTTCTGGGGACCCACGGTTATTTATACGGTTACGGTTCGGATATAACAATTCTCGTCCCCATCCTCATTTGAGCTTCGGTGATAAAATTTCTCCCGCCTCGTCTCGGTGGGTAAAATTTCGGTTATTCTTCATACCCGTCAACTCGGATCTATACGATTTTCAGATATTCCTCACCCAATTACCACCCCTAGTTGCATCGACGTGATGAATAAACACATTGAGAATATGTGCTCATACACTTATTAATTTTAAATAATTATATATATATATATATATTACAAAATACAGTAATTAATAAAATGACAAAAAATAATAAGCTTACACTATTTTAATAATAGTTTGAAACGTGTTTCGTATCTAACCTGCACATCTCCTTCTTATAAGTATAAAATGTATCACAAAAATAGTTACAACTATATGTAAGACTGTAACTTATATGAATATATATATATATATATATATATATATAAAGTAACAAAAAACACATCATGAATAATATTACGAAAATAATTAAATTAATTAATAAATACAAATAAACAACATATTAATTAACTGATACACAACAACAAAATAATTGAAGTAAATAGTAAATAAAAAATATATGATAATTACACCGCCTCTTATCCCGGTCTATCAAAAAAATTTAACTTTTCTCAACCACATTTCTTATTCTTCTACTCCCTACCCTAAAAAATATCCTTTTCTTTATTTCTGCATGACTGGAAGTTTTGAACGAAGTGAAAGAGAGACTTATATAAAGAAGGTTGGGGATGAAAAGATTAACCGACTAAATACGTCTTCCGAAAAATAATTTAAAAAAAAAATACTAGCATGAGAACACACCTTACAAAAAGCTGATCACTTTCTAAGAAATTTAATGGGGTTGTAATCTCAATATTTGCTCGGCAAAATTTAAAAAATTATATTATAGTCTTATGATATAATGTCTCGTAAATTTTTATTTTACTTTTGAGAAATTTTTCTTGGGCATGAGAAACCTTGGAATGCATTTTGGTCCCAGAGTATTAAAATAAGCAAAATCATCCTTCAGCTTCATAATTTGGAGGGAAAAGGAAAATAAATATAAATCTGGTTTAGACTTGAATATCAAAATACATAATTTTTAGAAAATTATTTAATATATTGCTAATGAAAAAAATTTTAAATGATGAATTTGAAACAATCACGTTTTAGTTTTCTATGAATTTAAAATTTTAAATAATGAAAAATACATAAATTTTATTAAAAATAATTCATAATACAAATTTTATCTAAACACTGAAAAGTGGCAAAAAAAATGTTTTAGCTATTTTATTTACACAAAAAAATAACCACGTTTTAATTTTTTATGATTCTAAAAATTATTAAAATAATTAATGATATATATCAATACATATAAAATTTACTCTAAAGTGATCCGTAATTTAAATGATGAATTTTGAGAAAGGGTGGGTTATTAGTTAGATTTCAATAAAGGGTAGGTTATTAGCCGGAAAATTTTAAAACAATCTCATATGTACCATGCTAATAAAGAATGACTGCGTCTGCAAGAGCTAGGCCTCCATAATTCATAAAGATCTTGCAATAAATTATTAAAAAAAAAAGTGGAAGTAAAGTCTCATTTTGCTTTATAATGTTTCAATTTAATTAACAATAATAAATTGAATCTTGACGTCAGCAGAGGAATTTGTAGATAATATAAAAGAAAATAATTAACCACAAGCATATTACTCAAAAAAACCACGAGACAATATAGAAAATAATATGAATATAAATAAGGCTTTTATCTTTCATATTCATAGATGTATAGGGTAATGGTCATTTAGAAGTTCGGATTAAATACAATTTTCTTTTTAAAAATTATTTCATTCAATGTATTATAAAATTTTAGAAGATTTTATTGAAAAAATTCTCATTTAATGTATTAAGATTTATAATTTATTGTTCAAGGTTTAAGATTTAGGTTTATGGTTTCATCATGTGTATGTTAGACAAAGCCTATAATTAATTCAAAGTTTATATAACATGCAGTATTAAAATATCAATTATATATATATAATTACATTAAGTACAACCATAAAATGACAAAAAAAAAAACAAATAGACAAAAATATTTTAAAAAATTACTAGGTTTGCTAAGATCTTGTTTACACTCTAATTAATTTCTTGTCCTTTGGCATAACTTAAGAGTCAGCAGGCGGCTTACTTAATTATTGTCGGTTGAGAATCTTTGAGCACAGATTTGAAGCTTTGTTTATCAAAATTAGAATTCCAAGCAAAGAGTTGTACGGTAAATCTGTAATTGAACGTGGGTTGGAAAAGGACTGCTTCATTAGAAAACAGCAGATAGTGCTGCAAGAAAATGGGTCAAGCTCTCCCTCCACCTTTAGTTTTTCATCCATTATTAATGGCCGATAGTGATGCATGGAACTTGCAACGGATATGACCAGATGCTTCACTCGAATCAACACCATAGAGTCTTCCCTTTCTACCGTGGAAACAAACTGCTCGAATCTAAATTACCTAAAAATAATAATATTTATTTTTTCATTAAGACTACTTGATGAATTCAATAATCATTAAGACCTTTTGGATTTATCATTTTACTGATATCCAACTCATTCGCTTGACTATTTCAAATTGGGTACTGCAGAAATTTATTATGGAGGCGATCCTTCCTACCTAATTAACCTTATTAACAATTTCAGGATTCAAATTTATCTCACTAGGCTAATTGATTGTCGGTAGGATTCACTACATTTTAATATTAATAACTAACTTTTGTGGCATATCCAAATGGACCCAGAGTGATAGAGGAGGTCCAAGTGCACATCGTAAGAATCCATACTCCACAAGGCATAAGGCCCACCCTATCTAGCAAATAAAGCCCATGACTTAATCTCTTTATGTTTTATAAATCCAAGTTCCCTTTCACATACTTCCAGCCTAATCCAACTCACATAAATGTATAAACACCTTCCATTTCTGTTTTCCCGACCAATATTTTGTTGGTTTTCTTCTCTTTTCTTTAATTTTTATACCTCTCAATTTTAAACTATTTTAGGATGTTTAATTTCAGTTCTCATAGATAGTTCACATAAAACTTTAGTGAAACAAATTGAAAAACCAGGTGGGAAATTAAAAAATTGATTCGATCTTGAGAAATCAAACAATCTTAAATTCCATACACTTTGACTTTGAGAACACATTTATTTTTGGTGCACCAATTTTGATAAATGAGTCTTCATTCTCATTTTTTTGCGAAAAAATAATCCTAAGCCCAAAAAATTCCCCCCCCAAAAACCCTGCAATTATATAAAAACAGCGACGGTTTTCTTCACATGTTACAGCTACTTAAAAAAAACATTGAATCTGTAGGGCAGAAAAAGCAAGAGTTGCTGGAAGAAGACTAAAAAACATTTGAAGTCTTTGCCAATGCCACCTCAAAGTCTTGCAAGAAGGGTCTTTAAAGCACTTTGACAGTGTTCAATGTTAGTATTGTGGATGACATGATCATCCTTTTGGGTAATGCTTGTGGACATTATCATCTCTTTAGCTTCTGTTTAATCCATTATTAAATTAAGTGGGTGAGAATAGGATGTCAACTAATAAGTATTCTCCATTAACATTATCGTACACTTGCTGATTTTGCCATGTCGACATTTGCTCAATCTTGGGTGATTCTCATTGCCATATAAATATTTGCAGATTAGGGTTACACGTGAAAAACCTTGCCCTCAAGCTCAATGCTCGGTGGGGAGCTGGGATTTGTATGCAGGTGCAAATTGTCACTCATGCCCACGAGGTCGAGTCCAATACACTGCATGCAGCTCAAGAAATTTTGTCCAAATATTTGGGCTTGTCCAAGTCCAATCCGCCCAAGCTAACCCGACTTTTGGAGAATGCTGATTTAGTTGATTAAATTAAATATAGAAAGGAGCCATGTCAACCCAATTGCCCGATTCATGGAAATCTTTCTCCCACCACAAGAAAACTATTAATGTAATACCCTTGTAATCTCAATTATTAGGGAACGTGATTAGGATATTATTTTTTTTAGATAGTTAAAATATGTTAACATATATTGTTTATGTATTTATTTGTAACCGTCAGATATAAGGGAATTCGACTATGAATAGAGACTCACCCAACTTTGCTATTCATCAATTCTTTCTTGAGTAATAGAAAAAAAAAAGCTTTCATTCACTCTTTGCCTTTTTCCTTGTCTTTGTTCCCGGTATTCACTAAGCTCCTTGCTTTGTTTTTCGAGTTGACCTAGCCGTTCAAATAAGAGTTTCGCGACTACGGCCGCACGATCTAATTAGTAGAACCTAACCCCATGACAAAATGCAATACACATCTATATCTACATTGTATACTATTAAGTCTTTGACTGAGTTGACGTCACCGGTTCACCGTATAGAAATTTTTTTTTGATTAAGGCTAGGCATCAAGAACCAAAAATCGATTCGAATTATAGTGTCTGGACAATTTATGGTTCACATATTTAAAACCCATAAATACCATAATAGAGCCGATTTTGAATTTAATTTATAATTAATTTTATATTTTTTTATAACCTAAAAATAAATATTGTATACTTAGAAATAATAAAATAACATAAAATTTTATCAAAACCAAATCGAATCTTGTACACTCCAAATTTTAAATGCATGTTCATGAAGTCAACCAAGTACCACGTAACCTACGGTGTTTAAAATTACCCACTTGATTGATTTGACCCGACTATCCGAGGACTCAAAATGAAAAAAAGCGAGTATTTTTACTAAAAATTACCTGATTCGGGATTTTTTCGGGTAGTTGGGCCGAGTTTGGGCCGATTTTTTTGGTAATCGGGTACCCAACCCGATACTTTTAATATATTTATTTTTTAGTTTTAAATTATATTTGACTTAATACAAAAATAAGTGCCAAAACTATCACATTTTCCCCTTTTAGGTGCCTATACTATTTTTTGCCCCTTTTAGGTGCCCAACTTATACGTTTTTCTCTTTTAGGTACCAAAACTTTTCCCCCCCTTTAAGTGCTCAAACTATCACTTTTTGGTCAAAGTAGGTGCCCAAACTATCATTTTTTTTTGTCAAAGTATGTGCCTCAGTTTGACCTTAAAAGGAACAAAAAATAATATTTTAAGTACCTAAAAAGGGTAAAAAAAAGTTTAAGCATCTAAAAAGGGAAATCATGATAGTTTAGGCACCTAAAAGGTGTAAAAAATAGTTTAGGCACTTAAAAGGGGAAAACATGATAGTTTGGGCACTTATTTTGACATTAAGCCATTATATTTTTATTTTAGGTTCCTTAATATTTTTACCTAAAACTAAATTTAAATCTCTAAATTATTTATATGTTTGTATTATGTACTTTTAAGTTTTAAAATTTTCAAATATATTTTTATTAATTTGTTAACAAGATTCGAAAGAAAAAGAAAACGAGATTAATATTTTTAATGTACTTTTGGGGATAAACTTTAATATATATATATATATATATAATCCAAATATTCATCTTAAAAATAACTTCAAATCACTAATTTTTGTGTTTGAATTGTGTATTATAAACTTTTAAATTTTATATGTTTACTATGTGATTTAAAAAAAATTAAATTTAAAAAAAAATAAATAAAAAATATGAACCGAGCACCCATTATTTGATTTTCAGGATACCTGATTAAAACCGGTCGAAACACAAGTTGATATATGTAATACTCAAATAAACCAGGTACTCGAAAATGAACACCCTTAACATCAAGAATCAGTGTCGAGGATAGACAAAAAAAACAATAATTTTCTCAATGGTGAATCAGTGCAAACTGCTACGTGACCTTAGGAACTAAAAGGTCCCTTGTATATCTCTCAAGTTCCGCTTTTTGTTGTTTCTTATGAGAAGCCGATTATCATTTAATTCCAATTCAATTATTTTTATATTAAATGATATATTAATTTAACAATATACTTTTTATATAAGTTGTAATGTCTAAATTATTTATTATTTTTAATTTTTTAATAGTCTAAAGGTGATTATAAGGTAGTACATAACTTTAAGACGTTTAGGGTCTGTTTGTTTTACTGTAATTGATTTTCCTAAAAATATTTTCATAACTTTCCGCTGTTTGGTTTATGGAAAATAAAAAAGTCAAAGAAAAACCAACTACGGTCAATAAAAAACAAACATTGTTTCAGTGTGAAATGACTTACCCATTGATTTTCGGTAAGTCGCTTTCCTTCCTCTCATTCACTCTACAAATACTAACCTAAACCTTAAAACTAAAACCCTAAACCCTAAATACTAACATAAAAACTAAAACCTTAAACCATAAAAACTAACATAAAAACTAAACTCTAAACTTTAAATCCTAAACCATAAACAATAAACACTAGACGTTAACAAAAACCCTAACCCCTAACCCTTAAATATTAGGGTAAACTATCTGTTTGACCACCAAACTATTGTGAAAGTTTTAAAATGACCACCATAGAAAAAAACGCGCCATTTCACTACCCAAACTATTAAAATGGGATCATTTTGACCACCAGCCGTTAATGGGCTAAAAGAAGGTGACGTGACAGTTAAAAAATTAAAGGTATAATCACACATTTGGTCCTTATTATTTACACATTCTTTCAATTTAGTCTCTCTGAAGAAAAATCACACAAATCCTACATAAAAAGACTCTCCCATTCATCTTCTTCCCCACAACACCCAAAGCTTCATTTCTTTCCCGCCCGGCTCCCCACAACACCCAAAGCTGTTGTTGATGATGGTTGTGAGAATAAAGTGGCACCAAGAAGCCGGAAAGCCGCATATACTTGCGTCTGAGGAGAATTTGGAAACTGTTAACACCCAAGTTTGAAAAGTACACTATAAGCTTAACTTCAATCTCCTATCTGTTTTCATCCATCAAGTGTGATACAGAGGATGAATATAGCCTAACTTCTGTATATGAACTTTCATTAATGCATGGATATGGGCAGAGCAACAACATCATTGGAAGGCTGGATTCACTGCTCAGATAACACGTTCATATTCAAAAATCAAAGAACTAAGCTCCTTGGCTTTGGCATCATTGGTTGCCATTGTCTTGTGACCAGGTGATTCCACTTCAGACCAAATGCCAATAAGGGATGAGTTGTAATTTCCCCATCGTCACCTGCAATTTGAAGAATGAATTACAACATCTTCTCAACAATATCATAGACTCCATGAAGAAGAATTTTATCAAACACTCAATGCATGAAATGCAGAATCTATATCATGTATGGAATTAAAAAAAAAAACTCCCAGATGCATCCAGATTACCACTTTGTTTTGCTCAGTGAACTCTATGAAGACATCATAAGAAATTATTAGAATAATATATTTCGTTACTCAAAAATTGTAATTGTTCAACTGAATTCGCACAAGACCTTAAAATTTTAGGTGAATATGCGATCTTCACTCAAGACTACATATTCTTTATCTTCGATTTGGATAGGTACCATATGCATTCAATGAGTTATTGGTTTGCTTGTGTGTCATAACGATACTAGTAGTTTTGAAAGCATAGCATAATGCAGAGAAATTCTAACAGATAGTGTTCTATATAAAATGTGTCACCTTATTTAAAGTGTGTTTGGCATGCATTTTATTGTTCATGCTTCTTAGCGGCGTGTTCATCCAATTTTGTGTTTGAGATGTGCTTTTTAATCATGCACCTTTGCCTTTTTTGACAGGTCCTGTTTATTTGATTCGGTTTAAGTTTCTTTGTAGTGAGTGATTGTTGAAATCTTTCTTGTCTATGCTCAGGTTGCATTTGTGGTTGTGATGATACTTATGTTTTCATAGACCAGTTTTATATTTCTTCTCTGGACATTCAAATTATCAAATCAAATTATTAGAATGAAATAAAAACTTAAGGTCCCTTTTGATTCCAAATGAGGATCTGTATGTTGTTTTTTCCTTTCCTTTTCTCTTGCTAGATAGTTTATTAGAAATTTAGAATGATGCAAGTAATTTAAAGGCATATGCATTGTCAACCTGCACAATTATGGGATCAAGACCGAAAGAGCGTACAAGGCGCAACCCCTCAAGGACTCCTCATAGCTCAGTCTGCAACACAGTGGAATGCCCAATATTCTTGGCGAAAGAGCTGAGAAAAATGCAACTAAAAGAAGTACCCAGAAATTAATTGAATTGCAAGGACCCATATCTGCAATATTCGTAATCCTTTTTAAAAAATAGGGACTAAATTGGGGAGGAAGAGCGGAGCCAATGGAGGAGGAAATTGTAGGATTTGGGTGTTGTGGGGGAGCCGGGCGGGAAAGAAATGAAGCTTTGGGTGTTGTGGAGAAGAAGATGAATGGGAGAGTCTTTTTATGTAGGATTTGGGTGATTTTTCTTCAGAGGGACTAAATTAAAAAATGTGTAAATAATAAGGACCAAATGTGTGATTATACCTTTAATTTTTTTAACTGCCACGTCACCTTCCGTTAGCCCATTAACGGCTGGTGGTCAAAATGATCCCATTTTAATAGTTTGGGTAGTGAAATGGCGCGTTTTTTTCTATGGTGGTCATTTTAAAACTTTCACAATAGTTTGGTGGTCAAACAGATAGTTTACCCTAAATATTAACATAAACACTAAACACTAAACATTAAACACTAACACAAACCATAAACCATAAATACTAACATAATCGCTAACCACTGATAATAAACCCTAAACACTAAACACTAAACATTAACATGAACCTTAAACCCTAAACCATATATGCTAAACCCTAAACACTAACATAAACCCTTGCCTTAAACACTAACCCATAAAACTTAAATGTTAACATAAACATTAAACCATAAACAATAAACACTAACATAAACCATAAACCCTAAATACTAATATAAACACTAAACCCTAAAACATAAACCTTAACATAAACCCTAAACCATAAACCATAAATATTAAGCCTTAAACACTAACATAAACCCTAACCCTTAAACCCTAACACCTAAACCCTAGACCATAAACCATAAACCATAAACCCTAAATAGTAAACCTTAAACCATAAACACGAACCTAAACCCTAAAACCTTAAATGATAAACCTTAAACACTAACCCTAAACCATAGACCTTAAATGCTACCATAAACCTTAATCACTAAACCTTAAACAATAAATATTACCATAAACCCTAATTACCAACCTAAACCATAAGCCCTAAACCTTAAAGACTGACATAAACCCTAAACCATAAACCCTAATTATTACCCTAAACCATAAACCATAAACACCAATCCAAACCCTAAACCTTAAATACTAATCACTGAATGCTACCTTAAATACTAATCTAAACCATAAACCATAAATGCTATCATAAACCCTAAACACTAACATAAACCTTAAACCATGTTTTGGTTGGAACTTATTTTTAGCATGATTGATGCTTGTTTGTGGACTGTTCATGAAATTTTCAAAAAACTCTACCAAACAGTGTAAAATGAATTGTACAACATCATCCAAACACCGAAAAATAGTTTATGCAATTAATTTTTCAAAAATTGTAGTTCATTTTCCGGAAACAATTTTCAGTGAAACAAACATACCCTTAAAATAACTACCTCTTGAGTATTACAACAATAATAATATCTATTGAGTTATTGTTCGATTAATGATTTAGCAGCCTGTTCAGATACAAATTAATTGTAAATTAAGAACGCTTAATAGACTATTTGATTGTAAATTAATGGATTATTGTTGTACGCTAAATAGTCTATTGTCATGGCAATGCCATATAGGAGATCTTGGTTGGAAAGTTCCTGTTTGGCATGCGAGAAAATTCTATGTATGTGGTCGAATAGATTGGAATATATATGTTGTCAGTGGATTCTGACTTGGAATTTTGTTGCAAACCCATTAAACCATTTGACCAATCTTTTTGGTTTTCATCTTATTTTCAAGTAAAGCTTTGAGAGATTAAGTAATGGATGGAGCATGAAAAAGAGGTCAATTTGGAGATTAGCCTAACTAAGTGGTGCACTCAGAGACGCTTGTGCCCCCCCCCCCCCCCCCCCCCCCCCCCCCACTCTCCAACAAACTGCTACGTATTTGTGCTATTATATTTGTAACAATCTCAAATGGGGCTAGTAAAATTTTAAGAATTTTTGGGAGATTTAATCTTTTATTTCTTAGAATAATAAGTTTTGGGACTTAATTGAATGAATTCAGGTTTGGGAAGCTTGATTTATAAGGAATTGATGACCAATTTGAAAACGGAATAAAGTTTGGAGACAAAAGTGTGAACTCCCCAAAAATTAAATGGCTAAGAGTGTAATTTGACCTTTTTTTTCTTTGAAGGATAATATATCAGCTAAGTTTAACGTGTTGGCAGAGGGAAAGAAATGAAGAAAGAAAGGTGAGAAAGAAAAAAAAATAGGTAGAGATTTAATCTCAGATCTACCGAGATCCGACCGTCCATTTTCGACACCTCCACCACCATTGCGTTTATCTTGTCGAGTCGAGTTCACCGGTACCAACGACATCATCATCGGAGTCACCGTTGGAGGGGGTGTTTGTTTATCGTCGGAAAACTTAAAAGGTTAGTATTCGAACTTTGAGTTTGAATTTTGAAAATCCGAGGCCACCACCGTGTTCGGAAGGTCGAAAACTATCGGCCTGTAAAATTTGGTAGCCAACGGCCGCCCTACGCGCCCCACGCGCCGCCGGTCGCGAGTGGGCTTCGTCTGGGCAGCCGAGTCGGTTGACCGAGTCAACCCACTGAGTCAACTCGCCCGAGTCAACCCAGTGAGTCGACTCGCCGAGTCAGCCTTGGACCAGTGACATCAGCATGACGTCAGCGTTGACTTTGACCGCTGACGTCAGCGTTGACCGTTGACTTTGACCGTTGACCGTTGACTTTGACCAAAAAAGTCAACTTTTTCCGAAAAGCCCTATTTTATGTTTTTCGACGTCCTGAGTCCGATTTTGAAGCTCGTTTTGTGAAATTCTAACCCGAAAGCCTCCGAATTGGACCTTGAACTCGAGTCTGCTTATGTATTTTAATAATCAATTATGAGCATTGTGATTAAGGACTGAAATTAGATTTTGTGCGATTGAAGGTATTCGAAGTTCCTTGTATTCGAGATGTAGAGGACGTCGCATGCGGGTTCGAGAGTGATCGAACGGAGTATAATGGTCGACCGATATAGCAAGAATTAAAGGTAATACACTACTACCTCTTGTATGCTTTGAGAACATGTTGGTATTTGTTAATGCATGCATGAATATGATAAGGAGTGCTGTTAGCCCTACTTAAGTCAAACTAAATATGAAATTGAGTATGATAACTTAGATAAGACCGAAATGTTCGAACGAGGAAGCTAATAAATCTGAAGTATTTGTAGTTCATTAAATAATTAATGAGGCAGCTAATCTCCAATTTCGAGCATTAGTGTGAAATGTTTAAATGAGAAAGATACCTGGACATGAAATTACGAAAATGCCCTTGAGATATGAGAAGGACTAAAATACCCTTTGAATTGGAAGATGTCTAGAAATCTACAGTGGATATGGTAAACCAACTCGATTCATCGGGAAACCTCGATCTACTGGTAAGATATGGTAACAAGATTTAAACGTTCAAGATTGTAATGGTGTTGGACTTCCTTGAATTTAGAATGAATTCCTGAATATATTTATATTTACGGGAAACTATTCGTACCTCTAAATTGATCAAGCGACTCAAATACTGAATTGATCGTAATGACTAAAAGTATTGGAAATCCTGTTATGGTTAAATTAATCAGAATGACCGTATTGACTAAAAAGGGCTGAAGTATCCTCGGACACCGAGGTTTACAAATAAATTGGAAGGATGAATAAAACCTTGAGTTTTGAAATGAATGAAGTGGTTGGAAGTACCGAAATTCGTGAATGACCAAAATACCCCCTTTGACTGAAATAAGTAAATTGCCCTTGATAAATTCTGGAAATGCCAATAAAGTTGGAAATGACTGAAATGCCCTTAAGGGTAGAAGCATGACTTACGTATATCAATCACTCCTGATATTAATGTAAGGATGGAAGTTTCTCCGCACAGAATATAAGTTTGACTACTCCGTGGAAAATCTTGCGGTGAAATATGAAAGCAATCGTTCAGATATACGATACAGTTGGATGCATCAGAAGCGTTGGATTGTACTACAAGGTGGGAATATGTAGTTTGAATGGTTTTGGAGGCTCGATAAACTTATGGGAATCTTAAATAGTGCAAATCGTCATTTCATCATTATTGGGCTAAATTACAAATCACCCCTGATAGTTAAATGACCGAAATGCCCTCGTTGGCCCAAGTAATCAAAATAGCCTCGAATGTATCTGATATCATGAATGATCTCGACATAAAAATCCCTAAATGCCTGGTTGGAAACTTGATGAGCAAATAGAATTTCTGAGCCACTGTTTACGCCATGGTTGTATAAATTACCAAAATGTCATGTATGATAAAATGACCATAATGCCCCTGGTAGGCTTAAATGGCTAAATCACTCATGATATGCATAAACTCTCAAGATCTTGATGTATCATCTCCTGACTATCTGGTTTGAATCGTTAGTACAAACCCCTCTTTTAATAGGGGCCTTGTTTCAAAGATCTGTTCAATTGTCAAAAGTTAATATGTTCTCTTCCGTAAATGTCAAGTATCTCCAAGGAAATAAACTATTCCACCTAGTGTGTTCCATGTGTGCTACACGACTGTTTTTGCATACTGATTTACATGTTATATTACCGATTATGTGCACATGATAGAATACTTGAACTCACATGAACATGACATGTTTTATAATTTAACATGACCGTAATGTATTTTTGATATATGCATATGCACCTGATATGATCAACATGCTATATGGATAATATATTACTAAAAATACAGCTATTGATTAACCGAACCGTTACATAAATTGTTACTGGGGTACTTGGGATGGAATATGAAGTGACCGTAGGTTCAGCCCTGATCCAGCTGGTAATTCCTTTACCGTTACAGGTTCCTATGCTTCGGCTAGGGTAATACCTACCATACCGTACCGTTCCTAAGGTAATCCCTTAGGATGGCACCTATGCCCAATGGGCACTGGTTAACGCCTTTGACGCAGTTTTGGGGAACTGCCTCTTGGAGTATGGTTGGAGGGTAATAAAAGATTAAACCGAACCGTATTATTACTTGAACTTATGTTTTTTTTTTGAACTAGAAATGCATATTATATTGTTGTTGCACATGTTTTACTTACACTGTTGGAACACACTAGGAACCGAACTCTCTAATTCCACCTCCGTACATTAATAGCCTATAATTCCTGTCTAATTCCCAATGATTAAATAAAGAACAAATACCGTTATTATCAAGTATAACGTTACACTGAATATCGGAAAAAAAAGAAATGAAGATCGTTACTGCGTGGAACATCATGAAAATGTTATGCCTACCATATATCTGCATGAGCTTATAGCATCTTTTGGTAGTTTTGTATTACTGAGCTTTTCCAAGCTCACATTGTTTTTACCATCGCAGGTTAAAGGAATATATATATCATGGTATAACGTTTGACATCAGTGTTCGGAGTTCTCTCGGCGTTGCTTTTGGAGTACGGTACCGACATAGTTAGTGGGCATGCATATCATTATTGTTTCATGATAGTGTCTGTAAAATGTTTTCTAAAATCCTGTTACATGTTTATATGATTTTATGAAAGAGTATTTTCAACAAAAGTTACCGTTATAATTTAATATGTGTTTTTTTTTGAAAATGTTTTATGTGTATTTTTACTGTGGGTCGCTCTTGTGACCCTAATGTGACTTCCTAGGATCCGCGAAACGCATAGGCGGGTCCAGGGGGTTACATTTAGTGGTATCAGAGCCAGGTTGCGTCTTTCTGGGTAGATCGGCCGATCGTCTGTCATAGGGTGTCTGGTCTGTGCATGCCCCTAGATCATAACCGTACTCCTATGTGCCGAGACTCCAATGTTGAATCTTTTCCTGTAATAAGTTCATCTAACTCTTCTGTCCATAATAGCTTGATCTGTACTGGAAAGGAAAAAAAAATTCGGTAATGTTTGTCTACGAATTGGATTAAATTGATGGATTTGAATCCGGATAGAGAACCTGAGATGGTTTATGCATGTGAAATAGAAGATCTGAAACAGATTAAGAATAAATATTTGATCAAACGAGGAAATCGATATAAGATTACATGCAAGGTAGCTCGGTGATAATGATTATGTTTGAGAATATCTTGATGGAAATTTGATAAAAGTGTTATGAAAAAAAAGGTGTTTGTGAATGTGGCGAAAGTGTAAAACTCTATGGTGACTCT
The DNA here is from genome assembly GCA_958450335.1 of Hibiscus tridactylites. Lineage (NCBI taxonomy): Eukaryota > Viridiplantae > Streptophyta > Magnoliopsida > Malvales > Malvaceae > Hibiscus > Hibiscus tridactylites. The sequence goes on along the minus strand of OY288270.1, from coordinate 92,939,267 downwards.
GTAATATACGAATGAAGCAATTGTCTAAAAATTTCATTAAAGGTAAGTGATATCCGTATAAAACCTTGATTATGATTGATTGCCAAGGAGAAAGTTATTTTTGCGACAATGTGGCATAGTGTATAGTTATACATATCATCCCTGACTGAAATTCGATGTTACGTCTTAATTTTGGAAGGCTATGTTGGAAGCTTGGATTATTTGTTTGGATTTCAGGTACAGATTCTTATACGTAAATCGATGGTTGATTTATTGGATTAACTCATATCCTAGAGGAGATGCTTCTAGGTGGTATGATTATTTCTGTGGTTGTTGGAAAGGTTTCGTATCCCTGACTGAGACCGCATATAATGAAAGTTGCAAGATAAGTGTTTGTTTAGCTTCGTATAAAGTTCTGTATGAATTCAGATACCGTAATATGATTAGTTCGCATGTGTTGTATGATAGGATGACATTGCGTTTAAAGAATAGCTGAGCGACTACAGACACGACCAAATTGATATGTGACCGCCAAAAAAATGGCGTAGTGTTTCGCTATATATCGATTCTAAATGAAATTTGAGGTTAATATCATGATTTTGGAGGACTCTCTTTGAAGCCTTTGAGTATCTGTATGGATTCCAGATATAGTTCTACATTCGTAAATCGATGATCAATTTAGAAAAGTAAGTTGGGTTTTTAGAGGATATGATTTCGAGATTGTATGATTAACTTTTGTGGTACCGGAAGAAATTTATTATCATTGACTGAGACCGTTTATAATAAAAGTTATAGGACAAATGTTGTTCTGCATTATATGAAGTTCGTTATAGATTTAAATGTTATATTCTGATTAATTGGTCCAAAATGTATGATGGGATGATTATGGCTCCAAAGTCAATTTGAGTAACTGAAGACACTGCCAGATTGATCCGTAATTGTCGACGAGTCTTGAGAAATAAGGATACCCTGATGGAAAAGTTTCAGTACAAAGATAGATGAAAGTGTAATCTCTTTATTCCTCTGACTCTGGTAAATTTCGAGGACGAAATTTCTTTTAAGGGGGAGAGAATTGTAACAATCTCAAATGGGGCTAGTAAAATTTTAAGAATTTTTGGGAGATTTAATCTTTTATTTCCTAGAATAATAAGTTTTGGGACTTAATTGAATGAATTCAGGTTTGGGAAGCTTGATTTATAAGGAATTGATGACCAATTTGAAAACGGAATAAAGTTTGGAGACAAAAGTGTGAACTCCCCAAAAATTAAATGGCTAAGAGTGTAATTTGACCTTTTTTTTCTTTGAAGGATAATATATCAGCTAAGTTTAACGTGTTGGCAGAGGGAAAGAAATGAAGAAAGAAAGGTGAGAAAGAAAAAAAATAGGTAGAGATTCAATCTCAGATCTACCGAGATCCGACCGTCCATTTTCGACACCTCCACCACCATTGCGTTCATCTTGTCGAGTCGAGTTCACCGGTACCAACGACATCATCATCGGAGTCACCGTTGGAGGGGGTGTTTGTTTATCGTCGGAAAACTTAAAAGGTTAGTATTCGAACTTTGAGTTTGAATTTTGAAAATCCGAGGCCACCACCGTGTTCGGAAGGTCGAAAACTATCGGCCTGTAAAATTTGGTAGCCAACGGCCGCCCCACGCGCCCCACGCGCCGCCGGTCGCGAGTGGGCTTCGTCTGGGCAGCCGAGTCGGTTGACCGAGTCAACCCACTGAGTCAACTCGCCCGAGTCAACCCAGTGAGTCGACTCGCCGAGTCAGCCTTGGACCAGTGACATCAGCATGACGTCAGCGTTGACTTTGACCGCTGACGTCAGCGTTGACCGTTGACTTTGACCGTTGACCGTTGACTTTGACCAAAAAAGTCAACTTTTTCCGAAAAGCCCTATTTTATGTTTTTCGACGTCCTGAGTCCGATTTTGAAGCCCGTTTTATGAAATTCTAACCCGAAAGCCTCCGAATTGGACCTTGAACTCGAGTCTACTTATGTATTTTAATAATCAATTATGAGCATTGTGATTAAGGACTGAAATTAGATTTTGTGCGATTGAAGGTATTCGAAGTTCCTTGTATTCGAGATGTAGAGGACGTCGCATGCGGGTTCGAGAGTGATCGAACGGAGTATAATGGTCGACCGATATAGCAAGAATTAAAGGTAATACACTACTACCTCTTGTATGCTTTGAGAACATGTTGGTATTTGTTAATGCATGCATGAATATGATAAGGAGTGCTGTTAGCCCTACTTAAGTCAAACTAAATATGAAATTGAGTATGATAACTTAGATAAGACCGAAATGTTCGAACGAGGAAGCTAATAAATCTGAAGTATTTGTAGTTCATTAAATAATTAATGAGGCAGCTAATCTCCAATTTCGAGCATTAGTGTGAAATGTTTAAATGAGAAAGATACCTGGACATGAAATTACGAAAATGCCCTTGAGATATGAGAAGGACTAAAATACCCTTTGAATTGGAAGATGTCTAGAAATCTACAGTGGATATGGTAAACCAACTCGATTCATCGGGAAACCTCGATCTACTGGTAAGATATGGTAACAAGATTTAAACGTTCAAGATTGTAATGGTGTTGGACTTCCTTGAATTTAGAATGAATTCCTGAATATATTTATATTTACGGGAAACTATTCGTACCTCTAAATTGATCAAGCGACTCAAATACTGAATTGATCGTAATGACTAAAAGTATTGGAAATCCTGTTATGGTTAAATTAATCAGAATGACCGTATTGACTAAAAAGGGCTGAAGTATCCTCGGACACCGAGGTTTACAAATAAATTGGAAGGATGAATAAAACCTTGAGTTTTGAAATGAATGAAGTGGTTGGAAGTACCGAAATTCGTGAATGACCAAAATACCCCCTTTGACTGAAATAAGTAAATTGCCCTTGATAAATTCTGGAAATGCCAATAAAGTTGGAAATGACTGAAATGCCCTTAAGGGTAGAAGCATGACTTACGTATATCAATCACTCCTGATATTAATGTAAGGATGGAAGTTTCTCCGCACAGAATATAAGTTTGACTACTCCGTGGAAAATCTTGCGGTGAAATATGAAAGCAATCGTTCAGATATACGATACAGTTGGATGCATCAGAAGCGTTGGATTGTACTACAAGGTGGGAATATGTAGTTTGAATGGTTTTGGAGGCTCGATAAACTTATGGGAATCTTAAATAGTGCAAATCGTCATTTCATCATTATTGGGCTAAATTACAAATCACCCCTGATAGTTAAATGACCGAAATGCCCTCGTTGGCCCAAGTAATCAAAATAGCCTCGAATGTATCTGATATCATGAATGATCTCGACATAAAAATCCCTAAATGCCTGGTTGGAAACTTGATGAGCAAATAGAATTTCTGAGCCACTGTTTACGCCATGGTTGTATAAATTACCAAAATGTCATGTATGATAAAATGACCATAATGCCCCTGGTAGGCTTAAATGGCTAAATCACTCATGATATGCATAAACTCTCAAGATCTTGATGTATCATCTCCTGACTATCTGGTTTGAATCGTTAGTACAAACCCCTCTTTTAATAGGGGCCTTGTTTCAAAGATCTGTTCAATTGTCAAAAGTTAATATGTTCTCTTCCGTAAATGTCAAGTATCTCCAAGGAAATAAACTATTCCACCTAGTGTGTTCCATGTGTGCTACACGACTGTTTTTGCATACTGATTTACATGTTATATTACCGATTATGTGCACATGATAGAATACTTGAACTCACATGAACATGACATGTTTTATAATTTAACATGACCGTAATGTATTTTTGATATATGCATATGCACCTGATATGATCAACATGCTATATGGATAATATATTACTAAAAATACAGCTATTGATTAACCGAACCGTTACATAAATTGTTACTGGGGTACTTGGGATGGAATATGAAGTGACCGTAGGTTCAGCCCTGATCCAGCTGGTAATTCCTTTACCGTTACAGGTTCCTATGCTTCGGCTAGGGTAATACCTACCATACCGTACCGTTCCTAAGGTAATCCCTTAGGATGGCACCTATGCCCAATGGGCACTGGTTAACGCCTTTGACGCAGTTTTGGGGAACTGCCTCTTGGAGTATGGTTGGAGGGTAATAAAAGATTAAACCGAACCGTATTATTACTTGAACTTATGTTTTTTTTTGAACTAGAAATGCATATTATATTGTTGTTGCACATGTTTTACTTACACTGTTGGAACACACTAGGAACCGAACTCTCTAATTCCACCTCCGTACATTAATAGCCTATAATTCCTGTCTAATTCCCAATGATTAAATAAAGAACAAATACCGTTATTATCAAGTATAACGTTACACTGAATATCGGAAAAAAATAGAAATGAAGATCGTTACTGCGTGGAACATCATGAAAATGTTATGCCTACCATATATCTGCATGAGCTTATAGCATCTTTTGGTAGTTTTGTATTACTGAGCTTTTCCAAGCTTACATTGTTTTTACCATCGCAGGTTAAAGGAATATATATATCATGGTATAACGTTTGACATCAGTGTTCGGAGTTCTCTCGGCGTTGCTTTTGGAGTACGGTACCGACATAGTTAGTGGGCATGCATATCATTATTGTTTCATGATAGTGTCTGTAAAATGTTTTCTAAAATCCTGTTACATGTTTATATGATTTTATGAAAGAGTATTTTCAACAAAAGTTACCGTTATAATTTAATATGTGTTTTTTTTTTGAAAATGTTTTATGTGTATTTTTACTGTGGGTCGCTCTTGTGACCCTAATGTGACTTCCTAGGATCCGCGAAACGCATAGGCGGGTCTAAGGGGTTACAATATTTCTCAAATATAGGATTAGCAGCAGTGTGCAAATTAAAAAATATTACAACTATGCCAACAATAAATTAGTACGGTAAGATAAGACGCTAAATATCTTAAATAAGGTTAAGCGTTTGAATCATGATATTATAAATAAAGTGAATTGGGTTGGGAGACTCGCCCTTATAATAAATTTTATGTAGTATCCGATTCAGATTAGTCACCTAGTAAATTAAATACCAATGATTAAACTAAAAAAATATTACAACTATATAATTGATTTTTTATACAAATGATTGAACGATAAAGCTAATGTCGAACTACCCCTTGACTAATCGCATCTACGTATGACAATTGTCATACGGACGTGAGAGGAGTTGAACCATTAGAGTTGCATCAAGTTTAACAATCATCTTCGTTGCACCAAGAGACTTGGCTAGTTCGGACCCCCAAAGCTCCACTTCGACACTATTAGAGATAGTAATGACAAACTTGACTCGAAATTTGAGAACCGAATTAATTTATTTAAATCGAGATTTAAAATCGATTCGAATATGATGACCTGAAATTTGATCCAAAATTGAGCCAAAATTAATTCGATTTTTAGTTGAACCGAATGGACCCGAACCGAAGACAACTCGAAATAAATAAAAGATATTAATATAAATAAAGAAAATGTTATATGAACAGCCGCACAACTCACCAAAAAGTCAAATATATTGGCTTTATAAAGCCATATGTAGGGTGTAAAAAACTGATCAACCTAAAAACTTGATTAAAACCGTTTGATCTCCCATTGACCTGAAATTGACCCGAACCAAAATAACCGAACCAAAAATCAACTGAACCGAAATGACTCGAAGCACAATGAAACTGAACTAGAACCGAACCGAAACCGAATGATATCAGACAAAAAATAACCGAAACTGAAATGATCCAAACTTATTGACTTGTTTGCTACCTCTAATTAAAGATTTCAATCTTGAGCATAAACACACCAATTCATTCACTTTTGTCCTTTCGAATCAGGCCTCCGACCGAGCCCTTGGCTAATAGAAATTTTTATTTCTGTTTAGCGTCTTTGTGTATGTTTTAATATTATAAAAATTGAATTTAAAGCTTAAGACTAAAATTTATAATATAGAGTTTAAAATTTAAAATTAAAAGATAAATTTTAATTTTTTAATATTAAGACATACACTAAAATATAATAAAGGAACATAAAAATTTGGTTCGTCCATAACACTATCCTTCTCCGCTGCCCCATCGGTCAAACCTAAAATAAAATAGTCTATTTAATTAATAGTTGTATGTATTACTTAATACTTATCGTTAACAATAATTGTCTTTTTATTTCAATAAGTAAAAATGTTACCCTTTAAAAAAGGTAAAAATACAATTTTATAATGTAAATTATGCAATTTAATCACTCAAAATTAACCTTATTTTTGTTTTAGTCGCCCAACTTTTAAGTTTTTTATCACTATTTTTTAAAATTTTATTTTTGGTTGCTTGGCTGTTAAGTGTCTAACGCCATTTAAATTTTTTAGATAAATTTATGTAAAAAGGCACTGAAACTCTAAGCTCAAACCAAAATTCTTGAGCTCTCTTTGATTTACTATTGTTTGAGTATTTTTTTTCTATATCTGAACGGTGGAGAGGTCGAAGAGGGGGAAAGTAATACATTTCGATTTTATGATGATCAGATGGTAGAGATTTCATATCAGAATAAAATAATATCGAAATTTTAATTTAATAATTTTGTTGATTTAAAAAAAAACTAAAAAAATATTTCGATGCAAATTACGTTGTTAATAATGACCCATGGTAATTGAACGAAGATGAAGAAAGATGTCGACCAAAATGCAATGGTTTGATACTTATGTTATACAATAATCAGTTAGATGACAATTTTTTTGAAAGTTGGGTGACAATATATATATATATATATATATATTATGATAAATTGCACATTTATTCAATAAAAAAAAATTTTGGTCACCAAATTCAGTCATTTAAAAATCTCTGCATATGATGAATCAAAATATTCAATTTTATGTCGGTACATTCAAGTTTAGGCTCAGAGAGAAATTTCAAAACCAACCATGTATGCATGTGAAAAAACATATATCAAATTCATCGAGACATATCACATTTTCTGATCGGTTTTTTTTTTCAATTGTTTAAAATTCAAAAGTTTTTATTTGCAGCCCTTTGTTTCCCGGCATGAATATCAGTCCCTATAAAATATGTCAACCTGCTGTTCATGTTGGGGGCATTGAAATCTCTTTGTTCCTGAATCCCACATGCCATCAACATTGATTTTCAACAAAACCCAGATTAGGTTTCTAAAAACTCGGAGCAACAATTTAATCTTTGCTCAAAAACCTGGGTCATTATTTTTATCTTTCTGTTTTCAAAGATTTTGTCCTGACTAATCAAAATTGATTCCCGTCGTACGCTTAATTCTAAGTAAGTTTTTTAACAAATTTTTCTTTACATACATAAAACCTCAAATTTGAGTTATACTTAAGCAATATCAAATTGCTCACCACTTAGATCAACCCATATCGATTCATTATTTTGATATGTGAAAGAACCTTCCCAGAGTGTACCTAAAAGGGACAACTCCTAAACTCATAATTAGAATATTAACCCTCAGTTTCTCACATAAATTTCTTGCCATTTCAGCGAATTAAACTGCTAATAGACGGGGCAATATAGGAAGTTCAACATAAAACCCGAATTAAGCAGAGAATCTGTTGTCTTAAATATCTGTCAGCGCTTCCCAAGGTTATAGAGACAACAGTGTTCCCATGGCATGTGATATATGCTCCTCTTCACTGTTCTTTTTTTCAGACAGAGAAGTCTACTGTCTTGCGTCTTAGTCACCCTTATATATTCTCTTCCCTTACAAAAAGTTGATCATTTGTGATTTGTCTCCTCTCAAACTCAAATTATGTCTTCTTCTTCTTCTACGTGTTCTAATTGGTTCCTTTCTTATAGAAAGCTTAAGTTCTTTACTAGAATCCGTAGGTATTTGCAATCCAAAGCAGCAGGGAAACGATCCGGTTCACCGTCACCGTCGGCGCCGTCCGAGCATTCGAACAAGTTAACAATAAGGAACAATAAAGAGGAAGACCGTCAGCTAGTTACAGAGAAAGAAGCCGAGCTCGATGGTTCCGTGGTGTTGCAAAAATCAGTGAAGAGGCTTCACTTTGGGAGCTGGGAAGAGAAAGAGGTAGCCGCTATTGCGATCGAGAAACTCGCAAGAGAAGACGATAAGGCAAGGAAGCTGATGGCAGAGCTTGGAGTTATAAATATGCTCGTTTCCATGGTGGATACCGAGGCGGTCGGCCGCCATCGAGCCGCCATCAAGGCGTTGATCGAGCTTGCTAATGGAACTTTCACGTAAGTTTTCCACTACATATATCTTCTTTTCTTCTTTTGAATTCATGTTCTTGTCCCGGAAGATGTATATTTAATTTTCAATCCATAAAAAGTGCTGCAATGAAAAAAGAAGGTTTTCATGGGACACATGCATTTCATCAAGATAGGGATGAGGGGTACCCCATATGGTTGATTAAATTCATAATTCTGTACTATAAACTTGGATTAGTAATTTTTTATTCATGAATTATGTTCATCAATTGGAATAAAGAAAATGGTTTGACCTTTTAAGGTCAGGGTTACCTCACGTGGTAGGTCATTTTGCGATATCTGGTGCCCAGATTCCAGCTGATTTGCATTTGTTGAGATTAATGACACAATAAATTACCCTGGATTTTAGCCTAAACCTTTCTCATCCATACTCCAGGCTGTTACATTAGTTTATAAAATCCCATACGTTATATTTAATAATAATAATGTAGGATTTATTGATTATTTCTTGGATCATGAGACTCTGCATTCAATGGATTTAAACTCTTCAAAGAATTGACCATTGACATTTAAGATTTCGAGATTTGTCATGTGCATTTGAGCATATGTAGCTCTAGCCCTAACTTTTAGACATTAATGAGATTTACAGCTCATTACATTAGATAGATTTGGAACTTGAAAGCATTAATCCTTAAAACATTTTAATATACGAAAAAAGTGTTACAATGCGTATTTATATCTTATATTCGTATCTAAATCGAAATTTGATTGGCTGGTTGGTGCTACGCCCACAAACTTTTAGTTATTTTCTTTCTATATATTGAATCTTATTCTATCCAATAATGGAGCACCTTTGGTTTATCTTTATTTTATTCAACTGAAGATTAGATGTCATTGTTGACTTCAAACTTTTGGGTTGTAATTGCATTTGTCAAACATTTTAGATCAAAAGTGTAATCACTTTTTGCTTTGATTTCAACCCTTTTTTCCTCTCTTATTTTCAGAAACAAGGCTTTAATGCTAGAGGCTGGAATATTGTCAAAGTTACCAAACGACATTAACGTTGTAGATGAACAAACAAGGCACGATATTGCAGAACTGTTACAATCTTTATCTTCTATATCGAATACCCATTTCTCTCTCAACAAGCCCGAGGTCCTCCAATTTCTCATTGCCATTCTCGAGTCACCTTCTAGCTTTGAAACTAAGGAACTTTGCCTAGGTGTTATATATAACTTGTCTGCTGTTTTAGAAAATGCTGCACTTTTGGTGTCTAATGGAGTCGTCCACACGCTCTTGAAGCTGTGTTCATCGAAAGAGGTTTCGGAGAAAGCGCTTGCTTCATTAGGTCATTTGGTGGTGACTCTAATGGGGAAGAAGGCAATGGAAGATAGTTCGATGGTACCGGAGAGCTTGATCGAGATCCTTACGTGGGAGGATAAACCGAAATGCCAAGAATTATCGGGTTATATTCTAATGATTTTAGCTCATCAAAGCTCGACTCAAAGGGATAAAATGTCGAAAGCCGGGATCGTGCCGGTACTTCTTGAAGTGTCCTTGATGGGAAGCCTTTTAGCTCAGAAGAGGGCAATGAAATTGTTGCAATGGTTTAAAGACGAGAGGCAAGCGAAGATGGGGCCTCATTCCGGACCACAAACGGGAAGGGTGGTAATGGGTTCACCAATGCATCCCAAGCAGGCTTTAGAAGGGAAGAAAATGATGAAGAGTTTGGTGAAGCAAAGTCTTGCTAAGAATATGGAAATGATTACTCGAAGAGCCAATGCCGGTGGGGGTGTTGTTGCTTCTGATCTCAGGTCATTGGTCCTCAGCACAAGCTCTAAAAGCTTGTCTTTCTAAAATGCTATTTTATTTTTGCCCATGTAAAAACACTCTGGTTATCAATTTTTGGGTTCCGAATTGGGGTGCAATTCTTTTGCAAATTGCAAGAGGGATGTAATTATAACAAACAATGGGAAAGATGATGAAGGTTTTTCTTTGCTCAAAAAAGAGGAACATAGCATTTAGTAGAAACAATCGGTACCATAAATTTAGGAGTTTAAAATGAACAACCAAACAAACGAAACTTCTCTGTGTTTTTAATTAAATTTGGTAGTTGTCAAGATTACGATGAAGTACTATTAGGAAGTACATGAATGATATGAGGATGAAATTGAAATGTTTAAAAGTTTGAGTATTAATTTAGAATAAAAAATATAGTTTAGGAATGAAATTAGAATATAATCCGGAAGAACAAACCAGGTATGGTACTCATCCAAGAAACTAAATTAGAAAATGTGGAATGTAGATTAACTAGAAGATTGTGGCCCGGTGATAAAATAAAATTTGTGTGTTCTCCATCGAGGGGTGCTTCGGGAGGTCTGTTAAGCCTATGGGATACTAACTTCTTCATTGCTAGTGAACATCATGTATTTCCCAGATTCATTGCACTAATTGGTAAGATAAAATTCAATAATCTCGATTGTGGCATAATCAATGTGTATGGCCCTGTAGTGGATTCTGAGAAAGGAAGCTTTATACAAGCTTTGTTAGAATTTATGAACCATCGGCAGATTGCTTGGTGTGTAGGGAGGATTTCGACCTCTTTTTGAATTCGGAAGAAAAAGTTGGATTTTCTCTTAATATGGCTTATGTCGAACTTTTTAATTAATTCCTCTTTGACTCTGGTCTTAAGGATATCCCTCTTCAAGGAGGTCGTTTTCACGTGGGGTAATAATCGAGACCCGCCTACTTTTGTCCGGTTGGATCGGTTCCTCATTTCCATTGAGCTAGAGATCGCTTTCCCTGATATCATTCAATGTCTTCTAGATAAGTCTATGTCGGATGACAATGCCATTCCACTAGCTGTATCATCAGTCAATTGGGGATCAAAACCTTTTAGGTGCTTTAATTTTTGGTATGAAGAAGAGGGCTTTGATGAATTGGTGCTAAACTCTCTCTTAGAATCGAAGAAGAAGAATCCTAATCTGAAAATTGGTGGATTAATCAAGGGTGCCAAGTTGGCCTTAAAAAACTGGTCCAAGAACTATTCTGGGAGCTTCGATGAGCAGATTGCAAGTACGGAAAAGGAAATCTCTAAAGTAGAGTCTTTCATCCAAAATGGTAATCGAGAAGCTGCGTTATTTTCTAGCCTGATTACTCTTAAAGCAAGATTATGGGAGCTTTATCGTAAGGAGGAAAGTTCATGGCTTCAAAAGTCTAGATTAAGGTGGTTCAATGAAGGCGACAGAAACACTCGCCATTTTCATCTTACAGCTTCTGCAAGGAGAAGGATCAACGCAATCAACACATTAAAGGTTGATGGGGCAGAGATCATGGAACCGGCCAAAATTAAAGAAAAAGTGTTTGAGTTTTTTGCTAAGGCCTACAATACCAATCAGGCTCTGGAAATTGAAAATTTGGAGCTTGATTTTAAGAAGATTAGCCTGGAACAAGCATCACTGTTGGAGCGTGAGTTCACTGAAAATGAAATTTGGGAGGCTATTGCTTCGGCTATTAAGAACAAGGCACCGGGTTCGGATAGATTTAACTTAGGATTCTTCAAAAGGTTCTGGCATGCTTTAAAATCTGATATTATGTCATTTTTCGTAGATTTTCATAAAGGGAAGAAATGGGAAGCCAGAATTAATCATTCCTTTTTAACTCTCATTCCTAAGGTGGACAACCCGGTTTCTCTCGAAGATTTTCGACCTATCAGCTTGGTGGGGGGACTTTATAAGCTACTTTCAAAGGTGTTTGTTGCGTGTAAAATAGTCTATCGCAATTGTAGTGCAAGTATACACGACGCAAGTAGTAAAGTGATACAAAGTATCGGATATCGTCTCCACAGGGATTGGGCTAATAGCTTCACCTAATTTCACTGCACGAAATAAAAGAAATAATTGAGAGAAATTGTCACGAATAATAAAGTAAAAACGTAAATAAAAGGAATTGAGATATCAAGATAGAGAGAATGGGCTGGTATTGAGTTGCTCAGTAGTGTAGGTATTGAATTGCTTAGGATCTCCAGTTCTGTCGTTGCACCCGTCGTCGACAGCACCTGTCGCGGCGTCTGTCCGTTAGTTGTCGCGGCAGCGAACACTAACTCCGTACTTCAAGCTTGGCAAGAATCCCAGATCTGCCTTGCCCTATCCCTAGGCACAAGTCTGTCGATGATCACGTCTTTGATGATACCTCCCGGCGTGAATCGAAGGATGAACACCGATGTGTATGAATTCTTCCTTAGCCACTTAACCTCGCCTTATCCCTAAGCACGAGATGGTTCAACTATAAACTAGAGAACGCGCTTTTATCTCTTTCGTATACTTAACTCTCCCGATGCTAAGTAAATGGATAACCTCACAATGCTCTCCCGATGCTCTTGCAAGATATTAAAACCAAGATAAAAGAACTTGAAGTTTATTTTATTGAACTTGAAAAATCCTAAAACAAAACAACCCTTGCAACTACTTTACAAAACAACCCGTAGCCCTAGGGGGAATTTAGAACATGTTGGTGACAGGTAATCGACAGGTTTTCGGTTTAGGTTATGGGGTAGTCGGCCCTGCCCTAGGTTTAATCTATGCCCTTTATATAAGCTTTGGGCTCAAGTTATCTAAGGTAACAAGGATTACAACTTTAATTAAAAGTAAGACTCTAATAAAGATTAAATCTCTAAAGTATCCTACTTTCTAGCCGCCTCCTTGCTTTTAGGGATTTCCTCTCTTTTGAGCTTTGGCTTGACATATCATTTGATCCGGGGCTTGGAAAATTATTTGGCTGCCACACGACAGACGAGCAGATGTTTCTCTATCTATCGAGGTCCACTTCATTTTTCCTCTTCATGAATCTGCTGTCATCATGCTGTCACGACAGGTCCGTGACAGGTTTGTCTTCTTCAGCTTCTTGTTCAGTTCCGTCTTCCTGCTCATCTGCCCTGCTCCTGCCTTCGACATCTACTATGACAAATACCTGCAAAAATAACCATCTTTCAGTAGAATCCGTGCCTTTTATATAAGTGTGATGTTTTATTGAAAACTAACCTAAATGCAATGCAATGATGCTTAAATGCAGCAGAAATATGGGTTTAAAAAGGTGTAAATGATAGAACTTTTACACACTCAACACACCCCCAAACTCAAGTTTTTGCTTGCCCTCAAGCAATGAAGACTTAAAAGAAAACTGAAAATTTTTGTGTTGGCCTTCAGACTGTGAACTGTCCCTCACCTGTCGCTCATTCTCTATGGCGGCAGCAACCTGTCGGAGGGGTCAGGATCTGTCCGGAATCTCCCTATAGGTCTCGTGTAGTGTGTGCATGCTTGTGAACAGTTATATGCTAAGACTCTCTTAGTTTCACTAGAATATTCAACTCCTTAACTCGAATTTTTATGCCAAAGTTTACTTTCTTTTAGAAGGCACATTTTCATGCTTCTTTTTCTTCTATTTTCAAGCTAAGTTTTTCTAGAGCCAGTTTCGGGCACCTCTAGTTAGCTTCCTAGAGTCGGTTTCGGGCACCTCTAGGTTTAATTTTCTTTTGCTAAACTTCTTTCCTAGAGCCAGTGTTAGGCACCTCTAGGGGCTATCCAAGTTCTAAGCTTCCTATTCTAGTTTGGCTAAAAGAAGTCTAAGCAATATAACAGTCACAAAAGTGTTTAAGTTTTCAGAACTATAGAAAGGCTCTAAACTTTTCCTTAACCTGTCCTAAAGATGATGCCACGACAGAGCCGTCATGACAGGTAAGTTAATTTCACAGTTTTAAGCCAACAGTTTAAATTTTCTTAGTTTTCTGAATTTTTTTTTTTTTTAAAGAACTTAACAAACTAAATAAACATGACACTTAAACAAAAGATGTGCTAAGGACTTCATTAAATATGGAGGACTGCTACCCCCAAACTCGAGGGTTGCATTGTCCTCAATGCAAGATGACACTAAAAACAATTAAAGAAAAACATAGAAAAAAGAAAGTACATCACAAATATAGAAAGGCAGGCAGCAAATAAGAGAGGAAAAAGAAATAAAAACTTAAATTTTAAGTGCTGTCCTCATCACTGCTGCTGACGCGGATCTGATGGTAGCGTCTGCGTTGGGGAGGTGGCTGGGCAGGTTCCTGAGCAGGTGGATCAACAGGTTCCTCCGGCTGTTGAGGTGCAGATTCCTCCTCAGGTTGATGGACAGGGTCGTCAGCAGGCTGAAGGGCAGGTGGCTCCACTAGTCGAATGTCAGAACTGCCGCTGCTATCCCAGCTGTTACTCGTGATGGCCTTGGACAGCTTCCTCTTGTTGGCCACATGCTTGATACGCTTCACCCGTGTGAAGGCGCTGTCCAAGTTTCTCCGGACAAGGGGGCTGTCTTCAGTGGCAGCTCGCTTTGTGCCTCGAGGGGAAGTGTCCTCCGGTGGGCTGCCGGCTGCTGTCGGTGAAGGTGTGGAGGAGGCAGATTCTCCGTGGGGAGAGACAGGTGGTGTGGGAGTGGGGGACGGGATATTAAAGTAATGGGCGGGGAAGGTGGGGAAAGAGACATCCGAAAAATTCAAAGTATTGGTAATAAAGTTTACCGTGGCATTGGAGAAGTCTCGGATGAATGTCATTAAGCCCATCTGTCGTTCCTCGATCCGCAAGACGGCAGCAAGGATGTGGGCGTTCTGATCTGCCGGTGCGTTGTTGGTGGCAGCTTCTGGGGCAGGTTCGTTGACAGGCTCGGTGGCAGGCTCATCATCAGATTCAACAGGTGAGGCGTTTGGATCGAAGGCGTTGAGGGGCGTTACGACGATAACCTCCATAAGGCTGGAGATGTTGCTGTCGGTCCAGCCGCTGACCTTCTTAATTTTGTCTGAAGGGTCCTCCGGTACGGCAGCGCAGCGGCAGAGGGCCGTGATGGTGGAGGGCAGGCATAGACGTGAGTCAGTTCTGAAAGCACAATCGAGAATGCTTTCTCGCATGTACCTGCCCACGTTGATCGGCCTGGCATGCATGATAGAGTGAATGAGGGCAAGCCGCTGCCTGTTGACTGTCGTGTGGTGGGATGAGGGCAGGATACGCTTTTTAATAAAAGCGTTCCATAGTTTAGCCTCAGGGAGCAGCTGTGCACGGTTGACGGAGTTGGGATTCTTTTTGCTGGTGCTCCATGTTGTGCCCCTCTCTGTCAATTCCCTCATGACAGCATTGTGGCCGGCGGCGTCGAGGGAGTCCCAAAACTGCTGATGGGTGTCGTCATTGGGGCCAAAGAAGAGGCCGAAGACATGGTTGATACTGCTGGCGGTAAAAGGGACTGTCACTCCTCTGACGGTGACAGATGTTGCCGACTTGCTCTCGATCGCCGCATAGAACTCCCTGACTAGGGTGTCATTGAGTTCTGCCGGCTGCTCGGCGAAGTCTTCCCATAATTGAGCGGTTATGGCCTGCATGATGAACGGCCGGAGTCCCAACAGAGGGGCATCTCTGTTGTAAATGAAGCTTCGTTCCTCCCAAAGTTCCTTGTTGGCAAACGGAGATGCTGCTGCGGAAGAAGAAGCGGCGGCAGCATTCTGTCGGGTTTGTCGTGAAGACATGTTTAGTTGCAAGGGCTGAAAATGAAAGAAAAGAGATTAAACTAGAAGAGAATAGTAAGAGAGAAAATCTGAAGTGAGGAAAAAATGAAAAGGGGAAGGGGTTTATATAGCTGTCGGGGGCTGCCCATTTAATGCCGCAACGGCAGGCGGGAATAACGGAGCGGCAGATTGGATGTTGCGTCTGACACGTCTGACGGGCATTAATGCTGCGTCTGCCGCACGATTCTTCGTCTGCTGTGCGTCTGTTGACAGCCTGTCAACTCCGTCTGCGCCGGCAGCTGAAGCGACAGGTTATTATAAATGGACTTAATTTGGGCTGATGGATGGGTGGTGGGCTTGGGCCACTTCTTCTTTCTCACTTGTCTCTTTTATTTCCTAAAAACTGAAATTAAAAACAAAACATTATTAAAATAAATCTAATTCCTAATAAATAATATTAATAATAATAAAAATAAAAATAAAAATAAAAGTATTAGGTTAAATTAGGGATGCCTTGTGGGGCATCACCTAAAGTAACCACTTCCTGTATTCCTGGGGCTTCAGTCCCTTGATAGTGCTTGAGGCGTTGTCCATTGACTTTGAATTGGTGCCCGTCTTTTAATGATTGAATTGTAATGGCACCATGGGGGAAAACTTGAATTACTTGGAATGGGCCAGACCATCTAGATTTGAGCTTCCCTGGAAAAAGTTTCAATCTCGAATTAAACAACAACACAAGCTGCCCTGGGCAGAACTGTCGCAGCAGCAACTTCTTGTCATGCCACTTCTTTGTTTTTTCCTTATATATTCTTGCGTTGTCGTAGGCCATTGTTCGTATTTCTTCGATTTCATTCAAATCTAACAGCCTTTTCTGGCCTGCCTTGTCCAAGTCCATGTTCACTGCCTTGATTGCCCAATATGCCTTGTGCTCTATCTCGACAGGCAGGTGACAGGTTTTCCCATAGATCAATCGAAATGGAGACATGCCCAATGGAGTTTTGAAAGCTGTCCTGTATGCCCATAATGCATCGTTCAGAAGTAAAGACCAATCTTTCCTAGTTGGTTTGACCATTTTTTCAAGAATGTTCTTTACTTCCCTGTTGGAAATCTCAGCCTGTCCATTGGTCTGTGGGTGGTATGCTGTCGCGATCTTGTGCTTGACACCATATTTTCTCAAGGCGGCAGCGATTACCCTGTTGTCAAAATGTCTCCCTTCATCACTGATAATCGCCCTAGGGATGCCAAATCGAGAGAAAATGTTTTTGTGCAAAAACTTTTGGACTGTTTTGGCATCATTCTTTTGAGTTGCGATTGCTTCTACCCACTTGGAAACATAATCTACTGCTAGGAGGATGTACAAATTTCCACATGAAGATGGAAACGGTCCCATAAAATCAATCCCCCATACGTCGAAGATCTCGACTTCTAGGATATTCTGCAGTGGCATCTCGTTTCTCCTTGAGATGTTACCTGTCCGCTGGCACCTGTCACAGTTTTTGTAAAATTCCTGTGCGTCCTTATACAGTGTCGGCCAATAGAAACCTGACTGCAGCACCTTGGCAGCAGTTTTGTTGCCTCCTAAGTGTCCTCCATATTGTGAAGCATGACAGTGATGGAGAATGTCCTCTTGTTCTTCTTGTGGTATACATCTCCTTATAACCTGATCTGCGCACAATTTGAAAAGAAGAGGTTCGTCCCAATAATAATGTTTAACATCATTTTGAAACCTCTTCCTGGCTTGATAAGTAAGATCAGAAGGTAATATTCCGCTAACTATAAAATTAACGAAATCAGCATACCAGGGAAGGTTAGAAGACTTACCTGCCGCCATGGCTGTCGCGACAGCTATTGCGGCAGCAAAGAGCTGCTCATCTGGGAAGGTCTCTAGTATGTGTGTCTCATCTACAGGTAGACTCTGTCCCAACTCCAACCTCGACAAGTGATCTGCCACCTGATTTTCTGTCCCCTTTTTATCTTTTATCTCAAGGTCGAACTCTTGTAATAGTAATATCCATCGTATCAACCTAGGTTTAGCATCCTTTTTTGCAAATAGATACTTGAGGGCAGAGTGGTCGGTGTGGATTATGACCTTCGTTCCAAGTATGTAAGAACGAAACTTGTCGATGGAAAACACCACGGCTAACAGCTCCTTTTCCGTAGTTGTATAATTCACTTGGGCTTCATTCAATGTTTTGCTGGCATAATATATGACATGAAACAGCCTGTCCTTGCGCTGCCCAAGTGCTGCCCCGACAGCATAGTCACTAGCATCACACATAATTTCAAATGGCTGCGTCCAGTCTGGTGGCTGTACTATGGGGGCTGTCACTAGTTTTTCCTTTAGAACCTTGAATGCTTCAGTACATTCTTCATTAAAGTCAAAGGGTCGGTTCTGTTCTAGGAGATGACATAGGGGCTTTGTGATTTTTGAGAAATTTGCAATAAATCGCCTATAAAAACCAGCATGCCCTAAAAAACTCCTAATGCCCTTGACTGTGGTTGGCGGCGGCAGCTTCTCTATGACTTCAATCTTTGCCCTGTCGACTTCTATCCCACGACAGCTAATCTTATGGCCTAAAACTATCCCTTCATCTACCATAAAATGGCATTTTTCCCAATTAAGAACAAGATTAGCTTTTTCACATCTTTCAAGTACCTTTTGAAGGTTGCCAAGGCAGCTCTCAAAATCGTCTCCAAAGACGGAAAAATCATCCATGAAGATTTCAAGGAAGTCTTCAACCATGTCGGAGAATATAGCCATCATGCACCTTTGGAAGGTGGCAGGTGCGTTACAGAGTCCAAACGGCATCCTCCTAAATGCGTATGTTCCATAAGGGCAGGTGAAAGTTGTTTTCTCTTGGTCCTCCGGTGCAATAGCAATTTGATTATATCCTGAATAACCATCAAGAAAACAATAATAAGGTTTACCCGCTAATCTGTCAAGCATTTGATCAATAAAGGGTAAAGGAAAATGGTCTTTTCGGGTAGCTTTGTTAAGCTTCCGATAGTCCATACAAACCCTCCAACCGGTCACAGTCCTGGTTGGGATTAACTCGTTGTTTTCATTGGTTATCACAGTCATGCCTCCTTTCTTGGGAACACATTGCACTGGGCTTACCCATTTGCTATCGGAGATGGCGTAAATGATACCAGCGTCTAACCATTTAATTATTTCTTTACGCACTACCTCCTTCATTGCAAGGTTCAACCGCCTCTGGGCATCAATAGTCGGCTTATGATCTTCCTCGAGGAGGATTTTGTGCATACAGATTGCCGGACTAATGCCCTGAATGTCTGCTATAGTCCATCCTATCGCCCTTTTGTGCTGCCTCAACATGTCGATCAGCTGTCGTTCCTGTTCCTGTGGCAGCTTAGCAGAGATGATTACGGGCAGTGTTTTATCACAACCAAGATAGGCATATTTAAGCTGCCCTGGCAGGGGCTTGAGTTCTAAGACAGGTGGTTCGACAGTGGATGGCTTTTGAATTAAATGGTTATCCGAAGTGTAATTTAAGGGTTCGAATAACTTACCTGGGCGATGGTTTAACCAGTCTACCTCCTCATGACCTTCATTATCAGATATATCGGATTCAGAGGAGTTGTTGTCGTCGATGCTGTCGTCGTTGCTGTCGTGACAGGCGTGTAAATGGCTGTCGCAGCAGTGACCAAATTTTGTATCTTGACAGCTTGACCTGATGCAGGGTTGATCAAAGGTCACCTCAATGATGGCCTTGCATTCTTCATCCACATCAGCATGTTTCATTGCTTGGAGAACATTCAACTTAATTTCTTGATCGTTAACGCGCATGGTGAGTTCTCCTTTTTCCACATCAATCAATGATCTTCCCGTGGCTAAGAAGGGTCGCCCTAGGATGACTGGTGCGTTCTCATCTGCCTCACAATCTAAAATAAGAAAGTCAGCAGGAAAAATAAGTTTATCCACTCTTACCAAGATGTCTTCAATTTTTCCCTCGGGGTGAACGTAAGAGCGGTCGGCTAGCTGTAGGGTAACTGTCGTGGGCCGCGCCTTGCCAATACCTAATTTCTGAAAAACAGATTTGGGCATTAGATTAACACTAGCACCAAGATCACATAATGCCTTACCCACAAATTTATCGCCGATTACGCAAGGTATGAGGAAGCTCCCTGGATCCTTCTTTTTCTGGGGTGGTTGTCGATGAAGAATACTCATGCAACCTTCTTGCATCCTTACCGTTTCAAATTCCCCAAGTTTAGATTTTTTAGACATGACATCCTTGAGAAATTTAGCATAACCTGGCATTTCCCTAACAGCATCTAACAACGGAATGTTAATATGAACCTGTTTAAAAATATCATAAATCTTTTTAAGTTGAGATTCATGCTTAGCTTGCTGTATCTGTTGCGGAAAAGGTGGTGGAGGACGATAATCAGCAATGCGTCCTTCCCACTGCATACGAATCTGAGGACGATGATCTTCCTTTTTCTCCTCTGTCGCTTCTGCTGTCGTGACAGGCTCATCGGCAGCAGTCTGTTTATCACCTGTCGGGGCAGCTTCCTCGGCAGGTTTATCCAAGGCAGGTTCTTTTTCTTTTTCAGTATCTTTTTCCGGCCCTGGTATCTTTTTCCCACTCCTGGTAGTAATTGCCTTACACTGCTCATGAGGGGGAGTTCTAGCATTTTCAGTATTGCTAGGGAAACCTCCATTCTGCCGTGGCTTAATATGCTGTGACACCTGTCCCATTTGTGTCTCTAGAGATTTTAAGGTAGCCTCATGGTTTGTCATCCTCATCTTAGTCTCATCCATAAAGTCTTCCGTTTTCTTGACAAACTTATTGATGTTATCCATATACGTACCCGTCTGAGACATAAAGGTGACCAGAGTCTGCTCCAATATACTACTCGTGGCAGGTGGTGGCTGCTGTTGTTGTTGAGGCGGCAGGTTCTGCGGCAGGTTTTGCGGCTGTGGCTGCTGTCGCGTCAACAATCTAGGACCCCCTTGATTCTGATTATAAGCTTGCGGATTTAAGGCATTGTTGGGGTTACTCCAGGAAAATTTTGGGTCTTTCCTCCAATTAGGATTGTAATTGTTGGAATTGTAGTTTGGCTTGTAATTTCCAACATATTTTCCTTCTTCTATATTTATGGGGCACTCATCCCTACTATGATTTCCTCCACATGTAACACAAACTTCCTCGACAGCAAACCCTCGTACTTCCTCTTCACTCAATAAGTGTTTCATGGCCTTAGTGAGGAATGCTACCTGTGATTTCATAGTGCTGTCGGCCTCATAATCCTTGACAGCAAGTACCCGTTTACCTCCTCTTCTAGCAGTTGGAAACTGCTCCTCATTCTTAGCCAGATGTTTCAGAACTTGCAGAGCCTCGTCTGGATCTTTGTCTAATAATAGTCCATTCGCTGCAGAATCAATTCGAATGCGAGTTTGTAAGTTAGCAGCATTATAAAACTTAGTTACCTGATTCCAGACGGGGAATCCATGCATTGGGCAGTTCCGTAGAAGAGTTGTGAATCTGTCCCAGGCCTCGTGCATTGGCTCGTCATCTTCCTGTTGAAAAGTAGCAATTTCATTACGTAATCGCTCAGCTAAATGAGAAGGATTAAAACGAGACAAAAATTCACGAGTTAGATCTGCCCAAGTCATAATAGAACCCGGTGTAAGTTTATTCCACCAAGTTTTAGCTCTGTCCCTCAATGAATGGGGGAATAACCGAAGCCTCAGTATCTCCGGACTAACTCCTGGCAGTCTAAACGAACCACAGATCTCCTGGAACGTTTTGAGATGCTCTCTGGCATCTTCTGTCGCAGAACCACCAAACTGTCCGGCGTTGTTGATCATACTAAACATGACAGGTTTAAGTTCGAAGTTGTCAACGTCGATATCCGGCAGCGTGGTTTCCAATTCTACATGATCGTTCAGCATGTAGTCACGACATGACCGTCGTACACCTGCCGCAGGCGGGTCACCGACAGACGGTATTTCTTCACCGGCAGGCTGATTACGGGCCATCTGCTCTAGCTGTTCTTCAAGGTGTTCGTTTCGGTCTAAAAGGTGGCAAATCTGTTTCTTGAGATTGAAGGAACGTTCGATCTCCGAATCTAATTTATACTCAGGATCTTCACCTCTTTTCGATCTGCGCATAAACAAGAAAACCTTGTGAAAAGCAAGAGTTTAAAACGCGAAAGAAAATAAAAATAAAAATAAATAAAGAAAAACAAAAACGAAAATAAAAACAAAAAGGTGCAAGGAAAGAAAGGTGTAGTTATGTTGCCAATCCCCGGCAACGGCGCCAAAAACTTGTTGCGTGTAAAATAGTCTATCGCAATTGTAGTGCAAGTATACACGACGCAAGTAGTAAAGTGATACAAAGTATCGGATATCGTCTCCACAGGGATTGGGCTAATAGCTTCACCTAATTTCACTGCACGAAATAAAAGAAATAATTGAGAGAAATTGTCACGAATAATAAAGTAAAAACGTAAATAAAAGGAATTGAGATATCAAGATAGAGAGAATGGGCTGGTATTGAGTTGCTCAGTAGTGTAGGTATTGAATTGCTTAGGATCTCCAGTTCTGTCGTTGCACCCGTCGTCGACAGCAACTGTCGCGGCGTCTGTCCGTTAGTTGTCGCGGCAGCGAACACTAACTCCGTACTTCAAGCTTGGCAAGAATCCCAGATCTGCCTTGCCCTATCCCTAGGCACAAGTCTGTCGATGATCACGTCTTTGATGATACCTCCCGGCGTGAATCGAAGGATGAACACCGATGTGTATGAATTCTTCCTTAGCCACTTAACCTCGCCTTATCCCTAAGCACGAGATGGTTCAACTATAAAATAGAGAACGCGCTTTTATCTCTTTCGTATACTTAACTCTCCCGATGCTAAGTAAATGGATAACCTCACAATGCTCTCCCGATGCTCTTGCAAGATATTAAAACCAAGATAAAAGAACTTGAAGTTTATTTTATTGAACTTGAAAAATCCTAAAACAAAACAACCCTTGCAACTACTTTACAAAACAACCCGTAGCCCTAGGGGGAATTTAGAACATGTTGGTGACAGGTAATCGGCAGGTTTTCGGTTTAGGTTATGGGGTAGTCGGCCCTGCCCTAGGTTTAATCTATGCCCTTTATATAAGCTTTGGGCTCAAGTTATCTAAGGTAACAAGGATTACAACTTTAATTAAAAGTAAGACTCTAATAAAGATTAAATCTCTAAAGTATCCTACTTTCTAGCCGCCTCCTTGCTTTTAGGGATTTCCTCTCTTTTGAGCTTTGGCTTGACATATCATTTGATCCGGGGCTTGGAAAATTATTTGGCTGCCACACGACAGACGAGCAGATTTTTCTCTATCTATCGAGGTCCACTTCATTTTTCCTCTTCATGAATCTGCTGTCATCATGCTGTCACGACAGGTCCGTGACAGGTTTGTCTTCTTCAGCTTCTTGTTCAGTTCCGTCTTCCTGCTCATCTGCCCTGCTCCTGCCTTCGACATCTACTATGACAGATACCTGCAAAAATAACCATCTTTCAGTAGAATCCGTGCCTTTTATATAAGTGTGATGTTTTATTGAAAACTAACCTAAATGCAATGCAATGATGCTTAAATGCAGCAGAAATATGGGTTTAAAAAGGTGTAAATGATAGAACTTTTACACACTCAACAGTGTTAACCAGTAGAATTAGATCGTGTATTAGACAGGTTATTGGGAACGCTCAGTTTGCTTTTGTCTCAGGCCGACAGATTTTTGATTGTGCTCTTATTGCCAACGAATTGATAGACTTTATTTCTAAAGCTGGGCTAAATGGAATGGCATTTAAAATGGATTTCCAAAAAGCATACGATACTGTGAGCTTCGGTTTCTTGATTCAAGTCCTAAAAAAGTGTGGATTCGGAGAGAAGTGGTGTGGTTGGATTCTACAATGCATCTCCTCTGCCAAAATTTCGGTTTTAGTCAATGGTTCTCCCACGGAGGCTTTCTCTATTTCCAGGGGGCTTAGGCAAGGGTGCTCCTTGTCCCCCATTCTTTTCAATATAGTGGAAAAGGCCTTGAATTTGATGCTCAATAAAGCTGTCAGGTTGGGGATGTTCATTGGGTTTTCAGTCGGAAGAAGAGATGATAATGTTTAGATCTCACACCTTCAATTCGCCGACGATCTGTTTATCTTTTGTGGTGATTCAAAAACGCAAGTTCAAAAATGTCAAAAGGGTTTTGAGAGTATTCGAACTCGCTTCGTGGCTCAAACTTAATCTTAAGAAAAGTAAATTGCTCGGGATCAATGTGGAGGATTCGACTCTTCATAATTGGGTTGTCGGTATTGGGTGTGCAGTGGAAAGCTTCCCGACCAATTATCTCGGCCTCCCTCTTGGAGCAAGAAGGAACTCGACATCTCTTTGGGATCCAATTATTAGCAAATTCTCAAAAAAGCTAGAAGGGTGAAAACCAAAGCTTTTATCGACGGGGGGCAAGCTTACTCTACTAAAATCTGTCCTATCATCTTTACCGATATACTTTCTATCCCTTTTCAGGATACCGCCATCGATCTCGAACCGACTGAATATGCTTATGGCCAGATTCTTTTGGGGTGGTGACGCTAACAAGAATAAAATTCACTGGGTAAGGTGGAGTCAACTGTGTATACCGCACCATAAAGGTGGTCTGAATATCGCCAATCTAGACATCACCAATAGGGCCTTACTTGGTAAATGGGCTTGGCGATGCGGAAACGAAAAATCCAGCCTCTGGCGTCGGGTTGTGGAGTGTAAATCCACGAGTGGTAAAACTAAGTTACTCACTCCTAAACCTTCGAACAATCACTTCTCTTGGATCTGGAATGGGATTTTGAAGTCTTTTCAAAGTGATGATCAATTTGGGCTCTATATAAAATCTAATTTAGCCTTACAAGTGGGAAACGGGGAGCAAATCTCCTTTTGGGAGGATGTTTGGCTGGGAAACTCAACATTAAGGTCCAGGTTCCCTCGGATTTATGCATTATCTCTCCTACAAGATGGTTCGATTGCGAATTTTGGAACAAAAAAGTGAATCTGGTTGGGTCTGGCATATCCCGCTGAGAAGGAGGCTCTTTGATCGTGAAATTTAAACTTGGGAAGAGCTGATGCAATGCTTTAACAATTTAAAACCAAGTGGTTTGGACCACCATTGGGTCAGGTGGATGGGGTCTAATGATGGGGCATTTTCGGTTAAATCTTTCAAGAAACTATTCCTCGGGCTGATTCCCTCCGGAAGCTTTTGGAACAGATTTGTATGGCCGGGTTTTGCTCCCCCAAAGGTGGAACTCTTCACATGGTTGGTTATGCTAAATCGGGTCCATGTGAAAGTAGAATTGATGAAAAAGGGGAGCACCCCATATTTCTAACTCTTCTTGTCCCTTCTGTTATTTGTATCCTGAGACTATTGAACACTTATTTTTCTCTTGTTGGTTCAGTTAGAAGGTGTGGATGTTCTTTTGTGCCCTTCTAGGGACCGAAATAGTTTGGCCTAGTGATCCCTCGGCCTTCTTAGAAGCTTGGGGAGCAGTGGATGCACACTCGGTAAGCGAGGTATGGTCGTTTATACCGTTTGCAATTATTTGGACAATTTGGCTCTTTAGAAATAATGTGGTGTTCAATGATAAAAAGGTGGACTGGTTACAACTTATATTCTTGGTAAAATCACGTTTGTGTACTTGGGTGAAAACCAAGTTTATTGATTGCATCATCCCCTTAGAGAGCTTGCTATCTGATCCTCTGTTGGCTACGAATCGGAGTTTAAAAGCAGCAATAGCCTCGGCGTCTCCTAAGTGGTGTCCTCCCCCTGGTAGCTTCGTTAAATTAAACATGGATGGGGCTGTAGCAGAGTCGGTGGACAAAGGAGGAGTCGGTGGGGTCTTAAGGGACTCAAATTGAACTGTGTTATTCCAATTTTTCTAGCCTTGCGCAGGGGGCTCGCCGAGTGTGTTGGAACTACTGCAATCAAAGTGGGGTTAGATAAATTTCTTAATTTTGACAGGGTGAATAAAGCCAGATTGGTTATTGAGACTGATTGCAAAACAATCATTGATTGGATTTACTCGAACACGGTCCCTTCCTCAAATGTCTCAGCTGTGGTTCGTGATGTGGCTGAGATTATTAGTCAGCGAGCCTTTGCGCTTCACTGGGTGCCGCGGTGTTGTAATTCCTTGGCTGATTCCCTGGCCAAAACAGGAATTGGTTAAGAGTATTTTAGTATCCAAGTTGGTCGGGGTTTTAGAAGAGATTATATTTGTACTGGTTGTTGCCTTTATACTCTTTGTGAAACATTTGTTATTAAATATTAATAATAATAAGGCTGGACATTCTTTTCTCCCTATCTAGGCTTAGAGGGGGGGTTTTTAACGAGGCCCGATGAGTTTTCAAAAAAATAATAATAGAATATTCAAAAGTTGAGATTCATAAATTGGGGATGGAATTAAAACACAAGTCTCTTGTGTTTTTTTTGACAAATCTTAATTTTAATCGTAATCCTTCATAGAGGGGAGGGGAATGGGGACTTTAGAGGAAGGAATGGGATTGCTCCTAGTGGGTCTGGAACCCATGACCTAAAGAAATATAAGGGAACAAATATGATCATCTTAGCCAACCGACCAAATATACTTACTTGATATTCTTGTGTTTTTAAATAAACGGTAGGGTAAAAAAGAAAAATAAATGTTAATATTTGTTAAATTTTTCGATGGAGCTAAATCTCAAGAGACTTGTCAATGTTGTCACGGATCGAGAATTCGAGTTCGAGAGAAAAATGCACATGTCGTCTAATAGGTTTTTTTTGCAAAATTTTGGCCTTGAATAAACTATCATATTTAACTCAATCCATAAAAAAATTATAGAAAACCCACACATTTAGACATATGTGAACACATAGTGTGAATATAAAATATTCTTTTCCTAGATGGAAATTATAACCTAAGGAATATTCTATATTTGTACTATTGTAGTTGGTGGATTTTAATTTTGACCATCAATATGAATCATTTGTAACTGTTAGATTTAAGTGAATTCAAGTATAAATAAAGGTGTTCCCCACCTCATTTGATCATCACTCATTTGAGTAAATAAGACATTTTTTTGTTCTTTGTTACTTTTTACATATGTTTTAATTTTTTACCAAAAGTTTTACCCGAAATATTATTACTTTTGGTACCATTAAAATGACATGTTTCCAATGCGCCTTACTGTTAAAAAATAATTTTACATTGATTGTTTTTTTAAGTTGATTGTTTGCAAATTAATATTTTTATGTCAGTTATGAATATGCAAAACAAACAAAACAAAACACAAGTAAATTGAATTAGTATATCTAAAATAAACAAATAAACAAATAATTGTAAGACAATAAAAAACAAACAATGTTAATTAAAACTATAAACTTAATCACATGTTATCTAGTTTTCTAAGATTTCTTTATTGTTTTAATGAAGTATGCTCTTAAACCAGTTATATGAAGTTGGGTGCTAAAAAGAATACCTCAATTATTCTTATCACCTACTAAGGTGAATAAGTGTTTTGATCCTCACCTATTACATGCTTGAAAACAAGATTCCAAAGCTTACACAAAGAAAATATTCTTATCAAGATATTGAACTTACGAGTCTCGAAAGTATCACTAGGCCTACATGGAGAAATAATATTTTCACAAATATAATAGAATTTACTCTCACTTAAGCGTATCGAGATAAAGCTTGAATATAGAACTTATGTTATGCAATACTTTAAAGTGTATAAATTAATGAAAGATTGTAATTCGAGAGAAAATATTTTATTTTTTTGAAAAACAATGAATCACAAATCAAATAAAATTTGTAATTTTCAAATGGTAATGAAGTTGTGGTATGACTCTCTTCTTGTCAAAACAAAAAGTATTCTCAGTAAAGTTGTCAAGCTGGTAAAATAATCCTTAAGTACAATATGTTTTAAAATAACGTAAAACGTGAATTGTCACCAATTATTTTGAAGTGAAATTAGACCATTTAAAATTTAGTTATTTTAATAAAAATATCTTTTTACCAAAAAATAAAGTTTTGGTATATAAAATTAAAAACATGGGTTGGAGAGTCAATTACGTGTCGAGAAAAAATAATACCCCACAACGTTCAAAAACTGGTACATAGTCGGTTACTCTTTGCTTTAATTTTTGAAGATAGTTTGAAATTTATTTAATTTATATAAATGAATGCGAATTTATTTTATGAAGAATGTCTATTCATTTCGAAATATCAACGACAATAGTACACATACAAAAGCAAGAGCTATTTCGTTGAATTTCTAATAAATGAATATTGCCTAATAATATTTGAATAAAACATGTAACGCAAATTTAATTCATTCATACATACAAGTAATATATGATTTAATTAATGGAATTGAATATGTTGAGTGTGTAAAAGTTCTATTATTTACACCCTTTTTAACCCATATTTCTGCTGCATTCAAGCATCATTGCATTGCATTTAGGTCAGTTTACAGTAAAACATCACAAATTCACTAAAGGCACGGATTCTACTAAAAGATGACTGATTTTGCAGGTTACTGCCATAGTTGACGAAGAAGGCAGACGCAGGGCAGAGAAGCAGAAGAGCTGAACTGGACAAGCAGACGATGACGACGAAGCTGCCATGGACCTGTCGTGATAGCAAGGTGACAGCAGCCTTATGAAGAGGAAAAATCAAGTGGACATCGATGGATAGAGAAAAATCTGCTCGTATGTCGTGTGAAAGCCAAATATTTTTCCAAGCCCCGGATCGAAAGATATGTCAAGCCAAAGCTCAAGGAGAGGAATTCCCATGAAACAAGGAGGCGGCTGAAAAGTAGGAATCCTTAGAGATTAAGTCTTTATTAGAATCTTACTTTTCATTAAAGTTGTAATCCTTGTTAACTTAGAATACTTGAGCCCAAAGCTTATATAAGGGCATAGCTTTAACCTAGGAGGCATCATACCCCATAACCGATAACCTAAACCCCTCCGCCGTTTACCCGTCGTCGACATGTTCTAAAAACCCCCTAGGGCCACGGGTTGTTTTGTAAAGTAGTTGCAAGGGTTGTTTTGTTTTAGGATTTTCCAAGTTCAATAAAATAAACTTCAAGTTCTCTTATTTTGGCTTCAATATCTTGCAAGAGCATCGGGAGAGCATTGTGAGGTTATCTATTTACTTAGCATCGGGAGAGTTAAGTATACGAAAGAAATAAGAGCGCGTTCTCTAGTTTATAGTTGAACCATCTCGTGCCTAGGGATAGGGCGAGGTTAAGTGGCTAAGGAAGAACTCATACACATCGGTGTTCATCCTTCGATTCACGCCGGAAGGTATCATCAAAGACGTGATCATCGACAGACTTGGACCTAGGGATAGGCCAAGGCAGATCTGGGATTCTTGCCAAACTTGGAGTACAGAGTTGGTGTGTTCGTTGCCGCAACAGCTAACGGACAGCCGCCGCGACAGGTGCTGTCAGCGACGGGCGCGACGACAGAACTGGATTTCCTAAGCATCGCAATACATGCACTACTGAGCAATTCAATACCAGCCCATTCTCTCTATCTTGATATTCCAACTCTTTTATTTACGTTTTTACTTATTATTCTCGTGACAACTTTCTAAACTATTTCCTTTAATTTCGTGCAGTGAAATAAGGTGAAGCTATTAGCCCAATCCCTGTGGAGACGATATTCGATACTTCGTATCACTTTACTACTTGCGTCGTGTACACTTGCACTACAATTGCGATAGACTCTTTTACACGCAACAAGTTTTTGGCGCCGTTGTCGGGGATTGGCAACATAACTACACCTTTCTTTTATTGCACTTTTCGTTTTTATTTTTATTTTCGCTTTTCTTTTTCTTTTTGTTTTTCTTTAATTTTTCTTTCGTACTTTCAACTCTTGCTTTTCACAAGGTTTTCTGGTTTATGCGCAAATCTAAAAGAGGTGAATATCCTGAGTATCCATTAGATCCAGAAGTTGAACGTTCCTTCAATCTCAAGAAACAACTTCGCCGCCTTTTAGACAGAAACGAATACCTTGAGGAATAGCTAGAGAAGATGGCCCGTAATCCGCCCGCTGGTGATGGTATGCCGCCTGTCAGTGACCCGCCTGCCGCAGCTGGACGACGGTCATGCCGTGACTACATGCTGAACGATCATGTAGAGCTGGAGACCATGCTGCCAGATATTGATGTTGATAACTTCGAGCTTAAGCCTGTCATGTTTAGTATGATCAACAATGCCGGGCAGTTTAGTGGTGCTGCAACAGAGGATGCTAGAGAGCATCTCAAGACATTCCAGGAGATCTGTGGTTCGTTTAGACTGCCAGGAGTTAGTCCGGAGATACTGAGGCTTCGGTTATTTCCTCATTCATTGAGGGACAGAGCTAAAACTTGGTGGGATAAACTAACACCGGGTTCAATCGTAACTTGGGCTGATTTATCTCGTGAATTCTTATCTCGTTTTAATCCTTCGCATTTATCTGAGCGATTACGTAATGAAATTGCTACTTTTCAACAGGAAGATGACGAGCCGATGCACGAGGCCTGGGACAGATTTACTACTCTTCTTCGAAACTGCCCAATGCATGGATTCCCCGTCTGGAATCAGGTTACAAAGTTCTATAATGCTGCCAACCTACAAACTCGCATCCGAATTGATTCCGCAGCAAATGGGCTATTATTGGATAAGGATCCGGACGAGGCTTTGCAAGTTTTGAAAAATCTGGCCAAGAATGAGGAGCAATTTCCGACTGCAAGAAGAGGGGGTAAACGGGTACTTGCTGTCAAGGACTACGAAGCCGACAGCACGATGAAATCACAGGCAGCCTTCCTTACTAAAGCAATGAAAAGGTTATTGAATGATGATAGTTTACAAGGATTTGCTGTTGAGGAAGTATGTGATATCTGTGAGGGAAATCATAGTAGGGATGAGTGCCCAATACATATAGAAGAGGGAAAATATATTGGAAACTACAAGCCAAATTATAACTCCAACAATTATAATCCCAATTGGAGGAAAGATCCCAAATTTTCCTGGAGTAATCCCAACAATGCCCTGAATCCTCAAGCACATAATCAGAATCAGGGAGGTCCTAGACTGTTGACGCGACAGCAGCTACCGCAGAACCCGCCGCCGCCGCAGCAACAGCAGCCACCAGCTGTCACGAGTAGTATACTGGAACAGACTCTGGCCACTTTCATGTCTCAAACCGGTACTTATATTGAGAATATGAATCAATTTGTCAAGAAGACAGAGAATTTCATGGATAAGACGGAGATGAGGATGACAAACCATGAAGCTACTCTGAAATCTCTGGAGACACAAATGGGTCAGGTGTCGCAACATATTAAGCCGAGGCAGAATGAAGGATTTCCTAGCAATACTGAAAATGCTAGACCACCCACACATGAGCAATGTAAGGCGATTACTACTAGGAGTGGGAAGAAGCTACCAGGACCAGAAAAAGCTGAAACAGAAAAGGATCATGCCTTAGATAAACCTGCCGAGGAAGCTGCCCCGACAGGTGATAAACAGACTGCTGCCGATGAGCCTGTCATGACAGCAGAAGCGACAGAGGAGAAAAAAGATGAATATCGTCCTCAGATTCGCATGCAGTGGGAAGGACGCATTGCTGATTACCGTCCCCCACCACCCTTCCCTCAACGGATACAACAAGCTAAGCATGAATCTCAACTCAAAAAGATTTATGATATTTTTAAACAGGTTCATATTAATATCCCGTTGTTAGATGCCGTTAGGGAGATGCCCGGTTATGCTAAATTTCTCAAGGATGTTATGTCGAAAAAATCTAAACTTGGGGAGTTTGAAACGGTAAAGATGACAGAAGGTTGCATGAGTATTCTTCATCGGCAGCCACCCCAGAAAAGGAAGGATCCGGGGAGCTTCATCATACCTTGCGTAATCGGAAATAAATTCGTGGGTAAGGCACTTTGTGATCTTGGTGCTAGTGTTAATCTAATGCCCAAATCTGTTTTCCAGAAATTAGGTATTGGGAAGGCGCGGCCCACGACAGTCACTCTGCAGCTGGCAGACCGCTCTTACGTTCATCCAGAGGGAAAAATTAAAGATATTTTGGTAAGAGTGGATAAGTTCATTTTTCCTGCTGACTTTCTTGTTTTAGATTGTGAGGCAGACGAAAATGCACCAATCATCCTTGGGCGACCCTTCTTAGCCACGGGAAGATCACTGATTGATGTGGAGAAAGGAGAACTCACCATGCGAGTAAACGATCAAGAGATTAAGTTGAATGTTCTCCAAGCGATAAAACACGCTGATGTGGACGAGGAATGCAAGGCTATCACTGATGTTACCCTTGATCAACCCTACATCAGGTCGGGCTGTCACGATATTAAATTTGGTCACTGCCACGACAGCCACCTACAGGCCTGTCACGACAGCGACGACGACAGCACCGACGACAGCAACTCCTCTGAATCTGATTCATCTGATACTGAAGATCAGGAGGAGATGAACTGGATAGGCAATCGTCCAGGTAAGTTATTCGAACCTTTGAATTATACTTCGGATAACCATTTAATCCAAAAGCCATCTATTGTTGAACCACCTGCCTTAGAACTGAAGCCCTTGCCAGGGCAGCTTAAATATGCTTTTCTTGGATCGAATGATACGTTGCCCGTAATCATCTCTTCTAAGCTGCCGCAGGAACATGAACGACAGCTAATCGACATGTTGAGGCAGCACAAGAAGGCGATTGGATGGACGATTGCTGATATACAAGGCATTAGTCCGGCGTTATGCATGCACAAAATTCTTCTAGAGGAAGATCATAAGCCGACTATAGATGCCCAAAGGCGGCTAAACCATGCGATGAAGGAGGTAGTGCGTAAGGAGATAATCAAATGGTTAGATGCTGGAATTATTTATGCCATCTCCGACAGTAAATGGGTGAGCCCGGTGCAATGCGTTCCCATGAAAGGAGGAATGACCGTGGTGACCAATGAGAACAATGAGTTAATCCCAACCAGGACTGTGACCGGTTGGAGGGTTTGTATGGACTATCGGAAGCTTAATAAAGCTACCCGAAAGGACCACTTTCCTTTACCCTTTATTGATCAAATGCTTGATAGATTAGCGGGTAAACCTTACTATTGTTTTCTTGATGGTTACTCAGGTTACAATCAAATTGCTATCGCACCGGAGGATCAAGAAAAGACGACTTTCACATGCCCCTATGGAACGTACGCATTTAGGAGAATGCCATTCAGATTATGTAATGCACCCGCCACCTTCCAAAGGTGCATGATGGCCATATTCTCCGACATGGTGGAGGACTTCCTTGAGATCTTCATGGATGATTTTTCCGTCTTTGGAGACGATTTTGAGAGCTGCCTCGGCAATCTACAAAAGGTGCTTGAAAGATGTGAAAAAGCAAATTTAGTTCTAAATTGGGAAAAATGCCACTTTATGGTGGATGAGGGGATAGTCCTTGGCCATAAGATTAGCTGCCGTGGGATAGAAGTTGACAGGGCCAAAATAGAAGTAATTGAGAAGCTGCCGCCGCCAACCACAGTCAAGGGCATTAGGAGTTTTCTAGGGCATGCTGGGTTTTATCGGAGATTTATTGCTAACTTCTCAAAAATCACGAAGCCCCTATGCCATCTCTTGGAACAGAACCGACCCTTTGACTTTAATGATGAATGTACTGAAGCATTCAAGGTTCTGAAGGAAAAACTGGTTACAGCCCCCATAGTACAGCCACCAGACTGGACACAGCCATTTGAGATCATGTGTGATGCTAGTGACTATGCTGTCGGGGCAGCACTTGGGCAACGCAAAGACAAGCTGTTTCACGTCATATATTATGCCAGCAAGACATTGAATGATGCCCAAGTGAACTATACCACCACAGAAAAGGAGCTGTTAGCTGTGGTGTTCTCCATTGACAAGTTTCGTTCTTACATACTTGGGACGAAGGTAATAGTGCACACAGACCATTCTGCCCTTAAATATTTGTTCGCAAAGAAGGATGCAAAGCCTAGATTGATACGGTGGATCCTACTATTGCAAGAATTCGACCTTGAGATCAAGGACAAGAAAGGGACAGAAAATCAAGTGGCAGACCACTTGTCAAGGTTGGAGACGAGACAGAGTCTGCCAATAGATGAGACACATATACTGGAGACCTTCCCAGATGAGCAGCTCTTTGCTGTCGCAATCGCTGCTGCGACAGCCATGGCGGCAGGTAAGTTTTCTGAACTCCCCTGGTATGCTGATTTCGTTAATTTTATAGTTAGCGGAATATTGCCTTCTGATCTTAATTATCAAGCCAGGAAGAGGTTCCAAAATGATGTTAAGCATTATTATTGGGACGAACCTCTTCTTTTCAAAATGTGTGCAGATCAGGTTATAAGGAGGTGTGTACCACAAGAAGAGCAAGAAGACATACTCCATCACTGCCATGCTTCACAATATGGAGGTCACTTAGGAGGCAATAAAACTGCTGCCAAGGTGCTGCAGTCAGGGTTCTACTGGCCGACACTGTATAAAGATGCACAGGACTTCTACAAGAACTGTGACAGGTGCCAGCGGACAGGTAACATCTCGAGGAGAAACGAGATGCCACTGCAGAACATTCTAGAAGTCGAGATCTTCGACGTTTGGGGGATCGATTTTATGGGACCCTTTCCATCTTCATGTGGAAATTTATACATCCTCCTAGCAGTGGATTATGACTCCAAGTGGGTTGAAGCTATCGCCACTCAAAAGAATGATGCCAAGACGATCCAAAAGTTTTTACACAAAAACATTTTTTCTAGATTTGGCATTCCTAAGGCGATTATCAGTGATGAAGGGAGACATTTCGATAATAGGGTAATTGCTGCCGCCTTGAAGAAATATGGTGTCAAGCACAAGTTCACGACAGCATACCACCCACAGACCAATGGACAGGCTGAGATATCCAATAGAGAAGTGAAGAACATTCTTGAGAAGATGGTTAAACCAACTAGGAAAGATTGGTCTTTACTTCTGAATGATGCATTATGGGCATATAGGACAGCCTTCAAGACTCCATTGGGCATGTCTCCATACCGTTTGATTATGGGAAAACCTGTCATCTGCCTGTCAAGATAGAGCACAGGGCATACTGGGCAATTAAGGCAGTGAATATGGACTTGGACAAGGCAGGCCAGAAAAGGCTGTTAGATTTGAACGAGATCGATGAAATACGGAAAATGGCCTACGACAATGCAAGAATATACAAGGAGAAAACTAAGAAGTGGCATGACAAGAAGTTGCTGCCACGTCAGTTCTACCCAGGGCAGCTTGTGTTGTCGTTCAATTCTAGGCTGAAACTCTTCCCAGGGAAGTTAAAATCTAGATGGTCCGGCCCATTCCAAGTAGTACAAGTTTTCCCCCATGGTGCCATCACGATTCAATCATTAAAAGACAGGCACCAATTCAAAGTCAATGGACAACGCCTCAAGCATTATCAGGGGACTGAAGCCCCAGGAATACAGGAAGTGGTTACTTTAGGAGATGCCCCACAAGGCATCCCTAATTTAACCTAAATTTTATTTTTATTTATTTTTGCTATTTATTAGGAAATTAGATTTATTTTATTCGAATAATGTTTTTATTTTTTCTCTCTTTAGGAAATAAAGGAGTCAAGAAGAAAAGGAGAAGTGACCCAAGCCCACCATCCATCCATCAGCCCAACAAAGCCCATTTATTGAAACCTGTCGTTTCGGCTGCCGCCGCAGACGGATAAGACAGGCTGTCAACAGAATGACACGGGAGACGCAGAAGCATGCGGCAGACGCAAAACAGACGCATAAATACGTGTCAGACGCGTCAGACACGCTACCACACAACAGTCGCTCCGTTATTCCCGCCTGCCGTTACGGCATTAAATGGGCAGCTCCTCGACCGCTATAAAACCCCGTTTGCACTTTCATTTTTCCTCACTTCTGCTTATTCTTACTTGCTTTCTCCTCTCGTTTTCATTTGCTTTCTTTATTTTCACAACCCTTGCAACTAATATGTCGGCTAGACAGACCCACCGCATGCTGCCTCAGCCTCTTCTTCAGCAGCCGCAACGCCCTTCAAAACCAAGGAATTATGGGAGGAACGAGGCTTCATCTACATCCGCAAAGCACCGAGCATGGGGCTCCGACCATTTATAGCCAAGGCCATAAGGAACTTGCTATGGGAGCAGTTCGCCGAACAACCGGCAGAACTAAACGACACGTTGGTGAGGGAGTTTTATGCTGCCATCGACAGCAGAACGGCAACCTCCGTCACTGTCCGAGGGGTAGAGGTGCCATTTACAGCTGACAGCATCAATCACATGTATGACCTATATTTTGGCCCCGACGATGACGCCCACCAGAAATTTTTAGAGACCCTGGATGCTGCCGCCTACGGTGCTATCATGGCGGAAGTGACAGAGGAAGGAACAACATGGACCACATGCAAAAAGAATCCCAACTCTGTCAAAAGGGGGCAGCTGCTCCCAGAAGCTAAACTATGGAACGCTTTCATCAAGAAGCGTATCCTGCCGTCCTCCCATCACACGACGGTGAACCAGCAGCGGTTGGCTCTCATCTACTCCATCATGCATGACCGGCCTATCAATGTGGGCCGCTATATGAGGGAGAGCATCTTGGACTGCACTTTCCGCTCCTTTTCCCGTCTTTGTCTACCGTTCACGATCACCCTCCTTTGCCGCTGCGCTGCTGTGCCAGAGGCCCCCACCGACAAGCTAATCAAGGGCAAAGGCTGGACGAACAACAACATCAACAGCCTCATGGAGCTGATAGTCGCAACACCTGTCAACTCCTTCAACCCTGCTGCCGGCCCCGCAGACTCAGATGAAGAACCTGCTCCTGAACCTGCCGATGACCCTGCCACGGCAGCCACTCCAACGGACCAAGCTGCCCAGATCCTTGCCGCCATACAGAGGGTGGAAGAAAGACAGATGGGGCTGATGACATTCAGTTCACACACCTACACCACCTGCTTCCCCCCATACCCACTCGGCCGCCTCCACCCCTTCACCTGCCCCGACAGCAGCTGGCAATCCTCCGGCCGACACTTCCGCCAGAGGAACGAAGCAACAGCCCTCGGACGACTGTTGAGTGTGTAAAAGTTCTATCATTTACACCTTTTTAAACCCATATTTCTGCTGCATTCAAGCATCATTGCATTGCATTTAGGTTAGTTTTCAATAAAACATCACACTTATATAAAAGGCACGGATTCTACTGAAAGATGGTTATTTTTGCAGGTATCTGTCATAGTAGATGTCGAAGGCAGGCGCAGGGCAGATAAGCAGGAAAGCTGAACTGGACAAGCAGCTGAAGAAGACAAACCTGTCACGGACCTGTCGTGACAGCATGATGACAGCAGATTCATGAAGAGGAAAAATGAAGTGGACCTCGATAGATAGAGAAAAATCTGCTCGTCTGTCGTGTGGCAGCCAAATAATTTTCCAAAGCCCCGGATTAAAAGATATGTCAAGCCAAAGCTCAAAGGAGAGGAAATCCCTAAAAACAAGGAGGCGGCTAGCAAGTAGGATACTTTAGAATCTTACTTTTAATTAAAGTTGTAATCCTTGTTACCTTAGATAACTTGAGCCCAAAGCTTATATAAAGGGCATAGATTAAACCTAGGGCATAGCCGACTACCCCATAACCGAAACCAAAAACCCTGCCGATTACCTGTCACCGACATGTTCTAAACCCCCCCTAGGGCTACGGGTTGTGTTGTAAAGTAGTTGCAAGGGTTGCTTTGTTTTAGGATTTTTCAAGTTCAATAAAATAAACTTCAAGTTCTTTTATCTTGGTTTTAATATCTTGCAAGAGCATCGGGAGAGCATTGTGAGGTTATCCATTTACTTAGCATCGGGAGAGTTAAGTATACGAAAGAGATAAAAGCGCGTTCTCTAGTTTATAGTTGAACCATCTCGTGCTTAGGGATAAGGCGAGGTTAAGTGGCTAAGGAAGAATTCATATACATCGGTGTTCATCCTTCGATTCACGCCGGGAGGTATCATCAAAGACGTGATCATCGACAGACTTGTGCCTAGGGATAGGGCAAGGCAGATCTGGGATTCTTGCCAAGCTTGAAGTACGGAGTTAGTGTTCGCTGCCGCGACAACTAACGGACAGACGCCGCGACAGGTGCTGTCGACGACGGGTGCGACGACAGAACTGAAGATCCTAAGCAATTCAATACCTACACTACTGAGCAACTCAATACCAGCCCATTCTCTCTATCTTGATATCTCAATTCCTTTAATTTACGTTTTTACTTTATTATTCGTGACAATTCTCTCAAACTATTGCTTTTACTTCGTGCAGTGAAATTAGGTGAAGCTATTAGCCCAATCCCTGTGGAGACGATATCCGATACTTTGTATCACTTTACTACTTGCGTCGTGTATACTTGCACTACAATTGCGATAGACTATTTTACACGCAACAAGTTTTTGGCGCCGTTGCCGGGGATTGGCAACATAACTACACTTTTTTTTCCCTTGCACCTTTTTGTTTTTATTTTCGTTTTTGTTTTCTTTATTTATTTTTATTTTTATTTTCTTTCGCGTTTTAAACTCTTGCTTTTCACAAGGTTTTCTTGTTTATGCGCAGATCGAAAAGAGGTGAAGATCCTGAGTATAAATTAGATCCAGAGATCGAACGTTCCTTCAATCTCAAGAAACAGATTCGCCACCTCTTAGACCGAAACGAACACCTTGAAGAACAGCTAGAGCAGATGGCCCGTAATCAGCCTGCCGGTGAAGAAATACCGCCTGTCGGTGACCCGCCTGCGGCAGGTGTACGACGGTCATGTCGTGACTACATGCTGAACGATCATGTAGAGTTGGAAACCACGCTTCCGGATATCGACGTTGACAACTTCGAGCTTAAACCTGTCATGTTTAGTATGATCAACAACGCCGGACAGTTTGGTGGTTCTGCGACAGAAGATGCCAGGGAGCATCTCAAAACGTTCCAGGAGATCTGTGGTTCGTTTAGACTGCCAGGAGTTAGTCCGGAGATACTGAGGCTTCGGTTATTCCCCCATTCATTGAGGGACAGAGCTAAAACTTGGTGGAATAAACTTACATCGGGTTCTATTATGACTTGGGCAGATCTAACTCGTGAATTTTTGTCTCGTTTTAATCCTTCACATTTAGCTGAGCGATTACGTAATGAAATTGCTACTTTTCAACAGGAAGATGACGAGCCAATGCACGAGGCCTGGGACAGATTCACAACTCTTCTACGGAACTGCCCAATGCATGGATTCCCCGTCTGGAATCAGGTAACTAAGTTTTATAATGCTGCTAACTTACAAACTCGCATTCGAATTGATTCTGCAGCGAATGGATTATTATTGGACAAAGATCCAGACGAGGCTCTGCAAGTTCTGAAACATCTGGCTAAGAATGAGGAGCAGTTTCCAACCGCTAGAAGAGGGGGTAAACGGGTACTTGCTGTCAAGGATTATGAGGCCGACAGCACTATGAAATCACAGGTAGCATTCCTCACTAAAGCCATGAAACACTTATTAAGTGAAGAGGAAGTACGAGGGTTTGCTGTCGAGGAAGTTTGTGTTACATGTGGAGGAAATCATAGTAGGGATGAGTGCCCTATAAATATAGAAGAAGGAAAATATGTTGGAAATTACAAGCCAAACTACAATTCCAACAATTACAATCCTAATTGGAGGAAAGACCCAAAATTTTCCTGGAGTAACCCCAACAATGCCTTAAATCCGCAAGCTTATAATCAGAATCAAGGGGGTCCTAGATTGTTGACGCGACAGCAGCCACAGCCGCAAAACCTGCCGCAGAACCTGCCGCCTCAACAACAACAGCAGCCACCACCTGCCACGAGTAGTATATTGGAGCAGACTCTGGCTACCTTTATGTCTCAGACTGGCACGTATATGGATAACATCAATAAGTTTGTCAGAAAAACGGAGGACTTTATGGATGAAACTAAGATGAGAATGACAAATCATGAGGCCACCTTGAAATCTCTAGAGACACAAATGGGTCAGGTGTCGCAGCATATTAAGCCACGGCAGAATGGAGGTTTCCCTAGCAATACTGAAAATGCTAGAACGCCCCCTCATGAGCAATGTAAGGCGATTACTACTAGGAGTGGGAAAAAGTTACCAGGGCCGGAAAAAGAAGCTGAAAAAGAAAAAGAACCCGCCTTGGATACACCTGCCGAGGAAGCTGCCCCGACAGATGACAAACAGACTGCTGCCGATGAGCCTGTCACGACAGCAGAAGCGACAGAGGAGAAAAAGGAAGATTATCGTCCTCAGATTCGCATGCAGTGGGAAGGGCGCATTGCTGATTACCGTCCTCCACCACCTTTTCCGCAACGAATACAGCAAGCTAAGCATGAATCTCAACTTAAAAAGATTTATGATATTTTTAAACAGGTTCATATTAACATTCCGTTGCTAGATGCTGTTAGGGAAATGCCCGGTTATGCTAAATTTCTCAAGGATGTCATGTCTAAAAAATCTAAACTTGGGGAATTTGAAACGGTAAGGATGCAAGAAGGTTGCATGAGTATTCTTCATCGACAACCACCTCAGAAAAAGAAGGATCCAGGGAGCTTCCTCATACCTTGCGTAATCGGAGATAAATTTGTGGGTAAGGCATTATGTGATCTTGGTGCTAGTGTTAATCTAATGCCCAAATCTGTTTTTCAGAAACTAGGTATTGGCAAGGCGCGGCCCACGACAGTTACCTTACAGTTAGCCGACCGCTCTTACGTTCACCCCGAGGGAAAAATTGAAGACATCTTGGTAAGAGTGGATAAACTTATTTTTCCTGCTGACTTTCTTATTTTAGATTGTGAGGCAGATGAGAACGCACCAGTCATCCTAGGGCGACCCTTCTTAGCCACGGGAAGATCACTGATTGATGTGGAGAAAGGAGAACTCACCATGCGTGTGAACGATCAAGAAATTAAGTTGAATGTTCTCCAAGCAATGAAACATGCTGATGTGGATGAAGAATGTAAGGCCATCATTGAGGTGACCTTTGATCAACCCTGCATCAGGTCGGGCTGCCAGGATATAAAATTTGGTCACTGCTGCGACAGCCATTTACAAGCCTGTCACGACAGCAACGACGACAGCGCCGACGACAGCGACTCCTCTGAATCCAATTCATCTGATAATGAAGGTCAAGAGGAGGTAGATTGGCTAGACCATCGCCCAGGTAAGTTATTCGAACCCCTAAATTACACTTCGGATAACCATTTAATTCAAAAGCCATCTACTGTCGAGCCACCTGTCTTAGAACTTAAGCCCCTGCCAGGGCAGCTTAAATATGCTTATCTTGGTTGTGATAAAACACTACCCGTAATCATCTCTGCTAAGCTGCCACAGGAACAGGAACGACAGCTGATCGACATGTTGAGGCAGCACAAAAGGGCGATCGGATGGACAATAGCAGACATTCAGGGCATTAGTCCGGCAATCTGTATGCACAAAATCCTCTTAGAGGAAGATCATAAGCCGACTATTGATGCCCAAAGGCGGTTAAACCTTGCAATGAAAGAGGTAGTGCGTAAAGAAATAATTAAATGGTTAGACGCTGGTATCATCTACGCCATCTCTGATAGCAAATGGGTAAGCCCGGTGCAATGTGTTCCCAAGAAAGGAGGCATGACTGTGATAACCAATGAAAACAACGAGTTAATCCCAACCAGGACTGTGACCGGTTGGAGGGTTTGTATGAACTATCGGAAGCTTAACAAAGCTACCCGAAAAGACCACTTTCCTTTACCCTTCATTGATCAAATGCTTGATAGATTAGCGGGTAAATCTTACTATTGTTTTCTTGATGGTTATTCAGGGTATAATCAAATTGCTATTGCACCGGAGGACCAAGAGAAAACGACTTTCACCTGCCCTTATGGAACATACGCATTTAGGAGGATGCCTTTTGGACTCTGTAACGCACCTGCCACCTTCCAAAGGTGCATGATGGCTATATTCTCCGACATGGTAGAAGACTTCCTTGAGATCTTCATGGATGATTTTTCAGTCTTTGGAGACGATTTTGAGAGCTGCCTTGGCAACCTTCAAAAGGTACTTGAAAGATGTGAAAAAGCTAATCTTGTTCTTAATTGGGAAAAATGCCATTTTATGGTAGATGAGGGAATAGTTTTAGGCCATAAGATTAGCTGCCGCGGGATAGAAGTCGACAGGGCAAAGATTGAAGTCATAGAGAAGCTGCCGCCGCCAACCACAGTCAAGGGCATTAGAAGTTTCCTAGGGCATGCTGGTTTTTATAGGAGATTTATCGCAAATTTCTCAAAAATCACGAAGCCCTTATGTCATCTCTTAGAGCAGAACCGACCCTTTGACTTTAATGAAGAATGTACTGAAGCATTCAAGGTTCTGAAGGAAAAACTAGTGACAGCCCCCATAGTACAGCCACCAGACTGGACGCAGCCATTTGAAATTATGTGTGATGCTAGTGACTATGCTGTCGGGGCAGCACTTGGGCAGCGCAAGGACAGGTTGTTTCATGTCATATATTATGCCAGTAAAACATTGAATGATGCCCAAGTGAATTATACCACCACAGAAAAGGAGCTGTTAGCTGTGGTGTTTTCCATCGACAAGTTTCGTTCTTACATACTTGGGACGAAAGTAATAGTACACACCGATCATTCTGCCCTTAAGTACTTGTTCGCAAAGAAGGATGCAAAGCCTAGGTTGATAAGATGGATTTTGCTATTACAAGAGTTCGACCTTGAAATCAAAGACAAAAAGGGAACAGAAAATCAGGTGGCAGATCACTTGTCGAGGTTGGAGTTGGGACAGAGTCTACCTCTAGATGAGACACACATTCTAGAGACCTTCCCAGATGAACAGCTCTTTGCTGCCGCAATAGCTGTCGCGACAGCCATGGCGGCAGGTAAGTCTTCTAACCTTCCCTGGTATGCTGATTTCGTTAATTTTATAGTTAGCGGAATATTACCTTCTGATCTTACTTATCAAGCCAGGAAGAGGTTTCAAAATGATGTTAAACATTATTATTGGGATGAACCTCTTCTTTTCAAGATGTGCGCAGATCAGGTTATAAGGAGATGTGTACCACAAGAAGAACAGGAAGACATTCTCCATCACTGTCATGCTTCACAATATGGAGGACACTTAGGAGGCAACAAAACTGCTGCCAAGGTGCTGCAGTCAGGTTTCTACTGGCCGACACTGTATAAGGACGCACAGGAATTTTACAAACACTGTGACAGGTGCCAGCGGACAGGTAACATCTCAAGAAGAAACGAGATGCCACTGCAGAATATCCTAGAAGTCGAGATCTTCGACGTATGGGGGATTGATTTTATGGGACCATTTCCATCCTCATGTGGAAATCTTTACATCCTCCTAGCAGTAGATTATGTCTCCAAGTGGGTAGAAGCAATCGCAACTCAAAAGAATGATGCCAAAACAGTCCAAAAGTTTCTGCACAAAAACATTTTTTCTAGATTTGGCATCCCTAGGGCGATTATCAGTGATGAAGGGAGACATTTTGATAACAGGGTAATTGCTGCCGCTCTAAGAAAATATGGTGTCAAGCACAAGATCGCGACAGCATACCACCCACAGACCAATGGACAGGCTGAGATTTCCAACAGGGAAGTAAAGAACATTCTTGAAAAAATGGTCAAACCAACTAGGAAAGATTGGTCTTTACTTCTGAATGATGCATTATGGGCATATAGGACAGCTTTCAAGACTCCATTGGGCATGTCTCCATTTCGATTGATCTATGGGAAAACCTGTCACCTGCCTGTCGAGATAGAGCACAAGGCATATTGGGCAATCAAGGCAGTAAACATGGACTTGGACAAGGCAGGTCAGAAAAGGCTGTTAGATTTGAATGAAATCGAGGAAATACAAACAATGGCCTACGACAACGCAAGAATATACAAGGAGAAAACAAAGAAGTGGCATGACAAGAAGTTGCTGCCGCGACAGTTCTGCCCAGGACAGCTTGTGTTGTTGTTTAATTCGAGGTTGAAACTCTTTCCAGGGAAACTCAAATCTAGATGGTCTGGACCATTCCAAGTAATTCAAGTTTTCCCCCATGGTGCCATTACGATTCAATCATTAAAAGACGGGCACCAATTCAAAGTCAATGGACAACGCCTCAAGCACTATCAAGGGACTGAAGCCCCAGGAATACAGGAAGTGGTTACTTTAGGTGATGCCCCACAAGGCATCCCTAATTTAACCTAATTCCTCTATTTTTATTTTTATTATTAATATTATTTATTAGGAATTAGATTTATTTTAATAATGCCTTGTTTTTAATTTCAGTTTTTAGGAAATAAAGGAGGCAAGTGAGAAAGAAGAAGTGGACCAAGCCCACCGCCCATCCATCAGCCCAAATAAAGTCCATTTATAATAACCTGTCGTTTCGGCTGCCGGCGCAGACGGAGTTGACAGGCTGTCAACAGACGCACAGCAGACGAAGATCGTGCGGCAGACGCAGCATTAATGTCCGTCAGACATGTCAGACGCAACATCCAATCTGCCGCTCCGTTATTCCCGCCTGCCGTTGCGGCATTAAATGGGCAGTCCCCGACAGCTATATAAACCCCTTCCCCTTTTCATTTTTTTCCCACTTCAGATTTTCTCTCTTGCTATTCTCTTCTAGTTTAATCTTTTTTCTTTCATTTTCAGCCCTTGCAACCAAACATGTCTTCACGACAAACCCGACAGACCGCTGTCGCCGCTTCCTCCTCCGCAGCGGCATCTCCGTTCGCCAACAAGGAACTTTGGGAGGAACGAAGCTTCATTTACAACAGAGATGCCCCTCTGTTTGGACTCCGGCCATTCATCATGCAGGCCATAACCGCTCAATTATGGGAAGATTTCGCCGAGCAGCCGGCAGAACTTAATGACACCCTTGTAAGGGAATTCTATGAGGCGATCGAGAGCAAGTCGGTGACATCTGTCGTCGTACGAGGAGTGACAGTTCCCTTCACCGCCAGCAGCATCAACCATGTCTTCGGCCTCTTCTTTGGCCCTAATGACGACGCCCATCAACAGTTTTGGGACTCCCTCGACGCTGCCGGCCACGATGCTGTCATGAGGGAATTGACAGAAAGGGGCACAACATGGAGCACCAGCAAAAAGAATCCCAACTCCGTCAACCGTGCACAGCTGCTCCCCGAGGCT
Source organism: Hibiscus tridactylites (assembly GCA_958450335.1). Classification (NCBI taxonomy): domain Eukaryota; kingdom Viridiplantae; phylum Streptophyta; class Magnoliopsida; order Malvales; family Malvaceae; genus Hibiscus; species Hibiscus tridactylites. The sequence goes on along the minus strand of OY288270.1, from coordinate 92,894,326 downwards.
AAACTATGGAACGCTTTTATTAAAAAGCGTATCCTGCCCTCCTCCCACCACACGACAGTCAACAGGCAGCGGCTTGCCCTCATTCACTCTATCATGCATGCCAGGCCGATCAACGTGGGCAGGTACATGCGAGAAAGCATTCTCGATTGTGCTTTCAGAACGGACTCACGTTTATGCCTGCCCTTCACCATCACGGCCCTCTGCCGCTGCGCTGCCGTACCGGAGGTCCCTTCAGACAAAATTAAGAAGGGCAGCGGCTGGACCGACAGCAACATCTCCAGCCTTATGGAGGTTATCGTCGTAACGCCCCTCAACGCCTTCGATCCAAACGCCTCACCTGCTGAATCTGATGATGAGCCTGCCACCGAGCCTGTCAACGAACCTGCCCCAGAAGCTGCCACCAACAACGCACCTGCAGATCAGAACGCCCACATCCTTGCCGCCGTCCTGCGGATCGAGGAACGACAAATGGGCCTAATGACATTCATCCGAGACTTCTCCAATGCCACGGTAAACTTTATTACCAATACTTTAAATTTTTCGGATGTCTCTTTCCCCACCTTCCCCGCCCACTCCTTCCCCGACGGCAGCCGGCAGCCCACTAGCAGACACCTCCCCTCGAGGAACAAAGCGAGCTGCCACTGACGACAGCCCCCTTGTCCGGAGGAACTTGGACAGCGCCTTCACACGGGTGAAGCGTATCAAGCACGTGGCCAACAAGAGGAAGCTGTCCAAGGCCATCACGAGTAACAGCTGGGATAGCAGCGGCAGTTCTGACATTCGACTAGTGGAGCCACCTGCCCTTCAGCCTGCTGACGACCCTGTCCATCAACCGGAGGAAGAATCTGCACCTCAACAGGCCGAGGAACCTGTTGATCCACCTGCCCAGGAACCTGCCCAGCCACCTCCCCAACGCAGACGCTACCATCAGATCCGCGTCAGCAGCAGTGATGAGGACAGCACTTAAAATTTAAGTTTTTATTTCTTTTTCCTCTCTTATTTGCTGCCTGCCTTTATATATTTGTGATGTACTTTTCTTTTTTCTATGTTTCTTTTTTTTCTTTAATTGTTTTTAGTGTCATCTTGCATTGGGGGCAATGCAACCCTCGAGTTTGGGGGTGGCAGTCCTCCATATTTAATGAAGTCCTTAGCACAACTTTTGTTTAAGTGTTATGTCTATTTAGTTTGTTTTTTTTAAGTTCTTTTAAAAAAAAATATATTTTTCAGAAAACTAAGAAAATTTAAACTGTTGGCTTAAAACTGTGAAATTAACTTACCTGTCATGACGGCTCTGTCGTGGCAGCATCTTTAGGACAGGTTAAGGAAAAGTTTAGAGCCTTTCTATAGTTCTGAAAACTTAAACACTTTTGTGACTGTTATCTTGCTTAGACCTATTTTAGCCAAACTAGAATAGGAAGCTTAGAACTTGGATAGCCCCTAGAGGTGCCTAACACTGGCTCTAGGAAAGAAGTTTAGCAAAAATTAAAAATAAACCTAGAGGTGCCCGAAACCGGCTCTAGGAAGCTAACTAGAGGTGCCCAAAACTGGCTCTAGAAAAACTTAGCTTGAAAATAGAAGAAAAAGCATAAAAATGTGCCTTCTAAAAGAAAGTAAACTTTGGCATAAAATTCAAGTTAAGGAGTTGAATATTCTAGTGAAGCTAAGAGGGTCTTAGCATATAACTGTTCACAAGCATGCACACACTGCACGAGAGCTATAGGGAGATTTCGGAAAGATCCTGACCCCTCCGACAGGTTGCTGCCGCCATAGAGAATGAGCGACAGGTGAGGGACAGTTCACAGTTTGAAGGCCAACACAAAAATTTTCAGTTTTCTTTTAAGTCTTCATTGCTTGAGGGCAAGCAAAAACTTGAGTTTGGGGGTGTGTTGAGTGTGTAAAAGTTCTATCATTTACACCTTTTTAAACCCATATTTCTGCTGCATTCAAGCATCATTGCATTGCATTTAGGTTAGTTTTCAATAAAACATCACACTTATATAAAAGGCACGGATTCTACTGAAAGATGGTTATTTTTGCAGGTATCTGTCATAGTAGATGTCGAAGGCAGGCGCAGGGCAGATAAGCAGGAAAGCTGAACTGGACAAGCAGCTGAAGAAGACAAACCTGTCACGGACCTGTCGTGACAGCATGATGACAGCAGATTCATGAAGAGGAAAAATGAAGTGGACCTCGATAGATAGAGAAAAATCTGCTCGTCTGTCGTGTGGCAGCCAAATAATTTTCCAAAGCCCCGGATTAAAAGATATGTCAAGCCAAAGCTCAAAGGAGAGGAAATCCCTAAAAACAAGGAGGCGGCTAGCAAGTAGGATACTTTAGAATCTTACTTTTAATTAAAGTTGTAATCCTTGTTACCTTAGATAACTTGAGCCCAAAGCTTATATAAAGGGCATAGATTAAACCTAGGGCATAGCCGACTACCCCATAACCGAAACCAAAAACCCTGCCGATTACCTGTCACCGACATGTTCTAACCCCCCCCTAGGGCTACGGGTTGTGTTGTAAAGTAGTTGCAAGGGTTGCTTTGTTTTAGGATTTTTCAAGTTCAATAAAATAAACTTCAAGTTCTTTTATCTTGGTTTTAATATCTTGCAAGAGCATCGGGAGAGCATTGTGAGGTTATCCATTTACTTAGCATCGGGAGAGTTAAGTATACGAAAGAGATAAAAGCGTGTTCTCTAGTTTATAGTTGAACCATCTCGTGCTTAGGGATAAGGCGAGGTTAAGTGGCTAAGGAAGAATTCATATACATCGGTGTTCATCCTTCGATTCACGCCGGGAGGTATCATCAAAGACGTGATCATCGACAGACTTGTGCCTAGGGATAGGGCAAGGCAGATCTGGGATTCTTGCCAAGCTTGAAGTACGGAGTTAGTGTTCGCTGCCGCGACAACTAACGGACAGACGCCGCGACAGGTGCTGTCGACGACGGGTGCGACGACAGAACTGAAGATCCTAAGCAATTCAATACCTACACTACTGAGCAACTCAATACCAGCCCATTCTCTCTATCTTGATATCTCAATTCCTTTAATTTACGTTTTTACTTTATTATTCGTGACAATTCTCTCAAACTATTGCTTTTACTTCGTGCAGTGAAATTAGGTGAAGCTATTAGCCCAATCCCTGTGGAGACGATATCCGATACTTTGTATCACTTTACTACTTGCGTCGTGTATACTTGCACTACAATTGCGATAGACTATTTTACACGCAACAACGACCTCGAAGCATATGTGGCTGGTTTCTCCCCTTCTTCTGTCTGGGCCGACAGCGAAGCAGACCCTCCCATTCGGAGGAACTTGGAGAAGGAATTCACGCCTGCCAAGAGGCAGAAACATGTGGCAGACAGAAAACTGATGCCTAAGGCCAGCGCCACCACCAGCAGCACTTGTGATAGCGGTAGCAGCTCCGACATTCAGGTTGTGGAGCAACCTGCCCAGCCTCCTCCACAACCCAGACGCCGCCGTCAGATCCGTGTCAGCAGCAGCAGCGAGGACATCGATTAAAAATTTAAGTCCTTTATTTTTCTTTTCTTGCTGCCTGCTTATCTGTCATTTTGTGATGTACCTGCCATTAGTTTATCTGTCATTTTGCATTGAGGGCAATGCAACCCTCGAGTTTGGGGGTGGCACCCTCCATAGTAATGGAGTCTTAGTACATCCTTTTTATTATTGTTGTGTCTTTTATTTTATTTAAGTTCTCTTCAAAAAAAATCAGAAAATATAAAACTGTTGGCTTAAAACTGTGAAGTTAACTTACCTGTCATGACAGCTCTGTCGTGGCATCATCTTTAGGACAGTTTAAGGAGAAGTTTAGAGCCTTTCTATAGTTCTGAAAACTTAAACACCATTGTGACTGTTATATTGCTTAGATTTCTTTTAGCCAAACTAGAATAGGATGCTTAGCACTTGAATAGCCCCTAGAGGTGCCTAACACTGGCTCTAGGAAAGAAGTTTAGAAAAGAGACTCAACAGCCCTAGAGGTGCCCGAAACTGGCTCTAGGAAGTTAACTAGAGGTGCCTAAAACTGGCTCTAGTCAAACTTTAGCTTGAAAAATAGAAAAAATTGAGTCAAAACAAAGAAATCAAAGGAGCATGAAAAAGTTCATTCAAAAGATAAACTTTGGCATAAAAATTCGAGTTAAGAGTTGAATATTCTAGTGAAACTAAGAGAGTCTTAGCATATAACTGTTCACAAGCATGCACACACTGCACGAGAGCTATAGGGAGATTCCGGACAGATCCTAAACCTTCCGATAGGTTGCTGCCGCCACAGAGAATGAGCGACGGGTAAGGGACAGTTCACTGTTTGAAAGCCAACACAAAAATATTTTCTTTTCTTTTAGGTTTAATTGCTTGAGGGCAAGCAAGAACTTGAGTTTGAGAGTGTGTTGAGTGTGTAAAAGTTCTATTATTTACACCCTTTTTAACCCATATTCTGCTGCATTCAAGCATCATTGCATTTAGGTCAGTTTACAGTAAAACATCACAAATTCACTAAAGGCACGAATTCTACTAAAAGATGGCTGATTTTGCAGGTTACTGCCATAGTTGACGAAGAAGGCAGGCGCAGGGCAGAGAAGCAGAAGAGCTGAACTGGACAAGCAGACGATGACGACGAAGCTGCCATGGACCTGTCGTGACAGCAAGGTGACAGCAGCCTTATGAAGAGGAAAAGTCAAGTGGACCTCGATAGATAGAGAAAAATCTGCTCGTCTATCGTGTGAAAGCCAAATATTTTTCCAAGCCCCGGATCGAAAGATATGTCAAGCCAAAGCTCAAGGAGAGGAATTCCCATGAAACAAGGAGGCGGCTGAAAAGTAGGAATCCTTAGAGATTAAGTCTTTATTAGAATCTTACTTTTCATTAAAGTTGTAATCCTTGTTAACTTAGAATACTTGAGCCCAAAGCTTATATAAGGGCATAGCTTTAACCTAGGAGGCATCATACCCCATAACCGATAACCTAAACCCCTCCGTCGTTTACCCATCGTCGACATGTTCTAAAAACCCCCTAGGGCCACGGGTTGTTTTGTAAAGTAGTTGCAAGGGTTGTTTTGTTTTAGGATTTTCCAAGTTCAATAAAATAAACTTCAAGTTCTCTTATTTTGGCTTCAATATCTTGCAAGAGCATCGGGAGAGCATTGTGAGGTTATCTATTTACTTAGCATCGGGAGAGTTAAGTATACGAAAGAAATAAGAGCGCGTTCTCTAGTTTATAGTTGAACCATCTCGTGCCTAGGGATAGGGCGAGGTTAAGTGGCTAAGGAAGAATTCATACACATCGGTGTTCATCCTTCGATTCACGCCGGGAGGTATCATCAAAGACGTGATCATCGACAGACTTGGACCTAGGGATAGGCTAAGGCAGATCTGGGATTCTTGCCAAACTTGGAGTACGGAGTTGGTGTGTTCGCTGCCGCAACAGCTAACGGACAGCCGCCGCGACAGGTGCTGTCAGCGACGGGCGCGATGACAGAACTGGATTTCCTAAGCATCGCAATACCTGCACTACTGAGCAATTCAATACCAGCCCATTCTCTCTATCTTGATATTCCAACTCTTTTATTTACGTTTTTACTTATTATTCTCGTGACAACTTTCTAAACTATTTCCTTTAATTTCGTGCAGTGAAATAAGGTGAAGCTATTAGCCCAATCCCTGTGGAGACGATATCTGATACTTCGTATCACTTTACTACTTGCGTCGTGTACACTTGCACTACAATTGCGATAGACTCTTTTACACGCAACAGAATATAATAGATTTAGATAAATAATTCATCATTCGAGTTGTAGTATAGGATCACACTCAAAATAGGGTTGGCCCGCTTTTTAGAGGTCCTTGGTTTACGTGGGAATGGGGCAGGCTCTCTTCAAACTTGATATGAGAGAGACTAGATCGTGGAGTGGCAAATTCTGGGTGGTGGGATTTATTTTTGAATTTCTCGCTTGATCATCTGCCCCATGCTTTTTCGGACCATTGTCCCCTTCTCCTTAATACATCTCATGTGTATCCCCATAGAGACCGAGTACATCATTTTCGCTTTGGGGCTGCGTGGCTCACTGAAGATTCTTGTGAATCGAAAGTCCAAAAACTTTGGCAATCTTCACTTGGCTCGATTCCAGATAGACTTAGATGTGTTGGCAATGGTCTTGAAAATTGATTTAAAAGGATCACCAAGGAAAAGAAAATCCCGGTTCGAGCTCTTAAGCAAAGACTTTAGGAGTTAAATGATCTTCCTCCAAATGATGACATTCTGGAGGATATTCTCGAAACAAAAATTGCATTAAATTTAGAGGCTGATCGTGAGGAGTTGTACTGGGAACAAAGGGCAAGGGCCAACTGGTTACGAAACGGGGACCGAAATACAAAATTTTTCCATAGTTTTGCTTCGAGCTGTCGACGGAAAAATAAAATTTCTTGTTTAAGGAATGGCGATAATGTTATAGTAAATTCTGAAGCTGACATTCATGTAGTGGCTACCAGCTATTTTAAGAGTTTATTTACTTCTCAGGGATGCAGTGATCCTGGACAAATTCTCGATGGCATAAACCCCAATATTACAGGAGAGATGAATGCAGGTTTGCTGGAAAAATTTACAAAGGAGGATGTTCTAGCTGCTGTCCGCTCCATGGGCCCTTTGAAAGCAGCAGGGGAATACGGTCTGGAAGCCATCTTTTATCAGCGTTTCTGGCACATCATCGGTGAAGAGGTGGCTGATTTTTGTGTTAGCGCTGCTGAGGGTAATGAGGACTTGGCAGCCATTAACAAAACCCATATTGTCCTTATACCAAAGGCAAATGATCCTTTGTATATGTCCCAATACCGTCCTATTAGCCTGTGCAATGTGATTTTCAAAATTATTTCCAAAATGTTTGCTAATCGTCTTTAGAAAGTCCTTTGCGCATGTATTGATGAAGCACAGTGTGCCTTCATCCCCGGAAGGCTAATTTCAGACAATATTATTGTTGCCTATGAGATACTTCATGCCATGAAACTAAAAAGAATGGGAAAGATAGGAAGCTTTGCTCTTAAACTTGATATGAGCAAGGCCTATGATAGAGTTGAGTGGCCATTTCTTGAATCAGTTTTGGGAAGAATGGGTTTTGATGTGGGCTGGACTATGAGAACGATGGAGTGTGTTAAGACTGTTTCCTATGCTATTAGAATTAATGGCCAGGTTGGTGAAGCTTTCTTACCTTCACGAGGAATTTGGCAAGGGGATCCGCTAAATTCTTTTCTGTTTGTTATTTGTAGCGAGGATCTTTCAGCTCTCTTGCGAATGGGTACACAGAACGGTCGGGTCAGAGGAGTTCGCATTACGCGAGGGGCTCCCTTGGTTTCCCATCTTCTATTTGCAGATGACAATTATATCTTCGGGGATGCAATTGCCTTAGGGGCTGCTAATTTAAAGGATATTCTTTACACCTACTCTCAATGTTCGGGCCAACTTATTAATTTCGACAAGTCTAGTGTCTTTTTCAGCTCGAACGTTAATGAAGTCAACCGAGAGAATGTGTGCCGAATCCTTGAGGTATCTAGTCAATCCTGTCCGGATACTTATCTAGGGCTCCCATCCATGGTGGGAAGAAGAAAGAAGGAGTCTCTAGCTTTTATTAAGGACAAAACATCTAAGAGTTTATCTTCATAGACAACAAGATCACTGTCCTCTGGAGGAAAAGAAATTTATATCAAATCAATCATACAGGCTCTCCCCCTATATGCTATGGGGTGTTTTCTGTTTCCTCGGTCTTTATGCAATGATTTAGTCCATGTTTGCACGTTTTTGGTGGCAAAAATCAGCTAATAAAAGGGGTATGCACTGGTGTTCTTGGCATAGTCTTTGCTTGCCTAAGGAGAATGGTGGAATGAGCTTTAGAGACCTGGGATGTTTTAACATAGCCCTACTTGCTAAACAGGGTTGGCGTATCTTTTTGAATCTAACGTCTTTGGTCTCTAGAATTTTAAAAGCTAGATATTTTCCTTATTCTGATTTGCTTCAGGCATCTCTTGGTTCGCACCCCTCGTATGTTTGGAAGAGTATTTGGTCATCAAGAAAGACCCTAGAGCTTGGCATTTTTTGGAGAATTGGTAATGGTGTCTCAGTGTCTATTTGGAATGATCCATGGATTCCCCTTTTCCCTACACACCACATTACATCTCCACGGATACCTAGTCTTAATTGGGTCTCTGAACTAATCTGTCCCGAGACAAGAATGTGGAAAGAAGATTTTATTAAAGAAAATTTTAGCACTGAAGATGCTCAAGCCATCCTTTCAATTCGTTTACCAAGAGTTCCTCAACCAGATATCCTAGCGTGGGGAGGTGAACACTCTGGCCCTTTCTCAGTTCGAAGTGCTTACAGAATTCTAGTCAGAGAGCTATTTCCTAACTGCTACCCAGGTCAGTTCTATAAGTCTATATGGAGATTGAATTGCCCCTCGAAAGTTAAAATAAACTTGTGGAAATTTTCTCAGAACTTTATTCCAGTTATGCAAAATCTCTACACTAAACGAATCTCTAGCCATAACCTATGCCCTAGATGCTCAAGTGCACCAGAAACCATCAGTCATGTAAGCAGGCAATGTACGTTTGCTAAGAATGTTTGGAATACCCTAGCTATTCAGTGGCCTCCTCATGTTGAACAATTTGATTTTTGTGAGTGGCTGACATGATTGTTTGATAATTACAATAGCATCAGACATTCAGAAATAACAATATCTATTTGGGCAATTTGGTTTTCACGTAACAAATATTTTCATGAAGGAGTTTCTCAAAAATTTACAGATATGGCAAGATTCATAAAGAGTTACCTTGCCGAGTTGGGGATAATCTTTACACAGCTTGCTCATCCCCATTCCCATTCGTCTGTAAAATGGAGTGCACCTCAGGTTCCTCTTGTCAAATTAAATTTTGATGCTTGTTTCTCTCTGCAATCAAAGGTATCCTGGTCAGGCATTATTATCAGAGACTATCAGGGGTTTATTCTAGGCTCATCTTACCGTTCAAATCAAGGTGTGAACTCTGCCTTTGAATCTAAAGCCATAGCAGTAATTCAAGGTCTCTCCTTTGCAATCGACCTGGGCTTCTCTCAATTGGTGGTTGAAGGTGACTGTCAGACGCTTATCCAGAAACTCTCAATGCAGGAAGATGATAGGTCAGTTCTAAGGCCATTAATTTCAGAAGCTAAATCGATTTCTAGGGTTTTCAGAACTTGCCTCTTCAAGTTCACCGGACGGGAAGGTAACAGGGCGGCGCATGCAATGGCCTCCCTCGGACGCAGAGACACTGAAGACCGTTTTTGGGTAGATGAAGCACCAGGTGAAGCCTCCGTCGTTGCTGATCGGGACCGTCAGAGCCTGTCGAACTTCCCTTAGCTTTTCTTCTGCTACTTTTTGGGGCTTTTGCAGCTTAGCCTTAATCGTCATTGGTACCAACTCCTTAATCGTCTACAACTGCAGATATCAACCGACGTTTTGGATCATCTGATGTGTGTTTTTCCTTTGGGTTTTCTTATTTCTTTCTTCTGGCTTGGTTTTTTTCCCGAACTTTGTTTTGTTTTTTGGGACCTTTCGGTGGTTTTTTTCTTTTCAATAATATCAGATGGTACTCTTTTCAAAAAAAAGAATAGGGTTGGCCCGCTAAAGGGCCAATTTTTTTTTGGATTTTCCGAAAATTCAAAACTAGCTTTTAGATAATTTGTATCGGATTTGATTATTTGATTTTCTTCAAATATTTCAAATAAATTAATTAAAAATAAAAAAAAATCGAATATTTATATTTTCGAATTGGACCATCGAATAAACAAATCATATCACTCAAATTGAATTCTTTTACAAACCTCTAGTTGAGATACACATTTGTGTTTATGTTCAGAGCATTGTACATAGAATGTGTCTTGGCTCAAGCCTGCAAGAATGAAGCTCATGACATCGATTGTAATCTAGACGACACCTTATTAAAATTAAAAGTTTAGATGTTTTTTTAAGACTCAGGGCTTGATTATCATAACCTATTGCATTCAGTTCTGGAATCATAAGAAGGAGACTGAGAATTGGCTAAAAAGAAAGAATAAAAAAACATAGCTAAAATATTCTTATTTTACGAGACTAGAACTTTAATGGGTTAAAAATGTACAGAGATTGAGAGAATTAGGCAGCCGAGTGAGTTTGATGGAAACTTACTTTTCTAAATCGTTATATTTAGGTGTCAACAAAACTTGAATTCACAAAAAAGTTAAAATTTTCAATTGAAACCAACGCGAGATCCGATTTGATCCAAATTGTAATATTATGGACTCGACTCGAAAAAAAATTAAATAAACTTTGAGTTATAAAACTCAAATAACTAATTTTTTTTAGTAATTAATGGATTGAAAGTTCGAGTTTAGTCTCTCAACTCTAATGTATATATGTATATTGCATTTAAAAAATACGAAGAAATATTATTTTTTTGAATAGTCCAAAGTTACAAGATAATATTTGTTCATACAATTCTTAACCCTTTGACAAGGCACACACACATTGCAAACAAAAACAAATTGAACCAGGATCTCCTAAGATGAACATCATCCTCTCTTCCACTAGGACCACTCGTTGGGTTTTAAAAAAATATATTTATATATATCTTAAATGATTATAGAAAGTAGTTTGAATTGAACCAATTAGTATCAAGACATTATAAATATTTACTATTAAATTTGAAGAGAAACTCGAATAACTTGACTAAAAAAATTCAAAAAAAAGTTATAAAATAGGACTTGCTCAAAATTCTTTTTACTCGATTAGGTTGAATGCTCATCCATAGTATTTGGATGTATTAATTAAGAGTTATTATATCATGCACTGGTACTGAAAAAATAACTTTTCCACAAGCATACCTAAATTCACTTTAAAAATTAAAATTTAAATCTTTAACCTTAAAACCTAAATCATATCTCTTAAACCATAATCCCTAAATTCTAATCCCTAAAATTTAAACTCATAAACTTTAAACTCTAAATCCTAAACTAATCCGCTAAACTTTAAAATAAATCCGATTGTGAAAAAACTTTCACTTTAGTACATAGAATATTTTCTCAATAATTAATAATATTATTTATAAACAAATCTTAAATCAACGCGCAAAAAACCATTGGATTGTCTCTTGATCTAATCCTGTATCCACCCAACTCCATGAACGGTCCACAAAAGCTCAAAGGATTATATAATATATACTCCATATATTTATGTTTTATACACCCACAAAAAATAGGAAAAAAGATTAATTTTTAAAAGGCGTTATTTCCAGACAAGAGAAAATGTTGGAAATAGCGGGAATATGGCGGACCCTTGTAGTTTGTTAGGACCCTTTTCCTGTAAACCCTCTCCTCCTCCTTTTCTTCTCAAGATCCCGAGATTACCCTTCCATTCCCCCTCTAAATCCATGGCTACCCACTGTCATTGCTCCTCTAACCCTCGACCTTCGCAGCCTTCATTGCTCGTCTTCTCAGGTACCATTTTCTCATCGTTTTGATTAATAAGTATTCCAAATTTAATTGAAAAAGGTCATAGATTTGGAGTTGTTTTTTTTTTTAATTTCTATGGTGGTTTTAGGTGGGACGGCATTTAATGGCGTTGTGGAAGAGCTTAAGAAGTTAACAGTTCGCGTTGCTCATGTTCTTCCTGTTTCTGATGATGGAGGAAGTACTGCCGAGATTGTTCGAGTTCTTGGTAAAAACAAAATTACCCGTTTCTAACACGTAACTCTTATAGCAGTAATTTAGCAGTTATCAGAAAACAACCCTCAATTGAAATAGGAAACATAAGTTGTTGAATTTAAGTCTTGCAATGAAAGAAATAATTTTGCCTGCACTTGAATTGGTTAATCAGATGGCCTTATTTTCATTAGATTGTGTTTGGGTATTGTACCATGATTAGGAAAATTTCGTTGATGTGAGGTAAAAAGTTTTGTTGCTGAATTAGTGTTACGGCTTTGAAATTCGATATGTTAATCTTGATATTGTTTAGGTGGTCCTGCTGTTGGGGACATAAGGTCAAGATGTTTGAGATTGGCTGATGAAAGCACTTCCGAAGCTTTGGCTGTCCGAAGATTGCTTGGTCATCGTTTGCCTATTAATCCACAACAAGCCAAGTCGGAATGGTAGTGTTTCCCTTTGATAATTTTGATGTAGTGCTTTCATTTTAACACTATTGATTAAGTCATTTAGATTTTTTTCCCTCTGGTTCAGCCATTTTTGATAATTCGATTGCTGCTTTTCTTTTTAGTTTATGTTATTTTCAATATACTCTGTTTTATTGATAATTTTCAAAGCTACTCTTGTACATGGACATGCACACAAGCATGAATGCTCTAACATAAAGAGGCACTGCAGCCACTTAAGAGTCAGAAGATGATTCAAATAGAGCATTCTTTGTTAAGTACACCTTTTAACCTTATTCTAAACCTAAACATGGAAATTTATTACAAATTTGACAATTCTGTTTCTAAATATATAGTTTATTATGTATTAGAATAAATTGATGATTATCCACTTTTAACTCCTATTTCTTTGGATGTTTGTATTCTGAACTTTTTTATTTACTTGCTAGGTGGTAAATATGGTGGGAGTATTGAGTAATGTGCTGAGTTGAGAATTTGACAGGTACGGAATATTGGAAGAAGAACATTCACTATGGGGAGGTGTATCAAAACCATACAGGGAAACAATTCGAGCTTTTTTGGCTTACTTTCAGAATGAGGTTAGTTCTCGTGTTATTGTTATCTATACCAGATTTCATAGCATGTTATCTATTTTTCTTTTTATCAAACAGACGTACTTTATTTTGCAATGCTGTATCATCCGTATCAAATAATACTCAACTGTTAATCACCTTTTATGTCTTCTGTAATCTGCTTGGTTGAAACAATGATTGGGATGAAGATTAATATATGATATCCTTGAATACAGATTCTGAGAAGGCCTAATGAATCATTCTGTTTCAGTAACGGAAGGTACTTTGTTTTGTTGTATCTATTACCTTATCAAGGTTTCTTTTTTAGTTCATTGAAAGACTAATTGCTCCTGGAATTTCCATGCCTTAAGTATCCGTGCACTGTTGAGCATTTGGCATTATTAAGCCTGATGTGGTACCTGGTATAGAAAGTTGTTTCTATGATTCTTGTCTATGGTTTCAATTTGATTAACAACGGTTTAAGTACTACTTTTTATTTGGTTCGGTCTGTATTTTCCTTTTGTTCCACTAGAAGCTGGCTCATTCTTTTTGCTTTACTGTTTGTTGTTTCTTCCTGGGCATGGTAATGTAGATTAGTCTCAGGAGTACTAGTTCTCATGAATATGTAACTAGTATTTTGCTTTGGAGGGAGCGGAATGATAGACGTTTCAGGAATACACAAAGATCTGATTTGCTATTGCCGGGATTTATAAAAGAATCTGTAAAGCTAAACCTGTGAGGAGTTAAGATTAATAGAAGTGATTTTGTTAATAGTCAAATCCGTGCAACTTGGGAAACATAATTGTATAGATGTTATAGGTAGAGGTTTATGATATACAATGTAACGGATTACTGTTCTTTTTGGATTAATAGAATTTGGATTTATAAAAAAGCCTAGTATTTTGCTTTTCTGTCTGTTGTTTCTTTCGGGGCATGGTAGTGTAGAACTGTAGATTCGTCTCAAGAGTACTAGTTCTCATGTATATGTAACTAGTATTTTTGCAGACAATTATTACAATCTTATTGACTTTTTTTTCTGGATTGCAGCATTGGGAATTTTTTCTTTGCAGGGGCACGAGTATTTTTTCAGTCCTTAGATGCTGCTATATTTTTGTTTTCACGTGTTTCAGATATTCCAGCAGAAAGTTTGGTCCTCCCAGTCATTTCAACCAATGACAGGCTCACTTTAGGATGTGAATTATGGGTACATATGACATTCCTATCAAATTATTCAAGTCCCATTGGACACATAGTTGGTAGTTCATTGACCAGTTGTGATCTTTTCTGATTTATTCTTGTATTATTGGCCAATTTTGTTTGGTATGGGAATGATTGAATGACATAAGAATTCATCCTTGATTGGGATGGCATGTTAAAGACTATTTGTATATTTCAAGCATTAAAACCTATATATTTTTACTTAATAATTTTCTTCTTAGTAACTCGTCTTATGCAGGATGGGACAGTTATACGAGGCCAGAATGAAATTTCCCATCCAACCAACGTCAAAGGACCTGTAGAGAAGGTTTGCCAAGTTTAATTCATGATGAAATGCCTATGATAAAAGTGTCGATGAACTTTTGCATTCCAAATTTAACTTTCAGGAATAGGATATCATATTAAGACCGACACTCAGTGTGATGCCTTGATTCTCCCGTTCTCTTTGATTTTAAATCTCAAAGATGCTAGAGTTATAATGGTTGAAAAGTGAAAACCTCTTGACCTAGAGGCCAAAACATGTTATCATTGTGTTTGCTTTGGACTTTGTGGGATGGTGTGGGGAGGGAGGAATCTGGGAAGTTTGGAGTTCTTAATGCTGTTCTGTATTCAGTTTTACTGTTCTTTTTTGTTCTAGTCTTAATTGTCCCGGAGATGCTCCCCCTTGTCCTTGGAATGACCATTAATTGTTTCTGAATGAGGATTTTTTTTACTAATGATAATAAAATTTGAATCTTGTTAGTTCATGCTTTGAATGCATCGCTTTCAAACTGAAACCAATGTTCTATTAATAAAAAGTTAATGTGTAAGTTTTATATTGAGCTTCTTATTTGAGTTTCAGATTTATCAGTTGCTACATTCTTACATATAGGGAAGATCATCAGTTCCAGCTCTTCCATCAAGAATAAAAAGGGTATTCTACATGTCAAGTGAGGGTAGGAATTCACTACATGAGGTAAATGATAAGACCCTTTAGTTTTTGCTATGTTGTACATGGAATAAGATATGATTTTTTTTCATTGATTCCCTTCTTATGTGTCTACTATAATTTTTCCTACTTTTAAGTTGCATGGATTGTAATATCCACCGTTAATCTTGCAAATTTGTGTTCTTAAAATATGACTGCAAATTCCCCTTGACCAGGTTTTCCCAACTGTAAACCCAGCTGTTCTGGATCAGTTGTCCAATGTGGACTGTATAGTTTATGCTATGGGCTCTCTCTTCACTTCCCTTTGCCCATCATTGGTAACATTCTTCAATCTTTTAATATCTAACAAGGACATCCACATACCTTTTTAATATGCATTACACTTTTATACATGCAAATAAATACTCAGCCACCTTAACTTACATAGGTTCTTGAATGTGCAAACAAAAAGTATGTGCTTCAAAGTTTCCCAGGATGGTAGTTCAGATGCTACTGATGCTGATAAATGTTTTGGTGGCTTCTGTTTTTATCAGAAATGGCATTGTTATGATGGCAACAATTAGTGAATGATGACGCTTTTCAATTAGAGGAAATTCAAGTGGTATTTATTGCCTTTTAGCAATATTATTTTTGCATTTTCATGTGGGAACATTAAAGGGGATAGTTCTCTCTTTTTCTTTCTAAATTTGATTGGCATGTCATGGAAACAACTTTTTGGATGGGATATCAGGTGCCGTTTTGTTATGGGTTAGAAAATTGAAGTATATTCACCTCATCACCTGAACTTTGGCTTTTATCTGTTTTATTGGCAAACATTCAGTAATTCTTTTATTTCTTGAGTATTTTCTGATCTAGTCCAAGATTTTTCCATCTTTTTTTTAACTGTTAATATATTGTTTGTCATTCTGTGTAACTTATCTTTAGGTCTTACTCGGCATTGGGGAGATAATTTCTTCTAGGTCCTGTCCTAAGGTATCAACTTATTGAGCCATTAAAGACATACTGTTTGATGTATAGAACTGATTTGGCTCCTACCTCTGTTAGGTTCTTCTGTTGAACGGTTCTCATGATCGAGAGACAAGTGGCTTCTCTGCATCTTCTTTTGTTACTGCTATTACAGATGCTCTGAATCGTACATATGGAGATTCTCAGAATTGTTTAAGAAACCTTGTGAGTGAATAAATTTAGTTACAGTTGATAACTTGCACACTCTGCATCGGTTATGATGACTGCTTTAATTTATTCCTATTAGTGCAACCTACAACTATCTTTTTTTGAAATTGAAAACATTTTCCTTAATTAATGACTGAAGTACAGACGTTGAGACTTGAGAAGACTCAAGAATGAGTACCTTCTTGTGCCAAAAAGTTAGGAAAACAGAAAGCAGATAATCTCATTTATTGGAGTTCATTCTTTGTGCAGCCAAGTCAGTACATCAACACACTTTTGGTGCCCAAAGATGGTGAAATTTCCATAGACATCCAAAGCTTGTCTTCCCAAGGAATTGTTGATGTGGTATGTTTGCCTACAACCCTAATCCACTTCTTATCAAACCAATTTCTCACCACTGCTAGGTGAACTGACTCATATGGTCACTTACAGAGTTAGTTGTATTAAGTCAGTTTATTAGGAGGAGAACAAGTCCTAGAACTGGAAAAACCCCTGCTATTTCCTTGAGTTTCCTGTCCACTATCCACTCAGAGGGAATCTCTTTCCTTTCCGATCTCAAGCATGCAATCTTGATTAGTGTTACGAATTACGATCCATGTACTTGAGTGATTCTTGTTAACGAGGAAAACGTAGTCTACCAATGTGGTAGTCTCCTATCCTATGTATTTATATTCGAACATTTAGCACTAATGACTAAGGTACTCCATAACCTAAATACTTAAACAACTGTATTTTGGAGTTCCGTTTTATCCACTAATTCTACTATGATATGATAACAAGGTGCCGAAATATGGTTCTCTGCAGGTGGTTGTTAAGTCCATAAATGACCCAAAAGTGGGCACAATTTTTGATCCAGAGTCATTGATAGATGCTCTTGCGAATGTGGTGAGCCAATACGAAAGGACTTGAACCTCTAATCGGAGCAACATACTTTTGGGAGTCTACAAAATCATTTTATCAGATTCTTCTGAGGTATGTAGAATGGGAAATTTGTAACCCATTTCAAATATCTTCCACTTGCCCTTTTCCCCTTCAAACCTAAATGTGTTGCAATTTCTCTTCTTGTTGTAAGATTAGTCATCTACAGCTACAAATATTCCATTGCTGTATTCATTACAAATGTAACTTGCTATGTCGAGATATGCGCATATGTTGTAACCTATGGAGTTTTAATGGCATTGTAATTTCAATATATGAAATGAAAAGCATCCCCGAAAGTGGACATGATACCATGTAGCAATTTTGTCACTATTTGAGGTACATCGTTTAAGCAAATCATGTTCCTTTCTTCAATTAATTGATGATTTCAATCAGTGCTTGTATGCATCATAGCCCATTGGTTATAGTTGAATCTTCAATCAGTGGTCGTGATGCATACAACAAAGCTGCTTATAAAAACTTTCAGTTTTTATCGTCGGTGTATAAGATAATAATACTTCTAATTAATAAAAGAAACAAAAACAGTTAATGGATGTAGGAAATTAAGAAAAGAAACAGAAACAGTTAATGGGTGTAGAAAATTAAGAAATTATCAAACTTAAATGTACGAAGAAAGCACCTAACATTTCTTTAATTATTTCTATTTTTTATACTTTTATTTCAAGTTTTTGATAATTTTATAATTTGAATATATATATTTATAATTACTGGATATTAAATAATTCTATAATTTTATTTTGACACTTCTATACTTTCAATAATTTTTTATAATAAATTTACAGTTTTTAATATGTAATTATTTTATGATTTTTAAATATTTATATGATTTGAATAACTTTCTATTATTATTTTAATTAATTATATTATTTAAAATTTTAAATAATATATATATATATATGCATATATTAAATCTAAAAAGCAGCCTCCAATAAGTCGTCTAGTTCTTCGTGGGGGTTGAAAAATGCTTTTGGAGCTAAAAACTCTTTTGATAGTATACGAAATAGAGAAAAAAGAAATTTTAAAATGTTTCAATAAAACAACAATAAGGATTTAAGCCTAAGTCCTTCCTAATCATCATTTTTCTACATTAGTTGTCATGTTATCACTAACAAGTTATTAGTGGCATTGACAAAAAAATAACTCGATTAATTGTAATTCAAAATTCAAAAGATTCAATTCGATTATTGTTTCCGATTAGACTATTTAATTTTTTTAATCATTTAAGTCAATAAAAATGTGAAATCGACCGTGTTTGTTAGAAATTTTCGGAGGTGAGACATGATAATAGCTTGGTTTGATCATAAAAGATTGTACATGGCTTAACTGCTTAAGTTGGTCAATAAATTCCGGCCAAGACGTGGAAATGTTAAATGTATCAGTATAATACTAGTGGGAACAAAATTCCTCATTCCCCTTTTTATCATTTTCCCATGTCCCCGCTCATTGAATTAATGGCCTCATTATTCATTGATTAGATTACACTAATGTAAAATTAAAAGGAGAAAACTTTATTTACCTAGTGAGTAACTTACTCACTTGAATTAATACATTAGCTAATGTTTATTTTTTTGCCGTTTTCAATTATATTTTTATTCATGTGACAAAAATTTTAGAAAATATAATCTTATATTTGTTACGTTTGTTTATTTTTAAATGATTAAAAATTATTTTATTTTATAGATAATTATATAATTTTATTTTTAAATTTAGACAAAATTATTGTCTATAAAAAATAAATCAAATACACTTACATTTTCAATAATGTTTCACGGATTATTGCCACATAACTTTAATTAATTAATTATGTTTTTCTTTTTTACATTATGCTCTATTTATATCTAACAAAATATAATTTGTATTTTTATTCTACAATAATTATGAAATCTATTAAATTAAAATTTTCCTTATATTATCTGTTATTTATGGATTAGTTCTCGTTCTCCAATTTGATAATTTTTAGTCATATAATTTAGTTATATTGTATTGGTATATGAGTCAATTGCAATCTCAAATTTTAAAAAGTACATGAATCGAACCCAACAAGTGGTCTCATTCTTCAATTTGACAAATTTAAGTCATATGATTTAGTTATAATGTCTTAGTATTATGAGTGAATTGAAGTTTTAAAAATTAAAAAGTATATGAATCGAACCCAACGAGTGGTCTTAGTGGAAAGAAAGATTATATTATGCTTCTCTTAAAGGACCTGAGTTCGAGCAACTTTGTCTGCAAAATGTATTTGTATGTCTATCAAAATATTAAAAAAAGTATGAACATATATGCTATCATGTAATTGCACCAATTTTATTTTTAAAAAAATACATGAATCGAAACTATCAAAATTAGAATACATGAACTATTGACTTTTTTTTTTGTTCTAAAAGAACAAAAATCAATCATTTCATTTTAATTTCAAAATATTATATTTTTTCAAGGGCTATTATTTGAAGCAATGTCACACTCGTTAATCCAAAAACTAGCAGAACGTGATATTACGACGAATCAAAATATATATTTTTTGAAATAGCATAGTTTTTTTATTATATTAAAAAATAAAATATTAATTATATTACATTTATAGTTATGAAAATTATTTATGACGTAAAGATGTATTAATTGTATTGTAGTTATAAACATTATTTATTGATAAAATTTAAAAAGTGTATTAATTGTATTCTATTTATTACTTATTAAAAGATATATTTTTTTACATTTATTAGTTAGTAAATTATGTGCCACCTTAGCTGGGTAATTTATTCACGGGAAGATGTAGCATTTGCCCAAATTAAAGTTAAATAACTTTACGTTATATATGTGCGCCTAATGATTAGATTAATTAATCCAATCCAATTGAATTATCAAAAATTAAATGCTAGATTTAAATATCAGATATCGTTTTTTTTTTCTCAATACGAAATGTTGAAGCTAGATTTTGAATAAGCAAACCCAATTCACACACAAACCCTATCATGATTCATGAAATTTAATTTAATGCTTTATCATTGTGGACTACATGATACCACATATTAGATGAAATAATTATTATATCTATTTTAAAATTTTAAAAATCATTTATTTATTAATGATGTATTATAAAAAGTTTTATTTTTCTATCATATATAAATTGAATAAATTATACATATGTCGCTCTAAATAAGTTAATGCTTTGGTCGTCAAATTATTAAAAAGATTACAAAATGATTTTTTTTCTTTCCGAAAGGTGATTTGACAACCAAAACATTACAAATGATTTTATTTTGAAAGATTATAATATGTATGTCTGCAAGGTGATTTATTTGTAAAGGGTAATTATTCAATACATCAGCGTTTATAGTTTAAGTTTAGGGTGTGACTAAAATTTTGAGTTTATAGTTAAAATTTAAGGTTTATAGGTTTAAACCTAAATCTCTCACTATATTAACTTAAAACTTAAACCATAACATCTAAACTTAAAATATGAGTTCTTAGCTCCAAAATTATAACATTTATAAGAACTTTTAGTTTCTACGACGTGATTGCACCTTACAAACGCTAAAGACGAGATCGCGTGCTTAGATCACCACTAATGAGTGAAGAACATTCAGAGCCAAAAGCTACGTATTCTATGATAATAATAAAGCCAAACCTAAAAAGGATTACATGCAGTCATTGTTGTTCATTGTATTCCATGATAAATACAAATTTAAGGATTGCGACGAATGAATTTTAGTGTAATATTATATATAAATTTTGATTCTGTGTGATTGTTTTTGCGAAACTTTTTATTTTATTCAGTGTTCTTTTAATCAAAGAGTCAAAGATTCGTCCATTAGAGAAAAGAAAATACACACGCAACTGGTAGCTTAAGTCCACAACATACAAGTTCAATTTACAGACTATTAAAATTGTTATTAACGTATTATATAGTTTTACGTTTAAATATTATATACATAAATAATTATCTTTATCTTATATGAAAATGAATTGATATGTTTATTGTTTAAAATGTGTTAATTTAATCAAAATTAAAGTTTCACGTATATTTTTTTTGCTAGGCGAAATAAATTTATTTATTAATAGAGGTTTCAAAACATAGATAATCAATTCAAACTAAAATAAGAGAAGAAAAAGTAATATAACGTGTAAAATTGTACAAAATCAAAGTTCATGTATAACATTACATATTTAACCAAAGTTTATTAATGTTAATATTTAAACAAATAAATGCTTTATTTTGTTTAGGTTTTTATTAATATTAGATTTTATCTATTTCATTCACCGTTTTAAGTTATTTCATATTGGTTTATATACAGTTAATTAGTTCAGGTTGAAAATATTAAAAACAATCCTCATCGACCTACCGTTATATAATGAAAAATTACATTAATCGAATCAATTAAACTAACTAATATTAGTAAATTAGTTTGCATTCCCGTATAATGAGCAAGTTAATGCTGAGTATAGACATAACAAAGCCATGGACCTGTATATTAGAAGTTCTGCAGAAATTGATGTTCGGGCCAAACCAGAAAGTCAACCTCATTGTGTCGTGCTTTCATTATTTTGTTTGAGCTGATGATGGTAGGGATGGATATTTGATCAAGTCGAGTCGAATTTAATAATTTAATTTTTTTAGTCGAGCTTTATACAACCTACTGAGAATGATAGGTAATAAACAAAGCTTAGAAACCCTTAAATTGGAAATTAGGAGTGAGAAGGGGTCCATGCCATGCGTGCATATGGAAACCGATTCACAGATAATCCGAAACATGGCATTATCATTAGGAGGGACCAGAGCAGTGCTAACCTTCAAAAGTTGGACGTTCAAAGGTGTAATAGAGTATATACACAACTTTTTGAACGTGTAGATGTCACTTACAGTCAAACTTTTGAACATCTAGATGTCTCTTATAGTCAAGTTTGTCATTTTCTCGATGTTTCTTAGGTTGGATAGTATAAAATCTGATGTTTGTAAGCGGGACGAGTCCAGAAATTTAAGTTTGGTGGTTCATCTATTTACCTTATTTAGAGGTCTTCGAATTCATCCAGACAATCAGTTTGACGACACCAGACTAAATTAGGGGTGAGCGTTCGATCGAGTCGAGTCAAGTCAAAAAATTTCGAGTTATTTGAGTTGACGAGTCATATTTTACAACTCAAACTTTATTTGAATTTTTTTCGATTCGAGTCGAGTTTAAGAAATTCGATTCGAGTCGAGTCGAGTCGAGTTTTTGAGTTCCTATAAAAATTTAATTGTAATTATTTATCATGTTATAGTAGGGTTTGATTCTAATTTAAACTCCTTTTTCTAATCATATAAGATATGCACATATATATTTTTTTACATGTGACAATAGTTCTTCATATTTTTATATATCAGTATGTATATATCATAAACAATAGAGGGACTCGTCTCGAACTTAAAAATAAATCCACTAATTACTAATAATTTCGAGTTATTCGAGTTATTCGAATTTCCATTTTACAACTCAAACTTTATTTGAAATTTTTTCGAGTTATTCGAGTTTATGAAATTTCGAGTCGAGTCAAGACGAGTCGAGTATTTTTGCCTCGAGTTGAGTCGAGTTATTCGATTTTTTCGAGTCGAGTCGAGTTTTGTTCACCCCTAGACTAAATAAGCATAAAAATATATTTTGTTAAACAAATATTTATGTATGAAAAAAGAATTAAAAAATAATAACAATCCTCAATTGATAAAAGTAACAAGAAAGTTGAATTGATAAAGGGATGAGTAAAGAAATTCGGGATCAACCACTTTTTCTTGTCAAATAAGACGTTCAAAGAGATAAATGTAATATTGTGAAAGTTCTTCCGAGTTTCAAAGACAAATGTTATCAAAGTTCGAACATTTGATGATTGACCAAAATGTAATTTTTGTAACAGTAATTTTTTTAAGTATGAAGGGTGACCCAAATGTAACCTTATCCATAATTGAGTGACCCAAATATAACCTTACTCATAATTGAGTGACTCAAATATAACCTTACCCATATTTAAGTGATTAAAATGTAACTTTTAAAAATTAGGTGACCCAAATATAGCATTATTATAATTGAGTAATCTTCATTATAGTTTACCCAAAAAATTAATGGTGGGTCACACGGCCCACCAGATATTTAAATAGATTCACCCATGTTTGTAAGAAAGGTCTTGAGTTTATGTTTTATATATGAAAAAATAATGATGTTAAATTACTTTGCCTTCTTATAGAGCTGACTTAACTCCAACTATTTTTTTAGATTCATGTGGCAATCAAATATTAAGGTCTTAAGACTATATAAAAAATAAATTACAGTTTTGGTATATTAACAATATAATTTATCGACTTCAGAATTTTTAAAACAAATTCACATCCATACATTCACATACTACATTATTATCACCGTTGTGTCTCGTGCTCTTGACTCAAATCTAGAGATGAACCCCTACTCATCATTAAGTCAAACATGTTTTATTTACTTTAGAGTTTAAATAGATATCACGTGTCTCATTTATACGTTATTTATAGGTTTTAAAAAGGTAAAATAACCTTATTGGCATTTCTAAGGGTGATAATGAGTATAATTGACTCGCGAGATTTCGAGCTCGACTCGGTCAAAGTTCGATTCGAGTGAGCTCGACTCAGGTTCGACTCGAGATCTTAATAAATTAAGCTGAGTCGACTCAAGTTCGGCTCGAAAAGCTCATAAACAAGCTCGAAATAATTATATATGCACTACATATGCACTAAAAGTAATATATGTTTAACAAAAGAAAAAAGAATAAAATAAATTAGGAAAAATTCACTAAAAGTAAATTAATTAAAATAAATTGGACATTTTCCTTAGTTGGTTATTGTTTGATTTTGTATTTTCTTTGATTATGTGTTTGTATTGTATGAATATTTCTTGATTATTTGGATTAATCTAATTTTTGACACTTTTTTTTCGACATTAAATTTTAATTAAATCATCTATTGAGAAAGAATATTAATCAAATCTAGCATAAAACTTATGATAGTAAGAGATAATGTTAGAGGTGGATTCGAACGGGACTCTCATCACCAAGGGAAATCAGTCATCACATCCATACACAATTTAAAGAATAAAGCTAAAAAAAATATAACGATACAAAACATTGGACACTTAATTTAAAGAAAAAATTTAGAAAATCTAAAAAATATAGATTTTTATTTGACATCCATATGCGACAAACTTTGTTTTCGAACATAATAGCCGGCCATTCATTCATTCAAACAAAAGACATACAGAGAAGTTTTGTGGGTCTGAGTTTAATGTACTTATTCTATACCCACACGTGGGGAGGTCAACAAGTTTTATAGTAAACCTTTTCCCCATCAATCATAATCAATCATTAAATTTAATTTAGGGTAAAGTACACAAACGGTGACTGAACTTTGTTAAAAAAACAAAATGGTAATCAAACTTTCAAAAATTACAAAATAGCAATTAAATTTTATGTTTTATAACAAAATGGTAACTAAACGTTAGATGCCGTTAAGTGGCTGTTATAAACTTTGGTATAATAACGCATTTAGTCCTTCATATTTATACATTCAATCAATTTAGTCCTAATTCGAAACAATTCACTAAATTTAGCCCTCGTTATTTACGTATTCTTTCAATTTGGTCCTTAAAGTAAAATTCCAAAGTATGATAACATGATAAATAATTACAATTAAATTTTTATAGGAACTCAAAAACTCGACTCGACTCGAATTGAAAAAATTCAAATAAAGTTTGAGTTGTAAAATATGACGCGACAACTCGAATAACTCAAAATTTTTTGACTCGACTCGATCGAACGTTCATCTCTATCTTAAGATATGACGCGTCAACTCGAATAACTTGAAATATTCGAATATTTTAAATCAATTTTTCCTTTTAAATCAAATATTTTTTAAAATAGAATATTTAAATCACATCGAATATTTAATATCTACTTTAAATATTCAATTCAATTTAAAAATATTCGATTTAAAAGAAAAAATGATTGAAAATATTTGAATATTTAATAACCATTTTAAATATTTTTCTTTTAAATATTCAAATATTTAATAACTACTTTAAATATTTATTATATATTCGAATATTTTAAATCAATTTTTCCTTTTTAAGTCAAATATTTTTAAATTAAATCGAATATTTAAAGTAGTTATTAAATATTCGATGTGATTTAAAAGAAAAAAATGATTTAAAATATTCGAATATTTCGAGTTGACGTGTCATACCTTAAGATAGAGGTGAGCGTTCGATCGAGTCTAGCCAAAAAATTTTGAGTTATTCGAGCTGACGCATCATATTTTACAACTCAAACTTTATTTGAAATTTTTTCGATTCGAGTCGAATCGAGTTTTCGATTTCCTATAAAAATTTAATTAAATATTCGAATATTTTAAATCATTTTTTTTCTTTTAAATCGAATATTTTTAAATTAAATTAAATATTTAAATTAGTTATTAAATATTCGACGTGATTTGAATATGAAAATATTAAATATTCTATTTTAAAAAATAATCGATTTAAAAGAAAAAAATGATTTAAAATATTCGAATATTTCGAGTTATTCGAGTTGACGCGTCATATCTTAAGATAGAGGTGAGCGTTCGATCGAGTCGAGTCAAAATATTTCGAGCTATTCAAGTTTACGCATCATATTTTACAACTCAAACTTTATTTGAATTTTTTTCGATTCGAGACGAGTCGAGTTTTCGAGTTCCTATAAAAATTTAATTAAATATTTGAATATTTAAAATCATTTTTTCTTTTAAATCGAATATTTAAAGTTGTTATTAAATAATCAATGTGATTTAAATATGAAAATATTAAATATTCTATTTAAAAGAAAAATGATTTTAAATATTTGAATATAGAGTTATTCGAGTTGACGCGTCATATCTTAAGATAGAGATGAGCGTTCGATCGAGTCGAGTCAAAATTTTTTTGAGTTATTCGAGTTGACGCGTCATATTTTACAACTCAAACTTTATTTGAAATTTTTTCGATTTGAGTCGAGTTTTCGAGTTCCTACAAAAAATTAATTGTAATTATTATCATGTTACCATACTTTGGAATTTTGCTTTAAGGACCAAATTGAAAGAATACGTAAATAACGAGGGCTAAATTTAGTGAATTGTTTCGAATTAGGATTAAATTGATTGAATGTATAAATATGAAGGACTAAATGTGTAATTATGCCAAAGTTTATAACAGCCACTTAACGACATTTAACGTCTAGTTACCATTTTGTTACAAAACATAAAGTTTAATTGCTATTTTGTGATTTTTTGAAAGTTTGGTTACCATTTTGTTTTTTCTACCAAAGTTCAGTGACCGTCTGTGTACTTTACCCTTTAATTTATGTTGCAAAGAAAATTACTATACAATTATCGGAAGATAGTTTAACTCAATAAGTCTATTTAAAAAATAGATGATGTTCATCTTAAGATATGCGGGTTTAACTCGTTCTGTTTATAAGGTGTATGATTATTGTCAAAAAGTTAAAAATATGTATGATCAGATATTACCTTATAATCATCTTTAGACTATTAAAAAAATTATCGGAATATAGTTACAGTAGAATATCTATAAATTAATACTCGATAAACTAATAAATTTTGGTCCGGACTGGTTCGAAGGTCTAAATTAATAATTTCGATAAATTAATAAGATAATATTTTTTTGAAAGACCCTTATATAAATTTATCGTCCCATCAATTTTATAATTTAATAATTCTATAAATTACAAATATAACTAGAACAACTTAGTAAAATATC
The DNA here is from genome assembly GCA_958450335.1 of Hibiscus tridactylites. Classification (NCBI taxonomy): domain Eukaryota; kingdom Viridiplantae; phylum Streptophyta; class Magnoliopsida; order Malvales; family Malvaceae; genus Hibiscus; species Hibiscus tridactylites. The sequence goes on along the minus strand of OY288270.1, from coordinate 92,867,560 downwards.
ATTCTTATACTCACATAGTGTTTTACGTATTGATCTATCATGGTTGATATTTGGACACCTTTTAGATGTGAAACCATGTTTAGTTGGTTTTGATTTGGATTGACTAATTAGGAATGTTTGATGTTGATTATATAGTAGTTGATTTCCTTACCATACATGAACTTGCAAGTTTTAGCTAGTACTATGTACTACAATGAACTTTGTTTTTTTAGGGGTATGTATTATATTTAATTAGTCACATTATACATGAGCATCGTTCAATTAGTCAATACAATATATATGTTTTATTCATGAAGAATAATATAGGTTCGTTGAATCGAAAAAGATCTCTTTAAATTAACAAATTATTAATTTATCGATTAATTAATATATCTTTAAATTAATAAAATTACATTATATCGACATTACTAATTTATAGAGGTTTTACTGTATTTAGTGTGGGGCATAATATGAGAGCTGAAAACGACAAATGATTTCTATTTTTGTTTTTTTATAAAAATCGCTGCTCTTTTTAATGTCTCTTTCTATGTTTGAACACTAAAAAAATTTAAAGTTTAAGTCAGAATTCTAAATTCTAAATTACAAACCATAAACCTTAAAAATATACTATACCATTAATTCTTTAACTCTAACCTTAAACTTTAACTCTAAACTCTAAACTCTAAACGTAATTATCTAGCGTGGGAACGTAAATGTAATTATTTTGTGGCCAATAAGAGGATTGCTATTTAAACCGGGGCTATAGCCATGGATTGATCTATAAATAGAGAGCTCGTCTGCATCGGTTCTTCACTCCAATTCAAGCCTAACCAGTGAGCAATGGCTTTCACACTCAAAATCAAGTTTTTTACTTTTATGTTTATTGTTTGTGTGGCTCTGGCATCTGCCATGTCCCGCATGGTGGATGAAACCATCGTTGCCGAGAGACACAGGCAATGGATGGTTCAGTATGGACGATCCTACGCGACGCAGGAAGAGCAGACTATGCGTTTCCAGACATTCAAAAACAATCTGGAATTCATACACAACTTCAATAACATGGGGAATCAAACTTACAAGTTAAGCGTCAATGAATTTGCCGACTTAACTAACGAAGAATTCTTAACCTATTATGCTGGATACACGTTCTATCCTAACGAAACTTCACTTAAACCTAAGAGGTTTCGATATGAAAATCTGACTAATGTCCCGGAGAGCATTGACTGGAGGAAGAAAGGGGCTGTCACTGGGATTAAGAACCAAGCTTCTTGTGGTAAGAGATGCTATGAATTAATCTAGTAAAACAATAATTCATTGTTTAAACTCGTGTTTCTTGCATGTATATACAGGAAGTTGCTGGGCATTCTCAGCTATCGCGGCAGTGGAAGGCGCCGTGAAGATCAAAACCGGTCAGCTATTGTCACTCTCCGAGCAACAAGTGGTTGACTGCGCCAGGACCAAAAGATCTCACGGCTGCGATGGTGGTTATATGGATGAGGCGTTCAACTACATTGTTAGAAACCAGGGGATCGCCAAGGAATCGAAATATCGGTACACGGCCAAGGATGGGAAATGCAGTGGTCAAAAGGAAACATTCAGAGCGGCGCAGATCGTCGGGTACGAGGATGTACCTAAGGACAATGAAGAAGCAGTCTTAAAGGCCGCTAGCCAGCAACCAGTCTCAGTGGCCCTTGATGGCGCTGGATATGGATTCCAGTTTTACTCGGGAGGTGTTTTCGGCGGAGCATGCCGGACCAGATTAAACCATGCGGTTACCGTTGTTGGGTATGGAACAAGTGAAGATGGGATCAAGTACTGGTTAGTGAAGAACTCGTGGGGCAAATCTTGGGGTGAAAATGGTTACATGAGGATCAAGAGAGATGTTCATTCCAAAAAAGGGCATTGTGGCATCGCCAACAAACCTTCCTACCCACTTGCATGAATATATATACATATATATATATATATATATAAGAGGTATCTCGAGTGCCTCGTGTATGAAAATAACAATGTTGTATGATTGTTTAATATTGATCATGTAAATGTGATTTCCCATAAAGAATAAATAAACTGGTAATGTTGAAGACATTACTCTTAAAATAACTGTTTTTGAGAATTATTATTTTTTAAATAAATTTAACAATTTACATCTTAAACCAAATATTAAAAATAAAATAGATTCGAGAAGCAAACCCGGCTTAGAGCAGAACACCTTGAGCGCCTGCTCAAGGCCCCACTCTTTTGGGGACTCATAAAGCGTGCAATTAACAAACGGTGAAAAAGCAATTCAATGCACCATTGATTGTAAACAAAATTTTTCATATGGCCCCACTTTGTCCTTAGGTAATGCCAACATTCAATGCTTTCATTGTTTCTATCATTCTTTGATATGCCCCCAATGAACAATTTATTGTTTCTATCATTGCTCGTAAACAATTGAAAAGGATTTTAAACGTTATTATATTAAAAACAAATAAACAGAAAATTAAGCATTTATGTTAGAAAAACTGATTGTATACAAATGGTTTGCCTAAAACAATTGTTTTCAATTTTTTTTACTTATATCGGGAAACTTGATGGTTAACAAACGTGGTTATATTTAAAGGAGAAATTTTTTTATATACAAGTTGTGTAAGTTAAAGTTTATACGAGTTTTTTAATTTTAGGGGTTAGGGTTGTAGTTTATAGTTAAAAGTTTAGGCATTTATGTTTTAAGGTTTAGAATTTGAGATTTAAGGTTTGTGTTTAGGGTTTAGATTGTAGGATGTTAGGGATAGGAATTTAACATTTAGGTTTTATAAGATAAAAATGCAAGCTTGTATAAAATAAATTTTACACCGCTTATGTATCCAGGTATTACCCTATTTATAATGGGAAAGAATTAATTCAAATTGTATTAAAAAATAAATAAACGGTAACATAATTTAAGAATAGCCTTTAAAAAATAAATTCCAAGACATTCAATTTCTATTTAGTCTTTATTAATTGAATATAACAAACGTTGTTATATTGAAGTTGTTTATAAGGATTTGATTGATGAATTTGCATCAAAAAATGCTCGAAAAACGAATTTTTTTAAGTGATATTTTTGTAATTTGGTGGTTACTTTTAAGATGATTTTTTAATAAAACAATAAAAAATGTGTTAAAAGAGTTTAATCGTGGATCTATGATTAATTAATGAAATTTTATAATAATTTAAATAAATAAAATATATTTTAATTTCATAGGGGCCTATTTTGAGTTTTTGCTCAGGGCCCCGAAAATATCCGAGACGGCCTTGCGCGTGAGAAAATGTTAGCATCCATGACTTCTAATATTGTACTTGTAGATTACATGTTGTTTCGAAACTTACGAATTTAACATAATCAAAACGGATTTGAGAATTGGTTTCGCGTGAAGACGGATTATCATCATATAACACCCAAAACTAATACCTAATTGATTACATGTTGTATTAATAGTGGAAGTTACGAGTCCGATGTTTAAATTTTGTATTAAAAATATTTGGTTGAACTAAGATAATGGTTGAAAATGAGATTTGCTTAAAGCATACACTATACATTGTCCTTATGGACAAGAACAAATGCAAGACTTTAAGTTAGGAGAACAAACCTATAAAATTTAGAAGGAACAAACTTATAGAATTTTAGGGGAGGCGAAAATAAATTTTCAATAGAAAATATATAAAATTTATAAGTCATATACGAATTTTAAATTTTTAAACGGAGTGATTGTCCCCTTTAATCCTCCTCAGTCTATCCCGGCTTGAGGATATTTGATAGTATTTATAAGACCATGCAAGCAAAAAAAATAGTAAAATATTATATTGTGGAGAGTGATTTTAGGGATTAGTTTGACCAGATAAAAATAAAATAAAATAAAAATCCAAAAACGATCTGGATTGTAGTATTTGCAATAATTTGAACTTTTAGACATAAGTCTCATGCATGAAAAGACCACATTAATTTTTCACTTATAAGTCCAATAAGAATAATTTGTATTTAAATAAAAGTTAATGTGTTTCACTAATGATATGCGATTCATTGTATTCTTTTGAAATATTAACATATTTTTTAAAACAAAATTCTTCACATATTTCAAAAGAATGATAAAAAGAATTGAAAATAGTTTGTTGAGTATTCTGATGTAATGTATTTATTTTGTTATCTTTTTAAATTATAAATTAAATTTTAGTCAATGAAACATAACTTACTCAGTAATTGGTAAAATAAGTTTCAATGAACCAATAACTTATTATTATATGTTAATTTTCTCATTGATCACATAATATATAGCATTGCTTTCTATCGCGGTTGTGCGCTAATACGTCATATGTATGCTTGGATTTTTATAAGTGCTTTAGAAATTTTGTTGTAAATTTCATAAAAACGATTCTACTTCATACTTATATAGATTAAGCCATTAAGTGTATTACGCAGATCAATAAACTACGATGAAATTTATGAACTTGATTAAAAAATTTAGTCACTGTCACCACCCTTATAATTTTTAACAAAAAAAAATAATAATTTTATAATATTCTTACCACCAAATCAACCAATGACTTGTTATTATCCATATAAAACATCTTCATGGGTTCTCTAATCACAAAGGCTGAATTATCAACATTATTAATTTTTTAAATTGGCATAAATTCTTTTCCCTCGATATTTTATATACAAAATTTCCCCTAGAGGTTTAGTCAAGGAATTGTCCAAAATTATTTTTAACTTCGCATAATCAATTAATATCACATACTAATCTTTGTAATAACTTTTTTTACTTGACAATGAAGGTCGTGTCGAAACTATTAGTTTTATATATAGCAGAATACAAGTAAAGAAAAAAATTTACCACTTAGTTTCATTATATAAAGAAATAAATTTAGACCTTATAGTAAAATTTTATCTAAAAATATGACAAGAGAATATATAGGCCCTGTTTGGCAATTAGCGGATAGCTGATAGCGGATTACATTAGCTGATAGCTGATTGCATTAGCTGATTTGACTAACGGATTGTATTAGCTGATTGTATAAAAGTGTTTGGTAAAGTTAACTGATAGCTGATAGCTGTTTGATTATTTAAACAAGCAAAATGACATATAAGGACATGGTTATATTCAATACTTGTTTGAATAATTTATCAGTTATGAATATTTTTTATCTAATAAATATTAATTAGATTTGTAAAAATTATTTTTAATATAAATTTTGTAAACATATTTGAAAGATTTATATATTAATTTATTATTTATATAATTATTAAAAAAAATACATGCACATATAAATATGTGATAATAAAAAAATAGAATTAACTTACAAATGTCACCATATAAATTAGTAGTAACAACAAATAAGTCCAATATTTAATACGTTATTATTTATATTAAAAATGTTATTATTTAATTTAGGTTATTTAGAAATTTTTTATAATTGTTAAGGGTAAAAGAGTCATTACAACTCTAATATCAAACCTCTAATCTCAAAAAGCTCATATTAGGAGCTTTTTCAAAATTAGCTTTTTCACCCCAATCCGCTCTTTCAATCCGCTATTTACCAAACATCAATATTAGCGGATTTGACTAATCAAACCTCTAATTATACCTCAAACCTCTAATTTTTGCCCAAACCGCTGTTTACCAAACATGGCCATAAAGTTTTTAGACCAATAATAATTTATTAATCATATAATTATAATTTTGGTAAAAAAATAATAAATTTATAAATTATAAAATAAACACATAATAAGTACACGATAGCTTATTTGGCATCTTCTTCAAATGATTTGAGTAAATGCTACTCCTTTCATTTCTTCAACTATTCAATGATTTCATTCAGTCCTTGTATCAAATCATTTTCACAGAAACATCTTACTGGTATGAATTTTTTTTTGTCTCTTTTCGGTGCTCTACTTATTTATACATCCACGCTTAAAATTTAGAGTTAAGGTTTATTATTAGGGTTTAAGAAATTTAAAGTAGGTGTATTTTTTAGGGCATATAATGTAGGGTTTAGGCAGGGACGGAGCTAGGATTTGAAGTTGAGGGGGGTAAAACATAAATTTTGAAAGGTGGGGGGGCAAATTTACAATTATCCCAATTTTTTCAAAAAAATATAAAAATTTAAAGGGTTAAAAAAAATTTCCCCCTACCGGGGGGCCACAGCCCCACCCATTGGAGCTGTGGCTCCGTCACTGGGTTTAGGATTTAAAATTTAGGGTTAGGGCTTAGAATTTAATTTTATATCATCTTTTAATGTTGTGGCATAAGCAAGGACACCGAAAAAGAGCAGCTGATTTTTATCCCTATTTTTATACTATATAGTTGATTTTTCTTAGAATGTAATAGTCGTATAAAAAAGACAAATTCCCAGGTCTACACGCTTGTGAAATGGACTATGATGATTTGTCAATCGAAGCCTCATTTTATTTTTTAAACAATTAAAAAAACACAATTTTTATTTTATTTGAAAATATGAAAATTTAAGCTAAGCAATAAAGAATTAGGAGACTTGACTGAGGAAAACCTATGCTTGCTTGATAAATACCGGATAGACTATATAATCTTACAGTAAATTTTCATTACCAAAACCGATCAACATATCGTCTGAACTGTTGGAAGACAGGAAGTTACTTTCAGTTGAACTAACAACGATGTTCAAATTCAATTAAAGGGGAAAAGAAAGAGAAGAATTTTACAATTTTTCACCTCCAGAAGCTAGGTGTTCCCATAACAAAGTATCAGACTTTATCACTCACTAATGAACAGAATAATTTATACAAAAAGTTAATTGTTTGACATTTTTGCATAATACATGTATATATGTCCATGACGGACTCAAATTTTTGTGTTAAGGCGTAGGGACGAAGCTAAGATTTAAGGTTAGAGAGCAAAACATAAATGTTTGAAAGTTTGGGCAAATTTAAAAATAAATTAATTTTTAAAAAATTTTATATAGAGGAAAAAAGTAAAAAAAATAAGTTTTTTTCGGGTGAGAGCAATTGCCCCTCCCCACCCCTTAATAGTTCTGTCACTGTTAGGAGGCAAATCTATAAAATTTTAGAAGGGCGAAAATAAATTTTCAATAGAAATTTTTTAAAGGGACGACTGCTCTTCTAGGCCCCTGGGCCATCCCTGTATACGTCTAGTGATCCTATCACTTTTTTAATACAAAATCAAGCCGAGAGAAAGGAGAAAAAAGTGCCCACAATTTTATTTATACCTCTGAGTCAAAGACTCGACATACACATAGTAGAGAAGATGCAACGCGAACAAAACATTAATAAGAAGCAACGAACGCATAGGACTACACGGTCCAAACCCCACACTACAACAGACATAAGAACAGGCAAAGCTGGAGAGAGGAGCGAACCAGCTTCCGTATAATATTACATAATTATAACAGGAAGAACGAAGAAGTAATATTGTTCATTGCATGCAATGTATCTCAATCAAATATCATTGTTATGAATCAAACATAATACCTGCAACCGTATAATATTACACATAACCGGGAACTCGCCACCTAATATGTTGGGTACTCTTTAGCCAACCCATGTCACAGGCCAAACATATAATATTGGGTCCTCAATGCCCAATCTGTGCCACTTAGGCCAATCACATAATATTAGCTTACCCGCGCCACACACACGGTCGTATAGAACAATATGAAGGTTCTTACTATTTCCATTGGCAATAAGCACCTCTTTGGAGACCCCATCTATAAACAATTCTAGTTTTCTGGAGATAACATGAACATCCAGAATGGACTGTATTGAGTTCCATTTGACTTATACTTGGTGTTGCACTTGCATCTATGTACCATTCAATAAATCAATGATTTAGCCAAAAGAAAAAAATATCAACATCCGAAAACACGATCCGGCATCCAACCGAGGCCTTTGGAAAGGCTAACAATTTCCTCAAAGAATGGAAATGGAGAGAGCCATTTTTTTCAGTACATGCGAGGTATCCAGAAAATATGAAATCATCAAGTGGGAGGGGAAGGACTAAAACCAGGAAAGCTAGGCCACAAGGCAAACTTATTTTTTGGGAGACTAATATTCGAATGCAGGCAGATAAGAACAACTCTGCTGTATAACAAATCATGAAACATGGCTTCTTTGTTCCTACTTTCATTGCATAAAGCATAAAACTATTTCCATTAACACCATGATGATACAGAGAAGAAGACTCAAACATCTCCCATTCTTCATTTTTGACAACAAAACAACGGATCACTCATGGAACTTCATCCACTAACAGATATTCCAATTTCATAGGATTATTATCCATCTACCATACGAATCTAACATACTTATCACATTAGTAGCTAACATCAATTCATATCAACTTACCGAATTGCTTCAACATGGAATAGCCAGATGACTGAAACTAAAGCTTAGACACACAAATATGAATCAAGCTAACTGAACGTATGTAACAAAAACAGACCAAAGCATATACATTTTGCAAGTAAATTGTTCAAACAAATTATTCATCAGATATCCATAAATGCCAAGTAACCAATTAGACAAAGCACTCAATCGTATAAGACCATGAAAACGAAGGTTTCGATCAATGAATATTGCACAACTGAACCAACAAAACAAGCATTTTCCCAAGTTCTTGCCTAAATTATCCTCTGAACATCATAAAAAGACAAAAAAAGAAAGAGAAAGTTTAGCGCTTCCCACTGTTGGGATTGGATTTGGTGCAAAGAACCTTCCTGCCCTTAGCACGTCTACGTTTCAGAATTGCTCTCCCACTGGTGGTTCTCATTCTTCTACGGAATCCATGAGTTCGAGCCAGAGATTTCCGGGACCTGTTCCTCTTGGTTTGACAAAGAGCAGCCTTTCCGGCCCTGACCACCAAGCCTCGCCTTTTGTCATTCTTCAGCCCGTAATTTGAACCAAAAGCAGTCCCCAAAGATAACCCTACCAACAAATTCGAAATTAATAGCCATTGAAAGAAATGAGTAAAGAAGCAGAATGGGAAATCTTATTACCTGAAAAGGAAGAAGGGAAGGAGAGAGATGAGGAGGAAGAAGGGAGAAAGGAGCAGTGAAGAAGTGAAGAGCGAGGTTTGGGGGAGATGGAAATCGATCTTCTTGAGCCAGTTGAGAGTGTGAGGGAAGCTGAAGGGATGTGGGTTCTTATGGAATTAGTTGTGAGCCATTGAGGTGATGTTATTACAGACATTGAAGCCATTGTTCTCCGCAAGCTGTCTCTGTGTTTTCAGTTTTTCTTATCCGGATGTCTCTTAGAGCTACACTAGTAGTCTAGTACCACCTCAAATGGCTTCGGCCTCGGGTAGAGATGGAATGTGATGGGTCGGGTACAGAGATTGAGTCCAATCTGGGTTTAACTGGATTGAGGGATATTGGGCCTAGACCCAAATCAAATTCATTTCCAACCAATCCATGGAGCTAAATCTTAAACGCATTCAGGTCGGTAAAAATTTTAGAACAAATGACAAAAAATGGAGACTTTTAATACTAGATCCATGGAGTTTGAGGTATTTTTTGGTAAAAAATTTTGGGATTCATATGGTGGTTGAAATATAGACAACTCGAAAAAATGAGATAAGAGAAAAAAAAAAGAAAGAGAAAATATAGATCGAAAACAGTTAACTATTTAATGGTTTAGTGGCAAGAACAAAAGCAATTCAAAAATTAAGTAATTATATTGAAAATTTTTAAACTTTAATGACTACTCTAGGAGTGAGTAAAATTGAGCGATAAAAATTATGTTTACTTATGGGTAAAATTTTGATACACAAGTCGTGTAAAACTAATTTTACACAAGCATGCATATTTAAAGTCTGGATATTTATACTATAAAATTTAATAAATTTTAACCCTAAATTTAAAAAACTAAACCCTAAACATTAAGTCATATACCCTAAATTCTAAACACTAACCTTAAGTTTTAAAACCTACAACCTAAAACTATAAACTTTAAACCCTAAACTAAAACTTTAACCCTTAAAATTATAAGGCACATATAAATTAAAATTTAAGTATCAAAAGAAATTTGGAAAAAAATATATTTATACTTAAGCCCATTCATTTGTGGTCAGGCAGTAGGCTCGGCCTGTATTACTCTAATTGTATAAGGGTTTGGTATTGAGACACAATCCATATACGTGTCCAAAAGATCAGCTGGTGGAACTGCAACTTTTGGACAAGAAGAATTGTTCATTAATGTCATCTCCAACTAACTTAACCAAAAGAATTTATGTCTAGATTGATCTTTAAGTTTGAATTATAGCTTTAAGATTTCTTCCCCACACATTATTATAATCACTTTCACATGCTAAAACACTATAGTTAATCATAGAGAAAAAAATCTAGTAGTAATGTCTTTTGATACAAAATTAAGAATTCAAATATTTACCGGATTGTTTGTTCTTGTCCAAAATTTATAGAGTTCTTGATTCGTAATAGAAAAAGCTGCGATGGAGCCATCCATGAATCTCAACTTATTCTTAGCAGACAACACCATGAACATGAAACGCCTCTAAAGATTGTAGTTTTCATTGGTAAGCGGGTGTGTGACCAGAACCATACAGTGGCGGATCCAGAAATTTTTTTGAGGGTGGACACAAATTAAAACATTTTTCAAGATGGGTACAAATCATAAAAATCTCAAAATTTCAGGGTGGGCACAATTCATAAAATTTAAGGACTAATTCATAAAAATTATGAAAATTGAAGCCAAATGTGTAAGGTTTGAAAAATTCAGGGTGGGCATTGGCCCACCCAAGGAACCATATACATCCGCCACTGGAACCATACCAAAATTATTAGACTGATGAAGATAATAGGAGTTGTTGTTATTATTGAAATCACCACTTGATTCCGCCATGACCGAAAAGGAGAAAAGAAGAAAAAAGTTTCCCAAAAATGAAGGCTCTAGGAAGAAGATAGAGTTTTTAAGGAAGGAAAAATTTTATCCGATACCATATAACATCGAGAGAAAAGTAAAATAAAAACTTTTTTTTATTTATGTAAAGTTTATAATACACAATAATACAAGGATTCTTTATATAGCAAGTTGAGTAATAACATGAATATAACTAACTAATCATCATGGTTAACCGAAACTATTAACCATAACAAATCTATTGCTACACCAAATCATTCAAGTTTTCTTGAAAAAGAAAAGTTGTTGGAAGGTCCCCCTTGCCTTAACATCGGCAAAGAAGTTTGATCATAAATCCTAATTTCGAAATGTCTAGGTCATATAGACTATATAAAAGATTGTGTAAAGTTTTTAGATTTGCACATCAAATTGATTTATAGTTTACTTAATAAGGATTCAAGCAATTGATTATTTCGGTCAATTTTTTTTAACTAAATCGACTTTGTTGTACCGTATATTATTATTATTATTATTATTATTATTATTATTATTATTATTATTATTATTATTATTATTATTATTATTATTATTATTATGGTAAACTACATAAATGGTCACTGAATTTTTAGGGCAAATTTATTTTGGTCACTGTATTTTTAAAAAATGGGTAAACTACACCAATCATCACCCAACTTTCTTCTCACTCTTATTTTGATCACTAGAGTTTAACAATTTTCAATTTAATAAATTAACTTTCGAATTGTTCATACTTTGGCCTCTCTCAAATGACACGATTATACAAATAGAAAATTTTGATTAATCTTTAAAAAAATTCGGATAACAATTTTTTTACTTTGCTTATTAAATTTACCATATTATCATATTTGATATTTTAATAAGCAAAGTAAAAAAATATTACATGAATCAAATATTCCAATTACCCGGTCAATCGATTATCCGATTTAATTGGTATAATATAAGATCAAGAATTGAATAATCTGAATTTATCAATTAACCAAAATAATTTTTAAGGATTAATCAAACCCGATTTCGGTACAAATTTTTAAAATAAATTATTTCAATTCAATTACAGTTCACAATTTTAAGTAAAATTGATTAACCATTATGATCTATTATATACAATATTTCTAAATTTTATGCATTACAATATCATATAGTTTAGTGATTTTGATACCATTCTAATTTTTTTTCAAAAAAGTTTTGGCTCTGGGTATGATTAATAGATGTGAACTTTCAATTTTTGACTTTCTTGTTGTTTTTATACTTTTATCACAATCGAACAATCATTAAATTTACCATATTATCATATTTGATATTTTAATAAACAAAGTAAAAAAAAATCACTTTTAGAATCAAATATTTCGGTTAACTGGTTAACCGGTTATCTAATTTAATTGGTACAATATAAGATCAAGAATTGAATAATCCGAATTTACCAATTAACCAAAATATTTTTTTTAAGGATTAATCAAAATTTTCTATTTGTATAAACATGTTATTTGAGAGTGGCCAAATATGAATAATTTGAAAGTTAAATTATTAAATTGAAAATTTTAAACTCTAATGACCAAAATAGGAGTGAGAAGAAAGTTGAATGATGATTGGTGTAGTTTACCATTTTTATTAGAAAAAACGAAAAGTAACGTCAACTGCTAACGGAAGGTAACGGGAGGGACTATATTGAATACAAACTAAAAGTTTGGTGACTATATCCAATTTAAACTAAAAATTAAGTAACCTTATCGAATATTTTAAAAATACGGTGACCAAAATAAATATACCTTAAAAGTTTTGTGACCCATTTATGTAGTTTACCATCATCATCATCATCATCATCATCATCATCATCATCATCATCATCATCATCATCATCATCATCATCATCATCATCATCATCATCATCATCATTATTATTATTATTATTATTATTATTATTATTATTATTATTATTATTATTATTATTATTACAATGAGACCCGTCTTCTTCCATCAATCATCTTTTCCGCTTTCCAATTTCAACTCTTTCCTCAAGAAGACACGGGAATCTTTTTCTTCATGCTCTCCATACTCATCTTTTTTCGAATTTTCTCTTTTCGCAACCACAAACCACCATAGTTGTATTTATCTGCTCAACATATTTAATCAACTTTAATTTTGGAAAATTGAACTAGTCCACATTTTATCAAAACCGATTTAATCAAGCTAATATAACTTTAGTCCATTCGGTCGATTATTTTGATTAACCGAGCTATAAATTAAGTTGAGAATAAACGGTTTAATAAGTTGATTGATGAATCGATTATAATAAATATATTTAAAATAGTTAAATTCATACCATGTAAGTCGAGTCAGTTTAAAATTTTAAAAACTAATGATCGTTCGAAATAATAAGTTGTTGGATAGAAATTTTAAACTTCTTTTCGGTGTTTTGTTTATGTGTCCATACTAAAAAATTAAGTATATATTTTATAGTTAAAATTTAAGGTTAGAATTTAGGGCTAACGTTTAGGAAATTAAGAATAAGGCAAATTTTGTAAGGTTTAAAATTTAGAATTTAATATTAAGACTTAAAATTTAATATTTTAGTATGGGGTTTCACTGGGTTGTTTTTCAGTTTATAGGAAAAAAGTTCACCCCTACATTTACCTTATATATCTTGAGTGTGTTTCGGACAATATTAGGTTTTAACTTTTAACAACAATAACTACATTATTCAAGGCACAGTCACACAATAAGAAAACACTATGACCACAGCTGGGTTTAGATATATCCCACAATAATTTTAAAGCCGTTTAGGTGTTTCCACCAAGATTTTTAATGGTGACATTTCGCATCAGTTATGAAACTTGAATAAATTGAATCGGTTGATCAATATTGCAGCTGCCATTGTATTCACAAACATGGATGTTTTTTTTTTTTTATCTCTCTTTACAACGAAAACTGGGATTCTGAAGCTGAGTCTGCTATCAGAGATTCATTCTAGCAAGATGTAGAGCTGCAGATATATTTCTGTTGCTGAACATGGCACGATCTGGCTTTGTCTCTCAGCTCTTGGAAAGCCTTCATCGTCTCCACATCGAACCCTCCCGCAAACTGCCATGGATAAACAAATGAGTAAGCAGAAAAATAAAAAGAAATTAAGAGTTTCTTGTTTGGAGTAGTAGAAATTAATGAGAATTATTATGAACCTGATGTACACGGAATGCAAATCTAACTCCTTGAACAATCAGCTCCTTTTCTTCGGGTCCACCCCCAACTGCTTCGAGCTCTGCAGACACTCGTCTCATGTACTTCATAGCTAGTTTCACCGACGCTAGCTTCATCTGCAGCAATTTATTGGCATATTTATGGGTTACCAAATGTAATTCATCACCTAGAAACGTTCATTTCACCGGTCCTATATTACGTACAACTTTCAGACACCGTAAAGAAAACAGTCTAACATTCACACTCGAACTCATAATGAATCATAAGATTGAGAATCCAATTCTGTTCTTTTTCCCATGAATTCCACAGAGAAGCAAACAAGCAACTGTGTTTGGAGTTCACGTGTAGGCATGTATTGAAAATGAAGAGTAAAAGCCCAACCGTCCTTTTGTCACCTACCAAATACTACTTGATGATACATGGTAAAGTGTGTAAAAGTAATACTACGGATGTTATATTATGTTATTCCAATTTGAATGTAAAGTATAGTCTATAGATATACGTTTGATCAAAAAAAATTATATCCAATATATTTTAAATTACCTGACACACAATCCCGGTTTCATGCATCCAACCCACAGGGATATGGAATCCTTTGAATCTGTTTGCAGCTGATTCTCTCATTCTGGAGAGGTTGTAAACGCCATGCTCTAGCCTGCAGCCATTATCAAATTAACAACAGGTTGATAATAAAAAGCAACTAAAAGCAAAAGGAGTTTACAAAGAGTAGTTATACTTTTCAAGTAAAGTCTGCATCTTCTTGAGAGCCGGTGCGCAAGGTTGCCGGGGATCATCACGAAACGATGACGCCTCAGATTCTAGTTTCTTGAGATCACAAAACCCAAACGCGGCCTCGCGCAATGCATCGGCCTTCTGCTCCGGCCAATCAAAATGTTTTAGCACTGCCCTTTCATCCACCTACAATCAACGATGAAAACACTAATCATCAGAACAACGATTCAAGCGTCGTACATGTCCGAAACCAGTATATTCATCAAATACTTAAAAAATAATAACAATATATGGATAGGATAATAACAATATAGCATGAATGTACCAAGTAGGAGAGCTCATCGTCCAGCCATTTAACAAAAGGAACAACATCTTCAATATCTGTAAATACAGCATTCTCAACTTCTTTGATCAGAAACCTTATGAAATCTCCTTGTGTTTCCACATCTGTCTTTATCTGTTAGCAGAAAGAAAAGAAAATCAGACTCTGAATGTCTACATGAAGCCAAGGAAAATGGTGGCAAATATGTACGTTATTATTTGAAATT
The DNA here is from genome assembly GCA_958450335.1 of Hibiscus tridactylites. Lineage (NCBI taxonomy): Eukaryota > Viridiplantae > Streptophyta > Magnoliopsida > Malvales > Malvaceae > Hibiscus > Hibiscus tridactylites. Next base: position 92,852,206 of record OY288270.1, on the reverse strand, counting down.
CAAACTAGTTTAAACTCAAGAATCAAATTCAACAACTTTACTCTCTTTTTACAAGTCCCACATCGGATGTAACAAGAAATAAACCAAACGAAAGCAATAAATCAAATTCAACGACTAGTCGGTTGTCACTGACACAATGAAACACGCTGTCACAGTGGCATTCTCGTGAATAAATTAAAACTCGAAACTCACCGCGAGCAAGTAAGCCGACCGGTTCTCAATCTCTCCGATCATATCCCTTGAATTGGTGGTTGCCGGTAAAGCCTCCGGCACGGTACAGCCACCGGCCTCTCTTTTTGAGTCCCTACGCATAAGCGAGTGATAGAACTCCACAACCTCCGGAACTCTCCTCACTTTTGTCGCGATTGTCCTCATTCCCTTCTGAGGCGGCGGTGGGGGTGGCGGCGCGATAGCCTTTATAGGCGGCGGCGGCGGTGGAGGAGGTGCAACTTGCTTGAATGCTGCCACTTCTGCCGGAGGCGGCGGCGGAGGTGGTGGTGGTGGAGAAGTTTGCTTCTCTGTGGAATCATTGGATGAGGTTGAAGATGACGACGACGATGAAGGTCTCGGCGGTGGTTTTGGAACTCTTGGAGCACGAGATCTGATGTTAACACTAGTCGACTCAACGAGTTCGTCTGAGTTAGACCTCGAGTGTCTGCGTCTCTCTGTTTCGAGATCCTCTGTTTTGAACTCCAAGCTCTCAGCTTTCTCATTATTCGAAGCACTAAAAACAATGGCGTTCGTACATTTACCGTTATGATTATTTCTCTTCAAATTCTTAATCAGATTTGATTTGACACTAACTTCCACTAATCCTTGAAACTGCAGCGCCGAAGACGAATTCAATTCGTGGCTCTCCGCCGTAACCTCCACCTTACCATTACGATCAGAGCAAGCCGTTTTCTTCAGCTCTGCTATCTCTTCCTCCATTTCCCTCACTTTCTTCTCCCTCTCCCTCCTTTCTTCTTCAATCTTTCCCTTCATCTCCTCCACCTCTGTTTTCAACATCTCGTTTCCTTTTCTCAACCTCTCCACCTCTTCCAACGCTCGTTCCAACTCCGTTTTTTTAACGACGATCTCGTTTTCCAGCACGGGAACAATGGCCACGGATTCTTTCAAAAGCTTGTGCTCGAGAAGCTCAGTTTTGAGCCTGGACTCTCGCTCCCTCAACTCTTCCACCAACCGGAGGAGCTCGGTGACATCGGGTGGACGAGGCTGGACTTGGGCTGAGGATCGAGGGAAATAAACACCAAACGAACGTGAGAAACCCGATTTTTGGGAAGTGTTGTTGGTTTTGTTACCAGAGCTTGGAGATGGCAATGGCGGTTTCGATGAAGTTTCATGCTTTGGGTTCGAAGGTGATTTTTGCAAACCCATCGCTAATCTAACCTTACCGGCCACCATTGATAAGGTCAGTTTTCAGTTTCTCTTACACTTTTCTATGGTTTTTGGTTTGGATCCTCTAGTTTGTGATCTGTAAGAAAGAGAAGGATACCAAACCAACCCCCTTGTCTGGTTGGTTTTTCAGACAGTAAACTTTGGAATTTGTGAAAATTTGAGTAATTGAAAACGGGGAAGAAAAGGAAAAGAACGTTAAATGAAGGAGACGAGAGAGAGAGAGAGAGAGAGAGAGAGAATAAGAGAGGGAAACAACTCTGAATTAAAGAAGAGGGGGAAAAATAGAAAGGTACAAAAATGGAGGAACGGTCTTCTTTTCCTGGATCTTGTTTGAATAGGGGAAAAAAACAACAACAAAAACAAGGGAAGTAAATTCAATTTTCGAAATGAATTATTCAATTATTATTCAAAAAATCATTTTATATTCAATATATTATTTTATTATATTTAAATAAATATTACTTATGCTTTTTGTCTCATTCAGTATGTCTAAATTTTTTATGGTTAAATTTTTTAAACTTTGAATATAATTATTTTAATTAATTAAATTAATTAAATTTTATAAAAAATATATTTTTAAACTACTTGATTTAAGATTTTTAAAACATATTTTTTTCATTTTTATCAATAATAAATTAAAGTAATAATGAGTTAAAGTTAAAAAAATTGAAAAAAAAATAAATACAGGATATATTTAGGACAAAGAGAGTATTTTAAATAACCATGTACTTCATGACATTATTGTTAGGATTGTAAAAGAACATATCGATGAGCGACCTACTCCCAAACAATTTTTATATTATTTTTTAAATTTGTTAGTTAAGTTAAATAAATGAGTATAAATAGAAAAATTATATTCGCTTAAATAAGTGAACAAATTTGAACAAATGTGTACTAGGTTCATTTATATGCACAAACAATTTTATCCATTAATTCGTTTGTATATTCATTTATTAGTCAGTTTATAAGCTTATTTTTTTAAAGTTGATATTTTTCTTTATAAAATATAATTGAAAAATATTTATATTTATTTCTAATATAATTATTAATATTTATGTTTGAGTATCATATCTAAAAATAATAATACGTTTATATATGGTTTGTCTGTTTATTATTCATAAACATATTTAAATTGTTCACGGACTTGTTTAATTATATGTTTATGAATATATTCACGAATATATTAACTAACATGTTCATTTAATATTCACGAATATATTAGAGCAACTATATTTAGCCGGTTGGTTAAGCTGCTCATCTTTGTTCCCTCACGTTCTCTTAGGTCATGGATTCTAAACCCAGTAAAAGCACTCATTTTCTTCCTTAGAGTCTCCTCTACCCTTCTCTCCATGTAAGATTAGAATTAGAGTTTGTCAAAAAAAATATTCACGAATATATTGAACCTACTTAGTGGTTCCAATGATAAAGGATGATGTTGTTCCTTCTAGGTAACCTGAGTTCGAACAACGTAATATGCACTGTGCGTGTACATTTTTAAAAGGCTAAGAGTAAAACACAAATACTACCATACAATCAGATTAGTATATTAAAAAATATATTAGCGAATATAAAACGAACATGAACACACATATATTTTAAAAATAAACGAACACAAATTTAACATTCTAAACGAACATAAACAAAACTTTTTCGTGTCGATTCATCTAAACCGTAATTATTGTTGCATAAATTTTCAACTTTATTATTACTTGAATTTTGGATAAAATCAGTCATATTTTGGATAAAATGTTATTTTATTTAATGTTGTTGGGTATTTTTTTTATGTAAAGTATTAATAATTTATTTTAATAATTCTAATAAGTGAAAATCTTCTTAATATATAATTTTAAAAATTTTAAAATTATTTATATAATATCTAAATTACTTTTTTAATTTCAATGTACAATGCATATACTAATCAGACATTTTCTTAATCCATAAATAAATTAAAAAAATCAAACTCTTAAACATTTTCAATGTCATAACCTCTCATATATTATATTAATAATTATATATTAAAATCTCGACCACTCTTAATAAATTTTAAATCACTTTCCACTCGTAAATGAAAATATATTATGTATTTCATATCTATTTATATATTACAATGTTAATTATGCTAACTAAATTCAAATTCATTAGACAACTCTTAATAAATTTTTAAATCTCGACAAATGGAGAAATTATATAACAAACCTTCATCGCTACGTCATCTATGGTCACAACTAATAAAAATCACACATTTTTCATTAATTTTTTATGACATGTTTTACCAAGTAAATCTTCACTCATATTTACTGTAAATCAAATTTTAAAAATAGTTTTTACCAAATGAAATTCACTTGATAAAAAAGATGACATGAAAAATATTATTGAAGTAAATAGTTTTTATTGGTTGAAATTATAGATGACGTGATGAAGAGGGCTCATGATATAATTTCTCCGACAAATATGTCATCCCAGGGCTATTATTTATGCACGATTTAGCCCTACAACTATATTTTTTATCTGAATTTTTTCATTTTCGTATTAAAATCATATTTTTTTAATTTATTAAAAATTTGTCAACAAGAATGTGACACATCCCTATCGAACTCTAAAAATTTTAGGATAAAATAAGTGAAATGATATTTTCAATATCAAAGTGAGGTGCAAAAACTTAAATATCAAAAATAGAAAAAACTAGTATAATTTAAGAGTCAATTGAGACAATTAAAAATGAAAATTTTATAAAATACTTTATTGTAATAATTTAAGATTAAGATTGATTAATTTGTATCAGAAAAAAATATGAACATCTACCTTTAACTACACTAACAAAACGTGAAGAATTAATTATTGAATTCATTTAATGGATATTTTGAAAAGGAGATATGATTAATTGTTTATAATTAAAATAACTGTGGGCCATTTGCTTTCTTCATAAAGTGTCGTCTGTATCAGAATGTTTAGCTCTTTCTTCCGTTTGTTTGTAATTTAGCGGGGGGGGGGGGGGTTTAATTGGAAGTAACGCTTGATGAATGTTAATTCCACTCGCACTTTGAAGGTCGTGAGTCTAACTGAAGTAGATCCTACGTGCTTAAAGGTGAAAATCAACAAAAACATTTTATGAAATGTTTGTGAGCTGCTCGTATAGCGTTTGTTTATTAAATTAAATGAACGAATATAAAAAATTATGTTCTTTTAGTATATGAAAGGGCACAAACAAAGGTGTGTTCAATTTGTTTATGTTCACGAACAAGCTCGTTTATCTAGTCCCATTTTTTTTATTTTTTACATTTCAAATATTGGTGAATGTAGGGACTAAATAAACACAAGGTAAAATTTTGAGTTCAAACTATGAAACATGAGGAGCTTAAGGACTAGTGACGTAATTTCACCATTTTGGCGAACATATAAACGAATATGTTCGCGGACGTTAAACGAACATGTTCATAAACGCTAAATAAACGTACATAAACACCTTCAAAATTAAACAAACGAACACAAACATAATCTTATTCACTTAAATTTGATTCATTTACACCGCAGTGTTTACTACTTTGAGCAGAGCGTGTGCGGCGGAAGAACGTGAGAGTTTTCAAAGATAGAAACTTAAACATTGGGGGTTTTCGTTGAGTAGAAAACGAGATTGTAATCAAATTTATAAAGAATGAAAGAAAATTGTTTCATTCATTATAAATTGAGTATAAAAACTTCATGAATGAAGTTAATTAGGCAAATTATGGACTATCTTGTATAGTAAAAATATAGAAAAATTAAATAAATACAAAACAATACTATATAATTGTCGATCGAGCATATATAGTTCGATTGACATTGTCGTTTGTACAATATACAAGAGGACGCAAGATCAAACATATTTAAGCGCTGAATATCTTCATATTTGTGGGTGTGGAGGAGTTCGAGTAGTATAAATATTGTACATGATATGCTAAACATGTGCTCGTTTTAAAACAGAGATCACAAATTAAGCATTTTATTCAATTTTCATAAACAAACCGAAATCATATAATACATAAACACACATACATATTTGATTTCAACCACTCTTACCTAATTTTGAGCTTACGATATTCCTCACATCGATAAATTATTCAATAACTTTGGATTTCTCCTTTTTCCTTTGTGGTTCCAACATTTCATTGCTCTTCAAATAACAAAAGACATAATATTAGCATGGTTCATCATCAAAACAAAATCTAAAATACAAACAAAAATGCATAAACCCTAAAGAAATTTTAGGAGTTAGGGTTCAACCTTACCAAGCTTGAAAATGAAAATTAGTGGTGCCAATTGATACACACATATGAGTGCTTTCAAACTTTAATCTTGGTTTCATAAACACTTAAGGAAATTTGAAGATTTTGAGACTTTCTATTTCATGGCTGAAGAACTTAACCATGTCTTATAGAACATTTAAAGAAGTGTTTTGGACATTCTTTCTTACTCAATTCAGTGTCGAATGGAGAGAAAAAGAAATTGTTTTTTCCTTAACAAAACATAAAATCACTCATAGTCGAGTGACTACTATGAATGCTATTTCATAAAGAGTAAAAGTTAGTTAAAGCATCCAATCTTTTGTCAAATCATGTTTCTCTGGACTAATCTTTGTCAAATGATGTTAATAAACAGATGAGGCATTTGTGGGGGACTAGACCATGCAAAAGATGGTACATTAATATATGAATTCTCATTAAATTTAATACATACAAATGAAGCTGGCGGCAAAGCATTTTCTTCGATTGAAATTTCTTCATCAAGTTGGACAATGTTATTTATTTGGTTTAAAGTGTGATTGTTGGTTGCTTGCTTTTTAGGCGTTAAACATAAACATTTACCAATCACATTCATTCTTCGGGAATTGACCAGATTTACTTTTGACAAGTTTGGTGGACTTTTCACTCAAATTTCGGCTTTATTTTCATCTTTAAACAATGGATGGAGGGAAATATATAGGAATTTAAGGAAAGAACTTAGATTTTATGGGTTAAATCTAATGAGTTTCTTTGTAAAGGGCAGGGATGCACTGAGGTTCGAGGGCGCTAAGAGAACAGTAGTTTCTTTTAAAAAAAATTGAATAAATGAGATTCTCTTGTTTATCCAAAGAAACCACTATATACAACTTACAACCCACTGTCATGTATGAAAAAACAAAAGAAAAAACAAATCTAAGCAATCTTCCACACGAAGACAGGAGCAGGGATAGAATGAATGAATTTCCAACAGCCCAAAAGCTTTATTCGAACATCTCTCCTTATCCGCAAAATAATATCCTCCACTCGTTGAGGACCCCTTCCATGCAATCTCCAATTCCTTTCTTGCCATGTATAATAGATACCCTTAAAATTTTAATTCTCTTATAATTTCAATATTTTCTTTGTATTTTATATTCATAATTTAATTTTGCATTCTTTAAAATTTTATAATTTCGCACCCCTACATTTTTAATATAATTTTCTAATAGTTCACACTCTTTCACATAAAATCATGTGTTCGTCCTTGATAAATGATATAATGTAAGAAAAGTTAAGAAAAACTATTAACTTTTAGTGTATTCCTATTTCGATCACTTAACTTTATTTTTATTTGTCTTTCAAATTTCGTTCATTTTTGTCATTCGACTGTTAAGTGTTTAACATCAACATCAAACTGGTATGTGCTAGGGATTTTTATTTTTGAAATGGACCTAAACTTTTGACCTTCTTTCTCATGATCCACATTATTCGCAATTGTTGTTTGATCGCCATTGACTGTCGTTTGAGAGATAATCGGTATCAAAATGTTTCTTTTTTCTTCTTCTTTTCATTTTGATTTTCCTCAAAATTGACAAAAATCCATATCAAATATTTAATCTTTTCTTGGTCTGATTTTTAGTCCAAATGATTAACTTGGAATCAAGATATATTACTTTTTTCATCGTTCTCGACCTCCCCACCACTCATATTTAGAAGAAAAAAAACACAACGTTGTTGAATCGAAAGAAGTCCAAAAATATGGGTTTGAGAGGAAGGCTTTAGGGCTTACATAGATTTACAAAAAAAAAGTTTAAACAACATTAAAGGCTTAATGGTCGAATGATCTAAAAGAGTGAAATTTGAAAGTTTAGTAATAAAATTAAAATTTTTGATAGTTAAACGATTAAAACAGAAACACATTAAAAGTTGAATGTCTAAAATGTAATTTATCCTAAAAGTTATTTATGTTAATAGTATATATTTGAGGTTACAAAAATACAAGAAAAAAATTGGATAGAAACCGTCTGCCTCCTTATCATGCCCACATTTATGTCTCACTTTAAAATAATGGGTTTAGAGCTTAGGGTTTAAGGTTAGGAGCTATGGTTAGGGAATTAGGGGTAGGGTGTAGGGTTTAAGGTTTATGATATGAAAATTAGGATTAGGGTTTAGAATTTAATTATTGATTAATTTTTAGTGTGAGGCATAAAAGAGACATGATTAAGGGGTAGAAGATTTTTACCAAAAATAAATACAATATTGATGAATTATCACTTAGAATATATCTAAATAAAATATCAAACCTGCAAATGATGCTACTTTAATCATAGATTTCTAAATTCTCACCTCATCGTTTAAGCCTGCATTGTAGTGTTTAATTAATAACTCAAGGATCGGAGGTGAGGAAATAAGCTTCTTGAAACCCTGAAAGATGATGTTTATTAACTCTCGAAGATGATTATATATGAAAAAAATGCAGGTCCTAATTTTTTTTTTTAACTATTGATATATGGTCTATTGATCGATAAATTTGAATTAAATATTGTAAAGGCTTATTGTAGGACGATCTTTCAACAGTGGCGGATCCACCCATTGTTTATGGTGGGCACGTGTCTACCCCGGAATATAAATTTTCTCGTATTAGTTCTCTATTTTATTGATTGTGCCCTCCCTGGAATTTTAATTGTATCTACCTTAAAAAAATTTCAAATTTTATTTGTGCTCACCTTGAAATTTTATTTGTCCCCACTCACATATAAATTATAGTAATAAAAAATTTACTAAAAATGTCCATAAGTAGTAGCTTGTTCTTTCTTAGAGTCCAAAAACAATTCATTTAAGTTCAGTTCATTTATTCAACATATAGAAGTATATTTCAATTACTATTTAAATTTTGTTTTACAAGATATTAAGAGTTCAAGACTTTTTATTCTTTCCCTTATCACTGTAATAATATAAATAAGGATGTAATAATTAATTATTTAATAAATTTGTGTTTGTATTTTTCTTTTTAACTTTTGATTTTGAGTTAGAGATTAAATTAATTGATAGTAGAAGTAGAAAGATGACTTTGTGAATTGATTATTTTCTTTCTAATAGTTTCATTAAAATCAATTTAACAAAGACATTCATTTTTGTTATTGCTTTTTATTGATTGAATATAAATTGGTAATAGGTACAAATTGAGTTGTTTCGAATTGGTTGTAGCCTTGTAGATATTTATATATCACATTGCTTTGTAAATTGTAATTTAGAAAATTATGATTCATCAATGTGTTTTTATGGCTAGCGTGAATTGTATGCTTTGTATTGTACACAATCACTATGACATGAGAAAGCAAATGTTTGTATAAAATTGCCCACATCATGGAGATGTAGGTTTGTTTTTGTAAGTTGTAACAGATGTCAGCTGACATTGTTTTCTACTTTTTAAACAAACTTTAAATTATATACTATTAACCATAGTGGCGAATCCACCATATAGTTAGGCCCGATAGGTTATTTACAGGTTATTTACATCGTTGTTTCTGATTCACTAATGTTTGCATTGATAACTTATTTATACTGTTGTTTTTTAATTCACTAATGTTTGCATTGATAATTTATTTACACTGTTGTAAATGAGCACTATTAACTTATTTTACACATAGTTGCTTATGTTTGCGAACATATAAATGAACATGTTTTCTAATATTAACAAGTTCGCAAATGCTAAACGAAAATGTTTGCGAAAGCTAAAAGAACCGAGCTCGAATACACTAAATAATAAACAAATTGAATTCGAACATGATACTAATATATATGTGCCCACCCTCAAAAATATTTCTGGATCCGCCAATGTCTTCCAACCTAATTTGTTTTATTCATAATTTCAATAATTGTTAATAAAAAAAGTCAATATTTTTTTGAAACTGGATTATATTCAACAACGAAAGGAATACAAAGAAATCACACCTTTTACAAGAGAAATACAATGCAAAACAAAACAAAACAACAAAATATAAAGGTGTGAAAGACGTTAAAATACCAAACCTAACACTGTCAGAAGAAATCTTCTGAAATAAAAATTCAGAAAAACTATAACTTTGCCTTGAGTGCTCTTTAAATATAAGAAAAATTCTTCCGCTACTTGTTCTTGGTATGTCGGCACAACCACAAAAGGGAATCATAACATGTATAGAACGACCTCCTTCGTTGAAAAGCACTCGTTGATACTCGTCACTCGAATGCATAACTGTTAAAAGACAGACTACTGTCATGAAGACAAACAAAAACTGCTAAAAGGCAGACGAAAGATCTGCCACCAAGCAGACAAAAGAACTAACATAAAAGTAGTTTTGAATAAGAATCCGACAAAGTAGAAGAAAAACAAGAAACAAACTTGAATAACGAAATATTCATCGAAAAAGATAAATTTTATTTATGTACAGAACCAGCAGAACGGCCAAAGGCCGCCACCGATAAAGAAAAACTTAGAGAAGTTTTGTAACCGCCTTAGGGAAAATGGAAAAGTAGAGAGTTATTGTTCCGCCAAATCAATTGATACTTGATATATTTTGATAATTTAAAGTGTTATGTGAGATTTACTAATTGATCGAGTGACAAAAATACTCATGTTATTTCATTCTATATAGGTTCAAATCTTTATATTTGAGTTGAAAATCTAAATATCTCAACTTAATAAAAAAACGAAAGTGCTATGTTGTGTTGGCATAAGTTTTGACATAATGACTTGACACAAGTATGAAAAAATATAAAGAAATAAACACAAAAGATTAATTATTCAAAACTGAACTTATGTTATAAGGCTTAAGGTAAGCACTTGGAACTTTTGAAAAAAATAAATAAATAATTTTTGAATAATTTTTGCACCAATTAAGCTCATGTAATAAGAAATTAAATCAATTATGTCCTCAAACTTAAATAATATATCAATTAAGTTATTTGACCAATTTTGATCATTAAATTTTAACAGTTTCATGTTATTAACCATGTGACAAAAACCAGTTGTGCCACATGGCACGCTCTGGTATTGTCATGTAATATTTTCAGAATTTTTAAATCTAATTTTTTACAAAATATATAAAAATATTAAAATTAAAAAATATATTAAAAATGTTTTTTTTTTTAAATTTTGAATTTATTTAAAAAATAATAAAAACATTGAATATTATTAAAATTGTAAAAACATATTATTATTTTTTAAAAATCTGTAAAATTTGTAAAGAAATTATAAAAACTTAAAATATATATATTAAAAAATATTAAATGACTATCGTCTTTGCAATTTAGTCTCTCAACACCGTATTTTATTCAATTTAGTGATCGGACTACATTTTTTACATATTCTTTCTTTCCATCATTTTTTGACTCATTTATACTGCCATCAACATTTTGTTACAAGAGTTTTTAAATATATATGATCTCTAATTTATTTGATTTAGCTTAGAATTTAATCGCATTGTCAAGAAAATTTTAATTTGATTTAAAAAAACATTGATTTGAACAAATTTATTTGACTCGACTTGATTTAAAAAACTTTTAACGTAATTATCTAAAATGTTTTCATTCAATTCAATTGAACGCTGACTCTAGCTCGCACGTTAAAAGGTATAATTACTTGTTTAGAACGTATATATTTTAATATGTAACTTTTTCTATATTTCAAAGTTATAACCTTTCTTGGTTTAAAGAAAAATGGCATGAGGATCACCTAGCTATAGCTTAGCTTTAACATATATGCAAATGTATACATTGATTCCCTCACCAAGTAGGGAAATTTTTGTAATCATCATAGTCACGCTCTAGGCCAAGAACACAACACGTAAAATAGACAACTATCATAACTATACACATTCACGGTTATTATTCTTGTGACGAAGAGGTGGTAATAAACACCAAAACGAACGAATTTAATCAGTACGTGAGGAGCGATGGATCCATTATACATATTTGGGAAAACATGAAAGGAAAGTAACACAAGGATGTCTAAATGAATGAGTGTGGTCCTCCTTCGAACCGCCTCGAGGGCTCGAATCGACCATGGTGCACCGAACCGAAGCTCTCTGCGAATTCACATGCAGATGCCAACGAAGCACGAGTTAATGCAGATCCCAGCAATGGCTACGGGGGCTCCCCCATATCCACCTGTTTTAACATGGACATCTTGTCCTTGAATAATGGATTAGGGTTTTGGGTTCTTCTTTTTTGCCTTTTTGTTAGCTAGTCGTGGGCCAACTCGTCACATGCTTATGGATCTATGACTATGACATACCAAGTTTTCCTCCGAGAATGTATGTCTATAGACACGAACGTATTCAATACTAATTGCCCCCACTTAAAGCAGGGCTAGTGTAATTAAGTACAGTTCAACTGCCTCTCTCGGACAGCACACATAACTTGAGGGCCATTGTCCCAGAAATCCGCTCTGATCATTAGTGCAAGGAAGACAGTTTTATGTTCATTCCACGCCATTGAAGACATATTGATATGGTACCGGACATATAGTACACATATAAGGCTAAGTTACTTTTCATTGTAATCTTAGAAGCTCGTCGTCTTGTTGATTTGTGTTGGCCTCTCGGGTGAAAATGTGATGGCCAAGGACATGTAAACAGTAAACCCATGCTCCATTATTAGGGATGTAAAAAGCTGATCCGACCTGAAAACTCGACTGAAACCTGCTCAAGTCAGAACCTGGTTTGATCTGAGGATGGGATGACCCGAACCCGATCTATAACCGATTGTTGTTGACCCGAACCAGAGTTGGACATGTTACTGTAGTAATCGAACCCGACCTGCATCTGACTGAGAACGACCCGAGACCGACCTGGTAGATAACCGATATTACCTGACCTGTTTTGAACCCGACCTGTTTTGAAGACGACATGTTTTAACCTGAACTGATATTGATCTGACTTGATATTTACCTGACATATAGTTGAGAAAGTATATGATTTGATTAATTTAATGTGTTGATAAATGTAAAGTATTAACTATTAATTTTTTAAATCAATTTGTAACCCCCTCGTCCCGGTCTGGTCGGATGACCGGTCCGAGTGGGCCACACGGGGAAAACCGAAGCGAAACCCGTTAAGGCTTCCCCTCGGTTAACGACCCAGAAAATTTCTTTTAATATTAGTCTTATCTAGATGCAATTAATTCCTATGTGAAGCACAGCAGCGGAAGAATCAAACAGCGCATCATTCACCGACCAATCAAACACAAAAAGTCCATTTTTCTTCAATTTCAGCAGGCCGTTTCGAAACACCTATAGGGTGTTCCGAAACGCCCTGACCTGGTCAAAGGGCCTGGGTCGACCACAAGGTGACCGTTCCGAAACAGGGGTGACCCGTATCGGAACGCCCTTGACGGTCAATATCTCGTGGTCAACGAGATTTGACCGTTTCGGAACTTCAAAGGCCCGTTCCGGAACGGCTTCATCTCGCCAATTTCTCAAAATTCCAGAGGCGAAAACGTTCCGGAACGTCCCTCATCCGTTTCGAAACGGAAGGCCATTTACACAGGGGCCGTTTCGGAACACGGGGACCCGTTCCGAAACACCCCCTGTCTGCAGATTTTCTGGGCTGTTTTGAGGCACAAGGATGCCCCAAAACACCCACAAACCAACAAGCAACTTCAAGGCAATACATCCTAAGGTATGACACTTATACTAGCATGCTTCAACAATAATTAGACATGTCTAAAACCAAAGTCACAACCCAAATACATGCATTTGATCAACCATCATTCGAGCACAAGTTCATGCACTTAAAGCATAGTCCACAACTCAAGCAAGCAAAAGACGTAAGTTAACAACTACCATGGCAACACAACCATGCAAGAGCCCTACATGTAAAAGAGTCTACACATGCTCCTAACAACCAACAACAACTAACAAGTCTTACACATCCCATTGCTACAATTATTACATAACTTAGCATAAAACCATACTTGATGAACCTAAGTCCAAAACCACACTTGAAGGCCCTCCTCTTGCCGAGCAACCCACGAACTAAGGATCTGCAATGTTGAACAAGGAGAGCGTAAGCAATGATGCTTAGTGAGGGTAAGCTCTAAAAACAAACCTCAACATCGCAGGGTCCGAGCACGATCTAGCCAAGGCAACATACATAATTCAAGAGTCCACAAGATATAGATGCATGAGCAATTATATCACATATATGCCATAATCATGAGCTCAACACTACCATACATGCAATCACATACAACATCCAAACAGCTCATAATCTCAACACATTGATACATATATCAAACAACATTGGCACCTAGTTATCGCTCAAATACACGGATAGACTCGTTGGAAACTCATATCCAACAACCACATTACCTCGGTGGGATTCCACTCATCACCGGCCTCGCGAAGGGGATTCCACTCATCCTCACGCCCCGTCGATGGGATTCCACTCATCATCGACTATATTTAGATACCATTTCCGGGCGTACCCGTACTCCTCCTTGGTGACTCAACGCCACCAAGGCCACGCGCGACTTTAGACTCATGTGTACACACTAACATCCTAATGATCGATCATTTGTATTTAAGTATACTAGTGCCAATATTTTACTCATTCCACAACACACATTTCAACCATTTCCGTGCTTAGCACGTACTCACCATGGACACAACCATGAACCATCACCATGCATGCTTTAAGCCATACGATCCATGCCTCAATTCACATGTATAAAACAATATACATACACAATCATATGACATAGCATACAAGGCATATACAATCATCCAAATGAGTTCATCCAAAGGTTTAGACCAAGTTTAGGATTAGGCTACCACCCTAATCCTAACTCTAGGTGGGTCTACCAAGCCCGACCTAGTCCGTATACTCGAACCAACTAATTTAAAATCATTCAAGGAAATCAACCACTCACCTAAGCTTCCCAGCACAAGACCACGCAAGCCACACCCTTCAACTCTCCGGATGCACTTCCGATGCTTCACCGATGCCCAAGCTCAATTCTAATCATCTCAAACACAACCAAAACGTTCGAATCAATAACACATCATCGGAAACAACCCGGATTAACACTAACAAGCATTTAACACCCCAAACAAAGTCACAAAGCAGAATTTTCGAGTAGCCTCTATCACCCACTGTTTTCTTCCATTTCAAACACCCAAACAAGCCTCAATTTCATCCAAAATGATCCTCATATATCATACTACCTACAGCCCTCAAAACCCAACATCAAACAGCCCCAAAACATACTTTAAAACCCTTCAAAAACCCTCTCAAAGCCCAATTCCGAAAATTGATTAAAATCGTTTGAAATTTACATATGTAGCATCATTTGGCTCCTATATTCCATATCTAACCTTAACAAATCGAAATATTAAGTTTAGCTACACAAAGGCACCATTTTTAATCAAGATTTTCAAAATTTCCATTTTCTCAAAACTTCATGGAAACGAAAATGAGTGGTACTTTCATGAAAGGGAAAGCGAGGGGAAGTCGAAAATACTCTTACCTTTCAAAACGGAGTTGAAATGAAGAAGTTGTGGAATGGAATAGTAAATGGGTTGGGAGCCTTTGTTTTCCCGTTGATGAAGAAGAGAATGAATAGTAGATGATGGGGGTTTTTGTTTTGTTTTAGTTTTAAAAACTCAAATGACTTATTTGCCCTTAATGAAATGAAATATTCACAAGGACATATAATTCATGGCCATTTAGGGTTTAATTGCAAAGCATGGTAAATCAAATTAAATCAACTTAATTTGGAAATGAACCCTAAATTTTTAGAAACCATTTTAAATTATAAAACCGAGTTCAAAATAATATTTTAAATATTATTTTCACCTAACCCCTAAACCCGGGTGTTACACAATTTAAAGTGTTAAATAATCTTTATGTTATATATACATATATAATCAATTTAATACATATATATATCTAAAAGAAAGATTGTACTCCCTCCGTCCCATAAAATATGTCCCTTATTGACTTTTTGAAAGTCAAAATTTTTAAACTTTGACTATTGTTATATTGAATATTTTAAATAATTAATTTTTACAAAATATATATTTGAAAACTACTCGATTGAAGGTTTTTAAAATATATTTTTTCATATTTTTATCAATAATACATTTTAAATAATTACGAGTCAAAGTTAAAAAAAATTGACAAAAAAAAAGTCAATAATGGACAAAAATTGTGGGACGGAGGAAGTATTTAGTTATTCATTTCACACTACTAAATTTTAAATTTTGGTAAATAATTAATATGCTTAGTACTAACTCATTTAATATAAATTATTTATGAAGTTAATAAGAGTTAACATACTTAAATTTATTTTATTAAAAAATTATTCAAAATTTAAAAGTTTTATTAAATTAATAACTTGTGATGGATGAATTAAAAACAAGGGTAATCTATATAAATGACCATCATACTATTGGTAAAGTCGCGATTTGACCACCTTATTTTTTTTCTCTAAGCAATTAAACCACCAAACTATTTAATTGGTTGCAATGTGACCACCAGCCGTAAAAAACTAACGGAAGGAGTGACATGATAGTTAATAAAATTGGTATAATTACATATTTGGTCCCCACTATTTGTACATTTTATTAATTTAGTCCTAATTTTAATAAATAAAATAATTTAATTATTTAATTAGGTTGCGACACGTGTACAAAGCTAGGCCACTAAGCCAAAGCTATTCTTGCGATGCATTGTACAAAATCTAATATATATCTTAGTTTGTTGTTCATGCCAGGAAAATTTTAAATTATATTTGATTTAACTTGCTAGGACGGCTTGGGAAATCAAGCAAAAAAAAACACTGGTTGACATGGCTGTTGATCGTGGATGCTTCATAGACCAGAGCCAAAGCTTAAACATACATATGGACCAACCTAATTTCGGAAAACTAACTTCCTTGCACTTCTACGCCTGGTCTAAGGTGTTTAAAGACAAGAATGTATTATCTAAGATGTCGTGCTGCAGCTGATGCAGTCAAATTCACCGTCGATACTCGATACATCCATGCTCAAGGTAATGAATTAATATATGTTCAATTCAAACCACCATTGCAGCATGAATTGATTTGTGAATTGTATTGATAGCAAGCTTGTTATTTCTGGTAATATACGAACAGCCGAAGGTAGATGATGAAACAAACTCGCACAAATGGTGTGTTCCCTAACAAATCGCGAGAAGTGCATGGCTTGTGGGAGCTAAGTAAGCAACTTCAAAGGACCGTAGTTGTTTTAAGTTGATGTTTACTTATTAACATGTTTGTATAGTATAGTTATGATTATGGTATGTGAAGGTTGCAATATTTTGGATTCCTAATGGCAATTACGTGTGAAAACGTGCTTAATCTATAAAACTAGTACTAGTACTTGGGTTGGTGATTGTTTTGCTAATTGACTGGTGGTGCTGGTATTGCAGCTGCGGTGGCATGGGAGTCGGGGAAGCCACTGTTAAAAAATGAAACAATTTTTATTCGAATATTAAACAATATTTTTTCCCTTTAAAAAATAAAACAATTTTAGTTATAACTTCATCAAAGATTTGAAGTCAATTATCAAATGGATCTTTTTCATTCATTCTCATATTACTTTTTTAATGCCTTTCTTCTTCTCATATTACCCGATTAAAAAATCAAAAAGTTAAAATTATATTAAAAATTTATTTAACGGCATGGTTATGTTTTAACAAATATAAAATTAATAAATTATGTTTGTGAGTTTAGACTCGTTAAATAAAATTTTAATATAATTTTTTATTTTTTAATATAATAATTTAATTAAAATTTAATAAAAAATAAAATGGTTAATAATTTAATTATTAGATATATTTCAGTGGTTTAAATATTTTTATGCATCCCAAAAGTGTCATATTCGAGTTCCTTTAATCTATATTTATTTCCTTTTTCCTGGCATGAGCAAAAAATTATGTTATATAATAGATTTTGTACATTATATCACAAGAATAGCATTGGTTTAGTGGTAGGTGTGCTCACTCTTAACCCAAGAAACTTAGGTTCAAACCCTGTAAGAGGTTATATAAATAAAGTCCTCTAATAATACGACGACACGTGTTGCAACCTAATTAAATAATAAAATTATTTTATTTATTAAAATTAGGACCAAATTGATAAAATATACAAATAGCGAGGACCAAATGTGTAATTATACCAATTTTACTAATTGCCACGTCACTCCTTCCGTTAGTTTTTAATGGCCGGTGGTCACATTGCAACTAATTAAATAGTTTGGTGGTTTAATTGCTTAAAAAAAGTAAGGTGGTCAAATCGCGACTTTACCAATAGTATGGTGATCATTTATGTAGTTTACCCTAAAAACAAATTATTCAAAATTTAAATCAATTTGTTAATTATGATTATTAAATTAAAAAATTATTTTATTAAAATTTTTAATTATAGTCATTAAATTAATGAAAAATATTTTAGTTTTTAGTTTAGGGGGAAAGCGTTTTTTTTGAATTGATAGGGGAAAGTTGTCGCCAAAGCAATTGGGGGTTTGTCGGTTATTTTTTGTTTAGGGGTTAATAAATATGGTCCTTCCTTAATTAGATGTTTAGGGTTTAGGTTTTAGTTTTTTTTGTCCTAACTTTTGGTTTAGTTTCTATAGATTTCTTTGAATTAGGTCATGCTTCATAAATTGATTAATTATTAAGCCTTTTGATTTGCTTTAATTATTATGGGGATAGTTTAGGAATTAGGAGATTATGCTTGCACTTTAATTATAAGTTTATGGATTTGATTTGCACTTTAAGTCTTTAATTATTAGTGATTGTATACATACTAAAACTTACATTGTAAACCCTAAACCCTAATACATACATTATAAACCCTAAACCCTAATACATATATGCATATACATACTCAACCCTAAACCCTAATACACACACACACACACATATATATATATATACACTAAAACTTACATTCTAAACCTTAAACCTTAATACGTACATATTACATATATATGTATTAATGTGTGTATATATATGTGTATTAATGTAAGAGATATGATCCGTTTACACAGTGTAAAACTCTTTAAGTTTTACACGTTTTTTAGACAGTTGGATAAGTGAAACGAATGTATGAAATTAACAGTAAATATGTGAAGATTATCACTTGAAAAAAAAAGAGAGTAAAGAGTTAATCTAAGCCATCTATTTTCCCATCCAACGATTCAGAAAACGTGTAAAACTTAAAGAGTTATACATTGTGTAAGTTGATCATAACTCTTAATGTGATTATATATATGTGTGTGTGTATATTAATGAATATACATATATATACATATACATATACATATACATATACATATACATATACATATACATATACATATACATATACATATACATATACATACTAAACCCTAAACCCTAATACACCTACCTATATATATATATATATACATATGCATACTAAAACTTACATTCTAAACCAAAACCCTAATACGTACCTACTACATATATATATGAATTAATATATATATATATATATATATATATATATATATATATATATATATATATATATATATATTAATGTGTGTATATATGCATTAATGTATATAAGTATACATATACAACACACGCGCACGCGCATATATATATATATATATATATATATATATATATATATATATATATTAAAAATTATCTACATACATATATATTATTTTTAGTCCAAATTGACCCCTATTTTTTGTTTGTAATTTAGTCTAATGTTTATAATTTTAATTTAATATCTTTGGTCATTATAGTCCTTAAAAATTTATTTTTATTTCAAATTGACCCATATTCTTTTTTTTGTCTGTAATTTAGTCTAATGTTTATAATTTTAATTTAATATCTTTGCTCATTATAGTCCCTAATTTTTTTATTCCAAATTGACCCCAATTCTTTTTTTGTTTGTAATTTAATCAAATGTTTATAATTTTAATTTTATATCTTTGTTCATTATAGTCCTTAAAACTTTATTTTTATTCCAAATTGACCCCTATCCTTTTTTGTTTGTAATTTAGTCCAATATTTATGAATTTAATTTAATATATGTGTTCATTGTAGTCCCTAAAACTTTATTTTTATTCCAAATTGACCCCTATTTTTTGTTTGTAATTTAGTTCAATGTCTGTAATTTTAATTTAATATCTTTGTTCATTATAGTCCCTAAAAATTTATTTTTATTCCAAATTGACACCTATTCTCTTTTTTGTAATGTAGTCCAGTGTTTTTAATATGATGATATTTTTTCATGTTAGTCCCTAAAATTTTATTTTTCACAAAAATTGACCCTTTTTAATTTATAATTTTTTTAATTTACTCTAATATTTTAGAAATGAATCATTTGATGATATTTTTGTTCGTTCTTTTGCCTAATATTTATTTTTAATGTGATTCGTGTTCGTGAAAGGCGTTGAATAATTAGCTCGAACTTGATGACCAACCCAAAGTCTATCGACTATTTGTACCAAACTCAAACTTAATACGAATTAAAACCCGAATGAACCCGACCTGAAACGAACCCGACCTGAAATGAACCCGACATGAAGTCTATCCGAACTCGAATTAACCCGTCAATTAACCGTTTTGACGCGACCTGAAATGAACCCGACCAAAAATGAACCCAACTTGAAATGAATCCGCACCTGACCCGAATCGAGTCAAAACAAAAAAAAAACAACCTGAAATGACTTGTATCTGATTTGACCTGACCTGACAGAACCCAATCTGAAACCATCCAATTACCTGTTTTTACATCCTATAATACTAGCACCCTTAGGTCTTAGCAACATATATAGGTAAAGAAAAAAATATTTTATTAGAGTCTGTAAACTTTTACTTGAGGTTGTAGATTCGTCATCCATTGGAGATTGGACCGAGCCTGAAGGAGATATAGTGGGCTGGCGATAGAAAATAATTATTGGACCCTTTGTCAGTTTAATAAAATGTTTTCTTTTCTTTTATAGGGCATCGTTTTGCAATAAAAATATAAAAGGGAAGAAAACATTGTACAATTTAATAGAACAATATATATTTTACAACAGCTCTAACAAAATTGTAGGGCATCGTTTTGCAAAATTTTGCTGGTGTTTAACATTTTTTTTCAAAAGCACTTTTAAAGTTAAAAAGTGATCATAAGCAATGTTAAACAGATAATTTTTGAAGAAAAAATACGTTTGAAAAATATTTTTCAAGTCAAACGCAAAAGTTAAAATATATAGCTCTTGTGTTTGGAAAAGTGTTTTTGAAAATCGAATTTCAATTCTAACCTTCATTTGTTATCTTATGATGTGTTTATTTTATAATTTATAAATTTATAATTTTTTTACTAAGACATAGTTATATAAATGTTAAATTTTTTATTACTAAAGTAGAGTTGGCCTACAAAAAAATAATCCATAAGGAGTAACCTCAATACTAAAATCGACAATTGAAGCATCTATGGCTGCATTAATCGGGAATACACGATAGTGCATGGGAATTAATTATTTATTAAACCTCCCTTCAACTGAAACAAACTATCAAGCAGGGCTAAATCCTCAAATAAGAAAGGAAGAAGGAGAATCAACTGATACAGGTAGGTGATTAGGTATATAACCAAAGATAGGGCAGAGGGATAAGTCGATCAGAGAGTCTTTCAATTGAGAGAGAGGATACATCGGAATCGAAATATTTGACTTTAAGAGATAGGGGGCATGTGTTAAGCATAGAGGTGGTAATCGGGTCATTTGATTCGGGTCATTTCGGTTTGGGTCATTTCGGTTCGAGTCATTTCGGGTCTATCTAGAATCGGTTTAGATTCTGTTCGGGTCAGTTCGGTTCGGGTTCGGGTCTAATTCGGGTCTGTGTTGAGTCGGATTCGGTTCGGGTATTGGATCGGGTCAAAATCGGATCGGTTGTTTTCGGGTCGGGTCAATGTTGAATCGGTCGCTTTCGGTTCGGGTCAAAATCGGGTCGTTCGGGTCGCTTTCGGGTCGGATCGATTTCGGGTCGGGTCAACATTTAAATTTTCGGGTCAATTCGATTTGAGTTGGGTTAAAGGTTTGAGGTTTAGTATTTATGGTTTAGTTTAGAGTTATTGATGTATGAGATTAATTCTGATTCAACTTGTTAATCTATGCATTTGAATTTGATTAAATATTTAAATCAAAGCTTCATGTATCCATATCAATTTTTTTTGTATAATTATATTAAATCAAAGTTTATTATATGTAATAATAATAATAATAATTTCTAAAATGAATTAAAATATTAAACTTAGGATCTAATTGAGCTAACTAAAATCTAAATGCATAAATCACGGACATAATTAAAATAATTCTAAAACTAAATGTGAAATTTTAATTAAATTAATCTAAATTAAAACTCAATTAAGTTTAAAAAAAAAGAAAAAAGAGAAAGACAATTGGTAAAAATAAAGAGGGAAAAGACAAAATTTTGGAGGGAAATAAGCCACCAATTTTTTAAGCTAGAGATTAATTACTTTTTAGGTCACGTTCCATTTAAAATGTTACATTTTAGTCAACTTTAAGTTTTAGTTTAATTTAATTTAGTCACAAGTATCCCCACGGTTTAGACTTCGGATATAGAAATCCCCTCCCCGTAGTGATATTTAGTCTCTAAAAATTTACTTTTAGTCGAAATTAACTAATTTTTGCAATTTAGTCTATTAATTTAATATAATGATATTTTTGTTCATTTTAATTTCTAAGATTTAATTTTTAGCCAAAATTGACCCCTATTTATTTATATGGTATAATTATAAAATTGGTCATTGGAATCTCAAATTTCTCCACTTCCAAATTGTCAATTTAGTCCACAATTTCAATTTTATGGTGAAATTATAAAATTGGTCACCAAGATCTCAAATTTCTATACTTTCAAATTGTCAAGTTGGTCTCTAATTCCGGTTTTAGCTATATTTTATGGTAAGATTGTAAAAATTATCTCAAATTGTCAAGTTGGTCTCTAATTGGGAGAGAAAATAGTACATTGAAACTCTAAATTTAAAAATTAGTTTATTTAATTAATATTGAAACGTAAAATAACATAAAATGTTATTATACCACAACTTTGACAAGAGGAACAGTCTCTTCCATGATATAGTATAAAAAGATAATAAAACATACTTCTTTTTATTATTTATTATATTGTTAAAAATAGATAATCGGGTCAAAATCGGGTCGATATTCGGTTCAGCTTTCGGTTCGGGTCCATTCGGTTCGGGTCCATTTCGGTTCAACAAAAAAAATCGGTTCGGTTCGGTTCGGTTTATTTCGGGTTTCCGGTCAACTTCGGATCATCATGTTCGGGTCAAAATCGGGTTTCAGTTCGAGTAATTCGGTTCGGGTTTCGGGTCTCGGGTCAAGTTTGCCAGGTCTAGTTAAGCATATAGCTTTCTCTTTTATTTGAGTTAGGGGTTACAACGGCCAATTATGCAATGGATGAAAATCTTGTACCTTTTCGGTGCCCCTACTTATGCTCTCACGCTCAAAATTAAGTTTATGGTTTGAAGTTTAAGGTTTATAGTTAGGGTTTAGAAAATTTAGGGTAATGTGTAACTTTTAAGGCATGGGGTGTAAGGTTTAGGATTTAAAATTTAAGGTTAAAGTTTGAAATTTAATTTTCTAGTGTTTTTAATGTTGGGGCATAAATAAGAGCACCGAGAAAAGGCAGAAAATTTTTATCCTTATGCAACATTGTTTCCTCTACCCTGATCTTGTTAAGCGAGAATAGGATAAGTGTCTTCTTTATATATTTTCATGTTAAGTTTTTTATATAAAAATATTTTAAATTTTATATATTTTTCATATAACATGTATGATTGTTAAAAAATATTTATTTATTAATAAAACATTTTTTTTATATTTTATCATAATTTAAATTGATATATTTCATATATAACATTAAAGAATTTGAATATCATTTATATATATATATATATATATATATATATATATATATTTGAATCAAACAAGTGGTCTTAGTAGAAAAGTGGATGATGTTCATCCTAGGAGACTCGGGTTCAATCATTTTTTTTCAAGGTGTGTGCATTGTCAAAGAGTTAAGAATATATATGGGTTAGGATCAACTTACACTGTGTAAAACTCAATTACTTTTACACAGTTTTTGGACCGTTGGATGATGGTAATCAATGGCTCAGATTATTTCCTTATCTTTTTTTCCCGAGTGATAATCTTCACATTTTTTACTGTTAATCTCATCCATGCATTTCACTCATCCAATGGTCCTAAATTAGTGTAAAACTAAATGAGTTTTACATCATGTAATTTGATCTCATCCCTATATATATATATATATATATATAAGTTAGGATCAACTTACACATTGTAAAACTCTTTAAGTTTTACACGTTTTCTGGATCGTTAGATGGGGGAATGAATGACTCAGATTAACTCTTTACTTTTTTTTTCATAATCTTCACATATTTACTGTTAATCTCATCCATTCGTTTCACTTATTCAACGGTCCAAAAAACGTGTAAACCTTAAAAAGTTTTACACTGTGTAAACGGATCCTATTCTATATATATATATATATATATATATATATATATATATATATATATATATATCTTACAACATGTCTAAAGTGATCATTTATCTTCTCAAAAGCACTTTTTGACCTCAATACATGCTTGAATCTCAAATCAAATAATCTAAAAGCACTTTCTAATTGTACTTTTTACCGTATTTTTTAAAAGAAATGATAAGCCTAGGGACAATAACCATGTGACATATAAAAAAGAGAACTATTACAAGCACAATCTAAATAGAAAAAAAATTACAAACAAGTTTTAATCTTGTCTTGTGTTCTATTTAAAGGAAGAAGTTTATAATTTTAGGTTCAAGGTTTAAAGTTTATTGTTTAGGGCATTTGATTTAGGAAATTACTCTCGTCAACTCTTCGTATAGGCCTAATATTCCTTTTCCCCGTATTATAGCCTAATTCTCACCTTGTTCTTTGTACAATTTTTTCTTCTTCTTAATTACCTCATGCAATTATCATTCTATTCTACATGTCCTCATGATGTTCTTTTCAGATAGAAAAGCTGTCCCAATAAGAAATTACCACGTGAAATGAAAAAAATTAACTTTTCTAAAAGCGAAAATTATAAAAATGTTATGAATATTTATCTATGTGGATGTTTATCATGATAAGGACTTTATCAAAGGAGAGTTGAATTATTTTATCATTAGGATTATTATCTACATTAATTAGAGTTTAATGTATTATGTACTTCTTATGCCTATAAATAGATGATTTACTGAAGGCATTGTACACAAGTCAATATTCAGAATAATACAAATCTCTTTCTTTTCTCTCATCTTATTTTGTTCCTATTTCTTCTTGTTCTTGTTTTCACATTATTCACAACAAAAAATTTAATTTAAAAAACTTCCCCTTCCTTAAAGTTCCGTGATTAACTGATTAATTTCATATCTTTTGTAGTTTAATCATTTAAATCAGAGTTAAACAAAATAGTTGGTGTAGCTAATCCGGCACCTGTTATGGATCCAAATTGCTTTTTATTTTTAATTTTTTATATCATCATTCTCAACCAACTAGGTTATAGTTCATACTTTCAGTAGGATCACCGAATGTAACATTATCCTTGAGAATAAGATTCTTATATTAATTCATTACTTGGCATATACCGGGAATATTACATTATTTTGTTTGATTTGTTTAACATGAATGTAAAATTACAGTGTTTGGTTGATGAATTATAAATTAACAGAATGCATATTTTACAAAATAATTCTTGTAATATATTTTCTTTTTAGCTAGTCAAACTTCTAATATTAAACTGAAAATACATGAAAATTTATAGGAAATATATTTTTCTATTATTTTTAATTTATATATTTTTCTTTTATAAAGTTCTTACACAAATAATTGAATATAGTTTTTAATGTTATAGTACAATATCATATATTTAAATATATGTGATGTATTATAATTATATATTTGAAAAATAAAGAAAAAACAAATTCATAAACTTCTATAATAATCATTGCATTCGCTACTAAATCAAATATACTAACAATTAACTATAAATATTATAATTATATGTTTTATTACTCAATTTACATTATTTTTAAAATCAAAAGTATTTTCTTAAAATTTATAATTTCAAACAAAATTTGTAATGTGATTTAAAATTGAATAATACAGATTTTTCCATAAAAATAAAAACATTATTCTTTAGAGAAAAAATAATATTAAAAATTATTTATAATATTTATTATTATTTTTTAATGATGAGTGTGGTTTATATATATTATTATGGAACAATTTAGGTTAGATAAGAAATTGTTTTAACATATCAAAACAAAAAAAATATTGTTGGAGAAATAGAAAATAATGATTTATTTGAATACAAAACATTATTTTAAGGATTATTTTATTATATTTATTATTATTATATTTTTATTCTTTTATTATAAAAAAACAAAATTATTTTGTTGATAGTTAGTATACTTTTTTATTATTATAATTACCATTATTTTATAATATATTTCTCTCTATATTATGAGAAATTATATCATAGGCCCGGCTCGCCACGTCATCCATGGTCCCAACCAATAAAAAGCACCAATTTCATTAATTTTTTCCATGTCATTTTTTTACCGAGTGAATCTTCACTCAGATTTACTGTAAATTAAATTAAAAAAACACTTTTTACCAATTGTAGATTCACTTGGTAAAAAATGACATGGAAAAAATTAATGAAATGGATGCTTTTTAGTGGTTGGGACCATAGATGACGTGGCGAGCCGGGCCTATGATATAATTTCTCCTATATTATTATTACCATTACCACATATATTGTTAGTTTTTTATTATTACTATTATGTTATTATTTATAGTTATTATTAATTTTTGATTTATTTTTAAAAAAATAAATTTACTACTAATGATTTAAAGAAATCAAATATCTAATCTGAAAATTTGAGAATATAATATCCAAAAGATCACGTGCTTGATTTCTTGAATTATCACAAACATAATTAACACTTAACATTTAAGCCAATTTTGCTTTTAATAGGATTTTTTATCAAAAAATATTATTGTGTTGAGAGTGGGATTTGAACCCACGCCCTTTCGGACCAGGACCTTAACCTGGCGCCTTAGACCAACTCGGCCATCTCAACTTTGTTAAAATTTAATAGATTATTTAATTATAATAAAACAAAATTAAATGGTCATAACTAATTCAGTCTAAGTTAATTAGAATTAAGTGTCGATTAGTTTTAATCGGGCCACTGCTTGCTTTGCTTTCCATAAATAAAATAATATGTATCTTTCTGTCAAAATTGAAACAAATGTCTAATATAGACTTGGTACAATAATAATTTTAATCTTTTAAATTTACACATTCTATCAATATACTTTTAATTTGAAATAATTTAATAATTTAATTTTTTATATTTACAAATTTTATCAATCTAGTCTATTTTTATGATATTGTCGAATTAAACGAGTCCATCAAATCAGAGAAGTAGTTGGATAATTACATTCCATCATAAAGCATCAATAACTTATTGTTAAACTAGTATTATACTAAGAAAATAACAAGAGAGCAATATAACGTTTTTAGGAGAAGAATATGCAATTTAGGAGAAGAACAAAAGCATAATTATTAGAATTTTTAAATATGGATGGACAATTTTGTTGAATTGTTTCGAATTATGACCAAATTGATAGAATGATAAGTTTTATGAACTAAAATTGTTATTATAATAAGTCACATCACTATTTCGTCTAATATTTAATTGTCAGTGACATGTTTGTAAATTTTTTAAAAAACATGGCCCATTTGGTACCAAACATATACTTGAATCACCTTGGTTGTATTTTACCCAAACGAGAAAACAGTAAGGACTCGGTCAAAAAGGATAGCTGATTTCAGCAAAATATAGAGTGAACTATCAACAAAAATGAGTTAACTAATAAAACTTATGGGTTAAAAAGGAAATGCAAACAATTAATCAAGTTTAGTTTAATTAATATTATCCCTGGTATAATACACAATAAACGTGAGGTTAAATATATTTAAATATTTAATATCTTTTAATTTATAGATAAAGAGAAATTCGAAGAGTATAAACATTGTATCAAAAATTCAACTTGGCTAATTGTGTCGTCCAAATACTGAAAATTTGAGAATATAATATCCAAAAGATCACGTGCTTGATTTTTTGAATTATCACAAACATAATTAACACTTAACATTTTTAATTATCAAAAATTTAATTATTGTGTTGAGAGTGGGATTTGAACCCACGCCCTTTCGGACCAGGACCTTAACCTGGCGCCTTAGACCAACTCGGCCATCTCAACTTTATTAATTTTTAATAGATTATTTTATTTCAATAAAATAAAAAGAAATGGTCATAACTAATTCAGTCGAAGTTAATTAGAATTAAGCGTTGCTTAGTTTTAATCGAGCCACTAGGGTGCTTATCGAGCGAGTCGATCGCGAGTTGAGTAATGCTCAATTCGTGCTCGTTAAGAAATTTTGTTGCTCGACTCAACTTGTTGCGCGTTAAGCTCGTTAAAATTTTGCTCGACTCGTGCTCGTTAAAAAATCTTGTTGTTCCACTCGACTCATTGCTCGTTAAGCTCACCAAAATGTTTACCTTATTTTTTAAAAATATAAGTAAAATCTAGTGATGCTATTAGAGCTTAGTACAAATTTAGAAGAAGAAAAAAAAACATGTGAGGACTGAGAAGACAAATAAAAGAAGATGTCATGATTGAGTTAGAGATGAAGTCGATGTTCGAGTGTGGAACTCTTATTAGTTTCTCAACAATCTTTGATGAACTAAAAAGGAGACATTGCCTTTGAGTTTTTGGTGTTTTGACTTTCAATCGTATTTTTTGTATGAGAACTAAATCTTTTTTCCCTTTTCCACTTTTATACATAAAATAATATCATAAAAAATATTTTAATAAAAAAGGAAATACTAATTGATATAATTTGATTTCTTATTAATACTAATTAACTTTTAAAATTCTCGAGAAATATAAAACGCTTTTGAAAAATTGAAATTAAATATTTTATTGGTAAATTACCTAGTAAGTCACTAAATTTTTCTAGAATTTTTAACTAGCATTTAAACTTCTTGGAACATAATATTTTAAGGTAGCACAAAAAATCATTAAAAATTTCTTAAAAAATATAACGAGTTGCTCGAGAACTTATCGAGTCGAGCCGGACCTTGTTCAACTCAACTCATTAAGATCTCGAGTCGAGTCAACTCGAATCGAGCATTAATCAAATTTTGACCGAGTCAATCTCGAGTTGTTTGCGAGTTGCTCAACTCAATAAGAATCCTATGAGCCACTGTTTGCTTTGCTTTCAATAAATAAAATGATTCTAACTAAAATACACGTTAGGTCATTTAAATATGTATCTTTATGTCAAAATTGAAACAAATGTCTAATATAGACTTGGTACAATAATAATTTTAGTCTTTTACATTTACACATTCTATCAATATATTTTTAATTTGAAATAATTTAATAATTTAACTCTTCATATTTACAAATTTTATTAATCTAGTCTATTTTTACGATATTGTCGAACTAAACGAGTCCATCAAATTAAATAAATAGTTGGATAATTACATTTCATCATAAAACATCAACAACTTATTGTTAAACTAGTATTATACTAAGAAAATAACAAGAGAGCAATATAACGTTTTTAGGAGAAGAATATGCAATTTAGGAGAAGAACAAAAGCATAATTATTAGAATTTTTAAATATGAATTGATAATTTTGTTGAATTGTTTCGAATTATGACCAAATTGATAGAATGATAAGTT
Organism: Hibiscus tridactylites; assembly: GCA_958450335.1. NCBI lineage: Eukaryota > Viridiplantae > Streptophyta > Magnoliopsida > Malvales > Malvaceae > Hibiscus > Hibiscus tridactylites. Next base: position 92,822,685 of record OY288270.1, on the reverse strand, counting down.
TTATGAACTAAAATTATTATTATAACAAATCACATCACTATTTCGTCTAATATTTAGCCGTCAGTGACATTTTTGTAACTTTTTTTAAAAAAAAATATGGCCCATTTGGTACCAAACATATACTTGAATCACCTTGGTTGTATTTTACCCAAAAGGGAAAACAGTAAGGACTCGGTCAAAAAGGATAGCTGATTTCAGCAAATTATAGAGTGAACTATCAACAAAAATGAGTTAACTAATAAAACTTATAGGTCAGAAAGGAAATGTAAACAATCAATCGAGTTTAATTTAATTAGTATTGTCGCTAGTATAATACATAAGATTAAATATGTTTAAGTGTTTAATAACTTTCGATTTATAGATGGAGAGAAATTCGAAGAGTATAAACACTATACCAAAAATTATAGACATTAATTTGATAACAACGTCTTCCCACATCGTTAAAGACCAGTGTCTTGGTTGCCTACGTCTCAATTCTCAAACAATTTAGTTTCCATCCAAAACAACGCCATTTGGCCTCTTTGACAATTTCAAACTCAGAATTCCTCATTCTTTTTGCTGGGAGTGAACTAATCCAATACCCTTCCTTCAGCTTTGCAAGACCTATAAGTAGCCAACTTCGCTTTGCATGAAGAGCACATCACACATACACAGCATAACTGCATTTCTTCAGCTCTCTTTGATTTGCAAGCTTCAACAACTTTTTTCAAAGTTTCTTGTTCTAAAAGTGAGAAAAATGCAAACCTCAGTGAGGTTTTCGAGTTGCAGAGGTGTGGCTTTCGAGATCAAACCTCATGTAGATCCATTCGCCATTCCTAATCCTGCTCAGAATGAGCCTCTTAGCAGCAGAAAAAGTTCCTGGTTTCCTTGGTACCTAGGAAGCTCGTCCAAGGTGTTCCCTAACTCTTCCATGCAAAGGTCTAGGAGCCGAGCGAGCAGTCATTTCTGCGATCTCGATCTCGATCTGGAAGACGATGAAGATGAAGATGATATCATATGGGAAAGAGTAGAAGAAGGCAAGGACGAAGAGAAAGATGATAAGCAGCCAGCAGCCCAGCACCAAAGGCAGCTCGCAAGCAAGAATCGAGGTTATCAGTCATTTTGCTTGACCAAGGGCTGTTCACTGCATACAAAAGGCTCTTCGTAGTCTGCTTGCTATGAAGCACGGGGACGGCCATAAGGTGGCGTCCCGCGTCCCCAATAAGTTCCCGTCACGGGGACAATACGGGGATGGCTGGGGGACGTCCCGAGGACGTCCCAACTTTACAGGGACGGTCAAACCTATATCGGGGACGTCCCAACTTTACAGGGGACGGTCAACATTTATTGGGGACGTAACCGGAGAAATATCCAAATATATTTACTTAAAAAAATGGAAAATAAAACCTCCATCTTCTTTGTGAGCAATGTTTTAAAAACCATTAAACTTATCCGAACTTAAAAAGCTCAAGGATAATTAAACTAAAATTTCTATTTGATAAATGGCTATTTATAGGCTGCTTTCTCTCCTTGCTTTATGTATCTTAAGGATGTGAGATATTAGGTGTGTATTGTTTTTGTAACCTGTTTTAATGTTTAATCACCTAAGTTTTAAATAGGAATGGATAAATATATATTTCAGCCATGTCATCTTTTAATTTTATTATTTTAGTCATTCATTTTCTCTTTATTTATAATGTAAAGTTAAGTTTTCGTTCAATTTAGTCATTTAATTTTAATAATCTCTTAATATAAGTGTTAAAAAATAATTTAAAATTATTAGAAGTGGATTTAAATAACTACAATTATAATTATTGTTTAATACAATTATAATTTTAGTCCTTATTGTATTATAAATTTTAATATTTTTTATTATATATATTAAATTTTATTTTATATTTGCCGTACCCTCGCCGTACCCGTACCCTCTAATTTTGAAAATTGCCGTTTTTTGTCCCCGTCCCCGTATCTGTCTCTGTATTTGTATCTGTGCAACTTAGTCTGCTTGACACTCATCGTCATTGGCTTGGTGCTTGCTGCAACCGGACATTTTCCATATGCTAGAAATAGAGCTGCCCTTTTCTCCATTGCCAACATTCTCGCTTTGACACTCTGCAGAAGCGAGGCCTTTCTGCGGGTAGTCTTTTGGCTAGCAGTCAAAGTTCTGGGAAGGTCTTGGGTATCTCTCCCAGTCAAGATTGCTACCACATCCCTCCTCCAAAGCCTTGGTGGGATACACAGTAGCTGTGGGCAGGGTTTTAAATAGCGGAGCGCAATCACGATAGCGGTCGCGAAATTGCGGTCGCGCCGCCGTCCGAAACCGCAATCGGAAAAAATTACGGTGAGAAACGGAATCACGAAGATAGCGGGCTGTAGCGGACGCGAAATAACGCGATAGCGACTGTCGCGACGATAGCGGAACGCTATCCCCGTTTTCAGGTCAATCGCGGATGGTGGCTGAGGAGGAGGAAAAAGTTGCAGAGAAAAAAAAAAGAATCGGGGTTGAAGACGTTGATATAACATTAAAAGGGTAAATGCGGGAAGAAGGGTTCTAATTTCAATGTATTTTTGGAGAGGCTTAAACGTTTTAGTTCTCTTATAATTTAGTCCTTTAAGGCAGATTTTTAGTTTAATTAAGATGTTTTATTTTATTCTATTTTCAATTAAGTCATCAAATCCATAACAAAACTTCCAATTGAGCTTCTAAGTCTTATTTTCTTTCAATTAAATCCATTTATAAGTGTTGGAATTTTTTTTATAATTATAATTTAAATTTCCCATTTTTGATATTTACTTTGATATTTTTTTAATTAGGTATTTACGTAGAATATATATATATATATATATATATATATATATATATATATATATATATATATTATTTTTGAGTTTGCTAATGGAAAAAATCTTTAATAAAATCGTAAGAAATTTAATCTCCTATCTCACAATTATAATTTATAATAAATATTTTTTAATCCATTTTAATTTATATTTATTTTTGCTTAGAAAATACGTAAATATCATTAAAATTGACTTTTTATAATTATAATATATTTTACACTAAGTTGTGCAAATTTAAGAAAAATTCACCACCGCGACACCCGCAATGACCGCAATAGCCTCCGTTATGTCCGCAACCGCGATAACCGCGACGCGACCGAAAACGCGACCGCGAACGCTATTTAAATCCCTGGCTGTGGGATCTCTTCTGTTGTGTGGCTCGTATATGCCTTGGTTCTTACGGTCAAAGATAGAGATAATACTTCCCCCGCGATCATCGGTGTTGCCGCTACTATTCTTTCCTTTCTCTGCCTCTCGTGTTTGGGTGCATTTCCTCTACTCCGACATCTCCATCACAATGTCTTTGAGAGAATTCATAGATTCGCAGGATGGAGTGCTCTTGCTCTACTTTGGGCATTTATCATCCTTACAATGTCTTATGATCCGCTAACCAAATCCTACTCAAAAGAACTTGGTTCAAGATTGATCAAAAAACAAGAGTTCTGGTTCACAATAGCCATCACCATCCTAATTATAACCCCATGGCTGACGGTAAGACGTGTGCCTGTCAAGGTCTCAGCTCCTTCAGGCCATGCATCCATTATCAAGTTCGAGGGCGGGGTAAAATCCGGTATACTAGGCCGAATAAGTCCTTCCCCGTTTTCCGAATGGCATGCATTCGGAATCATCTCCGATGGAAAAACTGAGCACATGATGCTTGCAGGAGCAGTAGGCGAAAGGCATTGAGCAAAACTTCGGCAAAGAAATCATGGAGATGATGAGCGGACACCCTAAAGAGAAGGTGATCGTTTTAGGCCGTCCGAACGTGTCACAGATGAGTGTGGATGCTGCTAAGAGATGGGGAGCTGAAGTGATCATTGTTACGAGTAATCCAGAAGGAAGCAGAGATGTTGTCAACGCTTGCAAGGCTGCCGGAATTCCAGCCTTCGGCCCCATTTGGGACTCGTAAAAATTCTACAACCGATGCCACTGCACCACTATTTTATGTTTTAAAGGTAAAGCTCCGTTCGCCGTATCGATTAGCCGTGCGTGAACGTGAAGAAAGTGATTGTGTCTAGCTTTGACGTCATATGTGATCGTTAGTGTGTCTAGCTTGATGTCATATATAAAAATAGCAGGTCGTTTTATTGTAATATCAAATTAGTCCCTTTACTAGTATAAAAAAATCAAGGTAAACTATACAGATAACCACTGAACTATGGGTTTGGTGTCAATATGACCACTATATTATTTTTTGCCGCAAATGCACTACACAACTATTTAAATGGTTCCATTTTAGCCACACGCCGTTAAAAAAATGAAAAAGTTGATGGAACTGTTAAAAAATTGGTATAATTACACATCTGGTCCTCTATATTTATACAATATATCAATTTAGTCCTAATTTTAATCTAATAAAATAAATTAATTATTTAATAAGATGGTGACACGTGTCACCACCTGATTGGAGGTGAAATTTTTTTAGCAAAAGGCAAGTGCTTGCCACTAGGCCAAGCACTTTTTTGTGATATAAAGTACAGTCTTTAATATTTTAAACCAGTATGGTGAAAAGTTTAAGTGTCAGATTCGGATGTGTCATAACACGGGTATGGTGAAAAGTTTTTCCATGTGCTTGTAAGATCTTTGGAGGTCATATTCCAATTTTAGACATCAGTAATACAAAAAAATAAAGAATCAGAGCAAATATTGTCCATCTGCATGTACGCATGCATGTCTAGCAAAATTGAAAGATGCTTAGAGGGAGTCATGCCTCAGCAAAATTGATTTTTTTTAACCTTGTTCCATCCCCAGCCATAGAGTTTTCCACCAGATACGAGTGCCATTGTATGTCTCCATCCACCTGATATCTAAAAAGAATCAAACCAAAATGCAACAAAAATAATTTAAAACAAAATATTCGGAAAAGAAAATGGAATGAGGCATAACATGCATCAGATATCATGAAAAGAGAACTAATTATGCATTAACATTAGACATGCCTAAGAAAAAGTATGAAACTTCCCACAGAAAGTTCTGCAGGGGGCTAGGAATCATACACAATGAAATATGATATCACCCAAATAATTCTACCTGATATAGGTATGTAATTTTATACTAGTTCTAAAGGGTTGGAAGGAAACTGAGTTGAACTGACAGCCAAAACAACACATGCAACAATGAAAGAAGTCACTCCCTTTTAAATAAATTACAAAAAGAAACATCAGAAGAAATAAGGCAAACAGGTGACATAATCCAACATTGGAAGAATAACCCATCAGAAGCCATAAAACCTTGCCATGAACTTAAATTCCAAAGACTGGATAAAGAAACATCGCAGATTGTAATTGCAGAATTGTTTCACCTGCTTAATAAAACTGCCGGCTAAAGCTTCCACCTTATGTGGAACCAGATGATCCTCAAAGTTCCCATGTCCCAGTTGCCCATATTTGCTCCATCCATAAGTGTATAAGTCACCAGTACCAGAGACTGATATGGTATGCCGCCATCCACAAGCAACCATATTCATCTTCTCTCCCTGCAACAAAAAATTCTTGTTTCTTACTACAACAGAAAACATGGAAACAAAGGGCTTTTAGTTTGAAATGACTAAAACTTAAAAATATTTTGGTCCTACCATTTTTCCTCAAAAATACATGTTCTTGAACGAATTATTTGCAGTCAAATATTTGAGAAAGTCAACTCTTTATCAAAATGCTACTTTGGTTGCTAGCATATTCTTCATTGGAAATATGGGAATTTTGTCTTAATGGTTACTTTATTATTTCCAAAGTTTGAAATTTGTTATCATTTCTTCTTAACTCATCATGTGCTCATATGTATAAAATTACTCTTGGTAAATGTTTGGCTAATAAAATGCTTAGTCTAGGAAACAGACTTCAAATATGATTTATCTTTGTACTTTATAGTAATTCAAGATTGGATCCATGGCCTATGCTTGTAAGTTTACTCTTGATGAATATCTTGATGAAATATAATGGATTCTTGATTCGTTTGTTGTTTTTGTCAAACACATGTTTATATGATCGTTATTTAGTATTTTAAAATACAGTTTTTTGCTATGAAGATGAATAATGAATATGCATTCCTTAAACTTTTTGCTATGAAATACAATTTTTTGCTTCACTGGTTTAAAATACAGGTTAGATACAGTTTTTTAAACAAGTATATTTAGTCCTTAACATGCTATGAAATACAGTTTTTGCTTCACTAGTTTAAAATATTAAAGACTGTATTTCATAACACAAAAAGTGATTGGCCTAGTAGCAAGCACCTCTCCTTTGCATTCCAAGGTCCCAAGTTTAATTCCCCTTGGAAGCAATCTTCATGTTAAAATTTTTCCACCTCCAATTGATTGTGACACGTGTCATCATCTTATTGAATAATTAATTTATTTTATTAGATTAAAATTAGGACTAAATTGATATATTGTATAAATATAAAGGACCAAATGTGTAATTATACCAATTTTTTAACAGTTCCGTCAACTTTTTTGTTTTTTTAACGGCGTGTGGCTAAAATGTAACCATTAAATAGTTGTGTGGTGCATTTGCGGCAAAAAATAATATAGTGGTCATTTTGACATCAAACCCATAGTTCAGTGGTCATTTGTGTAGATTACCCAAAAATCAAATATGATCAAATACTGATTAATACAGCTAATATTTTTATAGTATTTATGTTTTTGCAAATAATTTTTTTTGTTTGGAGTTGAAATTTGAGAAAATAATAATAATTTTACTCTTATTTAATTTTTTTAGTACGTGGGCTAAATTGATTCTTTTAACTATAAGAGACTAATTTGAATTAGTCTCTACTGACTAAATTATACAGTCATATACTACTAAAACCCATCTGCACATATAAATGGAAGAATATTGAATATTAAGTATACTTAATCTCACATCCTTCTATGTACTACATGGAGGAAGCTGTGTGGAGGTTTGGGGTTGTGGTCCTCAAATTTTTTATTAAAAATATAATGGGATTTTTTTTCCTATTTGGACCACCAATTTTTAATTCATTTTATTTTTTTTCATTTAATAGTTAATTACACTTTGTCATTTATTTTGATTCTGGACTCTGTCACTAATTACGAACCATATCGTTGAACTTGAAGCATTGTTTGTCGTACACACCTATACTTGATGTGGTAGATATTAAGTAAAAGTATGAAGCCTGTTTAAATAAGATTTTTTTTGTTTAAATTTTCTTTGTGATCAAATAATATACTCGATAAAAAAACAATACTCTTTAGTTAAGTTAATTTACAATTCTTTAATATTTTTAACATTTGATAATTTTTTTCTTCTCTATCTATAAGTTCCCTGTCAAGAGATTTTCATGTAAAATATGTGTTAATTTTTTTTATGTTTATTTGCTATCTATTGCCATTATCTTATTGTAATTCCTAACAAATAGATTGGTACCCTTCTCTTGAGGGGTGTGCTAAGTTGAATACAGGTCTTACCAAGGTCATGCTTTGCTTTTTTTCATAATTGCTATAAGACTCATTATGAGAGCATCCTTTTAATTTAATTTAATTTTTTTATTAAAATTTTTTGACCTTATTTAAGAGGCTTAGCGCTTCATCTTTGTTGTACAACTAATTGTTACTCATATTCAAATTTAATTATCAGAAACTAACAGTGATGTAGTGGGGCATGAACGAAACGCATGGCCGCACCGTAGTAATCAGCGTAAATAATCCTGACATGGCCCATGGGGATACTTTAGTCTCAACGTATCCAGGGCTTGTTTAAGCTGAGAATTATGATACCTCGCCAAAGCATTAAAACATCCGATGGCCGTCATAAATATCCTCCTTGTTACGGCTTTCAAACAAGGTCTGAGCAACCGATGGGAAAATTTCCTGGCACCATCAAATCCACCGCACCTGCCTCTATCAATGCCTGAAAATTCCCCAGAGAAAATGCTTTGGCTTAAGCTTGAGAATTGATGCTTTGTTTAAAACCATAAACTTACACTCGTTGCATTTGTATTTGCTCCAACGACGAAAGGAACCATGGATCGGAGCTGTTTAATTCAACCACCAAGAAAGAAGACCTAATTATAATCGTTTCTACCGATCTCTTCGACCAGAAAAAAGTGATTTCTTGAAGAAATCATGCAAATGTCGGACTTGAGCTTCCGGAACCAATTAAGCGGAACATTCAAGGAATTATATATTAGTCCATAAAATCGAGATGTTTCGTTCGAAGAAAAACTAGGCATCAAGTGCAGTAGCTCCGGCGAATGCAAAGTTCACTCCATGTTCAGAGCTCTGGCCTCGACTCATATTTTTGCACTACAACAATATAGGTTTTTAGTGACAAATTAATAGTGACTAGGAATAATTTTGTCACAAATATTAACTTTTTGTGACAAATTTTTTGTGCGACACTATTAGTATAAGTAATTGTGACATATTTTTATTTGGTCACTGTAATAGTAGTAATTGTGACGATTACATTTTTCACAAATGAATTCTCACTATAAGTATACAATTGTGACACAAAGTTCATTGTCACTAAAACTTTGACACATGATAGTGACGATATGTGAAGTGGTCACTATTATTTGATATTTGTTGTTACAATGAAATTACTTGTCACTTAAAGTTTCACTTTTTGTTGTGATAAATTTTGTCACCAATGAAAAAATAAAAGTAATGACAAATCAGACATTGTCACAATAATAAATTTATTTTTATAATTATAAAAAATTAAAGTTATCATAAACTAGTTTGTCAAAAGATAAAACATTTCTATAGTCTATATTATGTGTAAATTGTTGTTTTAGTCAATCTATTTTGATCAACTTTAGTCCCTAATTTTTTCAAAATTTAAAATTTTAATCCTAATCCTAACGGGACACCGACAATATGACTAAATTACAAGGACTAAAAATGATCAAATTAAAGAACAAAAATTAAATAAGCAACATATGTATAACAAATTAGCTAAAAAGAAAATTTTACTTAACGTGTTTAAATACTACCATTCATGTCAGGATCGAAAATTCAAAATTTAAAAAATATATAAATTTGAAGTGACCAGATTATAGTACAAAGACTACTATGTGATTTTAGCACAATATATGATATAATTTTTTTTTGAAAATTTTATAAGATATATTCCATTTATAAGATATATTCCATTTTGATTAGTTTTTTTCTTCAAAAAAAAATCTAAATACTTTCTTCAACATACGTACTTCGTATAAAAAATCAATGAAAAATTAGTTAAATTATTATTATAATAATTAGTGTTATAATTAATAAATATTTTTAAAATAAATAAAATTAATTTCAATTACAATTAAATATAAATATTATTTTTCTTTCAAAATAATATTAAATTTCTTGCCTAGCCTAGTGGATAAGTATTGCACTCTCGCCCTAAAAGTTCCAGGTTCGATCATTCTTGAAGCCAGTCATTGCATTTATTTACTAAAAATTGATATCTAAATATGCCACATCATCTATAATTAAATAAATTCCATTGATCTAATGAAAACTTAAAAGTTCGCTGATTAAAATGCAAAAGCTCCATTAAATTTCGGGAACAATTAATGATTAGTTTAAACCATAAATAAAATGGTTACAACTAAAAATATAATTATTTTTTTATTATTGATAGTGACGACATATTTTAGACACTGTTTAAATATGTATTTGTGATAGAATGTTTGTCACTAGTAAGAATAACATTAGTGTCTAAATTTTAGTCACTATTAATAATCATTTGTGTCAAATAGTGTGGTCATAAAAAATATAAATATTGTGACGAAATACATGAAAGTTGTCACTAATATAATAGTGACGGAGTTATTAGTGACGACTGGTGACGACTCAGAAAAATAGTCACTGTAAATTTCAGTGACTAAATTTAACACCTTTTGTGACTATTTTCAATATCACTAAAAATTCATTTTCTTGTAGTGTTGGAACAAGAATACGACGATAAAAAATTTGCACTTCATGGTAAAAGACTGGACTAAGACAAAGTATCGACAACCGAATGTGAAACTTTTATGTATTTAATTGTAATGTAAGAAAATTATAACATTAGAAAAAGAAAGCCAATCGCCATTGATGAGAAACTAGTATACTATGTTGCATTTGCTTGTGTATATATAATATATATTTTATAAAGATTTGTAGTTGATGCATTAAAAGTTATATTCTGTGAATTATATGATGGCATATTATTATAAACATTAAAATTTCAGTTTAGTATGTGTACATTATTAAAATGTCTAAGATTAACGAACAAATATTATTATCTTGTAAATACACTAGCATGTTCAAAAAAATTATTCATTATTAATGTGTCATATACAAACTCATTTTATAATGGTAGAAAAGAAAGACAATAGCCACTAATGTGACATGCCTTAAACAATGTTTAAGATTTGAATTTTAAAGTTGTGATGTTATAAGTTAGATTAGAAGTATAATTTTCATAACAAACTTCTGCGATATATAAATTCGAGTTTAATTAATAAATAAATAAATTAAATATTGAGTTATTATACCAAATATACATATTCATGTATAATATTCAAAGGTAAACAACTTGACTTTTATAATTTCATCCTACTACTACCGAGTACCGTCTATGTGTCTGACATTCTAACATTTTTAATGGCTGGCTTTTGGGCAGTTGAGCCACCAAATGCCGACTAATTAAGTGCCAATGCCATAACTCAATCTCACTAAAGTGATTTGGTAAGAATGCAAATTGAACTCGTGAATCTATCAGTAGCCAATTGTGCACCGCAATATGTGTTTCATTTGCTTCTCTTATATCAGACATTTATTATTCCATAAATTCAAATAGTAACGGGCTTTTTTTTGGCAATTACTTCAGCTAATTAACCATCCAGCTTTATCAGTTCTGATATTCGATTTATTGGTCGATTAATTTAGAAAATAATCTTCGTAATTCAGTTTTCTCCATTTAGAATTTTAGGATTTAAACTCTTAATTTTGTTTAAAATATCTAGTGCCTCGTCCGCTAGGCCAACTCGTCGTTGGTAGCTTCTCTCTTTACTTGATGATCAATTGCAGAGCTATAATCGATCCTTGAAAGCATAGGAAACACCACCCGCAGAAGCCTTTAAAAGAAAATCACCCAGAGTGCGAAGCCATCTGGCTTTTTACCCGACTAGAACGTTGATGTAAGAACAAAACGAGTCCTCAAATTTCCCTTGCTTAAGTTACCCGCCAAACATATGGATATAATTTCAATCCTAATCCAATAGAACAAGTTCGCTGGAAGTGTCCGTATGGGTGAAAACCATATTTTATAATGTGACAGGTATAAAAGGAATAGATTTGGACTCAACTCGTCTACAATATCGATTTCAAATTTAAAATAACCTAAACCTAATTTTATATTTATTTTCCTAATCCAATATAACAAATATTTAAATGCAAAAGCGATCAGCTGTTCTAGCACAATCTGGATCTGGCTCATGAATACAATTATATTTTATCTTTTGCACTAAATTTGTAATGTTTAGAAATGATACCAACGGCCTATTAGCTCAGTTGGTTAGAGCGTCGTGCTAATAACGCGAAGGTTGCAGGTTCGAAACCTGCATGGGCCATAATTTTGATTCTGTTTTCCTAAACGGTGTCGTTCGGAACCTGCATGGATTTTGTTTTCCTAAACGGTGTCGTTTGCTTCTCTGTTAGCTCATTCTAAGGCCACGCTCACGCAAATTATATCGTGAGCAGCGCAAGTCCTATTCTTATTTATTCTGAAATATCATTTTTTATTAATTTTTTTCTCTATTTTGATTAGGGTTGGGCGTTCGATCAAGCCGAGCTAAATTTTTTTGAGTTATTCGAGTTTACAAGTTTTATTTTACTATTTAAACTTTATTTAAAAAAATTTCGAAACGAATTTTCGAATTTCTGTACAAATTTAATTATAATTATTTATAATGTTATAAATACATATTGATTTCAATTTAAACAACTTTCTATATACATATACAATATACATATATATTTCTTCATATTTTTACATGTAATATACATAATATATCATGCAAATTTGACAGACTTGACTCGAACTTAAAAATTGATCAACTAGTTACTAAATATTTCGAATTATTCGAATTTCCATTTTATAAATCAAACTTTATTTCGAGTCAAAACGAGTTAAATTTTTTTATGTCGAATCCAATAATACGATTTTTTTTAGTCAAGTCAAATTTTACACATCCATAATTCTTACTATATAAAAATAAAAAAATATGTGACAAGTTTAGATACAAAACAAGACGGACACGTAAATTATTTTCTAAATTAAACCGTCATGATAACTTGTGCAAAACACAATTTAACTTTTAACATGTAAAAATAAATTTGTAATATTTAGACACCATGACAAATAATACAGAACATAACATGAATGCAACATAAATACACAAATGTGACTAAATTGACTATTATAATAATTTATATTTTTTGCATCATGTATATTCATGTTAGTTTTTTGTCGATAGCCGTTTTTAATATGTAGATTTATTAAGAAATTTTGACACGATAATAATTGTGTATGTAAATTTTAATAACTTTGTCTATTATATTATTTTTGTGATATATCATATTTTGATTATTGTTAATCACATGTTTAAATGAATTTTGATATAACAATTATTTGTAAAAATTGTGATAAATATTTTTTTGAATAAATGAGATTTTTTTATTTATCTAAAAATAATGATTCCGTACAACGACAAATTATTTAACGGATCAATGTTATCACATCACTTATAATCTCTGACCAATAATATAATATCAACTATAATATATTTACACGTCACTAAAATTTTATCCAACTTACCATTATTCTTTGTTCCACGTCACCTTCCCCTCCTTATGCTTTACAACCCTAACCAATCACTCTATTCATAAATGTAATGGTGTTCTTCCTCTCTCTTTTTCAGCTTTTGAAACCCAAACAAAAAATAATCGCAATCTTAAATCTTTCTCATGAAATTCCATGAAAAAAAAAGCTACCTTCATTGTTTTTTCCTCATCTTTTTATATTTTTCTATTCCCAAACTTGTTTTCCAATTAAAAATGAAAATTTGTATAAAAGTTATTTTTAAAAAAAAAAACCTTTTAAATTTACACTGAAATCAAGACTTCTGAATACAATAAATTTCAATTTCATATACAACTGTCAATTGATTTCAATTTTAACATTTAAATTTTATAAATCTTTTAAAAACTAAAATTGAATGGAATGTACAATTGATTATGAAATATTACTGTTCCTGGTGTTGATTGTGAAGACGAATCAAATGTTGGGTTCTAATCTTGGAATACTGAATTTATTCTCTATTTTTATTTTATTACAGTTTTACGAAGAACTAATTAGTAATTTAAAGTTATTTTTTATTTAGGTTGATTCTTATTTCAATTTTTGTTTTAGGATCTTTTACTCCGACGGGTTTTAAAAGGCACTAGAAGTCTAGAACTATTTAGAAATGCAAATTTAATTCTGGAGCAAAAGATTTTAATTTTACGATGAATCTTAATTTCTCTGCAACTTTTCTTTCAATTGATAATTCGTGTTTGCAAGTAAAGAAAAAGTAAGTATCATGAAGGAGGAGGGGAAGGTGATGTGGAACAGAGAATAACGGTGAGTTGGATAAATTTTTAATGACTGCAAATATATTATTAGTTGGTAATAAATTATTAGTTAAGACTATGATGTGGTGAAAAGGGTCCATCAAATAATTTCTCTTTGTAAAACTCAAGTAAAACTTAACACCAAACTACACCATCAGGTTGTATATATAGAAAAAAAAACTAACAATCCACCACTCTATGGCGAGAACGGGAGAAGATTGGGTAAACTTAATATAACTAACTAATTTCATTCTGACATCTTTTTTATTAAGGAAATAAGTGTATTAACCTGTCGAGACTGCCTACCATGCATCATACAGTTCCTTTCTTGCCATATGTAATAGAGAAATTGGCATCAAGGCAAGTGAGTTATAAGAGCCAAAAGAGACCTCCCTTTACCATGCACTAGCATTCACTGGACTATATTCGATCAAGTTTCTAGTTGCATCTCCAAGTGACAATCTAATAAAATTTCTAGCCAAACTTGCCGAAAGAAAGCACACTCCGCAAATAGGTGATCTCGACTCTCAAGGGCATCACTACACAATAAACACAAGGAGTCCACTTGCATCCCCAGCGTAGCATCCATGCCCTTGTGGTAATCTGTCCTGAATTACAAGCCAAGCTATAAAAGAGTGACGAGGTATGGAGAGCCCCCACCCTAAATAAGTTTGAACCGGGGTGATAAATATTTTTCAAATAAAATAATTGTTTTAAAAATGTTTTCCAGTCTTTCACAAATAAATATGTTTTTACGAGTCTTAAATCTATCAAAGACGTATTTTAAAGCTCGAACTTTTATTAAAAGATGATTAAGTATTGATCTGGTATCTTAAAGAAAAATAATTTTTTCAGACAAAATTTTTGAAGTATCAATACTCATTCTGTATTTATACCTTTTATTTATAAAAAAAACAAGTTTATCAGGTAGTAAGTTTGAATATCGATATCCTTTTTAAAGTTAGACAGTTTGTTCTTGAAGTATTGATACTCCTTATACTATCAATACCCTATGTTTGAAACGGTTATATATTTTTAAGGCTTAAAAATTATATTACCTCCTAAACTATGTATTTTTTTTCTTCGAGTTGGCCCCTAAAATATTTTTCAGGACCTTTTTCCCCCTTAATTCAAAATCATGACCTCATGTTCCCTTCATTAAAAAAATCTCACGGGCTAATAAAAAAGCACCACGTATTATTTTATTAACAAAAAATGAGTTAATTTAAATAAAAGGAGTGAATTGCAGATTAAGTATGCCAGATTTTATTTTTTTTTGTTTATTTTAGTCTTTTATATAAACTGTTCGTCTTCTTCTTTCCCTCTTCTTTGTCCCCCGTTCTAGGTGAATATGCAGACAAGCCATGTAGAATAAAATGATGATACATATATCAACATTGCCAACAAATATGAAATAATTTTAATAAAAGGTCAATCAATTAGTCTAACCTGCTTAAAATTTGTTGACTTTCCAAATTCACCAGCACCTTAAAAAGAATGAATATTTCAATAATTACAGACCGACTCAGAAAAGAGAAGGGGAGAATATTAAAAGAACATGAAATAAAACAAAAGCATCGCAGCAAATCAGCATGAACAATTTAGGGTGTTCAATTTCTTATCTCAATTGCTGAGAGATAGTGAGTATATTAAGCACCTAATGCCCATCTCCCTAACCTACAACAATTCTGTGATTAGTAGTGATGCTTCATAAGTCTCAGATGAAAATGAATGAAAATAATGAAATGTGAAATTTACAGTCAAAATATGAGTACATAACTCGTTATTTGCAAACAATGCAACAAGGAATAGAATCTAAGTTTGTACACACCAACTAGTAGAAGTTTTTGGATATGCTTTTCAGCCTTTCACTCTTGCTCAATTATGCAGCCTCAAAATGATCAAACTCGAATTAAACTGAAACTAAAATGAACAAAAATGTGTCTTGTTGGACTCCATAAAAGGATGATAGACCATCTATGTAAGAAACGTGTTTACCTGTACATTCTCCTCGCGTCTACTTCAATGTAATGATGATTTTCGCTGCATAATAAACTCATATTTCTAGAACAGTAGTTGGCGTAGAAAATGTGTAAATTAAGCATCTAAAGGTATCTTATGTGCTTTTTCCTGATAAAGTATTTGTACGTAAGCCGACAAGGCCTTGCAAGATATCTTTAAGTAAAAAAACTTATAAAATTGCTTAAGCCAACTCCATAAACTTTCTATGCAAGGCAAAATCACAAGAGAATTCTACTCCTGGAAACATGGATTCAATGGCCATAAATTAGGTTATGAACAAACTCATATGAACAATCCAAAAAATAGAATTAGATTATAGCAGATTATAATTGATTAAATTCCCAGTAAAATTCACATCAAATTCAACATTACCATCTTAACTAAGCAAATTGATTTTTTAAAAGAAAGAGACTACAAGTAAATAGTTTGTATCTTTATATTTGTATACACAATAATCAAAGTTGCATAACATAAAAAGCTAAAAATAAACACAGAAAAATCGAATTTCCCAACAAATGACAAGTTAGAACACAAGATTATGATCAAAGAAGTAAGAAATTTAGGGATTGAAATAAATCGCAAAACCCAGAACATGGAACAAAGAAGAGGTAAAGAAGATGATGAACAGTTCATATAAGAGACTAAAATGAATAAAAAATAAAATTTGGCATACTTAATGTGTAATTTACCCTTTTTATTTAAGTCAGTTTATTTTTTGCTAATAAAAGGACACATAGCACGTTCTGAGTGACCCATGAGAGGACAATATGTCCCGGAAAATATACTTTAGGGGCCAACTCGAGAAAAAGTGCATAGTTTAGCAGGCAATGAAGTCATTAAGCCTATTTTTAAATATATTGTTTCAAGTACTGATACCCACTCTAAGTATTGATACTCAAATTTGCAAAATGAAATTTATAAAATTTTGGATGAAAATTGGAGCAGCCAAAAATTCAATTCATCTCGTCCTGTTGCCAATGTCGTCCCTAATCTATGACTAGCATTTTAAGTCTGAATCCTTCAAAAATAGACTAAATAATTGAATAGTATTAATATGTGAATAACGTCTGGGTCTTGGATTCAAATCACCTCAGCTGCATTTTAAGTCTGAATTGGTCATTTCGGTTCTCTGTTTTCATATAGTCCAAACTGGAGCGGATGCATACTGATACAGTCCCATAGGAGAATAACTGATCCAAATACTTAATACTACAATGGCATTATTATTACCAAGAAAAAATAAATACTACAATCGCATTAAAAGATGTTATCTGGATGATCGAAGTTTCACAACTCTTATTATATAATCATTCGATTCTTCCCTTCAAAAGCTGATGTCTGGGGCTGAGGCTAATCATGTTGAGGATCCGGTCCTCCTGGTGAAAGTCTGGAAGTATCAGTCAACACCCTCCTCTCATAGACGGCCAATACTGCATGCATTATGGATTTGCTATTAATCTTTGTTTTCTGCATTGTCTTACGCCCACCATAACTCTTTGCTTCTGCATTTCCTGATAAAACAAGTAGGATTATAAGGGAAGCCTGGATGATGGTTGAACCAGCCATTTTCTGAGCTGATTGGAATGGGTTGCAACATAATCCCATTCTCATTATATAGCTGGAAAACGTCCAACATTTCACAGCTCAGGCACTTGTGGACAAATCTCCTAATGTTGTTTGTTTTATAGCTTTTCGGAGCATTACAGGATAACTTTAACTATTCAGCCTTGAGATACATGAAGATATGGCCAAATTCCATTGCAGTCATTTTTGCATTTGGGTTTTGTCTTTTGTTTACACCCCAAAGTTGAGTGACTCTGAAAAACGAATGTGTCTTTCCACAGGGTTTTTAATATTGCCAAAAGAAACCCTATTTGATCCACAATTATGCAGCTTTTTTTTTGTTTGTATTAGGTCTGCTCTCCTGATCAAGATTTTTGTCTTTTCCAACAAGTGCTGATGCCGGCTATGGTAATTTCATTTAATTAACCGATAAAAACTGATAGCTCTTTTAGTGGGCTATGCAGATTAGTCGGCCAATGAATTTGATAAAAAAAACCACTAAGTTTTTAGTGATGCGGAGTTTCACCTTGTTTTAGGCTGGTCGGTTTATCATTTTATCAGTTTATAATTAATTTCTAAGTCTTCTTAGTTTTGAAACTAGATAAATTTAGTATTGGTCCCTCCTGATTTTTTGGGTTAAATTATTTTTCAGACTTCAGATCCTCTTAGTTTCAAAAGTTAGCAAATTAAGCCTTAGCATCCTTTTTTGGGTCAAATTACTTTTTAGGCCCATCTTAATTTTGAAACTATACAAATTAAACTCTGATCCACAATTTTTTCAATTTAAATATTTCTTAGGTCCTATCGATTTCAAAATTAAAGCAAATTAGACTCTAGTCCCTAGTTTTAACATATAAACCGATGGATTAAAAATTAGACTTTAACTTCCATTCTATTATTGTTTATATTCAACCCCGAAGTTTTATCCTAGTTTCGTGCTATTTTCCACCACATCGTCTATAGCTTCTTCAGTCAAAAACCATATACTTTAATATTTTTTTAAAGTCGTTGGTATTGTCAAACTACAACTTCCAAGTGAGGTAAACAGTAACTATCAATAAAAAGGATGTCATAAAGAAACGTAAATGAAAATTTACCCATAAAAATATGACATAAATAAGAAATTAAGTGGATGATTTTAACCGGTGAAAATTATGAACGACGTAGTGAAAAAAGTATAAATTAATTCTCGTTAAAAGGAATAAAAGAAAAAAGAAAAAGACTTAGATAAGACAACCTAAGAAAAAGTATCAATTCATTTACCTACTTGACTTCCCATACATGTGTTATTTGTCACAAGAGTAATTTTAAAAATGTCACGTGATCTAAAAGGAATAAATTTCACATGCGCGAAGAGCCAAGGAGTAAAAGATGAATTAGACCAACTTTAAAAAACATAATAATGTTGAGAGTGGGATTTGAACCCACGCCCTTTCGGACCAGAACCTTAATCTGGCGCCTTAGACCAACTCGGCCATCTCAACTTTGTTGACAATTGTTGAGTTATAAGTATCAAATATCTTTATTTTGGGCTTTGAGAGCAATTAATATTTATTTTATCTGAAAGGCACAAAGCTTACATTCATTTCCCAGTGTGTAGTAGGGATATTATATCCTTCTGCTACATAGTGTATTTTGATTCTAATTCTTTTAAAACGAGTAAAAAAATCCATATTAAAGTTTTTAATAATAGAAAAATATTAGCTTTATCTAATGGATTTAATTAAAATATAATTCATAATAGCTTGATTCGAATCACAATATTTAACCTTATCTAAATTTCATCTGCCTTTGTTTTTGTGGTATTAAATTTGCCTTGTATAGAAGTGTTGAAACCATTCTTCTAATGAAATTGAATGTATGATATTAATTAGCAAAGATTGTCATATCTAAAACTCGTAAACAACATCTTCTATTTGGACCATAATTTGTAACAAAGAGCAAAAGCAATGCGAGTGACGGCTGACTTGCAAGAACTGTGTTAAGGAAGAGTAAAACAAAGGGATGATAGATTGACATGAATGAACAAATCTTATTTAGAATTTCATCTGGAATAATTAATTACATTTCAAGATGCCCATGGAATTGCTTTTCTTACAATGTGCATAGTTGGTTATTTTTCCACAAGTCCAGGAAACTTGAACTTGGGACTCTGCTCCAGGAAAGCTGGCGGTCGCCGGTAGACCACTGAAGCAGCTCTTATCAAAATTCCAGCAGTTAAACCCCATATTAAATACCTCTTATTCTCGATTTCATAATCAAAGAAGTGAAGAAGGTACTTCTCTCCCATCCATTCTCTCTCTTCCACGCTTCGATTTTCATCCTGAAATCATACATGGTTTCAAAAAGGGTAAAAACAAGTATTCGAGTAGGAGTTGATGAAACAAAACCTTAATGAACATTTCCAGCGGAGCATCGAATACTGCATCCACTTCTGCAGGATTCGGAGCAGGCTTAAATGCTTTTCTGTCATGAAGTATGCCAATTACAGGAACTACTCTTAGGAGATGCTGCATGGAAAACCAATAATGTGTAACTAAGCAGAAAGCCAAAGAAGTATACGGCATAAATTTCAGCTATACTGTGCTTCTTTTTTATGCTTTTAGCTGAAAAACTGAGAAAGGTACTGTATATTATTCTATTACACAAATATGCAAACACAACTCATAGTTATAACGATTCCATCATGAGGTCCACGTACAGTCGATAGTTGACGGTTCAAACTTTAAGATTATATCAATACCGATTTACAAACAAAAAGCACCATATGCTTTAAATAAAACTTGTCGAATGCAACAGCAACGATTATACAAGCTGAAACACATTCAATGCTTTATGTTGAAACAGAACCTTATGTAAAAAAGGACCTGCTGGATCAATGGCACACAGTTTTCATTTTATTATCTTTCGTCGACAGAGCAAGTATCTACCATGATACACAGATATGAAAATCCATGTTTACAAACATACAAGTACAATCTTCTGTTTTAAAGTACAACAAAGTATCTATGTTTAAAAATCATTATTCCGGTCTAGGGACCACTAAAGTCATTTCTATGTCAACTGATTCCCAGAAAATTTAGATTCATATCATAAATAGAAAGAACCAACAACTGTCAACTCACATTTTGATAGTTCCTTATAGGCTTATAGAACTTAGTTTAGACGAGCAATTACAATTGCTTGATAATGAGAAGAGCTATAAAATTACACATGATAGAATCATGCTTGGAACAGGTAGGTAGCTTATATAAACTAAATCACACCTTTCTCCATTCCAGTGTACCAGCTTTCCCAATCTTCTAAGCTTTCACAGGAAATTTTATCATGGTAGTACCAATTATCCCCATCCCATGTGCATTTACAATGTAAAATGCTTAGATACAACAGCTTGCTGAAGATTTTGCATTTGATCAAACAAGCTTAGGTCAATAAATTTGCTGCAAACTTAACAGTCTATCTCGCACTACATAGATTCTTCTTTAAGTTTTGAATATTGAGTTTTAAGACAGACATTTAGAAGACCCTCCAACAAGAAATTAATTCCAAACTTCCAACAAATATTACTATATAGATAGATAGAACAGAAAAATGCCACAATCATCCAAATGAGAACCGATTCAAATCAAACTAAAACCATTTACCAAGTAGATGAATGGATCATGAAGATACCGCAAAAGCCTTGAAGAAATATTTCAATACCTTAGACAAAAATGGTTCAAGAACAGTTATAACATTCACAAGTGAAGGGTCCAACCCAATCTCTTCTTTAGCCTCCCTAGTAGCTGTATCACCATCATCTTTGTCCCACTCATCTGCTTTCCCACCAGGCAATGAAACTTCCCCTGCAACGAAGCACCGAAGACACTACAATCACCATTAAGTCCACAATTGGTAGTCACGCAGAAGACAAATAAGAGAAACCAAAATCACAATCTTGTACGTGTCAACTCCTTGACTTAACTGAACCTAAAGCATTTAATTCAAGTGAAGTGAAATACCCAAACTTTTGTTAGGAAACCATATATATATATTTGTTCTTCTTTCCCTTTCCCAAAGCCATCCGATTATAACTCAATCAAGGACACAACTTTATCTTGATTTCACTCACTCCTTAATAACATTAGTCAGTTACTATGGTTCAAAAAGGAAAACGTACAGCAATGAGCCTTCTATATGTAGAGAACTAACGTTAATTAAGAGAATGATTTCTCTTCTTTGGCTTGAATTTTCTTACCAACCAAAAAAGGGGTATTAGAGAAAAACGATCACCAGGAAGTAGTTAAATTTTAACACTTGGATCCTAAAAAAGAATAAAATTACTTCAGCTCAATCCATAACTTTCGAGTAAATATTATCATTCCCTGCCAAGAAATTTAAAATTTTCCCATCAACCAATCAAAAGCTGATCTATCCCAGGTAAGCAAATAATTCGAGGAAACAAAAAACCAAACATTTCATTTGACCATTAACCTTCCAATCTTTAACCAAACAAAAAAGAAGAAAACCAACCCGAATGGCTAGATAATCTGGAAGACCTTTTGGTCAAAATGACACGCAAATCCCCAGCATCCCCTTCAAAGAGACAGATCAAGACAGCAGCTCTTTTGGATCTGAACCTATCCGAGTTTTGAGCGACTCGGGTAGCGGATTCCTGAAAACCCACTAGGGAAACGACATTCCCGGCGGCCTCCTCGATGGTTGGCTCGTCGTCATCCCAGGAACAGGGTGGAGGCTTGAAATGACGCAGGTGCTGGGCTAACGCCAAGAGTCTCTTTGATGGTGAAGCCGTGACGTTTACAAATGGCGGGGAAAGTAAAGGTAATCGCTTTAGAAGTGGGAAGATCATGAAGTCAGGTTTTGCATCGTACAAATTACTACAACGAGGGAAAAGAATTAATGATTTCTTTCCCTGAGAAAAAAGGTTAGTTAGGCAGAGTTCAATTTCTTAATTGAGACCGGCGCTCACTTCCATGGAAGGAAACAAAGCTAGGATTTGGTCATGTAATGTAACAACAGGTGTCTCAACTCTCAACCCAACACGTAGCTTCATATTTCATTAAAAAAACAAATAGCTTCGTAAAAAAAATGTGTTAATTTTAAAAAATTCGAATTTAAATATTTTTTTCTCATAAAATTTGTCTTTTTTATATTTTAAATTTTTTCACTTAAATTATTTTTTTAAAAAAAATTACGATTTGTACTAGCTACATTTTCTTTTAATTTTTCAACAAAACAAAATTTAACTTTTCAATGATAAAATTATCATTTTAGTTATCTTACAACACATCTCTTACACAATTTTTTTTTCTTTCTAAAATTGTGTGGAAACCAACAAGGGACAAGTTTTAAGGAATGAGAGGGAGTGTTTGTGTGTAAAATATATGTATATTATTAAAAAATTAAAAAAATATAAAAAATATTATCGTATAACTACACCAATATATTAATAGAACCATAATCTATCTATTCAATCTTTCATCACCATGAGCTGATCACGTACAAATCATCTCAACGCCTTTGTCACAAACGTTAATGACAACGACGTTGTATACCCGACCCAAATATGTAACTTAAATATTTCTGCCACCCTACAGGTTGTTATAAACTTATAATTAGTAATAATATAAGATAATGATGAGATGTACTGTAGTGATTATTTAATTCCTTTTAATTATAAAGTCATGGTTTGATTGGTACCCAGGATAATAGAGTATATTTTATGATTAATTGTTTATTTTTTAATGAGAACACTCACAATGAAAAGAATAATTATTGTTAAGTACACAGATTTTATTTATACCATTAAAAATATTAGTGGTGAAAGAGATTGTCATGAGAGCATTATCCTCTTCCCGAGAGACATGTCAGGTAGGATGTGCAACGTTATTGATTTTATATTAAGACCTTCACTTTCATAAAATGACTAAATTGATACATTTTTTAAAGATGCATGGTTAAATTTATTGAATTGTTTTTAAGTTAGACTGAATTAATATAATATAAAAATTTTGAGGACTAAAATTATCATTATACCCAATTAAACAATAACATTTAATGATGACCTGAATGTAATCATAATATTAATCAACTGACCCAAGTTTAATTTTTAACAATTGACTGATCCAAATTTAACATTGCCCAGAATTAAGTAACCTTTGTTGTAGTTTACCCATTTTTTACGCTGGAGCGTTTTACGGTTTTAACATGGAAACAAAGGTGTCCATGGCGGTATCACGGCCCAACTTTTTTAACTCACAAACTTTTTAAAAATATTTTATTTTGGTCTTTAAATTTTTTTGTTAAATTAAATTAATTGATAGAAAAATTATGATTTTTAAGTCAATATCAATTATTTTATATTTTTAACAATGATGACATATCTTATTTTATTCTTTTGCGCAAAAAACTAAAACATAGAAAATAATATTTAAAAATGATATATTTATTAAAAAAAAGTATACAAAACTTTAAATATGAACATTTGTAGAATATATATGATTAAAAACGTATTATATTTTTCATCAATTGATTCGAACTGAATTAAATATTTGAATTCATTTTTTAAACAATTTTTACCGAAGGAAAGGTGAAGCGGAAACTTGCTCCTCGTGTGCCTAGAACCCACAACCTAGGGAGAAGGGAGGTGTCAACTGAAAACTTTTTAACGACTTACTCTAAACATTGTTGAAAAATTTTAATTCATAAAACTTCTATTTGACACTTGACTTTGAAAATAAAATTTTAATTTAATACTAAAGAAGAGGTCTTGGGTATTTAAAACCATGTCTAAGTTCCACTAAGATATGTATTTAATCTATATTTATTTAGTGATTAGCATATGTATTATGGTTTATCAAATAAAAATATCAATTATTGGTCAAGTAGGATAAATGGCTAGATCTTTTAAACAATATCATATATTCAAATATTGATATTATAAATGAAACAAATAAGATTGAGAAAATCGCTCTTATAGAACCCAACAAGTGTCTCAGTAGAAAAGCGAATGATGTTCATCTTAGGAAAAAATTGTTTTGTCTACATTGTGTATGTATATCATCAAAAGCTTAAGAATATCTATGAATAAATACTACCATATAATCACTTGTAGACTATTAAAAAATTTGTTCTGGTAATAATCATTTGCATTACTTTATTGAAATTAGCCCGTCAATATAACTTATAAGAGATTTTAAATTTGATAGCCTTTTTATAACTTTTTGTCAATTTCATTCCCAATAAATAATTAAATGATTAATCAAAATACCAAAATGTATAAGTGAAGCGCGCCAACCGTTTCATTGGATCCTTTGACAAGTAAACTTAAGGGTAGGTAAACTGTCACATGGAAGACTAGATTTTAATAAAAAGTCATTTGTTGCAAATGGACCTAAACTAAACGTGTTCTTTTACGCTATTAAATTTATTTTTCTATACGGTCGAATCAAAACCAAATTGGTGCACTTGTACGAGGAAACCAAAAAAAGGCAATGCTCAAATTTACAATTATTCAATTTATTTGATATAAGCTTAACCTTAAGTGACTAAAATTTAAGGAATTAAAACTTTAAAATCCTAAATTCAAACTCAAAAGCTGACCTGAACCTAAACAATATGGTTCTACAATGACTCAATGTGAAAATTTTAAATAACACAGACAAAAAAAACTCAAACCTTATATTTTTCTCTGCTCTTGTGGCACGCTTTTCTCTCTGCTCTTGTGGCACGCTTCTTTTTCTTGATCTTTCTCTTGACTCTTGTCAAGTTTTATTTGTAAGTGTTCGATGGCTAATGTGAGTGAGGAATTGGCGAATCTGTCGTTTGATGCCGGTGAGGATGAAGGTCTCCAGTTTGAGGCGGAGGATACTGATTCCAGGCCGTCGTTTGAGCACTGCTTTGTGGGCAGATTTCTTACAACAAGCATTATTAATATTTTGGCAATGAAGTCAACTTTGGCAAATGTTTGGAGGCCGGTTGGTGGTATAGCAATCTCGGACATCGGGGAAAATAGATTTTTGTTTCGATTCTTTAATATTGTGGATGCGAATCGTGTTGATAGAGGAGGGTCTTGGTATTTCAATAATCATCTGCTTGTTCTACATCGGTTGGGGGGGGAGGATGACCCATCTATGGTCCCGTTGTTTTTTGTCTCTTACTGGATTCTGGTCCATGACGTTCCTCATGGATTTATTTCTGAGAAGGTGGCCAGTTCAATTGGTAATTTTATTGGGCAATTTCTCGAGTACGATTCGGCTGCTGTGGCTTTAGGACATAGGCGTATCATGCGAATTCGGGTTAGAATTGATTGTCGTCTACCTTTAAAAAGAAGGAAGAAACTGATTTTGGCTGGGGGCAAGGAGCATTATATTCGCTTTGAGTATGAAAAATTGACGTTATTCTGCTTCATCTGTGGTCTGCTGGGACACGGTGAAAGCTTCTGCCCTTTGCGGGTCGTCAAAGGGGAGGCGGAGATCGTGTTTGGTTGGGACATTTCGCTACGCGCATCATCCCGCCGCTCAGTTCCGGCGGCTAGTCCGTGGTTGAGAGAGGAGCCGGTTAATCAGGCGTATTTCTCGGGATTAGCATCTAATCCCCAAAATTTAGGGGATAATATTCTGGGTAATTCTATCTTATCTACTGGCGGGATTCATGGTCTTTTAAATTCGACTTTCCTTCATTCGAATATTGTGAATTCCGGCATTTATCCTTTTAGTCAGTTTAAATCTGGGCCTTCTAATCCTAATGGGCCTTTACTGGATTCGCATATGGCGGTTGATGGTGAAGACTCAGCCTTGGAAACAGTTGAAGGCACCAAACGTCCAAGAGTTCAGCCCACTCCACCAGGATTTTCCAATTCAGCGGATTTGAATGGTGCTTTTTCGAATTCATCGGCAGGCCTATCTACAAAGGCCGGCCGGTCGCAATGAAAACCCTTAGTTGGAATGTCCGCGGCTTGGGGAAGCTGCGGGCTGTTCAATGCCTCAGGAACAAACTGAGGGATGTTCGACCCGATATTGTTTTTTTGATGGAAACTAAATTATCAAGTCCTAGAATGGTGGAGGCTCGTCGTAGATGTGGTTTTAATTGCGGTTTTGAGGTTAGTGCAGTTGGCTCGTGTGGTGGTTTATCATTAGCTTGGAGGAGTAACATTTCGGTTTCAATTCTTAGTTGGTCTCTTTTCCATATTGACGCAATGGTGAAGGAGAATGAGGCAAGTGGTGAATGGAGGTTGACGGGATTTTATGGCAATCCGGTAGAACAGTTAAGGGGGAGAGTTGGGATCTTTTGCGGAACTTAAGCACTGACCAGAATCACCCTTGGTTAGTGATCGGTGATTTCAATGAAATTTTACTGTCATCGGAGAAAAAAGGTGGCCGGGTTAGATCTGCAAGAAGTATGGATGCGTTCCGGCGTGCCCTTGAGGATTGTTAATTGGAGGACTTGGGCTATTCCGGTAATTGGTATACATGGGAAAGAGGACGTCTTTCGTCAAATGTGGTTCGGGAACGATTGGATAGAGGAGTGGTTAATCCATTATGGAGAGAGACTTTTCCCGATTGTGTTGTGGAGCATCTTTCTCACACAATTTCTGATCATTGCCCTTTATTGGTCTCAGTGACTACGAACGAGGATGGTCACTCATTGGGAGCGATCCGAGCTTTTAAGTTTAGTGCGGAGTGGACACTGGAAGAAGGCTGTGAATCGTTGATCAAGAAGTTTTGGGAGGAAACTTCCTTACCCCTCCCTCAAAAACTTGAGGAATTAGGAAGAAAGTTATCCACTTGGTCAAGAGGGAAAAAGGGGGATAGTCGTAAGCGTGCTCGTGAACTGAATGATAAACTTAAGGTGCTTACTGATAGAGAGCCGGA
Source organism: Hibiscus tridactylites (assembly GCA_958450335.1). NCBI lineage: Eukaryota > Viridiplantae > Streptophyta > Magnoliopsida > Malvales > Malvaceae > Hibiscus > Hibiscus tridactylites. The sequence goes on along the minus strand of OY288270.1, from coordinate 92,795,574 downwards.
TGATGACACGTTAGCAGAGATTTTGGATGTTAAACTTGCTTTAAATTTTGAAGCGGACAAGGATGAATTGTACTGGGAACAACGGGCTCGTATTAACTGGTTAAGGCACGGTGATCGTAATTCTTCTTTTTTTCATAAGTGGGCCTCGGTTCGTAAGAAACGGAATACCATTAGCAAGTTGCAGAATGATGACGGGGTTTGGCTATCGGAGGATACTGAAATGTTGAATTTGGCTAGCTCGTATTTTCAGAAGCTTTTTGCTAGCTCAGACATGGTAGATGATGGGAGGTTGTTGGACTGTGTTCGATCAGTAATTACGGAGGAGGTGAATCTGGTACTCACTTCACCCTTCTCTCGAGAGGAGATCGATGCCGCATTAAAAAACATGACCCCTTTAAAGGCCTCGGGGTTAGATGGTTATCCGGCACTCTTTTATCAACGTTACTGGAGCATAGTGGGAGATGAGGTATCAGATTTTTGTCTTCAAATCTTAAACAACAATGGTGACCTTGAAGAGATCAATTTTGCTAATATTGTTTTATTACCGAAGGTCCCTTGCCCTACATCCATGGTGCAGTTCCGTCCGATCAGCTTATGCAATGTCTTATACAAGATCATTGCGAAAGCTGTTGTGCATCGTCTCGCACCGCTGCTTGGTTTGTGCATAGATGAAACGCAGGGTGCGTTTGTGGCAGGTAGACACATAACCGATAATATTTTAATTGCTTACGAAGTCTTGCATGCTCTGAAAATGCGTAAGGTTGGTAAACGGGGATCATTTGCTCTTAAATTGGATATGAGCAAAGCGTATGATAGGGTGGAGTGGAGAATTGTCGAAGCTATGATGGTTAAGTTGGGTTTTGATTCAAATTGGGTCTCTTTAATCATGCGGTGCGTGTCCACAGTATCTTATCAGGTGATTTTGAATGATAATCTCAGCCCTAGGTTCAGACCGATGAGAGGATTGCGTCAAGGCGATCCGTTGAGTCCGTATTTATTCCTCTTTTGTGCTCAAGGATTATCGGCTCTATTGAATGAGGCTAAGTCAAACAAGCAGATTGCTGGGGTAAAGGTGGGCCGTCAGGGGATTACCCTCACTCACCTATTCTTTGCAGACGACTGTATTTTGTTTGGAGAGGCATCGGCAGTGGGGGCTCAAGCAACGCAGGATTTATTGTTGGCTTATGAGAGGGCTTCGGGTCAAAAGGTTAATTTCGAGAAATCTCTCATTTACTTTAGTAGTAATGTTCCCCAGGAGGTGAAAAACGGAGTGGGTGGGCTGTTAGGTGTTCGTATTGCAGATAATCCGGAAAGATATTTGGGTCTACCCACGATGATAGGCCGTAATAAAAGAGAAGCGTTTGCGAATCTGAAGGATAAAACTAATACGCGGGTAGACTGTTGGAGCAACAGATTCTTGTCTATGGGCGGAAAAGAGGTATTTATTAAATCTGTTCTTCAGGCTATTCCAGTATATGCTATGCAGTGTTTCCTTTTCCCGTTAACTTTGTGTTCTGATTTGGAGGCTATTTTGAATAAGTTTTGGTGGTGCAATAGTGGGTCCAAGAAGGGTATCCATTGGGCTAGATGGATCGACCTTTGTGGATCTAAAGAAATGGGAGGAATGGGATTTCGGAATCTGGCTAAATTTAATATTGCAATTTTAGCGAAACAGGGGTGGTCCCTCCTGACGAATCCGAACAGCCTATTATCTAAGGTGTTTAGAGGGCGTTATTATCCTAATGGGACCTTTCTATATGCTAGCCTGGGTTCGAGCCCATCGTATGCGTGGAAGAGTATTTGGGCTTCGCGTGGGCTTTTAGAGAAAGGCATTGGATGGGTCATAGGAGATGGCAAATCAGTCAATATTTGGAATGATTCTTGGGTTCCAGGGTTGCCTGATGGTCGTCTTACAGTGGACTCCATTTCCACCCAGTTCACCATGATGTCAGATTTAATCAACGAGCAAGGGTTATGGAAAGAAGATGTGATTCGAATGCTTTTTAATTCTAATCAAGCTGCTCAAATTTTAAAGATTCCGGTGGCAAGTGTCCCTACTCCTGATATTTATACTTGGAGGCCTGACAATTCTGGTGTCTACAGTGTGAAGAGTGGCTACAAGCTACTTATGGGATCAAATTTTTATCCTCAGGAAGAATTATCAGAAGAACAACTGTGGAAGAAGAGTGTGTTCAGCAAGATTTGGAACTGTTCTATTCCAGCGAAGGTCAAAGTTACTTGTTGGCGTGTCGTGAAAAACTACATTCCTACTAATGCCAACCTAGCTGTTAGAAGAATTCCGGTGCCTACCAATTGTTTCCTATGTGATCGTGGTCAGGAATCGGTGCAGCATTTGTTTGAATGCAGGTTTGTTAAGCAAGTATTAAGTTTCCTACATTGCAACTATACTAATATTTCAGGCGAACAGAGCTGGTTGCAATGGCTAGCCAACCTATTCGAATCTCTATCAGGAGATACTGTACGGAGGTTGATTGTGGCTATCTGGGCTATTTGGGGCTATCGAAACAAGAGGTTACATGAGAATATTACTAAACGGCCGGAGGATATTGTTACGTATACTATTCAGTACATTAAAGAATTGGACGAGGCATCTACTATCTCTAATACTATGCCTATTCAAAGGAGAACACAATGGGTTTCACCCCCAACGGAATATGTTAAAACCAACTTTGATGCGAGCTATCAAGCGGAATCAGGCATTACATACATCGGTATTATCATCCGTAATGAGTTTGGGTTAATAATGGGGGCAGGGGCTTACCCAAATCTGCGAGCGTCGAGCCCAGAAATGGCGGAGGCGTTAGCTTGTAGACAAGCACTCCGGTTGACTCATGAGTTAGGGTTCCGGAGAGCAGTGGTAGAAAGGGATTCTCTGCAAATAATCAAAAAATTAGCAACTGGTCTTGTTGACAGATCCCCATCAAGCTCTATTATTCGAGAAATTAAAGTTATGCAAAGAGATTTTGAAGACTTAACTTTCAAGCACACCCGAGGGAGTTTAATTTCCCGGCTCATTTGTTGGCCAAAGAGGGACGTTTCTGTGCTATGCCTCAGATCTGGGTAGAGGAAGCGTCGACGGCGGTTACAGCAGCGGCGGAGGAGGATCGGCGCCGTTTGCGTCTTCGAAGTTAGGTTTCCTTCATTTCATGCGTCAGAAATCGTTTTATGTTTCTCTCCGACAGGTTTTTTCACCATACATCTGCTTGTTTTGGTCCGATCTTGCTCCCTTCACCGGAGTTCGAGCCCAGATGATGGATGCTGGTCCTTGGTGTCTTTTCCCCGGCGTGGAAGCCGTTCTAAACTCGGCTTCTGGTTTCTTCTTTTTGTTTCCTTTTAGTGTGTTGTGTCGGTTGGGCTACTTCTTTATGGTTGGGTTGCCTTTTGTTATATTTGTTTTTCTTTATTGTTTTATTGTAACCGGGGTTTAATGGTCCAGCAATTTTAATCAAAAAAAAAAAACTCAAACCTTAAATGATACAAACTTTTTGATAAAGAAAATAAATGATACAAACTCAAAATTAATTTAAACCGAAATAAACAATCAAAATTCATACGTCCAAAACCAATTTTACTTGCCCAATTTACATGGAAATAAAATCTATGGATATCAGTAGGGAGGAGAATTCAAAAGGGAAAATGAAAACTTTCACGCATCTGAATCTTACTGTCTTTCCTGGAACCCTGTCTTAGAAAACTTTCAAGACCCTGTATTGTTCAAGTTATCTGATTCTGGTCCTTTATTACGGTTGTGTTGCTCTCTGATTCTGATTTGGATGTCCCAATTAAAATCATGCTGGAACTGCTCCCTGAATCAAGTTTGGCTTTGTCCAGGTTTTTTGAGCTTGAATTCGGCCTTATTCCCATGATTTCAGCCGGGAAATTGAGTAAAGCCTTGGAACCACGCATCCTAAAAGCCGCCCTGTCATAGGCCAGAGCAGCTTCTTCAGCTGTTTCGAATGTTCCAAGCCAAACCCGAACCCCTTGTCGAGTGGAGTCACGGATCTCGGCGGCGTATTTGCCCCAGGGACGACGCCTGACGCCCCTGTAATTCTTTTTACCGATGGTTCTGGCTGGTTCGAGCGTGGGGGTTTGGTTCCTCGGGGGTAACTGCGACCGATGACGGGAGTTGTTGATTTGCAGGGAATGATGGGCGTTGCTGCTGGTTTCGTTCAAGACGTGGAAGATGAACATGTCTTGAGAGTCATTCTCATTAAATGGCAGATGATGATCGGTGCTCTGCAACTTTTCTTCTTCTCTATTGGATTTCATGTTGGTTTCCAGGGGAATGAAGGCCTCAGGCTCAGCCCTCAGGTTTGTACCAAGTGGCTGTAGTTAAGGAAGAAGAATAGTGGGATGGTGGTGGCAATGGCATCACTCATGAATGCTCTTCTCTTCTTGCTATTTTAATTATCACTTTTGTCTTCTAAAATTTGATTTTAAATATTAAATAAACCTTTAAATAAATACTATTTTGTAAGGAAAATTCTGCTACGCTCAACGACCATCGATAAACACTACTAATGATGAGCATCGATAAGCACTATTAATTCAATTTATAAGGATACATGCAATAATACTAGCCAAGTTAATTGAATACAGGTGTTTAAATTGTATTTTTATAGTAAAAAATAAGTTCAAAATCTAATGACCCAAAGAGTTTGGCAACCATAGGAATCTTTGAGCTCATCAAGGTCGTCATATTATTACTATAATACGAGAGTTCCACTTGAAAAAAACAGTTCGAACTCAATCTATACCAGACTTTTCAACTATTGAGATATTCCCCTTTCCTGTACACAGCAAAGAAAACGTAAAAAACTACGACTCTATTCATACATAAATCTTAGGGATGAGTATGCCACGTTCGACGAGCATTGATAAGCACCACTAATGACGAGTTCTGATGAGTATTATTAATTTAATTTATAAAGATTAAAAATTTAAAGGACTCACCGTATAATTATAAATTATTTAAAAATCGAAAGGTAAATTAATTCTATTATTTTATTTTTAATTTTCTTTTAAACATAAATCAAAATACCTATCTACCCCTTAGTTATAAAATCCTAACTTTTGTTCATTTGAAAATTTTGCCGCCGTTGCCGTCGCTATCTCTGCCTCTTGCTGTCGCCACCGCTGCCTTATGCCGTGATGGTATTAGTTCTCTATTTTGGCTGTTCTTTTGTCTTTGATTCAAAATATTTCAAATGGCCTTATCTGGATTTGTGCTTCCAAGTTTTGCTGGTGTAGCTACTTGATAAATCCCTTGCCTTATTAATTGATACAATTAAATCCCTGACACCACCATTGATATTATTATTTTTAATTTAGGGATTGATATTATATCCAATTATTTAAAAATAAAAAATAAAAAAATATATATATATAATAATTTCATTAAAATTATTTTAAATAATTATTAATTGTATGCCGAGTCTTTGAAATTTTTAATCTTTATTAATCAATTTAATAGTGTTTAACGGTGTTCAACGTTAATAATGTTTAGTGGTGTTCGACACACGTGGTAGATTTTTCTTATTTTATTATAACATGTCCTACAAGCACATTGTTATAAAAATCTATTAGTATAATCGTAGGAGGTTATGATGGAAAAAAATATATTAAATATTTTATTAATTATTAATACTTTAATTTTTAAGGGCAAAGTTGTTATTTTACCATAGATGTTACTATGTGAATTGTGAAGTTTGGTTCATTGCAACCACGAAGGTACTTGAGTTGGGTTGGAAATTGGGTGAGAATATTCGAAAATTGTGGGATCTGAATCGATAGTGATAGGAAATAATTGAAACCTTCATCTATGAGGACGTGAACGAGGAAATTTTATAACCAAAGCTCAAATGGGGATGGGGTGAGAATTGTTATATCCGAATCGTGAGGATAACAGAACAGTAACCGTATAAATAATTGTGGAGATCCTTTAAAATATCCACAAAGATTTCGATATTTTAAAAAAAATTAAAAAAATATACAATTAACTATCATTATATCTACCTATCTTATTATCAATATTCTAGTCTATAAAGATATTTGTGTCTTTTGTTTAAACCTTATTAAGTTTGGATGACTTCTATAGTAATCTACCTTTTTTTGTTAATTAAGAGTATAGAATCTATTTATCTCCCTATTTATGTCGTTTATGTTACGCAAAAACATTGTCCCACTTCAACCATATATTTAAATGTATTGAGTATATAACTTTAAAATTGAAATCAACCATATATTTTTGTTAGTAAAGTAGTCAAATTTGTTTAACCTTTTGAGGAATGGGATTCCCCGAAACCTATGAGGATCCGATAGGCATAGAATGGAAACAAAAAAATAACCGAAGCATGTAATGAGAATTACCCGAAACTGTACCCGCAAATATTAGGGATAGAATGAGAAATATAAAACCGTCCCTGCACCTACCGATTTCCACCCCTATATTTGAGAATGAATTATCAACAATCTTTATAATTATGTGGTTGAAGTTGTTAATAGGATTAAGGAGTTGTTGAGTTTCCACTTCTCTAGCCTCAAGGCTGTTGCTAACCCTCATTATTTTTTCATCGGCACTTCTATATGAAATTATGGTTGAGTATAATTGAAAAAAGATGTACCATTTGGGTCATACAATTTGGATAATGTTTTGATTATAAATAAAATTGTTTCAACTCTTCTTTCAATGAAACGTCAATCAAATGTCATCTAGACTTGATTTTGAATGGATTTTGTTTATTTTATGGGTAGTCAAAATTTAACCTAGATTCTACTCTATATTCGAAATAATCATTTTATTTATATCTAATTTGCATAACAATAATAATTTGCATTATATTAAAATGAGTTGGGTGTAATGATAAGATACATTATTGAATAAAACCTTAAAAATAATATTATTTTAAACTTTGAAAATAATATTTTTAGGAGGGACAACCATAAATGTAGAATAATTTGCATAACAATTTTGCAGTCATTTATACTCCATATTCGGGGTAGTCATGGGTCCTATATAGGTTTGAATTTTCTCAGATCCAATCCGACAACTCCTAAGCAATGCAGCTACTAAATGCTCCGAATGTTGACGGTGGTCCTTTTATCTGGTTCGAGTTATCTCCGAACTCCGTCGGCATAATTGATATATAGAAATCATTTGGATTTTACGAGAGGAAAACATGCTGGTCGACGCTATAACTAAACTAATATAACATTTAAAGAAGATGCACTCTAGCATAACTTGTATAATGAAATCCAAATTCTCGTACTTAAACTGAACAAAAAAAAATCATAAGTATCAATTTGAACAAACAAGCTGAGTTTAGATATAAAAAATGTATGTTATCTAAATTTATAATACAATATTTTTCATTAAAAATATTTAATAATACTTTTAATTTTTTTGTTATTCGCATTATCAATGACTGTTGTGTACAGACACAATGTGAGCGATCGTACAAAGCCCAAAAAAATTACAAAATGAGTTAATTTAATTGCTTGTAAGAAAAAAGCAAAATATTAATATTATACTAGTGATTAAGCACACGAAGAGAGCAATATGTTGTTGTACTTTATGAGTTAAGTCTTGTAAGACTAATTTTTTATTCATAGAAAAAATAAAATGATGTTGTATTCAATTTTCACAATTCTTTATTCCATGTTAAGAGCCCTTAAATCTCTTTTAGATTATAAGCTAAGTATCTTATTTTAATAAATTACATATAATTCTTAAATTTTCGAGTTACCTTGTGTGTTATTTTATATCTTTATTCATTTATATCAATTTTATAACAAATTTTATATGTTTATTAGATTATATATAAAATATTATTTTTCAAATTTATTATAAAATAATATCATATCCGTCCCAAAATTTTTATCCCTTGTTGATTTTTACGTAGTTTTAGGAAGAAAAAGTTTGTGTAAGATGATGTATTTCATCCAGGTGACCCGGGTTCGAGCACCATGTGCGCATGGTGTGTGTGCGATATTTAAGGGCTAAGAAAATTGAACAAATACTATTTTATAATCACACCAGCATATTAAAAGTTTGTGTAAGAGATGTGTTGTAAAATAATTAAAATGACAATTTTATCATTGAAAAGTTAAAGTTTATTTTGTTAAAAAACTAAAAGAGGGTAGAAAAAATATATCTAATAAAAGTTGTTGAGTTTTTCAAAAAGACAATTTAAATAAAACAATTTAAAAAAAAAAACTAAATGGGATTGAAGAAATAATATCACCTTTAGAATATATTGGCAATGATTTAACATCTCAATCACACCTCATGCTGATTTTTATACACAAATAATGTATTTGTATACTTTTCTTGTGTGTCATAATCAAGTTCATCATAGTTATTTTTAGGGAAAACTACTCCAGTGATCACCGAAGTAATTAGAAATACCTATTTGAACCATCGAACTATAAAAAACGTCAATCACACCACTAAATTTATTAAATCAACCTATTTTGACCACCACCGTTAAAAAGCTAACAGAGGGGGTGACGGAAGTGCCACGTGACAGTTAACATAACATTTTTAAAATTACATGTTTAGTCTCTGTTATTACTTATTAAATCAATTTGATCCTAATTTTATTTTAATTAAATAAAAATTAATCAACCAATCAAATGATGACATGTGTCATCACCCAATTGAATTTATTTAATTTAGTTTTAATTTATTTTGTTTAATATTTAATATATTCATATCAGTAGTAAAAGTTAGGGGAAAAAGAAGAAAACAAGAGGGCATTATGGTGGTTTGAACCTGGGACCAAGGGGGTAAATCCTAAGCTTTTACCATTGAGCAAAACTGCTCTTAGTGAATTTATTTGCACCTTTTATATACATATCTTATAGTGCAATAAAAGTTAGGGAAAAAAGAAGTAAAAATGGTTGAAATACGACTCGAACATAGATTACTTGGGATGTGTATAATCACACAAACATCCGATTTAATTTAAATATGAAAACTACTAAATATTTGATTTTAAAAAATATTCGATTTAAAAGAAAAGAAATTCGATTTAAAATATTTGAATTTTTTTCCTTTTTTCATATTTAAATCGAATATTTAAATATGAATAAGAAAAAAATATTTGAATATTTAAATATGAAAGAGAAAAATTACGAAAAAGAAAAAATATTCGAATATTTTAAATCAAATTTATTTTTTAGATAATCGATTTAAATATGGAAAAAGGAAAAATATTCGAATATTTTAAATCGAATTTCTTTTCTTTTAAATCTAATATTTAATAGTTTTCAGATTTAAATTAAATCGGATGTTTGTTTGATTATACACATCCCAAATAATCTATATTCGAGTCGTATTTCAACCATTTTTACTTCTTTTTTCTCTAACTTTTACTGCACTATAAGATATATATATAAAAGGTGCAAATAATTTCTCTAAGAGCAGTTTGGCTCAATGGTAAAAGCTTGGGGATTAACTCCTTTAGTCCTACGTTCAAACCACCATAATGCCCTATTGTTTTCTTCTTTTTCCCCTAACTTTTACTACACTATAAGATATGTATATAAAAGGTGCAAATAATAGCACTAAGAGCAGTTTGATTCAATGGTAAAAGCTTGAGGATTTATCCCTTTGGTCCTAGGCTCAAACCACCATAATGCCTTTATAGTTTTCTTCTTTAAATTTCCTTTAACCAGGTGATGACACATGTCACCACCTGATTGGAGGAAAAAATATATTAAATATTAAACAAAATATATTAAAACTAAATTAAATTAATCCAATTAGGTGATGACACGTGTCATCATTTGATTGGTTGATTAATTTTTATTTAATTAAAATAAAATTATGATCAAATTGATTTAATAAGTAAATAACAGGGACTAAACATGTAATTTTAAAAATGTCCTGTTAACTGCCACGTGGCACTTCCGTCACCCTCCGTTAACTTTTTAACGGCAGTGGTCAAAATAGGTTGATTTAATAAGTTTGGTGGTGTGATTGACGTTTTTTATAGTTCGGTGGTTTAAACAGGTATCCCCAATTACTTCGATGGTCACTGGAGTAGTTTTCCCTTATTTTTATGTACAATTAATGTATTTGTATATTTTTGTATGTTGTAGTCATGTTTAAAATGTTTTAATTATTGAGATATTTAATTAGTCGAATAGTCAAAGATATTTTTGTTGTTTTATTTTATGTGTTTAAATCATGGAATTGCCTTGAGAATGTAATATCTATATTTAATAAAAAATATTTTAATTATTTATGTTTTAAATTTTGCGTACATTTATATTTGTATATTTAAATAGGGCTTACGGGTAGGGGTGGACAAAAATACCCGACGATCCGAACCTAAAAATGTATGGTAATTCTCGAAAAAAAATTACCCGACCGGGCCGTGTACCCGACCCGGCAAATTTCTCGGGAACGAGCCGGAAAATTTTCCTTACCGGGTATCCAACCCGACCTGATAAAATTTAATATATATTTTTATATTTAAAATTATATTTTTATTTTATGTTTCTTAATATTTTTACTCTAAAATTAAGTTTAAATGCATAATTTTTTTATGTTTGTATTATATTCTTTTAAGTTTTAAGTTTAATTTTTTTATAAATATTTTTGTGTTTAACATTTGATTTTTTAATTTTAGAATTAAAAAAAATAAAAAAATAAGAACCGGGTACTCGGTACCCGAATTTTACGGGTACCCGGATAAAATGGGCCGAGACACGGGCTGCTTAATGAGATACCTGGATAAATCGAATACCCGATAATGCCCACCCCTACTTACGGGTGTAAGAAGCCTTGAAATTTTGGGGGAAAATCAATTAAGTTCCAATTTTTTTTTTAAATTCAATTAAGCCCTTGAATCAAGACATTGAATCAATTAAGCCCTTTAATCAATTTTGACCATTAAATCTTGATGGTTTATTATGAAAATATCAAGTGGAAATATTGTGACACGATGCACTGCACCAACATATCCAAAAAAACTGTCAAAATTTGATGGTCAAAATTGATCAAATATCTTAATTGATTCAATTATTTGATTTAAGGCCTTAATTGAGGCAATTTTTTTTTTCGAAAATTTAATTGACTTTTCCCAAAAATTCAAAAGCTTCTTATCCGTTAAGCCTATTAAAATATCATATACTTGTATATAGAATCATTATGTATCCAACATCGGCAATTTCAGGTCCACTAAACCAACCCTAAGCAACTTGTTTTTATGAAATGCTAATCATGATTAGTCCCAATGACCTCTCCCTTCTCCAACACTTAAACCAACTAACGCCGGCACCAAACCTACTTTACTCACCTATTCTTTAGCCATATCCTTGCACTCAAGACAAGATAACCCGCCCCTGCAATCATTCCATATTCGATCCATAGGCCACAGCACTTTAAAGTTGGGTGATGGGATTGCATTTGCACCAGCTTTTTAAACCCTCCATTTTTTTTTCTCATTGAAAGCAGCTGAAAACTACAAGGTCTCAGCAGAGAAAAATGAGCACAGCAAGATTCATCAAGTGTGTCACCGTCGGGGATGGAGCAGTGGGAAAGACTTGCATGCTTATTTCCTATACCAGCAATACTTTCCCCACGGTAATAATGATGGGATATCGTTTAGTATTTTTCATGGATGTCGGGGAGTGTTAATAATGCGATGGCTTTTCTTTTGTTTAGGATTATGTCCCGACAGTTTTTGACAACTTCAGTGCCAATGTGGTGGTCGACGGCAGCACGGTGAACCTCGGTTTGTGGGACACTGCCGGTAAAGTTGATGAATTTGGAGCCATGTGATGAATGATCATTCAAATCGATGGTGTTAACTCAGTCTCAGTTTTGTGAATTGCAGGGCAGGAAGATTACAACAGGCTGAGGCCTTTGAGTTACAGGGGAGCTGATGTGTTTTTGCTGGCGTTTTCCCTGGTTAGCAAGGCCAGTTATGAAAACATCCACAAAAAGGTAATTTTGATGCCTATGTTCAGTTCTTACAGTTTTCTTAATGTTCCTTTGACATAACCACTGAATTCATGGCTAACAGTGGATTCCCGAGCTAAGACATTATGCTCCTAATGTCCCAGTTGTGCTTGTTGGAACCAAACTAGGTAAGCTGATCTTATTAACACATTCTATTTTTCAAATTTGTCTTTGTTTCTAATATAAATCCTGTTTTACATACGATTCAAACCAAATGCAGATTTGCGAGATGACAAGCAGTTCTTGAGTGATCATCCAGGAGCAACAGCAATAACAACATCTCAAGTAAGTTGACATATATGTGTATACCAATACGAGGATATATAACCTTACAAACATCCTCTGCATACATGAAAAAGCTTTAAAGAATTGAACATACTCGTATCAGACACATAATCTTATCCGGAAATAGATCGCTATTACATAACGGAAACTTGGTGAGCAGGGTGAGGAGCTAAAGAAAATGATAGGAGCAGTTACATACATTGAATGCAGTTCCAAAACCCAGCAGGTACCCTATTCCCATTCACCCAAAAGAACAATCATTTTAACAATAAATACCTGATTACTGCAAATGTTTGAAAGGCTAAACTTTTCCATGTGTTGTTGTGGTTCAGAATGTGAAGGCTGTCTTTGATACAGCAATAAAGGTAGCTTTGAGGCCACCAAAACCAAAGAGAAAGACTCACAAGAGAAGATCATGTATTTTCCTCTGAATCTCAATCAGCATTATTACAATCAGATACTTTATTCAAGAACTGTCTGCAGAAAAAGTATTATTTGCTATACCATTTATCATTATCATTTCCATATGAATTCAGTATTTTTTTATGTATAATTTCATTGTAATCATCTTTGTTATAGCTATATTTTCAAGTGGCAGAGGTTCTTTGCAATTTCCTGAGCAACAATTTAGATTAAAAGTGCAATGCAGTACTCCAACCGTTTGTATTCATATTCTGATTTCTCAGTGCAACATCATTAAAAGGGATAAAAAAGTTCAAGGACCAAATTAAGAAAAATTACCAAATCAGCTAAAAAAATTGAAGTTTTAACAACTAACTGTTAGTATTAATATTAGGCATTTGCCTCAACCGTTTAGCTGCTGCTTTGTTCTTCAGACCTGTCCAAAGCCCAGAATCCGAATGACAGCAAAATGCCAACTTTAACAAGTGATTTACCCAAATAACAACCAAACCAAAGGGCATTCCTTCTTGTTGTTCTTGTTTTTGTTTTTCCTTTTTAAATACTTTGTTCTCAATTGAAGACAACATCAGACGACAAAACAAAAGGAACAAGAAAGAAAGAAAGAAAGAGGCAAACAAAGAGAGAAATGGGATATTCATATAACAGAGGTGATGAAGACTATGATTACTTATTTAAGCTTGTTTTGATCGGCGACTCTGGCGTTGGGAAATCCAACCTTTTGACTAGATTTACAAAGAACGAGTTCAACCCTGAGTCTAGGGCTACTGTTGGGGTTGAGTTTGCAACTCGTAATGTTCACGTCAATGATAAGGTCATTAAGGCTCAGATTTGGGACACTGCTGGACAAGAAAGGTATGCTGTTTGTTCTCTCAATGTTGGTTTCTTGCAAAATGAGAAATTAATGGCGTTTAGTTCCTGGAAATGAATGAATTCCGATCTATCTTTTTTTTCCCTTTTGGTGAAGGTATCGTGCAATAACCAGTGCATATTACCGTGGTGCTATCGGTGCTTTACTAGTCTACGACGTGACCCGTAGTGGTACGTTCGAAAACGTACGAAGGTGGCTGAAGGAACTCAGAGATCACACCGATGCCAACATCGTGATTATGCTGGTAGGAAACAAGTCAGACCTGCGTCACTTGCGAGCGGTTTCGACCAAAGACGGCAAAGCTTTCGCCGAGAGTGAGAACACTTATTTCATGGAAACATCTGCACTCGAGTCTGTCAATGTTGAGAATACATTCGCTGAAGTGTTGAGGCAGATTTATCATGATGTAAAGAAGAAAGCTCTTGAAGTTGGAGTAAACCCGGAGGCTTTGCCGAAAGGCAAAACGATCGACGTCGGATCACATGACGATGTGTCGGACATAAAGAAACCCGGATGTTGCTCGGGTTAAGTGTGGGCTTTGAAACTTTCCACGGCAGCAGGAGAAAATCGAACAAACAACTGTACGTTTAACCTGGATCATGTTAAATACAAACTTGATCTCGAGGACATCAAATTAATGGTTTTTTATGTTCTTTTTCCTTTGTTAATTTACACCGAAATCTGTAACAAGACATAGCCGTTGGAAAAATGTAGATTTTTGCAAATTTGAGGCATATTTCTAAGGGTAAACTACTTCATTGACCACCATACTATTAGAAAAATTACAATTTGACCACATTACTTTTTTCGAAACAATTAAACCACCAAACTATTTAAATGGTATCAATGTGACCACCAACCGTTAAAAATAACAGAAAAGTTGACGGTGCTATTAAATAAAATTGATATAATTACACACTCGATCTCTTATATTTAAAAAAATATATCGATTTAGTCATAATTTTAATCTAATAAAATTAATTAATTATTTAATTAGATTAATTAATTTTCCCCCTCAATCAGGTGATGATACGTGTCACCTAATTGGAGAAGGAAAAATAAAAGCAATAAAAAACCTCAAGGGGATCAAACCTACAACCTCACTCTTAAAAGTGAGGACAAGCATGCTTGCCACTGAGCCAAACACATTTTTGTAGTGTAAGTTACAACATTTAATATATGTTTTAAATACTTGTTAATGCCCAAAAAAAATGAAAACAAGGAAAATGGCCTTTGGTGGATTCAAACCAGTGCCCTTGGAGTAAAAGTAAAGCATATTCACCAATTGGTCAAGCATATTTTTAAGATATAGTGTAAAACATTTAATATATGTCTTGAATAATTGTTAATGCTCGAAAAATAAAAGAAAAGAAAATGTGGTTTTAGGAAAATCGAATATAAAATATTTAACCCAATATAATTTTGATTTATTTAATTAAATTTTAATTTATTTAATTGGGTTAAATATTTTATGTTAGATTTAACCCAATATTTAAACCACATTTTATTTTATTTCCTTTTTCCGGAAAAATATATGTCTTAAATAAATCAAAATTATATTGGGTTAAATATTTTATGTTCGATTTTTCTAAAACCACATTTTCTTTTCTTTTCTTTTTTCGGGCATTAACAATTATTTAAGACATATATTAAAAGATGTACATTATATTTTAAAAATATGCTTGGCCTAGTGGTAAACATGTTTTATGTTTACTCCAAGGGCATTGGTTTGAATCCACCAAGGGCCATTTTCCTTATTTTTATTTTCCGGGCTTTAACAAGTATTTAAAACATATATTAAATGTTGTAACTTACACCACAAAAATGTGTTTGGCTTAGTGGTAAGCACACTTGTTCTTCTCTCTTAAGTGTGAGGTCGTGTGTTTGATCCCCCTTGGAGGTTATTTCATTGCTTTCATTTTTCCTTCTCCAATCAGGTGACATGTGTCATCACCTGATTGGAGGGGGAAAATTAATTAATCAAATTAAATAAAAAAATTAAAATCCTCCAATAAAGTACCTAATTATATAATTAATTTATTTTATTAGATTAAAATTAGGACTAAATTGATAGATTTTTTTAAATATAGGGGGCTCAATGTGTAATTATACCAATTTTATTTAACAACACCGTCCAACTTTTCTGTTATTTTTAACGGCTGGTGGTCACATTGATACCATTTAAATAGTTTGGTAGTTTAATTGCTTAGAAAAAAAAGTAATGTGGTCAAATCACAACTTTTCCAATAATATAGTGTTCAATTAAGTAGTTTACCCTATTTTAATGGGAAAAGATGGATATATTTTATTTTAGGGTAAACTATTTGGGTGACCATCCAACTATTAAGTTTGACATATTTGACCATCGAACTACAAAAATTCAAAATTCGACCACCCAACTATTTAATTAGACATATTCTAACCATCAGTCGTTAAAATCTAACGGAGAGGTGACGCAGCAGTTAAAGAAAATTTATATAATTACACATTTGGTCCCTATTAGTTACATATTGTATCAATTTGTTCATAATTTTAATTTAATTAAATAAAATTAATCAATGCTTTCTTTAACTGAGTTCACGATCGCACAATGATCAACGCTTTTGTAAATCCCATTCGATATTATCTGCAAGCTGATCACCAAACATTATTCATCTGCTGACCATATGGAAAAGGAATAGGAAATGGTGGACATGATTTAATTATCACCTCCATACAGTCTTTGAGGTTGATCACAAAATCATTTGAAAGTGGTTTGATGGGAACCCAAACACCATTTTTCCTTATCTGTATCTCGTTTACCTGGAGCAGAATGGTGAGGCCACTGGCATTATAATGAGAGTTGAAACTGGTTGCAAGTTCTAGCTGCGGACATGATGGATAAGAGTTCATCTCCATGGCTTGGAGTCCTACTGCAAACAACACTCTCATGTCATTAGGGTCCATCCCTAAAGCTTCTGTCATGAGGTCCAATAGTTTCATGGCAAGATGTTTCAGTTCTACAGAATAAGCTTCCAAGGTTTCCTTGCAATCATTATTTAAGAACAAGAGAAGAACAACAAATTTAGCCCGTTGATATAAAAGATATTATGCATTAATTGTACTTGACAGATGCATATCAAAAGAACCTAAAGGCGAGTGGGAGATTAGAGAACATGTGAGGTTTTCTCAAATAAGTTGGAAGGGTCATCATGTAGAACCTATCTCCCTAGTTGAGCTTCTCCTCCTTAGACACAACAAAGCCCTATCCAAATGCCTCTAATTCATCTGTTTTTTACCAAAGCTTCTTCTTCTCTTCCATCGGAAGGTTGAAGAACTCTTAGACCTCCATCTTCATTTTATCCACCAGTGAAGTGCTCACCCCATAGTTGATTAGCTGCAACACAATTTCGTCTTTTAGTTTCAAACCCCCAAAGTCACAGTCTCTTTCTCTCTCTCTCTCTAGAAAAAACAAGTACCTAGAAGAAACACCATTCTTTGCAGGCATGATGCAAGTGATCCCTTTTTTCATGTGAATATAATTATGTATATCTATAACAAGAACATGTGGCAATAGATTTGTGCGAGATATGAAAAGAGAGTCCTCATCGGAGTGGACACATTGAGGTGGAAGTTTTGTCAATGGATTCTTTGCTAACTCTTGGACATTGGGGCACCAAATGTGTAATTATACAAAAAATTTAACTTCCACTTGAGCTTTCTGTTAGATTTAACGGTTGGTGGTCAAAATAGGTCTAGTTAAATAGTTGGGTGGTCGGATTTTAAATTTTATAGTTCGGTGGTCAAAATAGGTTAGACCTAATAGTTGAGTGGTGACCCAAGTAGTTTACCCTTTATTTTATAAGACCTTTACAACAATATATTATATGCTCAAAACAGTTGAGTGGTGAATAAGAAGTTGATGTTCAAAATAAATAACTTGTGAATCGTGATCTTATATCCCATCCACATTAATGGTATTCGAAGTGTGAGATAGGTTTACATACACAAATCTACTTTGTAGTTATTGAATGACCTAAATGGGATCCTCCCTCATGCGCATGGCCCGATGGGGTTTGGGGATGTGAATGTTTGAACCTCTCTGTTAGATTTTAACGTATGATGGTTAAAATAGGTCTAATTAAATAGTTGGGTGGTCGAATTTTGAATTTTTGTAATTCGGTAGTCAAAATAGGCCAGACCCAATAGTTGGGTGGCCACCCAAGTAGTTTACCCAACTTTTTGGCTTAAAAATATGTATGCTTGTGTAAATTTTTTTACACTGACAGTGTATCAAATATTCATCATTGTTCAAAATGTACTGAAACTTCTCGATACTTCTAAGTTCTATTTCGAGTAGAGAGGAACAAAAATCCTCAGTTCCTTCTTGGTATCTTCTATTTATGCCCCAACATTTTAAAAAAAGTAAGCCATACATCTTAACCCTAATTCTTAAACTCTAAATCCAACACCTCTAAACTTAAACTATATAAACCCCAACTTTAAACTATAAAACTTACTTTTTAGTGTCGGAGCATAGATGTGGCACCAAAAAGGGCAGATGATTTTTATTTGAGTAAAGAGAGTTTCAAAGCGAAAAAAACCTTAAACCCTTTTCGGTTCCATATGTATGCTCATTGTTAAAAATATGGTTTAATATTATAGTTAGAGTTAGTGGTTAGGATTTGGAAAAAAGGGATAACTACATATTTAGTACTCCACAAATTTCTGCATTCCTGTTTTAGTACCCCAACTATTTTTTTTTGGTAAAATGGTACCCAATGTTACGTCTTTATTCTGTTTTGGTACCCCGACCATTAAAAACAAACATAGATGATGAAGTAGCTTATTTTTAATTGAAATAATCACAGTTTTAATCCCCAAAACTTATACATTTCTATCAATTTGGTCCAAACTCTTATCAATTCAATAATTATCATAAATATCTTGGTTAAAATTGTAAATCTCCCATTTTATTTTTTCTTCTCCACAATCCTAACCCCATTTTATTTATTCTTTCTCATTCAGTTGATTCATCTAAGAGACAAATAATCCTAGATTGAAACAGCTTTCTGCTAGTTATGGTATAAAAAAGCATCATATGAATTTTTTTTAGCATAACTCTTTTCGGTATGTCACATAGAGATGCTTTCAGGTCCCTTCGTTTGTCTCTTTATTTGTTTCTTCTGTTTTTCCTTTCTTGAATTCAGGCTATAGATATGGTTAAGAGTTGATATTAACCCTAATGAAAATATATGGCTAAAGTGCTATATGGAAGGATTATTGAAGGTTTCTTTTGAAGCAGGGATTGTCCAGCAAGCCTTCAATTTTTAGAAGCTACTGTGTTAAAATGGGGTGAGGAGGACGCTTCTTATGTTATCCGCTTTAAATCTGCTTCCGAAATGGAAAACGCTTGGGAATCCAAAAGGGAAGCAATCAGCTTTTGGTTCGAACATCTGTCTCCACTTCTCGAAGGTGAGATCCCATATCAGTTTAAGGTGGTGAAACTTAGTGGTGTCCCCCTTGCATGTTAGAGTGGCAGTTTTTTAGAGCTCTGGGGAATCGATGGGGAAAGTTTGTCGACTTGTTAGGGAGCACAAGGAATGACGAACGTTTCAATGTGGCATCGATGGTTATCAGGGTAGCAAGCCCTTTAGATATTCTTGATTCAGTTATGGTAGAGAGCCAAGGAGTCTCCCATCGGATACGGATCAGTCTAGGTAATTTATAGGAGGACGTTGATACTCATTTACTGAAAAACGGGGATGAAATGTTTGCCGACGTGTGATCAAAAAGCTCAGAGCAAGATGAAGACGATGGCGGCGGCCATGAGCATGCCAACGGTACCACCCCCACTACCAGAAGTCAGATGGTCAATTCACTGAAGATCCTCCCGTTAGGAATGTTCCATTAAATTCCTCCCCAAAACATCATGAGGCCTAGAGGAATGGAAATTCTATTTTCTAGGAGATTGGACATGATGTCAATAAGCACGTGACTATTATGGATAACTTACGTAAAGAGCTGGATCCATTGGACGCTGAATTGATTGAAGGGTATGTGGCAAACACGGGATCAATTGAGGTGGGCTTAGCCCCAAATAGTAACCCGAGATCAACACATAATCTAGGTCCCAACCTAGCCACTTTTTGTATCTTCTATTTATGTCCCAACATTTAAAAAAATTAAGCCGTACATCTTAACCTTAATTCTTAAATTCTAAATCCAACACCTCTAAACTTAAACTATATAAACCCTAACTTTAAACTATAAACCCTATTTTTAAGTGTTGGAGCATAGATGTTGCACCAAAAGGGCAGATGATTTTTATTTGAGTAAAGAGAGTTTCAAAGTGAAAAAAAACCTTAAACCCTCTCCAGTTCTCGTATGTATGCTTGTTATTAAAAATATGGTTTAAGATTAGAGTGAGAGTTAGTGGTTAAGATTTAGAAAAAAGGGATAACTACATATTTAGTACTCCACATATTCTCGCGTTCCTATTTTTGTACCCCAACTATTTTTTGGCAAAATGATACCTAACGTTACATTTTTGTTCTGTTTCGGTACCCCGACCGTTAAAAACAAACGAAGATGACGAGTGACTTATTTTTAATTGGAATAATCACAGTTTTAATCCCCAAAACTTATAAATTTCTATCAATTTGGTCCAAACTCTATCAATTCAATAATTATCTTAAATATCTAGGTTAAAAGTGTAAATCCCCCATTTTATTTCTTCTTCTCAATCAGTTGATTCATCTATGAGACACAAATAATCCTAGATTAAAATAGCTTACTACTAGTTATGGTTATAAAAAAGCATCAAAGGAAAATTTTCTAGCACAACTCTTTTCGGTATGTCACATAGAAATACTTTTAGATCCCTTCGTTTGACCGTTTATTTATTTTTTCTGCTTTCCCTTTCTTGAATTCAGGCTATAAATATGGTTAAGAAGACACCTATTTAAAAAAACAGATTGCGGCCATTGAAACTTGAACGCAACCACAAATAAGAAGAAGAGTAACATGCAAATGGACAAGTATGATACATTTACAATTTTCAGTTTTAGCCTATAAAATTGGACTCCGGTATTGTAGTTTGTTTACATTAGGCACACAGAGCAGTGTGGTTTTTGTTACATTGCCCATACATGGATCAATTTGGTTTTTTTTTCACTAGAAATTACCCGTATTTTAACTGTAGGAAAAAAGGAAGAAGATCTCAGTAAGGAGCTTGAGCTGGACATTAAGAGAGTTGAAAAGTCATCCACTTGAGAATTAATTGGTGTCCGTTTCATTCTTCTCCCCTACACGATTGGCAAGGTCAGAAAACAAGCTATCAAGCTAAAATAGCTGCAATTTCGGGTTAAGGTTAGTAATTTAGTGAATACTAAATATGTTGGTATATCTAAGTGTTTGATCTTGCTGTTATTGTACTATCTATAAAAACTTCAACCTTAATTTATAAACTAAAGTAGGTCACTAACTAAATTGTCTCTCTAGCTATTTTCGTGGCATGGTTGTTGGTTCTGGAGATACAAGGTGAAGAAATGCGGATTTACATTTTAAATCTAAGATTATTTATGTCTCTTAGATGATTGTCGTGTTATGTGATTAGTTTAGGGATTATGGGATTAGGCTTGCACTTTAATTATTAGTGATTGTAAGATTTAAGGGTTGATGTTTGGAGTTCAGGGGTAATTGTGTCAAGTTGAGTGTTTGAGTTATGTGATTAGTTTAGGGAACATGTGATTTTGCACTTTAATTATTAGTGATTGTAAGATTTAGGTGTTGAAGTTCGGGGGTTTAAAGGTAAACATGTCAACTTGAGTGTTTGAGGTTATGAGATTAGTTTAGGGATTAAGGGATTGAGCTTGTACTCTAATTATTAGTGATTGTAAGATTTAGGAGTTGATGTTTGGGGTTTATGAGTATAATATATGTTTCAAGTTGAGTGTTTGGGATTATAGGATTAATTTAAGGATTAAGGGATTTGAGGATTCGAGGATTATGCTTACACTTTAATTATTAGTGATTGTAAGATTTAGGGTTGAGGTTTTGGGTTTAGGGGTAAATGTGTCAAGTTGAGTGTTTGGTTGGGGTTATGAGATTAGTTTTGGGATTCGATTTGCACTTTAACTAATAGTGCTTGTAATATTTATGGATTGAGGTTTTGGGGTTTAGAGATTTGAATTGACCGCTATTTATTTTAAAATTTTCTAATCTAGTCCAATGTTTTTAATATGATGATATTTTTGTTCATTACAGTCCATAAAACTTTACTTTTATTCTAAATTGACCCCTATTCATTTTTGGTAATTTAGTCCAATATTTTTAATTTTATATTTTTGTACTTATTTTTAAATTTAACGTAGAGTTTGAGAGAGAAAAGGTTGGATTTGGGGTTTAGGAGTTTAAACAATTCATGTTTCAAGTTGAATGTTTAGAATTGAGGTTATGAGATTAGTTTAGGGATTAAGGGGTTTGGGAATTTGTCGTGTATTTTAATTACTAGTGATGGTAAGATTTAGGTGTTTGAGTTTGGGATTTAGGGGCAAATATGTCAAGTTGAGTGTTTGGGGTTATGAGATTAGTTTAGGGATTGGGGTTTATTTTTGTTCATATTAGTCCCTAATTTTTAACCGAATTGACCTCAATTTATTTTAAAATTTTCTAATCTAGTCCAATGTTCTAAATATAATGGTATTTTTGTTCATTGTAGTCCCTAAAACTTTATTTTTAGTCCAAATTAACTCGTATATATTTATATTTTTGGTAATTTAGTCCAATAATATTTTTGTTTATTTTAGTCCCTTCGATTTAATTTTTAGTCAAAATTGACTCATATTTATTTATATATTTTTTATAATTTAGTCTAATTTATTCTAGTCCGTAAAATTAAAATTTTAGTCTAAATTAATTATTATTCATTTTTTGGTAATTTAGTTTAAAGTTTTTAAAAAATATATACCGCCCATTTTTAGGCGACCAGCCTAAATCCCTAGCCGAAAACGGTACAAATAAATGAATAATGTCCAATCCCATAGCCCATAGGTGATAGGTCTGCCACCTGCCATATCAGTTTCAAACCAAATGGTCATTTTAATTACACCCTACCCCTAATTTCTTAAACCCTAACCACAACTCTTAATCTTAAACTCTAAACCAACTTTTCTAAAGCGAGGTACCAAAAGAGACATAGTTTGGGAGATCAAGATTTCTATCTTATATTTTCTGCCATGATCGATTAGAGGATTTTGTTCATAGATCTCTATATAATTTCTAGGGATAACAACATATTTAGTACCCCACCTATTCTCACATTCTTATTTTAGTACTCTACCTTTTTTTGGCAAAATAGTACCTAAAGTTATGTTTTTGTTCTGTTTTGGTATCTCGACCGTTAAAAAAAACGGGATGATGAAAAGTCTTATTTTTAATTGGGATAATAATAGTTTTAGTCCCAAAACTTATACATTTCTATCAATTTGGTCCAAAATCTATCAATTTAATAATTATCTTAAATATTTGAGTTAAAACTATAAATTCCATTTTATTTCTTCTTCCCCAAAACTATAAACCCATTTATTTCTTCTTCTCAATCAATTGATTCATCTAAAAGACAAAAATAATCCTAGATTAAAACTGTAAATCCGCATTTCTTTCACCTTTTATCTCCAGAAGAAACAACCATACCACAACAATAGCTAGAGAGACAATTTAGATAGAGACCTACTTTATTCTATTAAATAAGATTGAAGTTTTTATAGATAGTACAATAACAACAAGATCAAACACTTAGATACCAACATATTTGGTATTCACTAAATTACTAATCTTAACCCGAAATTGTAGCTATTTTAGCTTGATAGCTAGTGTTCTGACCTTGCCAAATGTGTAGGGGAGAAGAATGAAGTGGACACCAATTAATTCTCAGAAGGATGACTTTTTAGCTCCCTTAATGTCCTGCTCAAGCTCCTTTCTGAAATCTTTCTCCTTTTTTCCTACAGTTAAAATACGAGTAATTTTTATAGAAAAAAAACAAACCAAATTGATCGATGTGTGGGTAATGTAACAAAAACCACACTGCTTTGTGTGCCTAATGTAAACAAACCACTATATCGGAGTCCAATTTTATGGGCTAAAACTGGAAATTGAAAATGAACCATACTTGTCTATTTGCCTGTTACTCTTCTTTTTATTTGTGGCCCCTCCACTGCGTTCAAATTTTGATGACCGCAATCTGTTTTTGTAAGTTGGTGTCTTTTTAACCATATCTACAGCCTGAATTTAATAAAGGGAAAGCAAAAGAAACAAATAAAGGGTCAAACAAAGGGACTTGAAAGCATTTCTATGTGACATACCGAAAAGAGTTATGCTAGAAAATTCTCTTATGATGCTTTTTTATAACCATAACTTAGTAGTAAGTTGTTTTAATCTAGGATTATTTGTCTCTTAGATGAATGAACAGATTGAGAAGAAGAAATAAAATAGGTTAGAGTTTCGGGGAAGAAGAAATAAAATGGGGGATTTATAATTTTAACCCAGATATTTAAGATAATTATTGAATTGATAGAGTTTGGACCAAATTGATAGAAATGTATAAGTTTTGGGGACTAAAACTGTGATTATCCCAATTAAAAACAAGCCACTTCATCATCTCATTTTGTTCTCAATGGCTGGATACCAAAACAGAATAAAAACGTAACATTAGGTACCATTTTGCCAAAAAAAATAGTTGAGGTACTAAAATAGGAACGCGAAAATAAATGAAGTACTAAATATGTAGCTACCCCTAATTTCTATTAATTATTTCAAAAAGACAAACATATACCATATATGTTTTGTAATATATAATTTGAATTGGAATTACAAGTTAAACCACATTACAACATTCATTTTTATTTCATTTCTTCCCATATTTGCAATTCATGGCTTTCAGGTTTCAAGGATGCAGTCCTCTAATTCACAAGCTTTAGAAAAAGTTCAGTTTTCAGTCTTTCTGATAGAACCATATGCTTCAAGTCTTCCGCTTGGTGTTTTCCTCTTTGGTTCATTTCATAACTTATCATTATGATCCACCTAAATCTGGGTTGTACAACTGCTGGTCAAGACTAGAATTTTGATAGCAACTGCAAAACATGTTTCAAAGCCTACGCTTAACTCGAGCAACATCCCGGTTTCTTCATGGCGGACACATCGTCATGTGATCCGACGTCGATCGTCTTTCCTTTCGGCAAAGCCTCCGGGTTTGCTCCAACTTCAAGAGCTTTCTTCTTTACATCATGATAAATCTGCCTCAACACTTCAGCGAATGTATTCTCAACATTGACAGACTCGAGTGCAGATGTTTCCATGAAATAAATGTTCTCACTCTCGGCGAAAGCTTTGCCGTCTTTGGTCGAAACCGCTCGCAAGTGACGCAGGTCTGACTTGTTTCCTACCAGCATAATCACGATGTTGGCATCAGTGTGATCTCTGAGTTCCTTCAGCCACCTTCGTACGTTTTCGAACGTAACACTACGGGTCACGTCGTAGACTAGTAAAGCAACAATAGCACCACGGTAATATGCACTAGTTATTGCACGATACCTTCACCAAAAGGGAAAAAAAGATAGATCGGAATTCATTCATTTCCATGAACTAAACACCATTAATTTCTCATTTTGCAAGAAACCAACATTGAGAGAACAAACAACATACCTTTCTTGTCCAACAGTGTCCCAAATCTGAGCCTTAATGACCTTATCATTGACGTGAACATTACGAGTTGCAAACTCAACCCCAACAGTAGCCCTAGACTCAGGGTTAAACTCATTCTTTGAAAATCTAGTCAAAAGGTTGGATTTCCCAACGACAGAGTCACCGATCAAAACAAGCTTAAATAAGTAATCATAGTCTTCAACATCACCTCTGTAATATGAATATCCCATTTCTATCTTTGTTTTCTTCTTTCTTTCTTCCTCGTTCCCTTTGTTTTGTCGTCCGATGTTGTCTTCAATTGAGAACAAAGTATTTAAAACAGAAAAACATAAACAAGAACAACAAAAAGGAATGCCCTTTGATTTGGTTGTTATTTGGGTAAATCACTTGTTAAAGTTGGCCTTTTTCTGTCGTTGGGATTCTGGGTTTTGGACAGGTACAAGGAACAAAGAAGCAGCTAAACGGTTGAAGCAATGCCTAATTGTAATAGCAGCTATCTTGGTGAAGTTGTTTGCATCATGGCTTTACAAATTAAGGACGTATAGTTATAAACATTTCCGTGAACATTTGTTGGGGAAAACTCCCTCTAACTTCTTTGGGTGGTTTCAGATGTTGAAAAAGGGTCGTATCAAAAGATTCTTCGGTTGTTGTATATAAATTGTTTGAAAATAAGATAGTTGAAAGGATTCTTTAGGGGTTATGGTTTTAGTTTAGGGTTTAGAAGTTTTTTAGGGCATTGGTTTTGAGGTTAGAGTTTTAGGGTTAGAAATTTAAATTTGGGTAAACTACTTAGGTGACTACTCAACTATTAAGTCTGACCTATTTTGACCACCGAACTACAAAAATTCAAAATTCGACAACCTAACTATTTAATTAGACCTATTATGACCATCATCCGATAAAATCTAATATAGAGGTGACGTGATAGTTATTTTTTTTGTATAATTACACATTGTGTCCCTATTAGTTACATATTGTATCAATTTGAGCATATTTTAATTTAATTAAATAAAATTAATCAACATTGTCTTTAATTGAATTCACGGTCGCACAATGATAATGCTTTCGTAAATCCCATTCATATTATCTGCAACCTCAGAACACCAAACATTATTCATCTGGTGACCATATGAAAAAGGAATTGGAAATGGTGGACACGAATTAATTATCACCTCCATACAGTCTTCGAGGTTGATCACAAAAGCATTCAGAAGTGGTTTGACGGGAACCCAAACCCCACTTTTCCTTATCTAAGACCTTTTATCTCGTTTACCTGGACCAGAATGGTGAGGCCACCGACATCAGAATGAGAGTTGAAACCAATTGCAAGTTCTGGCTGCGAACATGGGGGATAATAGTTCATCGCCATGGCTTGAGTCCTACTTCAAACAACACTCTCATGTGATTACGGTCCGTCCCTAAAGCTTCTTCCATGAGGTCCAATAGTTTCATGACAAGATGTTTCAGTTCTACAGAATAAGCTTCTAAGGTTTCCCTGCGATCATTATTTAAGAACATAAGAAAAACACCAAATTTATCCCGCCGATATAAAATATACTATGCATTAATTGTACTTGACAAATGTAGATCAAAAGAACCTGAAGGCGAGTGGGAGATTAGAGAACAAGTGAGGTTTTCTCAAATAAGTTGGAAGGGTCAACATGTAGAACCTATTTCTATGTGACATACCGAAAAGAGTTATGCTAGAAAATTCTCTTATGATGCTTTTTTATAACCATAACTAGCAGTAAGCTGTTTTAATCTAGGATTATTTGTCTCTTAGATGAATCAACTGATTGACAAGAAGAAATAAAATAGGTTAGAGTTTCGGGGAAGAAGAAATAAAATGGGGGATTTACAATTTTAACCCAAATATTTAAGATAATTATTGAATTGATAGAGTTTGGACCAAATTGATAGAAATGTATAAGTTTTAGGGACTAAAACTGTGATTGTCCCAATTAAAAACAAGCCACTTCATCATCTCATTTTGTTTTCAATGGCTGGATACCAAAACAGAATAAAAACGTAACATTAGGTACCATTTTGCCAAAAAAAAATAGTTGAGGTACTAAAATAGGAACGCGAAAATAAATGAAGTACTAAATATGTAGGTACCCCTAATTTCTATTAATTATTTCAAAAAGACAAACATATACCATATATGTTTTCTAATATATAATTTGAATTGGAATTACAAGTTAAACCACATTACAACATTCATTTTTATTTCATTTCTTCCCATATTTGCAATTCATGGCTTTCAGGTTTCAAGGATGCAGTCCTCTAATTCACAAGCTTTAGAAAAAAGTTCAGCTTTCAGTCTTTCTGATAGAACCATATGCTTCAAGTCTTCCGCTTGGTGTTTTCCTCTTTGGTTCATTTCATAACTCATCATTATGATCCACCTAAATCTGGGTTGTACAACTTCTGGTCAAGACCAGAATTTTGAGAGCCACTGCAAAACATGTTTCAAAGCCTACGCTTAACTCGAGCAACATCCCGGTTTCTTCATGGCGAACACATCGTCATGTGATCCGACGTCGATAGTCTTTCCTTTCGGCAAAACCTCCGGGTTTGCTCCAACTTCAAGAGCTTTCTTCTTTACATCATGATAAATCTGCCTCAACACTTCAGCGAATGTATTCTCAACATTGACAGACTCAAGTGCAGATGTTTCCATGAAATAAGTGTTCTCACTCTCGGCGAAAGCTTTGCCGTCTTTGGTCGAAACCGCTCGCAAGTGACGCAGGTCTGACTTGTTTCCTACCAGCATAATCACGATGTTGGCATCAGTGTGATCTCTGAGTTCCTTCAGCCACCTTCGTACGTTTTCGAACGTAACACTACGAGTCACGTCGTAAACTAGTAAAGCACCAATAGCACCACGGTAATATGCACTAGTTATTGCACGATACCTTCACCAAAAGGGAAAAAAAGATAGATCGGAATTCATTCATTTCCATGAACTAAACACCATTAATTTCTCATTTTGCAAGAAACCAACATTGAGAGAACAAACAACATACCTTTCTTGTCCAGCAGTGTCCCAAATCTGAGCCTTAATGACCTTATCATTGACGTGAACATTACGAGTTGCAAACTCAACCCCAACAGTAGCCCTAGACTCAGGGTTAAACTCGTTCTTTGTAAATCTAGTCAAAAGGTTGGATTTCCCAACGCCAGAGTCACCGATCAAAACAAGCTTAAATAAGTAATTATAGTCTTCAACATCACCTCTGTAATATGAATATCCCATTTCTATCTTTGTTTTCTTCTTTCTTTCTTCCTCGTTCCCTTTGTTTTGTCGTCCGATGTTGTCTTCAATTGAGAACAAAGTATTTAAAATGGAAAAACATAAACAAGAACAGCAAGAAGGAATCCCCTTTGATTTGGTTGTTATTTGGGTAAATCACTTGTTAAAGTTGGCCTTTTTCTGTCGTTGGGATTCTGGGTTTTGGACAGGTACGAGGAACAAAGAAGCAGCTAAACGGTTGAAGCAATGCCTAATAGTAATAGCAGCTATCTTGGTGAAGTTGTTTGCATCATGGCTTTACAAATTAAGGACGTATAGTTATAAACATTTCCGTGAACATTTGTTGGGGAAAACTCCCTCTAACTTCTTTGGGTGGTTTCAGATGTTGAAAAAGGGTCGTATCAAAAGATTTTTCGGTTGTTGTATATAAATTGTTTGAAAATAAGATAGTTGAAAGGATTCTTTAGGGGTTATGGTTTTAGTTTAAGGTTTAGAAGTTGTTTAGGGCATTGGTTTTAAGGATAGAGTTTTAGGGTTAGAAATTTAAATTTGGGTTAACTACTTAGGTGACTACTCAACTATTAAGTTTGACCTATTTTGACCACCGAACTACAAAAATTCAAAATTCGACAACCTAACTATTTAATTAGACCTATTATGACCATCATCCGATAAAATCTAATAGAGAGGTGACGTGATAGTTATTTTTTTTGTATAATTACACATTGTGTCCCTATTAGTTACATATTATATCAATTTGAGCATATTTTAATTTAATTAAATAAAATTAATCAACATTGTCTTTAATTGAGTTCACGGTCGCACAATGATAATGCTTTCGTAAATCCCATTCATATTATCTGCAACCTCAGAACACCAAACATTATTCATCTGGTGACCATATGAAAAAGGAATTGGAAATGGTGGACACGAATTAATTATCACCTCCATACAGTCTTCGAGGTTGATCACAAAAGCATTCAGAAGTGGTTTGACGGGAACCCAAACCCCACTTTTCCTTATCTGAGACCTTTTATCTCGTTTACCTGGAGCAGAATGGTGAGGCCACCGGCATCAGAATGAGAGTTGAAACCAATTGCAAGTTCTGGCTGCGAACTTGGGGGATAATAGTTCATCGCCATGGCTTGAGTCCTACTTCAAACAACACTCTCATGTGATTAGGGTCCATCCCTAAAGCTTCTTCCATGAGGTCCAATAGTTTCATGACAAGATGTTTCAGTTCTACAGAATAAGCTTCTAAGGTTTCCCTGCGATCATTATTTAAGAACATGAGAAGAACACCAAATTTATCCCGCCGATATAAAAGATACTATGCATTAATTGTACTTGACAGATGTAGATCAAAAGAACCTGAAGGCGAGTGGGAGATTAGAGAACAAGTGAGGTTTTCTCAAATAAGTTGGAAGGGTCAACATGTAGAACCTATTTCTATGTGACATACCGAAAAGAGTTATGCTAGAAAATTCTCTTATGATGCTTTTTTATAACCATAACTAGCAGTAAGCTGTTTTAATCTAGGATTATTTGTCTCTTAGATGAATCAACTGATTGACAAGAAGAAATAAAATAGATTAGAGTTTCGGGGAAGAAGAAATAAAATGGGGGATTTACAATTTTAACCCAAATATTTAAGATAATTATTGAATTGATAGAGTTTGGTCCAAATTGATAGAAATATATAAGTTTTGGGGACTAAAACTATGATTATCCCAATTAAAAACAAGCCACTTCATCATCTCATTTTGTTTTCAATGGCTGGATACCAAAACAGAATAAAAACGTAACATTAGGTACCATTTTTCCAAAAAAAATAGTTGAGGTACTAAAATAGGAACGCGAAAATAAATGAAGTACTAAATATGTAGGTACCCCTAATTTCTATTAATTATTTCAAAAAGACAAACATATACCATATATGTTTTGTAATATATAATTTGAATTGGAATTACAAGTTAAACCACATTACAACATTCATTTTTATTTCATTTTTTCCCATATTTGCAATTCATGGCTTTCAGGTTTCAAGGATGCAGTCCTCTAATTCACAAGCTTTAGAAAAAAGTTCAGCTTTCAGTCTTTCTGATAGAACCATATGCTTCAAGTCTTCCGCTTGGTGTTTTCCTCTTTGGTTCATTTCATAACTCATCATTATGATCCACATAAATCTGGGTTGTACAACTTCTGGTCAAGACCAGAATTTTGAGAGCCACTGCAAAACATGTTTCAAAGCCTACGCTTAACTCGAGCAACATCCCAGTTTCTTCATGGCGGACACATCGTCATGTGATCCGACATCGATCGTCTTTCCTTTCGGCAAAGCCTCCGGGTTTTCTCCAACTTCAAGAGCTTTCTTCTTTACATCATGATAAATCTGCCTCAACACTTCAGCGAATGTATTCTCAACATTGACAGATTCGAGTGCAGATGTTTCCATGAAATAAGTGTTCTCACTCTCGGCGAAAGCTTTGCCGTCTTTGGTCGAAACCGCTCGCAAGTGACGCAGGTCTGACTTGTTTCCTACCAGCATAATCACGATGTTGGCATCAGTGTGATCTCTGAGTTCCTTCAGCCACCTTCGTACGTTTTCGAACGTAACACTACGGGTCACGTCGTAGACTAGTAAAGCACCAATAGCACCACGGTAATATGCACTAGTTATTGCACGATACCTTCACCAAAAGGGAAAAAAAGATAGATCGGAATTCATTCATTTCGAGGAACTAAACACCATTAATTTCTCATTTTGCAAGAAACCAACATTGAGAGAACAAACAACATACCTTTCTTGTCCAGTAGTGTCCTAAATCTGAGCCTTAATGACCTTATCATTGACGTGAACATTACGAGTTGCAAACTTAACCCCAATAGTAGCCCTAGACTCAGGGTTAAACTCGTTCTTTGTAAATCTAGTCAAAAGGTTGGATTTCCCAACGACAGAGTCACCGATCAAAACAAGCTTAAATAAGTAATCATAGTCTTCAACATCACCTCTGTAATATGAATATCCCATTTCTATCTTTGTTTTCTTCTTTCTTTCTTCCTCGTTCCCTTTGTTTTGTCGTCCGATGTTGTCTTCAATTGAGAACAAAGTATTTAAAACGGAAAAACATAAACTAGAACAACAAAAAGGAATGCCCTTTGATTTGGTTGTTATTTGGGTAAATCACTTGTTAAAGTTGGCCTTTTTCTGTCGTTGGGATTCTGGGTTTTGGACA
This sequence comes from Hibiscus tridactylites, assembly GCA_958450335.1. NCBI lineage: Eukaryota > Viridiplantae > Streptophyta > Magnoliopsida > Malvales > Malvaceae > Hibiscus > Hibiscus tridactylites. The sequence goes on along the minus strand of OY288270.1, from coordinate 92,763,832 downwards.
GGTACGAGGAACAAAGAAGCAGCTAAACGGTTGAAGCAATGCCTAATAGTAATAGCAGCTATCTTGGTGAAGTTGTTTGCATCATGGCTTTACAAATTAAGGACGTATAGTTATAAACATTTCCGTAAACATTTGTTGGGGAAAACTCCCTCTAACTTCTTTGGGTAGTTTCAGATGTTGAAAAAGGGTCGTATCAAAAGATTCTTCGGTTGTTGTATATAAATTGTTTGAAAATAAGATAGTTGAAAGGATTCTTTAGGGGTTATGGTTTTAGTTTAAGGTTTAGAAGTTGTTTAGGGCATTGGTTTTGAGGTTAGAGTTTTAGGGTTAGAAATTTAAATATGGGTAAACTACTTAGGTGACTACTCAACTATTAAGTCTGACCTATTTTGACCACCGAACTACAAAAATTCAAAATTCGACAACCTAACTATTTAATTAGACCTCTTATGACCATCATACGATAAAATCTAATAGAGAGGTGACGTGATAGTTAATTTTTTTGTATAATTACACATTGTGTCCCTATTAGTTACATATTGTATCAATTTGAGCATATTTTAATTTAATTAAATAAAATTAATCAACATTGTCTTTAATTGAGTTCACGGTCGCACATAATGCTTTCGTCAATCCCATTCATATTATCTGCAACCTCAGAACACCAAACATTATTCATCTGCTGACCATATGAAAAAGGAATTGGAAATGGTGGACACGAATTAATTATCACCTCCATACAGTCTTCGAGGTTGATCACAAAAGCATTCAGAAGTGGTTTGACGAGAACCCAAACCCCACTTTTCCTTATCTGAGACCTTTTATCTCATTTACCTGGAGCAGAATGGTGAGGCCACCGACATCAGAATGAGAGTTGAAACCAATTGCAAGTTCTGGCTGCGAACATGGGGGATAATATTTCATCGCCATGGCTTGAGTCCTACTTCAAACAACACTCTCATGTGATTAGGGTCCATCCCTAAAGCTTCTTCCATGAGGTCCAATAGTTTCATGACAAGATGTTTCAGTTCTACAGAATAAGCTTCTAAGGTTTCCCTGCGATCATTATTTAAGAACATGAGAAGAACACCAAATTTATCCCGCCGATATAAAAGATACTATGCATTAATTGTACTTGACAGATGTAGATCAAAAGAACCTGAAGGCGAGTGGGAGATTAGAGAACAAGTGAGGTTTTCTCAAATAAGTTGGAAGGGTCAACATGTAGAACCTATTTCTATGTGACATACCGAAAAGAGTTATGCTAGAAAATTCTCTTATGATGCTTTTTTATAACCATAACTAGCAGTAAGCTGTTTTAATCTAGGATTATTTGTCTCTTAGATGAATCAACTGATTGACAAGAAGAAATAAAATAGGTTAGAGTTTCGGGGAAGAAGAAATAAAATGGGGGAATTACAATTTTAACCCAAATATTTAAGATAATTATTGAATTGATAGAGTTTCGACCAAATTGATAGAACTGTATAAGTTTTGGGGAATAAAACTATGATTATCCCAATTAAAAACAAGCCACTTCATCATCTCCTTTTTTTTAACGGTCGGATACCAAAACAGAATAAAAACATAACTTTAGGTATCATTTTGTCAAAAAAAAGTTGAGGTACTAAAATAGGAACACGAAAATAAATGAAGTACTTAATTTGTAGTTACCCCTAATTTCTATTAATTATTTCAAAAAGACAAACATATACCATATAGGTTTTGTAATATATAATTTGAATTGGAATTACATGTTAAACCACATTACAACATTCATTTTTATTTCATTTCATCCCATATTTGCAATTCATGGCTTTCAGGTTTCAGGGTTGCTGTCCTCTAATTCAAAAGCTTTAGAAAAAAGTTCAGCTTTCAGTCTTTCTGATAGAACCATATGCTTCAAGTCTTCTGTTTGGTGTTTTCCTCTTTGGTTCATTTCATAACTCATTGTTATGATCCACCTAAATCTGGGTTGTACAACTGCTGGTTAAGACCAGAATTTTGAGAGCCACTGCAAAACATGTTTCAAAGCCTACGCTTAACTCGAGCAACATCCCGGTTTCTTCATGGCCGACACATCGTCATGTGATCCGACGTCGATCGTCTTTCCTTTCGGCAAAGCCGACGAGTTTCCTCCAACTTCAAGAGCTTTCTTCTTCTTCACAGCATGATAAATCTGGGTCAGCACTTCAGCGAATGCATTCTCAACATTGACAGACTCGAGTGCAGATGTTTCCATGAAATTAATATTCTCATTCTCAGCAAAAGCTTTTCCGTCTTCGGTCGAAACCGCTCGCAGGGGATGCAGGTCTGCCTTGTTTCCGACCAGCATAATCACGGTGTTGGCATCAGTGTGATCTCTGAGTTCCTTCAACCACCTTGGTACATTTTCGAACGTAACACTACGGGTCACGTCGTCGACTAGTAAAGCACCAACAGCACCACGGTAATATGCACTGGTTATCGCACGATACCTTCGCCAAAAGGAAAAGGACAGATTAGAATTCATTGATTTGCAGGAACTAAACACCATTAATTTCTCATATTGCAGGAAACCAACATTGAGAGAACAAACAACATACCTTTCTTGTCCAACAGTGTCCCAAATCCGAGCTTTAATAACCTTATCATTGACTTGAACATTACGAGTTGCAAACTCAACCCCAATAGTACACCTAGACTCGAGGCTGAACTCGTTCTTTGTAAATCTAGTCAAAAGGTTGGATTTCCCAACGCCAGAGTCACCGATCAAAACAAGCTTAAAGAAGTAATCATAGTCTTCAACATCACCTCTGTAATATGGATATCCCATTTCTATCTTTTTTTCTTCTTTCTTTCTTCCTGGTTCCCTTTGTTTTGTCGTCCGATGGTTTCTTCAATTGAGAACAAAGTATTTAAAAAAAAAACATAAACAAGAACAACAAAAAGGAATGCCCTTTGATTTGGTTGTTATTTGGGTAAATCACTTGTTAAAGTTGACCTTTTTTTGTCGTTGGGATTCTAGGTTTTGGACAGGTACGAGGAACAAAGAAGCAGCTAAACGGTTGAAGCAATGCCTAATAGTAATAGCAGCTATCTTGGTGAAGTTGTTTGCATCTTGGCTTTACAAATTAAGGACTTATAGTTATAAACATTTCCGTGAACATTTGTTGGGGAAAACTCCCTCTAACTTCTTTGGGTGGTTTCAGATGTTGAAAAAGGGTCGTATCAAAAGATTCCTCGATTGTTGTATATAAAGTGTTTGAAAATAAGATAGTTGAAAAGATTCTTTAGGGTTTATGGTTTTAGTTTAAGGTTTAGAAGTTGTTTAGGGCATAGTTTTTGAGGTTAGAGTTTTAGGGTTAGTAATTTAAATATGGGTAAACTACTTGGGTGACCACGCAACTATTAAGTCTGACATATTTTGACCACAAAACTACAAAAATTCAAAATTCGACCACTCAATTATTTAATTAGACCTATTCTGACCATCAGCCTTTAAAATCTAAAGGAGAGGTGATGTAGCAGTTAAAGAAAATTTGTATAATTACACATTTGATCCCTATTAGTTACATATTGTATCACTTTGATCATAATTTTAATTTAATTAAATAAAATTAATCAACGCTTTCTTTAACTGAGTTCACGGTCGCACAATAATCAACTCTTTAGTAAATCTCATTTGATATTATCTGCAAGCTCAGAACACCAAACATTATTCATCTGCTGACGATATGAAAAAGGAATAGGAAATGGTGGACATGAATTAACTATCACCACCATACAGTCTCCGAGGTTGATCACAAAAGCATTTGGAAGTGGTTTGATGGGAACCCAAACCCCACTTTTCCTTATTTGAGACCTTTTATCTCATTTACCTGGAGCAGAATGGTGAGGTCACTGGCATCATAATGAGAGTTGAAACCGATTGCATGTTCTGACTGCGGACATGGGGGGTATTAGTTCATCTCCATGGCTTGGAGTCCTACTTCAAACAACACTCTCGTGTCATTAGGGTCCACCCCTAAAGCTTCTGCCATGAGGTCCAATAGTTTCTTGGCAAGATGTTTCAGTTCTACAGAATAAGCTTCCAAGGTTTCCCTGCAATCATTATTTAAGAACAAGAGAAGAACAACAAATTTAGCCCGCATATATAAAAGATACTATGCATTAATTGTACTTGACAGATGCAGATCAAAAGAACCCGAAGGCGAGTGGGAGATTAGAGAATAGGCGAAGTTTTCTCAAATAAGTTGAAAAGGTCATCATGTAGAACCTATCTCCCTAGGTTAGCTTCTGCTCCTCAGATACATCAAATCCCTATTGAAATCCCTCTAATTTATCTGGTTTTTACCAAAGCTTCTTCTTCTTTTCCATCGGAAGATTGAAGAACTCTTGGACCTCCATCTTCATTTTATCCACCATTGAAGTGCTCACCCCATGGTTGATTAACTACAACACAATTTCATCTTTTAGTTTCAAACCCCAAAGTAACATTCTATATATATATATATATATATATATATATATTTATTTATATATATATATTGAGATAGGAAAAACCAAGTACCTAGAAGAAACCCCATTCTTTGCATGCATGATGCAAGCGATCCCTATCTTCATGTGAAGATAACTTCTGCATATCTATAATAGGAACCCATGGCAATAGATTTGCGTGAGATATGACTGGAGAGTCCTCATTGTAGCGGGCGCGTCGAGGTGGAAGTTTTGTCAATGGCTTCTTTGCTAACTCTTGGACACTGAGGCACCAAAGGTGTAATTATACAAAAAGAAAAATTAACGTCCACTTGACCTCTCTGTTAGATTTTAACGGTTGGTGGTCAAAATAGGTCCGATTAAATAGTTGGGTGATCACCCAAGTACTTTACCCTTTAAATTTCTGGCTTAAAAATATGCATGCTTGTGTAAAAAAATTTATACTGACAGTGTATCAAATATTCACCATTGTTCAAAATGTAATGAAACTTCTCGACATTTCTAAGTTATATTTCGAGTAGAGAGTAACAAAAATCCTCAGTTTCTTCTTGGTATCTTCTATTTATGTCCCAACATTTTAAAAAATAAGCCATACATCTTAACCCTAATTTTTAAATTCTAAATCCAGCACCTCTAAACTTAAACTATATAAACCCCAACTTTAAACTATAAACCCTATTTTAAGTGTTGGAGCATAGATGTGGCACCAAAAGGGCAGATGATTTTTATTTGAGTAAATAGAGTTTCAAAGTGAAAAAAACCTTAAACCCTTTCTAGTTCTCATATGTATGCTTGTTATTAAAAACATGGTTTAAGATTAGAGTTAGAGTTAGTGGTTAAGATTTGGAAAAAAGTGATAACTACATATTTAGTACTCCACATATTCTCGCGTTCCTATTTTAGTACCCCCAACTATTTTTTTGGCAAAATGGTACCTAACGTCACGTTTTTTGTTCTGTTTCGGTACCCCGACCGTTAAAAACAAATGAAGATGACGAGTGACTTATTTTTAATTGGAATAATCACAGTTTTAATCCCCAAAACTTATAAATTTCTATCAATTTGGTCCAAACTCTATCAATTCAATAATTATATTAAATACCTAGGTTAAAAGTGTAAATCCCCCATTTTATTTCTTCTTCTCAATCAGTTGATTCATCTATGAGACAGAAATAATCCTAGATTAAAATAGCTTACTGCTAGTTATGGTTATAAAAAAGCATCATAGGAAAATTTTATAGCATAACTCTTTTCGGCATGTCACATAGAAATACTTTTAGGTCCCTTCGTTTGACCCTTTATTTATTTTTTCTGCTTTCCCTTTCTTGAATTCAGGCTGTAGATATGGTTAAGAAGACACCTATTTAAAAAAACATATTGCGGCCATTGAAACTTGAACGCAACCACAAATAAGAAGAAGAGTAACAGGCAAATGGACAAGTATGATGCATTTACAATTTTCAGTTTTAGACTATAAAATTGGACTTCGGTATTGTAGTTTGTTTACATTAAGCACACAAAGCAGTGTGGTTTTTGTTACATTGCCCATACATGGATCAATTTGTTTTTTTTTCACTAGAAATTACCCGTATTTTAACTGTAGGAAAAAAGGAAGAAGATCTCAGTAAGGAGCTTGAGCTGGACATTAAGAGAGTTGAAAAGTCATCCATTTGAGAATTAATTGGTGTCCATTTCATTCTTCTCCCCTACACGATTGGCAAGGTCAGAAAACTAGCTATCAAGCTAAAATAGCTGCAATTTCGGGTTAAGGTTAGTAATTTAGTGAATACCATATATGTTGGTATATCTAAGTGTTTGATCTTGCTGTTATTGTACTATCTATAAAAACTTCAACCTTAAATTATAAACTAATGTAGGTCACTAACTAAATTGTCTCTCTAGTTATTGTCGTGGCATGGTTGTTGGTTCTGGAGATACAAGGTGAAGAAATGCGGATTTACATTTTAAATCTAAGATTATTTATGTCTCTTAGATGATTGTTGTGTTATGGGATTAGTTTAGGGATTATGGGATTAGTTTAGGGATTATGGGATTAGGCTTGCACTTTAATTATTAGTGATTGTAAGATTTAGGGGTTGATGTTTGGAGTTTAGGGATAATTGTGTCAAGTTGAGTGTTTGAGTTATGTGATTAGTTTAGGGAACATGGGATTTTGCACTTTAATTATTAGTGATTGTAAGATTTAGGTGTTGAAGTTCGGGGGTTTAAAGGTAAACGTGTCAACTTGAGTGTTTGGGGTTATGTGATTAGTTTAGGGATTAAGGGATTGAGCTTGTACTCTAATTATTAGTGATTGTAAGATTTAGGAGTTGATGTTTGGGGTTTATGAGTATAATATATGTTTCAAGTTGAGTGTTTGGGATTATTGGATTAATTTAAGGATTAAGGGATTCGAGGATTAGGCTTACACTTTAATTATTAGTGATTGTAAGATTTAGGGGTTTAGGTTTTGGGTTTAGGGGTAAATGTGTCAAGTTGTGTGTTTGGTTGGGGTTATGAGATTAGTTTTGGGATTCAATTTGCACTTTAACTATTAGTGCTTGTAATATTTATGGATTGAGGTTTTGGGGTTTAGAGATTTGAATTGACCACTATTTATTTTAAAATTTTCTAATCTAGTCCAATGTTTTTAATATGATGATATTTATGTTCATTACAGTCCATAAAACTTTACTTTTATTCTAAATTGACCCCTATTCATTTTTTAGATAATTTAGTCTAATATTTTTAATTTTATATTTTTGTACTTTTTTTAAAATTTAACCTAGAGTTTGAGAGAGAAAAGGTTGGATTTGGGGTTTAGGAGTGTAACACCCTGAGTTTTGGCAAAAGAAAAAAAAAGAAATGAATAAAAGAAAAGGAAATAGGTGCTATCGAGAGGTTTTGAACCCTCAACCCCTCACATGTTAAGCCATTCTTTAACCATCTGAGTTAAGGTTACTCTTAGTGTTAGTCTACCCCCGATGTAATGTTAACCATTGTTTGATATGTCTGAACCTATAATAATTAAAAGTCAGACAACCTATCCACCTTCCACCCCATTAATGAAATAACCCATCTTCGAATCTAGAAGCTTCTCTCCCAAACCTGTATCGTTCACCTGCTGTTGCCGCCGATCTTAGCCACCGCCGTGACGTGGCGTGCACGACCGTCATCTCCGAGACTGCCTTATCGTTCCGACCACCACCGTACCAACCACTCGCACATCTGACGTCCCGATCGCCGGCAATCGTGCTTCAATGGTTCGACGAACCTAGGGTTTTTCGCTTCGGTTTTTTGAGTTTTCCGACCATCCTCGCCGCCCGTTCGTGTCACGGCCACCAGATCTGGGTTCCCCACGTCACGACGGATAAAACCCAGTCAACTGATCATCCATTCGACCCCGGTAAGACGCTCATCGGAGCTTCAAGCTTTCCGACGGATTTTAGGCATTTTCGGTAATTTCCGACAAGATTTCGGCCTATTTTCGTGTTGTTAATATTTGGGTTGATCTAACAATGATGTTCTCTTTGTTTTTCCGGCGAAAATGAGGTTTTTGGGGCTTCCGACGACCACCCCGGCGACCGTTCAATGACCGACCGACAAGTTTAATTTTGGGTAAGTGGGTCGGTTCAGGTGTTGGCCCAAGAGCCTGAACCGGTTACCTTTGGGCCAAGCCCGTTTCTTTTAAACCGGTCAGCCCATAAACTAGACCCAACCGACCTGACCCGCTCTGCCCTATACCCGACCCATTGACCCGACCCGACCCATTGACCGAGTCAACCCAGTGAGTCAACTCGTCCGAGTCAACCTGTTTGAGTCAACTCAGTGAGTCAACTCCCCGAGTTGACTCAGCCGAGCCAACCCAGTTGACCAGTGACGTCAGCATTGACCTGCCCGTTGACCGTTGACCTACCCGTTGACTTTGACCGTTGACCAAAAAGTCAAATTTTCTGAAAACTCCTATTTTATGTTTTTCGACGTCCTGAGTCCGATTTTGAAGCCCGTTTTGCGAAATTCTAACCCAAAAGCCTCCGAATCTGACTTTGAATTCGAGATTGCTTATATGTATTTAATTTTGATTAAGAGCTCTCCGAATAAGGACTGAAATGTGAATCTATGTCGTTGAAGGTATCAAGGTATCCTTGAATTTGAGATGTTGGGGGCCGTCGAATCTTGGGATCGAGTGCGGTCGAATGAGGTGTCATAAATCAACTGATGTAGCTCGGAGTTAAGGTAATACATTACTACCCCTTGTATGATTTATGTATATGTTGATATCTGGTTAAAGCATGCATGCTTATGATGAGTGTTTTGTGAACTCTGCTTAAGCCGAATTCGATACGGAAAATAAGTATGAGAGTCAGTAAGAGTAAAATACTCGGATAAGAATATTAATAGATCAGGAGTGTCAAAAGTGCTAATAATAATAATAATAACAATAAAGTTAAATCTGAAACTCTATCAATGGTGTCTAAGAATCAATGTTCAGAATGCGGAGTATGAGATGTTGGATATGAAATTACGAAAATACCCTTGGAGCATAAGTATGACTAAATTACTCATCTGATAAAGGAAATGACCTAAAATCTGCATTCGCCCTGATTATGTAATTTACACTACCCAAGATGTATGTTTTAATGGAAAGACTTCGGCATCATTATGCAATACGTGTGATACAAACTTGGATAATCCCTCAAACTCTGTATAACACATGAATGAGAATTTTCTGGAAATATTGTTGAAATCCTAAGTCGACCCTTATGATAGTAATGCGTGAATTAAATGAGAATGATTGTAATGACCAAAAAGACGGTAATGCCCTCGAGCACCAAAATGTCTGATTAATTTGAATGACGTTATACCCTCAAGTTTTGTAAGGAATGAATCGTCTGTAAAGGGCCGGAGAGTTAGGACGACTTAATATCGTTTGAGTACGTGAATGATGGAGGTACCAAATGGTAATTTAGAAAGAAATGGTGGATTTATCTTAGTCTAAAATAACCGAAATACCCTCCTGAGTTAATCGGTAACTATGTATTTGACGAAATTCTGGATCTGTTAATAAGACTTAAATAGTTAAGGTTCCCTTAAGTGTTGAGAAATACGACATGTGTATGCCCATCGCTTACCATATCGATGTAAGGTAGGAAGATCCGCATAGATTGTATGTTCGGTTACTCAAGTTAAACCGTATAGTAAAGTATGAGGGCGACTGTTCAGACATACAATACAGTCAGTGTTAAGTTCTGATGCACGCAAATTACTCACATCTGAACGTTGGTAAGTACTGTCAAGTTGGGTTATGACGCATTAAACAAATTCTGGAGGTATGATAAATTGTTAGAGCCCTTGAGAATTATAATTTTTGTTCTGATATGATTGTGCCATAGTATAAAACTTGTCATGAAAGTCAAATAACTAACAGGCCATGATAGCTTAAATAATCAGAACATCACTGAAAATATCTGATAACTTAAAAGACTTTAATTTAGAAATTCTTGAATGTCCGGTTAGAAAACTAATGAGCAAATAGGATACCCGAGTTCTGTGAACCATTGCTTATTCAATGTTGGTATAAATTACCAAAATGTCCATATGTGATAAAATGACCATAATGCCCTTGTAGGCTTATATGACTAAATAACTCAAGATGCGTCTAAACTCTCAAAGATCTTAATGTATCACCTCCTGAATATTTGGGTTAACCCGTTAGTATGAACCCTTTCTAGTAGGGCCACGTTTCAGAAATCCGTTCAAGTTGTCAAACGTTTAATATGCCCCTTCCGTAAATGTCAAGTATCTCCAAGATATGATCAGTCCCACCTAGTGTGTTCCATATGCCATGTATTTTATTAAATGGATTGTATAATGATTTAATCATGAATAATATTATGTTTGATGAACTGGATATATGATGATATTCTCTGCCTACTTGATGTATGTTTGCTCAATCTGTATACTTGTCATGTGATTGCTTGATCTGTGATGGTATCGCCTGATTGTCCGATAAACTCGATAGTATGATCTGCTAGCTTGACCTATGATGGTAAAATCTGTTTGCATGATGAATGATGAAAAATGTCTGCTATTCTCAATGGTATGCCCATTTATCTGTCAAAAGCATGAATCTTCTGTTTCTGATACTCTGAATAAAATATATCTGTTACATGTATTCTGTTACCCATGTCTGAAATCTGAACACTGATTACTATTTGGGGTATACTGTTGGGTTATGTTATGAAGTCTCTGTTGGTACAGCTCTGATCAAGCTGGTAAATCCTTATGGACTCAAGGTCTCCCCTTGAGTGGCACCTATGCCCATCGGGCCTAGGGTAAGTCCTTATGGACCTAAGGCAGCCCCTTAGGTGGCACCTATGCCCATTGGGCCTAGGGTAAGTCCTTATGGATGCAGTTCTGGGGAACTGCATATTGGTGTAAGGTTGGAGGGTAGTTACTAGTAAACCTTTGTATGTACTTAAGCATTTGCATTGAATTGTTACGTGTTCTTATGATATGGCTAGTATGCAATTATGCCTGCTTGATATGCACTTATTGGAACACACTAGACGCTAAACTCTTTGTTTTCATCTTCGTAATCTATTAGCTTGAATAATTTCCGTTTGTTACTCGATGATTGAATAAAGAACAAGTACCGTTAATCTCAAGTATAACGTTACCATGAAATAACAGAAAGGAATAGAGGACTGTCACTGCTTGAAACATCATGAACATGTTATGCCTACCATATATCTGCATGAGCTTATAGCATCATCTGGTAGTCTTGTATTACTGAGCTTTCCCAAGCTCATGTTGTTTTTACCATCTCAGGATAAAAGATCAGACAAGTTGCACCTATCAACGTCGATATGGGAGTTTCTTCGGCTCGTCAGGGAGTATGGTATCTGTGTAACTAGGGGGCATGTGTGTCGTGTTTGTATTATACAAATGAGTCTGAAACCTTTTTCCGCAACTTGTATCATAATTGTTTTATCATTTTGAACGATTTCTGAAATTGTATTTTAAATCAGATATTTCTTTTATGATTTTAAAGGTTTAACTATATGTTTATTTGAAATCTTATCGTGGGTCGCTCTAGTGACCCTAATGTGACTTCCTAGGATCCGTTGTAATGCATAGGCGGGTCTAGGGTGGGTTACATTTAGTGGTATCAGAGCTTAGAGTTGCGTCATTCTGGGTAGATCGGCCGATCGTCTGTCATAGGGTGTGTGGTCTGTGCATGCCCCTAGATCATAACCGTACGCCTCCGTGCCGAGACTCCGATGTTGAATCATTTACTGTAATAAGTGCATCTAACCCTTATGTCCATAATAGCTTGATCTGTACTGGAAAGGAATATCAGTAATGTTTGTCTATAAATAGGATTAAATTGTCTAATCTGAACCTGGATAAAGAACTTGAGATGATTTATGCATGTGACGTTAGAGATCTGAATCAGATTAAGAATAAATATTTGATCATGTGAGGTAACTGATGTTAAATTTCTTGAATGGCTATCCGTCGATAATGATCATTTTTGAGAATACCCTAATGGAAATGTGATAAAAATTCGACAAACTTAAAACAAAAGTGTTTCTATTATGCCGAAAGTGTATAGTCTGTGGTGATTATGTTATACACGAAAGAAATAGTTGTTTGATTATCGCGTTGAAGGTAAGTGATATTCATTAAAGACTTCAGTTATGTTTGATCAGTGTGAAGAAAGACATTTCCTTGGAAATATGGCTTGGTGTATCGTTATATATCATCATGACTAAAATTTGATGTTTTCATTCTGATTTTTGGAGTCGCTGTTGGAGTCCTGGTGTGCTTGTCCGAGCTGTAGTTGTAGTTTTTATCTGAAAATTTATGGCCAACCTAGAAGAGTAATTCGAAATCTGGAAGATATACCTTTGGGTGGTATGATTAACTTTTGTGGCAGATCTGAATGTCTCTTATCCCTGACTAAGATCGTGTATAATAAAAATTATGAGACGAGTGTTTGCTTGACAATGTATGAAGTTTGATATGGATTCCTTACTATATTCTGATTAATTGGTTCGAGAGGTATGATGGGATGACTTTGAGTCTAAAGATAGTCCGAGTAATTGAGAACATTACTAGATTGATCTGTGACCGTTTGAGAAATCCGAGAAACAAGGATACTCTGATGGATAAATTGCGGTACAAGAGTAGATGAAATAGTTGTGTTACATTTCCCCGACTTTGGTAAATTTCGAGGACGAAATTTCTTTTAAGGGGGAGAGAGTTGTAACACCCTGAGTTTTGGCAAAAGAAAAAAAAGAAATGAATAAAGAAAAGGAAATAGGTGCTATCGAAAGGTTTTGAACCCTCAACCCCTCACATGTTAAGCCATTCTTTAACCATCTGAGCTAAGGTTACTCTTAGTGTTAGTCTACCCCCGATTTAATGTTAACCATTGTTTGATATGTCTGAACCTATAATAATTAAAAGTCAGACAACCTATCCACCTTCCATCCCATTAATGAAATAACCCATCTTCGAATCTGGAAGCTTCTCTCCCAAACCTGTATCGTTCACCTGCTGTTGCCGCCGATCTTAGCCACCGCCGTGACGTGGCGTGCATGACCGTCATCTCCGAGACTGCCTTATCGTTCCGACCACCACCGTACCAACCACTCGCACAGCTGACGTCCTGATCGCCGGCAATCGTGCTTCAATGGTTCGACGAACCTAGGGTTTTTCGCAAGCTCAGGAACATGTTATGCCTACCATATATCTGCATGAGCTTATAGCATCATCTGGTAGTCTTGTATAACTGAGCTTTCCCAAGCTCATGTTGTTTTTACCATCTCAGGATAAAAGATCAGACAAGTTGCACCTATCAACGTCGATATGGGAGTTTCTTCGGCTCGTCAGGGAGTATGGTATCTGTGTAACTAGGGGGCATGTGTGTCGTGTTTGTATTATACAAATGAGTCTGAAACCTTTTACCGCAACTTGTATCATAATTGTTTTATCGTTTTGAACGATTTCTGAAATTGTATTTTAAATCAGATATTTCTTTTATGATTTTAAAGGTTTAACTATATGTTTATTTGAAATCTTATCATAGGTCGCTCTAGTGACCCTAATGTGACTTCCTAGGATCCGTTGTAACGCATAGGCGGGTCTAGGGGGTTACAAGGAGTATAAACAATTCATGTTTCAAGTTGAATGTTTAGAATTGAGGTTATGAGATTAGTTTAGAGATTAATGAGTTTGGGAATTTGTAGTGTACTTTAATTATTAGTGATGGTAAGATTTAGGGGTTTGAGTTTGGGATTTAAGGGCAAATATGTCAAGTTTAGTGTTTGGGGTTTATTTTTGTTCATATTAGTCCCTAATTTTTAACCGAATTAACCTCAATTTATTTTAAAATTTTCTAATCTAGTCCAATGTTCTAAATATAATGGTATTTTTGTTCATTGTAGTCCCTAAAACTTTATTTTTAGTCCAAATCAACAATTTTTAGTCCAACTTTTCTAAAGCGGGGTACCAAAAGAGACATAGTTTGGGAGATCAAGATTTCCATCTTATATTTTGTGCCATGATCGGTTAGAGGATTTGGTTCATAGATCTCTATTTAATTTCTAGGGATAACAACATATTTAGTACCCCACATATTCTCACATTCTTATTTTAGTACTCTAACTTTTTTTGGCAAAATAGCACCTAAAGTTATGTTTTTGTTCTGTTTTGGTATCTCGACCGTTAAAAACAAACGGGATGATGAAATGTCCTATTTTGAATTGGGATAATCATAGTTTTAGTCCCAAAACTTATACATTTCTATCAATTTGGTCAAAAATCTATCAATTTAATAATTATCTTAAATATTTGAGTTAAAACTATAAATTCCCATTTTATTTCTTCTTCCCCAAAACTATAAACCCATTTATTTTTTCTTCTCAATCAGTTGATTCATCTAAAAGACAAAAATAATCCTAGATTAAAACTGTAAATCCGCATTTCTTTCACCTTTTATCTCCAGAAGCAACAACCATACCACAACAATAGCTAGAGAGACAATTTTGTTAGAGACCTACTTTAATCTATAAACTAAGGTTGAAGTTTTTATAGATAGTACAATAACAACAAGATCAAACACTTAGATATACCAACATATTTGGTATTCACTAAATTACTAATCTTAACCCGAAATTGTAGCTATTTTAGCTTGATAGCTAGTGTTCTGACCTTGCCAAACGTGTAGGGGAGAAGAATGAAGTAGACACCAATTAATTCTCAGATGGATGACTTTTTAGCTCCCTTAATGTCTTGTTCAAGCTCCTTTCTGAAATCTTTCTCCTTGTTTCCTACAGTTTAAATACGGGTAATTTTTATAGAAAAAAAAACAAACCAAATTGATCGATGTGTGGGTAATGTAACAAAAACCACACTGCTCTGTGTGCCTAATGTAAACAAACCACTATATTGGAGTCCAATTTTATGGGCTAAAACTTAAAATTGTAAACGCAACATACTTGTCTATTTGCATGTTACTCTTCTTTTTATTTGTGGTCCCTCCACTGCGTTCAAATTTTGATGACCGCAATCTGTTTTTTGTAAGTTGGTGTCTTTTTAATCATATCTACAGCCTGAATTTAAGAAAGGGAAAGAAAAATAAACAAATAAAGGGTCAAACAAAGGGACCTAAAAGCATTTCTATGTGACATACCGAAAAGAGTTATGCTAGAAAATTCTCTTATGATGCTTTTTTTATAACCATAACAAGCAGTAAGCTGTTTTAATCTAGGATTATTTGTCTCTTAGATGTATCAACTGATTGAGAAGAAGAAATAAAATAGGTTAGAGTTTCGGGGAAGAAGAAATAAAATGGGGGATTTACAATTTAAACCCAAATATTTAAGATAATTATTGAATTGATAGAGTTTTGACCAAATTGATAGAAATGTATAAGTTTTTGGGACTAAATCTGTGATTATCCCAATTAAAAACAAGCCACTTCATCATCTCCTTTTGTTTTTAACGACCGGATACCAAAACAGAATAAAAACGTAACGTTATGTACCATTTTGCCAAAAAAATAGTTGAGGTACTAAAATAGGAACGCGAAAATAAATGGAGTACTAAATATGTAGGTACCCCTAATTTCTATTAATTATTTCAAAAGACAAACATATACCATATAGGTTTTGTAATATATAATTTGAATTGGAATTGCAAGTTAAACCACATTACAACATTCATTTTTATTTCATTTCTTCCCATATTTGCAATTCATGGCTTTCAGGTTTCAGGGATGCAATCCTCTAATTCACAAGCTTTAGAAAAAAGTTCAGCTTTCAGTCTTTCTGATAGAACCATATGCTTCAAGTCTTCCGCTTGGTGTTTTCCTCTTTGGTTCATTTCATAACTCATCGTTATGATCCACCTAAATCTGGGTTGTACAACTGCTGGTCAAGACCAGAATTTTGAGAGCCACTGCAAAACATGTTTCAAAGCCTACGCTTAACTCGAGCAACATCCCGGTTTCTTCATGGCGGACACATCGTCATGTGATCTGACGTCGATCGTCTTTCCTTTCGGCAAAGCCTCCGTGTTTGCTCCAACTTCAAGAGCTTTCTTCTTTACATCATGATAAATCTGCCTCAACACTTCAGCGAATGTATTCTCAACATTGACAGACTCGAGTGCAGATGTTTCCATGAAATAAGTGTTCTCACTCTTGGTGAACGCTTCGCCGTCTTTGGTCGAAACCGCTCGCAAGTGACGCAGGTCTGACTTGTTTCCTACCAGCATAATCACGATGTTGGCATCGGTGTGATCTCTGAGTTCCTTCAGCCACCTTCGTACGTTTTCGAACGTAACACTACGGATCACGTCGTAGACTAGTAAAGCACCAATAGCACCACGGTAATATGCACTGGTTATTGCATGATACCTTCACCAAAAGGGAAAAAAAAGATAGATCGAAATTCATTCATTTCCAGGAACTAAACACCATTAATTTCTCATTTTGCAAGAAACCAACATTGAGAGAACAAACAACATACCTTTCTTGTCCAACAGTGTCCCAAATCTGATCCTTAATGACCTTATCATTGACGTGAACATTACGAGTTGCAAACTCAACCCCAACAGTAGCCCTAGACTCATGGTTAAACTCGTTCTTTGTAAATCTGGTCAAAAGATTGGATTTCCCAACGCCAGAGTCGCCGATCAAAACAAGCTTAAATAAGTAATCATAGTCTTCAACATCACCTCTGTAATATGAATATCCCATTTCTATCTTTGTTTTCTTCATTCTTTCTTCCTCGTTCCCTTTGTTTTGTCGTCCGATGTTGTCTTCAATTGAGAACAAAGTATTTAAAACGGAAAAACATAAACAAGAACAACAAAAAGGAATGCCCTTTGATTTGGTTGTTATTTGGGTAAATCAATTGTTAAAGTTGGCCTTTTTCTGTCGTTGGGATTTTGGGTTTTGGACAGGTACGAGGAACAAAGAAGCAGCTAAACGGTTGAAGCAATGCCTAATAGTAATACTAGCTATCTTGGTGAAGTTGTTTGCATCTTGGCTTTACAAAATAAGGACGAATAGTTATAAACATTTCTGTGAACATTTGTTGGGGAAAAATCCCTCTAACTTCTTTGGGTGGTTTCATATGTTGAAAAAGGGTCGTATCAAAAGATTCTTCGGTTGTTGTATATAAAGTGTTTGAAAATAAGATAGTTGAAAGGATTCTTTAAGGGTTATGGTTTTAGTTTAATGTTTAGAAGTTGTTTAGGGCATTGGTTTTGAGGTTAGAGTTTTAGGGTTAGAAATTTAAATTTGGGTAAACTACTTGGGTGACTACTCAACTATTAAGTCTGACTTATTTTGACCACCGAACTACAAAAATTCAAAATTCGACAACCTAACTATTTAATTAGACCTATTATGACCATCATCCGATAAAATCTAATAGAGAGGTGACGTGATAGTTAATTTTTTGTATAATTACACATTTGGTCCCTATTAGTTACATATTGTATCAATTTGATCATATTTAAATTTAATTAAATAAAATTAATCAACATTGTCTTTAATTGAGTTCACGGTCGCACAATGATAATGCTTTCGTAAATCCCATTCATATTATCTGCAACCTCAGAACACCAAACATTATTCATTTGCTGACCATATGAAAAAGGAATAGGAAATGGTGGACACGAATTAATTATCACCTCCATACAATCTTCGAGGTTGATCACAAAAGCATTTGGAAGTGGTTTGACGGGAACCCAAACCCCACTTTTCCTTATTTGAGACCTTCTATCTCATTTACCTGGAGCAGAATGGTGAGGCCACCGGCATCAGAATGAGAGTTGAAACCAATTGCATGTTCTGGCTGCGAACATGGGGGATAATAGTTCATCGCCTTGGCTTGAGTCCTACTTCAAACAACACTCTCATGTGATTAGGGTCCATCCCTAAAGCTTCTGCCATGAGGTCTAATAGTTTCATGACAAGATGTTTCAGTTCTACAGAATAAGCTTCCAAGGTTTCCCTGCGATCATTTTTTAAGAACAAGAGAAGAACACAAAATTTATCCCGCCGATATAAAAGATACTATGCATTAATTTTACTTGACAGATGTAGATCAAAAGAACCTGAAGGCGAGTGGGAGATTAGAGAACAAGTGAGGTTTTCTCAAATAAGTTGGAGGGGTCAGCATGTAGAACCTATTTCTATGTGACATACCGAAAAGAGTTATGCTAGAAAATTCTCTTATGATGCTTTTTTATAACCATAACTAGCAATAAGCTGTTTTAATCTAGGATTATTTGTCTCTTAGATGAATCAACTGATTGAGAAGAAGATATAAAAAAGGTTAGGGTTTCGGGGAAGAATAAATAAAATGGGGGATTTACAATTTTAACCCAAATATTTAAGATAATTATTGAATTGATAGAGTTTAGACCAAATTGATAGAAATGTATAAGTTTTGGGGACTAAAACTGTGATTATCCCAATTAAAAACAAGCCACTTCATCATCTCCTTTTGTTTTTAACGGCCGGATACCAAAACAGAATAAAAACGTAACGTTAGGTACCATTTTGCCAAAAAAAAATAGTTGAGGTACTAAAATAGGAACGCAAAAATAAATGAAGTACTAAATATGTAGTTACCCCTAATTTCTATTAATTATTTCAAAAAGACAAACATATACCATATAGGTTTTGTAATATATAATTTGAATTGGAATTACAAGTTAAACCACATTACAACATTCATTTTTATTTCATTTCATCCCATATTTGCAATTCATGGCTTTCAGGTTTCAGGGATGCAGTCCTCTAATTCACAAGCTTTAGAAAAAAGTTCATCTTTTAGTCTTTCTGATAGAACCATATGATTCAAGTCTTCCGCTTGGTGTTTTCCTCTTTGGTTCATTTCATAACTCATCGTTATGATCCACCTAAATCTGGGTTGTACAACTGCTGGTCAAGACCAGAATTCTGAGAGCCACTGGAAAACATGTTTCAAAGCCTACGCTTAACTTGAGCAACATCCCGGTTTCTTCATGGCGGACACATCGTCATGTGATCCGACGTCGATCGTCTTTCCTTTCGGCAAAGCCTCCGTGTTTGCTCCAACTTCAAGAGCTTTCTTCTTTACATCATGATAAATCTGCCTCAACACTTCAGCGAATGTATTCTCAACATTGACCGACTCGAGTGCAGATGTTTCCATGAAATAAGTGTTCTCACTCTCGGCGAAAGCTTTGCCGTCTTCGGTCAAAACCGCTCGCAGGTGATGCAGGTCCGCCTTTTTTCCGACCAGCATAATCACGATGTTGGCATCGGTGTGATCTCTGAGTTCCTTCAGCCACCTTGGTATGTTTTCGAACGTAACACTACGGGTCACGTCGTAGACTAGTAAAGCACCAACAGCACCACGGTAATATGCACTAGTTATCGCATGATACCATCGCCAAAAGGAAAAGGAAAAGGACATATTAGAATTCATTGATTAGCAGGAACTAAACACCATTAATTTCTAATATTGCATGAAACCAACATTGAGAGAACAAACAACATACCTTTCTTGTCCAGCAGTGTCCCAAATCTGAGCTTTAATAACCTTTTCATTGACATGAACATTACGAGTTGCAAACTCAACCCCAATAGTACACCTAGACTCGAGGCTGAACTCTGTTGAGTGTGTAAAAGTTCTATTATTTACCCCCTATTTAACCCATATTTCTGCTGCATTCAAGCATAATTCATTGCATTTAGGTTAGTTTACAGTTAGACATCACAAATATATTAAAAGGCACGGTTTCTACTGAAATTTGTTGTTTTTGCAGGTTGCTGCTGTAGCAGATGAGGTGGCAGGCACTGGGCAGTGAAGCAGAAGAGCTGGAACTGGACGAGCAGTCAAGGAGGACAATGCTGCCATGGTTGTCGCCGTGACAACATAGGACGACAGCAGTTTTGAGGAGAAGAAGTAAAGTGGACCTCGATAGATAGAGAAAATTAAGCTCGTCTGTCGTGGAAAACAAGTATATTTTTCCAAGCCCTAGATCAGAAGGAATGCCAAGCCCAAAGTTCAAGGAGAGAAAATCCCAAGCAAGAAGGAGGACGATTTAAAGTTAGATTCTCTGAAGATTTAGTCTTTATTAGAGTTGTACTTTAATTTAAAGTTGTATTCTTGCTATTTAAGAAAACTTGGACCCAAAGCCAACATAAGGGCATGTATTTCGACCTAATGAGGATATAACCTATTCTCTAGCCTTCTTCCCAAAAACCCTAGCCGTTTTCTTCCTCTCATCATGTTCTAAATTCCCCTTAGGGCCACGGGTTGATTTGTAAAGTAGTTGCAAGGGTTGTTTTTGTTTCAGGAATTTTTAGTTCAATAAAATAAACTTCAAGTTCTCTTATTCTGGTTATTAACATCTTGCAAGAGTATCGGGAGAGCATTGCGAGGTTATTTATTTACTTAATATCGGGAGAGTTAAGTATACGAAAGGAATAAGTGAGAGTTCTCTAGTTTATAGTTGAACTATCTTGGACCTAGGGATAGGACGAGGTTAAGTGGCTAAAGAAGAATTCAACAACATCGGTGTTCATCCTTCGATTCACGCTGGGAGTTATCATCAAAGACGTGTTCATCGAAAGACTTGGACCTAGGGATAGGCCAAGGCACAGCAGGGATTCTTGCCAAACTTGAAGTACAGAGTTGAGTGTTCGCTGCCGCGACAAGCAACAGACTGCCGCCGCGACAGGTGCTGCCGCGACGGGGACGGCGACAGAACTGGATTTCCTAGACTTAGCAATATCTGCACTACTGAGCAATTCAATACCAGCCCATTCTCTCTATCTTGATTTCTCTACTCTTTTATTTAAGTTTTCTTTATTATTCTCGTGACAACTTCTCAATTATTTTCTTTACTCTCGTGACAACGGTCCTGTCGAGACTACATGCTGAATGATCATGTAGAACTGGAAACCACGCTGCCAGATATAGATGTTGACAACTTCGAGCTGAAACCTGTTATGTTTAGCATGATCAACAATGCCGACCAGTTTAGTGGTGCTGCTACAGAGGATGCTAGGGAGCATCTAAAAACGTTCCAGGAAATCTGTGGTTCGTTTAGACTACCAGGAGTTAATCCGGAGATACTAAGGCTTCGGTTATTTCCCCATTCATTGAGGGACAGAGCAAAAACTTGGTGGAATAAACTTACGTCGGGTTCAATTAGAACTTGGGCAGATTTGTCTCGTGAATTTTTATCTCGTTTTAATCCTTCACACTTATCTGAGCGATTATGTAATGAAATTGCTACTTTTCAGCAGGAAGATGACGAGCCAATGTACGAGGCCTGAGACAGATTTACCACTCTTCTGCGGAACTGCCCAATGCATGGATTCCCCGTCTGGAACCATGTAACTAAGTTTTATAATGCTGCCAATTTACAAACTCGTATTCGAATTGATTCAGCAGTAAACGGATTACTACTGGACAAAGACCCAGATGAGGCAATGCAAGTATTGAAAAATCTGGCTAAGAATGAGGAGCAGTTTCTGACAGCAAGAAGAGGGGGTAAACGAGTCCTAGCTGTTAAGGATTATGAGGCCGACAGCACAATGAAATCACATGTGGCATATCTCACTAAGGAAATGAAAAAGCTCTTGAATGATGATTCACAACATGCATTCGCTGTCGAGGAGGTATGTGAAATTTGTGAGGGAAATCACAGTTCGGATGAATGTCCTATACAGTTAGAAGAGGGAAAGTATGTTGGAAACTACAACAAGCAGAATTACAACTCCAACAACTACAATCCCAGCTGGAGAAAGGATCCCAAGTTCTCTTGGAGTAATCCTAATAATGCCCCGAATCCTCAAGCACACAATAATCAGAATCATGGAGGACCTAGACTGCTGACTCGACAGCAACCGCAGCAGCAGCAGCAACAGCCACCAGCTACCACAAACAGTATACTGGAATAGACTCTGGATACGTTTATGTCTCAGATAGGAACTTATATTGAGAACATGAATCAATTTGTCAAAAAGACGGAGACATTCATGGATAAAACAGAGATGCGGATGACAAATCATGAAGCTACTCTGAAATCGTTGGAGACATAGATGAGTCAGGTCTCCCAGCATATCAACCCAAGGCAGACTGGTGGATTTCCTAGAAATACTGAAAATGCTAGACAGCCCACACATGAACAACGTAAAGCCATTACTACTAGGAGTGGGAAGAAACTACCAGGGCCAGAGAAGGAAGCTGAAACAGTGAAGAAACCAGCCTTGGACATACCTGCTGAGGAAGCTGCCCCGACATGTAACAAACAGCCTGCTGCCGATGAGCCTATCACGACAGCAGAAGCGACAGAGGAGAAAGATGATGAACCCAAACCTCCTCAGATTCATATGCAGTGGGAAGGACGTATTGCTGATTATTGTCCCCCACCCCCTTTTCCTCAACGGTTACAGCAATTGAAGCAAGAATCACAACTTAAAAAGATTTATGATATTTTAAGCAGGTTCATATTAACATCCCGCTGTTAGATGCCGTTAGGGAGATGCCTGGTTACACCAAATTTCTCAAGGATGCCATGTCGAAGAAATCTAGACTTGGGGAATTTGAAACAGTTAAGATGACAGAAGGATGCATGAGTATTCTGCACAAGCATCCACCCCAGAAAAAGAAGGATCCGGGGAGCTTCATCATACCATGTGTAATCAGAGATAAATATGTGGGTAAGGCACTTTGTGATCTTGGTGCTAGTATCAATTTAATGCCAAAATCCGTTTTTCAGAAATTAGGTATTGGAAAAGCTCGGCCCACAACAGTAATTCTGCAGCTGGCAGACCGCTCTTACGTTCATCCGGAAGGAAAAATCGAAGATATTCTGGTAAGAGTGGATAAATTTATATTTCCTTATGACTTTCTCATTTTAGATTGTGAAGTAGATGAAAACGCACCAATCATCCTGGGGCGACCCTTCTTAGCCACGGGAAGATCACTGATTGATGTGGAAAAAGGAGAACTCACCATGAGAGTGAACGATCAAGAAATAAAGTTGAATGTTCTCCAAGCTATGAAGCATGCTGATGCAGAAGAAGAATGCAAGGTTATCACTGAAGTTACCCTTGACCAACCCTGCATCAGGTCGGGCTGTCACGACATCAACATTGGCCACTGCCTCGGTAGCCACTTACAAGACTGTCACGACAGCACCGACGACAGCCACTCCTCAGAGTCTGATACATCTGATACTGAAGATCAGGAAGAGGTAAACTGAATAGGCAATCGTCCAGGTAAGTTATTCGAGCCTTTGAATTATAACTCGGATAACCATGCAATCCAAAAGCCATCAACTGTTGAGCCCCCTGTTTTAGATCTTAAGCCCCTGCCAGGGCAGCTAAAATATGCTTTTCTTGGTTTAAATGATACGTTGCCCGTAATCATCTCTTCCAAGTTGATGCAGGAACAGGAACAACAGTTAATAGGGATGCTGCAGCAGCACAAAAAGGCTATTGGATGGACGATAGCCGACATTCAAGGCATTAGTCCGGCCTTATGTATGCATAAAATCCTTCTAGAGGATGATCATAAGCCGACTATAGATGCTCAAAGGCAGCTAAACCATGCGATGAAAGAGGTGGTGCGCAAGGAGATAATCAAATGGCTAGATGCTGGAATAATCTACGCCATCTCGGACAGCAAATGGGTGAGCCCGGTGCAATGTGTTCTCAAGAATGGAGGAATGACCGTGGTGACCAATGAAAACAATGAGTTAATCCCAACCAGGACTGTGACCGGTTGGAGGGTTTGTATGGACTATCGAAAGCTTAATAAAGCTACCCGAAAAGACCACTTTCCTTTACCCTTTATTGATCAAATGCTTGATAGACTAGCGGGTAAACCTTACTATTGTTTTCTTGATGGTTATTCAGGTTACAATCAAATAGCTATCGCACCGGAAGATCAAGAAAAGACGACATTCACATGCCCCTACAACACGTATGCTTTTAGGAGAATGCCATTTGGACTATGCAATGCACCAGCCACCTTCCAAAGGTGCATGATGGCCATATTCTCCGATATGGTGGAGGACTTCCTAGAGATTTTTATGGATGACTTTTCAGTCTTTGGAGATGATTTTGACAGCTGCCTAGGCAACCTACAAAAGGTACTCGAAAGATGTGAAAAAGCAAACTTAGTTTTGAACTGGGAAAAATGTCACTTCATGGTGGATGAAGGGATAGTCCTTGGCCATAAGATTAGCTGCCGTGGCATAGAAGTCGACAGAGCCAAGATAGAAGTGATCGAAAAGCTGCCGCCGCCCACCACAGTCAAGGGAATTAGAAGCTTCTTAGGACATGCTGGCTTTTATCGGAGGTTCATTGCGAACTTTTCAAAAATCACCAAGCCCCTATGCCATCTTCTAGAGCAGAACCGACCCTTCGATTTTAACGATGAATGTACTGAAGCATTCAAGGTTCTGAAGGAAAAGCTGGTAACAGCCCCAATAGTACAGCCACCAGACTGGACACAACCATTTGAGATTATGTGTGATGCTAGTGACTATGCTGTCGGGGCAACACTTGGGCAGTGGAGAGACAAACTCTTTTACGTCATATATTATGCCAGCAAAACACTGAATGACGCCCAAGTAAACTACACCACCACAGAGAAGGAGTTATTAGCTGTGGTATTCTCCATTGACAAGTTTCGTTCTAATATACTTGGAACGAAGGTCATAGTGCACACAGACCACTATGCATTGAAGTATATGTTCGCGAAAAAGGATGCAAAGCCTCGATTGATACGTTGGATCCTGCTGTTGCAAGAATTCGACCTTGAAATCAAGGACAAAAAGGGGACAAAAAATCAAGTGGCGGATCACTTGTCAAGGTTGGAGAAGGGACAGAGTCTACCGACAGATGAGACAAACATACTGGAGACCTTCCCAGATGAGCAGCTCTTTGCTGCCGCAGTCACTACCGCGACAGCCATGGCGGCAGGTAAGTCTCCTGAACTCCCCTGGTATGCTGATTTCGTTAATTTCTTAGTTAGCGGAATAATTCCTCCTGACCTTAACTATCAAGCCAGGAAGAGGTTTCAAAATGATGTTAAACATTATTATTGGGACGAACCTCTTCTTTTCAAAATTTGTGCAGATCAAGTTATAAGGAGATGCGTACCACAGGAGGAGCAGGAAGACATATTTCATCACTGCCATGCTTCACAGTATGTAGGACACTTAGGAGGCAACAAAACTGCTGCCAAGGTGCTGTAGTCAGGGTTTTATTGGCTGTCACTGTATAAAGATGCACAAATCTTCTACAAGAGTTGTGACAAATGCGAACGGACATGAAACATCTCAAGGAGACACGAGATTCCGCTGCAGAACAATCTAGAAGTCGAGATCTTCGACGTTTGGGGGATTGATTTTATGGGACCATTCCCTTCTTCATGTGGGAATCTATACATCCTCCTGTCAGTAGATTATGTCTCTAAGTGGGTTGAAGCCATCGCCACTCAAAAGAATGATGCCAAGACAGTTCAAAGATTTTTACACAAAAACATTTTTCTAGGTTTGGCATCCCTAAGGCGATCATCAGTGATGAAGGGAGACATTTCGACAACAGGGTTATTGCTGCTGCCTTGAAGAAGTATGGTGTCAAGCATCGGATCGTAACAGCGTATCACCCTCAAACTAATAGACAAGCTAAAATATCCAACAGGGAAGTTAAGAACATTCTTGAGAAGATGGTCAAGCCAACTAGGAAAGATTGGTCTTTACTCCTTAATGATGCATTATGGGCTTATAGGACAGCTTTTAAAACTCCATTGGGAATGTCTCCATACCGCTTGATTTATGGGAAAACATGTCATCTACCTGTCGAGATTGAGCACAAAGCATATTGGGCAATCATGGCAGTGAATATAGACTTGGACAAGGCAGGGCAGAAAAGGCTATTGGATCTGAACGAAATTGAAGAAATCCGGACAATGGCCTATGACAATGCAAGAATCTACAAGGATAAAACTAAGAAGTGGCATGACAAGAAGTTGCTGCCACGACAGTTCTGCCCAGGGCAGCTTGTATTGCTATTCAATTCTAGATTGAAACTCTTCCCAGGGAAGCTAAAATCTAGATGGTCTAGCCCGTTCCAAGTCGTACAGGTTTTTCCCCATGGTGTTATCACAATCCGATCATTAAAATACGGGCACCAATTCAAAGTCAACGGACAGCGCTTAAAGCATTATCAGGGGACTGAAGCCCCAAGAATGCAGGAAGTGGTTACCTTAGGAGATGCCCCACCTGGCATTCCTAATTTAACCTAATTTTTATTTTTACTTTTATTATTACTTATTATTTATTAGGAAATAAGATTTATTTTATTTGAATAATGTTTTTATTTTTCTGTTTTTAGGAAATAAAGGAGTCAAGAAGAACAGGAAAAGTGAACTTAGCCCACCATCCATCCATCAGCCCAACAAAGCCTAAATTTTGGAGCATGTCGTTACAGCTGCCGCGACAGACACGAAAAATACAGGCTGTCAACACGCTGTCGTGACAGACACGGAAACGCGTAACAGACGCACATCAGACACGGAAACGCGTGACATACGCGTCAGACACGCTAACGCGTAATAGTTGACCCCGTTATTCGCACCTGTCGTTACAGCTCCAACGGTCAGCAAATCCATTTCTATATAAACCCTGTTTCATTTTCACTCACTTCTAATCTTCTTACTTGCTTCTTCTAGAATTTTTGCTTTCATTTTCATTTTCACAACCCTTGCAACAATGTCTTCCAGGAAAACTCGTAGGAATGCTGCCTCCAGCTCCACCCCGACAGCAACCCCTCCACGCTCATTCAAGATCAAAGATATGTGGGAAGAGAGGGGATTCATCTACACGTCAAAGGAGGGAAATCTGGGCCTAAAGCCGTTCATTGCCCGAAAAATTCGAGCTCTACAGTGGCAAATCTTCGCCGAGCAACCTGACGAGATGAATGTCTCTTTAGTGCGCGATTTCTATGCTGCCATCAACAGCAGGACGACAACAATAGTGACCGTACGAGGAAGGGAAGTGTCGTTCAAAGCTGAATATATCAACACCTTTTACGGATTCTACATCGGCAGCAACGACGACGCCCACCAACAGTTCCTCTACACCTTTGACCCTGCTGCCTATGATGCTGTCATGGCAGAGCTGACAGATGAGGGAACCCAGTGGAATACCAGCCGCAAGAACCCAAGGACAGTAAAGAGGACTCAACTACTGCCGGAGGCTAAATTATGGAATGCTTTTATCAAAAAGCGTATCTTGCCGTCGTCACACAATACCACGGTCGACCAGCCCAGGTTAGCCTTAATTCACTCTATTTTACATGAAAGGCCCATTAACGTGGGCAGCTATATTCGTGAGAGTATCTTGGAGTGCGCACACCGACCGACGAGTCCGCTTTACCTCCCATACCTAATCACATCCCTCTGCCGCGACCATGGCGTACCTGAAGTTACCACTGATCTTAGAGTCCAAGGGAAGGGATGGACGGAAAAGAACATACTCACCCTAATGGAGCTGACTGCTGCCACCCCTCTGCCATCCTTTGACCCAGCTGCCACGACAGCAGACACGACAGAGCAGCCAGAGACTGAACCAGCTGCCACAGTAGCCAGGCAGCAACAAGCAGCAGCCGCCCCCACTGACTCCTCATCCCAGATTCTTGCTGCTACCTAGAAGATGGAGGAATGGCAGCTCGGTCTGATGACCTCCATCAGGGATTTTACTGCATCTACGATACACTTTATCCATAACTCTTTAAATTTCCCTGATGTTGTCTTCCCCACCTTCCCTGCACATTATTTTACTGTACCTACCCCTGCCCACACTCCAACACCTGCTGCCACACCACGGACACCCTCTGCCGCATCAACACCATCACCTGCCCCGACAACAGCTGGCAGCAACCGTGCTGAAACATCGGCCCATGGAACGAAACACAGAATGCCATTGGAAGAGCTTGGCGCCTTCATTGCCGGTTTTTCGTCATCCTCCGTCTGGGCCGCAAGCGACAATGAACCCTCTATTAAGAGGAGTCTATCGAAAGAGTTTTCACCGGTGAAAAGGTAGAAGCGAATGGCAGACAAAAACAATATGCCAAGAGCCAGTAGCAGCAGCAGTGACAGCAGTAGCTGTGCGGACAGCAGTAGCAGCTCAGAAGTCCAGGTTGTGGAGAAGCCTCCTCATATCTCCCCAACTAGAATTCAACCACCGAGAGAGGCCAAAACAAATAACACATCTGCCTCCCCCATCCGCCAGCCAGCTCCGAAGGCCCGTGCCCGCCGCCAGATCCGAGTCGACAGCAGCAGTGATGACAACGATTAAAAATTTAAGTTTCTTATCTTATTTTGCTGTCTGCCTATATATTTTGTGATGTAATGCTTTTATCTTTTTTTTATCTTGTCATTTGCATTGAGGGCAATGCAACCCTCGAGTTTGGGGGTGGCATCCCTCCATTAATGGAGTCCATTTTAGTCTTAAAATTGCGTCTTTACTTAGTTTATTTTCTCCTAAAAAAATGAAAACATGAAAATTTTGGCTTAAGTCTGTGAACTGAACTTACCTGCCGTGACAGCTCTGTCGTGGTAGTGCCTTTAGGATAGTTTTAGGAGTAGTTTAGAGCCTTTCTATAGTTCTGAAAACTTAAACACTATTTGTGACTGTTATACTGCTTAAAACTCTTTTAGTCAACTAGAATAGGAAGCTTATCACTTGAATAGCCCCTAGAGGTGCCTAACACTGGCTCTAGGAAAGAAGTTTAGCAAAAGAGACTCAAGAACCCTAGAGGTGCCCGAAACTGGCTCTAGGAAGTTAGCTAGAGGTGCCCAAAACTGGCTCTAGTGAAACTTTAGCTTAAAAAAATAAATGAAATCGAGTCAAAACAAAAAATCAAAGGAGCATAAAAAAATGCCTTCAAAAGATAAACTTTGGCATAAAAATTCAAGTTAAGAGCTGAAATATTCTAGTGAAACTAAGAGAGTCTTGGCATATAACTGTTCACAAGCATGCACACACTACACGAGGACTATAGTGAGACTCCGGACAAATCCTAGGTTATCCGACAGGGTGCTGCCGTCACAGAGAACGAACGACGGGTAAGGGAAAGTTCACTGCTTTAAGCCAAAACAAAATATTCATTTTTCTTTAGGTCTGAATTGCTTGAGGGCAACCAAAAACTTGAGTTTGGGGGTGTGTTGAGTGTGTAAAATTTCTATTATTTACCCCCTATTTAACCCGGATTTCTGCTGCATTCAAGCATAATTCATTGCATTTAGGTTAGTTTACAGTTAGACATCACAAATATATTAAAAGGCACAGTTCTACTGAAATTGGTTGTTTTTGCAGGTTGCTGCTGTAGCAGATGAAGTGGCAGGCGCTGGACAGTGAAGCAGAAGAGCTGAACTGGACGAGTAGTCAAGGAGGACGATGCTTCCATGGTTGCCGCCGTGACAGCAGAGGACAACAATAGTTTTGAGGAGAAGAAGCAAAGTGGACCTCGATAGATAGAGAAAATTAAGCTCGTCTGTTGTGGAAAACCAGTATATTTTTCCAAGCCCTAGATCAGAAGGAATGCCAAGCCCAAAGTTCAAGGAGAGAAAATCCCAAGCAAGAAGGAGAATGATTTCAAGTTAGATTCTCTGAAGATTTAGTCTTTATTAGAGTTGTACTTTAATTTAAAGTTGTATTTTTGCTATTTAAGAAAACTTGGACCCAAAGCCTATATAAGAGCATGTATTTCGACCTAGGGAGGATATAACCTATTCTCTAGCCTTCTTCCCAAAAACCCTAGCCGTTTTCTTCCTCTCATCATGTTCTAAATTCCCCTTAGGGCCACGGGTTGATTTGTAAAGTAGTTGCAAGGGTTGTTTTTGTTTTAGGAATTTTCAGTTCAATAAAATAAACTTCAAGTTCTCTTATTCTGGTTATTAACATCTTGCAAGAGTATCGAGAGAGCATTGCGAGGTTATTTATTTACTTAATATCGGGAGAGTTAAGTATATGAAAGGAATAAGTGCGAGTTCTCTAGTTTATAGTTGAACTATCTCGGACCTAGGGATAGGACGAGGTTAAGTGGCTAAAGAAGAATTCAACAACATCGGTCTTCATCCTTCGATTCACGCCGGGAGGTATCATCAAAGACGTGTTCATCGACAGACTTGGACCTAGGGATAGGCCAAGGCACAACAGGGATTCTTACCAAACTTGAAGTACAGAGTTGAGTGTTCGCTGCCGCGACAAGCAACAGACTGCCGCCGCGACAGGTGCTGCCACGATGGGGACGACGATAGAACTGGATTTCCTAGACTTAGCAATACCTGCACTACTGAGCAATTCAATACCAGCCCATTCTCTCTATCTTGATTTCTCTACTCTTTTATTTAAGTTTTCTTTATTATTCTCGTGACAACTTCTCAATTATTTTCTTTACTCTCGTGCAACAATTCTAGGTGAAGCTATTAGCCCAGTCCCTGTGGAGATGATATCCGATACTTCCGTATCACTTTACTACTTGCATCGTGTACACTTGCACTACAATTGCGATAAACACTTTTACACGCAACAAACTCGTTCTTTGTAAATCTAGTCAAAAGGTTGGATTTCCCAACACCAGAGTCACCGATCAAAACAAGCTTAAAGAAGTAATCATAGTCTTCAACATCACCTCTGTAATATGAATATCCCATTTCTATCTTTGTTTTCTTCTTTCTTTCTTCCTGGTTCCCTTTGTTTTGTCGTCCGATGTTTTCTTCAATTGAGAACAAAGTATTTAAAAAGAAAAAACATAAACAAGAACAACAAAAAGGAATGCCCTTTGATTTGGTTGTTATTTGGGTAAATCACTTGTTAAAGTTGGCCTTTTTCTGTCGTTGGGATTCTGGGTTTTGGACAGGTACGAGGAACGAAGAAGCAGCTAAACGGTTGAAGCAATGCCTAATAGTAATAGCAGCTATCTTGGTGAAGTTGTTTGCATCTTGGCTTTACAAATTAAGGACTTATAGTTATAAACATTTCCGTGAACATTTGTTGGGGAAAACTCCCTCTAACTTCTTTGGGTGGTTTCAGATGTTGAAAAAGGGTCGTATCAAAAGATTCCTAGGTTGATGTATATAAAGTGTTTGAAAATAAGATAGTTGAAAAGATTCTTTAGGGTTATGGTTTTAGTTTAAGGTTTAGAAGTTGTTTAGGGCATTGTTTTTGAGGTTAGAGTTCTAGGGTTAGAAATTTAATTATGGGTAAACTACTTGGGTGACCACACAACTATTAAGTCTGACCTATTTTGTCCACCGAACTACAAAATTCAAAATTTGACCACTCAATTATTTAATTAGACCTATTCTGACCATCAGCCTTTAAAATCTAACGGAGAGGTGATGTAGCAGTTAAAAAAAATTTGTATAATTACACATTTGATCCCTATTAGTTGCATATTGTATCACTTTAATCATAATTTTAATTTAATTAAACAAAATTAATCAACGCTTTCTTTAACTGAGTTCACGGTCGCAAAATAATCAACGCTTTAGTAAATCTCATTCGATATTATCTGCAAGCTCAGAACACCAAACATTATTCATCTGTTGACCATATGAAAAAGGAATAGGAAATGGTGGACATGAATTAATTATCACCTCCATACAGTCTCCGAGGTTGATCACAAAAGAATTTGAAAGTGGTTTGATGGGAACCCAAACCCCACTTTTCCTTATTTGAGACCTTCTATCTCATTTACCTGGAGCAGAATGGTGAGGTCACTGGCATCATAATGAGAGTTGAAACCGATTGCAAGTTCTGACTGTGGACATGGGAGATAATAGTTCACCTCCATGGCTTGGAGTCCTACTTCAAACAACACTCTTGTGTCATTAGGGTCCACCCCTAAAGTTTCTGCCATGAGGTCCAATAGTTTCATGGCAAGATGTTTCAGTTCTACAGAAAAAGCTTCCAAGGTTTCCCTACAATCATTATTTAAGAACAAGAGAAGAACAAAAAATTTAGCCCGCAGATATAAAAGATACTATGCATTAATTGTACTTGACAGATGCAGATCAAAAGAACCCGAAGGCGAGTGGGAGATTAGAGAATAGGTGAAGTTTTCTCAAATAAGTTGAAAAGGTCATCATGTAGAACCTATCTCCCTAGTTTAGCTTCTGCTCCTCAGACACATCAAAGCCCTATTGAAATCCCTCTAATTCATCTGGTTTTTACCAAAGCTTCTTCTTCTCTTCCATCGGAAGATTGAAGAACTCTTGGACCTCCATCTTCATTTTATCCACCATTGAAGTGCTCACCCCATGGTTGATTAACTACAACACAATTTCATCTTTTAGTTTCAAACCCCAAAGTCACATTATATATATATATTAAGATAGGAAAAACCAAGTACCTATAAGAAACCCTATTCTTTGCATGCATGATGCAAGCGATCCCTTTCTTCATGTGAAGATAACTTCTTCATATCTATAATAGGAACTCGTGGCAATGGATTTGTGTGAGATATGACTGGAGAGTCCTCATCGTAGCGGACGCGTCGAGGTGGACGTTTTGCCAATGGCTTATTTGCTAACTCTTGGACACTGAGGCACCAAAGGTGTAATTATACAAAAAGAAAAATAAACGTCCACTTGACCTCTTTGTTAGATTTTAACGGTTGGTGGTCAAAATAGGTCCGATTAAATAGTTGGGTGATCACCCAAGTACTTTACCCTTTAAATTTTTGGCTTAAAAATATGCCTGCTTGTGCAAAAAAAAAATATACTGACAGTGTATCAAATATTCACCATTGTTCAAAATGTAATGAAACTTCTCAACATTTCTAAGTTATATTTCGAGTAGAGAGTAACAAAAATCCTCAGTTTCTTCTTGGTATCTTCTATTTATGTCCCAACATTTAAAAAAATTAAGCCATACATCTTAACCCTAATTCTTAAATTCTAAATCCAACACCTCTAAACTTAAACTATATAAACCCCAACTTTAAACTATAAACCCTATTTTTAAGTGTTGGAGCATAGATGTGGCACCAAAAGGGCAGATATTTTTATTTGAGTAAAGAGAGTTTCAAAGTGAAAAAAAACCTTAAACCCTTTCCAGTTCTCATATGTATGATTGTTATTAAAAATATGGTTTAAGATTAGAGTTAGAGTTAGTGGTTAAGATTTGGAAAAAAGGGATAACTACATATTTAGTACTCCACATATTCTCGCGTTCCTATTTTAGTACCCCAACTATTTTTTTGGCAAAATGGTACCTAACGTTACGTTTTTGTTCTGTTTCGGTACCCCGACCGTTAAAAACAAATGAAGATGAGGAGTGACTTAATTTTAATTGGAATAATCATAGTTTTAGTCCCCAAAACTTATAAATTTCTATCAATTTGGTCCGAACTCTATCAATTCAATAATTATCTTAAATATCTAGGTTAAAAGTGTAAATCCCCCATTTTATTTCTTGTTCTCAATCAGTTTATTCATCTATGAGACACAAATAATCCTAGATTAAAATAGCTTACTGCTAGTTATGGTTATAAAAAAGCATCATAGGAAAATTTTCTAGCATAACTCTTTTCGATATGTCACATAGAAATACTTTTAGGTCCCTTCGTTTAACCCTTTATTTATTTTTTCCGCTTTCCCTTTCTTGAATTCAGGCTGTAGATATGGTTAAGAAGACACATATTTAAAAAAATAGATTGCGGCCATTGAAACTTGAACGAAACCACAAATAAGAAGAAGAGTAACATGCAAATAGACAAGTATGATGCATTTACAATTTTCAGTTTTAGCCTATAAAATTGGACTCCGGTATTGTAGTTTGTTTACATTAGGCACACAAAGCAGTGTGGTTTTTGTTACATTGCCCATACATGGATCAATTTGTTTTTTTTTTCACTAGAAATTACCCGTATTTTAACTGTAGGAAAAAAGGAAGAAGATCTCAGTAAGGAGCTTGAGCTGGACATTAAGTGAGTTGAAAAATCATCCATTTGAGAATTAATTGGTGTCCGTTTCATTCTTCTCCCCTACACGATTGGGAAGGTCAGAAAACTAGCTATCAAGCTAAAATAGCTGCAATTTCGGGTTAAGGTTAGTAATTTAGTGAATACCAAATATGTTGGTATATCTAATTGTTTGATCTTGTTGTTATTGTACTATCTATAAAAACTTCAACCTTAATTTATAAACTAAAGTAGGTCACTAACTAAATTGTCTCTCTAGCTATTGTCGTGGCATGGTTGTTGGTTCTAGAGATACAAGGTGAAGAAATGCGGATTTACATTTTTAATCTAAGATTATTTATGTCTCTTAGATGATTGTCGTGTTATGGGATTAGTTTAGGGATTATGGGATTATGCTTGCACTTTAATTATTAGTGATTGTAGGATTTAGGGGTTGATGTTTGGAGTTTAGGGGTAATTGTGTCAAGTTGTGTGTTTGAGTTATGTGATTAGTTTAGGGAACATGGGATTTCGCACTTTAATTATTAGTGATTGTAAGATTTAGGTGTTGAAGTTCGGGGGTTTAAAGGTAAATGTGTCAACTTGAGTGTTTGGGGTTATGGGATTAGTTTAGGGATTAAGGGATTGAGCTTGTACTCTAATTATTAGTGATTGTAAGATTTAGGAGTTGATGTTTGGGGTTTATGAGTATAATATATGTTTCAAGTTGAGTGTTTGGGATTATAGGATTAATTTAAGGATTAAGGGATTCAAGGATTCGAGGATTAGGCTTACACTTTAATTATTAATGATTGTAAGATTAAGGGGTTGAGGTTTTGGGTTTAGGGGTAAATGTGTCAAGTTGAGTGTTTGGTATGGGTTATGAGATTAGTTTTGGGATTCGATTTGCACTTTAACTATTAGTGCTTGTAATATTTATGGATTGAGGTTTTGGAGTTTAGAGATTTGAATTGACTGCTATTTATTTTAAAATTTTCTAATCTAGTCCAATATTTTTAATATGATGATATTTTTTATCATTACAGTCTATAAAACTTTACTTTTATTCTAAATTGACCCCTATTCATTTTTTTGGTAATTTAGTCCAATATTTTTAATTTTATATTTTTGTACTTTTTTTTAATTTAACCTAGAGTTTGAGAGAGAAAAGGTTGGATTTGGGGTTTAGGAGTATAAACAATTCATGTTTCAAGTTGAATGTTTAGAATTGAAGTTATGAGATTAGTTTAGGGATTAAGGGGTTTGGGAATTTGTCGTGTACTTTAATTATTAGTGATGGTAAGATTTAGGGGGTTGAGTTTGGGATTTAGGGGCAAATATGTCAAGTTGAGTGTTTGGGGTTATGAGATTAGTTTAGGGATTGGGGTTTATTTTTGTTCATATTAGTCCCTAATTTTTAACCGAATTGACCTCAATTTATTTTAAAATTTTCTAATCTAGTCCAATGTTCTAAATATAATGGTATTTTTGTTCATTGTAGTCCCTAAAACTATATTTTTAGTCCAAATTAACTCGTATATATTTCTATTTTTGGTAATTTAGTCCAATAATATTTTTGTTTATTTTAGTCCCTTCGATTTAATTTTTAGTCAAAATTGACTCATATTTATTTATTAATTTAATCTAATTTATTCTAGTCCGTAAAATTAAATTTTTAGTCTAAATTAATTCTTATTCATTTTTTGGTAATTTAGTTTAAAGTTTTTAAAAAATATATACCGCCCATTTTTAGGCAACCAACCTAATCCCTAGCCGAAAACGGTACAAATAAATGAATAATGTCCAATCCCATAGCCCATAGGTGATAGGCATGCCGCCTGCCATATCAGTTTCAAACCAAATGGTCATTTTAATTACACCCTACCCCTAATTCCTTAAACCCTAACCACAACTCTTAATCTTAAACTCTAAACCAACTTTTCTAAAGTGGGGTACCAAAAGAGACATAGTTTGGGAGATCAGGATTTCCATCTTATATTCTGTGCCATGATCGGTTAGAGGATTTGGTTCATTGATCTCTATATAATTTCTAGGGATAACAATATATTTAGTACCCCACCTATTCTCACATTCTTATTTTAGTACTCTACCTTTTTTTTGGCAAAATAGTACCTAAAGTTATGTTTTTTTCTGTTTTGGTATCTAGACCGTTAAAAACAAACGGGGATGATGAAATGTCTTATTTTTAATTGGGATAATCATAGTTTTAGTCCTAAAACTTATACATTTATATCAATTTGGTCCAAAATCTATCAATTTAATAATTATCTTAAATATTTGAGTTAAAACTATAAATTCCCATTTTATTTCTTCTTCCCCAAAACTCTAACCCCATTTATTTCTTATTCTCAATCAGTTGATTCATCTAAAAGACTAAAATAATCCTAGATTAAAATTGTAAATCCGCATTTCTTTCACCTTTTATCTCCAGAAGCAACAACCATACCACAACAATAGCTAGAGAGACAATTTAGTTAGAGACCCACTTTAATCTATAAACTAAGGTTGAAGTTTTTATAGATAGTACAATAACAGCAAGATCAAACACTTAGATATACTAACATATTTGGTATTCACTAAATTACTAATCTTAACCCGAAATTGTAGCTATTTTAGCTTGATAGCTAGTGTTATGACCTTGCCAAACGTGTAGGGGAGAAGAATGAAATGGACACCAATTAATTCTCAGATGGATGACTTTTTAGCTCCCTTAATGTCCTGCTCAAGCTCCTTTCTGAAATCTTTCTCCTTTTTTTCCTACAGTTAAAATACGGGTAATTTTTATAGAAAAAAAAACAAACCAAATTGATCGATGTACTGGTAATGTAACAAAAACCACACTGCTCTGTGTGCCTAATGTAAACAAACCACTATATCGGAGTCCAATTTTATGGGCTAAAACTGAAAATTGTAAATGCAACATACTTGTCTATTTGCATGTTACTATTCTTTTTATTTGTGGTCCCTCCACTGCGTTCAAATTTTGATGACCGCAATCTGTTTTTTGTAAGTTGGTGTCTTTTTAACCATATCTACAGCCTGAATTTAAGAAAGGGAAAGAAAAAGAAACAAATAAAGGGTCAAACAAAGGGACCTGAAAGCATTTCTATGTGACATACCGAAAAGAGTTATACTAAAAAATTCTCTTATGATGCTTTTTTTATAACCATAACTAGCAGTAAGCTGTTTTAATCTAGGATTTTTTATCTCTTAGATGAATCAACTGATTGAGAAGAAGAAATAAAATAGGTTAGAGTTTCGGGGAAGAAGAAATAAAATGTGGGATTTATAATTTTAACCCAAATATTTAAGATAATTATTGAATTGATAGAGTTTGGACCAAATTGATAGAAATGTATAAGTTTTGGGGACTAAATCTGTGATTATCCCAATTAAAAACAAGCCACTTCATCATCTCCTTTTGTTTTTAACGGCCAGATACCAAAACAGAATATAAACGTAACGTTAGGTACCATTTTGCCAAAAAAATAGTTGAGGTACTAAAATAGGAACGCGAAAATAAATGAAGTACTAAATATGTAGGTACCCCTAATTTCTATTAATTATTTCAAAAAGACAAAAATATATCATATAGGTTTTGTAATATATAATTTGAATTGGAATTACAAGTTAAACCACATTACAACATTCATTTTTATTTCATTTCTTCCCATATTTGCAATTCATGGCTTTCAAGTTTCAGGGATGCAGTCCTCTAATTCACAAGCTTTAGAAAAAAGTTCAGCTTTCAGTCTTTCTGATAGAACCATATGCTTCAAGTCTCCCGCTTTGTGTTTTCCTCTTTGGTTTATTTCATAACTCATCGTTATGATCCACCTAAATCTGGGTTGTACAACTGCTGGTCAAGACCAGAATTTTGATAGCCACTGCAAAACATGTTTCAAAGCCTACGCTTAACTCGAGCAACATCCCGGTTTCTTCATGGTGGACACATCATCATGTGATCCGACGTCGATCGTCTTTCCTTTCGGCAAAGCCTCCGGGTTTGCTCCAACTTCAAGAGCTTTCTTCTTTACATCATGATAAATCTGCCTCAACACTTCAGCGAATGTATTCTCAACATTGACAGACTCGAGTGCAGATGTTTCCATGAAATAAGTGTTCTCACTCTCGGCGAAAGCTTTGCCATCTTTGGTCGAAACCGCTCGCAAGTGACGCAGGTCTGACTTGTTTCCTACCAGCATAATCACGATGTTGGCATCGGTGTGATCTCTGAGTTCCTCCAGCCACCTTCGTACGTTTTCAAACGTAACACTACGGGTCACGTCGTAGACTAGTAAAGCACCAATAGCACCACGGTAATATGCACTGGTTATTGCACGATACCTTCACCAAAAGGGAAAAAAAGATAGATCGGAATTCATTCATTTCCAGGAACTAAACACCATTCATTTCTCATTTTGCAAGAAACCAACATTGAGAGAACAAACAACATACCTTTCTTGTCCAGCAGTGTCCCAAATCTGAGCCTTAATGACCTTATCATTGACGTGAACATTACGAGTTGCAAACTCAACCCCAACAGTAGCCCTAGACTCAGGGTTAAACTCGTTCTTTGTAAATCTAGTCAAAAGGTTGGATTTCCCAACGCCAGAGTCGCCGATCAAAACAAGCTTAAATAAGTAATCATAGTCTTCAACATCACCTCTGTAATATGAATATCCCATTTCTATCTTTGTTTTCTTCTTTCTTTCTTCCTTGTTCCCTTTGTTTTGTCGTCCGATGTTGTCTTCAATTGAGAACAAAGTATTTAAAACGGAAAAACATAAACAAGAACACCAAAAAGGAATGCCCTTTGATTTGGTTGTTATTTGGGTAAATCACTTGTTAAAGTTGGCCTTTTTCTGTCGTTGGGATTCTAGGTTTTGGACAGGTACGAGGAACAAAGAAGCAGCTAAACGGTTGAAGCAATGCTTAATAGTAATAGCAACTATCTTGGTGAAGTTGTTTGCATCTTGGCTTTACAAATTAAGGACGTATAGTTATAAACATTTCCGTGAACATTTGTTGGGGAAAACTCCCTCTAACTTCTTTGGGTGATTTCAAATGTTGAAAAAGGGTCGTATCAAAAGATTCTTCGGTTGTTGTATATAAAGTGTTTGAAAATAAGATAGTTGAAATGATTCTTTAGGGGTTATGGTTTTAGTTTAAGGTTTAGAAGTTGTTTAGGGCATTGGTTTTGAGGTTAGAGTTTTAGGGTTAGAAATTTAAATTTGAGTAAACTACTTGGGTGACTACTCAATTATTAAGTCTGGCCTATTTTGACCACCGAACTACAAAATTTCAAAATTCGGCAACCTAACTATTTAATTAGACCTATTATGACCATCATCCGATAAAATCTAATAGATAGGTGGCGTGATAGTTAATTTTTTTGTATAATTACAAATTTGGTCCCTATTAGTTATATATTGTATCAATTTGAGCATATTTTAATTTAATTAAATAAAATTAATCAACATTGTCTTTAATTGAGTTCACGGTCGCACAATGATAATGCTTCCGTAAATCCCATTCATATTATCTGCAACCTCAGAACACCAAACATTATTCATTTGCTGACCATATGAAAAAGGAATAGGAAATGGTGGACACGAATTAATTATCACCTCCATACAGTCTTCGACGTTGATCACAAAAGCATTTGGAAGTGGTTTGACGGGAACCCAAACCCCACTTTTCCTTATCTGAAACCTTTTATCTCGTTTACCTGGAGCAGAATGGTGAGGCCACCGGCATCAGAATGAGAGTTGAAACCGATTGCAAGTTCTGGCTGCGTACATGGGGGATAATAGTTCATCGCCATGGATTGAGTCCTACTTCAAACAACACTCTCATGTGATTAGGGTCCATCCCTAAAGCTTCTGCCATGAGGTCCAATAGTTTCATGACAAGATGTTTTAGTTCTACAGAATAAGCTTCCAAGGTTTCCCTGCGATCATTATTTAAAAACAAGAGAAGAACACCAAATTTATCCTGTCGATATAAAAGATACTATGCATTAATTGTACTTGACAGATGTAGATCAAAAGAACATGAAGGCGAGTGGGAGATTAAAGAACAAGTGAGGTTTTCTCAAATAAGTTGGAAGGGTCATCATGTAGAACCTATCTCTCTAGTTGAGCTTATGCTCCTCAGACACAACAAAGCCCTATCCAAATCCCTCTAATTCATCTAGTTTTTACCAAAGCTTCTTATTCTCTTCCATCGGAAGATTGAATAACTCTTGGACCTCCATCTTCATTTTATCCACCAGTGAAGTGCTCACCCCATGGTTGATGAAATGCAACACAATTTCGTCTTTTAGTTTTAAACCCCAAAGTCACAGTATATATAAATTGAGATAAGAAAAAACAAGTACCTAGAAAAAACCCCATTCTTTGCATGCATGATGCAAGCGATCCCTCTCTTCATGTGAAGATAACTTCTGCATATATATAACAGGAACTTGTGGCCATAGATTTGTGCGAGATATGACAGGAGAGTCCTCATCGGAGCGAACGCATCGAGGTGGAAGTTTTGTCAATGGCTTCTTTGCTAACTCTTGACACTGGGGCACCAAATGTGTAATTATACAAACAAGTTTAACTGTCACATGACCTCTCTGTTAGATTTTAACGGTTGGTGGTCAAAATAGGTCCAATTAAATGTTGAGTGGTCGAATTTTGAATTTTTGTAGTTCGGTGAATAAAATAGATCAGACACAATAGTTGGGTGGTCACCCAAGTAGTTTACCCTTTAAATTTTTGGCTTAAAAATATGTATGCTTGTGTAATTTTTTTACACTGAGAGTGTATCAAATATTCATCATTGTTCAAAATGTAATGAAACTTCACGACAATTCTAAGTTCTATTTCGAGTAGAGAGAAACAAAAATCCCCAGTTCCTTTTTGGTATCTTCTATTTATGTCCAACATTAAAAAAAATTCAGCCATACATCTTAACCCTAATTCTTAAATTCTAAATCCAACACCTCCAAACGTAAACTATATAAACCCCAACTTTAAAATATAAACCCTATTTTTTAGTGTTGGAGTATAGATGTGGCACCAAAAGGGGCAGATAATTTTTATTTGAGTAAAGAGAGTTTCAAAGCGGAAAAAAAACCTTAAACCCTTTCGGTTCCCATATGTTTGCTCATTATGAAAAATATGGTTTAAGATTCGAGTTAGAGTTAGTGGTTAGGATTTGGAAAAAAAGGGATAACTATATATTTAGTACTCCACATATTCCCGCGTTCCTATTTTAGTACACCAAAAAGTATTTGATCTTGTTGTTATTGTACTCTCTAAAAAAACTTCAACCTTAGTTTATAGACTAAAGTAGGTCTCTAACTAAATTGTCTCTCTAGCTATTATCGTGGTATGGCTGTTGGTTCTGGAGATATAAGGTGAGGAAATGCGGGTTTACATTTTTAATCTAGGATTATTTATGTCTCTTAGATGATTTTCGTGTTATGGGATTAGTTTAGGGATTAGGATTGCACTTTAGTTATCAGTGATTGTAAGATTTAGGGGTTGAGGTTTGGAGTTTGGAGGTAATTGTGTCAAGTTGAGTGTTTGAGTTATGTGATTAGTTTAGAGAATAAGGGATTTTGCTTGCACTTTAATTATTAGTGATTATAAGATTTGGGTGTTGAAGTTCGGGGGTTTAAGGGTAAATGTGTCAACTTGAGTGTTTGGGATTATGGGATTAGTTTAGGGATTATGGGATTGGGCTTGTACTCTAATTATTAGTGATTGTAAGATTTAGGGGTTGATGTTTAGTGTTTATGAGTATAATATATTTTTCAAGTTGAGTGTTTGAGGTTATAGGATTAGTTTAGGGATTAGGGGATTCGAGGATTAAGCTTACACTTTAATTATTAGTTATTGTAAGATTTAATGGTTGATGTTTTGGATTTAGGGGTAAATGTGTCAAGTTGAGTGTTTGGTTGGGGTTATGAGATTAGTTTAGGGATTCAGTTTGTACTTTAATTATTAGTGCCTGTAATATTTAGGGGTTAGGGTTTTAGGGTTTAGTGATTTGAATTGACCACTATTTATTTTAAAATTTTCTAATCTAGTCCAATGATTTTAATATGATGATATTTTTGTTCATTACACTCCATAAAAATTTATTTTTATTCTAAATTGACCCCTATTTATTTTTTGGTTATTTAGTCCAATATTTTTAATTTTAATTTAATATTTTTATATATTTTTTTCAAATTTAACCTAAAGTTTGAGAGAGAAAAGGTTGTGATTTGGGGTTTAGGAGTATAAACAATACATGTTTCAAGTTGAGTGTTTAGAATTGAGGTTATGAGATTAGTTTAGGGATTAAAGGGTTTGGGAATTTGGCAGGTGCTTTAATTATTAGTGATGGTAAGATTTAGGGGTTTGTGTTTGGGGTTTAGGGGAAAATATGTCAAGTTGAGTGTTTGGGGTTATGAAATTAGTTTAGGGATTAAGGTTTATTTTTGTTCATATTAGTCCCTAATTTTTAACCAAATTGACCTCAATATATTTCAAAATTTTCTAATCTAGTTCAATGTTCTAAATATAATGGTATTTTTGTTCATTATAGTCCCTAAAACTATATTTCCAGTCCAAATTAACTCGTATATATTTCTATTTTTGGTAATTTAGTCGAATAATATTTTCATTTATTTTAGTCCCTACAATTTAATTTTTAGTCAAAATTGCCTCATATTTATTTATATTTTTTTACAGTTTAGTCTAATTTATTCTAGTCCCTAAAATTAAATTTTTAGTTCAAATTGATTCTTATTCATTTTTTTGGTAATTTAGTTCAAAGTTTTTTTAAAAAATATATACCGCCCATTTTTTAGGGCGGCCAGCCCAAATCCCTAGCCGAAAACGGTACAAATAATTAGCCATAGCCCATAGGTGATAGGCATGCTGCCTGCCATATCAATTTCAAACCAAATGGTCATTTTAAAATTTTTAGGCGTTATTTGTACTTTAGGTCATTACTACTTTAGGACCTTTACACTTAGGGTCTGTTTGTTTCCCTGTAATTGGTTTTCCTGAAAACGTTTTCACAGCTTTCCGCTGTTTGGTTCATGGAAAATGAAAAGTCAACGGAAAACCAACTACAGTCAATGGAAAACAGACTTTGTTTTAGTGTAAAATGACTTACCCATTGATTTTCGGTAAGTCGCTTTCCTTCCTCTCATTCTCTCTACAAATACTAACCTAAACCATAAACCTTAAAACCTAAACCCTAAATACTAACATAAAAACTAAACCCTAAATACTAACATAAAAACTAAATCCTAAATCCTAA
Source organism: Hibiscus tridactylites (assembly GCA_958450335.1). NCBI lineage: Eukaryota > Viridiplantae > Streptophyta > Magnoliopsida > Malvales > Malvaceae > Hibiscus > Hibiscus tridactylites. The sequence goes on along the minus strand of OY288270.1, from coordinate 92,720,511 downwards.
ACCCTGAACTCTAAACCCTAAACCTTAAACCATAAACATTAAATCATAAACCCTAAACCTTAAACATAAAACATTAACCAATAAATATTAAACCTTAAACATTAAAAATCGTAAACCCTAAATGTTAAACCATAAACACTACCCTAACCCTAAACCATAAACAATGATACATAAAAACAAAACCCTAAATGGTATAACATAAACACAAAAGACTAAAACAAAACCATAAACCCTGAATGTTAAACCATAAACACTAAATGCTAACATAAACACTAAACCATAAACAATAAACACCAACATAAACCATAATCCCTAAATACTAATATAAACAATAAGCCCTAAAACCTAAACACTAAACCTTAACATAAACCCTAAACTTTAAATGTTAAACCTTAAACACTAACATAACCCCTAAACAATAAACATTAACCCCTAAATCCTAAATACTAACATAAATACTAAACCTTAAACACTAAGCACTAACATAACCCTTGAACTCTAAATGATAACCTAAACCCTAAACACTAAAAACTAAACACTAAACCATAAACACTGATATAACCTTAAACCATAAATGATAAACCCTAAACATTAACCATAGACTCTAAATGCTACCATAAACTCTAATAACTAAACCCTAAATGTTGCCATAAAACCTTAAATCCCAAACCCTAAATGTTAACATAAAACCTTAAATCATAAATCATAAACCCTAAACCCTAAACCTTAAACACTAACATAAACCATAAATACTAATCTAAACCCTAAACCCTATACCTTAAATACTAATCCCTAAATGCTACCATAAACACTAAATACTAGTCTAAACCATAAACCATAAATGATATCCTAAACTTTAAACCCTAAACCCTAACCTATCATTAAACCATATTTTGATTGGAACTTGTTTTTACCATTATCGATGCTTGTTTTTGGATTGTTCATGAAATTTTCAAGAAACTCTACCAAACAGTGTAAAATGAATTGTACAACATCGTCCAAACACCGGAAAATGGTTTCTGTAATTAGTTTTCCAACAACTGTAATTCATTTTCCAGAATTCATTTTCCGGAAACAGTTTTCAGTGAAACAAACAGACCCTTAGGTTTTTTTATTCTTTAGTTTTAGTTTAATTCATTTTAGTCCCAATTATAGTTTAGTTTCTTTAGGGTTTACATTTTAGGGTTTATAGTTTAGGGTTTATGGTTTAGTCCCAATATTAGTGAATGTTTGATTCATTTTATGGTTTAAGGTTTACAAATTAAACTTTACGGTTTACGATTTGATTCATTTAAGTCCCAAATTTAGTTTAGTTTTAGTTTGATTCATTTTAGTCCCAATTTTAATTTAATATTTTTGTTCATTACAGTCCCTCAAACTTTATTTTTATTCCAAATTGATCCCTATTGTTGCTGTAACACCTATGCTTTGGGGTTGGGAGTTAGACGTGTGTGTTTGGTTCGAGTCGTCAAAACCGATTTAATTTAATTAGATCTTAGTCTTGATTTAAATGAGATTTAAAATTAAGGGGTGACATTTTTGTAAATAGGTTGAAATAAAGTGGACAACCTTTTTGAATAAAAAAAGAGTCTTCCTCATTTTCTTCTCATTTCACGTTGGGAAGAACCCAAACCTCTCTAAACCCCTAATCTACTATTCCATTGAGGTACTTCACCATTTCAAGAGATTTTCTCAAGGTAATTTCATATTTGAGTTCTCCTTTTCATTTCAAGCCTTTCCATGGTTTCAGATTTCAAAACCATCACCATTTGTGTTTTTCAAGTTATGAAAGTTTGGATTTTTAATGGGTTTCTCACTTGCTTTTGGTTTGTTGAGTTGGGTTTTGAGTTAGTCTCACCTAAATACACCTAATATCTTAAAATGGGAGGATTTTGGGAAAAATCCCGAAGTGGGTCTTTGGGGCATTTTTCAAAGTGTCAAAATTTAAATTGTTGATGTGTTTTTGTGTTGGGTTGGAGGGCTGATGGTATAGGGTTGTTAGGAAGGTGTTTTGGAAGCCTTTAGATGTCATTTGGGTGTTGGAAATGGGGGATTCCAGCTGAGTAATTGGGGAGTACGAAAATGTGGGCTTTGTGGTTAGTTTGGGTTTGAATTTGTGAAGTTTTGGCTTGTGATTGTGGGTTGAGATTGTGGCTGAGTTTAGCATTGATTTGGTTGAGCAATACTTGTCTTTTGATTGGTTAGAAGCAAGGGGAAACATCGGAGAAGGTTTGGGAACGAATCCAGAGATTGTGGAGGCTTGACTAGCTTTGCTTGGTTTGCTAAGGAAGGGTGGTGAGTGAACTTTAAACTTGTTTAAATTGGTTCAAGTGTGTGTAGTGGAGGTGTTGGAATGAGCTTGGTAGGCCATTCCAAGGTAGAAGTTAAATTGGTAGTTTAACTTCTTGTTTGTTAATGAGATTTAGATGCCTATGCTTATATTGATCTTGTGAGGCATGAATTGTTTATGTGTGAATATACATTGATGTGTGTGATGATGGATGTGTGCTATAAATGATGGTTGTTGTGATGTGGTTTAAAAGTAATTGACACTAGTTAACTTATCGGGTATAAATGATCGATCATTAGGATTAGTGTGCACACGTTTGAGTCAAATTCGCGCGTGGCCTTGGTGGCGTTAAGTCATCAAGGAGGAGTACGATGATGTAATATTCCACCGGAAATTATTTATATTATACGTGATGATGAGTGGAATCCTATCCATGCAAGGTCCGGTGATGAGTGTAATCCCACCGAGGTAATGTTGTTATTGAGAGTAAATCCGCATATCCGAGTAAACTAATAGTGGCCAATGTACTTCCTATTGTGGATATGATGTTGTGATACTTGCTTTTATATTGTTGAGCTTAATATGAAGTAAGATGCCATATTTACGACTCTTGTGTTGCTAGCTAGGTTGTTATATTGATGCCTATGCATGTTGTGTACGATGTAAGGATTTTACACTTGAACCCTGCATTGTCGTTGTTTTGGTTTTAGACCATCCTCACTAAGCTTCTAGATTACGCTCTCATTTTCGACAATGCAAATCAGTAGCGTGGAGTTAGCAAGGAGCAAGGCGAAGGGGCATTCCAAGCTTGTAGTTGCTCAAGTATGGCTTAGTAAATAAAGTAGTAGTTTAGCAATGGGGCTACTATGTGTTTGTATGAGCGTTGTATGACTCATATATGTTGAATGATGTTTATGCTTGGCTTTAGATTTGAAACCATGTTATGTGATAGATGAATACTTGTGTTGTGAGGCAATGCTTTTGGATGACTATATGTGCTTGTGAGCATGTAAACCTATGTGTGAAGACATGTGCCTTTTGGCTTTTATGTTTTAAGCATGCCTTGAATGATCTTTTGAATGAATGTCTTATCTTATGTCTTATGTGTTTTGAGTACGTCTTGCAATACGATGCATGCCTCTAGAGTGTGTTTGTAAGCTATGTTTACTTCATGGGGTTGTTGAGGGCTTTTGGAATTATTTGGAGATGTTTAAAATCGATTTTAGAAAATTGCAGACTACAGGTGTTTCGAAACGGGTAGTCCTGTTTCGAAACGGGTATGGTTCCAGGGCCCCGTATCGAAACGTGTTTCGATACGTTTTGGCTACTGTGAGCCCCGATTTCGAAACACTTTGGCTACTGGAATTGCCTGTTTCGAAACGGGTATCGAAACGGCTAGGTAAAATGAGACCCTGTTCTGAAACGGGGTGAATGCGTTTCGAAACGGGTGTCTGGCTTTTAAAACTGGAGCTCGTGTTTCGAAACGGGCTTTGACTGTTTCGAAACACAGGCCTGTAATTGGGCTTTTTGACATCTCTAAAGGGTTTCGAGGGTTGGGCTTAGGCCCTGTTTGTTGCTTGGCTTCTCGTGAGCCTTGTTTCCGCTGTCGTGATCACTTAGGAATTAATTATGCCTTTAGACAAGATGTAAAATAAATGAAAAAAAAATTTAGGGTTGCTAACCGAGGTGGAACCTTATCGGGTTTCACGTCGGTTTTCCCCGTGTAGCCTACTCAGACCGGTCAGCCGACCAGACCGGGACGAGGGGGTTACAGTTGCCCTCAAAGCAGATTCCTAATCGTGAAAGGCGTTAACTAATTCACTCAAAATGACCCAACTCAAAGTCTATCGACTATTTGTATCAAACTCAAACTTAATACGAATTCAGAACCCGAATTAACTCGACCTAAAATGAATCTGACTTGAAATTACCTGACCTGAAATGAGCCCGGCCCGAAGTCTACCCGAGCCTGAATTAACCCATCAATTAATTGATTCGGACCTAAAATGAACCCGACCTAAAATTGACCCGCACCCGATCCGAATCGAGTCAAAACATCAAATCGACCCGAAATGACATGTATCCGATTTGACCCGACCTGAAACCCATCCGATTACCTGTTTTTACATCCCTAGTTCCAACTCAATATTCAAGAGAAGTATTTTGAGATTCAAAAACTTCTTTTGTTGCGATTCAAAACAAGCATATGAAAATGCTTATGGTTTTGGGTTCAAGGGTTTATGGTTTAAAAGTTTATGGACTTAGAGTTAAAATATTTTTAATAAAAAATAGGGACAAATTGAAATCATATTAAATAATTATGGTTAAATTTATTATTTTTTCGAAAAAGAACTAAATTATTTGAATGTACACACGCGGAGAACTAAATGTGTTATTATACAAAATATTGTAACAGTAGTTAAAATATGTTAATGGGACAATAGTAACATTGAAGAAAAACTAAAAGTTCAATGGTAATATTGAAGCAATTGAAGTTTAGTTACCATATTGAATAATTTGATAAAGTTCAGTTACCATTTGTGAACTTTACCCAATAATAAATTTGAAAAGCCAGTGGTATTCGCCATGTCACATCCCAAAAACCGGACTAGCCGGAATTAGGTTTCGATGACCGAATATTTTATATTGATTGTATAATTTATTCGATCTTATTTAAATTATTCGAGTTAATTTATGATTTATTATTATTATTAAAAATAAAAGAGATGATAATATATATAATGGGACCCACAGCAATTTCTTCAATTTGAAGGAATTGCGTGAGATTTCCCCACCTCAACTAACACATGGCCGAAGCCTATTAAAGGTGGCCATTACCCAACCATTACATGGAAACAATGCCCCAAATCTATGCCACATCTCCACTGCGTGGAGTATGAAGATGGCAGCCATGCCACCATGCTTTCATGCATGGGAAAATCATAAGGGCCGGGTGAGTATAAATAGGAATGGGGAATTTCGCATAATACATAGCAAAGTAAGAAGAAAGAAAACAAGCTAACAATCGGTTCAGTGGTTGATCGGGTTCAGTGGTTGATCAGTTGTATGATATTTTCGATATAGTAATATCGAATTTCTACCGACATCGGGGTAAGCTCAAATTTTTGGTTGGTCTAAGTTTCAATATCGGGTCTGATTAATATTTTTTTATATTTATTCGATATTATCATGTCGGTCCTAACCGATTCCTATTTAATCTAGTTCTAGAAGTCGAGAAAGAACAACTGTCAACCAAGAAAAAAAAGACCTTGTTATAAGGGAATCCTAATATCGAGGTGAGTGTAGTTGTGTCAAGGGATAGACTCGGTGTCGTCCCGTTGCATTATTTATAATTATGTTTGCATTTGTTAAGGGCTCACGTAGAGCAACTATGTTCGAATGGCAAATTTGGTAAGTGCCTTGCATTATTTTGGTATGTTCGAATATAACTATGATATGCTACATGTATGTGAAAATAATACGAAATGCTACCTGATATGGAGCTACGGATCATCTTGTTATTTGATATGATATGATCTGAAAATCATGGACTATGTGAATTTGTGTGTATTTATGGACATTGGATACAATTGGCATGCCATAGGATTATTCGAGCTCACCATGTAAGGGAGGACTACGGTCCAGGGCTACGGCCTATATGTGAGAGATAAAAGGTTGGATGTGTAAGGGATATATGGAGCTACGGCTCATTTATCGATTTATGATATGGTGTATAGGGAATCCGTGTATCCAATGGTACCAATATAATATGTGTTTGATACGTTATGCCATGCTATGGTCATGATATGATATTATGCTTTGTTATGTTATGAATATGAAGTATGCCATGTTATTGCATAATTAGCATTATGATCATTTTTGGAAGAATGCTACATGACATAATATGTTCATTTATTGTTATTGGCTACCTCACTAGGCTATGTAAGCCTAACATTCGTGTGTCTCATGCATTTCAGGACCATAATGAATTTCGACCTTCGATCGTGTTGTTGCGGTTGCAAGTCACTCTTACGAATCACATGTAAGTTAATTTCTGCCCTGAACTCCTAGTATAGTGGCATATGGTCTAGACATGTCATATGTGTGCTTTTTGATAGAATAATGTTGTGCAAGAGTTAAATATGGTATTTATCATGGTTAAAACTAGTAAAATGAGCTTATACGTGTTAAAAGGTGAAAATTAGGTAAATTGATTCGAAATGCCTTAAAATTTGACATGCTATTAGAAATACAGATTTTAGACTTTCTGGTAAAACTTGGTAAGGTTTGGAAACTATTTGATAGGCTAATCCGAATAAAAACAGATTTGAATAATTTACAAAACAATCAATAAATATTGTATCGTCTCATCGGATAGGTAAATTGTAACACCCGGGTTTGGGGGCCGGAAGAAAATAATGTTTTAATATTATTCGGGTTCGGTTTTACAATTTAAATAAATTAAATATTGGTTCGGGTTTTGTTTACAAATAAAACAAAGGTGTTGGACCCAATTTCTAAACCAAGCCCAATAGCCATTCATTAATGGCACTTGTGTAAATATTTGGACTTCTAAATTAAAAACTCCTACTTTTGATTTAAAACACAAAATGTTGTCATCTTCTACCTCCCAAAACACCTATCCAACGTGAAACCCCCCTCCCACCATGGAAGCTTTTATTTCATCTTCTCCATCCTTCATCCTTGATGATTTTTAAAAGGTAATGGTACTTTTGAGCTGTCCTCACCTTCCTCTTTCTCTCAATGTATTTAGTTTTCATAAAAACCCATTGTTTCATGTTTTGAGTTTTTGAACTTTTAAGTTAAAAATTCTAACTTTGTTGTCCAATGTTGAAGCTTTTGAATTCTTATTATTATATGTGTTGTTTGTAGCCCGAATGGTCCAACATATATCATTTCTAATTGGTTTTATTAAGAAATTCGTATTTGGGTTTTGGAGGGGTTTTAGGAGGGTTTAGAAAAGAGTTTTAGGACTGTTTTATGTTGGAAAATGAGGGCTGATGGTTGTATGATAGTTAGGGGTTGTTTTGGAAGCTATTAGGTGTGTTAAAAGAGTTAGAATCAATGGTTTTCGGCTGTGCAAGGGGGCTGCTCGGGAATGGCTTTTTGGGGGTTGTTCTTGGTTCGAAAAACAAGTGTTTGATGTTTGAATTGTATTCCGGGTTTGCTACATTGTGTTGTGGACTGATTTGAGGTTAATTTACTTGTGTTGAGGCGATTAAAAGCAAGGATTTGCGTTGGTAAAGCTTTGGGATCGAATCCGGAAGTGAGGAGGCTAGAGTCGGCTTTGCTTGTTTTGCTTAAGGAAATGAGGTGAGTGGTTAATGTTTTAAATTGATTTCAAAGGTTGGTTCTAGCATGTGGAGGTGAAAATGTTTTCAAGTAATGTTTTGGTTCAAAGATGGTTTTGAAAGAATTTAGATTGGGCTTGAAAAGTCGAATTAAACTCAAGAGTAAGTTGTTGTGAATTGCCTCTTTAATTTCCCCTTTTACCATTTGTTTTTCATTGCTTGAAATGATATTTAGTTATGTATGAAATTCCAATACTTTGGGAAAAAGCATATTGTCTAATATCGTATCGTTAATCATGTATGATGATAACAATGGTGATGTTGATATGCCTTATAAGGTGTGAGTAAGTTGGTGCATGTTGTGCACGAAAATGGTGAGTAAGACCATTTGTGATGGGTAAGATTCCAAGTAGTAAGTGATGCTTAATTGTGGATTTTGTTACATCTTGTTTTGGTTGTGCATGGTATAGTGAGTACATGTCACATGTTAGTGATTGTATGTTGTGTTGCATGGTTGGTGTCGAACCTCACGTGATGGTTGTCGTTGCTCCGGTGATGTGTAGTCCCACCGGTAGCGAATGGTATAAGACTCCGGTGATGTGTAGTCCCACCGGTAGTGACTAGTAGAAGAGTACTTTGATGTGTAGTCCCATTGGAAAACTACTAGTCGAAACGGTGATGTGTAGTCCCACCGTGTATGTTTTGGTTATGCTTGTGCATGCCAGGTGTTGCTCAGGTTGTATCTCACTATATCATTCCTTTATATCATTCCTTATGCATGCTATGAAGTGTAATGCCATGATAAATGCCTATATTGTTGACCCTTGGTTGAACTCGTATGCTAGTAGAAGGATTAGGTAGTTGGATGATTTGTATGCGTTGACCTTTATTTTAAAGAAAGCTTTGAACCCTGCATTGTCGTAGTTATGTTTTAGAGCTCCGCTCACTAAGCTTTATGCTTACGCTCTCCTTTACCGACAATGCAGATCTTTAGCTTAGAGTTAGCAAGGAGCAAGATGAGGGCGTCCAAGCATGTGGTAGTTTGCTCAAGTATGGTTTAATTAAATAATGTAGTAGTCTAGCAATGGGAACTGCTACGTGTTTTAGGAGCTTGTATCTAGACTCCTTTGTGTTGGCTTTATGATGTTAATGTCTTAATATGTATGTCATGGGTCTAAGTATGCCTTTTAAAGGATTAAGGTTGTTTTGATGGTATGTTCTTTGTGATACTTTCTTAATGCATTATATACCATGTAGGTATGATCGTTCATATTCATGCCTTGAGTAGGTTGAGGTACGTTTAATCTAAGACGTATGCCTCTAGACTTGGTGGTTGGTGTTGTGTGCTTTTAGCGTTTTTAAGCTCATATGTATGGCTATGTATGATTCTATTGTGTTTGTATCATTGAAAGTCTTTATAATGAAGCAAAATATGCTCCCCTGCATCAAGGTTTCGAAACTAGGGGTAAAGTTTCGAAACCTTTGCAAATTTTTGGACTCCAGAGGCCACTGCCCACCAAAGTTTCGAAACCTTTGGGCAAGGTTTCGAAACTTTGATCAAAGGTTTCGAAACCTTCCCAAGGTTTCGAAACTTTTGGTGAAAAATGGGTTCATTCAGAAATGCCCTGTTTGACCCTTGTGGGCCTGTTTAAAGAGAAAAACATATAGGTACTGAGATGCCTTTAGTCAAGCTTAAAATTGGGATGTTTGAATGTGGTTTGGGGGTTTAAATGTTGTTTCGTGTGTTATGTTCCGCGTGTTGTGGATGAGAATAGAACGTGTCGATACCCTTGACTGTTTTGTATGGCCGTGGTATGAATGTGTTTTTCCCTTGAATGTTTTTCGCTGTTGTGAATCACTTAGGACTTAATGTTCCTCTAGACAAGATTAATATAAAAAGAAAAAAAAAATTAGGGTTGCAAACCGAGGGGAACCTTTACGGGTTTCACTCGGTTTTCCCCGTGTGGCCCACTCGGACCGGTCATCCGGCCAGACCGGGACGAGGGGGTTACATTTATTGGTATCAGAGCCTGAGTTTTCTGAGACCTCGGGTAGGTAAGTGAGGTAAGTTTGATGTGTTATGTTGTTGTTATGTCTCGGTGAATGTTTTGCCATGTATGCTTAATGTTTTCTTGTTAGTACGGTGTTTGAAGGCATGTGTTAGCATGATGCTTGTGTTGAAGCGTAGTGTCGAGTTCCCATTGCTACTATTACTTATTTAAAAAGATTTTTTGTAAAGGAATATACTTGAGCACCTTGGACCCTTGCTCTTGCTAACCCTAAATATTCTTGTTTGTGTGTTTTGTTTATTATTGTATTGTTGTCCTTGGTAAGTTGGAGGCCGAGGCGTGGGCCTAGGGCTGGTAGTCGTGAATCTGAGATTTTGGAGGATGTGAATGATGAGAAAGTTCATCGCTTTAGTTTAGGGTAGTATGACCGTACCAGAGTTTGGAGTGCAGTTTGTTTGTTTGGGTCAACAGGCACACGAACTGGTTTCTGTTGAGGGAGAACAATGTGACCGATCTTGACATAAGATGGTAAGAGAAGTGATGAACTAAGAGTTGGCTTCGGAATGATGTCGATGTTGTAGCAAGTATTTCCTCGATACAGTCATTGGGCTTGTTTTCTGATTAATTCTGGATCTACGTGTCTGTGTATTTGGAGTGAGCATGTGAAGTTGTTGAAATCCACCTTGTGAAGTACTAGAGGTAGGTGTTAGTGTTACTAGCTCCTTCGGGGATACAGTCGTGGTCAGAAAGTTGTACAAGAAATGTCCGTTGATGGTTCAGTGGCACGTGTTTTCAGTTGATGCGATGGAATTGCCTTTTTCGGTCTTGACGTGAAGCTATGCATAGATTGGCTAAAAGAACATAGAGTTAGGGTAGACTTTGAGACAATGGGAGTTTTCTTAAAGCTTACGGATGACTATGAGATTGTAATGGTAGGTAGGAATGTGGATTTCGTATCGAGTGTTGATCCAACTTTAGAGGTCAAAGATTGATTGAGTTAGTTGACAGACTTGCCTAGCTAATGTGATGAATTTGATTTTGAATGAGGACTAGACCGCAGAATGTTAGAATAGTTTGTGTTTTCCCAAAAGTGCTTGGAAGAATTTCCCGGTTTGTCTCCTGTTAGAGAAGAAGAGTTTGTTTTTGAGATCGTGTTCGAGTTTGCTCGAGTTTTGGCTGCTCTGTACCTTATGATTCTCGACCGACTTGAGAGTGTTGAAGAATCAACTGCGAGTTTGTTAGACCTTAGATTCATTAGGCCTAGTACATCATTTTAGAGTATGATAGTACAATTTGTGAAGAAGAAAGAGTGACAGTACGAGAATGTGTTTAGAATTCAGATAGTTGAAACAACTGACAGTGAGTAGTTGGTATCCGTTTCTAAGCATCAGTGGTTTGTTGATTAGTTGAGGGGTGCTTCAGTCTTTTTAAGATTAATTTGAGAACCGATTACTACCAGTTGAAAGTGAGAAAAGTTGAAGTATCGAAGACAGCTTTCGGGGCAGATGTGATCACTTTGGGTTTGGAGTTATGTCGTTTGATTGACTAGTGTGTTAGTTACTTTCAGAGAAATGTTGAGTAGGATGTTTTCCTAAGTCCTTGATCGGCTTTTAGTAGCTCTCTTAGATGATACGTGGGTATATTCATGTACCGAAGATGACCATGACAAGCCTTGAAGTAGAGTTGTAGATTCTATTAGAAAATCAGTTGTATGCTAAGTTGTGCAAGCGTGAGCTCCGAGTTAAGGAAGATGTCCTCCTAGGACATGTGGGTTAGCCGAGTGTATTAGAGTAAATCCCAAGTAGTCAGAAGAAGATGTGAGTTGGAAGAAATTTGAAGACTGTGACATGTAACTATAGTTCCTAGGTCTAGCATTGTTACTTTCAGAGAATTGTAAATAATCAGTTGAAGATAGTTGCTCCATTGATAGATTGCTACAGAAAAATGTTCAGTTTGTGTGGTTAGATGCGAGACAATGAGCCCTTGAGAAACCGACAGAAACCTTGAAGGGAACTTCGACCTTGAATCAGCTTATATCAGAGAAAGAGTTGCGAACCATAGTGATGTGTTACATGTAGAGTTAGGTTGTGTGCTTATGCAAGGCAGAAGATTGTGACCTATTCATTGAGATGTTGAAAGACCGTGAGAAGAGTTATCCGATATGAGACATAGAGTTAATTACAGGTGTGTTTGCTTCGAAGATTTAGAGACAAGGCTTGTATAGTAAGAAATGCACAGTGTGTCTGTACATATCATTAGAACTTGAAATATTTGACGACTTAGGAAGGGTTGAAACTTGAATAGCATAAAGTGTAGAACTGCTTGAAGACTATAATCTCAGGATTGAGTACCATCCGAAGAGAGTTAATGTAGTAACCGATGTTCCGAGCTGTATTTGTTGTTAGATTAGTAGTTGAGTTGTGAGTTGTAATTGCCGCATTTCATGTTGAACCTACATTGAGTCAGAATGTTTGAAGAGAAACAGTTGCAAGATAGATTCTTGGCACCTCACGTGCAAGGCATATCAGAAAGAAAACCTTCAGAGTACAGTTCAGAGATGATAGAATTTGTATTGTTAGAGACAGAATTGTTGTACCGATTGACATAGTGTTTTGAGACGTATTGTGTTGGCCGAAGCATACGGTAGTTTATTTTTATGGCATCAGAATAGTATGAAGAGGTATTGTGGGTCGAAGATGAGTACTTCTGGGTTGAGTTGATGAATAACGTGGTTCAGTATGCGAGTAAGTGTATAGTTTGCCTGTGTGTCAAGATCGAGTATCAGTTTTCTTCTAGTTTGTTACATCTGTGGGAGATTCGTAATGAAGGTGGGAAATAGATTTGAGAGACCTTGTGTCCGGTTCGCCTTTGAATTCTCACGAGAGAGTTTAGCCGAGTAAGCAATGATAGCTACATCGAGTGTGCTCATTTTATACATGTTCAAGCTACTTGTACCGTGGGTAAGATGGTGGAGTTGTGCCTTAGCAAGATCGTGAATTGTACAGTGCCTTGAGATCGATAGTGGCCGATAGAGATTCGAGTTTTGACTAGATTTTTGAAGACGTCTACAATAGTGTCTGGTTAACTGTTGGAGTCAGATGATCAGTTAGAGAAGGATATGGATTGGGTAATCAAACAGTGTCGTATGAGTTTGTGAATCGGGCTAGTTCTGTTGTTTATCTATTGCAGTTACCACCAGAGTTAGAAAGAGATTTGTGATGTGTTCTGTGTATCTATTCAGAAGTGTGAGCCAGTTTTGTTTCGTGTTATGTTGTTGAAGAGATTGAGTTGAGTTTAAAATGGTCATGCATTGAAGGACCCGTTGAGATCTTAGTGTCAGGTAGCTAATGTGGTGTGGTGAGTTTACCGAGTTGGGGAGTATGTTGTAGTAAGAGAGAGTGTGTGGAGGAGCATGTTTCAGTGGCTCTCCCTGTTCGATAAATTTCGGGGACGAAATTTCCTTAAGTGGGGGAGAGTTGTAACACCCGGGTTTGGGGGCCGGAAGAAAATAATGTTTTAATATTATTCGGGTTCGGTTTTACAATTTAAATAAATTAAATATTGGTTCGGGTTTTGTTTACAAATAAAACAAAGGTGTTGGACCCAATTTCTAAACCAAGCCCAATAGCCATTCATTAATGGCACTTGTGTAAATATTTGGACTTCTAAATTAAAAACCTCTACTTTTGATTTAAAACACAAAATGTTGTCATCTTCTACCTCCCAAAACACCTATCCAACGTGAAACCCCCCCTCCCACCATGGAAGCTTTTATTTCATCTTCTCCATCCTTCATCCTTGATGACTTTTAAAAGGTAATGGTACTTTTGAGTTGTCCTCACCTTCCTCTTTCTCTCAATGTATTTAGTTTTCATAAAAACCCATTGTTTCATGTTTTGAGTTTTTGAACTTTTAAGTTAAAAATTCTAACTTTGTTGTCCAATGTTGAAGCTTTTGAATTCTTATTATTATATGTGTTGTTTGTAGCCCGAATGGTCCAACATATATCATTTCTAATTGGTTTTATTAAGAAATTCGTATTTGGGTTTTGGAGGGGTTTTAGGAGGGTTTAGAAGTGAGTTTTAGGGCTGTTTTATGTTGGAAAATGAGGGCTGATGGTTGTATGATAGTTAGGGGTTGTTTTGGAAGCTATTAGGTGTGTTAAAAGAGTTGGAATCAATGGTTTTCGGCTGTGCAAGGGGGCTGCTCGGGAATGGCTTTTTGGGGGTTGTTCTTGGTTCGAAAAACAAGTGTTTGATGTTTGAATTGTATTCCGGGTTTGCTACATTGTGTTGTGGACTGATTTGAGGTTAATTTACTTGTGTTGAGGCGATTAAAAGCAAGGATTTGCATTGGTAAAGCTTTGGGATCGAATCCGGAAGTGAGGAGGCTAGAGTCGGCTTTGCTTGTTTTGCTTAAAGAAATGAGGTGAGTGGTTAATGTTTTAAATTGATTTCAAAGGTTGGTTCTAGCATGTGGAGGTGGAAATGTTTTCAAGTAATGTTTTGGTTCAAAGATGGTTTTGAAAGAATTTAGATTGGGCTTGAAAAGTCGAATTAAACTCAAGAGTAAGTTGTTGTGAATTGCCTCTTTAATTTCCCCTTTTACCATTTGTTTTTCATTGCTTGAAATGATATTTAGTTATGTATGAAATTCCAATACTTTGGGAAAAAGCATGTTGTCTAATATCGTATCGTTAATCATGTATGATGATAACAATGGTGATGTTGATATGCCTTATAAGGTGTGAGTAAGTTGGTGCATGTTGTGCACGAAAATGGTGAGTAAGACCATTTGTGATGGGTAAGATTCCAAGTAGTAAGTGATGCTTAATTGTGGATTTTGTTACATCTTGTTTTGGTTGTGCATGGTATAGTGAGTACATGTCACATGTTAGTGATTGTATGTTGTGTTGCATGGTTGGTGTCGAACCTCACGTGATGGTTGTCGTTGCTCCGGTGATGTGTAGTCCCGCCGTTAGCGAATGGTATAAGACTCCGGTGATGTGTAGTCCCACCGGTAGTGACTAGTAGAAGAGTACTTTGATGTGTAGTCCCATTGGAAAACTACTAGTCGAAACGGTGATGTGTAGTCCCACCGTGTATGTTTTGGTTATGCTTGTGCATGCCAGGTGTTGCTCATGTTGTATCTCACTATATCATTCCTTTATATCATTCCTTATGCATGCTATGAAGTGTAATGCCATGATAAATGCCTATATTGTTGACCCTTGGTTGAACTCGTATGCTAGTAGAAGGATTAGGTAGTTGGATGATTTGTATGCGTTGACCTTTATTTTAAAGAAAGCTTTGAACCCTGCATTGTCGTAGTTATGTTTTAGAGCTCCGCTCACTAAGCTTTATGCTTACGCTCTCTTTTACCGACAATGCAGATCTTTAGCTTAGAGTTAGCAAGGAGCAAGATGAGGGCGTCCAAGCGTGTGGTAGTTTGCTCAAGTATGGTTTAATTAAATAATGTAGTAGTCTAGCAATGGGAACTGCTACGTGTTTTAGGAGCAAAAACTTGTTGCGTGTAAAATAGTCTATCGCAATTATAGTGCAAGTATACACGACGCAAGTAGTAAAGTGATACGAAGTATCGGATATCGTCTCCACAGGGATTGGGCTAATAGCTTCACCTAAATTCACTGCACGGAATAAAGGAAATAATTATGAGAAGTTGTCACGAATAATAATGTAAAAATGCAAATAAAGGAATTGAGATATCAAGATAGAGAGAATGGGCTGGTATTGAATTGTTCAGTAGTGTAGGTATTGAATTGCTTAGGATATCCAGTTCTGTCGTCGCACCCGTCGCCGACAGCACCTGTCGCGGCGTCTGTCCGTTAGCTGTCGCGGCAGCGAACACTAACTCAGTACTTCAAGCTTGGCAAGAATCCCAGATCTGCCTTGCCCTATCCCTAGGCACAAGTCTGTCGATGATCACGTCTTTGATGATACCTCCCGGCGTGAATCGAAGGATGAACACCGATGTGTATGAATTCTTCTTTAGCCACTTAACCTCGCCCTATCCCTAGGCACGAGATGGTTCAACTATAAACTAGAGAACGCGCTCTTATCTCTTTCGTATACTTAACTCTCCCGATGCTAAGTAAATGGATAACCTCACAATGCTCTCCCGATGCTCTTGCAAGATATTAAAACCAAGATAAAAGAACTTGAAGTTTATTTTATTGAACTTGAAAAATCCTAAAACAAAGCAACCCTTGCAACTACTTTACAAAACAACCCGTAGCCCTAGGGGGTTTTTAGAACATATTGGTGACAGGTAAACGACAGGGTTTTTGGTTTTGGTTATGGGGTAATCGGTTATGCCCTAGGTTTAATCTATGCCCTTATATAAGCTTTGGGCTCAAGTTATCTAAGGTAACAAGGATTACAACTTTAATTAAAAGTAAGATTCTAATAAAGACTAAATCTCTAAAGACTCCTACTTTCCAGCCGCATCCTTGCTTTTAGGGATTTCCTTTCCTTGAGCTTTGGCTTGACATATCTTTTGATCTGGGGCTTGGAAAAATATTCGGCTTCCACACGACAGACGAGCAGATTTTTCTCTATCTATCGAGGTCCACTTCACTTTTCCTCTTCATAAATCTGCTGTCACCATGCTGTCACGACAGGTCCATGACAGGTTCGTCTTCTTCAGCTGCTTGTCCAGTTCAGCCCTCCTGCTTATCTGCCCTGCGCCTGCCTTCAACATCTACTGTGACAGATACCTGCAAAAATAGCCATCTTTCAGTAGAATCCGTGCCTTTTATATAATTGTGATATTTTATTGAAAACTAACCTAAATGCAATGCAATGATGCTTGAATGCAGCAGAAATATGGGTTAAAAAGGGTGTAAATAATAGAACTTTTACACACTCAACACACCCCCAAACTCAAGTTTTTGCTTGCCCTCAAGCAATGAAGACTTAAAAGAAAACTGAAAATTTTTGTGTTGGCCTTCAAACAGTGAACTGTCCCTTACCTGTCGCTCATTCTCTATGGTGGCAGCAACCTGTCGGAAAGGTTAGGATCTGTCCGTAATCTCCCTATAGCTCTCGTGCAGTGTGTGCATGCTTGTGAACAGTTATATGCTAAGATTCTCTTAGTTTCACTAGAATATTCAACTCCTTAACTCGAATTTTTATGCCAAAGTTTATTTTTTTAGAAGGCACATTTTCATGCTTCTTTTTCTTCTATTTTCAGGCTAAGTTTTTCTAGAGCCAGTTTCGGGCACCTCTAGTTAGCTTCCTAGAGCCGGTTTCGGGCACCTCTAGGTTTTTGATTTTCTTTTGCTAAACTTCTTTCCTAGAGCCAGTGTTAGGCACCTCTAGGGGCTATCCAAGTTCTAAGCTTCCTATTCTAGTTTGGCTAAAAGAAATCTAGGCAATATAACAGTCACAAAAGTGTTTAAGTTTTCAGAACTATAGAAAGGCTCTAAACTTTTCCTTAACCTGTCCTAAAGATGCTGCCACGACAGAGCCGTCATGACAGGTAAGTTAACTTCACAGTTTTAAGCCAACAGTTTAAATTTTCTAAATATATATATATATATATATATATTTAAAGAACTTAAAAATAACACAACAATTAGTAAAAAGATATAAAACTCCATTGATGATGGAGGGTTGCCACCCCCAAACCCGAGGGTTGCATTGCCCTCAATGCAAAATGACATGAAAAATAAAAGAAAGAAAAACAAAGTACATCACAAAATATAAAGGCAGGCAGCAGTAAAGGAAAAAAATAAAAACTTAAATTTTTATTCGCTGTCCTCGCTGCTGCTGCTGACGCGGATCTGATGGCGGCGTCTGCGCTGTGGAGGGGGCTGGGCAGGTTCCGGAGCAGGTTGATCAACAGGTTCATCAGCCTGTTGAGGGGCAGGTTCATCGGCAGGTTGAGGGGCAGGTGGCTCCACTAGCCGGACGTCGGAACTGCTGCCGCTGTCCCATGAGCTGGTGGTTGTGATGGCTTTGGACAACCTTCGCTTGTTTGCCACGTGCTTAATACGTTTTACCCGTGTGAAGTCGCTGTCCAAATTCCTCCGGACAAGAGGGCTGTCATCAGTGGCAGCTCGCTTGGTTCCTCGAGGGGAGGTGTCTGCCGGTGGGCTGCCGGCTGCCGTCGGGGCAGGGGATGGTGTGGAAGTGGCAGATTGTGTATGGGGAGAGACAGGTGGTGTGGGGGTAGGGGAGGGGATATTGAAATAATGGGCGGGGAAGGTGGGGAAGAGGACATCCGAAAAATTCAAAGTATTAGTAATAAAATTTACCGTTGCATTTGAGAAGTCACGGATAAAGGTCATCAAACCCATTTGGCGCTCCTCTACCCTCAGGATGGCAGCAAGGATGTGGGCGTTCTGATCTGCCGGAGCGGTGTTGGTGGCAGCTTCTGGGGCAGGTTCGGTGGCAGGTTCATCATCGGAATCAGCAGGAGGGGCGTTTGGGTCGAAGGCGTTGAGGGGCGATACGACTATGACCTCCATGAGGCTGGAGATGTTGTTGTCTGTCCATCCGCTGCCCTTCTTGATTTTGTCGGAGGTCTCCTCTGGTACGGCAGCACAGCGGCAGAGGGCGGTGATGGTGAACGGCAGGCAAAGTCGTGAGTCTGAACGGAAGGCACAATCGAGGATGTTGTCCCTCATATATCTGCCCACATTGATGGGCCTGTCGTGCATAATGGAGTGGATAAGGGCTAGCCGCTGTCGGTTGACTGTCGTATGGTGGGACGAGGGCAGGATACGCTTTTTGATGAAAGCGTTCCATAGTTTTGCCTCAGGGAGTAGCTGCGCCCTATTGACGGAGTTGGGGTTCTTCTTACTGGTGCTCCATGTCGTGCCCGCCTCTGTCAACTCCCTCATGACAGCATCATGTCCAGCAGCGTCGAGGGAGTCCCAAAATTGTTGGTGAGCATCATCATTGGGGCCAAAGAAGAGGCCGAACGTGTGGTTGATGCTGTTGGCGGTGAAGGGAACTGCCACTCCTCGGACGGTGACAGATGTCGTCGTTTTGCTGTCGATGGCCTCATAAAATTCTCGGACCAAAGTATCATTAAGCTCTGTCGGCTGCTCGGAAAAATCCTCCCAAAGTTGTGCTGTTATGGCCTGCATGATGAACGGCCGGAGTCCCATATGGGGGGCATCTCTGTTATAAATGAAGCCACGCTCCTCCCATAGTTCCTTTTTAGCGAACGGGGATGCTGCTGCTGAAGAAGAAGCGGCAGCAGCGTTTTGACGGGTTTGTCTCGATGACATTTTGGTTGCAAGGGCTGAAAAAGAGAGAAAATAGATAAAACTAGAGGAGAATAACAAGAGAGAAAAATCAAAAGTGATGAAAAATGAAAATGGGAAGGGGTTTATATAGCGGTCGAGTAGCTGCCCATTTAATGCCGCAACGGCAGGCGGGAATAATGGGGCGGCAGATTGAATGTAGCGTGTCTGACGCGTCTGACACGCATTTATGCGTCTGCTGTGCGTCTGCCGCACGCTTCTGCGTCTGCAGTGTCAGCCTGTTGACAGCCTGTCAAGTCCGTCTGCGCCGGCAGCTGAAACGACAGGTTATCATAAATGGGCTTTATTGGGCTGGTGGATGGGCGGTGGTCTTGGGCCACTTCTTCTTTCTTACTTGACTCCTTTATTTCCTAAAAACTGAAATTAGAAAAATAAAACATTATTCGAATAAAATAAACCTAATTTCCTAATAAATAATAATAAATAATAAAATAAATAAAAATAAAAATTAGGTTAAATTAGGGATGCCTTGTGGGGCATCACCTAAAGTAACCACTTCCTGTATTCCTGGGGCTTCAGTCCCCTGATAATGCTTGAGGCGTTGTCCATTGACTTTGAATTGGTGCCCGTCCTTTAATGATTGAATTGTAATGGCACCATGGGGAAAAACTTGAACCACTTGGAACGGGCCAGACCATCTAGATTTAAGCTTCCCTGGGAAGAGTTTCAACCTAGAATTAAACAACAACACAAGCTGCCCTGGGCAGAACTGTCGTGGCAGCAACTTCTTGTCATGCCACTTCTTAGTCTTTTCCTTGTAAATCCTTGCATTGTCGTAGGCCATTGTCCGTATTTCATCGATCTCATTCAAATCTAACAGCCTTTTCTGGCCTGCCTTGTCCAAGTCCATGTTTACTGCCTTGATTGCCCAATATGCCTTGTGCTCTATCTCGACAGGCAGGTGACAGGTTTTCCCATAAATCAAACGGTATGGAGACATGCCCAATGGAGTTTTGAAAGCTGTTCTGTATGCCCATAATGCATCATTCAGAAGTAAAAACCAATCTTTCCTAGTTGGTTTAACCATCTTTTCAAGAATGTTCTTCACTTCCCTGTTGGAAATCTCAGCCTGTCCATTGGTCTGTGGGTGGTATGCTGTCGCGATCCTGTGCTTGACACCATATTTCTTCAAGGCGGCAGCAATTACCCTATTGTCAAAATGTCTCCCTTCATCACTGATAATCGCCCTAGGGATGCCAAATCTAGAAAATATGTTTTTGTGCAAAAACTTTTGGACCGTTTTGGCATCATTCTTTTGAGTTGCGATTGCTTCTACCAACTTGGAGACATAGTCCACTGCTAGGAGGATGTAAAGATTTCCACATGAAGATGGAAAAGGTCCCATAAAATCAATCCCCCAAACGTCGAAGATCTCGACTTCTAAAATATTCTGCAGTGGCATCTCGTTTCTCCTCGAGATGTTACCTGTCCACTGGCACCTGTCACAGTTCTTGTAAAAGTCATGTGCATCTTTATACAGTGTCGGCCAGTAGAACCCTGACTGCAGCACCTTGGCAGCAGTTTTGTTGCCTCCTAAGTGTCCTCCATATTGTGAAGCATGACAGTGATGGAGAATGTCTTCTTGCTCTTCTTGTGGTACACACCTCCTTATAACCTGATCTGCGCACATTTTGAAAAGAAGAGGTTCGTCCCAATAATAATGCTTAACATCATTTTGGAACCTCTTCCTGGCTTGATAATTAAGATCAGAAGGAAATATTTCGCTAACTATAAAATTAACGAAATCAGCATACCAGGGAAGGTCAGAAGACTTACCTGCCGCCATGGCTGTCGCGACAGCATTTGCGGCAGCAAAAAGCTGCTCATCTGGGAAGGTCTCCAGTATGTGTGTCTCATCGAATGGTAGACTCTGTCCCTTCTCCAACCTCGACAAGTGATCTGCCACCTGATTTTCTGTCCCCTTTCTGTCTTTGATTTCAAGGTCGAACTCTTGTAATAGCTAGATCCATCGTATCAACCTAGGCTTTGCATCTTTCTTTGCGAACAAGTACTTAAGGGCAGAATGGTCGGTGTGCACTATTACTTTCGTCCCAAGTATGTAAGAACGAAACTTGTCGATGGAGAACACCACAGCTAACAGCTCCTTTTCTGTGGTGATATAGTTCACTTGGGCATCATTCAATGTTTTGTTGGCGTAGTATATGACATGAAACAGCCTGTCCTTGCGCTGCCCAAGTGCTGCCCCGACAGCATAGTCACTAGCATCACACATGATCTCAAATGGTTGTGTCCAGTCTGGTGGCTGTACTATGGGGGCTGTCACTAGCTTTTCCTTCAGAACCTTGAATGCTTCAGTACATTCTTCATTAAAGTCAAAGGGTCGGTTCTGCTCTAAGAGATGACATAGGGGCTTCGTGATTTTTGAGAAATTCGCAATAAATCTCCTATAAAAACCAGCATGCCCTAGAAAACTCCTAATGCCCTTGACTGTGGTTGGCGGCGGCAGCTTCTCAATTACCTCTATTTTGGCCCTGTCGACTTCTATCCCACGACAGCTAATCTTATGGCCAAGGACTATCCCCTCATCCACCATAAAGTGTCATTTTTCCCAATTTAAAACAAGATTAGCTTTTTCACATCTTTCAAGTACCTTTTGTAAGTTGCTGAGGCAGCTCTCAAAATCGTCTCCAAAGACAGAAAAATCATCCATGAAAATCTCAAGGAAATCCTCAACCATGTCGGAGAATATAGCCATCATGCACCTTTGGAAGGTGGCAGGTGCGTTACAGAGTCCAAACGACATCCTCCTAAATGCGTATGTTCCGTAGGGGCAGGTGAAAGTCGTTTTCTCTTGATCCTCTGGTGCAATAGCAATTTGATTGTAACCTGAGTAACCATCAAGAAAACAATAGTAAGGTTTACCCGCTAATCTATCAAGCATTTGATCAATAAAGGGTAAAGGAAAGTGGTCTTTTCGGGTAGCTTTGTTAAGCTTCCGATAGTCCATACAAACCCTCCAACCGGTCACAGTCCTGGTTGGGATTAACTCATTGTTTTCGTTGGTTATCACGGTCATGCCTCCTTTCTTGGGAACACATTGCACCGGGCTTACCCATTTGCTGTCGGAGATGGCGTAAATAATACCAGCATCTAACCATTTAATGATCTCCTTACGCACTACCTCCTTCATCGCATGGTTTAACCGCCTTTGGGCATCTATAGTCGGCTTATGATCTTCCTCAAGGAGGATTTTGTGCATGCATAACGCCGGACTAATGCCTTGAATGTCTGCTATCGTCCATCCAATCGCCTTCTTGTGCTGCCTTAACATGTCGATCAGCTGTCGTTCCTGTTCCTGCGGCAGCTTAGCAGAGATGATTACGGGCAGTGTGTCATCACAACCAAGATAAGCATATTTAAGCTGCCCTAGCAGGGGCTTAAGTTCTAAGACAGGTGGTTCAACAGTAGATGGCTTTTGGATTAAATGGTTATCCGAAGTGTAATTCAAAGGTTCGAATAACTTACCTGGACGATGGTCTAACCAGCCTACCTCCTCATGACCTTCAGTATCAGATGTATCGGATTCAGAGGAGTAGCTGTCGTCGGTGCTGTCGTCATTGCTGTCGTGACAGGTCTGTAGATGGCTGTCGCAGCAGTGACCAAATTTTATATCGCGGCAGCCCGACCTGATGCAGGGTTGATCAAAGGTCACCTCAATGATGGCCTTGCATTCCTCATCCACATCAGCATGTTTCATCGCTTGGAGAACATTCAACTTAATTTCTTGATCGTTCACGCGCATGGTGAGTTCTCCTTTCTCCACATCAATCAATGATCTGCCCGTGGCTAAGAAGGGTCGCCCAAGGATGACTGGTGCGTTCTCATCTGCCTCACAATCTAAAATAAGAAAGTCAGCAGGAAATATAAGCTTATCCACTCTTACCAAAATATCTTCAATTTTTCCCTCGGGGTGAACGTAAGAGCGGTCGGCTAGCTGTAGGGTAACTGTCGTGGGCCGCGCCTTGCCAATACCTAGTTTCTGAAAAACATATTTGGGCATTAGATTAACACTAGCACCAAGATCACATAATGCCTTACCCACAAATCTGTCGCCAATTACGCAAGGTATGATGAAGCTCCCCGGATCCTTCTTTTTCTGGGGTGGCTGCCGATGAAGAATACTCATGCATCCTTCTTGCATCCTTACCGTTTCAAATTCCCCAAGTTTAGATTTTTTCGACATAACATCCTTGAGAAATTTAGCATAACCGGGCATCTCCCTAACAGCATCTAACAACGGAATATTGATATGAACCTGTTTAAAAATATCATAAATCTTTTTAAGTTGAGATTCATGCTTAGCTTGCTGTATCCGTTGCGGAAAAGGTGGTGGAGGACGGTAATCAGCAATGCGTCCTTCCCACTGCATGCGAATCTGAGGACGATAATCTTCTTTTTTCTCCTCTGTCGCTTTTGCTGTCGTGACAGGCTCATCGGCAGCAGTTTGTTTATCACCTGTCGGGGCAGCTTCCTCGGCAGGTTTATCCAAGGCAGGTTCTTTTTTTGTTTTAGCTTCTTTTTCCGGCCCTGGTAACTTTTTCCCACTCCTAGTAGTAATTGCCTTACATTGCTCATGTGGGGGCGGTCTAGCATTTTCAGTATTGCTAGGGAATCCTCCATTCTGCCGTGGCTTAATATGCTGCGACACCTGACCCATTTGTGTCTCTAGGGATTTCAAGGTAGCCTCATGATTTGTCATTCTCATCTTGGTTTCATCCATAAAGTCTTCCGTCTTCTTGACAAACTTATTAATGTTCTCCATATACGTACCAGTCTGAGACATAAAGGTGGCCAGAGTCTGCTCCAATATACTACTCGTGGCAGGTGGTGGCTGCTGTTGTTGCTGAGGTGGCAGGTTCTGCGGCAGATGCTGTCGCGTCAACAATCTAGGACCCCCTGATTCGGATTATGCGCTTGTGGATTCAGGGCGTTGTTGGGGTTACTCCAGGAGAATTTGGGATCCTTCCTCCAATTAGGGTTGTAGTTGTTGGAATTATAGTTCGACTTGTGATTTCCAACATATTTTCCCTCTTCTATATTTATGGGGCACTCATCCCTACTATGATTTCCCTCACAAGTAGCACAAACTTCCTCGACAGCAAATCCTTGTAATTCATCATCATTCAATAACTTTTTCATTGCTTTAGTAAGGAATGCTACATGTGATTTCATAGTGCTGTCGGCCTCATAGTCCTTGACAGCAAGTACCCGTTTACCTCCTCTTCTAGCGGTTGGAAACTGCTCCTCATTCTTAGCTAGATGTTTCAAAACTTGTAGGGCCTCGTCCGGATCTTTATCCAATAATAGTCCATTTGCTGCAGAATCAATTCAAATGCGAGTTTGTAAGTTAGCAGCATTATAAAACTTAGTTACCTGATTCCAGACGGGGAATCCATGCATTGGGCAGTTTCGAAGAAGAGTTGTGAATCTGTCCCAGGCCTCGTGCATTGGCTCGTCATCTTCCTGTTGAAAAGTAGCAATTTCATTACGTAATCGCTCAGCTAAATGTGAAGGATTAAAACGAGACAAAAATTCACGAGTTAAATCTGCCCAAGTCATAATAGAACCCGGTGTAAGTTTATTCCACCAAGTTTTAGCTCTGTCCCTCAATGAATGGGGAAATAACCGAAGCCTCAGTATCTCCGGACTAACTCCTGGCAGTCTAAACGAACCACAGATTTCCTGGAACGTTTTGAGATGCTCCCTAGCATCTTCTGTCGCAGAACCACTAAACTGCCCGGCGTTGTTGATCATACTAAACATGACAGGTTTAAGTTCGAAGTTGTCAACATCAATATCTGGCAGCGTGGTCTCCAGTTCTACATGATCGTTCAGCATGTAGTCACGACATGACCGTCTTCCACCTGCCGCGGGCGGATCACCGACAGGCGGTATAATTCCATCACCGGCAGGCTGATTACGGGCCATCTGCTCTAGCTGTTCCTCAAGGTACTCGTTCCGGTCTAAGAGGTGGCGAATCTGTTTCTTAAGATTAAAGGAACGTTCGATCTCTGGATCTAATTTATACTCAGGATCTTCACCTCTTTTCGATCTGCGCATAAACAGGAAAACCTTGTGAAAAGCAGGAGTTTAAAACACTAAAGAAAAATTAAAGAAAAATAAAAATAAAAACAAAAACGAAAATAAAAACAAAAAGTGCAAGGAAAGAAAGGTGTAGTTATGTTGCCAATCCCCGGCAACGGCGCCAAAAACTTGTTGCGTGTAAAATAGTCTATCGCAATTATAGTGCAAGTATACACGACGCAAGTAGTAAAGTGATACGAAGTATCGGATATCGTCTCCACAGGGATTGGGCTAATAGCTTCACCTAAATTCACTGCACGAAATAAAGGAAATAATTATGAGAAGTTGTCACGAATAATAATGTAAAAATGCAAATAAAGGAATTGAGATATCAAGATAGAGAGAATGGGCTGGTATTGAATTGTTCAGTAGTGTAGGTATTGAATTGCTTAGGATCTCCAGTTCTGTCGTCGCACCCGTCGCCGACAGCACCTGTCGCGGCGTCTGTCCGTTAGCTGTCGCGGCAGCGAACACTAACTCAGTACTTCAAGCTTGGCAAGAATCCCAGATCTGCCTTGCCCTATCCCTAGGCACAAGTCTGTCGATGATCACGTCTTTGATGATACCTCCCGGCGTGAATCGAAGGATGAACACCGATGTGTATGAATTCTTCTTTAGCCACTTAACCTCGCCCTATCCCTAGGCACGAGATGGTTCAACTATAAACTAGAGAACGCGCTCTTATCTCTTTCGTATACTTAACTCTCCCGATGCTAAGTAAATGGATAACCTCACAATGCTCTCCCGATGCTCTTGCAAGATATTAAAACCAAGATAAAAGAACTTGAAGTTTATTTTATTGAACTTGAAAAATCCTAAAACAAAGCAACCCTTGCAACTACTTTACAAAACAACCCGTAGCCCTATGGGGTTTTTAGAACATATTGGTGACAGGTAAACGGCAGGGTTTTTGGTTTTGGTTATGGAGTAATCGGTTATGCCCTAGGTTTAATCTATGCCCTTATATAAGCTTTGGGCTCAAGTTATCTAAGGTAACAAGGATTACAACTTTAATTAAAAGTAAGATTCTAATAAAGACTAAATCTCTAAAGACTCCTACTTTCCAGCCGCATCCTTGCTTTTAGGGATTTCCTTTCCTTGAGCTTTGGCTTGACATATCTTTTGATCCGGGGCTTGGAAAAATATTCGGCTTCCACACGACAGACGAGCAGATTTTTCTCTATCTATCGAGGTCCACTTCACTTTTCCTCTTCATAAATCTGCTGTCACCATGCTGTCACGACAGGTCCATGACAGGTTCGTCTTCTTCAGCTGCTTGTCCAGTTCAGCCCTCCTGCTTATCTGCCCTGCGCCTGCCTTCAACATCTACTGTGACAGATACCTGCAAAAATAGTCATCTTTCAGTAGAATCCGTGCCTTTTATATAATTGTGATATTTTATTGAAAACTAACCTAAATGCAATGCAATGATGCTTGAATGCAGCAGAAATATGGGTTAAAAAGGGTGTAAATAATAGAACTTTTACACACTCAACAGAGCAAGATGAGGGCGTCCAAGCGTGTGGTAGTTTGCTCAAGTATGGTTTAATTAAATAATGTAGTAGTCTAGCAATGGGAACTACTACGTGTTTTAGGAGCTTGTATCTAGACTCCTTTGTGTTGGCTTTATGATGTTAATGTCTTAATATGTATGTCATGGGTCTAAGTATGCCTTTTAAAGGATTAAGGTTGTTTTGATGGTATGTTCTTTGTGATACTTTCTTAATGCATTATATACCATGTAGGTATGATCGTTCATATTCATGCCTTGAGTAGGTTGAGGTACGTTTAATTTAAGACGTATGCCTCTAGACTTGGTGGTTGGTGTTGTGTGCTTTTAGCGTTTTTAAGCTCATATGTATGGCTATGTATGATTCTATTGTGTTTGTATCATTGAAAGTCTTTATAATGAAGCAAAATATGCTCCCCTGCATCAAGGTTTCGAAACTAGGGGTAAAGTTTTACTCTAATACACTCGGCTAACCCACATGTCCTAGGTTTCGAAACCTTCCCAAGGTTTCGAAACTTTTGGTGAAAAATGGGTTCCAGGGGTCACTGCCAGCCAAAGTTTCGAAACCCATGGGTAAGGTTTCGAAACCTTCATTCAGAAATGCCCTATTTGACCCTTGTGGGCCTGTTTAAAGAGAAAAACATATAGGTACTAAGATGCCTTTAGTCAAGCTTAAAATTGGGATGTTTGAATGTGGTTTGGGGGTTTAAATGTTGTTTCGTGTGTTATGTTCCGCGTGTTGTGGATGAGAATAGAACGTGTCGATACCCTTGACTGTTTTGTATGGCCGTGGTATGAATGTGTTTTTCCCTTGAATGTTTTCCGCTGTTGTGAATCACTTAGGACTTAATGTTCCTCTAGACAAGATTAATATAAAAAGAAAAAAAAATTAGGGTTGCAAACCGAGGGGAACCTTTATGGGTTTCACTCGGTTTTCCCCGTGTGGCCCACTCGGACCGGTCATCCGGCCAGACCGGGACGAGGGGGTTACATAAATGACCTCCGTTAGTAATGATATTTCACAAGCTAATAATTAGTAAGTTTAATTTCAGTATGGTAACACGAATTCAGACAAGGACCCCTAATTTGTAAAAATTACAATTTAGTCCCTAAGTTCAAAAAAGTTAAAAATTGATCCCAATTTGAGTAAGTTGATAATAAGTTAATGTGTTAAGTCTTAAAAGAGATTAATAAAATACTCTGAAACGATTTTTGAACTCTGAAATAAGTTCCAATCTCTAAATATGTTTTCCGATAACACTGTCCGACCTGATTCTCTACCAGGCCGGGAAGGGGGTGTTACACGCCATACCATTATATTCGGTGCCCTTTTAAGTTTAAGTTAAGGAATTGGTTCATAGATGATATATCTCAAGCGGATAGGGAAGTAAAAAGCTGACATGATCTACAAATCTAACTGAAACCGACTTGAGTTAGAACTGCTTGTGACTTGAGGTGGTGGTGATCTGAAATCGATTCGAGTCTGAACTGGTGTTGACCTGAACTCGAGTTGGACCTAGAACTTTTGGATCTGAACTCGACCTGCACCCGACCTGAGAATGACCTGAACCTGAATTGAACCTGATAATGTGATAATTGAACCCGACCTGCATCCGACTTGATATGAACCTGAACCGAGATTAACCTGGTAAATAACTGATATTACCCGACCTATTATCAACCTGATCAGTAATTGACTCAACCTGTAAATGACCTGAATTGTTATTGAACTGATATGATATTTAGCTGGCTTGGTATTTATCTGACTTGTAATAACTAATAAGTTACAATTGATTAATTTGTTATATTATGAATTTATTATATTATAGTGTGACAAAATGAATCTTCACAATTTAAGGTACATGATTAACTCTGATCATTAAATTAATATGTTTGCTTTTTTATATTTATAAATTATAGTATATAAAAATATTTAAAAGTTTTATTAAATATCTAAATGTTGTCAACATAATTCCTTAAGCTTTATGATTTATGGTTTAATATTAACAATTTATGGTTTAGTTTAGTGTTATTAGTTTATGAGATTAATTCTGATTCTTTAAGATTTATGGTTTAGTTTAGTGTTTAGTTTATGGTAATTGGTTTATATGATTAACTTGGATTCCTTAAAGTTCAGGGTTTAGTATCAATGGATAATGATTTAGCTTATGGTTATTGGTTTATGAGATTAATTTTGATTCTTTAAGGTTTATGGTTTTGAGTTTAGTATTAATGGCTGATGGTTTAGTATAGGGTTATTGATTTACGAGATTAATTCTGATTCAACTTGATAATTTTTTTTGCTCAACTTGATAATTTATGCATTTGAATTTGACTAAATATTTAAATCAAAGCTTCATGTGTACAATGAAATTAAATTAAAATTTCAACTTTCATGTGTACAATTACATATTTACATCCAAATAAAAAATTTGTGTATAATTATAGGGTAATCTTCACTAGTGGTCCCTTTTGTTTAGGGTGTGTTCTATTTTGGTCACTAGAATTCAAAAAAGATTATTCTAGTCACTTACGTTTAGAATCGTTTCTAATTTGGTTCCTTGGCCATTAGTTTTCGTTACTTAAAAAAATTAGTTTCTAATTTAACCTCCAAACTTTCAAAATTTTATTTTTTACCATCTTCTCCCAAAATTATAAAACCAAAACCCTAGAAAATTAAACCAATAGTTATAACTCAACACTACAACCATTCCCCCAAAATTAAAAGCATCGACTTTCATTTCAAATGGAATCCTCACCTGCTGTCCAGCCTTGACAAAAACTAGAGAACGCAAAAAAAAATATTAGGAGATTCTTAGAGAAAAGTCCAGCTCCTTTAATCTCCCATGCATAATCTTCCGTAGTTATGCTAGGATTGTGGTTGATCTGATTAATTAATGAAGAAGGTTTGAAGATAAGTTAAAATATGAAACCAAAGGAAGTTAGAGACAATCTAAAGAACATAATTTAGAGCGGACAATTTTCGCTTCTGGTACTAAAAGACAACCATGACCGATATATCTTTCTTTCAGATTCATTTATCATGTAAGTTAAGTGGGAACAAATTCCAGGACAATGCAAGATGATCTCCTTTTATATCAGACCATATTAAATGTAGTCCCATGCTTGCATGTAATTTTAGGAAACCGATTCCAGAGGCAAGCAAGATGCTCTTTGGTTTATTTCTGACTACTTACTAGTGTCTGAAAAATGTTTTACAATTCCGATAGTGTTTGGAAGCTGACACTTATAATCTTGGGAGAATGAGTTGTAGTGTTGGATTATAGACTTATAGTCATTAATTTAATTTTCTGGGTTTTAGTTTTATAATTTTTGGGAAGATAGTGAAAAATAAAATTTTAAAAGTTTGAGGGTTAAATTAGAAACTATTTTTTTAAGTAACGAAGACTAACGGCCAAGAGACCAAAATAGAAACGATTCTAAACGTAAGTGATCAGAATAATCTTTTTTGAATTTTAGTGACCAAAATAGAACACACCCTAAACGAAAAGGATCACTGGTGAAGATTACCCATAATTATATTAAATTAAAATTTATATGGTATAATAATAACTTTCGAATTGAATTAACTTATTAAACTTAGGATCTAATTGAGCTAAATTAAAACTTAGAAGCATAAATTACAGACATAATTAAAAGAATTCTAAAACTAAATGTGGAATTTTAATTAAATTAATTTAAGTTATGACTCAATTGGATTAAATTAAACCTAAAAGTGAAAGTTTGAGACTTAAATGAAAAACATTTAAAGTTGGAAGGGCTAAAAAATAATTTATCCTAATTCCCCATGCGGGTGGGAAACTTTCTCTCACACCGTTTTAGTTTAATTAAAATGATAAAAAAAATAAATTGATAGGGGGAAGGCCAAAAATTTGGAGGGAATTAAGCCCCTAATTTTTAGGTTCTTTCCCCTCAAAATCCAAATGAAATCTTTTTAAATTTGATTTAATAATTAATTACCCATTTGGCATTTGCCTCCTAATTTTTTGCTTGGTGATTAATTGCCTTTGAGGTTCTCAATTATTTAAAATTTTCATTTTAGTTCTAACATTCACTTTTAAATTTTAGTTTAATTCAATTTAGTCATAATTATATATATATATATATATATATTAAATTGTAAAATATTTCGGCATCCTAAGGGATATTCTGGTTCATATTAATCCCTAAAATTTTATTTTTATCTGAACTTTACCCACAATTACAATACCGAAGTCTATTTATACATGGTAAGACCCAACTTGAACTTCAACCGAAATCGATATTCCCCGACCTTAATTTTATCCGTCAACGACGTGACCCGACCAGAACGTGGCCCGACCTAAAGTTCATCCGAACCTGAATTAACCCGTTAATTAACTGATTCGGACCGAACCGTTTTGGCCTGAACTGAAACTTACCTGACCCGAATCCGAACTCAATCTGATTTGAAATCAACCTGATAATGACCTGAATTTGAGTCCACCTGAACCCGACCTGATCTGAATCGAATCATTAAATTGACCTGACATAATCTGTATCTGACATGACCTGTCATGTCAAGTCATCGGACTCTCGGATCAAACCAAATTCTAACTCGAGCAGTTTTTACATCCCTAGTTTCAAAGCCCGCTTAAGTCGAGCAACATCCAGGTTTCTTCATGGCTGACACATCGTCATGTGATCCGACGTCGATTGTCTTGCCTTTCGGTAGAGCTGCCAGGTTTCCTCCAACTTCAAGAGCTTTCTTCTTTACAACATGATAAATCTGGGTCAGCACTTCAGCGAATGCATTCTCCACATTGACAGACTCGAGTGCAGATGTTTCCATGAAATAAATGTTCTCATTCTCGGCAAAAGCTTTGCCGTCTTCGGTTGAAACTGCTCGCAAGTGATGCAGGTCCGCCTTGTTTCCGACCAGCATAATCACGATGTTGGCATCAGTGTGATCTCTGAGTTCCTTCAGCCACCTCCGTACGCTTTCAAACGTAACACTACGGGTCACGTCATA
Organism: Hibiscus tridactylites; assembly: GCA_958450335.1. NCBI lineage: Eukaryota > Viridiplantae > Streptophyta > Magnoliopsida > Malvales > Malvaceae > Hibiscus > Hibiscus tridactylites. Next base: position 92,688,979 of record OY288270.1, on the reverse strand, counting down.
GACTAGTAAAGCACCAACAACACCACGGTAATATGCACTGGTTATGGCACGATACCTTCACCAAAAGGAAAAAGATAGATCATAATTCATTCATTTGTAGGAACTAAACACCATTAATTTCTCATTTTGCAAGAAACCAACATCGAGAGAACAAACATAAATACCTTTCTTGTCCAGCAGTGTCCCAAACCTGAGCTTTAATAACCTTATCATTGATTTGAACATTACGAGTTGCAAACTCAACCCCAATAGTACACCTAGACTCAAGGCTGAACTCGTTCTTTTTAAATCTAGTCAAAAGGTTGGATTTCCCAACACCAGAGTCACTGATCAAAACAAGCTTAAAGAAGTAATCATAGTCTTCAACATCACCTTTGTAATATGAATATCCCATTTCTCTCTTTGTTTGCCTCTTTCTTTCTTGTTCACTTTATTTTGTCGTCCAATGTTGTCTTTAATTGAGAACAAAGTATTTAAAAAGGAAAAACAAAAACAAGAACAACAAGAAGGAATGCTCTTTGGTTGGTTGTTATGTGGGTAAATCACTTGTTAAAGTTGGCATTTTGTTGTCGTTGGGATTCTGGGTTTTGGACAGGGCTGAAGAACAAAGCAGCAGCGAAACGGTTGAAGCAAATGCCTAATATTAATAACATCTATCTTGGTGATGTTGTTTGCATCTTGGCTTTTACAAATTAAGCACTTAAAAAACATTTATTGGGGAAAACTCCCTCTAACTTCTTTGGGTGGTTTCAGAAGTTGAAAAGGATGGTACCAAAAGATTCCTCGGTTGTTGTATATAAACTGTTTGAAGATTGGATAGTTCAAAATGCAATGAATCTTCTTGACAGTTCTAGTTCGAGTAAAGAGGAACAAAAATTCTCTGGTTATCTTTTGGTGTATTCTATTTATTTTTCAACATTAAAAAATTAAACTCTACCTCTTAAATTTTAAACCCTAAAAAATAAACTATAAACCTTAAAATCTAACTCTAAATCACAATTTTAAAACCTAAGTCTTATTTTTTAGAGTTAGGGCATAGAGAGGGGCATAAAAAGGACAAATGATTTCTATTCGAGTTTAGAATTAGGGTGCACATATGTATGCTCCAATTTTAAAAATATGGTTTATGATTAGGGTTTAGAGTTTATGATTATTGATTAAGAAAGAAAAAACTAATATTTTTGCTCGTTTCAAAGCTATGAATTTGAGGCGAAAAAATATTGGTGGTCTGCCTGAACAGAAAATATAACAATTTAATTCACCGAAGTTCTTCATCTTTAATCGTTTCCCCTAAAAATATACATTTGTATTAATCCTACGGAATACAGGTCATTTTAGTAAAAATAAAGATAAATATATCAGGAGGAAACCAATCATATATAGTATAAACTAAAAGACTAGATATATGTAAATATAATATATATTATATATTTTATTTTAATATATATAATATTTGGTTTAGGATATTTACTCAGGGTCGAAATTTTGATTTGGTTAAAAAAATCCTAAACGGGCCTATGCTTACTTAATATATGTAAATTAATCGATAACCGAAACTTGAAACTAAATTAACCGATAACCGAAATTTTAAAAAAAAATTAATTATTAATCAATCAAACTTCAATTTACCAGAACAACTAATCGAAAAAAAACTTCGATTCCGCAAGTTCTTTTGGCACACCCCAAAGGGGTACTTTATTCTTTACTTTTGGTGTTTTTTTTGAAATTGAATCCATTAATTTTATTAAACAAAGAAATATTCGAAATTACAATGAAAATTTAATATTGAGTAAACAAACACCTAAATCCAGACACAAACCCAGAAAACCAAATTACCGGCTCTAGATCATAAGTAGACCATACAAGAAACAGGTAAGAACCTAATCCAAAGACTCGAAACAAAAGACGGATACAAACATCCCCAAATCGACGATGATGGGTAAAACCATCAACAAACAACATTGACAAATGCATATTACAATGAACGTACGTTAACAATAAGGTCATTACCACAACTCAATTGCGGATAAAAATTATCTGCCCCTTTTCGGTGCCCCTACTTATGCACAAACACTAAAAAACACTACAAAATTAAATTTCAAGCCCTAACCCTAAATTCTAAATCCTAAAACGTACACCATATACCCTAAAAGATACACCCTACCTTAAATTCTCTAAGCCATAACCATAAACCATAACCTAAAACCTTAAACTCTAAATTATAAACCTAATTTTGAGCATAGGGGCATAAGTAAGGACACTGAAAAGGAACATAGGATTTCCATCCCTTAATTGGGAATAAACGGTAGATCTACTGCTTTTGGTGTTTTTTTAGGCTTAATACCCAAATAGGTGCCCAAACTATGCTTGTGGATCACTTTTGGTGCCTAAACTATTTTTAGCTCTAAATAGGTGCCTAAAGTTTCAATTTTGGTCATTTTAAGTGCCTAACCGTTAATAAAAAACCGTTAGCCAATTAAATTGTGACAAGTTGCATGTTTTTAATTTTTAATTTCTTATAATTAATTTTTAAATAAAATTCAAAATTCGATTTTCTAAAAAAATTAACGGTTTTAAATCTTTACAAAATAGTCCCAAATCCCTAACCTAAAACCCCAAATCCCCAAATTACCATTGTTGTCGCCATTTACTACCTCACCAGAGGCCACCACTACCGCCACCAAACCACCACGATCATTTCCCCCAACCACCCATCGCCGATAACCGACGATAGGTGTGCCGACGACTTCCTTTCGCGATTTTGGCTTCTTTCGATGTTAGGAAGCCGATCGACACACCTACCTCCGTTTACTGGCGATGTGTGGTTGGGGAAACGATCTTAGTAGTCTGGCGGCAAATATGGGGGCAGCGGCGAAACCATTAGCGGCGGGTTCGGCCGGGGAAGTTAGGGATTTCAAATTTGGGGCCATTTTGTGAGTTTTCAGAAATTTAGGGTTTTTTTAAAAAAAATAAAATAAAAAATAAATAAAATAAAAAAATTATTTTTTTTATAAAAAAATAACGGTAGTTAACGGTTAGGCACCTAAAATGACTAAAATTGAAACTTTAGGCACTTATTTAGAGCTAAAATATTTTAAGTACCAAAAGTGATCTACAAGCATAGTTTGGGTATTAAGCCTTTTTTTAAACAAGTAACACGTAGAACTGCATTTTAATTTTATCATAAAAAGCGTAATGGAAAAACAATCCAAGAACAGTAAATAACAAAGGTCTAAAATACAAAGGAAACTCATAAACCCACAAAAATACATTTATGAGAAAGGAACCCAAGCAGCAACGAAAAGCATTTCAAACCGGTGGAAGACACCTCAAGCAAGAGAGTGACGTCGAGGTCAAGATCAACAAAGGGTCCACTAGATCCATGCAAACCAACGTCGGAATCGTGGAAAAAGGAGCCGAACACTTGTGCAACAAATCGCAGACACGCCGAAAAAATAGATCGAAACACAAAGCTGACAGAACCCACCCAATTGTAAAATTAATTTGTATTCGCCAGACCATTATATTCTTTGCCGCATGCTTCTACTCCATCGGTTTCCTCGACAGTGACACCCTCTGTTTCTTTCTCTAGCCCTGGATCTTTGCCGACGCCTAATGTCTCCTCTTCTCAGTTTCTTTCTACTTCGACTGTTGCTTTCCCAAGAGAAGCGTCTTGGTTTCCTGACTCGGGGGCCACTCACCATGTAACCAATGATCGTTCCAATATGCAATCGGAGGCCGTTTACTCAGGTAATAAATCCTTACTTATGGGTAATGGAGAAGCGGTTCTGATAACTCATATTGGTAATGGTTCCTTGTCCACTAATTCTAAACCTTTACGTTTACAAAATTTGTTACATGTTCCTAATATTCAGAAAAATATTTTGTCTATTTCTTAGTTGACTCAAGATAATAATATTTTTCTTGAGTTTCATCCTCGTGAGTGTTTTGTGAAGGATTCTCAGACACATGTTACGCTGCTGGAAGGGAAGCGCACTCCTGAGGGTCTTTATGAGCTACAGTCTCCTGCTTCATCAGACAGATGTTCTCACTCTGGGTAGGGTCTACTTTTGAATGTGGCAAAAAGCTCCGATTCTCTTTTTTAGTGGCACAAGCGTCTTGGTCATCCTTCCTTATCGATTCTGAAGGTTGCTCTGAATAATGGTAGTATAGTTGTAAGTAATAGTGACTTGCCGAATGTATGTTCTTCATGTTTACAAGGGAAAGCACATAAGCTCCCTTTTTCTTTGTCTTCCAATACATATGATAAACCTTTTCAACTTGTCGTTTCAGATGTGTGGGGACCTGCGTCTATAGCGTTTGGGGGTTTTCTGTACTATGACTCGTTTACTGATGTGTTTAGTAGACATACGTGGCTCTACTTACTCAAACGTAAGTCTGAGGTTTTTCAGTGTTTTGTTGAGTTTTATAAACTTGTTGAGGTGTCCTTTTGGTGTAAAATTCAAGCCCTTCAAACGGATGGTGGTGGAAAGTATCAAGCTCTTGCTAAATGGTTGGCTTCACATAGAGTGCAACATAGGCTTTCTTGTCCAAGTACCTCAGAACAAAATGGTAAGGCTGAGAGGAAACATCGGCATATTGTCGAGATGGGGCTGACTTTACTTTCTCAAGCGTCTTTGCCTTTAAGATTTTGGAGTTATGCCTTTGTAACATCCGTTTTCTTTATAAATAAATTGCCTACACCAGTTTTGCATAATAAGGCACCTTGTCAAGTCCTTTTTGGCCATGATCCAGATTATTCATTTCTCAAGGTGTTTGGTTGTGCTTGTTATCCCCATTTACAGCGTTTTAATACACATAAGTTGGAGTTTCGGTCTAGATAGTGTACTTTTCTTGGGTATTGTACTTCTCATAAAGGGTATAAGTGTCTGGATGACAGTGGTAAGGTATTTATCTCTCGTCATGTTATTTTTGATGAGTCATTTTTCGTTTGCTGACAAAGTTGGGTCTGTCAAAGAGGTAAATGATGTTTTCAGTTCCTTTGGAGTTCCATTAGTATTATCAGACTTTGAAAATGGTCGAACGAGTGGTTTTCACTCTTCTAATTTGGTTAATACAGTATCTCAGAATGGTTTGAGTTCTTCTACAACGCAAGGTGCTTCTACTGGAAATGTTCCAACACCAGCTACTTCTAAACAAGGCTCTCCAACATCAACTGCTTCTGGAAGAGGTTTTCCAACACCAGTTATCCCTGAAGGAGGTTCTCCAAGTCCAGTTCCAGTTGCACCTGAAAGGTCCTCTCCAGTTTCAGTACCAGTTATTTTTGAAGGTGGTTCTCCAATTCCAACTCGAGTTGAATCTGAAGGATGTTCTCCATCTTCAGCACCACCAGTTACTCATGAAGGAGGTTCTCCATCTTCAGCACCACCAGTTACTCATGAAGTAGGTTCTCCATTCACAGTTCCAGTTGAACCTCAAAAGTGTTCTCCACATCCAGTCCATGTTTTTCCACTGATTCTACTTTGCAAGGTATTTCTTCTCCAATACCAGTGGGTCCTCCTTCTTCACTGGCTCCTCCAGGATTTTCTCCTACAGTGCCAACTTCTTTAGGAGGTAATTATTCTTCCTCTTATGTGTCACCCGGTTTGGTTTCTGGTCAAAACGATCAGTGTGGTGATAATGGCAATCCTGATTTAGAAATTTTACGTCCTTTGAATATTGTGGAGAATGTTCATCCTATGGTGTCTAGGGGAAAGAATGGAATTCGTAAACCTAAGGCATATCTTGCTTCATCCAGTAAGTTAGTTGACAATATGCCTGTAGAGCCTCTGACCATTGAAGAAGTTATGCATAGTAATGAATGGAGGGCAACAACTCAAACTGAGTTTGATGCCCTTGTCAGAAATAATACCTGGACTTTGGTAGAATTACCACCTAATAGGAGAGCATTAGGTTGTAAGTGGATTTTTAAACTGAAAAAGAATGTTGATTGGTCTGTTACTAGGTATAAGGCTCGGTTAGTAGCCAAAGGTTATTTACAGCAACCTGGTTGTGATTATAATGAGACATTTAGTCCTGTAGTCAAACCAACTACCATACGAATCATCTTGCCTATAACAGTTACTAAGAAGTGGATTTTAAGGCAAGTTGATATTAACAATGCTTTTTTAAATGGGGATTTGATTGAGGAAGTGTACATGATACAACCTCCTAGATATGAACATGGAGATAAGAGAAATGTAGCGTGTCGGTTTAATAAGGCTATTTATGGACTTAAACATGCTCCGAGAACATGGTTTGAGAAATTGAGGACATACTTGCTGTCTGTAGGATTTTCCTTGTCGAAATCTGATGCGTCTTTGTTTATTAAAAAAGGCAGTGGCAGTGTTATCTACCTTCTTGTCTATGTATATGACATTGTTGTCACTGGGAGTGATCCATAACAAATTCAAAATATAGTTGCTAAGCTTGACAAAGTTTTTTCGTTGAAAGATCTTGGTTTGCTAAAGTATTTTCTTGGAATTCAGGTTGGCTACACTCCCATTGGTCTTTTTTTCATCAAAGGAAATATATTAGTGAGTTGTTGCAGTGGAGTGGTTTTGACTCGGCTAAAGGGTTGCCCACTCCGATGGTGTCCAGCTGTAAACTTTCTTCTTGAACAGGGAGTCCCCTCATGAATGCTACAGAGTATCGTAGCATTGTTGGGGATCTTCAATATATTGTGATCACTAGGCATGATATAGGTTTTGCTGTGAATCGGGTATCTTCAAGGCACACTTGAGTATGGCCTGAGGTTTGTCAGCTCCTCTCGCTTGTCCATAACAGTGTTTGCAGACGCTGATTGGGGGTCCGATGTTGATGACGAATGGTCTACCACTGGGTTCTGTCTTTACTTTGGTGGAAATCTTATATCTTGGGTCTCACGAAAACAACAAGTAGTGTCTCGCTCTACTGCTGAAGCCTAGTATCGTAGTGTAGCCTGTGCTGTAACAGAAATTGTGTGGCTTCAATCTTTGCTCAGCGAGCTTGGAGTTGAATCTGATGGTAAGCCAACTTTGTGGTGTGATAATTCCACTGCGGTTGCTATGTCATCAAATCCTATTCTACATTCAAAGTTTAAACATGTAGAATTTGATTTGTATTTTGTAAGGACTTCTAAAACCATTCGCACTCACCGATTACGTTTCGCTTGCTTACCTAAACGATATCTAAGCTCTCGGAACTTCCGGATCAACACCAAAGGCGTCCGAAGATGTCTCCCCTGTTTATTACACATAAGAGTAGAGGATTAATGCATCATCATGCATTGATATCACCAGCCACTGAAACAAACTCGCTGCTCTACTCAAAAATACCATTTCGGCTACCCAAAACAACCGAAATCATCTCCAAACTTTCCCAAAACAAAGCCCAGCCAAGATCTATTAATTCTAATCATTTCTAAACCTCAATCAACACCAAAAATCACCATAAACACGTCCTTATATCTCCAGCAACAACAGAACACCAATAACACTCCAAAAACCACAATTCTAGCATGTAAAACTTAGGAATCCAAACCTATTCGGGATTTGTTTGATAAAACCTCATTTATAACATCAATTATCATCCAAAATACATTAGAAATCAACCTCAAAACAGAGCCCAACCAAGAGTAACGAAAATCATCAAGATCTCACCAAGAATCTTGAGTTTTACCATAATTTCATGTTTCTAACATTTAAGCAACTCAAAAATCATTAACAAAGGATTGATAACTTGAGAATTTCAGTAAAAAACTTATCATTAGAGGAGAAGGACGAAGCTTACCTCTAATGGCTGATTTCTCCTCAATTTGGGCAAGATTTCTTGAAAATCCAAAGTAAAAACAAAAGGTTTTGATGAGGTAAAGATTAGGAATCATTAGGAGAATGAAATCTCAACAAAAGAGATGAAAATAAAAGGTTAATTGATGAAGGAAATGTGTTTGGCTTAGTGGAAGTTGAAAGAAAATGAACTGAGAGAAAAACCATTGTAAGGTAGTTATGAAAAAGTCAACTTAGATTTTCTTTTTTATTCTCCTTAATTCCTTAATTAAAACATTATTAAAAACTCCCAAATTAAAGAGAAATCTGATGAAAAACATTTTGGTAAAATTAGCTCCTTAAAGATTCCAAGTTTCAATCCTTACAAAACAGTCACTAGTCAACTTTTGTAAAAACTGTAATTTGGTCACTACACCGAAATGTAGTATTTCCAAATCACATTTTGTAAAATTATTTTCACCATAACCTTTAATATATTAAATGAGGATTTTTAGATATTTTTCCATATTTTAAAGCATCCCGAACTAGGTGTTCCCTAAACCTCCCTTAAAGATTCAAATTGTTCTCGCCCGACCCGATTCAACCTCTAAAACATCTAGGTCCAAAACCAGGGCGTTACAGTCTCCGAGGTTGATCAGAAAAGAATTTGGAAGTGGTTTGATGGGAACCCAAACACCACTTTTCCTTATCTATATCTCATTTACTTGGAGTAGAATGGTGAGGCCACTGGCATCAGAATGAGAGTAGAAACCGATTGCAAGTTTTGGCTGCAAAAATGGGGGATAAAAGTTCATCGCCATGGCTTGGAGTCCTACTGCAAACATCACTCTCATGTCGTTAGGGTCCATCCCTAAAGCTTCTGTCATGAGGTCCAATAGTTTCATGGCAAGATGTTTCAGTTCTACAGAATAAGCTTCCAAGGTTTCCTTGCAATCATTATTTAAGAACAAGAGAAGAACAACAAATTTAACCCGCCGATATAGAAGATACAATGCATTAATTGTACTTGACAGCTATAGATCAAAAGAACCTAAAGGCGAGTGGGAGATTAGAGAACATGTGAGGTTTTCTCAAATAAGTTGGAAGGGTCATCATGTAGAACCTATCTCCCTAGTTGAGCTTCTCCTCCTAAGACACAACAAAGCCCTATCCAAATCCCTCTAATTCATCTAGTTTTTACCAAAGCTTCTCCTTCTCTTCCATCGGAATGTTGAAGAACTCTTAGACCTCCATCTTCATTTTATCCACCAGTGAAATGCTCACCCCATGGTTGATTAGCTGCAACACAATTTCATCTTTTAGTTTCAAACCCCCAAAGTCACAGTCTATATATATATATATATATATATATTGAGATAAGAAAAAACAAGTACCTAGAAGAAACACCATTCTTTGCATGCATGATGCAAGCGATCCCTTTTTTCATGTGAAGATAATTATGCATATCTATAACAGGAACCTGTGGCAATAGATTTGTGTGAGATATGACAAGAGAGTCCACATCGGAGCGGACGCATCTAGGTGGAAGTTTTGTCAATGGATTCTTTGCTAACTCTTGGACACTAGGGCACCAAATGTGTAATTATACAAAAAATTAACTGCCATTTTACCTTTTTGTTAGATTTTAACGGCTGGTGGTCAAAATAGGTCTAATTAAATAGTTGGGTGGTTGAATTTTAATTTTTTATAGTTCGGTGGTCAAAATAGGTTAGACCCAATAGTTGGGTGGTCACCCAAGTAGTTTACCCTTTATTTTATAAGACCTTTACAACAATATATTATATGCTCGACACAGTTGAATGGTGAATAAGAAGTTTTTTTTTGCTCAAAATGTATGATTTTATTAAATAAGCATCATACATGACAACATTACCGGTGGCCTCATTAAAAACCTCTCTAATCCTAAATAGAGGAAAAGAGTACCCCGGTAATGCGAAAAAAGAACCAATCACCCAATACATTGAACCCACGAAGGACGATCCACTCCACTCTTCGCTAGTGCATCCGCCATACCATTTGTCTCTCGAAATACATGATGGAAGCAAACATCCATCAGCGACCGGCAAGCTTCATCAATCCTCGCGAACCAACGTGCAAGACGCCACGGGCGTTGCTCTCGTTGTACCACCCATGCGATAGCTATCGCTGAATCTGATTCTATCACAACCGTTGGCGACGCACGCCACCTCGAAGCACTCAACAATTCCAAAGCAGCACAAATTGCTTGTAACTCTGCTTCATTCGAATCCACCACCCTGATCAGCCCCGAGAACAAGGCTAGCACACGCCCACAATCATCCCTCAACACCCCCCCACATCCTGCCATACCCGGTTTCCCCCGTGAAGACCCATCAACGTTAAATTTCAGCACTCCCAAAGGTGGTTTTTCCCAAACCACATTCCTCCGAGCAGCCTTCGGATCCTGGCGAGTGTGACACAACCAAGGACATTCCCACCACATATTTTCCGCAATATGCTCGTCCGTCCCATTGTGAGCCCAATACATCGATCTAATTTTAACAAGGAAGAACAGCTCACTCTTCGACACTTGTTGTTCCCTAAAAATCACACCATTTCGACCCAACCATAATGACCATAACACCGCCGCACACCCCGCTAACCACCAATCTCGCACCAGCCCTATAAAGAATCCATCGAAAATCATCCACATAAACTCCAATAATGTTCGCAGCCTAACCAACACCACCTTCCACCATTGAAAAAATAAACTCCATATCTCCCACACCAACTCGCAGCCATACAGGATATGATCCACCGTTTCCTCCACCTCCCGACACCAACAGCATCTCCCCCTATCACCGTCAAACACAATCCCCCTATGTTGTAAATGATCCATCGTAGGCAACCTTCCCAACATAACAAACCATACAAAATATTGAATTTTCGACGGCACTTGCAATCTCCAAATAACATTTAACTCGGACATAGATTCTAAGCCAAAAGACACCATCAAACCATACAACGAACCCACCGAAAACACCCCCCGACGATCCGGCCTCCACACAAGATGATCCTGCTCGTGCGCTACTAATTTCCAGTTCCGTACGCAAGCCTTTAATTCATTCAATTGTCTGATTTCGAACGCCCGCAATGCTCTCCGAAACAACACCTCCCACTCGTCATGATCAAGCTTCCCCAAATGCGCATAATCACATACCAACGCATCCGGACATGACACAATCCGAAACAGTCTCGGATACACAAATTGTAAAGGTTCCTCCAAACACCAACTATCCCGCCAAAACATAACTTTAGTCCCATCCCCCACTTGCCACATAAAATCCGAAACACTCATAAAACGCTGCACCATTTCATCACGTTGCACGTCCACCAAACTACGCCACACAACCGACATATGTTGTTTCCCTACCACATTCGGACGCCATAGCAGTGTGTCACGCCCATATTTTGCCTCTATAATAGAGTGCCAAAGTGATGTCTCACCCATCGCATATTTCCAGCCCCATTTCGAAAGAAGTGCTAAATTGCGCGTACGCAAATTCACCACACCCAACCCGCCATACCTCTTCGGACGGCAAGCCACAGCCCAACTCACCCTACTCATGCGCATCTTGTCTTCCGAACCCCCCCACAAGAATCTTCGACGAATCCTATCTAATTTCAATATCACACCTCTCGGAACAACAAATATCCCCATATAATATAAAGGCAAAGGTGAATAAGAAGTTGATGTTCAAAATAAATAACTTGTGAATTGTGATCTTATATCCCATCCACATTAATGGTATTCGAAGTGTGAGATATGTTTAGATAAACAAATCTACTTTGTAGTTATTGAATGACCTAAATGGGATCCTCCCTCATGCGCATGACCCGATGGGGTTTGGGGATGTGAATGTTTGAACCTCTCTATTAGATTTTAACGAGTGGTGGTTAAAATAGGTCCAATTAAATAGTTGGGTGGTCAAATTTTAAATTTTTGTAGTTCGATGGTCAAAATAGGTCAGACCCAATAGTTCGATGGTTAAATTTTTTGCTTAAAAATATGTATGCTTGTGTAAAAAAATTTTACACTGACAGTGTATCAAATATTCATCATTGTTCAAAATGTAATGAAACTTCTCGATAGTTCTAAGTTCTATTTCGAGTAGAGAGGAACAAAAATCCTCAGTTCCTTCTTGGTATCTCCTATTTATGCCCCAACATTTAAAAAAATTAAGCCATACATCTTAACCCTAATTCTTAAACTCTAAATCCAACACCTCTAAACTTAAACTATATAAACCCAAACTTTAAACTATAAAACTTATTTTTTAGTGTTGGAACATAGATGTGGCACCAAAAAGGGCAGATGATTTTTATTTGAGTAAAGAGAGTTTCAAAGAGAAAAAAACCTTAAACCCTTTTCGGTTCCATATGTATGCTTATTGTTAAAAATATGGTTTAAGATTAGAGTTAGAGTTAGTGGTTAGGATTTGGAAAAAAGGGATAACTGCATATTTAGTAATCCACATATTTTCGCATTCCTATTTTAGTACCCTAACTATTTTTTGGCAAAATGGTACCCAACGTTACGTTTTTGTTCTGTGTCAGTACCCCGACCGTTAAAAAAACGGAGATGATGAAGTAGCTTATTTTTAATTGAAATAATCACGATTTTAATCCCCAAAACTTATACATTTCTATCAATTTGGTCCAAACTCTTATCAATTCAATAATTATCTTAAATATCTTGGTTAAAATTGAAAATCTCCTATTTTATTTCTTCTTCTCCACAATCCTAACCCCATTTTATTTATTCTTTCTCATTCAGTTGATTCATCTAAGATACAAAAATAATCCTAGATTAGATCAGCTTTCTGCTAGTTATGGTTATAAAAAAGCATCACGAGAAAATTTTCTAGCATAACTCTTTTCGGTATGTCACATAGAAATGCTTTCAGGTCCCTTCGATTGACCCTTTATTTGTTTCTTCTGTTTTTCCTTTCTTGAATTCAGGCTGTAGATATGGTTAAGAAGAAAACCTGCTTAAAAAACATACTGTGTTCATTGAAATTTGAACGCATTGGAGGGACCACAAATAAGAAGAAGAGTAACATGCAAATGGACAAGTATGTTGCATTTACAATTTTCAGTTTTAGCCCATAAAATTGGACTTTGATATTGTGGTTTGTTTACATTAGGCACACAGAGCAGTGCGGTTTTGTTACATTACCCATACATGGATCAATTTGGTTTGTTTGTTTTCAATAGAAATTACCCATATTTTAACTGTAGAAAATAAAACCCACCTAAAATCCTAAATTATAACATGTTAAATTTGATAATTACATAATTAATTTTTTATTTATAAAATTTAATGATTTAATTTTAATTTTAATTTAGTTTAATAAATTTAAACGTGCCACTATCAAATTGGTAGAAAATCAAACAAACAAAAATGAGAACGATTTAGTAAAGTGGGGATCAAACCCAAGCAAGTGGGCATGGCGGGTCAGTGATCCAGCCTCTTATGTTACATGTAACAAGAGGTGGGCAAAGTTGTTAGAGCAGTTTGCGAGCTCAGACCATTATATTCTGAAAAAAAATCATCTGCTCTTAATAATGTCTTTTTCTATACACCACATTAAAAAATATTAAAAAATTAAATTCTAAATCATAACCTTAAACACTAAACCAATTTTTTTAAAGTAGGGCACCAAAAGAGGCATAGTTTGGGAGCAAAAGATTTTCATCCTATATTCTGTGCCATGATCGGTTTGAGGATTTGGTTCATAGATCTTCATATAATTTCTAGGGATAACTATATATTTAGTACCCCACCTATTCCCACGTTCTTATTGTAGTACCCTACTTAAATTTTAGCAAAATAATATCTAACGTTACATTTTTGTTCTGTTTTAGTAACCCCGACCGTTCAAAACAAACATAGATAATGAATTATCTTATTTTTAACGGTAACCTATACCGTTGACCACCATACTTTGGTTAACGTATTAAAATGACCACCTTAAAAAAAATCGACTCAATTGACCACCCAAACTATTGAAATTGGATCAATGTGACCACCAGCCGTTAATGGGCTAACGAAAGGTGACGTGGCCGTTAAAAAATTAAATGTATAATCACACATTTGGTCCTTATTATTTACACATTCTTTCAATTTAGTCCTAATTTTAATCAAATATAAATAATTAAATTCCTCCAATAAGGTGTTGACACGTGTCACCACCTATTTAGAGGAGGAAAATAAAATCACCAAACTTGAGCTTGGAGGTTATTGAACCAGGGTCTTCAAGGAAAAAAGCAACATTTTAACCACTACACCAAGCACATGTTTATACTATAAATCACCAATTTTATTATATGTCTTATTGTTTGTTACCATTCAAATTCTTCTTCCTCATTGTTGAAAGAGCGAGAAGAAGTTGACATCTTAAGGATGAAGTGTCGCAGCTGTCTCCATTTATATGGATTTCTTTTCTAATTTATATCAAAAAAAGTTGGCCGCAATAATCGATTAATGTTAAACCGAACGGTTCGAGCAACACCTCTGCATGATTTTTATATACTTGCTGTACCCATGGATTTCTACCATTGTTTACTGTAAATGAGAGAATGCCCTTTGATTTTGGAAAACAAATGCCTCGCATCTAAATCAAAAACGAAAAGATCAAAACTGAAACAAACAAGTCAATCCCACTTCAACCTTGTTGGTGGTTCAAAGACCTTACAAAATCCAAATTAACCCAGTGGATTAAATTGCTGCACTATTATATACGTACATTATGATTAAACTTAAATTATTCGAGGAAAACTAAACTCGACTCAACGAGCAAAACTAGACTAGCTGCAATATTATTGGTGATTGTAACAAGCACTTGCAGCCATCAAATGAAGAAACTAACACAAACTCTCGTGGAGGCAATACAAATATCAGCAAGCAAGCAAATTAGACAAGCCATATTATAGCAATAAACTCACTACAAAATCTGTCATATAGCAAACAAGGTGTCCTCAACTGATCTAAACCATTTAAAAAAAGAGTGAAATCCAATTCCAATACAACTCAAGGAATAATGATGAAAACAAAGTAGCAAAGATCTAATAATCCTGTATCTCACTTCAAGATGCATTCTCCTTTTTAAGCTTAGCAAGTTCTTGCCTGACAACTCCAGCCTTCTGCTCAGTCAAAGTTTCAATAAAGAATTTAGTTGTTGACAAAACAAATTAGGCATAAAAGGGTAAAAGACCTTAGTGGTACGACAAACTGACCTTGATCTTAGCTAACATAAGCTTGAACCTATCAAAATCGTTGAGAGATGCCCTTCTCTTCTGGACAATCAACTTTCTACCCCATGAGCTATTCTCCCACTTGTTCTTAACATCTGCAACAATTGCATAAGGCCAAATAGAAAGAAAACATCACTTTAGGAAACAATAAGACATATAATAAAATTGGTGATTTATAACACTAACATGTGCTTGGTGCAGTGGTTAAAACATTGTTTTTATCCCTGAAGACCCTGGTTTGATTCCCTCCAAGCTCAAGTTTGGTGATTTTATTTTCCTCCTCTAAATAGGTTGTGACACGTGTCAACACCTTATTAGAGGAATTTAATTATTTTCCTCCTCTAAATAAGTGGTGACACGTGTCACCACCTGATTGGAGGAGGAAAATAATTTATTAATCAAATATAAATAATTAAATTCCTCTAATAAGGTGTTGACACGTGTCATCACCTAATTAATTTATTTTATTAGTTTAAAATTAGGATTAAATTGAAAGAATGTGTAAATAATAAGAACCAAATGTGTGATTATACCTTTAATTTTTTAACTGCCACGTCACCTTCCGTTAGCCCATTAACGGCTGGTGGTCACATTGATCCAATTTCAATAGTTTGGGTGGTCAATTGAGTCGATTTTTTTAAGGTGATCATTTTAATACGTTAACCAAAGTATGGTCGTCAACGGTATAGTTTACCCTATTTTTAATTGGTATAATCACAGTTTTAGTCCTCAAAACTTATACAATATTTCTACCAATTTGGTCCAAACTCTATTAATTTAATAATATCTTAAATATTTGAGTGAAAACTATAAATCCCCATTTTATTTCCTCATCCCAAAACTCTAACCCCATTTATTTGTTCTTCTCAATCAGTTGATTAATCTAAGAGATACAAATAATCATAGATTAAAACTGTAAATCCGCATTTCTTTCACCTTGTATCTCTAGAACCAACATCCAAACCAAAACAATAGCTGGAGAGACAATTTAGTTAGTGACCTACTTTAGTCTATAAACTAAGGTTGAAGTTTTTATAGATGGAACAATAACAGCAAGATCAAACACTCAGATATACCAACATATTTGGTTTTCACTAAATTACTAATCTTAACCCAAAATTGTAGATATTTTAGCTTGATAACTGGTGTTCTAACCTTGCCAATCGTGTAAGTGAAAAGATGGAAACGAACACCAATTAATTCTCAGATGGATGGCTTTTTAGCTCCCGTAATGTCCAGCTCAAGCTCCTTATGATATCTTCTTTCTTTTTTCAAAAATTAAAATATGGGTAATTTTTATTGAAAAAACAAACCAACCAAATTGATCGATGTGTGGGTAATGTAACAAAAACCACACTGCTTTGTGTGCCTAATGTAAACAAACCACAATATCAGAGTCTAATTTTATGGGCTAAAACTAAAAATTGTAACTGCAGCATACTTGTCCATTTGCCTGTTACTCTTCTTCTTATTTGTGGTCCCTTCACTGCGTTCAAATTCTAATGACCGCAATCTGTTTTTGTAAGCAGGTGTCTTCTTAACCATATCTACATCCTGAATTCAAGAAAGGGAAAAAGCAGAAGAAACAAATAAAGGGTCAAACGAAGGGACCTGAAAGCATTTCTATGTGACATACCGAAAAGAGTTAGGCTAGAAAATTCTCTTATGATGCTTTTTTATAATCATAACTAGCAGTAAGTTGTTTTAATATAGGATTATTTGCCTCTTAGATGAATCAATTGATTGTGAAGAGGAAATAAAATAGGGTTGAGTTTCGGGGAAGGGATTTACAATTTTAAACCCAAATATTTAAGATAATTATTGAATTGAGTTTGGACCAAATTGATAGAAATATATAAGTTTTGAGGTCTAAAATTGTGATTATCCCAATTAAAAATAAGCCACTTCATCATCTCCATTTGTTTTTAACGGCCGAGTACCAAAACAGAATAAAAACATAACGTTAGGCATCATTTTGCCAAAAAAATAGTTGAGGTACTAAAATAGGAACGCAGAAATAAATGAAGTACTAAATATATAGTTATCCCTAATTTTTATTAATTATTTCAAAAAGACAAACATATACTATATAGGTTTTGTAATATATAATTTGAATTGGAATTACAAGTTAAACCACATTACAAAATTCATTTTTATTTCATTTCTTCCCATATTTGCAATTCATGGCTTTCAGGTTTCAGGGATGCAGTCCTCTAATTCACAAGCTTTAGAAAAAAGTTCAGCTTTCAGTCTTTCTGATAGAACCATATGCTTCAAGTCTTCCGCTTGGCGTTTTCCTCTTTGGTTCATTTCATAACTCATTGTTATGATCCACCTAAATCTGGGTTGTACAAATGATGGTCAAGACCAGAATTTTGAAAGCCACTGCAAAACATGTTTCAAAGCCTACGCTTAACTCGAGCAACATCCCGGTTTCTTCACGGCTGACACATCGTCATGTGATCCGACGTCGATCGTCTTTCCTTTCGGCAAAGCCGCCGGGTTTCCTCCAACTTCAAGAGCTTTCTTCTTCTTCACAGCATGATAAATCTGGGTCAGCACTTCAGTGAATGCATTCTCAACATTGACAGACTCGAGTGTAGATGTTTCCATGAAATAAATATTCTCATTCTCGGCAAAAGTTTTGTCGTCTTCGGTTGAAACCGCTCGCAGGTGACGCATGTCCGCCTTGTTTCCGACCAGCATAATCACGGTGTTGGCATCGGAGTGATCTCTGAGTTCCTTCAGCCACCTTGGTACGTTTTCGAACGTAACACTACGGGTCACGTCGTAGAATAGTAAAGCACCAACAGCACCACGGTAATATGCACTGGTTATCGCATGATACCTTCGCCAAAAGGGAAAGGAAAAGGACAGATTAGAATTCATTGATTTGCAGGAACTAAACACCATTAATTTCTCATATTGCAGGAAACCAACATTGAGAGAACAAACAACATACCTTTCTTGTCCAACAGTGTCCCAAATCTGAGCTTTAATAACCTTATCATTGACATGAACATTACGAGTTGCAAACTCAACCCCAATAGTACACTTAGACTCGAGGCTGAACTCGTTCTTTGTAAATCTAGTCAAAAGGTTGGATTTCCCAACACCACCTCTGTAATATGAATATCCCATTTCTATCTTTGTTTTCTTCTTTCTTTCTTCCTGGTTCCCTTTGTTTTGTCGTCTGATGTTGTCTTCAATTAAGAACAAAGTATTTAAAAAGGAAAAACATAAACAAGAACAACAAAAAGGAATGCTCTTTGATTTGGTTGTTATTTGGGCAAATCACTTGTTAAAGTTGGCGTTTTTTTGCCGTTGGGATTCTGGGTTTTGGACAAGTATGAGGAACAAAGAAGCAGCTAAACGGTTGAAGCAATGCATAATAGTAATAGTAGCTATCTTGGTGAAGTTGTTTGCATCTTGGCTTTACAAATTAAGGACTTATAGTTATAAACATTTTCGTGAACATTTGTTGGGGAAAACTCCCTCTAACTTCTTTGGGTGGTTTGAGATGTTGAAAAAGGGTCGTATCAAAAGATTCCTCGGTTGCTGTATATAAAGTGTTTGAAAATAAGATAGTTGAAAAGATTCTTTAGGGTTTATGGTTTTTGTTTAAGGTTTAGAAGTTGTTTAGGGCATAGGTTTTGAGGTTAGAGTTTTAGGGTTAGAAATTTTAATATGGGTAAACTACTTGGGTGACCACCCAACTATTAAGTCTGACCTATTTTGACCACCGAACTACAAAAATTCAAAATTCGACCACTCAATTATTTAATTAGACCTATTCTGACCATCATCCTTTAAAATCTAACGGAGAGGTGATATGGCAATTAAAGAAAATTTGTATAATTACACATTTGATCCCTATTAGTTACATATTGTATCACTTTGATCATAATTTTAATTTAATTAAATAAAATTAATCAACGCTTTCTTTAACTGAGTTCACGACCGCACAATAATCAACGCTTTAGTAAATCTCATTCGATATTATCTGCAAGCTCAGAACACCAAACATTATTCATCTGCTGACCATATGAAAAAGGAATAGGAAATGGTGGACATGAATTAATTATCACCTCCATACAGTCTCCGAGGTTGATCACAAAAGCATTTGGAAGTGGTTTGATGGGAACCCAAACCCCACTTTTCCTTATTTGAGACCTTCTATCTCATTTACCTAGAGCAGAATGGTGAGGTCACTGGCATCATAATGAGAGTTGAAACCGATTGCAAGTTTTAACTGCAGACATGGGATAATAGTTCATCTCCATGGCTTGGAGTCCTACTTCAAACAACACTCTCGTGTCATTAGGGTCCACCCCTAAAGCTTTTGCCATGAGGTCCAATAGTTTCTGGCAAGATGTTTCAGTTCTACAGAATAAGCTTCCAAGGTTTCCTTGCAATCATTATTTAAGAACAAGAGAAGAACAACAAATTTAGCCCGCAAATATAAAAGATACTATGCATTAATTGTACTTGACAGATGCAGATCAAAAGAACCCGAAGGCGAGTGGGAGTTAGAGAATAGATGAAGTTTTCTCAAATAAGTTGAAAAGGTCATCATGTAGAACCTATCTCCCTAGTTTAGCTTCTGCTCCTCAGACACATCAAAGCCCTATTGAAATCCCTCTAATTCATCTGGTTTTTACCAAAGCTTCTTCTACTCTTCCATCGGAAGATTGAAGAACACTTGGACCTCCATCTTCATTTTATCCACCAGTGAAGTGCTCACCCCATATGGTTGATTAGCTGCAACACAATTTCTTCTTTTAATTTCAAACCCCAAAGTCACAGTCTATATATATATATATATATATATATATATATATATATATATTGAGATAAGAAAAAACAAGTACCTAGAAGAAACACCATTCTTTGCATGCATGATACAAGCGATCCATTTTTTCATGTGAAGATAACTTATGCATATCTCTAACAGGAACATGTGGCAATAGATTTGTGCGAGATATGACAAGAGAGTCCTCATCGGAGCGGACGCATCGAGGTGGAAGTTTTGTTAATGGCTTCTTTGCTAACTTTTGGACAATTGGGCACCAAATGTGTAATTATACAAAAAATTTAACTACCACTTGACCTCTCAGTTAGATTTTAACGGCTGGTGGTCAAATAGGTCTAATTAAATAGTTGAGTGGTCGAATTTTGAATTTTTGTAGTTCGGTGGTCAAAATAGGCCAAACCCAATAGTTGGGTGGTCACCGAAGTAGTTTACCCTTTATTTTATAAGACCTTTACAACAATATATTATATGCTCAAAACAGTTGAGCAGTAATAAGAAATTAGTGTTCAAAATAAATAACTTGTGAATTGTGATCTTATATCCCATCCACATTAATGGTATTCGAAGTGTGAGGTACGTTTACATACACAAATCTACTTTGTAGTTATTGAATGACCTAAATGGGATCCATCCCTCATGTGCATGGCCCGATGGGGTTTTGGGATGTGAATGTTTGAACCGGTTGGCTCTTTTCAGGGCTTACAAATATTTTAAGCTCAATTTAAACTTTTTCCCCTGTACAACATAAGTTTTTAATATGTTTTGAATTAAAAGAACAAATGTATATAATACATTGTACTAATGGCTCCTTTAATTCAAACATTATTTTTTATAATGCTACTTTAATTTCGTATATACAAGAACATACGGTACTAATGGCTCTGTAATTCTCGAATATTAACTTCCCAATATGCTGATGCGAAAGGGCCTCTTTGGAGAGGGATTGTGGATGCCAAGTATGGGGCCGAGGTGCTAAATTGGCGAATTCACAATAAAAGTACGAGGTCTATGTCATTCATGTGGAAACAAATTGTCGATGTTCAGCAAAATGAAGTAGTGGAACGTTTTATGAATACATCACAATTCTTTTGGGTTGTTGGGAATGGTCAGAGCGTGTTGTTCTGGCATGATTGTTGGTGTGTGTCCGAACCGCTGAAGTTTGATTTTCCGCGCTTATATGGGCTAGTAGTGGATAAATTAGAGTGCGTCGGGGAGGTGTTGGGGCGGTCTTTGGAAGAATGGGGCAGATGTTTTCGTAGGGAATTAAGGGCGTTCGAGGGGGGCTTGCTGCGTGATATGCTATCTTGTGTACAGGGCTTCTTGTTTCGACATGGGGTGGCTGATCGCCTCATTTGGATTCATGAGCCGTCGGGTGATTTTTCGGTAAGGGCGTTAAACAAATTAATGTCGTCCTTTGGAATGACGGATATGTCTGAAGTGAGCTGGCCGTGGCGACTATCGGTGTTGCCGAAATTGCAATGCTTCATTTGGTTTATTTTACTCGATCGACTGCCAACGTTGTCGATGCTGGTAGCCCGTAGTTTACCATTGGGGGAGACATCCTTGCTGTGCCGTTCTTGTGGGGAAGGCGAGGACGCGATTGATCACATCCTGTGGCACTGTTCGACGGCATGGAATGTTTGGGACTGTTTTTTCTCTTGGTGGGGAGTGACATTGGCGCGTCCGAGACAGGTGAGGGAATTTATTTTTACTTGCTTCCACAGCTTCTTTGCTGGAGACATGAGGGTTTGGTGGCTTATCGGATGTACTAGTGTGCTGTGGTCTCTTTGGCTAGCCCGTAATGAGCTAATGTTTCAAGATAAGCGGCTGTCGCTTGGGGGAATTTTCTTCTTAGTTCAATTACGATCGTTCCATTGGACACGGATTCGATTCGATAATATGGACATACGTGAAGCAGCATGGTGGGAATGCCCCTTGCTTTGTGTAAACGACGCAACGGGGGGGCTGTCGGTTAGACGTGAGGTGGTGTGGTCGCCTCCTTGGAAAGGAGTGTGGAAATTTAATGTGGACGGGGCTGCTCGGGGTAAACCTGCATGGTGGGAATGCCCCTTGCTTTGTGTAAACGACGCAACAGGGGGGGGGCTGTCGATTAGACGTGAGGTGGTGTGGTCGCCTCCTTGGAAAGGAGTGTGGAAATTTAATGTGGACGGGGCTGCTCGGGGTAAACCGGGTTTGGCGGGGTGTGGGGGTGTGCTTCGGGATTGGGAGAGTCAGATTAGGGGTTTGTTCTCCGGGGCGATTGGAGTGGCGGACTCGAATGAGGCCGAGGTTCAGACGATAGCGTTCGCTCTGATGATGTTGAGGGAGTTGTCGTGGGAGGGGATGCATTTGGTAATCATTGAATCTGATTCGAGGGTGGCACTTGCGTGGGTTCAGGGGGTTGAGCGCAGACCTTGGCGTTTGTGGAGATGGTTTTTTCAGATTGACGACGCTTGCGAGGCTTTGCCGAGAGTGTGTTTCTCGCATGTGTTTCGGGAGGGAAACCAATTGGCGGATGCCCTTGCCAAGGGGGGTGTCGATAGGGTGTCTTGGCTATGGGTACGGGATTGATTTGGCTTCGTGTTGGTTCTTTTGTTTCGACGCAACTAATGGTACTCTTTTCCCCCACTTAGGATTAGGGGGGTTTTAATGAGGCCCTTAGTTGTGTTTTGTATGATTTTGCATTAATAAAATCATGCTTGCTGTTCAAAAAAAAAACTTCCCAATAATTTTTTAATGTGAAATCCCTATATAAACCGTGTAACCCTACAGGAAAAATACACATAAAAATATTTTTTTATTTTTGATCTAATTTTTGGTGATACGAACAACTAAGGTTACAGTTCGTGATTACTGCAGTCGTTCTACTATTTTAGTCATCAACGTTTTCAAGCACTACATAAGGAATGATCGAATATGTCATAAAGAAACTGTGAGAACATACCTCAACTCTCTTTTTTCCGCTTTCTATTTTTTCAATTCCGTTTGTATTTTATCTTGTTATGTTTTGATCTTCTTATATAATACAATTTTGTTGTTTTACTGTTTCTCGTTTTCGGATTAACGTTATTCTAACAAGAACATCTACGAACAAATGAATTAAAAAAAAAACATAACAAATTCTAAAGACAGTTTATCATTAATATCTGATCACACCTAGAACAAAACTAAAGCAAAAACTATAGTGCCAGTACACACTGCTAAAACCAAACATATCCACGTCTGTCTAGAAAGAAACAAGCTGGGAAATTAATTTACAGAAATAGAGGGCTGCATCCATGAAATCTGAAAACTATGAATTGCATTTGTAATGTGGTTTAACTTGTAATTCAATTCCAATAATATATTACAAAACCTATAAATTTGTTTTGTCTTTTTGAAAAGGTTAATGTAGAGACAAAACAAAATTTAATAGGATGGGTGTATCTATCATCTATAAGAATGATAATAACAACGAAACGGAATGAATAATAAATAACGATGGTGAACCCAACAAGTAGTTTTAGTGAAAAAGTGAATGATGTTCATTTTAGGAGATTCGGGTTCAATCACAATACATGCAAGGTGTATATGCATTGTCAAATGGTTAAGAATATCTATAAACTGATACTGTCTCACTATTCAAAAAATCGATCGAATAGATCTTGTTTACTTTACCTTAATTAAAGTAAAAACCCTACGCATGTTTCTTTGTAAACAAGTAACTTATTCCTATAAAAGCATCTAAGAGATTAAGGTTTTGAGCACGAAATTATATACAAGTTGACTATATTCTATAGAGTGTTGAGACGCAAATTACTTATAATCCGCTCTTGAAAATTCTCATCATAATAACAAAATATAATCACTATAGTATACACCTATATTGATACCAATAAACCGTTCATTCATTAACAACACAAATCAGTGTTGGCATTGCCATAATGACGAAGATAGCAAATGGTTTTTACTGAAAAATAAAAACATAAACCACCGTTCTTTCTTTTCAATTATAGGGTAATTAAATGTATAAAAAAAAACCCTATTTCTAAAATATTCTCATCTTCTTTTAAATAAAACCAGCTGTTACTAATACAATTAGGCATTTGCCTCAACCGTTTAGCTGCTTCTTTGTTCTTTGTACCTGTTCAAAACCCAGAATCCCAACGACAGCAAAAGGCCAACTTTAACAAGTGATTTGCCCAAATAACAACCAAACCAAACTGCATTCTTTTTTGTTGTTCTCGTTTTAATTTTTCCTTTTTAAATACTTTGTTCTCAGTTGAAGACAACATCGGACGACAAAGCAAAGGGAACAAGAAAGAAATAAAGTGACAAAAACGAGAGAGAAATGAGATATTCATATTACAGAGGTGATGAAGACTATGATTACTTCTTTAAGCTTGTTTTGATCGGTGACTCTTGTGTTGGGAAATCCAATCTTTTGACTAGGTTTACAAGAAACGAGTTCAGCCTTGAGTCTAGGTGTACTATTGGGGTTGAGTTTGCAACTCGTAATGTTCATGTCAATGATAAGGTCATTAAGGCTCAGATTTGGGACACTGCTGGACAAGAAAGGTACGATGTTTGTTCTCTCATTGTCGGTTTCTTGCAAACTGAGAAATTAATGATGTTTAGTTCCTACAAATGAATGAATTCTGATCTGTCTTTTTTCCTTTTGGCGAAGGTATCGTGCCATAACCAGTGCATATTACCGTGGTGCTGTTGGCGCTTTACTAGTGTACGACGTGACCCGTAGTGTTACGTTCGAAAGCGTACGGAGGTGGCTGAAGGAACTCAGAGATCACACCGATTCCAACATCGTGATTATGCTGGTTGGAAACAAGGCGGACCTGCGTCACTTGCGAGCGGTTTCGACCGAACAGGGCAAAGCTTTCGCCGAGAATGAGAATATTTATTTCATGGAAACATCTGCACTCGAGTCTGTCAATGTTGAGAATGCATTCGCTCAAGTGCTGACCCAGATTTATCTTGCTGTAAAGAAGAAAGCTCTTGAAGTTGGAGGAAACGCGGTGGCTTTGCCGAAAGGACAGACGATCGTCGTTGGATCAAATAACGATGTGTCGGCGATGAAGAAACCCGGATGTTGCTCGACTTAAGCGACGACTTTTGAAACTTTCGACGGTGGCAGGTTAATTTGCACCATTAATCAAACAAACAACGGTGTATTAACTTGGATTATGTTAAATGCAAACTAGTCTATGTTAGCATGATCTCTACGACTTAAGATTACTGGTTTTTATGTTGTTTTTTCTTTCGTTAATTTACACTAAAATCTGTAGCAAAATAGATCATTTATGAACAAATGGGTTTAGAAAAAAAAACATCTAAAGACACCATTTCTCATTAATATCCGATCACATCCAGAACTGAAGTAAGAGCTATGATAATAATAACTGAACGAGATGAATAGTAAAACATGCTAATAGGGACGGAGCTAGGATCAAACATTAGGAGAGGCAAAGGTTTATTAAGCCTTTAAACCTAAAAACTGAGAGGGGCAAAATACTTTATTTGACTATTATTTAAAGTAAAAAGGACCTCAAATAATATTATACCAAAAAAATTGGGAGGCGCTCAAACTATACATACCTCTGTCCCTGCATGCTAAGATTAGAGATGAAGGGTGAAAAGACTCTATGAAGAAATGGGGGAAAGAGAGACGATACTCTCGTTATCTTTATTAAAAAGACTGTAATATCTCTAATAGAGACCGGCCATTATTTATACGAGAGAGAGAGAGCAGTTCATAGTCAGTTAATAGGTGATAACTAACATTGAGTTTCCTAACCACCTTTACTAACCATAACTGCTTAATACAACAACGCATCGCCTAATTATGCTTATACTATAACATTCACCCTACTCCCCAAACTTCAAAAACACCTGCTGAAAAACCTGCAATAGAAGAAAAAACAAAACAACCAAAAAAGAAAGAAAAACATGATCAAGTTACTTGTCCCATAGATGAAGCAGGCATAGGAAGAACGAGCAACTTGTCTCGAAACCTGTTGAAGAAGAGAGCAGACAAAGGCTTTGTCATAATGTCTGTAACTTGTTCACATGCAGAAACTTTATTGACACATAACTTTCCAGCCATTACCCGTTCCCTTACAAAAAACATATCCAATTCTACATGTTTAAACTTTGAATGTAGAACAGGATTTGATGACACAGCAACCGCACTGGAATTATCACACCACAAAGTCGGCTTACCATCAGATTCAACTCCAAGCTCGCTGAGCAAAGATTGAAGCCACACAATTTCTGTTACAGCACGGGCTACACTACGATACTCGGCTTCAGCAGTAGAGCGAGACACTACTTGTTGTTTTCGTGAGGCCCAAGATATAAGATTTCCACCAAAGTAAAGACAAAACCCAGTGGTAGACCGTCTTTCATCAACATCGGACCCCCAATCAGCGTCTGCAAACACTGTTATGGAAAAGCGAGAGGAGCTGACAAACCTCAGGCCATTACTCAAGTGTGCCTTGAAGATACCCGATTCACAGCAAAACCTATATCATACCTAGTGATCACAATATATTGAAGAGCAAGATTAGAATTAGGAATTGTTAAAAAAATCGTTCGTTAGTCAAATCCTTTTACTTAATTCGCATAATTCAAGTTTATAAACACAAATTTATCTAGCCAAGCCATGTGGATATAAAATACATGGTGATCATAGAAATCAAAGCCTAGCCATAAGATTTACACAGATTTAATAAATTGTAATCGATTTTATAGAAAATATTGGTTGGTTGTAATTTTCACAACCTCTCTATATATTTGAAACGAAAGAAAAGGAAAAACCATTCTACTTCCAAGCTAAAATAAAATATAAAAGACATGGCAATAAAATTTAATGTTGTTTCTACGGTGTCCATATTATTACTTTTAATCCTTTCTGCCATCGAAGCTCAAGCAGATGTTCTCGATGTCGTTGCTAAGTTTGGCGCAAAGGCTGACTTGAAAATAGATATGAGTAAGGTAAGTGAAATTGCAAATCACTTTAATACCCCAACGGTAAAAACATGTAGAATTTTTGTATTAATATATTTTGTATTAGCCATTGTTGGATGCCTGGAAAGAAGCTTGTAGTTCAGCAACTCCATCAACAATTGTGATTCCTAAAAGCATATATATGTTAAGTCAAGCAACACTAGAAGGTCCTTGCAAGGCTCCTGTTGAGATTCAAGTTCAGGGCACTATAAAAGCTCCAGCCGATCCTGCAGCATTCAAGGAGCCTAAATGGATCGAATTTCTCAGAATTGAAAATTTCAAAATGTCTGGCGGAGGAATTTTTGATGGTCAGGGAACACAAGCTTATAGGAGACAAGGTTGTGATAAAAAAGACTTTTGCAGTACACTCCCCATTGTAAAGTTTCTTGCCTTTTGCTAGAATTTGATATATATATTTTTTTGTAGTTATAACTAATATATACTTTTCTCTGACTCTATTTTAACTCTGAAATTAAACAGAATATAAGGTTTTATTATATGACAAACGCGGTTATACAAGATATAACCAGCAGAGATAGCAAACAGTTCCACGTTAATCTTTTGGGATGCAAAAACATTACTCTAGAACGTTTCAACGTACGCGCACCTAAAGATAGTCCAAACACAGATGGTATACACATGGGGAGATCAGATGGAGTTAATATTATTGACTCAGAAATTAAAACCGGTGATGATTGTATTTCCATTGGGGATGGTTCCAAAAATGTGGACATCAAGGGAGTAACTTGTGGACCAGGACATGGCATCAGTATTGGCAGTCTTGGAAAGTTCGACAAAGAAGAACCAGTTCAAGGAATTAAAGTATCAAAATGCACCATGAGCGATACATCGAATGGTGTTAGAATCAAGAGTTGGGCGGGTGAATTTCCTGGGACTGCATCAGATATTCATTATGAGGATATCACCGTGAAGAATGTCAGTTGCCCTGTTATAGTTGACCAGAAATATTGCCCATCGAATAAATGCAAAATGAATGTATGTAAACGCTTATCAAAATCCTAATATAGTGGAAAGAGTTTATCAATCATCTAAATATTATTGTGTTCGTGCAGGCAGAATCAAATGTTAAACTAAGCAACATCAGCTTCAAGAACATTCATGGTACGGCTGCGCTTCCAGAAGTTGTCCGAATCATTTGCAGCGGTACTTTTCCATGTGAAAATGTTGAGCTCGCCGACATTGACATTACGTACAGTGGACCATTGGGCCCTGCAGTATCTGAATGTAAAAATGTAAAACCCAAAATTACTGGCAAACAAAATCCAGCTGCATGTGCAGCCCCCGTACCACCAAACCCTACCCCTACAATTTAAATGGCTTGCAATGATCAAGGCGAATGTAGCTCATGAGCATTTTTATTTTACATAAATGCACTATCATTTTAATTCTATGTTATTAAAAAACTTTTGGATTAATTTTTTTTTGTTTAAAATATATACTTGAATAAAAGAACATAACGTATGCGATAATATTTTATGCATCAAACATTACCAATTTAAACTTTATATTGCATTGGTTCTAAAATCATAATAAAATATTGATGTAGAAAAGAGGTGTTATAATAAGACCAATTCCGAGTTTTAATGAAAATAAGAGAATAATTTTTGCATGAAATTTTAAAAAAATATATTTGAAGTTTGGCTTTAAAAAATTCTGAGCATTGGTGTCAGAGTTTGATTTACTTCATCTGTGTAATTTCTTAGACGATGCTTGTATTTCTACAATTCAATTAATGAATTGATAAAAAATGATAAAACATTTTTTATCCATTGATAAAACAATCCGCAAAAAAAAATTTCTCGTAATCGTGAAAAAATTAATTAGATTTGTGAAATTACATGGACACAAACGTTATGAGAGAAAGGAAGGTGTGGACAGTTTTCGTTGGCAATCTCTCAACGTCGATTCACTGGAAAGGGGTTTGGCAGGTTTTTGATCGCCATGGGATAGTGGTGGACGTGTTTGTTCCCCGGAAAGTCGATAGAAACGGCCGCAGATTTGGGTTTGTGCGGATGAACAGTCGCGACGACGCTGAACGGGTGATCGAAAGATTGAATGATAAGTGGATTTATGGTTCGTGGATCACGGTGTGTAGAGCGAGGTACGGAGAGCGAAACTCTTATTGGAAACGAAAGCAATCCAAAGTCGATACAGATCAGCCCACTACGGCAAGGAAAATGGGTTCGAAGCCGTCGGGGACATCGCGATCAGAAGCGGAGGTAAATGATAGTAAGGCCTTGAATTATACAGTGAAGGGATCCGTGGATAGTGCTAAGATGGAGATCTTACAAAATTGCTCAATTGGATGGTGCAAAGAGCCATGGAGTATCAAAGAATTGGCGGCGAAATTACAGTTACCAAAGGTGGAAGGACTCTCAATTTCTCGCGTAGCAGGGGATGCAATCTTATTCATGTTTAAGGATTCGAGTACGCGCGATAGGGTGGTGCAATTGAAATCAATTACAGGCTATTTTACGCGGATTGAATTTTGGACCCCTACAACGATATTGGATTCACGGAGAGTCTGGCTTTCGATACAAGGGATGCCGATCCATACTTGGTCCCAACAATCGTTCGAGAATATCGCAAACATTTGGGGCAGTCTGGTTCGCGTGGCAGATTCTACCACCTCGCCTAAATCCTTCGAGCGTGGTTGGATTCTAATCGAGACACGGACACTGACAAATATAGAGGCCACGCTGAAGTTGGAGGTGGAGGGTGAATCATTCCCTATCCAAGTCCGGGAATGTACATTTGGACCTTGGTTGGAATGCGAGTGCAATGTGTTAAATTCCGAGGATGAAGATGATGAATCTTCGACGCAGGGATCGGAAGGATCGGATGAGGGACATCAGGGTATTAATTATTAAATTGCGGATGTGTCGAAGGAGGCTTCAATTGGTAACCAGATTCAATTATCCGAGTCACGGCAGTGGCATACAAACTCGTTAGGGACCATAGGACGGCGACCAACCATGTGGAGGAGACTACTTCGAAGGACCAGTCGAATTCGGCACAATTACAGGATGTTGGGGATACGGCTGCTCTGGTGGAGACACAGGACTTTGGCGAGGCGGCCGGCCTGGCGGTGGGGCAAGCCTCCGGGAGTTCCACAAGTGAGGGGAAGAAGAGTCCTGGCTCTACAACACTAGCTGAGGAATTTCAATCCAAGTCAACCTCCGTGGATTTGAATGCAACAATTCAGGACTTGATTAAACCTATCCCGAAGGCAATAGATTTGGTGGATAATGTGGACTCTAAAATTGAGAAAATAAGGATTTCATCGGGCAACAATACGGGCGTTTCAGACATTGGTAATATCATTAGGATTAATGGAAAAAAAAAACAAAGTCCATCAATGTTCTTTCCGATGTGGTATCGTCAGTGAAACATGGGAGGGGCAGACCACGCAAGTCTTTCAATCCACAACTTGTTTCGACGCAAGTAGCAAACGCGTCTTTGACGGATTCAGATTTACAGAATCGGCAACGTTTGATCGCTAAAGAAATAGAGGCGACAGTGGCCTTAGGCAGCATTGTGGGCGTGCGAACGGTGGGATGTGAAGCGGACATTATAAAAGATCTTCAACAGGTTTTTACTGGGGACAGGCGATAGTTTTTGCAATGCGTATCGTGTCTTGGAATGTTCGGGGGTTGGGTTCGAATTTGAAACGTAGGGCAGTAGGTGATGTTCTAAAGAAGCAAAGGGTGGATATGGCAATGGTTCAGGAGTCGAAATTAGAGGAGGTTTCAGCACGAATGCTTACGTGTTTGTGGACATCGGATGGTTTTGATTTTGTTTTTTCACCGTCGATAGGTGCATCAGGGGGCTTGATCACGGTTTGGGAAACGGCACGATTCAATGTCGCTTCTCTTGAGGTGGATCGAAATTTTATTTTCATTAGAGGTAAATGGCGTGCGGAAGATTTAAGTTGTTGCATGCTGAATGTATATGCTCCTTGTGATGCGGAGGCACGAAACCAGTTGTGGCAAAGGTTAGGGGAGATTATTCTGGGGATTGATGAACCTTGGTGTATCGCAGGGGATTTCAATTCCATACGTTGGCAATCGGAACATGTAGGATGTAGCTCGATAGCGACAGGTATGCAAGAATTTTCTGATTTTATTGAACATATTGGGCTTGTTGATTTGCCGTTGATAGGAAAGCAGTTTACATGGTTTGGAAGAGGTTTTAGGCGTAGTCGAATTGATAGATTTTTTATATCTTCTGCTTGGGTGGATGCTTTTAACAATATTGGTCAGCATGTTTTGCCAAGGGGGGTATCGGACCATACACCTCTTTTGTTGGTGTGCGATGAACAGGACTGGGGGCCTCGCCCTTTTCGATTTATAAATTGTTGGTTGGAGAACAACAAAAGTGTACTTGAACTCTCTAATGAATGGAGTAGGTTGTCGGATCAGGGGGTTGGTAGTGATAACATTATGGTAAAGCTCCGAAACATGAAGAGTTTCTTGCGCGTTTGGAACCGGGAGGTGTTTGGTGATGTGGAAAAGGACATACAGTCGATTCAAATGAAATTGGATGATGCAGGTGCGGCGGTTTCGAATGATGAACTGAGTGAATCGGAAGCTGTTTTGATTGAGAGGAAAAGGGAGTGGCTACAGTGTTTATGGCAGGCTATTAGGCGTAAGGAATCGCTTTGGCGACAGAAGTCAAGGGCGAGCTGGTTGCGGTTAGGTGATCGCAACACCGCATTTTTTCACCGTACGGCAAAGCTTAGAGCTGTGCGGAATATGATTTCCGGTCTTTTGATAAATGGTCGGTGGGAAACGAATGTTAATCGCCTTCGAAAACACATAGTGGCAGATTTTACCATGCATTTTAAGGCAGCAAAACGCCGGTGCAATTGGACCATAGTGGGCGAGTTCGGAAGGGTTGATAGGAACGTCAACGAAGCGTTAGTGGCACCTTTTTGTCGCGAGGAAGTGTGGGAGGTTATACGGGGCTGCGATGGATCGAAAGCGCCAGGACCGGATGGGTTTAGCATGGCTTTCTTTAAAGTATGCTGGAACACTGTGAGTGAGGATGTGCTACGGTTTCTTGGCGAGTTTCACGCAACCGGCAGGTTACCACCGGGTGTAAACTGTACATTTCTTGTTTTGATTCCTAAGATCGACTCACCTAAAGTACTCAGCGATTACCGTCCGATAAGTCTTGTTAATTCAGTATACAAAATCCTTGCGAAATTGTTAGCTACAAGGTTGCAAAGGGTGCTAGGATCGTTGATTAGTGAGCATCAGTCGGCTTTTATTCGTGGCCGACAGATAGTAGATGGCATTCTTCTTGCAAATGAGATAATTCACTCTTTACGGAAGTGTTCGAGGGGTGGTTTAGTGCTTAAGCTAGACTTCGCTAAAGCCTATGATTGTGTGAGATGGGATTTCCTGGATCATATGTTGGTTTGTATGGGGTTTTGTGAGGTATGGCGTCACTGGATTTTAGAATGTGTTTCAACGGTTCGAATGTCTGTTTTGTTAAATGGGTGTGCTACGTCTGAGTTTACAATGGGGCGTGGTTTGCGACAGAGCTGCCCACTGTCGCCACTGTTATTTGTCATCGTAGTGGAGGCTCTTCATAGCTTATTGATTCAGGCTGAGTCGGCGGGATTGATAAAGGGCGTTTGTGTTGCACCGGGAGTATCTATATCGCATTTGCAATTTGCAGATGACACCGTTTTGTTCTTTGAGGCTTCTCCTGGTTGTGCTGACTCTATCAGACGTATTCTCAATTGCTTTCAAGTGTGTTCAGGTTTGCAAATAAATTTCAGCAAGTCGTCATTATATGCTATTGGGGTTGACGAGGAATTTACTGATTTGTGTGCTAAGGTGTTGGGTTGTAGACACGGTTCTTTCCCTTTCACCTATTTGGGGATGTCATTAGGCTCTAATCTGCGAAGCTTGGCGGTTTGGGAACCGGTGATTGCAAATGTTCGGCGGAAATTAGCAGGTTGGAAGCGTAATTCGCTGTCATTCGCGGTACGAGTTATTTTGGTTAACGCTGTCCTATCTTCTTTGCCGATTTATTATATGGGTGTGTTCCGCATTCCTAAAGGAGTTATCACAGCACTTGATAAGATTTGCCGTGCTTTCCTTTGGGGTGGCGTCAATTTACATAGAAAAATGAGCAGAGTTAACTGGAAGTTGGTGTGTAGACCGCGACATTTGGGAGGTCTGGGAATAGCGGATTTACAAGTGCGCAACACGACTTTATTATCTAAATGGTCGTGGCGATATGCCACGGATGCATCGTCGCTATGGAGGGCCATTATAGTGGCTAAATATGGGGAGGATGTTCAATGGTGGAGATTTAATTCTTCCCGTCAACATGCGATGTCGGTGGTGTGGAAACAAATAATGCAAACTGCTTGTTCGGATGAAGTGCAGCGAAATTTACACGAGAAGTTGGTATGGCAAGTGGGGGAGGGTAGTCGAGTTCTCTTTTGGTTTGATTCATGGTGTGCGAGCAAGCCATTAAAGGATATATTTCCAAGGCTCTTCTCTTGTGCTATCAACAAATTGGCGCTGGTCGTGGATTATTCTGTACAGGGGGGTTTTCATCACTCACGATGGGCTGAGTTTTTCCGTCGTCCGCTTCGTGTTTTTGAGACGGGGCTTTTGCGAGACATGCGGGCAGTGCTAGGCGACACTCATATATATAGAGGTGTACGCGACAAGCTGATTTGGACTCTGGATAGTAGAGGTATGTTCACGGTCAAAGCTGTTTCTCAGATTTTGATGTTAGATGAAGCTGGGGAGAGTGAGTTTGGGGCATGTTTCACGTGGAAAGCTTTAGTTCCACCGAAAGTACAGGCTTTCCTGTGGTTTGTGTGGTTACGTCGCCTGCCGACTTTTGATTTTTTGAGCCGTAGGGGTGTTGTTTTTGAGGGGCAATGCACGTTGTACTTTTGGTGTAGGGAATGGGAGGAAGACGTCGATCATCTTTTGTACTCGTGCCCGGTGGTTCAGCGTTTATGGGACTGGTTTCGCTGCTGGTGGGGAGTGTGTTTACCGTTGCCGCAAACTTGTACCTGACTTCCATTGCTCGTTTTCGGGTACGCGTCGCTGTATGTGGGTCTCGTGCGTAGCAGCGATGTTATGGTCGACTTGGTTAGCACGGAATGAGATGGTTTTCAATAAGAAATTTTTACCGGTTGAGGAGGTGTGCTTTTTGATTAAATTGCGCTCGTTTTATTGGATGCGGACCTTAAGGAATGCTTTGTGCATTGGCGAGGCGATGTGGTGGGAATGTCCGAGTCTTTTTTATGAGCCATCACATTCGCGATCAGCACGGCTTGGTATTTGTTGGGAACCACCATCGCGGGGGACTTTGAAGTTCTCGGTGGATGGTTCTGCACGTGGTAAGCCGGGTCCTGCAGGCTATGGGGGCGTGTTACGCGATGAGCATGGGAGCATTTTGGCGTTATTTTTTGGCCCTCTTGGTTGTATTGACTCAAACGAGGCTGAATTGCGAGCGATTGCTTTCGCATTGTCGTACTTTCGGAAGTCGACATGGGCAGCGCTTCCTTTGGTAGTAGAGTCGGATTCCATGGTTGCTATTAGTTGGGTGTTACATATGGACAAACGGCCATGGCGGTTTTGGGAGGTCTTTCACGAGATTGACAGTTGCTGCTCCTCTCTACTTTCGGTATGCTTTTCTCATATTTTCCGTGAGGCGAACGGTTTAGCGGACGCTTTGGCAAAAGAGGGGGTAACGCGGATTTCACTGTTTTGTGCTTGTTAGTGTTAGTTTATATTGGTGTTGGTTTCGTTAGTGGTTTCGTTGGACTCTTGTTTTACCACATACGGTTCGTACTCTTTTCCTCCGTTAGGATTTAGGGAGGTTTTTAACGAGGCGACCGTTGTGGCTATTTGGTTGTATATTGCATCTTAATATACGACATCATTGAGCAAAAAAAATGATAAAACAAGTGGGATTACCAGAAAAAGCTTATTGGTCCTCTTTCCCATTGCATTAGAGAACAATGGTTGGCCGATCATTAGGGAAACTGAATACAGGGTCGGTAACCCCCCCCCCCCCTCATTCGCTCAGCTGAAGTCACTATGGAACCATTGAATTTCATTACAAACGTCAATTTTGTTAAAAATTAACGAAACCTTTGCTTATTTTCCCTTGTTGTTAACTCAAATCAGCAATGTTGCCCCTACTTTTTTGCATCAACGTTTCCCTCCAAGTCATTCAATTGCAACAGTTTTGTCCCTTGAACGACATTGGCCGTTAAAGTACTTATGTGACAGTTAACAATGCTAATGTGGTGGTCAACTGTGCGGACATGGCAGTCCAAGATACTAACGTTGCAGTACACATGTGGTGATAATTTAGTAGAGGGGCTGAATTGATTTGTTTAACTGACTACGAGGGCATAATTGATCATTTTTTCCGAGTTCAGGGGTATAATTGATTTTTCTTGAAAGTTCGATAACTTATTTAATATTTAAGCTAAAAATGAGAATTTAAAGAATTATTAAAATTTTAAAATATTAAAAATGGATAAATAAATTGTTTAAAATTAAATTAAATTTAATCGATTTATTTAGTTTTTGAATAAAATTGGATAAATAATTTGATTTTTCGAACTGAAGTTTTTCAAACAAAATATGTGAAAAATCGATTAATAAATTTGTGTGAATATTCTTTGGGTCCATGGAAATTTTAAAAATTAGAAAAGTGAGAAATTTCACAAAATATCAAAATATTCTTTAATTTTTTTAAAAACCATAGACTTGATAAAAATAAATAAAATATTCAAAAATTAATGTAAAAATCAAAATATATTAGAAATTATAAATGGTAAAATATAAATAAAAAATTAAAAAGTATTTTATGAAGTATTAAAATTTTGAAAATTTTCATCAAAAAAGTCTTCGACTTTGTCAGTCGGAGTATTACTATTCGTTAAAAAATTTCGCTGCAATCTTCATTGTATTAGAGTAACAATAAAATTCAAATCTTCTTTTATTTTTCTACATCAAACTGATGCTCATTAACATTTTTTTTGAACGGCGAGCATGATTTTATTACCGAAAAACCATACAAAGCACAACCAACGAAGGGACCCGTAATGTCCAGCTCAAGCTCCTTATGATATCTTCTTTCTTTTTTCTACAATTAAAATATGGGTAATTTTTATTGAAAAAACAAACAAACCAAATTGATCGATGTGTGGGTAATGTAACAAAAACCACACTGCTTTGTGTGCCTAATGTAAACAAACCACAATATCATAGTCTAATTTTATGGGCTAAAACTAAAAATTGTAACTGCAGCATACTTGTCCATTTGCCTGTTACTCTTCTTCTTATTTGTGGTCCCTTCACTGCGTTCAAATTCTAATGACCGCAATCTGTTTTTGTAAGCAGGTGTCTTCTTAACCATATCTACATCCTGAATTCAAGAAAGGGAAAAGCAGAAGAAACAAATAAAGGGTCAAACGAAGGGACCTGAAAGCATTTCTATGTGACATACCGAAAAGAGTTAGGCTAGAAAATTCTCTTATGATGCTTTTTTATAACCATAACTAGCAGTAAGTTGTTTTAATATAGGATTATTTGTCTCTTAGATGAATCAATTGATTGTGAAGAGGAAATAAAATAGGGTTGAGTTTCGGGGAAGGGATTTACAATTTTAAACCCAAATATTTAAGATAATTATTGAATTGAGTTTGGACCAAATTGATAGAAATATATAAGTTTTGAGGTCTAAAATTGTGATTATCCCAATTAAAAATAAGCCACTTCATCATCTCCATTTGTTTTTAACGGCCGAGTACCAAAACAGAATAAAAACATAACGTTAGGCATCATTTTGCCAAAAAATAGTTGAGGTACTAAAATAGGAACGCAGAAATAAATGAAGTACTAAATATATAGTTATCCCTAATTTTTATTAATTATTTCAAAAAGACAAACATATACTATATAGGTTTTGTAATATATAATTTGAATTGGAATTACAAGTTAAACCACATTACAAAATTCATTTTTATTTCATTTCTTCCCATATTTGCAATTCATGGCTTTCAGGTTTCAGGGATGCAGTCCTCTAATTCACAAGCTTTAGAAAAAAGTTCAGCTTTCAGTCTTTCTGATAGAACCATATGCTTCAAGTCTTCCGCTTGGCGTTTTCCTCTTTGGTTCATTTCATAACTCATTGTTATGATCCACCTAAATCTGGGTTGTACAAATGATGGTCAAGACCAGAATTTTGAAAGCCACTGCAAAACATGTTTCAAAGCCTACGCTTAACTCGAGCAACATCCCGGTTTCTTCACGGCTGACACATCATCATGTGATCCGACGTCGATCGTCTTTCCTTTCGGCAAAGCCGCCGGGTTTCCTCCAACTTCAAGAGCTTTCTTCTTCTTCACAGCATGATAAATCTGGGTCAGCACTTCAGTGAATGCATTCTCAACATTGACAGACTCGAGTGTAGATGTTTCCATGAAATAAATATTCTCATTCTCGGCAAAAGTTTTGTCGTCTTCGGTTGAAACCGCTCGCAGGTGACGCAGGTCCGCCTTGTTTCCGACCAGCATAATCACGGTGTTGGCATCGGAGTGATCTCTGAGTTCCTTCAGCCACCTTGGTACGTTTTCGAACGTAACACTACGGGTCACGTCGTAGACTAGTAAAGCACCAACAACACCACGGTAATATGCACTGGTTATCGCACGATACCTTCGCCAAAAGGGAAAGGAAAAGGACAGATTAGAATTCATTGATTTGCAGGAACTAAACACCATTAATTTCTCATATTGCAGGAAACCAACATTGAGAGAACAAACAACATACCTTTCTTGTCCAACAGTGTCCCAAATCTGAGCTTTAATAACCTTATCATTAACATGAACATTACGAGTTACAAACTCAACCCCAATAGTAAACTTAGACTCGAGGCTGAACTCGTTCTTTGTAAATCTAGTCAAAAGGTTGGATTTCCCAACACCACCTCTGTAATATGAATATCCCATTTCTATCTTTGTTTTCTTCTTTCTTTCTTCCTGGTTCCCTTTGTTTTGTCGTCTGATGTTGTCTTCAATTAAGAACAAAGTATTTAAAAAGGAAAAACATAAACAAGAACAACAAAAAGGAATGCTCTTTGATTTGGTTGTTATTTGGGCAAATCACTTGTTAAAGTTGGCATTTTTTTGGCGTTGGGATTCTGGGTTTTGGACAAGTACGAGGAACAAAGAAGCAGCTAAACGGTTGAAGCAATGCATAATAGTAATAGCAGCTATCTTGGTGAAGTTGTTTTCATCTTGGCTTTACAAATTAAGGACTTATAGTTATAAACATTTCCGTGAACATTTGTTGGGGAAAACTCCCTCTAACTTCTTTGGGTGGTTTGAGATGTTGAAAAAGGGTCGTATCAAAAGATTCCTCGGTTGTTGTATATAAAGTGTTTGAAAATAAGATAGTTGAAAAGATTCTTTAGGGTTTATGATTTTTGTTTAAGGTTTAGAAGTTGTTTAGGGCATAGGTTTTGAGGTTAGAGTTTTAGGGTTAGAAATTTTAATATGGGTAAACTACTTGGGTGACCACCCAACTATTAAGTCTGACCTATTTTGACCACCGAACTACAAAAATTTAAAATTCGACCACTCAATTATTTAATTAGACCTATTCTGACCATCATCATTTAAAATCTAACGGAGAGGTGATATGGCAATTAAAGAAAATTTGTATAATTACACATTTCATCCCTATTAGTTACATATTGTATCACTTTGATCATAATTTTAATTTAATTAAATAAAATTAATCAACGCTTTCTTTAACTGAGTTCACGACCGCACAATAATCAACGCTTTAGTAAATCTCATTCGATATTATCTGCAAGCTCAGAACACCAAACATTATTCATCTGCTGACCATATGAAAAAGGAATAGGAAATGGTGGACATGAATTAATTATCACCTCCATACAGTCTCCGAGGTTGATCACAAAAGCATTTGGAAGTGATGGGAACCCAAACCCCACTTTTCCTTATTTGAGACCTTCTATCTCATTTACCTAGAGCAGAATGGTGAGGTCACTGGCATCATAATGAGAGTTGAAACCGATTGCAAGTTTTAACTGCAGACATGGGATAATAGTTCATCTCCATGGCTTGGAGTCCTACTTCAAACAACACTCTCGTGTCATTAGGGTCCACCCCTAAAGCTTTTGCCATGAGGTCCAATAGTTTCATGGCAAGATGTTTCAGTTCTACAGAATAAGCTTCCAAGGTTTCCCTGCAATCATTATTTAAGAACAAGAGAAGAACAACAAATTTAGCCCGTAGATATAAAAGATACTATGCATTAATTGTACTTGACAGATGCAGATCAAAAGAACCCGAAGGCGAGTGGGAGTTAGAGAATAGATGAAGTTTTCTCAAATAAGTTGAAAAGGTCATCATGTAGAACCTATCTCCCTAGTTTAGCTTCTGCTCCTCAGACACATCAAAGCCCTATTGAAATCCCTCTAATTCATCTGGTTTTTACCAAAGCTTCTTCTTCTCTTCCATCGGAAGATTGAAGAACACTTGGACCCCCATCTTCATTTTATCCACCAGTGAAGTGCTCACCCCATATGGTTGATTAGCTGCAACACAATTTCTTCTTTTAATTTCAAACCCCAAAGTCACACACACACACACACACACACACACACACACACACACACACACACACACACACATATATATATATATATATATATATATATATATATATATATATATATATTGAGATAAGAAAAAACAAGTACCTAGAAGAAACACCATTCTTTGCATGCATGATACAAGCGATCCCTTTTTTCATGTGAAGATAACTTATGCATATCTATAACAGGAACATGTGGCAATAGATTTGTGCGAGATATGACAAGAGAGTCCTCATCGGAGCGGACGCATCGAGGTGGAAGTTTTGTTAATGGCTTCTTTGCTAACTTTTGGACACTGGGCCACCAAATGTGTAATTATACAAAAAATTTAACTACCACTTGACCTCTCAGTTAGATTTTAACGGCTGGTGGTCAAATAGGTCTAATTAAATAGTTGAGTGGTCGAATTTTGAATTTTTGTAGTTCGGTGGTCAAAATAGGCCAGACCCAATAGTTGGGTGGTCACCGAAGTAGTTTACCCTTTATTTTATAAGACCTTTACAACAATATATTATATGCTCAAAACAGTTGAGTAGTAATAAGAAATTAGTGTTCAAAATAAATAACTTGTGAATTGTGATCTTATATCCCATCCACATTAATGGTATTCGAAGTGTGAGGTACGTTTACATACACAAATCTACTTTGTAGTTATTGAATGACCTAAATGGGATCCATCCCTCATGTGCATGGCCCGATGGGGTTTTGGGATGTGAATGTTTGAACCGGTTGGCTCTTTTCAGGGCTTACAAATATTTTAAGCTCAATTTAAACTTTTTCCCCTGTACAACATAAGTTTTTAATATGTTTTGAATTAAAAGAACAAATGTATATAATACATTGTACTAATGGCTCCTTTAATTTAAACATTATTTTTTATAATGCTACTTTAATTTCGTATATACAAGAACATATGGTACAAATGGCTCTGTAATTCTCGAATATTAACTTCCCAATATGCTGATGCGAAAGGGTCTCTTTGGAGAGGGATTGTGGATGCCAAGTATGGGGCCGAGGTGCTAAATTGGCGGATTCACAATAAAAGTACGAGGTCTATGTCATTCATGTGGAAACAAATTGTCGGTGTTCAGCAAAATGAAGTAGTGGAACGTTTTATGAATACATCACAATTCTTTTGGGTTGTTGGGAATGGTCAGAGCGTGTTGTTCTGGCATGATTGTTGGTGTGTGTCCGAACCGCTGAAGTTTGATTTTCCGCGCTTATATGGGCTAGTAGTGGATAAATTAGAGCGCGTCGGGGAGGTGTTGGGGCGGTCTTTGGAAGAATGGGGCAGATGTTTTCGTAGGGAATTAAGGGCATTCGAGGGGGGCTTGCTGCGTGATATGCTATCTTGTGTACAGGGCTTCTTGTTGCGACATGGGGTGGCTGATCGCCTCATTTGGATTCATGAGCCGTCGGGTGATTTTTCGGTAAGGGCGTTAAACAAATTAATGTCGTCCTTTGGAATGACGGATATGTCTGAAGTGAGCTGGCCGTGGCGACTACCGGTGTTGCCGAAATTGCAATGCTTCATTTGGTTTATTTTACTCGATCGACTGCCAACGTTGTCGATGCTAGTAGCCCGTGGTTTACCATTGGGGGAGACATCCTTGATGTGCCGTTCTTGTGGGGAAGGCGAGGACGTGATTGATCACATCTTGTGGCACTGTTCGACG
Source organism: Hibiscus tridactylites (assembly GCA_958450335.1). Taxonomy (NCBI): domain Eukaryota; kingdom Viridiplantae; phylum Streptophyta; class Magnoliopsida; order Malvales; family Malvaceae; genus Hibiscus; species Hibiscus tridactylites. The sequence continues at coordinate 92,647,742 of OY288270.1, read as the reverse complement.
GCATGGAATGTTTGGGACTGTTTTTTCTCTTGGTGGGGAGTGACATTGGTGCGTCCGAGACAGGTGAGGGAATTTATTTTTACTTGCTTCCACAGCTTCTTTGCTGGAGACATGAGGGTTTGGTGGCTTATCGGATGTACTAGTGTGCTGTGGTCTCTTTGGCTAGCCCGTAATAAGCTAATGTTTCAAGATAAGCGACTGTCGCTTGGGGGAATTTTCTTCTTAGTTCAATTACGATCGTTCCATTGGACACGGATTCGATTCGATAATGTGGACATACGTGAAGCAGCATGGTGGGAATGCCCCTTGCTTTGTGTAAACGACGCAACGGGGGGGGGGGGCGGGGGGGCTGTCGGTTAGACGTGAGGTGGTGTGGTCGCCTCCTTGGAAAGGAGTGTGGAAATTTAATGTGGACGGGGCTGCTCGGGGTAAACCGGCATGGTGGGAATGCCCCTTGCTTTGTGTAAACGACGCAACGGGGGGGCTGTCGGTTAGACGTGAGGTGGTGTGGTCGCCTCCTTGGAAAGGAGTGTGGAAATTTAATGTGGACGGGGCTGCTCGGGGTAAACCGGGTTTGGCGGGGTGTGGGGGTGTGCTTCGGGATTGGGAGAGTCGGATTAGGGGTTTGTTCTCCAGGGCGATTGGAGTGGCGGACTCGAATGAGGCCGAGGTTCAGACGATAGCGTTCGCTCTGATGATGTTGAGGGAGTTGTCGTGGGAGGGGATGCATTTGGTAATCATTGAATCTGATTCGAGGGTGGCACTTGCGTGGGTTCAGGGGGTTGAGCGCAGACCTTGGCGTTTGTGGAGATGGTTTTTTCAGATTGACGACGCTTGCGAGGCTTTGCCGAGAGTGTGTTTCTCGCATGTGTTTCGGGAGGGAAACCAATTGGCGGATGCCCTTGCCAAGGGGGGTGTCGATAGGGTGTCTTGGCTATGGGTACGGGATTGATTTGGCTTCGTGTTGGTTCTTTTGTTTCGACGCAACTAATGGTACTCTTTTCCCCCACTTAGGATTAGGGGGGTTTTAATGAGGCCATTAGTTGTGTTTTGTATGATTTTGCATTAATAAAATCATGCTTGCTGTTCAAAAAAAAAAACTTCCAAATAATTTTTTAATGTGAAATCCCTATATAAACCGTGTAACCCTACAGGAAAAATACACATAAAAATATTTTTTATTTTTGATCTAATTTTTGGTGATACGAACAACCAAGGTTAGTTCGTGATTACTGCAGTCGTTCTACTATTTTAGTCATCAACGTTTTCAAGCACTACATAAGGAATGATCGAATATGTCATAAAGAAACTGTGAGAACATACCTCAACTCTCTTTTTTCCGCTTTCTATTTTTTCAATTCCGTTTGTATTTTATCTTGTTATGTTTTGATCTTCTTATATAATACAATTTTGTTGTTTTACTGTTTCTCGTTTTCGGATTAACGTTATTCTAACAAGAACATCTACGAACAAATGAATTAAAAAAAAAAACATAACAAATTCTAAAGACAGTTTATCATTAATATCTGATCACACCTAGAACAAAACTAAAGCAAAAACTATAGTGCCAGTACACACTGCTAAAACCAAACATATCCACGTCTGTCTAGAAAGAAACAAGCTGGGAAATTAATTTACAGAAATAGAGGGCTGCATCCATGAAATCTGAAAACTATGAATTGCATTTGTAATGTGGTTTAACTTGTAATTCAATTCCAATAATATATTACAAAACCTATAAATTTGTTTTGTCTTTTTGAAAAGGTTAATGTAGAGACAAAACAAAATTTAATAGGATGGGTGTATCTATCATCTATAAGAATGATAATAACAACGAAACGGAATGAATAATAAATAACGATGGTGAACCCAACAAGTAGTTTTAGTGAAAAAGTGAATGATGTTCATTTTAGGAGATTCGGGTTCAATCACAATACATGCAAGGTGTATATGCATTGTCAAATGGTTAAGAATATCTATAAACTGATACTGTCTCACTATTCAAAAAATCGATCGAATAGATCTTGTTTACTTTACCTTAATTAAAGTAAAAACCCTACGCATGTTTCTTTGTAAACAAGTAACTTATTCCTATAAAAGCATCTAAGAGATTAAGGTTTTGAGCACGAAATTATATACAAGTTGACTATATTCTATAGAGTGTTGAGACGCAAATTACTTATAATCCGCTCTTGAAAATTCTCATCATAATAACAAAATATAATCACTATAGTATACACCTATATTGATACCAATAAACCGTTCATTCATTAACAACACAAATCAGTGTTGGCATTGCCATAATGACGAAGATAGCAAATGGTTTTTACTGAAAAATAAAAACATAAACCACCGTTCTTTCTTTTCAATTATAGGGTAATTAAATGTATAAAAAAAAACCCTATTTCTAAAATATTCTCATCTTCTTTTAAATAAAACCAGCTGTTACTAATACAATTAGGCATTTGCCTCAACCGTTTAGCTGCTTCTTTGTTCTTTGTACCTGTTCAAAACCCAGAATCCCAACGACAGCAAAAGGCCAACTTTAACAAGTGATTTGCCCAAATAACAACCAAACCAAACTGCATTCTTTTTTGTTGTTCTCGTTTTAATTTTTCCTTTTTAAATACTTTGTTCTCAGTTGAAGACAACATCGGACGACAAAGCAAAGGGAACAAGAAAGAAATAAAGTGACAAAAACGAGAGAGAAATGAGATATTCATATTACAGAGGTGATGAAGACTATGATTACTTCTTTAAGCTTGTTTTGATCGGTGACTCTTGTGTTGGGAAATCCAATCTTTTGACTAGGTTTACAAGAAACGAGTTCAGCCTTGAGTCTAGGTGTACTATTGGGGTTGAGTTTGCAACTCGTAATGTTCATGTCAATGATAAGGTCATTAAGGCTCAGATTTGGGACACTGCTGGACAAGAAAGGTACGATGTTTGTTCTCTCATTGTCGGTTTCTTGCAAACTGAGAAATTAATGATGTTTAGTTCCTACAAATGAATGAATTCTGATCTGTCTTTTTTCCTTTTGGCGAAGGTATCGTGCCATAACCAGTGCATATTACCGTGGTGCTGTTGGCGCTTTACTAGTGTACGACGTGACCCGTAGTGTTACGTTCGAAAGCGTACGGAGGTGGCTGAAGGAACTCAGAGATCACACCGATTCCAACATCGTGATTATGCTGGTTGGAAACAAGGCGGACCTGCGTCACTTGCGAGCGGTTTCGACCGAACAGGGCAAAGCTTTCGCCGAGAATGAGAATATTTATTTCATGGAAACATCTGCACTCGAGTCTGTCAATGTTGAGAATGCATTCGCTCAAGTGCTGACCCAGATTTATCTTGCTGTAAAGAAGAAAGCTCTTGAAGTTGGAGGAAACGCGGTGGCTTTGCCGAAAGGACAGACGATCGTCGTTGGATCAAATAACGATGTGTCGGCGATGAAGAAACCCGGATGTTGCTCGACTTAAGCGACGACTTTTGAAACTTTCGACGGTGGCAGGTTAATTTGCACCATTAATCAAACAAACAACGGTGTATTAACTTGGATTATGTTAAATGCAAACTAGTCTATGTTAGCATGATCTCTACGACTTAAGATTACTGGTTTTTATGTTGTTTTTTCTTTCGTTAATTTACACTAAAATCTGTAGCAAAATAGATCATTTATGAACAAATGGGTTTAGAAAAAAAAACATCTAAAGACACCATTTCTCATTAATATCCGATCACATCCAGAACTGAAGTAAGAGCTATGATAATAATAACTGAACGAGATGAATAGTAAAACATGCTAATAGGGACGGAGCTAGGATCAAACATTAGGAGAGGCAAAGGTTTATTAAGCCTTTAAACCTAAAAACTGAGAGGGGCAAAATACTTTATTTGACTATTATTTAAAGTAAAAAGGACCTCAAATAATATTATACCAAAAAAATTGGGAGGCGCTCAAACTATACATACCTCTGTCCCTGCATGCTAAGATTAGAGATGAAGGGTGAAAAGACTCTATGAAGAAATGGGGGAAAGAGAGACGATACTCTCGTTATCTTTATTAAAAAGACTGTAATATCTCTAATAGAGACCGGCCATTATTTATACGAGAGAGAGAGAGCAGTTCATAGTCAGTTAATAGGTGATAACTAACATTGAGTTTCCTAACCACCTTTACTAACCATAACTGCTTAATACAACAACGCATCGCCTAATTATGCTTATACTATAACATTCACCCTACTCCCCAAACTTCAAAAACACCTGCTGAAAAACCTGCAATAGAAGAAAAAACAAAACAACCAAAAAAGAAAGAAAAACATGATCAAGTTACTTGTCCCATAGATGAAGCAGGCATAGGAAGAACGAGCAACTTGTCTCGAAACCTGTTGAAGAAGAGAGCAGACAAAGGCTTTGTCATAATGTCTGTAACTTGTTCACATGCAGAAACTTTATTGACACATAACTTTCCAGCCATTACCCGTTCCCTTACAAAAAACATATCCAATTCTACATGTTTAAACTTTGAATGTAGAACAGGATTTGATGACACAGCAACCGCACTGGAATTATCACACCACAAAGTCGGCTTACCATCAGATTCAACTCCAAGCTCGATGAGCAAAGATTGAAGCCACACAATTTCTGTTACAGCACAGGCTACACTACGATACTCGGCTTCAGCAGTAGAGCGAGACACTACTTGTTGTTTTCGTGAGGCCCAAGATATAAGATTTCCACCAAAGTAAAGACAAAACCCAGTGGTAGATCGTCTTTCATCAACATCGGACCCCCAATCAGCGTCTGCAAACACTGTTATGGACAAGCGAGAGGAGATGACAAACCTCAGGCCATTACTCAAGTGTGCCTTGAAGATACCCGATTCACAGCAAAACCTATATCATACCTAGTGATCACAATATATTGAAGAGCAAGATTAGAATTAGGAATTGTTAAAAAAAATCGTTCGTTAGTCAAATCCTTTTACTTAATTCGCATAATTCAAGTTTATAAACACAAATTTATCTAGCCAAGCCATGTGGATATAAAATAAATGGTGATCATAGAAATCAAAGCCTAGCCATAAGATTTACACAGATTTAATAAATTGTAATCGATTTTATAGAAAATATTGGTTGGTTGTAATTTTCACAACCTCTCTATATATTTGAAACGAAAGAAAAGGAAAAACCATTCTACTTCCAAGCTAAAATAAAATATAAAAGACATGGCAATAAAATTTAATGTTGTTTCTACAGTGTCCATATTATTACTTTTAATCCTTTCTGCCATCGAAGCTCAAGCAGATGTTCTCGATGTCGTTGCTAAGTTTGGCGCAAAGGCTGACTTGAAAATAGATATGAGTAAGGTAAGTGAAATTGCAAATCACTTTAATACCCCAACGGTAAAAACATGTAGAATTTTTGTATTAATATATTTTGTTTTAGCCATTGTTGGATGCCTGGAAAGAAGCTTGTAGTTCAGCAACTCCATCAACAATTGTGATTCCTAAAGGCATATATATGTTAAGTCAAGCAACACTAGAAGGTCCTTGCAAGGCTCCTATTGAGATTCAAGTTCAGGGCACTATAAAAGCTCCAGCCGATCCTGCAGCATTCAAGGAGCCTAAATGGATCGAATTTCTCAGAATTGAAAATTTCAAAATGTCTGGCGGAGGAATTTTTGATGGTCAGGGAACACAAGCTTATAGGAGACAAGGTTGTGATAAAAAAGACTTTTGCAGTACACTCCCCATTGTAAAGTTTCTTGCCTTTTGCTAGAATTTGATATATATATTTTTTTGTAGTTATAACTAATATATACTTTTCTCTGACTCTATTTTAACTCTGAAATTAAACAGAATATAAGGTTTTATTATATGACAAACGCGGTTATACAAGATATAACCAGCAGAGATAGCAAACAGTTCCACGTTAATCTTTTGGGATGCAAAAACATTACTCTAGAACGTTTCAACGTACGCGCACCTAAAGATAGTCCAAACACAGATGGTATACACATGGGGAGATCAGATGGAGTTAATATTATTGACTCAGAAATTAAAACCGGTGATGATTGTATTTCCATTGGGGATGGTTCCAAAAATGTGGACATCAAGGGAGTAACTTGTGGACCAGGACATGGCATCAGTATTGGCAGTCTTGGAAAGTTCGACAAAGAAGAACCAGTTCAAGGAATTAAAGTATCAAAATGCACCATGAGCGATACATCGAATGGTGTTAGAATCAAGAGTTGGGCGGGTGAATTTCCTGGGACTGCATCAGATATTCATTATGAGGATATCACCGTGAAGAATGTCAGTTGCCCTGTTATAGTTGACCAGAAATATTGCCCATCGAATAAATGCAAAATGAATGTATGTAAACGCTTATCAAAATCCTAATATAGTGGAAAGAGTTTATCAATCATCTAAATATTATTGTGTTCGTGCAGGCAGAATCAAATGTTAAACTAAGCAACATCAGCTTCAAGAACATTCATGGTACGGCTGCGCTTCCAGAAGTTGTCCGAATCATTTGCAGCGGTACTTTTCCATGTGAAAATGTTGAGCTCGCCGACATTGACATTACGTACAGTGGACCATTGGGCCCTGCAGTATCTGAATGTAAAAATGTAAAACCCAAAATTACTGGCAAACAAAATCCAGCTGCATGTGCAGCCCCCGTACCACCAAACCCTACCCCTACAGTTTAAATGGCTTGCAATGATCAAGGCGAATGTAGCTCATGAGCATTTTTATTTTACATAAATGCACTTTCATTTTAATTCTATGTTATTAAAAAACTTTTGGATTAATTTTTTTTGTTTAAAATATATACTTGAATAAAAGAACATAACGTATGCGATAATATTTTATGCATTTTGACTTATTTGACTGGACTTTATATGCGGCGCACGTGGATGAAGAAATATATTTCATTTCATATTTTTATTTCGTGTAAAAACAAATAATAATTATTAAAGTTTAGTAAAGAACATATTTTTCATCAAACATTACCAATTTAAACTTTATATTGCATTGGTTCTAAAATCATAATAAAATATTGATGTAGAAAAGAGGTGTTATAATAAGACCAATTCCGAGTTTGAATGAAAATAAGAGAATAATTTTTGCATGAAATTTTAAAAAAAATATATTTGAAGTTTGGCTTTAAAAAAATTCTGAGCATTGGTGTCAGAGTTTGATTTACTTCATCTGTGTAATTTCTTAGACGATGCTTGTATTTCTACAATTCAATTAATGAATGGATAAAAAATGATAAAACAAGTGGGATTACCAGAAAAAGCTTATTGGTCCTCTTTCCCATTGCATTAGAGAACAATGGTTGGCCGATCATTGGGGAAACTGAATACAGGGTCGGTAACCCCCCCCCTCATTCGCTCAGCTGAAGTCACTATGGAACCATCGAATTTCATTACAAACGTCAAATTTGTTAAAAATTAACGAAACCTTTGCTTATTTTCCCATGTTGTTAACTCAAATCAGCAATGTTGCCCCTACTTTTTTGCATCAACGTTTCCCTCCAAGTCATTCAATTGCAACAGTTTTGTCCCTTGAACGACATTGGCCGTTAAAGTACTTATGTGACAGTTAACAATGCTAATGTGGTGGTCAACTGTGCGGACATGGCAGTCCAGGATACTAACGTTGCAGTACACATGTGGTGATAATTTAGTAGAGGGGCTGAATTGATTTGTTTAACTGACTACGAGGGCATAATTGATCATTTTTTCCGAGTTCAGGGGTATAATTGATTTTTCTTGAAAGTTCGATAACTTATTTAATATTTAAGCTGAAAATGAGAATTTAAAGAATTATTAAAATTTTAAAATATTAAAAATGGATAAATAAATTGTTTAAAATTAAATTAAATTTAATCGATTTATTTAGTTTTTGAATAAAATTGGATAAATAATTTGATTTTTCGAACTGAAGTTTTTCAAACAAAATATGTGAAAAATCGATTAATAAATTTGTGTGAATATTCTTTGGGTCCATGGAAATTTTAAAAATCAGAAAAGTGAGAAATTTCACAAAATATCAAAATATTCTTTAATTTTTTTTAAAAACCATAGACTTGATAAAAATAAATAAAATATTCAAAAATTTATTGAAAAATTAATGTAAAAATCAAAATATATTAGAAATTATAAATGGTAAAATATAAATAAAAAAATAAAAAGTATTTTATGAAGTATTAAAATTTTGAAAAATTTCATCAAAAAAGTCTTCGACTTTGTTAGTCGGAGTATTACTATTCGTTAAAAAATTTCGCTGCAATCTTCATTGTATTAGAGTAACAATAAAATTCAAATCTTCTTTTATTTTTCTACATCAAACTGATGCTCATTAACATTTTTTTTGAACGGCAAGCATGATTTTATTACCGAAAAACCATACAAAGCACAACCAACGGCCTCCTTAAAAAAACCCCTAATCCTAAATGGGGGAAAAGAGTATCGTCAGTTGTGTCAAAAGAAAAACACGAACGATCAACAAGCCCGCACCCATAACCAAGACAACCTGTCGGACACCTCCCTTTGCAAGGGTATCCGCCAATTGGTTAGCCTCCCGAAGAACATTCGAAAAACACACCCTGGGCAAAGCCTCGCACGCATCGTCTATCTGAAAAAACCAGCGCCACAAACGCCACGGCCTATGCTCAACACCCTGAATCCACGCGACCGCCACCGTCGAGTCTGATTCAATAATCACAGATCGAATCCCCTCCCAAGACATCTCCCGCAACATCTTCAATGCAAATGCAATCGCCTGTACTTCAGCCTCATTAGATTCCGCCACACCAATCGCCCCGGAAAATAGCCCCACAATCCGGCTCTCCCAATCCCGTAGCACCCCACCACATCCCGCCAACCCCGGTTTACCCCTAGCTGCCCCATCCACATTAAACTTCCACACCCCCCTCAGAGGAGGCGATCATACCACTCCTCTACGTATCGAAGTCACCACCCTTGACCCGCTCAAACAAAGAAGTGGACATTTCCACCACGCCGCTTCGCAAATTTCCGCTTGTCTGTAACGTAACCGCGTCCAATGGAAGGACCGTAACTGGGCTAAGAAAAAAATCCCCTGGTACGATAGACGCTTGTCTTGGAACATCAGCTCGTTTTGAGCTAACCAAATCGACCAAAAAACACTAGCACATCCAATTAGCCATTAATGCCGCAAATCACTAGAGAAGAAGCTGTGAAAACAAAGGCTGACAAACTCCCTCGCCTGCCTTGGACGCACCACCAACACCCCCCACCATGCGAAATAACAGTCCCATACCCTCCATGCAATGTCACATTGCCAAAGGATGTGATCAATCGCATCCTCTCCCCCTCCACAACCGCGACATAGCAACGATGTCTCACCCAGCGGCAGGCCGCGATCCGCCAACATCCTTAGCGTTGGCAAACGGTCAATCAAAATAAACCATAAAAAACATTGTATCTTCAGCATCACAGGAATCCGCCAAGACCAACTCACCTCTTAAACATCTGAAATGCCAAAGGACGACATCAACTTATTTAACGCCCCAACCAAAAAGCTACTCGCCGGCTCATGGACCCAAACGAGACGATCAGCCACCCCATAGCGCAGCGAGAAACCCTGCACACAAGCCTTCAACTCCCGCAGCAAACCCCACTCAAAGGATTGAAGGTCTCTACGAAAACACCTACCCCACTCGTCAAACGGCAGCCCCAACACATCACACACTCGCACCACCTTATCCAGCACCAGCCCATATAAGCGAGGAAAAGCATACTTCAGTGGTTCCGAAAGGCACCAACAATCGTGGCTGAACAACACACACTCACCAATCCCGACGATCCAAAAGAATTGGGTCACATTCATAAACCGTGATACATACTCATTTTGCTGCACGTCGACAATCTGTTTCCACATGGACGACATAGACCCCTTGCTTCTATGGTGTATCCGCCACTTTAGAACCTCTGTCCCATATTTGGCATCAATAATCGCTCTCCAAAGAGAGCCTTTCGCCTCGGCATATCTCCATGCCCACTTAGCCATTAAGGCCAAGTTCTGATCATGTAAGTTCACCGCACCCAAGCCCCCCAATCGCTTCGGCCGACATGCAACTTCTCAATTAACCCGACTGAATTTGGCGCGCTACTCCTTCCCCCCCCCCCCCCCCCCACAAAAAATTCTGACGTATGTGATCAATTTTCAGAATGATACACTTCGGAACCAAGAACACACCCATATAATACACAGGTAATGCAGAGAGAACCGAGTTAACCAACACTAATCGACCAACGAACGATAGCGAATCTCTCTTCCAACCCACAAGCCGCTTGCAAAACCGTTGAATCAAAGGGTCCCAAATTTCCATTCCTCTCGGACAGACGCCTAGCGGAATGCCTAAATACCGCAACGGCAATTCACCCCTCGGACAACCCAAGATACTTCCCAATGTGTTTAGCAACGATTCCTCAATACCAACACCAATGATACAGGACTTATCATAATTTATTTGTAGGCCCGTAACCAGTTCGAAGCAAGTAAGCACCCTTTTCAGATTGCGAGTAATCTCAATATCACCCCGGATGAACAGCACCGTGTCATCCGCAAATTCAAGGTGCGACACCGAGATGTCCCCAACCACCCGAACACCAGCAATCAACCCCACATGTTCTGCATTTACCAAAAAAAGATGTAGAATTTCCGCCACCATTACAAAAAGAAGAGGCGAAATCAGATCGCCTTGCCTCAGCCCCCGCCTCATTGGAAATTCCTCCGTCGGGCTTCCGTTAATGAGAACTGATAGCCTCGCCGTTTCCACACACTCACTAATCCAACGACACCATCTCTCCCCAAAACCCATCCGTACTAAAACAAACTTCAAGCAACACCAATCGATACAATCATAAGCTTTACCAAAGTCGAGCTTCAGAATATAACTACCTACCCGACTGAGGGATTTCTTCATCGAGTGTATCACTTCGTTGGCCAAAAGAATGCCATCTAGAATCTGTCGCCCATTAATAAAAGCAGCTTGGACATCACTGATGAGTTGCGGCAACACCTCTTGTAACCGTAGGGCTAAACACTTGGCCAAAACTTTGTACACTGAATTCAACAAACATATCGGACGATAGTCCCCCAACATACATGGATGCTCCTTCTTCGCTATTAACACTACGAAGGTCGAATTGGACCCCCTCGGCAGCCTACTCGACATGTGAAACTCTTCCATGAACTGCATTAAATCACAACGAACAAAATCCCACCCCTTCCAAAAAAACTCAAACGGAAAACCATCCGGGCCCCTTCACTACTCCACAACGCTGCCTTTACTTCTTCCTCAGAGAAGCTCCTCTCCAACGCACTCCGTTGTTCATTAGATAAGCAATTAAAGGACACGTCCGACACTAACTCCCCACCTTCTGATCGGCACCCAAAGTGTTGAGTAAAAGCCCTACTCACTAGTCTCTTTAATTTCCGCGGTTCTGTTACCCATTCATCACCAAATTGCATTCCCCGTATAGCATTCTGAGCTTGCCTAACTTTCGCTGCTTTGTGAAAGAACGACGTATTTCGGTTGCCCTCGACTAGCCATAATGCCCACGACTTTTGTCGCCATAATGATTCTCGCAAACGGGCCACCTTCCACAATTTAGAATGTAATTCCCGGTACTCTACTTCCTCTTCCGCAGACAATACACCCTCTCCCACCCGAGCATCAAAGCTTTCAATCCGGTTAGATAGCGCAACATACTCCTTATCAATGTCACCAAATTGCTCCCTATTCCAGCCCTTTAACACCTGTTTGAGCCCCTTCAATTTCAGCCGTATCGACGAACTCTCCCCCATGTTGACAGACGCTTCCATTCCTTCTCCAAAAGCGGGAGATAATCCAACCACGTGTTGACAAAACGAAACGGTTTCGGGCCACTATCCCCCACTTCACTAACCAATACAATAGGCGAGTGATCCGATAATTCCTTCAGAAGGTGTAACACTACTAGCGACTCAAAACGCTGCAACCAACCATACAAGACCAAAAACCGGTCTAGTCGACTACCCTTCCCTCCTGGGCTGAACCAAGTGAATTGTTTCCCATTTACCGGAACATCAAGCATAGCAATTTGCTCGATGAAAGCACAAAACGCATCCGTGCCCGGATAACCATGCCCACGTTCTCTCCTCTCCTCATGGCATTTCACGACGTTAAAGTCACCCCCTATGCACCATTCGATCGGTCGTGATCGCACCAACTCTACAATTCCCTCCCAAAAAATAGCCTACTCCGCTGCCCCACACGGTACATACACCCCAACGATCCCACAAGCCCAATCCTCCCGTACCCAAGTTCCCTCGAGCACAACCAAGTTCCTACGCACCTCCGATACAGACACATGAAAACCCGCTGGGTCCCAAACCGCTAAAACCCCTCCTGACCGTCCCTCCGAAGGAGCAAACAAAAAATAAAAATTATCTGAAAACCATAATTGACGTACTAACCTGTCCGTAATACTTTCCATCTTGGTCTCTTGGAAAAGAGCCACCACACATCGTTGTTGCCGTAATACCCGCCCAATTGATCTTCTCTTCGCAGCCGCCCCAAGACCCTGCACATTCCACGACAACAACCTCATTCGTCGCTATTTATGTGCCTCGCGCGCCTCCAATAAGCATGCAATGTCCTGTATAACTTCCTCTTCCATGCCTGTTGTCACTGCCCCAATTAGATTCCCCACTCGCACAGTCTCTGTTGCCTCACGAATTATCGCCTATTTACGGCATAAAAAATCCAAATCGAACAGCGATCCGTTAGCAATCTCTATCGGGACCAGCTTCCCTTCATATTTATTCTTCCGCGGACGGCCACGGCCTCTTTTTGAAACTTTGTGCACTGTCGTTGTGTCACCCTCCGTTGAAATTGATGGGTTGAGTTCCGATAGGAGACGAACTCTCCTAAGTTCCGCATTAAGTTCAATTAGGCTTGCCTTAGAAGCCCTACTAAACTCACCCCGCGGCCCAACGAACTCTTGGTCCGGTGCATAGGCAACATTCCAATCGTCCGTATCCTGTACTAATTCCCCGCGGCTCACCCCCTAGAGCAATGTCGTCAAAGCTGCATCTAGCCTCGCTGCCCGGTTGTTCACCCAATTCTCGATTCACCATCCCTAGTGATTCCTCCACACTATCGGTAATACGCACAGTCGTTGTTGGAATCAACTCTCCCCGATGAACAGTCCCTTTATCAATTTCTTCAATTCGCAAACTTGCATCGCAAGGCATAGAATTCTCTGACTCTCTATTCAACATCACTAATTGTTCCTCCTCCATCCAACTCCCCGTCGATCGCACCTGTGCATCCTCCCTACGGTTATCCTCCCAAATACGATCTATATAATTCTTGTCCATCCCTAGACCCTTCACCGCCCCACCTTGATGCTCCTCATCCATAATCGAGTTTGGCACTATTGTAGCGTCGGACTCATCATCCCTTTCAAACATCGAATTTGATTTCCAATCGACGCCTCCCTCCCTTAAGCTCTCCCCCTCCTCCGAACACGACCCCAGTTCACAGCTACAATCGCGCTTCGGGCCTATAGCCTCCTCAAATTCAGAAACACGGATAGTAAACGTCGACTCCCCCACCCTTACTTCAACCATCTCATTAATATGGTAAGTCCAATTCGTCTCTATTAGAGGACGATGGGGCTATTGTCTCCATATCTATGCGCACTAACTCTCCCCATAAATTCGCAATATTTTGGAAGGTCTCATCCGACCATATGTGAATTGGCAAACCGCTGATTGATAGCCACGTTCGTCTAGTCGGGATTGCAATCGAAGGCGACCACTCCATTACATTCTCCAGCCATCGATCCAATTTACCCGATGTGATCATCTTCTCCCGTAAGAGGCTATTATCGAACATCAATAAGATTAATGACCCAACAACTCGCATCACTGAGAATCCCATGAGGTCAGCACATTGGAATTCCTTGGCCAATTCCGCAATCTGGCAAGGCTTTCGACAAAAACCCACCGCACATGATTGTAGAACATGCCATTTCTCCTTGTTGATGATCCCCCAAATCTGTTTTTGAGTGCTCTTATTTTCCGTCCTAGTCGAATTCCCATTTTCCTCTATCCGATCAGGCCGCATCTCTTGCTCCTTCGATCGCGGGTTACCCTTAGTGCCTTCGTTAGCCTGGGCGGAGTTCCCCTTCTTCACCTTATGTTGCCAGTAATCACGGCCCCCATCTCTAGCCATAAATACCTGGATTTTCGATCCGTATAACCAAAACCCATTGAAGCGCTCAATAACCCTTTCTGCGTCCTTCCTTGATTCCATCCGTACGAACCCAAAGCGAGCTCCTTCCTTCGATCGTTTCGCGGGAACAAAGACATCCACCACCACTCCATGGCGGTCGAAAACCTACCAAATACCCTTCCAATGTAATTGATCCGGGAGGTTGTAGACAAATAGAGACCAAACCCTTCTTCGACTGAATTCCCTTTGCGATCTATCATCACTACCACTTGCTCTCTTCCCCGACGCCTTCTCCATTCAAAAGGTCCAAATAAATTTGTTTATCATAATCGAAATCTATATGTAATTTTCTCACCTCTATATCTTAAGATATGATGCGTCTGCTCATTTACATTTGATGTAGAAAAAAGAAGGAAAATTTTTGCTTTATTACCACTCCAATGGAATGATGATTCCATTGATAATTTGTTCAAGAAATATTAGTAGGCTCAGCATAGCCAGAAACATGCGGATACGTTTTTGATTGTTTTTGTAAATATTTTGAAATATGTATATTTTATATTTATAAATTTTGATATTTTTAATTTTATGTTTTTACTTACTTTTTAAATTTATTATAGTGTTTTTAATTTTAATATTTAATGATTATCTAAATATTTTTAGAATTTTAATAATTTCTTATTTCTTTAGCTTAAATATTAAAATAGTTATCGAACATTAAATTAAAATCAATTATGCCCGAGAACTCTATAAAATAATTAATTATGCCATTGAAGTCAGTTAAAATATAAATTCAGCCCCTCTACCACATCATCATCACATGTGGATGGCCACGTTAGCATAGTGGACCGCCACATCAGCATTGTTAACTACCATGTAAGCACTTTAATGGTCAACTTTGGTTGAATGGCTTCGCGAGCAAAATTGACGAAAAAATTTAGGGGCAACATCGGTGATTTGGTTTTACCATAGGGGCATATTTGACCCTTTAGTCTTTGTTATATAAAATGCTTATCAAATCATAACCAACAAAACAATTTGGCCTGGAGGTTATGCCAGTAGCCATGGGTTTGACACTCCTTGAAGGTAATTTTTAAATTTATCAAAATTTAAACCAATTGGAGCTAATACCTTTCAGCTTTCGTCTGGTTAGAAATAATTTAATTAATATATTTATTTAAATAATATTTATTTTTAAAAAATCTTGCTGACGTGACATTATCCCACACCATCCTTAACATCAACATTGAAATTCCATGTCATCATTCCAGTCAATGTGAACTTGCCTAGTCAGTCGGAATCATTGACCCTTAGTTAAGTAACAATTTCCATTCAACGAAGGGCACTTTTGTTAAAAAAAATAAAACGTTGTGAGCTAAAGTGCTTCAAGAAAAGAATAAAGGCTAAAATGAAAAGTGTGTGAAATGTTAGGGCATATTGAAGCATTATGCCAAGGCTAAAATGTTAGGGTACTGAAAAATAAAAACATACACCACCGTTCTTTCTTTTCAATTATAGGGTAATTAAATGTATAAAAAAACCCTATTTCTAAAATATTCTCATCTTCTTTTAAATAAAACCAGCTGTTACTAATAGTATTAGGCATTTGCCTCAACCGTTTAGCTGCTTCTTTGTTCTTCGTACCTGTTCAAAACCCAGAATCCCAACGACAGCAAAAGGCCAACTTTAACAAGTGATTTGCCCAAATAACAACCAAACCAAACTGCATTCTTTTTTGTTGTTCTCGTTTTAATTTTTCCTTTTTAAATACTTTGTTCTCAGTTGAAGACAACATCGGACGACAAAGCAAAGGGAACAAGAAAGAAATAAAGTGGCAAAAAAGAGAGACAAATGAGATATTCATATTACAGAGGTGATGAAGACTATGATTACTTCTTTAAGCTTGTTTTGATCGGTGACTCTGGTGTTGGGAAATCCAATCTTTTGACTAGGTTTACAAGAAACGAGTTCAGCCTTGAGTCTAGGTGTACTATTGGGGTTGAGTTTGCAACTCGTAATGTTCATGTCAATGATAAGGTCATTTAGGCTCAGATTTGGGACACTGCTGGACAAGAAAGGTACGATGTTTGTTCTCTCATTGTCGGTTTCTTGCAAACTGAGAAATTAATGATGTTTAGTTCCTACAAATGAATGAATTCTGATCTGTCTTTTTTCCTTTTGGCGAAGGTATCGTGTCATAACCAGTGCCTATTACCGTGGTGCTGTTGGCGCTTTACTAGTCTACGACGTGACCCGTAGTGTTACGTTCGAAAGCTTACGGAGGTGGCTGAAGGAACTCAGAGATCACACCAATTCCAACATCGTGATTATGCTGGTTGGAAACAAGGCGGGCCTGCGTCACTTGCGAGCGGTTTCGACCGAACATGGCAAAGCTTTCGCCGAGAATGAGAATATTTATTTCATGGAAACATCTGCACTCGAGTCTGTCAATGTTGAGAATGCATTCGCTCAAGTGCTGACCCAGATTTATCATGCTGTAAAGAAGAAAGCTCTTGAAGTTGGAGGAAACGCGGCGGCTTTGCCGAAAGGACAGACGATCGTCGTTGGATCAAATAACGATGTGTCGGCGATGAAGAAACCCAGATGTTGCTCGACTTAAGTGACGGCTTTTGAAACTTTCGACGGTGGCAGGTTAATTTGCACCATTAATCAAACAAACAACGGTGTATTAACTTGGATTATGTTAAATGCAAACTAGTCTATGTTAGCATGATCTCTACGACTTAAAATTACTGGTTTTTATGTTGTTTTTTCTTTCGTTAATTTACACTAAAATCTGTAGCAAAATAGATCATTTATGAACAAATGAGTTTAGAAAAAAAACATCTAAAGACACCATTTCTCATTAATATCCGATCACATCCAGAACAGAACTTCTTTTTTTTTATCATCAACTGTATGAATTTATTAATAATAAAAATCATACAGCTCGACGCAGCCCTTACGCCTCGTTAAAAACCTCCCTAAGCTTAATGGAGGAAAAGAGTACGTAAGTGCTCGTCTTGAAAAGAAAAACCTAAATACAAGCTAAGAATAACGAACTCCTATCCACTCCCTCCTTGGCGAGAACATCGGCAAAACCATTTGCTTCCCTCGGTGTGTATTGAAAATGAATCTCCGATATGGTTTGGCACGCCTGATCAATCGAAGCAAATGAGTCCCATAATCTCCACGGACGTTTTGCCAAACCCGTTACCCAACTCAATGCAACTTGGGAATCAGATTCAATCACCACGCACCTCTCGCGCCACACCCCTTCCGCCACCACCTTCACTGCAAGTTCGATAGCCCTTACTTCCGCCACGTTAGAGTCCAAACAGCCCACAGGCCCGGAAAATATTTCCAAAATGCGGTTGTCCGCATCGCGCATAACTCCCCCGACGCCCGCTGGTCCAGGCTTGCCCCGCGCCGAGCCATCGACGTTGAATTTCAATGTTCCCGCAACAGGTGGCTGCCATACTAACCCAGCTCGCACCTTCTTTAGACGTCGGCTAACCACACATGTCGATGGGCACGACCACCAAACTGATTCGGGCATAAAATCGCTATCAGCATCCACTTTTATCCAGTAGAAAGATCTAAGTTTCACAAGGAAGCACACTTCCGCTACCGTCGATCGTTTGCCTTTAAAAATGTACTCATTTCGGGCGAGCCATAGCGACCAAAGCATAGCACTCACGCTAGCCACCCACCACTTTAGTTGACAACCATGAAAAGAGCTATGGAAATTCATGACGAAGAAATCTGAAAAAATGCTGGTAATGGTAATGCAATACTCCACCAATCTCGCAGCCAGTCCCAAATTTGTTGAATGCATGGGCAATCATAAAATAAATGGGCTATCGACTCCTCCACCCTTACACACCACGGACACAGCCCTTTTCCTTCCGCCAAAGGAACTCCCCTTATACGCAAAAAATCAGCAGTCGGTAACCTTTTCAACCAAATGAACCATAGGAAAGCTTGTACCTTTGGTGGAACGAGAACTTTCCAAGCGAAACAACCTCCGAAATCACCATCTCCCACCCTCTCTAATAGCAGCGCCTTAGTCATAGCTTGCACTGAAAATTCCCCATGTTCATCCGGAGTCCAAAACAGCGTATCCATACAATCAACTCTCAAGCGAACACCACGCACCATATCACATAGAGAACGCAATTGTTCCTGTTCGAAACTCCATAGATGCCGCCGGAAAAATCCAACCCAATTAGCATGATTGAAATGACCATCCGTTGTATAATCCTGTACCCAAGCTAATTTATTCAACGCCAAGGCAAATAAGCGTGGAAACACCTCCTTTAACGGCTGTTGCATCGCCCAAACATCAAACCAAAATAGAACCATCTGTCCACTGCCGATTTTCCACTGAAATTTACCTCCCCCTACGTGTGAATCAACAACCGGGCAGCAAGCATTTGCTACTATCTAACGCCAAACCACTGACATAGAAGATAAATTTTCCGTGTTAAATCTCCACCATTGAACATTATCCCCATATTTGGCCGTTATTAGACGACGCCAAAGCGAATCGTGGTCACGTGCGTATCGCCAAACCCATTTGGACAGTAGCGCCATGTTCTTCACTCTCAAGTCCGCCACCCCCAAACCCCCTAGATGTCGAGGTCGACAAACAATGTCTCATCCTACCCTACTCATTCGTCTCTCTAGATTGACGCCACCCCAAAGAAACGCTCTACGTATCTTATCCAGTTTCTCAACTACCCCTTTAGGCACAACAAATAAGCCTAAATAGAAAATAGGGAGTGACGAAAGTACCGAATTGACAAGAGTCACCCTAGCAGCAAATGATAGAGAAGTGCGCTTCCACCCTGCTAGCTTGTGTCTGAAGTTTGCTACAATCGGATCCCACACTGAAAGACGCCTCGGATCAGCTCCCAACGGAAATCCTAGATAAACAAAAGGTAGTTCCCCCAGCCTACAACCCAGAATAGAAGCTACCGATGCACTCAACTCTTCTGCCACACCTATCGCATACAAAGAGCTCTTTGCAAAGTTTATTTGTAACCCGGAGCATAACTGAAAACAGTGAAGTATCCGCTTAACATTACGTGCATATTCGACATTAGCATCAATAAACAGTATTGTATCATCGGCAAACTGGAGGTGAGTAAGTCGTATGTTTGAAACCACCTCCACCCCTCTAATCAGCCCTCCCGTTTCCGCATTAATCAACATCAAATGCAAAGCTTCCGCGACTATCACAAACAGTAACGGTGACAAGGGACAACCTTGTCGCAATCCACGACCCATCCTGAATTCGCTCGTCGCACTTCCATTCAGTAGAACAGATAAGCGTGCTGAACTGATACAAACCTGTATCCAATGACGCCATGTTGCGCAGAAGCCCATCTTTGCGAGTACAGAATCCAAAAATGACCAGCTCACGCAATCATACGCTTTGGCGAAATCTAGCTTTAAAATGAAACCCCCCACTCCATTACCTCGAAGAGAATGAATTACCTCCGTTGCTAACAAGACACCATCTACCAATTGACGGTCTTTGATGAAAGCCGATTGAGTGT
Organism: Hibiscus tridactylites; assembly: GCA_958450335.1. NCBI lineage: Eukaryota > Viridiplantae > Streptophyta > Magnoliopsida > Malvales > Malvaceae > Hibiscus > Hibiscus tridactylites. Next base: position 92,627,893 of record OY288270.1, on the reverse strand, counting down.
CGCTAATCAGAGAATTTAGTACTGATTGTAACCGAGTCGCGGGGCACTTGGCTAGTAGTTTGTACATTGAATTTACCAATCCAATCGGTCGATATTCACCTAGCACTCGCGGTGTCGCCACCTTAGGTAGAAGCACAATAAAAGTACAGTTCGCTCCCTTTGGCAATGTTCCTCGCTCATGAAATTGAGTGAAGAAATTCAGCATATCATCTTTCACCACCTCCCAACTTTTCTTGTAAAATTCGAGTGTAAAGCCATCCGGACCCAGAGCTTTTGAGCCATCACAATTCCACAAAGTTCGCTTTATTTCATCAATTGTAAAAGGTACTGTCAACATACCGCTTGCCTCTGCTTGTATTCGACGGAATTGACCATCAAATTCCCACATTCCACTTCGATCATCACTAGCAAAATGAGCAGAAAGTGCCTTAACAACAAAAGCACGTAATGCAGCCGGTGCCGTAACCCATCTCCCGTTAATCGACAGTCCAGGTATAAAGTTTCTAACGGTCCGTAGCTTCGCCGTTCTATGAAAAAACGTTGTGTTTCGATCGCCTAACCTTAACCAAGTTGCCCGAGATTTTTGGCGCCACATTACTTCTTTGTTGCGCATTGCTTTCCACAGTGCTTGCATCCATTGTCGCCGTTCACATTCTATCCCGTTATTACTCTCATCCGTTATCAACAAGTCATCTGCCTTTTCTATTTGCTGCTGTAATTTCTCAATTTTCAAGTTCACGTCACCAAATATATCTTTGTTCCAACGTTTCAAGAACGACTTCAAATGCCTCAGCTTCACCATGATATTATCTTTTCCCAAACCAACTGTAGTCAAACGACACCACTCTCTAGCTAAGTCCAGCACGTTAGATTTTCCCTCTAACCAGCAATTGAAAAAGCGAAAAGGTCTTGGACCCCAATCACAATCATCACACGCCAATATCAACGGTGTGTGATCAGATACTCCTCTCGACAAAGCCACTTGTTGTATGCTATTAAAATTATCAAACCATGTTGCTGAAATTAAGAACCTGTCTATCCGACTACATCTATTACCAGGACCAAACCACGTAAACCGTTTACCAGACATCGGTAAATCCATCAAGCCGGCATTGTTGACAAAATTCGCAAAATTTTCCATTTCAGCCTCTCTATCCGATACCCCAATCCTGTCCGAATTTTTCAGTATAGCGTTGAAATCTCCTGCCACGCACCAAGGCCCCTGAAACGTGCACATACTAGCCAACAAATTGTCCCATAAAACAGATTGACTCGTTACTTCACAAGGTGCATAAATCGCTACAATACCACATACTAGTTCTTCAACATTCCATTTTCCCAATAGCAAAATATAGTGGCGATCAACATGAAATGACTCTAAAATAAATCTCGTACCTTCCCATATGGCCAATATACCTCCGGATGCACCAACCGAAGGTGAGAACGCCAATTCGAAATTATCCGAGTACCACATATTAGCTCCCAATAATGCAGGAATCTCCTCCAACTTAGTCTCCTGTAATAACACCATGTCACAATGATTTTTCCGAATGACTTCGCGCACATAACACCTTTTCGCACTCCCGCCCAAACCCCTTACGTTCCACGTTAGTAATTTCATGAGTCAAAAACCCCGGCACTCCCCGGCGATAACCCGCGAAATGTCGTTAATGATGTCTTCTTCCCTACTGATCGATTTCACTCCAATCAACGCTCCCAGCTTTACTGTTTCTGCCACTTTGTTTGTAATTTGTTGTTGTCCAACGGGAAGCTCACAATTCTCATGCCACTGCTCAATCGCGTCTGTCGTTGAGGCCTTCTTCCCCGACCCTCGACCACGGCTAGATAGAGAGTTGCCTGAGATTCCAGTAATCTTGCCTCCTACCACCCGTCGAACTTTGCAATATGAATTCCCCACACGAATCACTTCTGTTTTACCCAATCCCTGTGCTGCTGTGTTGTTTGCATAAGTGATAATTTTGGAATTTGCACTGTCACCCACTACCGCAACCTCCCTGTTTTCCTTAGAGTTTGAATCCGAATTCACCACTCCAGCTATAGCAGGACTCTCCGCTAGAGTCCTATTATGAATCATCCTCTCACTCTTCGAACTGTCAGAGTTGATCGGTGTGATCAGCTGTTGCGCCGGCAATGTTTCTGCCGTTGCATTAACCGGCGTATGCTCCACGTTCAATTCACCTTGAGGAGCTGTTGTATCAATCCCCCCAATCAGATTTGCTTTGTCCACCACTGCCGTGTTTTCCTCCACCCGTCTAATCTGAACCTTCGACGGACGGCTAGTGCTGCTTCCTTCATTTAGTTGTTTCGATTGTGATGCGTTACCCTCGTAACAGCCGCATTCGATCGTAGGACCTTGTCCATCGGATTCAAACACCCTCACCATGTACTCTGCGGCTGCTAATTTCACATTGATGATTTCCTCAATGAGTTCCATCATTGTCGTTTCCACCAGAATACGACCGCAATCAAAAGATGAGGGGGTTTCCGTATCGTCGTCGATGCATATGAAGGATCCCCATAAACTTGCTATGTTCGCAAATGTCTTCTTGTGCCACAAGTGGATCGGTAATCCCACCACGGACAACCAAACTCGACGAGAGTCGGTTGTAATTGATGGCGACCATTCAATCACCTTGGAGAAACAATCTCTGATACAGTCCATCTTTATTACTTCCTCGCGGATTTTCGCCGATGTGCACATTAACAGGATCATTGACCCTGATAGTCTCATGATCGAGAATCCCTCCTTCTTTTCCACTTCCAATCGATCCGCAAGAGTTTTCAAATTCCAAGGCTTAATACTCCATCCGATCGCACACCATTGGAGAATAGCCCATTTATCCTCGTCTAATACCCCTTCAATCACCCGTCGATTTGATCCACTTTCACAATCCCCTTGTATCGATGATTTCACTGTTTTTGAGCCTGATGTCTTACCGTTCATCGGCTGTTGAGACTCCTTCCTTTTCAAAGTGTTCTTCAAATTGTTTATGCCTTTCCACGCCAACGCCATTCGCAACCTAGCCCCATAAATCCACTTTTCGTGCAGCCGTTCAATCGCTCTATCCGCATCCTCCTTTGATGCCATTCGAATAAAGCCAAAACGTGCCCCGTCTCTAGCCCTCTTTCTTGGTATAAACGTATCTCACACAACCCCATGGCGATCAAAGACTTTCCATAAACCCTTCCAGTGCAATGTCTCCGAAATTCCTCCCACATATATGGTCCAAACTTGTTGTGATTTGTCGATGGCCGGTTGTGGGTTGGACGGAAATCGATCACCGCTGCCTTGATCACCGCTGCCTTGTTCCTTGTTTAGCCGTCGCCAAATACTCCTGTCCGTCATTCTTTAATTTTTTATCCAGAACAGAACTGAAATAAGAACTATGATAATAATAACTGAACGAGATGAATAGTAAAACATACTAATAGGGACGGAGCTAGGATCAAACATTAGGAGGGGCAAAGGTTTATTAAGCCTTTAAACCTAAAAACTGAGAGGGGCAAAATACTTTATTTGACTATTATTTAAAGTAAAAAGGACCTCAAATAATATTATACCAAAAAAATTGGGAGGCGCTCAAACTATACATACCTCTGTCCCTGCATGCTAAGATTAGAGATGAAGGGTGAAAAGACTCTATGAAGAAATGGGGGAAAGAGAGACGATACTCTCGTTATCTTTATTAAAAAGACTGTAATATCTCTAATAGAGACCGGCCATTATTTATACGAGAGAGAGAGAGCAGTTCATAGTCAGTTAATAGGTGATAACTAACATTGAGTTTCCTAACCACCTTTACTAACCATAACTGCTTAATACAACAACGCATCGCCTAATTATGCTTATACTATAACATTCACCCTACTCCCCAAACTTCAAAAACACCTGCTGAAAAACCTGCAATAGAAGAAAAAACAAAACAACCAAAAAAGAAAGAAAAACATGATCAAGTTACTTGTCCCATAGAAGAAGCATGCATAGGAAGAACGAGCAACTTGTCTCGAAACCTGTTGAAGAAGAGAGCAGACAAAGGCTTTGTCATAATGTCTGTAACTTGTTCACATGCAGAAACTTTATTGACACATAACTTTCCAGCCATTACCCGTTCCCTTACAAAATACAGATCCAATTCTACATGTTTAAACTTTGAATGTAGAACAGGATTTGATGACACAGCAACCGCACTGGAATTATCACACCACAAAGTCGGCTTACCATCAGATTCAACTCCAAGCTCGATGAGCAAAGATTGAAGCCACACAATTTCTGTTACAGCACAGGCTACACTACGATACTCGGCTTCAGCAGTAGAGCGAGACACTACTTGTTGTTTTCGTGAGGCCCAAGATATAAGATTTCCACCAAAGTAAAGACAAAACCCAGTGGTAGACCGTCTTTCATCAACATCGGACCCCCAATCAGCGTCTGCAAACACTGTTATGGACAAGCGAGAGGAGCTGACAAACCTCAGGCCATTACTCAAGTGTGCCTTGAAGATACCCGATTCACAGCAAAACCTATATCATACCTAGTGATCACAATATATTGAAGAGCAAGATTAGAATTAGGAATTGTTAAAAAAAATCGTTCGTTAGTCAAATCCTTTTACTTAATTCGCATAATTCAAGTTTATAAACACAAATTTATCTAGCCAAGCCATGTGGATATAAAATAAATGGTGATCATAGAAATCAAAGCCTAGCCATAAGATTTACACAGATTTAATAAATTGTAATCGATTTTATAGAAAATATTGGTTGGTTGTAATTTTCACAACCTCTCTATATATTTGAAACGAAAGAAAAGGAAAAACCATTCTACTTCCAAGCTAAAATAAAATATAAAAGACATGGCAATAAAATTTAATGTTGTTTCTACGGTGTCCATATTATTACTTTTAATCCTTTCTGCCATCGAAGCTCAAGCAGATGTTCTCGATGTCGTTGCTAAGTTTGGCGCAAAGGCTGACTTGAAAATAGATATGAGTAAGGTAAGTGAAATTGCAAATCACTTTAATACCCCAACGGTAAAAACATGTAGAATTTTTGTATTAATATATTTTGTTTTAGCCATTGTTGGATGCCTGGAAAGAAGCTTGTAGTTCAGCAACTCCATCAACAATTGTGATTCCTAAAGGCATATATATGTTAAGTCAAGCAACACTAGAAGGTCCTTGCAAGGCTCCTATTGAGATTCAAGTTCAGGGCACTATAAAAGCTCCAGCCGATCCTGCAGCATTCAAGGAGCCTAAATGGATCGAATTTCTCAGAATTGAAAATTTCAAAATGTCTGGCGGAGGAATTTTTGATGGTCAGGGAACACAAGCTTATAGGAGACAAGGTTGTGATAAAAAAGACTTTTGCAGTACACTCCCCATTGTAAAGTTTCTTGCCTTTTGCTAGAATTTGATATATATATTTTTTTGTAGTTATAACTAATATATACTTTTCTCTTACTCTATTTTAACTCTGAAATTAAACAGAATATAAGGTTTGATTATATGACAAATGCGGTTATACAAGATATAACCAGCAGAGATAGCAAACAGTTCCACGTTAATCTTTTGGGATGCAAAAACATTACTCTAGAACGTTTCAACGTACGCGCACCTAAAGATAGTCCAAACACAGATGGTATACACATGGGGAGATCAGATGGAGTTAATATTATTGACTCAGAAATTAAAACCGGTGATGATTGTATTTCCATTGGGGATGGTTCCAAAAATGTGGACAGCAAGGGAGTAACTTGTGGACCAGGACATGGCATCAGTATTGGCAGTCTTGGAAAGTTCGACAAAGAAGAACCAGTTCAAGGAATTAAAGTATCAAAATGCACCATGAGCGATACATCGAATGGTGTTAGAATCAAGAGTTGGGCGGGTGAATTTCCTGGGACTGCATCAGATATTCATTATGAGGATATCACCGTGAAGAATGTCAGTTGCCCTGTTATAGTTGACCAGAAATATTGCCCATCGAATAAATGCAAAATGAATGTATGTAAACGCTTATCAAAATCCTAATATAGTGGAAAGAGTTTATCAATCATCTAAATATTATTGTGTTCGTGCAGGCAGAATCAAATGTTAAACTAAGCAACATCAGCTTCAAGAACATTCATGGTACGGCTGCGCTTCCAGAAGTTGTCCGAATCATTTGCAGCGGTACTTTTCCATGTGAAAATGTTGAGCTTGCCGACATTGACATTACGTACAGTGGACCATTGGGCCCTGCAGTATCTGAATGTAAAAATGTAAAACCCAAAATTACTGGCAAACAAAATCCAGCTGCATGTGCAGCCCCCGTACCACCAAACCCTACCCCTACGGTTTAAATGGCTTGCGATGATCAAGGCGAATGTAGCTCATGTGCATTTTCATTTTACATAAATGCACTTGCTTCATTTTAATTCTATGTTATTAAAATACTTTTGGATTAATTTTTTTGTTTAAAATATATACTTGAATAAAAGAACAGAACGTAAGCGATAATATTTTATGCATTTCGACTTATTTGACTGGACTTTATATGCGGTGCACGTGGATGAAGAAATATATTTCATTTCATATTTTTATTTCATGTAAAAACAAATAATAATTATTAAAGTTTAGTAAAGAACATATTTTTCATCAAACGTTACCAATTTAAACTTTATATTGCATTGGTTCTAAAATCATAATATAATATTGATGTAGAAAAGAGGTGTTATAATAAGACCAATTCCGAGTTTGAATGAAAATAAGAGAATAATTTTTTCATGAAATTTTAAAAAAATATATTTGAAGTTTGGCTTTAAAAAAATTCTGAGCATTGGTGTCAGAGTTTGATTTACTTCATCTGTGTAATTTCTTAGACGATGCTTGTATTTCTACAATTCAATTAATGAATGGATAAAAAATGATAAAACAAGTGGGATTACCAGAAAAAGCTTATTGGTCCTCTTTCCCATTGAATTGGAGAACAATGGTTGGTCGATCATTGGGGAAACTGAACACAAGGTCGGTAACCCCCCCCCCCCCCCTCCCTCATTCGCTCAGCTGAAGTCACTATGGAACCATCAAATTTCATTACAAACGTCAATTTTGTTAAAATTTAACGAAACCTTTGCTTATTTTCCCTTGTTGTTAACCCAAATCAGCAATGTTGCCCCTACTTTTTTGCATCAACTTTTCCCTCCAAGTCATTCAATTGCAACAGTTTTGTCCCTTGAACGACATTGGCCGTTAAAGTACTTATGTGACAGTTAACAATGCTAATGTGGTGGTTAACTGTGCGGACATGGCAGTCCAGGATACTAACATTGCAGTACACATGTGGTGATGATTTAGTAGAGGGGCTGAATTGATTTGTTTAACTGACTACGAGGGCATAATTGATCATTTTTTTTCGAGTTTAGGGGTATAATTGATTTTTCTTGAAAGTTCGATAACTTATTTAATATTTAAGCTAAAAATGAGAATTTAAAGAATTATTAAAATTTTAAAATATTAAAAATGGATAAATAATTTGTTTAAAATTAAATTAAATTTAATCGATATTTAGTTTTTGAATAAAATTGGATAAATAATTTGATTTTTCGAACTGAAGTTTTTCAAACAAAATATGTGAAAAATCGATTAATAAATTTGTGTGAATATTCTTTGGGTTCATGGAAATTTTAAAAATCAGAAAAGTGAGAAATTTCACAAAATATCAAAATATTCTTTAATTTTTTAAAAACTATAGACTTCATAAAAATAAATAAAATATTCAAAAATTTATTGAAAAATTAATGTAAAAATCAAAATATATTAGAAATTATAAAATGGTAAAATATAAATAAAAATTTAAAAAGTATTTTATGAAGTATTAAAATTTTGAAAAATTTCATCAAAAAAGTCTTCGACTTTGTCAGTCGGAGTATTACTATTCGTTAAAAAAATTTGCTGCAATCTTCATTGTATTAGAGTAACAATAAAATTCAAATCTTCTTTTATTTTTCTACATCAAACTGATGCTCATTAACATTTGATGTAGAAAAAAGAAGGAAAATTTTTGCTTTATTACCACTCCAATGGAATGATGATTCCATTGATAATTTGTTCAAGGAATATTAGTAGGCTCAGCATAGCCTGAAACATGCGGATACTTTTTTGATGGTTTTTGTAAATATTTTGAAATTTGTATATTTTATATTTATAAATTTTGATATTTTTAATTTTATGTTTTTACTTACTTTTTAAATTTATTATAGTATTTTTTAATTTTAATATTTAATGATTATCTAAATAATTTTAGAATTTTAATAATTTCTTATTTCTTTAGCTTAAATATTAAAATAGTTATCGAACATTAAATTAAAATCAATTATGCTCGAGAACTCTATAAAATAATTAATTATGCCATTGAAGTCAGTTAAAATATAAATTCAGCCCCTCTACCACATCATCATCACATGTGGATGGCCACGTTAGCATAGTGGACCGCCACATCAGCACCGTTAACTACCATGTCAGCACTTTAATGGTCAACTTTGGTTGAATGGCTTCGAGAGCAAAATTGACGAAAAAATTTAGGAGCAACATCGGTGATTTGGTTTTAGCATAAGGGCATATTTGACCCTTTAGTCTTTGTTATATAAAAATCTTGTCAAATCATAACCAACAAAACAATTTGGCATAGAGGTTATTCCAGTAGCCATGGGTTTGACACACCTTGAAGGTAATTTTTAAATTTATCAACATTTAAACCAATTGGAGCTACTACCTGTCAGCTTTTGTCTGGTTAGAAATAATTTTTAAAACTGAGCTTTCGGAAACTAATTAGGCAAAACGGGCAGCGGATACGGACTCAGGACGTCGAGAAAGGTTAATATGAACGTTTTCTGAAAAAGTCAACTCTTAGTCAACTTTGGTCAAAGGTCAGCTCTGGTCAAAGTTCAAAGTCAACGGTCAAACTGGTCAACAATTCAGATCTGGTCAATGGGTCAAAGAGTCAAAGGTCCGGTCAACTATCGGGTCAAACTCAGTCAAAAGTCAATGGTCAAACGGTCCGGTCATAAGTCAACTGATCAACATGTCATGGTCAAACTAATCCAATCAAGTCAAGATTCGGTCAAGGTCACGTTTCAATTTATCATGCTGGTTTAGATTTATGGGTTCGGTTCACAATACTGGTCTGATTCACAAGCCCACGGGTTGGGCTCACCCAAACTCACACATGCAACACACCCAACATCCTCACGGGCCAAACACCAAGCCCAAACTACATACCCACACTCACACAACCCACAACCCATACACAAACCCCACGGTTGGGCTCAACCAACAACACCCATCCCAACAGCCCAACACACAACCCACCATCATGACACATTGCTGCAAACTGAAGCTAGGGTTTACAGACCCCTCGATGGCGCAACCCAACCCGACGGCGGCGGCAGATCAACAAGAGTGGCGGCATTAGTGGTTCACTGGGCGGCGACAGTACAGATGTAGGAACGGTGGTGACGTGACTTGCTGGAGACAAAGCGATTACGGCGGCGGCCACGGTTACACATCAACGACGGCGATACCACTCTTGGACATGCTCGGTGACGCGAACACAACCACGAAGAGAACGCAAAGATTTCATAATCCAAAAACATAACATAAAAAGTACGAATCTGAAAGAGGCAGTCAACAATGGCTTACTCAAACACTTACCCAAATCTAAACGGAATAGACGAGCAGAGGAGCACGCGGTGGTGAAGGTCGGCACCAGAGGGAAACCGAAGAGTTTCTCACCGTTAACTCGCAAATGGAGGCCGATGAAGGAAAAACGAGGACCGGGGTTGGTTTGCGAGAGGAAAAGGAGCCGAACGGTGGTGTCAAAATGTGAAACGGACGGCAAATGGTGGCTGATCGGAGCTTCGCCGGACCGTAACGGTTAGAGGAGAGGGAGATGTCGAGAGAGAAAGGGTGAGGGGGAGCGGCTACTCGTTTCCCAAAACCAGATAACATGGCTTAAATACCCAATTTAATGGGTAAAATACAAAATAAGCCACTCAAGTTATTTAGGGTTTGACAACGAGCACTTAGGTTTCCATAAATTACAAATTGACCCATGAATTTTGAAACTAAGCCTCATGATTCTGAATTTTCTCGATTTAACCCTTAACTCAATTAGGGTTTTGGAATTAAATTCCCCAAATTCTAGGGTTACCGATTTAGGGATTCTAAAATTGGGGATTTTCCAAAATGGGGAAATTTTGGGGTGTTACATGCTTAGTTTATTTTACTTATTATTCATCTTTATCAACCTATTTATTTTTCAACGTAGTAACTTAAGCAAAGTAGCCCAAACTAATCCTTGTAGAGACGATACTCGATACTTATTATGTTACTTTATTACTTGCGACATGTATACTTGCACTGTTTGCATTGCACTTAAATCACGCAACAATAATCCTATCTACTATCTCATTTTCAAACACTTTACATACAACAACCGAGGAATCTTTTGATACGACCCTTTTTAACCTTCTGAAACCACCCAAAGAAGTTAGAGGGAGTTTTATTTAAATGACATACAACTCCACCAAGATAGCTATTATTAATATTAGGCATTGCTTCAACCGTTTAGTTGCTTCTTTGTTCTTCAGCCCTGTCCAAAACCCAGAATCCCAAATACAGAGATAGCTATTATTAATATTTGGCGAAGGTATCGTGTGATAACCAATGCATATTACCGTGGTGTTGTTGGTGCTTTACTAGTCTACGACGTGACCCGTAGTGTTACGTTTGAAAACGTACCAAGGTGGCTAAAGGAACTCAGAGATCACACCGATGCCAACACCGTGATTATGCTGGTCGGAAACAAGGCGGACATGCGTCACCTACGAGCGGTTTTGACCGAAGACGGAAAAGCTTTTGCCGAGAATGAGAATATTTATTTCATGGAAACATCTGGACTCGAGTCTATCAATGTTGAGAATGCATTCGCTGAAGTGATGACCCATATTTATCATGTTGTGAAGAAGAAGAAAGCTCTTGAAGTTGGAGGAAACCCGTCACCTTTGCCGAAAGGAAAGACGATCGACGTCGGATCACATGACGATGTATCGGCCATGAAGAAACCCGGATGTTGCTCAAGTTAAGCGTAGGCTTTGAAACATGTTTTGCAGTGGCTCTCAAAATTCTGGTCATGGCCAGTAGTTGTTGTACAACCCAGATTTAGGTGGATCATAACAATGAGTTATGAAATGAACCAAAGAGGAAAACACCAAGCGGAAGACTTGAAGCATATGGTTCTATCAGAAACACTGAAAGCTGAACTTTTTTCAAAAGCTTGTGAATTAGATAACTGCATCCCTGAAATCTGAAAGCCATGAATTGTAAATATGGGAAGAAATGAAATAAAAAAAATTGTAATGTAGTTTAACTTGTAATTAAAAATCAAATTACATATTACAAAACCTATATAGTATCTGTTTGTCTTTTTGAAATAATTAATAGAAATTACATAGAGATCTATGAACCAAATCCTTAAACTGATCATGGCACAGAATATAGGATGGAAATATTCAGCCCTAAACTATAACCTTTTGGTGCCCCACCTTAAAAAATTAGTTTAAAGTTTAGGGCTTAAGGTTATGGGTTGTGATTAGGGTTTAAAGAATTAGAAGTAGATGTAATTTTTTAGGGTATAGAATTTAGGGATTATAATGATTAAAGTTTAAAATTTAATTTTTTAATATTTTTTAGTATATGGCATAAAAAGAAACATAATTAGGGACAAATAATTTTTGTTCCAGAATATAATGGTCTGAGCTCGCAAATTTCTCTAACAACTTTGCCCACCTCTTGTTACATAAGAGGCTGGATCACTGACCCGACATGCCCACTTGCTTGGGTTTGATCCCTACTTTACTAAATTTTTTCACATTTTTGTCAGTTTTATTTTTTTACCAATTTGATGATGGTACGTTTAAATTTATTAAACTAAATTAAAAATAAGATTATATTAGTATATTTTATAAATAAAAAATTAATTATGTAATTATCAAATTTAACTTGTCATATTTAGGATTTTAGGACGGTTTTTTATTCATTTGTTTAATTTTTAACGTTGGAGGAGAGGCGCATGTTAGCAGCATGGGCACGTGGCTAGATATAAGGCTTAATAGGCTGTCAGGGCCAGAGCAACTACTACTGTAAAACGATGTCGTTCGTACAGCCTGGCATTCTATAAATAAATTTAAAACAAAAAAATCTCATATAGTATTTCTTTTCTCTTTCTCTACCTTTCCTTAGAAAACGCATAGAAAAGTTTGGGTTTCGGCTCCTCTCAATTATCGGGATTGCCCTCCGATAAGTTTCTCGTTGACGAAATCCCACTTATATTCCTTTTCATTTGTTTTTCAAATGATTTTTTTAAATTTTCTTTGGATAAATCCGTTGGATATTTTCATTATCGGATTGGTTAGGCTTTGAAATTTGATTTTTTTTTATTTTTTTATGTTGTTTTTCCTTAAGAAGAAAGAAAAATCAAAGAAAGATTTAGATAGTATTTTTGATAAATTTGAGGAGAAAGAAATAATTTTTTGGTGCCGCTTAACCTAATTATTTGTCCCAAAATGCCTAAAATAATTAGTTAGGGTTTAAAGTGAAGAATCAAATTTTGGTGAGAAATTTTTTGAATATGTTGTAATTTCAGAATTTGTATGTTCATTATGTTTGTAAATTGATATGTTGAAGAAATTGAAGTATGGGAAAGAGGAAATCAAGAGCAAAGCATGCTCCTAAGAAGCGAATGGATAAGCTTGACACCGTTTTCAGCTGTCCTTTTGTAACCATGGAACAGGTGTTGAGTGTTGCGTGTAAGTATAAACTCCTGTTATTTGTTTTATGAGAAAATTTATCCTTATTTTGATCTAATAACTCAGATAATTTTGATGGTCAAACCTGATTTTTCTCGTCTTTGATGAATAGAAAATTGTTATCTTGTGTCGTAAAAATTTATATAAGATGATATGGTTTGTGGTTGCTGGGCACTAAGTATTGGCGTTTATCTATTTCAGTGATATGAAGAACTTGATTGGTGAAGCCTCTTGCAGGATATGCCAAGAAAGCTTCAACATTGTCATAACAGGTATTGTGATATTGTTTAACTTTAGCTGGTAAAGAAATCAAATTTGTTTTTGCAGTCTTGATGAAAATGACGTCAGGAACCTTTGTTAGCGCATCCATGTTTCTTTTTATTTATGTATGTGCAGCTTTGACTGAACCTATTAACAAGAACCTAACGTTCTCACCAACTACCACAACCTCAAAGTCATCTGTAAGCCTCAGGGAGACTCTCTTGGTCTCAAAGTCAACCCTAGCTCTATGCTCTACGAGCCAATTCATGCCCAAAATCACGTCAAAATCGTAGAACGGTAACTTCATCATATCAACCGGAAACACGTGACCTCGAACCATCAAGGGAAACCTCCTATACATTTTCCTAACTACCACTGTATCACCAAAAGAGCTAGTAACACTTACGCCTACCTCTAACCACTCACATGGTAACCCTAACGACCTTGCGTGCTCACCCAAAATGTATGAATGTGTCGACCCCGAATCTATCAAAGAAAGAAAACTCAAAGACTGTAACGAGAAATTACCTGCAATGACATCTTTGTCATTCCCAGCCTCTCGCTGAGCATACACCCTAGCCGGTCCTCCACCCTCGGGCTGAACTGCTACTACATGAGCTAAGTTCCTTTGACCCTCGTTCCTCAGCTGAAAGTTTCCACGACCGCGCCCACGGCCTCTCTAATGCTCAAAACCCCTAGCTGGAGCCGGTCCGCCCCTAATCAGGTGTGGACAGACACGCCTCAAATGGTCTCAGGAGCTACAGTTCAACCACGCCTCGTAGATACCCATACACTCGCCATGGTGGTGTCTCCCGCACCTAGTGCACTCCGGAGTGTGTACAATAGCTCTTGGCCCTGACAGCCCTGACCATAGTTACCACCCCTATGCCTCGAATTGGGTTGATACCTCATATCCCTATGCCTCTTGGCATGGTCTCTATCCCAATTCGCGTGTCTCTTTCCGGAGTCGGACCCAATAGCACGTGCACTAGAGCCTAAGTTCTGCTCTATATCCTTGGCCTTAGAGACCAAGACATCAAACTCGGTATAGTCAGAGGCAAGCATATAGGTCTTTACATCTCTAGTCAACCCATACCGGAAACGCTCACACCGTTCCCTCTCACTAGGAACCAACTCAGGTGCATACTGGCTCAATCTCACAAACTGAACCTTGTACTCGGACACGGTCCTATTACCCTGAACCAAGGCCATAAACTCCTTCTTCTCTTCATACAAATATCGAACTCCGAGATAATTCCTCTTGAAGGCATTCCTGAAGAACTCCCACGTGATATCCGCTTCGGCCATACCCGATGTAACAGTGGACCACCAAGTATATGCATCCCCCTGAAGCAAGGGGACAATGCAACCCAACTTACGGGCATCTGAGCACTCCATCTGACCCAATATGCGTGTAGTACTCTCAAGCCACGCCTCTGAACCCTCGGGAGTCAACCCTCAAAACTCAACTGCTCCCAAGTTGTGAAGCCTCTCCAAGGGTAGACATGTCCCCGCACCCTGAGGTGGTGGTGCAGCTTGCATACCGGCCAAAGCTGTTTGAAAAGCTCCGGCTATGGTCTGAATCAACGCGCCCGCTGGCCCCTGAGCTCCAACACCTCCAACATTGGCACCGGCTTGAGGCCCATTACCATCACCTCCGACTTGTGCACCAGCCTGAGGCACATTTCCTTCGCCACCTACTCCATTACCATCGGGAGCAGGAGGAACAAGAGGCTCACCCCCGGGTGCCTGGTCACCCACTCTAGGCCGCCCCTTGGTCTCACCATAACGAGATAGAATCTAAAACAGCAAACACACAACACACAAGAAAAACGTTAGGTTAGCAAAAGGGCAAGGACTCATGTTCTCAAGCTCGTTAAACCAAAAACCATTTTTTTCTTTTTGACAACAACACCTAACAATGGGGACATTTGACTAACCCTTAACCAAACAAAAGGCCATTAAAACATGCTTTCAAACACCGTACTAGCAAGCAAACTTCAAGCATACATGGTAAAACACTAACTGAGACATAGCAACAACATAACACATCAAACTTACCTCACTTACCTACCCGAGGTCTCGAAAACCTCAGGCTCTGATACCACCAAATGTAACCCCCTCGTCCCAGTCTGGATGACTGACCAGTCCGAGTAGGCTACACGGGGAAAACCAAAGTGAAACCCGTTAAGGCTCCCCTTCGGTTAGCAACCCTAGAAAATTTCTTTTGAACATTATCTTGTCTAAAGGCTTTAATACTTCCGATGTGAGACACGACAGCGGAAAGACAACGAAACGACACGAGCAATCAAAACAAGCAATTCAACTGCCCATTTTAGCCTTTACAACAGGTCGTATCGATACGCTAGGAGACCGTATCGATACGCCTTGACTTGGTCAGCTACCCAAAGTCAACCTAGGGAGACCGTATCGGTACACTGGTTGACCGTACCGATACGCCCTCAACGGTCAACTTCTCACGGTCAAACGATAAAAACCATACCGATACACCCAAGACCCGTACCGATACGCCAAAATCTCGTCAATTTCTTAGATTTCCAGAGAGCTTTTGGTGTATCGATACACCCCCGTGTACCGGTACGCTAGGCTTAAACTGAGCCCCAAAGTGTAGGACCATATAGATACGACCCTTGGGCATACTTATACGCCCTGCACTGCAAGACTCAATTTAGCTGCAAAACGAACCAAAACTCAACTCTAGATGCATTTTACGACTCGACAAGCAACATACCAACACTCATACATTATTTAGCAACCAAGGTTAAGCATGCGATGTTACTTGACCGAAAAAAACATGGCATTCCTCTCCAGATAGGCATTTAGGTAGGAAACTTGCATAAAAACATACATGACTTCACCATTCCATTCAAAGGCAATAAACACACACATAGACATTTCATAACAAGGTTTCACATGCTTTTGGACAACACATAAACAACATCATAACCATGGTTTACAAATTCCCATCCAAGGCATCAACATTAAAAACAAGCACATATGAGTCTAACAATGCTCATACGATAACACATAGCATCAACAAATCCAAACATGCTAGAACATCAACAAGTCAAATAAGGAGTTGAACACCAACCCCATACAAGTCTATGCCCCCATTATCTAGGCATTATTACAAATACTTAAATCATACTTGAGCTACTCAAGAACTCCAAAAGCTCCTCCCTTGCCCACTTGCTTTCCGAAACTCTAACGATCTGCATATTGGAAAAATGAGAGCGTAAGCTTGATAGCTTAGTGAGCGAAGCTCTAAAACTCATCAACAATGCAGTTTTCAAAACACATTTCTTAAAGGTTAGGTAAACCATTTAAATGCACGAAATGAGGCACAACAACACAAGTACATGGTTTGCACAAGCACAACCAAAACACGATGGGACTACATATCACCGTTTCGACTAGTAGTTTTCTGATAGGACTACACATCAACATACTCTTCTACTAGTCACTACTGGTGGGACTACACATCACCGTAGTTACGACAACCATCACGTGAGGCTTGACACCAACAACGACTACACAACAACATCAACGGAAGTAAAAGAAATCCACAATTTACACAATATCACAACAATTGTTCATGCACCAACACTTGACAATCAAGGTAAAGTTTAGTAAGCTTACACTTGGGTTTAGGTTAGCCCTTGAGGCTCCACCCAAACCCTCAAGAACTCATTTCGAAAATCAAGTCAAGTCCAAAATATTTCCACTCACCGATGACACCCAAACGGAAGCCGAAACACCGATCTCAAGTCTCCAAATTCCCCGGATTAGTGCCCGAAGCCTCTCTAACGATTTCCCTTGATTCTAACCAATCAAAAACAATACATTGCTCAGCCAAAACATCACAAAACACCCAGCAGAAAACCTTTGATTCCAACACCCAAAACACCTTTAAACACCTTCAAACCAACCTTCTAGTATCACTATAACACCAGCCCAACTCCCTTTCACAAAACCACACCAAAACACAAGTTTTGACCCTTTAAAAATATCCATGAATACCCATTTCGGGATTCTTAATAAAAACCAACCAAATTGAGATATAATGTACCTTAGGGCAAGATTAACTCATAACTAACTCTACATATCAAAAGCAAAACGAAAATCCATTAAGTTTCGCCCTTTTCTTTGAAAACTCAAATTTCTCTACAATGGTGTTTTCTAAAATCTAAAACCATAAATGTGTTAGGAATAAAGAGGGCAAGTCAAAAGTGGTCTTACCTTGATGAAAACACTTGAAATGGTGAAGGAATCAAATGGAATAGTATTTGGGGTTTTAGAGTGGTTTTGACGTGAAAAGAAGACCAAGGAGTAAGATGAGCTCTTTTGAAATAAAACCCATTTTCTCATCTTTTTCCTTATTTTCAAAATTACCAAAATGTCATTAATAAATTTCAAAACCTTTTAAAATAAAACCAAAGTCTATTTTAATTAAATCGAGCCCACGACTAAAACCTGATTTACCCGAGTATCATCTAACCCCTAAACTCGAGGCGTTACAACTCTCCCCCACTTAAGGAATTTCTTCCTCGAAATTACCTGACGGAAAGAGGTACGGAAACTGTTTTTCCATGTCCTCCTTTCTCTCCCAAGTAGCTTCCTCCATACCTCGGTGTCTCCACAGAACCTTGACTAACTCGATGGACCTTCCACGCAACATTTTCTTGTCTGTAGCAAGAATCTCAACCGGCTCTTCATTATAGGACAAGTAGGGGTTCAACTCAATCTCTTCCACTGGCATTACGTGAGACGGATCTGACCTATACTTACGAAGCATCGAAACATGGAATACATCGTGAATTTTCTCTAACTCGGTCGGGAGTCTCAATCTATATGCAACGGGACCAATCCTCTCAACTACCTCATAAGGTCCAATGAATCTCGGACTCAACTTACCCTTCCTACCAAACCTCATCACCTTCTTCCAAGGTGAGACTTTCAAAAACACTTTCTCACCCACGGCATACTCTATCTCTTTTCACTTTAAGTCGGCATATGACTTCTGTCGGTCTGAAGTTGCCTTCAAACGATCACATATCAACTTTACCTTCTCGGTAGTGCCCTTAAGAAAATCGGGCATCGGTACAAGCTTCTGTTCGGCTTCGGCCCAACAAATCGGAGTCTTACACTTCCTACCATACAGAGCTTCATACGGTGCCATTTGAATACTAGCCTAATAAATGTTGTTGTATGCAAACTCTACTAACGGTAGATGTTTCTCCCAAGACCCCTGAAAATCGATGATACAACACCTCAACATGTCCTCCAACACTTGAATCACTCTTTCGGACTGACCATTTGACTACGGATGATACGAAGTACTGAAGTTCAACCAACTACCCAAGGCACGATGCAAACACTCCCAAAATCTAGTTGTAAACCTCAGATCTCGGTCTAACACAATTGATTTCGGTACCCCGTGTAGTCTCACTATCTCAAAGATGTACAGATCGGCCAACTTATCTAAGGTATAGGTGGTATGAACAGGTATGAAGTGAGCACACTTAGTAAATCTATCCACTATCACCCACACTGAATTCTTCCTCGAAGGAGTCAACTATAAACCTAACACAAAGTCCATGGTGATACGTTTCCACTTCCATTATGGAATCTTCAACGGCTATAACAACCTTGAAGGAAACTGATGCTCGACCTTAACTTGCTGACAAACCATACACTTACTCACAAACTCGGCCACATCCTTCTTCAACCCAACCCAATAGTACTCTTCCTTTAACCCACGATACATCTTCGTACTACCCGGATGCATAGCAAAAGGACTATTATGAGCTTCGTTCAAGATCGTACGTCTCAACTCGGCATCTTCCGAAATCACTATCCTATCCTTGAAACATAGTATCCCATTCTCACTAAAGCAAAAATCGGTAGGCCTACCCTCGGCTATATCTTGCACGTGAGGTGCCAAAGACTCGTCTTGCAACTGCTTCTCTCGAATCAACTGGACTAATGAAGGCTTAACCTGAAGCTCGGCTATCAAACCACCATCCTTGGACACACTCAATCTCGCAAACATAGCTCGCAACTCAACTGCCACTTTTCTACTCAAAGCATCAGCCACTACGTTTGCCTTACCCGGATGGTACTCTATCGTAAGGTCATAGTCCTTAAGAAGCTCTAGCCACCTACGGTGTCTAAGGTTCAACTCTCTCTGAGACATCATGTACTTCAAACTCTTGTGGTCGGTATATACGGTGCACTTCTCACCATAAAGGTGGTGTCTCCAGATCTTCAAAGCAAACACTACTGCGGCTAACTCTATGTCGCGGGTGGGATAGTTCTTCTCGTGAACTTTCAACTGCCTCGAAGCATAAGCTACCACCTTACCTTCTTGCATGAGCACACAACCTAAACCTACATATGATGCATCATTGTAAACCACGAACTCTCTTCCCGGTTCAGGCTAAATCAAAATAGGAGCTTTAGTCAAAGCTTTCTTCAACTTCTCAAACGCTTGTTGTCTTGCATATGACCACTCATATGGGACATTCTTCTGAAGCAACTTAGTCAAAGGAGCCGCTATCCTTGAAAATCCCTCAACAAATCTTCTATAATATCCCGCCAAACCTAGGAAACTACGGATTTTTGTCACTGACTTCGGTTGTTTCCAACTCACTATGGCTTCAATCTTCTTGGGATCCACACTAATCCCCTTAGCTGAGATCACGTGGCCTAGGAAGACTACCTCCCTAATCCAAAACTCACATTTGCTTAGCTTGGCATACAATTGATTCTTAAGCAAGGTCTGAAGCACTAACCGCAAATGCTCATCATGCTCCTCTTCGGTCCTAGAGTATACTAAGATTTCATCTATGAACACTACCACAAATCTGTCCAAAAACTCGTGAAACACACGGTTCATCATATCCATGAAAGCTGCTGGAGCGTTAGTCAACTCGAAAGGCATCACCAAGAACTCATAGTGCTCATATCGTGTACGGAAAGCTGTCTTCGGTATGTCCACATCTTTCACCTTCAACTGATAGTATCCAGACCTCAAGTCAATCTTCGAAAACACTGAAGCACCTCTCAACTGGTCAAGCAAGTCATCTATCCTAGGAAAAGGGTACTTGTTCTTCACTGTCACTTTGTTCAACTGCTTATAATCTATACACATCCTCATACTACCGTCTTTCTTTTTCACAAACAAGACCAGAGTGTTGCGTGTCAAAAGTCCTATCGCAATGTAGTGCAAGTGTGCACGACGCAAGTAGTAAAGTGATACTCGAGGTATCGGATGTAGAATCCACAGGGACTGGAAATAGCTTTATCCTCGAATTGTTGCACGAAAAGAAAATAGTTTAATTTGTTTGGAAAATAATATTGAAGAATAAAGAATATAAAAGAACAAAGATTCAGGGTTAAGAGATAGGCTGGTATTGATTTGCTCGGTAGTGCAGGTGTTGCACTGAAGAGAAATTCATGTTCTGTCATCGTCCCTGTCGCGGCAGAAGTCTGTTGTTGTCGCGGCAGCGATCACACAACTCTGTACTTCAAGCTTGGCAAGAATCCCTGCTATGACTTGTTTTATCCCTAGGTCCAAGTACTGTTGATGAACACTTCTTGGATGATATCTCCCGGCGTGAATCGAAGGGTGAACACCAATGTTGTTGAATTCTTCCTTAGCCACTTAACCTCGTCCTACCCCTAGGTCCGAGATAGTTCAACCATAAACTGGAGAACTTGTACTTATTCCATTCGTATACTTAACTCTCCTGATATTAAGCAAATAGATAATCTTACAATGCTCTCTCGATACTCTTGCAAGATGTTGAAGCCAAAATAAGCAAACTTGAAGTTTTATTTCATTGAATAGAAAATTCCTAAAACAGTACAATCCTTGCAACTACTTTACAGAATCAACCCTTAGCCCTAGGGGAAGTTTAGAACATGATGAGAGGGGGAAAACGAAAAGGGTTTTGGGGAAGACGGCTAGAGATGAGATCTCCTTCCCTAGGTCGAATTACATGCCTTTATATAGGCCTTGGTTCAAGTTTTCTAATAGGGGAAGAATACAAGTTCAAACTAAAGTACAACTCTAATTAAGATTTAAATCTTCTGAGTAGATGTCTTTAATTCGTCCTCTTTTCTTGCTTTGGGTTTCTTCCTTGAACTTTGGGCTTGGCCTTCATTATGCCTTAGAGGTTAGAATTTAGGGATGATAGTTAGAATTTAGGCTTTATGGTTAGAATTTAGAGTTTAGAGGTTAGTGTTTATTTTTTAGGGTAATATGGTGAGGATTAAGGTTGTTGAGTGGATCAAAAGATCGATAATTACCAAGAGGGGGGTGAATTGGAAATTTAAAGGTTTGTGGTGGAAATTGGCAAATTAAAAATTGATGGACAAGGGATTTAGAGTGGTTCAAGTTCCAAATGAACTCTACATCCACTACCTTAGCCTCACTAAGGATTTGCAACAATTTCACTAAATTGATCTTCCCCTTTTCTAGGACAAGGAGGCAACCCTTTACAATTTCGGTTGATTTTTCTACCCAAAAATCAACCCAACCCTCACACAAGAGAACAAAGAAATTTGTAGGCTAATAAGGTATCTCTCAATACAAATGATAGCCCCAATACAAGCACTCAACCCAATTTTACAAAATATGAATGAAGAACACAAATTGGGATTTTTACACAAAGTGGGATTTTTGCTCAATTGCTTGAATTTGATGTTTGGATGTTTGCTTTAGGATCAATAGTTGTTGCTGATGCTTTTGGATGTCTCTTTTATACCTTCTCATTGATTTCTAGCCGTTTGGGTGGTTGGGAACATAAATGGAGCCGTTGGAACCCTCTCTTGCCACCATAAATGCAGTCTGCACCAACCCGTTTCGGAACACGGGGTACCTGTTTCGGAACGAACTAAAATAGAAAGAGCCGTTGGGGTGCATTTAAGAGCTCGTTTCGAAACGCCTTAGGGCCGTTTCGGAACGATTTTTCCACTGTCAAGGGTCGTTTCGGAACGGTCTCAGCCCGTTCCGAAACGCCTTAACGACTTTCAGAAAATCAGTTAAAAACACATAACGGTCATATTTTTGAATTCATCTTAAGATCTGTTTCGAAACGTTTTGGATCCGTTTCGAAACGAAAATGCTACTGTCAAGGGTCGTTTCGAAACGGCCTTGATCCGTTTCGAAACACCCCTTTTATATTTAAAAAGTCACCAAATATTTGAACCGTTGTAGTCTTTTTAAATCAAATATGAAGAACAGTTTCGAAACGAGTTATACCGTTTCGAAACGAGTGAAAGTGTTTCGATACACGTTTCGGAACGATGGTCGACAGTGATGAAAACGTTTCGAAACGCCTGAGGGCCGTTTCGGAACGGGGTCTTGAAAATCACTGTTTTTGGCTTGAAACACTTAGAAAAAATATGTGAAAGACTTGTTTTTAACTTGGGCATAATATTAAAAATATATGGGGATATTTTGAGGACTTAAAATTCGTTTTGACTTTTTCAATTTAGTCCTTAGGTTTTTAGTTATATCAAAATTAAAATATTTGTTTCACAATCTCCCCCTTTTTGATATAACAAAACCAAAGTTAGAATTTTTGAGAATTTTGAAAGTTTTGAAAATATTCTAACTCCCCCTTAATTTAAGATAGGTTTTTAAAGTTAAAAGAAACTTTTGATTTGAAATTCAAGTTGTAAACCTTTAAAAACCTTTTAAGATTTTAAAACGAATTTTAGTTAAAAGTGTGGCTCTTAAATTTCTTCTCCCCCTTTTTGTTAGATCAAAAAGAACAATAAAAGCTCATAGAGAAGATAAAGGATTAGTACCAATAAGCAATAATAAGCAACCATAATATTAATTCATAATCAAAATATCCAAAACATAATTCAAACATTAAGTTCAACATAATTCAAACAATAAAATCCCAAATAAAAAGCCATAAGCATAGGTTCCTAAAACATGAGAAAACATAAAGATGCAATCTTAATCCTAAAAAGCATAAATAATATGATATGATATGATATGAAGATCCTAAGCCTCGTCATCATCATCCGAAGTATCATCATCGCTCTTGGCTTGAGAACGGTGAAACTTCGTCCATTGCCCATAAAGCGTAGAGAAGGATAGGTCCAAGTTGGAATGAGAAGTCTCAAGAGTAAGAAGGCGATCCTCGACATTCTTCAAACGATTGTCCATGGCCGAAAAACGATTGTCCATGGCCGAAAAACCCGAAGCAATGCTAGTGTCCAAAGCATTGAACCGCTCGGTAATGAGAGCCGTGAGAGCTTCATTGTTTGCAACTTGAACTTGCGGTAGAGGAGCAACGAGAGGAGGATCCGCTTCTCTATCAACTCTTTCCCAAACACCATTCACATATGTGAACCCGGACTTGCGAAGGGATAACTCACCAATCTTGGTCTTGCGAGGTTCCGGAGAGTCATAGGAGCAATCGATGCTAAGATTGTGAAATAAGGCGCTCAAGACAATGCCATATGTAAAAGACTTCAACTCATTTGTGTCAATAAGCTTGATATTATTGACTATCTCGGCAAAGATTATCTTAGGCACATTTGGGCGCTCACCCCTACGGAAACACTCTAGCCAAAAGTGATCGGTTTGACAGATGTGGGAGTATTTACCTCCGGAAGGTCGAATAAACCAAGAAACCATCAAGAGAAGAACACGATCGTGCACATCCAAATAAAGTGCCTTACCGGTGAAAGTGCCAAAGTGGCGTTCATCCTCAAGACCCTCATCCTTAAGTTTAAGAGCAGACTCCAAAAGATCAACATTAACAACAAACTTTTTGCCTAATAAGGATGACTCAATTCCTATAATCTCGGTCTTGGACTCATCATAAAGAAAACGAGCATTAGAGTAAAAGATGAGTACCATGTTTTGTAGCGAACATCCGGAATGCTCAAGAGATGCATGATATTCCACTCATCCAAACGAGCGAGATAACGGAAAAGGAATCGCTCGGAATTGAGGAACTCAATATCAATGACACGTTCCTTGCGAATTGCAAAATCCTTGACATAAGAGAAACGAGCACGTGCCTCCGGAGTTTTAAGGGATTTCTGAAAAAGCATAGTAATATTTGGACGAATGCTCGAATCACCGGATTGAACGGCTTTGCGCTTCTTGTTAGCTTGATCCGCCATCTAAAAACATTAAGCAAGTGTTTTAAAATTAAGTGTATGCATTGATATTTAAAATCAATCCAATAATAAATCCCACTTAGGTTTTTGAAAACAAAATTAAAATTAAAAAAACAGTTAAAAAAATACGACTGAAAAATTTTATATTCGAATCAAAAATTTTGAGATTTGGAAGAATTTTTACAAGATATTGAAAACCCACAACTAAAAACATATAATTTATACAAAAATAAAATTTTCTAACCTAAGATTCAAACATAAATTGAAAGAAAAAGAAAAATAGGAAAATTACCTTAGTTTAGGATTTTGGATGATTTGATTAAAATCCTTGCACAAGATTGATGAAACTTGCTTAGACTTGAGTTGTAGAGTAAAACCCCTCACAATTTTGTGAAAATCAAAGAGTTTGAGAGGGTATTTATAGGGAGAGAGGCGGTTTAGGGTTTTAAGAGTTTGATATAAAGTTAACTTTATCATTAAAAGCCCTAATTTAAAGCAGTCCGCGATGCCGTTTCGGAACGGTCAAGACCGTTTCGGAACGGGCGGCTAGGGTTTTGACCATTTTAAGACCATAAGCTGACCGTTTCGATACGGTGTTGACTGTATCGAAACCCCTTTGACCCGTATCGGAACACGTTCCGATACACCCCTTGGCAGTAGCAAAAACGTTTCGGAATGCCTTGGAGACGTTTCGAAACGCCCTTCTCTCAGAGCTGGATTTAAGGTATCTGTATCGAAACAGGTTCACCCGTTTCGATACACCTGGGACTGGAAGTGCAGATGAGGCTCTAAAAATGCAGAAAAATGAAATTTTAAGAGGCCTAACATGCACAAATGTCATGAATGAGCAGGCAAAACATATTTAAGCATAAACATACTCCCCCTAACTATAAGCATGGATGAAATTAGGAGTTTAAACACATCAACATGGCATTTCACAAGATCAAGCATATTTAAGCACAAAAGAGGTCCTAAGAGGTCAAGATAGGCTAGCTAGACCTAACTCTCTCCTAAGGGACCAAAAACGCTCTTTGTCTAAGGGTTTTGTAAAAATGTCCGCTAATTGATTCAAGGTGTCTACATACTCTATAACCACATCTTCCTTAAGGACATGATCTCTAATGAAATGATGCCTTATTTCTATATGTTTGGTTCTAGAGTGTTGGATGGGATTTTTTGTTAAACAAATAGCACTAGTGTTGTCACATTTTAGGGGTATGGTTCCAACTTTAATTCCATAATCTAAGAGTTGTTGCTTCATCCAAAGGACTTGAGCACAACAACTCCCTAAGGATATGTACTCGGCTTCGGTGGTAGATAAGGCTACACTATTTTGTTTCTTAGAGAACCAAGATATGAACATACTACCTAAGAATTGGCAAGTTCCCGAAGTACTTTTCCTATCAATTTTGCAACCCCCATAATCCGCATCCGAGTAAGCATGAAGGTTGAAGGTAGAGTCTCTAGGATACCAAAGGCCTAAACAAGGAGTGTCTCTAAGGTATCTAAAGATTCTCTTAACGGCTATAAGGTGAGACTCTCTAGGACTAGCTTGAAACCTAGCATACAAGCAAACACTAAACAAGATATCCGGTCTACTTGCGGTAAGGTAAAGCAAAGATCCAATCATAGAACGATAAAGCTTAGAGTCAACACACTTACCTCCTTCATCTTTGTCAAGCTTTGTAGATGAGCTCATAGGAGTGGCTTGAGGCTTTGCATTCTCCAAGCCAAACTTCTTGAGCATATCCTTTATGTATTTTGCTTGGTTGATGAAGGTGTCATCCTTCTTTTGCTTGATTTGGAGTCCCAAAAAGAATGAGAGCTCCCCCATCATGCTCATCTCAAATTCATCTTGCATTAACTTAGCAAACTCTTGACAATGACATTCATTAGTAGAACCAAAAATAATATCATCAACATAAATTTGAACTACTAAGATGTCATTTTTATACATTTTTATAAAGAGTGTAGTGTCCACCTTACCTTTTTCAAATCCTTTTTCAATCAAAAAATTTGAAAGCCTTTCATACCAAGCTCTAGGAGCTTGTTTTAAACCATAAAGAGCTTTGGTGAGTTTGAAAACATGATTTGAAAATTTTGAATCTTCAAAACCCGGTGGTTGTTCCACATACACTTCTTCATTTATAAAACCATTTAAAAATGCTCTTTTAACATCCATTTGAAAAAGCTTGAAATTATGATAACATGCATATGCAAGCAACATCCTAATGGCTTCCATTCTAGCTACGGGTGCATAGGTTTCATCAAAATCTATTCCCTCTTCTTGAGTGTAACCTTGTGCTACAAGTCTAGCTTTATTTCTCACAATGTTACCACTCTCATCTAGTTTGTTCCTAAAGACCCATTTAGTTCCTATTGTAGATTGATTACTAGGCCTATCAACTAATGTCCATACATTACTTCTCTCAAATTGATTTAACTCCTCTTGCATAGCCATAATCCAAAAGTCATCTTTCAATGCTTCTTTTATATTTTTAGGCTCTATGCATGAGATAAATGCAACATGGTTCATTAATCTAAGAGAAGAACGAGTGGTTACCCCCTTGGATGGATCACCCAAGATTTCACCATCTTTGACATAGTTCAACTCCCTTGGGTAGCTCACTTCCTTTTCCTCAATGGCCAAGTCCTTCAAGGCTTCAAGAGGTGGATCTTGTGAGTCCTCTTCCTTTGTTGGAATCTCATCCTCCTTTAAAGTTTGACCTCCATCAAAGGCATTTATGATCCCTACATCATCATCATCACAAGAATCCTTCCTAGGAAGGAGGTTATCATCGAATACAACATGAATAGATTCTTCTACTACTAAAGTTCTTTTGTTAAATACTCGATAGGCTTTAGAGGTTAAAGAGTAACCTATAAAAATGGCTTCATCACTTTTTGCATCAAATTTACCTAAGTTGTCTTTTCCATTATTTAAAACAAAACACTTGCACCCAAAAGGGTGGAAATAGCTAATGTTAGGCTTTTTAGATTTCAAAATCTCATAAGGTGTTTTCTTTAAGATTGGCCTAATCATTACTCGATTTACAATATAACAAGCGGTGTTTGTGGCTTCCGCCCAAAAATATTTAGGTAAATTGTTTTCACAAAGCATAGTTCTAGCCATTTCTTGTAAAGTTCTATTTTTCCTCTCAACTACCCCATTTTGTTGAGGAGTTCGAGGAGCCGAAAAATTATGGCTAATACCATTTTCATTCAAAAATTCTTCAAACCCTAAATTTTGAAACTCGGTTCCATGATCACTCCTAATATGAGAAATTTTAAGCTCAAGATCATTTTGGGTTAATTTTGAAAATGTGATGAATTTTTCCAAAGCCTCATCTTTAGTACTTAAAAAGAGAACCCAAGTAAATCTAGAAAAATCATCAACTAGCACAAAAGCATAAGATTTACCACCCAAGCTCATAGTCCTAATTGGCCCAAATAAATCCATGTGAATTAATTGTAAGCATCTACTAGTAGAAACATCATTAATGGATTTAAAGGAAGACTTATGTTGTTTACCCTTAGAGCATGCATCACAAATTTTATCATTTGAAAATTTTATTTTGGGCAAACCTCTAACTAGATTTAGAGAGACTAGTTTTTCCAAAACACTAATGCTAGCATGTCCTAGCTTCTTATGCCACAACCATGCATCATTTTCATTTTGAGCAACTAAGCATGCATGAGATGTATGTATGTCATCTAAATGCACCATGTATATGTTTCCTATGCGATGGCCTATGAGCATAATATTATTAGATTTAATGTCTACAATTTTGCATCCATTTTTATCAAATAAAACATTAAATCCTTTATCACACAATTGACTTATGCTCAATAAATTGTGTTTAAGACCGTCGACATATAAGACATTTTCAATAAGAATGGTAGAGTGATTACCTATGGAGCCAATACCTTTAATGTGGCCTTTGGAGTTGTCACCAAATGTTACACTCCTCCACTTTTTGGCTTTAAATCCATGAATCGACTCTTGTCTCCGGTCATGTGTCTCGAGCATCCACTATCAAGGTACCATGAGTTTTGACTTTGTGCCTTGGCCTTGTAGCAATGCTCCCCCTACAAACAAAGATATTAAACTTTGGTTTTTGGTACCCAAATCATTTTGGGTCCATGAGTGTTAGCTCCCAAAACCTTGGTTCCCTTAGGAATCCAAGATGACATAGCAATAATATTATTAGATTTTACAAGTTCCTTAGGAACCCATACACTTCTAATTCTTTTAGCTCTATTATGTCTAGGGTAGCTACTTTGTTTGTAGTAATTAGTCTTTTTCTTAGGTTGGTGTGTTCTAGAGGATTCTCCTACTTCATGCTTGACACTACCAACATTTTTTAAAGACTTTTTGAGCTCATTAAGCTCACCCAACACCTTTTGGTGTTCACTATTACATTGAGACAAAAGATTATTAAGATCAACATTTTCATCTTGAAAAAATTTAAGTTCATCTTTTAATCCTAAAATCTTTTTCTCAAATTTAGAATTAGCTTGAGTGAGTGAGTCATTTTTCTCATTTAGCTCTAAAATGATTTTCTTGTTTTTAATGACCGACTCTTTAAACTTCTCAACTAATTCATCATATACCTCTTGTAACTCATCATATGCATCATTTAACTCTTCATATGAAAAATCTAAAGTAGATGAGTTAGAGGTTACCAAGGAGGAATCTTCCTAAAGTGCCATGAGACAAAGATTAGCCACTTCTTGTTCGTCATCCTCCGATGACTCCTCATCACTCCAAGTAGCAAGCTTGACTTTGAGTTTCTTCTTCTTCTCAAAGCCCTTCTTCTTGAGTTGAGGGCACTCCGAACGGATGTGGCCGGGTTGTTTGCACTCATAGCAAATGATGGGATCCTTTCCTTCTTCTTTGTTCTTCCCTTTGAAGTCCATCTTTCTTTGGATTTTTCTTCCCCGGTTGGACCTCATAAAACGTGAGAACCGTTTGGCTATCATAGCCAATTCTTCAAGTTCGTCCTCATCACTAGATGAGCTCTCATCAAGTTGTGAAGCTTTAGCCTTGAGAGCTA
Source organism: Hibiscus tridactylites (assembly GCA_958450335.1). Classification (NCBI taxonomy): domain Eukaryota; kingdom Viridiplantae; phylum Streptophyta; class Magnoliopsida; order Malvales; family Malvaceae; genus Hibiscus; species Hibiscus tridactylites. Next base: position 92,598,535 of record OY288270.1, on the reverse strand, counting down.
TTCCCATCTTCTTCTTCTTCTCAACCTCAAGCTTCTCTACTCTTTTCTCTTCTTTCTTTTTCTCATCTTCCCTTCCTTGCTTCATGATCTCATGAGTAAGGAGAGAACCCACAAGCTCATCAAGCTTCAAAGTCTTCAAATTCTTTGCTTCGATGATAGCGGTTCTCTTCCCATCCCAAGACTCGGGAAGTGAATAGAGTAGCTTCCGGACAAGTTTGTCTTCCGGTATGATCTCTCCATAGCCCTTTAGACCATTGACAATCGTGGAGAAACGATCAAACATCTTTGACACCGTCTCATCGGGCTCCATTTTGAAATTTTCATAACTAAGATTGAGAAGTCCAATCTTAGTTTCTTTGACATCATTGGTGCCTTCATAAATGGTCTCAAGAGTGTCCCACACTTCTTTGGCACTTTCAATGGATGAGACCTTTGAGTAGATGTCCGGACCGAAAGCACAAAATAACATGTGGAGAGCTTTATCATTGACTTGAATCTTTTTCCTCTCCTCTTCACTCATTTCGGCTTTCTTCTTCAACACCATCTTGCTTCAATGGAATGTATGGCCCATCCTCAATGACATCCCACACAAGATAGTCACTATACTTGATGAATAGCCTCATTTTATTCTTCCAAAAAGAATAGTTGTCACCATTGAAGAAAGGAGGCTTTGTGGTCGATTGTGACTCGTACATGCCGGAACCGGAGGTTGAAGCCATCTCTTGATATTTTGATGATCACACTCTTCCAAGGATCTCCTCTTGTGGTTGTTAATCCTCAAAGAGTTAAGCTCTGATACCAATTGTTGAGTGGATCGAAAGATCGATAATTACCAAGATGGGGGGTGAATTGGAAATTTAAAGGTTTGTGGTGGAAATTGGCAAATTAAAAATTGATTGACAAGGGATTTAGAGTGGTTCAAGTTCCAAATGAACTCTACATCCACTACCTTAGCCTCACTAAGGATTTGCAACAATTTCACTAAATTGATCTTCCCCTTTTCTAGGACAAGGAGGCAACCCTTTACAATTTCGGTTGATTTTTCTACCCAAAAATCAACCCAACCCTCACACAAGAGAACAAAGAAATTTGTAGGCTAATAAGGTATCTCTCAATACAAATGATAGCCCCAATACAAGCACTCAACCCAATTTTACAAAATATGAATGAAGAACACAAATTGGGATTTTTACACAAAGTGGGATTTTTGCTCAATTGCTTGAATTTGATGTTTGGATGTTTGCTTTAGGATCAATAGTTGTTGCTGATGCTTTTGGATGTCTCTTTTATACCTTCTCATTGATTTCTAGCCGTTTGGGTGGTTGGGAACATAAATGGAGCCGTTGGAACCCTCTCTTGCCACCATAAATGCAGTCTGCACCAACCCGTTTCGGAACACGGGGTACCTGTTTCGGAACGGACTAAAATAGAAAGAGCCGTTGGGGTGCATTTAAGAGCTCGTTTCGAAACGCCTTAGGGCCGTTTCGGAACGATTTTGCCACTGTCAAGGGTCGTTTCAGAACGGTCTCAGCCCGTTTCGAAACGCCTTAACGACTTTCAGAAAATCAGTTAAAAACACATAACGGTCATATTTTTGAATTCATCTTAAGATCTGTTTCGAAACGTTTTGGATCCGTTTCAAAATGAAAATGCTACTGTCAAGGGTCGTTTCGGAACGGCCTTGATCCGTTTCGAAACACCCCTTTTATATTTAAAAATCACCAAATATTTGAACCGTTGTAGTCTTTTTAAATCAAATATGAAGAACAGTTTCGAAACGAGTTATACCGTTTCGAAACGAGTGAAAGTGTTTCGATACACGTTTCGGAACGATGGTCGACAGTGATGAAAACGTTTCGAAACGCCTGAGGGCCGTTTCGGAACGGGGTCTTGAAAATCACTGTTTTTGGCTTGAAACACTTAGAAAAAATATGTGAAATACTTGTTTTTAACTTGGGCATAATATTAAAAATATATGGGGATATTTTGAGGACTTAAAATTCGTTTTGACTTTTTCAATTTAGTCCTTAGGTTTTTAGTTATATCAAAATTAAAATATTTGTTTCACAAAGGTTTTAACTTATAAACCCTAAATTTTAACCATCATCCATAAATTCTAAACTCCTACACCTAAACCCCTAAACACTACACTCTAAACTAAATCCTTAAACCCTAAAACAAAGACGCTTGTAGAATAGTTTTCATCGCCAGTATATGAAATAATTACCTTACTTTATTATATCATATTTGGTATAACTTTGTATTTTAGTTGACCTAAACTATTCTTTGAAATACTAAAATATAAAAAAAGACATTTAATTTTTTTTACAAAACGGTCGAACAAAAAAGGTTTTAAATAATGTATTTAAAGTCGTTGGTTTACAATCAACCGTCAAGCCGGATAAGACGCTAGGTCTATTAATTAAGGTCAAAAGTTTGAATTCAAAAGTTGTTAATGAGAAAATTTTAGTTGGGAGAGTTGTCCCATAATTAGTCTCTATAAAATTTGATTCGAATTAATCAATCAATAGATCGAATACCGATGGTTAAAAAAATAATGTTCGATTTACATGTCGGCTAATAAGTTAATTTAGAATATTATTCGTGAAGCTGGAAAAAAGAAGTTAACATTGTTAATCTCGCGGCATCGGATTGGATTGGCGTGAATGATGGAAAAAAGAAGTTAACATTGTTATTTAGAATATTAAGACTTGTTGACTATCCAGTGATGAATTTTTGCCACTACACTTAATTGAAAGAACCTTTAATTTTACGATTGCATAAAAAGAACTTAAAATTTCACTATGATGCTGGAAATTTTTTTACACAGTTGTGGCTTGTTGATTGAAAGAGACTTAGTGAACTTAGGTTGCTTAAAATTTGGGTAAATTAAAATTAAAAGTTAATTTCTTGCTAAAGGTGCCTGAAACTGGCTCTAGCAGTTAATGTACATTAAAGAATCGCTAAAGGTGCCTGAAATTGGCTCTAGTCGACTAAATTAAAATAAGAAATTATTGAATCGCTAGAGGTGCCCGAAATTGGCTCTAGTGAAAACAAAATAAATACCCCGGTAATTAAACTGTTAAAAACTTATTGTTCGCATAGAATCTTGAAAATCAACTTGTATACAACTACACATTGTCGCGAGCATTATAGTTTGGTTCCGGGAAATTTTTGTACTATCCGAAAAATTCTAAAGGTGATCATACTTTGTGCCACGGTTCTGAGGTTTGAATTCAAGCTTGAAGCATGTCTTTGATGATTAAATTCTTGGCATGTAATTGTTAGTTTTGCATTGCTTGATGACAAGTAATAGTTTGAGTTTGGGGGTGTGATGAGTGTTCAAAAGTACTATTTTTATGACACTTTTTACTCATATTATTGTTAGAATTAAGCTCATTTTAGTTGCATTTTTAGTCATTCATACACATTTGCATTGTTTTCTTTGTGGTTGTGCTTGATTTCATGTTTCAGTTACTTTTTATGGAAAAAGATAATGCTTTGAGTTGTTTTATGTGTGCAGGATTAATTGTCCGTGCAAGCTGGAAATTGCTGAAGCAACTGAGGAAACAAGGAGGAAGCTGTCGAATTCTTGAAGGATGAATCCATTTAATTCAAGATAATCATGGGAAGCAAGGATAAATCCTAGAAGAGTTGGAGTTCCATGAAGAGATTAAAGGAGATTAAATTACAAGAGTTTTAGGAGAAGTTTTTGGAGGAATAAAATATATTGAAAGAGATTTATCTCATTAATGATATTTAATTCCAACTCAAGAAAGACTTTGACCTAGCAATCTCTTATATAAAGAAGACTAGCCGCCAACTTCAAAGGGTGGTTCAATTGAGAGAGAAAAACCCAAGGGGTTGTTCGAATTCTTCTTCTTCCTCCTCTTTGTTCGATTAGATTCATGCTAGGGAGATTATTCTTTGTACATCTTTCGAACCCAGCCATGAAATAATTTTATTTGGCTTGGGTTATTGTGTTTTTTGGTTGTGAGAACGATTGAGTTCGTTTAGGTATTTGAGATTGCAATTTTAATTCAAAGTTTGTTCACTCTTGGTTCTTAATTTTTATTGTGAGTGAATTGGGAGAGGATCTCGTGAATTCATCCATTTATCTAATATCGGAAGAGTTAGATTCAAGAAACGAATGAGCATGGTCTTTATTCAATCAATCGATGGTGAAGACTAATTCTACTTAGGGATAAATTGTGAATTTCAACGGCTAAGAGGAGCGCAAGATCAGTTGTTGTTCACCCATGGTTAACGCAGGGATGTATTACCAAGGCATGCACAATTAACCAGTGTTTCGAGTTAGGGATAACGAGAAACCATGGAAGAACGCTTCGCCGAACTTTGAAGGAAGTTTCCCAGGCAATCACATCATTCCCAGTTGCCCAAGCAATTACTTGCCCATGCAATCCGACTGTTGCTAGTTGCCAAGGCAATCGAGTTGCTCTTCACTCAATTACCACGACGGTCCATTCAACTATCACTCCACGACTCACAATAACTCGGCCTACTCTCTTAAATCGACCACTCCTTTCTATTTTCTTTATTTTGCTTAGTTTATTTTACTTATTATTCATCTTTATCAACCTATTTATTTTTCAACGTAGTAACTTAAGCAAAGTAGCCCAAACTAATCCTTGTAGAGACGATACTCGATACTTATTATATTACTTTATTACTTGCGACGTGTATACTTGCACTGTTTGCATTGCACTTAAATCACGCAACAATAATCCTATCTACTATCTCATTTTCAAACACTTTACATACAACAACCGAGGAATCTTTTGATACGGGCCTTTTTAACCTTCTAAAACCACCCAAAGAAGTTAGAGGGAGTTTTATTTAAATGACATACAACTCCACCAAGATAGTTGTTATTAATATTAGGCATTGCTTCAACCGTTTAGCTGCTTCTTTGTTCTTCAGCCCTGTCCAAAACCCAGAATCCCAAATACAGAAAAAGGCCAACTTTAACAAGTGGTTTACCCAAATAACAACCAAATCAAAGGGCATTCCTTTTTGTTGTTCTTGTTTATGTTATTCCTTTTTAAATACTTTGTTCTCAATTGAAGACAACATCGGACGATAAAACAAAGGGAACGAGGAAGAAAGAAAGAAGAAAACAAAGATAGAAATGGGATATTCATATTACAGAGGTGATGTTGAAGACTATGATTACTTTTTTAAGCTTGTTTTGATCGGTGACTCTGGTGTTGGGAAATCCAACCTTTTGACTAGATTTACAAAGAACGAGTTCAGCCTCGAGTCTAGGTGTACTATTGGGGTTGAGTTTGCAACTCGTAATGTTCATGTCAATGATAAGGTTATTAAAGCTCAAATTTGGGACACTGCTGGACAAGAAAGGTATGATGTTTGTTCTCTCAAAGTTGGTTTCTTGCAATATGAGAAATTAATGGTGTTTAGTTCCTGCAAATCAATGAATTCTAATCTGTCTTTTTCCTTTTGGCGAAGGTATCGTGCGATAACCAGTGCATATTACCGTGGAGCTGTTGGTGCTTTACTAGTCTACGACGTGACTCGTAGTGTTACGTTCGAAAACGTACCAAGGTGGCTGAAGGAACTCAGAGATCACACCGATGCCAACACCGTGATTATGCTGGTCGGAAACAAGGCGGACCTGCTTCACCTACGAGCGGTTTCGACCGAATACGGAAAAGCTTTTGCCGAGAATGAGAATATTTATTTCATGGAAACATCTGCACTCGAGTCTGTCAATGTTGAGAATGCATTCGCTGAAGTCCTGACCCAGATTTATCATGTTGTGAAGAAGAAGAAAGCTCTTGAAGTTGGAGGAAACCCGTCAACTTTGCCGAAAGGAAAGACGATCGACGTCGGATCACATGACGATGTGTCGGCCATGAAGAAACCCAGATGTTGCTCAAGTTAAGCGTAGGCTTTGAAACATATTTTGCAGTGGCTCTCAAAATTCTGGTCATGACCAGTAGTTGTTGTACAACCCAGATTTAGGTGGATCATAACAACGAGTTATGAAATGAACCAAAGAGGAAAACACCAAGCGAAAGACTTGAAGCATATGGTTCTATCAGAAACACTGAAAGCTTAACTTTTTTCAAAAGCTTGTGAATTAGAGAACTGCATCCCTGAAATCTGAAAGCCATGAATTGCAAATATGGGAAGAAATGCAATAAAAATAAATTTTGTAATGTAGTTTAACTTGTAATTAAAAATCAAATTACATATTACAAAACCTATATAGTATTTGTTTGTCTTTTTGAAATAATTAATAGAAATTACATAGAGATCTATGAACCAAATCCTTAAATTGATCATGGCACATAATATAGGATGGAAATATTCAGCCCTAAATTATAACCTTTTGGTGCCCCACCTTAAAAAATTAGTTTAGAGTTTAGGGCTTAAGGTTATAGGTTGTGATTAGGGTTTAAAGAATTAGAAGTAGATGTAATTTTTTAGGGTATAAAATTTAAGGATTATAATGATTAGAGTTTAAAATTTAATTTTTTAATATTTTTTAGTATATGGCATAAAAAGAAACATAATTAATTAGGGACAAATAATTTTTGTTCCAGAATATAATGGTCTGAGCTCGCAAATTTCTCTAACAACTTTGCCCACCTCTTGTTACATAAGAGGCTGGATCACTGACCCGACATGCCCACTTGCTTGGGTTTGATCCATACTTTACTAAATTTTTTCACATTTTTGTCAGTTTTATTTTTTACCAATTTGATGATGGTACGTTTAAATTTATTAAACTAAATTAAAAATAAGATTAAATTAGTATATTTTATAAATAAAAAATTAATTATGTAATTATCAAATTTAACTCGTCATATTTAGGATTTTAGGACGGTTTTTTATTCATTTATTTATTTTTAATGTTGGAGGAGAGGCGCATGTTAGCAGCATGGACATGTGGCTAGATATAGGGCTTAATAGGTTGTTAGGGCCAGAGCAACTGCTACTGTAAAACGATGTCGTTCGTACAGCCTGGCATTCTATAAATAAACTTAAAACAAAAAATCTAATATAGTATTTCTTTTCTCTTTCTCTACCTTTCCTTAGAAACCACATAGAAAAATTTGGGTTACGGCTCCTCTCAATTATCTGGAATGCCCTCCGGTAAGTTTCTCGTTGACGAAATCCCACTTATATTCCTTTTCATTTGTTTTTCAAATGATTTTTTAAATTTTCCTTGGATAAATCCGTTGGATATTTTCATTATCGGATTGGTTAGGCTTTGAAATTTGATTTTTTTATGTTATTTTTCCTTAAGAAGAAAGAAAAATCAAAGAAAGATTTAGATAGTATTTTTGATAAATTTGAGGAGAAAGAAATAATTTTTTTGGTACCGCTTAACATAATTATTTGTCCCAGAATGCCTAAAATAATTAGTTAGGGTTTAAAGTGAAAAATCTAATTTTGGTGAGAAATTCTTTGAATATGTTGTAATTTTAGAATTTGTATGTTCATTATGTTTGTAAATTGATATGTTGAAGAAATTGAAGTATGGGAAAGAGGAAATCAAGAGCAAAGCCTGCTCCTAAGAAGCGAATGGATAAGCTTGACACCGTTTTCAGCTGTCTTTTTTGTAACCATGGAACAGGTGTTGAGTGTCGCGTATAAGTATAAACTCATGTTATTTGTTTTATGAGAAAATTTATCCTTATTTTGATCTAATAACTCGGATAATTTTGATGGTTAAACCTGATTTTTCTCGTCTTTGATAAATAGAAAATTGTTATCTTGTGTCGTAAAAATTTATATAAGATGATATGGTTTGTGGTTGTTGGGCACTAAGTATTGGCGTTTATCTATTTCAGTGATATGAAGAACTTGATTGGTGAAGCCTCTTGCAGGATATGCCAAGAAAGCTTCAGCACTGTCATAACAGGTATTATGATATTGTTTAACTTTAGTTGGTAAAGAAATCAAATTTGTTTTTGCAGTCTTGATAAAAATGAAGTCAGGAACCTTTGTTAACGCATCCATGTTTCTTTTTGTTTCTGTATGTGCAGCTTTGACTGAACCTATTGACATATAAGTTTCAATCAATGTGGTGTTTGGTGTTTACTCTTTGTTTCTTGTGTGATCTCTCTTGTATATTTATTCTTGTTGCCATATTTTCAGATACAGTGAATGGGTCGATAAATGTGAGCGGGTTAACAACCATGAAGAAGAAGAAGATGTGGATCAGGTTGATGGTTATGTGCCCAGAAAACGAGTTTCAACAGCTGAACGAGATGATGATTAGTAGTAGCCATGAACATTTTAGAACTTTGCTAAGCATGTAATTATGTTTGTTTTCTGCGGGGAATAGTTGGTGTGCAGGTATACATATTTAACAGCATCGTACGATATGAATAGTCTAATTGATCCATTATATGCCAAGCAAGACCTTTGTGGAAGGGCTATCAGATACTATTTCGTGTTGTACGAGTTTTATTATGTAATACAATTATGTGATGTTATTATGATAATGTTTTTGAGATGCTATTATGAATGATGCTACTCACGGGTTATCATTTGAGAATGCTGAAGGAAGGACTTTCAAGTGCTGGTAATGTGGACACAGCCGTTTCAGTCTTACTAAATTAAGAGTAATTTACAAGTTTCTAGGCATCGTGACAACTCGAAATGTATTGAAAGATTTAGCATACAATATTGAAGCCCTATAAATACAATTAGGTTCTTTTTTTTTTTTACTATTTCTGGATGGGTATAGAAATGTATTGATGATAAACAACCATTTCACATGCATTTAGGGTCACCAAAAATAAGAGCTTGACTTGGTCATCTGATAACGAAATGCAAATAAAAGGCCAGTAAAAATGCATAATCTCCAACCCTTCTATGATCTTTAAAATGCTTCAGCAGAACTATAACTATACAATTCGATGCAGTTACTGCTTTTATCCAGATTTTTTCTATTAAGTTGGATAATATACACCTAAATCATCAACAAGGTATTCATGCTGCTCACCGAGCTCGAACTCGAACTTCTCAATTGTTGGTGCCACTGCATTTGCTATGGAATAAGGATTTCCGACACGAATCTTAGCATTAATCTTACCCCCTTCTTTTGGCACAGTGTTTATTATTAGTAGGTATCTTAGCACTACTCGAGCTTGATTCAGCTCGTTTACGCCCCTATTCTCATCTGCTTATGCAAATTGGAAACTGCATCATTCCTTGGTTTTCCTTTGCACTTTTCTTACCATCGACAATCTTCAATTCCAATGGATACGAGGCACAAGCATCACACTTGTTGATCTTGTATTCGTAAAGGTGCCACCTAGCCACCCCGTCGCAAAAACCTCTGCTTTTTGTTCCCACTTTCAAAATCCCTTTGAGGCTTAACGAAAAGGAGCCATTCCCTAATCGATTCACCATCAAGAACCAAAATATCAAAAAGTTCTGCAATCATAGGAGAAAACTAACTGATTCCACAGAAGTCATAAAGAACATAGTGTATGATTACAGAATGTATTTCATTGCCACTAGAACCAAGTAAAACAATATTGATAAGACATACCGGGAGCATTCCATTGAGACTTTTCAGTTGCAGCACCCTCACATTCAGGTATACCCACATCTTTCCCTTGTGTCTTAGCACTGAGCGCAGCAAAGAGAAGACTTTCTATAATTTTTTTTGTGACTTATATATCTCACCAATGATTTTTTATCACGTGTATTCATAATTATTTCACTGCTTTATTGATAATATATATGACATAAAATTATTAATGTTTAGAATCTTGAGTAGACTAGCCCCTTCCAAGTTGTTAATAGGCAATTTAACAAATGAAGGAGAGTTTATAGCTAGAATTCGACTTCAAAAAATTTCAAATAAAATTTAGATGATAAAATATGAATTGTCAAGTTTATTAACTTAAAAAAAATTGACTCGACTCGATTGTATAATTACCCCTAAATAATAATACTTGTAATTTTAAGTCTATTGTCACTCATGTGATTCAATTATTGCATCCCAAGAGACTAAGCTATGATGAAGTAACTTATGGTGCTTATCTTAATTTGGTGGGTGTTTTTGATGATCCATCATGATAAAATAAATTTTGAGAGCCCATTAAAACATAACCTTAAAGCAAGTGTTTTAGGATTTATTTGAAAGAATATTTTTAATTCTTAATGTTGTTTTCTTTATATTGTCTTTATACTATTGTTAAGTTTAAATATTTTTTATATTTTCACCTTAATTTTTATGAGCCGCGTTTCAACTTATAATAATACAATTTTAAAAATACTGTTATAATTGAGTTTTCTTATTTTATTTTTAAAATACTATAAATTTATATAATTTTTGCTTGTTAATTAATATAGTTGATATATTCATGTTACCTTCTATTTTTCACAATGCTTTAATTTATGGATTTATATTTAAAATATTAGCGGTAAAAATTAAAAGTTTCTACAAGTGTCTTAGTTTTAAGGTTTATAGACTTAGTTTAAGATATATGGTTTAGGTGTAGGAGTTTAAAACTTAGGGATAATAGTTAGAATTTAGGCTTTATGGTTAGAATTTAGAGTTTAGAGGTTAGGGTTTATTTTTTAGGGTAATATGGTGAGGATTAAGGTTTTAATTTATAAACCTTAAATTTTAACAATCACCCATAAATTCTAAACTCCTACACCTAAACCCCTAAACATTACACTCTAAATTAAATCCTTAAACCCTAAAACAAAGACGCTTCTGGAATAGTTTTCACCGCCAGTATATGAAATAGTTACCCTTACTTTATTATATCATATTTGGTATAACTTTGTATTTTAGTTGACCTAAACTATTGTTTGAAATACTAAAATATAAAAAAGATATTTAACTTTTTTTACAAAACGGTCGAACAAAAAAGTTTTAAATAATGTATTTAAAGTCGTTGGTTTACAATCAACCGTCAAGCCGGATAAGACGCTAGGTCTATTAATTAAGCTCAAAAGTTTGAATTCTAAAGTTATTAGGGGAAAATTTTAGTTGAGAGATTTGTCCCATAATTAGTCTCTGTAGAATTTGATTTGAATTAATTAATTAATGGATCGAATATCGATAGTTAAAAAAAATAATGGTCGGTTTACATGTGGGCTAATAAGTTAATTTAGAATATTATTCGTGAAGCTGGAAAAAAGAAGTTGACATTGTTAATCTGGCAGCATCAGATTGGATTGGCGTGAATGATGGAATAGTCTGATAATCCAAACATTTGAGAAGTCAATGCAAGCATACCACCGGTGAACAAGTTGCACAACCTGTTCAATATAATTTGCCTTTTCATTGTTTAGATTTATTCCCTCTCAATCCTTTTCTGATTTTCAACTCTCTGAGAAGCAAAGGGATTAACTCAGCCATGGATCAAGAAGCCATTGAATCCTTTCAAGCTCAAGCTCATTTATACAAACACATATTCAACTACATAAGTTCAATGTCACTCAAGTGTGCTGTTCAGCTTGGAATCCCAGATGTGATCCATAACCATGGCCAACCCATCACTCTATCCGAATTGGTCTCGGCTCTCGGTGCCGATCCGACGAAAGCTAGCTTTACATATCGGCTGATGCGGGTGCTGGTGCACTCGGGCTTCTTTGCTACAACGACAAGAGTCGAAAACGATCAAGAACATGAAGCATATGTTCTCACACCCTTCTCCAAGATACTTATCAAAGAAAAGGTCAATTGTTTGTCACCGTTCGTGGTGTCGATGCTCAGTCCTGCAATTATGAATTCATGGCATTTCTTGGGAGATTGGATCCAAGGAACCAAGGAGAGGCCATTCGAGACTGCGAATGGGAAAACGTTTTGGGAGTACATGGACCATGACCCGGAGTTCAAAACTCTTTTCAACGACGCGATGCAGAGTGATTCTCAAATGATGAATTTGGTTGTTAATGACTGCAAACCAGTTTTTGAGGGTCTAAATTCATTGGTCGATGTAGGGGGCGGTACCGGAACCATAGCCAGGGTCATATCAGAAGCATATCCCCATCTGAAATGCACAGTGTTCGACCTCCCTCGCGTTGTGGCTAACATGCCGAGTATGGCTACCGGGAACTTGAATTATGTTGCAGGCGATCTGTTTCAGTACATCCCTCCTGCAGATGCCATTCTAATGAAGGTCAGCAAAACTTATCACAATTTCTTCTGATAGCATACAGATAACATCGTACTAAGAAAACATGGGAATTAGAGACATAACATTGTCATGTTGGATTAGTTAATCTTAGGCTGAACATTATGTTTTCAAATCATCTGGTTTCTGCAGCTTGTTTTACATGCTTTTAGCGACGAGGATTGCATAAAGATACTGAAGAAATGTAGGGAAGCCATTCCAACAGAAGGTAAAAAGGGGAAGGTGGTTATCATAGACATAGTGATAAATGTGGAGAAAGATGAACATGAATTAACCCAAGCCAAGCTGTTCTTCGACATGTTGATGATGGTTGTGGTTACCGGCAGAGAAAGAACTGAACAAGACTGGGAAAAACTGTTCATGCCTGCTGGTTTCACTCGCTACAAAATAACTCCCTTGTTTGGTTTGAGGTCCCTCATTGAGGTTTATCCTTAGTGTTTTAATGTAATTTTTAAAGCTTTGATAAACTGTGATTCTTGAACAAAACCATGTGTTGGAGAGCTTTATGGAGTGTTTGAATTTGATTTACAACATATAATTTGTTTCGGTAATTGAATTATCTAAATGCATAGTACATATTTGGTTAATTTAACTAGAATGTAAGATTTTATGATTAGTAGTAAAGCATGACGTTGTTCTTTCCGAATGACTCGTGTTCGAACAGAAAAGTCTGCACGGTATGTTTTTTTAAAAACTAAAAGTAATGATACCACTATGTTGTCACACAAGAATAAAAATAAAACAAAAAAAAAACTACTAGAAGGTAAGATTTGGTTGTTTTGTTTAATTTGATGAACGGTGAAAAACTTTAGCCCAAAATGAGAGTAATGGTTCTAAAATGGCCCATTTTGAATAAATCTGAATAACTTATAAAGCCCATTGAAGCTGGTTGAAACTTGGGAGTCTTTAAAAAGCAACAACAAAGTTAGTTGAAACTTCATATGTTGAGGTGACAACTCAGTTTTAAATTATATATTTGTATTAGAAAATTTGTTTCATGTATTGATGATGATTTTTTTTCAGAAATAAAATTTTAAATTTGTCATATATTTTATTTAGAATTGAGAAATAAAAATTTTAAAGTTTAGAATTTATAAATTAAGATATGAGGTCATGTATTAAGGTTTATAATTCAGAAATAAAAAATTTTAGAGTTTAAGATATTTAAATAAGACATTCGACAGACTTAACATCTTGTTCCTAAAAAAAATTCTACCTCAATCAGAAAAATATGTATTTCTCCAACAAACCCGATTGCTCATATTTTTCATGTTGTAAACCCATACTCATACACTATAAATATAATTACAACGAGACAAAAACCATATAAAAATCAAATTTATACATTGCTATAAATAATTATTGAAACAAAAATAATTAAATACTACTCGAGTCAAAAGACTCAAAACTCGGCTTCGTTAACTTGATTAGTTTTATTAAAAATATATAATAAAAAAACCTGAGATGGTACAATTTTTTTATTATCAAAAACTGAGATGGTATAACTAATTACATACAAAACATTGTAATAAATTGTACATTGTTCCTAAGTGAAGGACAGTCTGATACAAATATGTGACAATACAACATTTAATTCCCAAATTGAGTTTTCAATTTTTGGCATTTATTTATAAGCTGTTATGTCCTTGGATAAGGTCACAACTCACAACAAATTTGTACTCTTAACGTTTAAGTTTGCAGTGTACAGTACTTGGATTACACAGAATTCCCTACACGACACCGTTTGTGCTGTTTATTGGATAAAAATTTGAATCGAACCGCTCCCCATAACCCGAGTCTTGAATTCAAATGCAGTTTTGGCCGTTTCTTAGCTGTACGATCAAAATTGATGTAAGGAGAAAGAAAGAAGAAGAAAAACACGGTGCACATAGGGCTAGTAAAACTTGAAAGAAAGAAGAAAAACACATGAGTTTTTCTATTGACTCGATGTAAAAAAAAATTGACTCGTAATTTCATAAATTTGATTTGACTGGAAATTTTTTAAATAAATATTGAGTTATAAAATAAAAATGTGAATAATTTAAAATTTTTAGTAATTAGCAAATTAATTTTTAAGTTCAAGTTAAGTCTTTCAATTTTACCTTATATATATCGCATATGAAAGAATACATATGTGTATTGAATATGGTTCTAAAAAATCTTTTAAATTAAAATTAATCAATATCATTATATTATAAATTGTTTACGTTTAAACTTAATTATTTAATTTAACTCAGAAAAAAATTTAAATAAAACTTGACTCATAAAACATGACAATCTAACTAACTAAACAAAATTTTACTTAACACGATCCAGCTTTCACCTATTAACGCAAAAGTGCTAATTGTATTAACCCGAAGCGGGTTAGCCGACAACTTCTGATTCGACAAAGGCCGGTCTACTTCCTTTTGGCAAGTCTTATGTGGGTCATCCCCCACCAATTATATCACGCCACGTGTCCGCCAATATCTTTGGGATAAGAGTCAGTCAAGTGAAAATCTGAACTCCAACCAAAAACCAAACTGCGAAAAGATAAAGTTAATTAAAGACCACAACTTGAAATTCCGACATTACCCCGCATGGGACGACGACTGATTCGAGGCAACGGACAGTCGGACACGTGCACGGTAAAAAAAGGGCAGAGCGTGGGGACAAAAACAGACATGAAGGCGCGTGTGTGGGATGATTAACAAGACTTAAAGTACGATGAAAGGCTGAGAGAAAAGCAGCAGCAACCCGCGTAAAAGTCGAGGGATCTGCAGAAGTAAAAGACTTAACTTTAGGTCATTCGGGCCCCACCTTCTTTTTCTTCCTTTCTCTGCCGCACACGCCCATTTCACCCTATTCCCACGCGCCCCCTTTCACTCTCGTCGCATCTTTGTCTTTTGTCATTTTATTTGTTCTGTTTTTGGTTTAACGACAAAAGTATCAGTGTCTTTTGAGATAAAACTCCAACGATTTTTTACTTAATTTTGGAGTCCACGTGATGTGTGGCATATTTGGCTAAATATTTTCTTTTAGGGGTTTTTTTAAGAGAAGGATGAGTCTATCACGCGCGACGAACATCGATGAACACCACTAATGATGAACACCGATGAACACCATTAAATTAATTAATAAAGATTTAAAATTTCAAGGACCCATCATACAATTAATAATTATTTTAAAAATTTAATTAAATTATTTTTTATATATATTAAAATTTTATTTTTTTAATAAGGGTAAACTATATATTTAGTACCTCACTT
The DNA here is from genome assembly GCA_958450335.1 of Hibiscus tridactylites. Lineage (NCBI taxonomy): Eukaryota > Viridiplantae > Streptophyta > Magnoliopsida > Malvales > Malvaceae > Hibiscus > Hibiscus tridactylites. Next base: position 92,583,126 of record OY288270.1, on the reverse strand, counting down.
ATTTCCATATTTTTATTGAACCCTCATTATTTAAATATTATTTCAATTTAACCCTATTCTTTATAAAAAATAATTTAACCCTTAACCTAAAACCCTAAACTATTAAACCTTAAACCCTTAAACTCTTAAACATATACCCTAAACCATATACCATTAAAAATAATTTCACCATCATCGATTCAATTCAATTCAATGAATCGTTGAATTCTTCTAAAAAATTTAATTTAATTATTTTTTATATATATCAAAATTAATTAAACTCGAATAAAACTTTATCTTCATACAAGTCTAGTTTACCTTCAATCATCCTCATTAAATCTCTCGAAAGCTCAGACCATCCACTCATTGTTTCTTCTATTCCTGTACTGCAAATACAAACCAGTTTCAACGCCTACACAAAATAAAGAAAAATAATCAAACAGATTGACACTAAAAAAGACAAGACAATTAAGATTCAAGCCATAGTTAAAACGACTCCCAACTGTTAACATACCCGACCAAGGTTCCTTTTAAAATCGACATACTACAAAAAAGCAGACATACTACAAATTGAGGGGGAGAAGGGAGAACATACCTGGGAGTTATGATCCTTGAAACTTATTATTATTATCAGACCACAAACTGAAGGTACAACCTCGGAATCTATAGATATTTATAGTTGGGCTAAGGTGCAAGACGTATATTTGTCGAAAAAAGATTGTGGAAATTTGACATTAACCTAAACACCTTGCAAACCGAATACATGTAGGAAAAGGATTGTTCCACTCTGAAATTAATTAACAAAAAACAGCAAAGCTTCGTGCAACGACGAGTGCTTGACATACCCTTTAAGCAGAGTGTAATAAAAAATCTTGGGTTTATTTTTGATGGGTTCTAGGAGATTCGAGTTTAATTAATTTTGATATATATAAAAAATAATTAAATTAAATTTTTTAGAAGAATTCAACGATTCATTGAATTGAATTGAATCGATGATGGTGAAATTATTTTAAATTGTATATGGTTTAGGGTATATGTTTAAGAGTTTAAGGGTTTAAGGTTTAATAGTTTAGGGTTTTAGGTTAAGGGTTAAATTATTTTTTATAAAGAATAGGGTCAAATTGAAATAATATTTAAATAATGAGGGTTCAATAGAAATACGGAAATAAGTGATGTGCTAAATATATAGTTTACCCTTATTAAAAAATTAAATTTTAATATATATAAAAAATAATTTAATTGAATTTTTAAAATAATTATTAATTGTATGATGGGTCCTTGAAATTTTAAATCTTTATTAATTAATTTAATGGTGTTCATCGGTGTTCATCATTAGTGGTGTTCATCGATATTCGTCGCACGTTGTAGAATTTTCCTTAAGAGAAACACTCTTTTTAAATAATATTTGAAAAATATTTTCATTCAAGTTATAGAGGGTAAATTCGAATTTTATAAAACGAGAGTTTTAAACTAGCATTTTGCAAAATAAGAGTTCTGTGTAATAAAAAAATTAATAAATTATTTTTTTCTTACCTATTCACTCAACACGGAACTTACGTTTTGTAAAAACAGAGTTCCAACCTCACGTTTTGCAAAACGAGAGTTCGCCGTACGAAACTTGAATGAGGATATTTTTTCGAATGTTATTTAAAAGGGGTATTTTTTCAAATAAAATTCCATAAGAGAATGTTCAGCCAAATCATCAGTGACCTGGTAAATCTAATAAATTCATGACAAATTATAGGGTAAACTACATTCGAGCTCAATTAATTATTAATAAAGTTGTAATTAGGTCAACCAGTTATTAAAAGTTACAATTGGGTCACGTAATTAATGTCTTAGTTACAACAGAATCACTTATCCATTAAAATACAAACAAACATCTAACAAAATTTGGTATGATGACAGTTTGAGTCCTAAAAACTTGTTTTTTTTACCAATTTAGTCCTAATTCATGATAATTAAATAAATTTAACCCTTTATATTTAAAAATTAAATCAATTTAGTCAATCTTCTTCTCTCAATTCGCTTGTATACCCTCGTTGACACTAGAGTGCTTCATTTAAAATCACCAATTAATATAATACACGTTTATAAATATAAAGAGATTTATAACCACTTTTCAAATGTTAGATATGTAGTTAGTATCTACATTAAAATTAATCTCATTAAAACCTATTTAAAATTATTTATGAAAACTTTCAAGTTTTAGTTACTGCCATGGGCGGAGCCACCCTTTGGAATGGGTGTCTCTTGACACCCAATTTTTTTTTTTAAATTTTTTTTCTATATAATTTATTTATAAAAAAATTAAAAATAGACAAATGACACACCTTTTATGAATAAAATGACACTCATTTATAAATAAAACGAACACCCCTTTATAAATAATTAACCCTCCTTAAATATCGTTGATAAAATGACACTTTTTAAATAAATTTCTAGCTCCGCCCCTAGTTACTGCTAGGACGTAATTTTCTACAAAAAGTTCAAATTTTCGTATTATCATATAGTTTTCATAGCAATTTCAAATTTTTGACTGACTTATTATTTTTCCGTTTATTTTAAAATAAACCAATAATTGAACTTTTTAAGTTTATAAATTTTTATTATTAAACATATTTATTAAATTGTCTACTATGTATTTTTATTTAAAAAAATTGTATAGATTTTGCAATAATTTTAAATTATTCTTGTTTACAAATTTTCTAATTGTTAAACAAATTTTATTATTATGAAAATCTTTAAAGAATATTAATGTTTAAAACTTGGCATGTAAATTGTTTCTACACAATGAAACATAAACATGCATGAAGTAATGATAAATATATTTTTATTATAATAACATCTAATATTCTTTTTATTATAGGGTTCATTTATGTAATTAATTAAAAGTTTCAGTTAAATTAATCAACAACACTTTTAACTTTTTTATTCTTATAATTAATGTGTCTGTATGATTTGTTAAATTATATATTATAAATTATTAATGTTATTACATATTTAATCATGTTATTTATTTTTTTGTGAGGTTATAATTCATTTAAATAATTTTAAAAATATTATTATAAAATTAAATAACATATAAACATATTTTATAGATATAATCACCTTACATATATTATATATTTTAAGATCCATATATAATAATTGAACCCTGTCCAAATAAAAATGTGAATAATTTTTATTTTAGGAAATTTAAATTCAATTACAATGCCTGCAATTTTAAAAGTATTTATAAACGTATATTATCTTATAGGTTTTTAATGGAGATGGACATGAGTGAGATTTGGGTAAGTAGAAGGTGACAGAATGGACATCCGCCCGGAAATACAGGGAGCCGTACAGGAACGCCCTCAGCTTTCATTCACTTTTATTTTTATTTTGAAACACTATACATAATTGAGGTATTATATATAGATATAGATATAGAGAGATTAAGTAAAACAAAGCTAAAACCCCACTTAATAAAAGCTCTTTCTTTCACCCTTTCTGCCACACATCACGCTCATAGTCATCAGTTGCAGCAGCAGTAGTTGCAGGCTTGCAGCACTGCTCCTGCTCACCTTGCAGTCAAGAATACCCCCACCAAATATATATATATATATGTATATAAAGACACCTTTTTCTATAATATATACATATCTGCTTATTTATAAAGTTTTGTTTTTTAATTGTGATTTTTCAATTAATTAAAAGGTAATTAAAGCTTGATTTGATATCTTGGGCAAAAGACTTAATTTCTCTTCTCTCTCCTTTTCTATTTTGCAATGCCAAAAAACCATTGCATTCTAAGCTCTAAAAATGCAGTCATGAAATACCCCTCTTCTTCATATCTCAATACTCAACTTTTCCAGAAAAACCTTTTCTTTCTAAGCTTTTTTTAGTACCCAATGGGGGGATTAATCGATCTAAACACCACGGAAGACGATGAAACGCCCTCATCTGCCTCTTTATCCCTGTCTTCATCTTCAGCTTCCGGGTTAAGTGCTCCTGGTTCGGGTCCGGGTCCGGGTTCTTCAGTTTGTTTAGAGCTTTGGCATGCGTGTGCTGGTCCACTTATATCTTTGCCAAAGAGAGGAAATGTAGTGGTGTACTTCCCTCAGGGCCACTTGGAACAAGTTTTCGATTTTCCCGGTGTTGTTGCAGCTTATGATCTCCCTCCCCACGTGTTTTGTCGGGTTGTTGATGTCAAGCTCCATGTAAGCTACCAAACTCTGAACTCTCACTCTATCTTGTGTGTTCTATATATTGTCTCTCTCTAATGAAGTTTTAGGTTATGGGAAAGATTTTATTTTTGATTTCTGGGTTTATATTTGTGAGGAATATTTTAAAGGGGAGAGCTCTGAAGTTTGGATATTTTTCCTAGAGAAAATGGATTATGGTTGTGGTTTTATGGGTTTGGCTTTTCAATTTTTTGTTGGTTTTGCATCTGGGTTTGATTTTATCCTAGGAACTTGGGTGTTTTAGGAATTTGAAATTCACTCTATTTTCTTCTATATTTGTTTATTCTCAAGAATGATGAGGGAAAAAGGAGATTGTTGTGTGTTCTTTTTCTTAAAATGTGAATTTTCTATGAATTGTTGTTTTTGCTTGCAGGCTGAGGGTGCCACAGATGAGGTTTACGCCCAAGTTTCACTGATTCCTGAATCTGAGGTAGGTTTTATTCTAGTTTCGTGCTTTCCTTAGATAACGGCTGCTTACTATAGTGGTATGAATAGAGAATTATTATCAGTTTGATCTATAGAGAATAACATCATTCTGAATCAGAAATATAGTCCAATAATGGATTGAACCTTGTCCTAAATTGGTGTTGTTTGGTTGGTTAATGTTCTCGTAACTTCTCGTTTCTTCCATTGAGTCTGATTTTGGGTAAATTATGCCATATGTAGCAATTTGAGCAGAAATTTAGAGGGAAGACGGATGCAGCTGGTGAAGAGGATGATCCTGAAGCCAATATCAAGTCAACCACACCCCACATGTTCTGCAAGACACTTACAGCTTCAGATACCAGCACGCATGGAGGCTTCTCGGTTCCTCGCCGAGCTGCTGAGGACTGCTTCCCTCCCTTGGTATTTCTCTTGCACTCTTCTCCTTGTTTCATTTTTAACTTTTCATGGTTTGTTTATATGTATTTTTATAACAATTAGTTATGTTTTCCTAAAGAAGTTTTTGGTGTAGTTTATTTTTTTTTTAGTTTAACTTGATTGGTATTGTAGGATTATAATCAGCAAAGGCCCTCTCAAGAGCTTGTTGCGAAAGACCTGCATGGTTCGGAATGGAGATTTCGACACATCTATAGGGGTATGTACTAGTTATCGGATGCATTTTAATGCTAAGTTTTACTAATTATGGATTTCATTTCATGGAACAAAGGCATGTGATCAGAGCCTTGATTAGCTGTTCATTTCTCTATTTATTGCTAAAGATAGTTTTGATTTGAGTAGGGCAACCACGGAGACACTTACTCACTTCGGGATGGAGTGCTTTCGTGAATAAGAAGAAGCTCGTTTCTGGTGATGCAGTGCTTTTTCTGAGGTTAGAAATTTCCCCTGTTGTGAAGTTTTAGTTAATAATCCAATAGCAAATCTTATTTTGTGTTCATGACAGGGGTGAGGATGGAGAACTCAGGCTGGGAATTCGAAGAGTTGCTCAAATAAAAAATGGCTCTTCTTTCCCATCTCTGCGCTGCCAGCAGTTGAACCACAACACTTTTGCAGATGTGGTCCGTGCTATATCTATGAAAAGTGTATTCAGCATTTACTATAATCCGAGGTATGTGGCTGCCCCATTAATATATCCGAGGTTTTGTGCAATGCTGCCCTTCAAAGGATTGAAATGAGAGATTTATATGTAAAATATGTTTTAACTTTAGTGATTTTAGCTCTATATATCCAGCTATGCATGCTTTGATATTCACATGGAAATTTGGTTTGAACTTTGAAGTGGTTTGTCGGGCTGGCATTTCTCACTTGTTTTCTGAATATTATGTTCACTTAAAGTCTGAAAGACACTGCACCTAATTTGGACATCCTTTTGATATGCTGAAATAATGCATGTCTAAGAAGTTTTGAGAAGTTATCTTTAGTTTAGACGTTAGTGTTGTATATGCAAACTGGTGTTATTATTGGAAAAATCTTCCATCTTTTCCCTTGGTCCTCTTGTCAAATTACCATTTGTCCTTTATCTCAGTGGTGGTTAATTCTTTGTGAGCCATGTGTGCTTAATGTACTCTTATCTTTTGTATTTGCTATAGTTTCTACTTTCTATGTTCTAGTTTTTCTCTAGACCCTTCTCTATCTTGATGTGATCGCAAAACTATTTATTTTGGTTGATGTAGTAGGGCGAGTTCATCGGAGTTTGTAATACCTGTGCATAAATTTTTGAAGAGTCTTGATCATTCTTTCTCTATTGGAATGAGGTTCAAAATGCGATTTGAAGCTGATGATGCTGCAGAAAGAAGGTATGACCTTATTGAACCTGCAACTCTTCAATTAATTGATTCTTATCCTAAAGCAGGGAGGAAAGACCTACTCCACCATGCTTTATCAAGCTCTTCAGTTTTTACTTTTTTTCCTGCAGACACTCAGGAGTCGTAACTGGAATTAGTGATATGGATCCTCTTCGATGGCCTGGTTCAAAATGGAGATGTCTGCTGGTATAGCTGAACTTATATATATATGTGTGTGTGTGTGATAAAATGTTGTTCAACTTTATAGTTAGCGTCTTTAAGTTATAAATGTATACAATTGTCATAATAATGTTCCTGTCAAGGCCTAACCGTAAGGTTATCAACAGAAAAAGGGGGTATCTGGTAACCCTTCACAATAATAATTACAGTCTCTAATTCTGCATCCATCCAAGTTAAGCTGATAGATCTGAAAGGATATGGTTCCTGGCTAATAATTGAATTTATTAAATAGTTCACAGACTTGTGGCCTCTTGGTCATTATTCGATTCTGGAAGCAGTCTGTTAGTGTTGAGTGTACCCTACTAAACAGTTAGCATACTATGCTTATGGTGTTAGTTGCCTCTCGTTTGTTCATCCATAGACTAGGCCTTGACATGACAAATAAATGGCCTTGTTTGGCAGACCTTACTGTTTCAATTAAGTATTGCCGATGACTCTTACTCGGACACTAATTATTTAGGTTAAGCATTTTCCTACTAAAATGAAATATAATGTTGAATTTGTCTATTCATGGAGCTTTCGGATGCTTTGAGTTGGTCTTGCTGATTAGTTGTCTATGCTAGAAATGGCTCGAAAATTGCCTCATTAGTTTATAATTTTTTTTAAAAAATAATACTACAGTTACTGTAATAGTTCTTTCTGGCTCTTTTTTTGCAGGTTAGGTGGGATGATATCAATGCCAACAGGCATAGCAGGGTTTCTCCTTGGGAAATTGAGCCATCAGGTTCAGTTTCTAGTTCTGATGGCTTGTTCACTCCCGGTTCGAAAAGGAACCGGGTAGGAAAATCTGAATTTATGGCTCCTGGTACGTTCTTTATGCAGGACTAATTCTCTTTCATGTATCACAACAGTATTTGATTTAGTCCTTCATTCATTTAACAGATGGAATTGGAGTACCCAACTTCGAGGAGTCTTTGCAGTCCCAGAAGGTCTTGCAAGTTCAAGAAAATTCTGGTTTTAACACACTTTATGATGTTTCTGATCGGAATATGCATCGGTCTGAAATAAGGCGTTGCATTCCTGGTTCTATTGATTCTAGTTTTGCTGCAGTGAGAAATGTTGGTAGGGACCCACTGGTGAGTCCTGATATTTCCTTTAAAAGTGTAGGCTTTGGGGAATCTTTCCGATTCCATAAGGTCTTGCAAGGTCAAGAAATTTTTGCAACCCCTCGATATCGAAAAGGGTCAGCTGCAGATGAGACTCCAGAAAATGACGGTCTTGGTCTGGCTGATGCTGGTAAGTTGCTGGGAACTAGAAGTGGATGGTCTTCCATGATTCAGGGGTACAAACCTCATAGCAATATACGACAGTATGTGCCATCTACACAAGCGTCCTCACCGCCTTCAGTGTTAATGTTCCAACAAGCAAGCAATCCAATTCCAAATTTTAATCCTATAAATAATTTCAGTAGGTTGGAAAAGGAACAGGGGGTTAACACACGGAGTTCTGTTTGTGCTCCTGAAACATATGGGGGAAAGTTATTTCCATCTTCAACTGTTGAACATGATTTCCGTGGGAGGGATCTTGGAAGGTCGGATCCATTCAGTCATTCAATTGATTCTGTTCAGCTTGGTGATTCTCTGCCTCTAGCAGGTCAACCAGCATTTAGGACTAGTCAAGAATTAGATTCATCCTGTAAAAGTAGCTGCAGACTTTTCGGTTTCCCCTTGACCGAAGGAAGACATGATGCTCGCAAGGAAGAAAACATGGTGCAAGCTACCTTATCATTGGCTCCCGGAGCTTCTGTACCTTGTGTTGGAGAACAGTTTCTCCCAAATTCTTCGTCAATGACAAACACAGTTGGAAGCAATTGTACCAAAGTAAGCAATCTCTATGCTGTCAGAGATATGGTCTTTGATATTGCATTGTAGTCCTGAAAGTGCTGGTCTGAAGTTCCGTAGACAGGGTCTTTAAAGATTGGTGAATACGGTACGGCAATGCAGTTGGAAAGCCGTAACTAGGGCTGCTTATCATGCGGGAGAAGGGATGAAAAGTTTTCTGGTGGTTGGAGATTCAATACTGAAGTTTTAATTTTCTGCTAACAGTTATAGTTTGTTGTTTCAGAGCATTTTACTACCGTGTCAAAACCTTGAAGTATTCGTTTCTGGGGGTGCTTTCACACAACTTCGGAGAGCGGTTGGTTTGGAAAATGTCGCATTCTTGTGTTATGCTATATAACTTGAAGTGCTTCATGGTGTTTCCACCGTATATTTTTGGTACGGTGGTCATGGCCAACTTTCGGGGTGTGATTTCTAGTAAAATAGACTAAATTTCGAGTTTCAACTCGTTCAAGCTAATCTGATATGTATACTGATGAAGATGCTGGCTGATGTTGAGCAAGAAGATGCCTGTATCTGCTAAAGTTGCATGTTTGTTTTGATTGCAAATCTAGCTTTATGACCTAAAGTCGAAAATTTGTAATTATTTCTATGAAACTAGTTGATTTTATCATAAACTGGCCCTTTGGAGATCAAAAGAACTCATTGTATTACCCTTTCTGGTTCTATTCTAGGTTAAACAGCAAGTTTCGGAGAAATCATAAATGTTGGCTTGATATTAAATGCAGAAACAGTTTTGACAAGTAGCAGTTAACAGGATCAAAATATGGAGGGGAGGGACCATCCAAAGTGTAGCAGTGCCCACGCTTGGAACAGTGTAAATGAATGTGGCTCTGTTCCACCTACTGGCTACTACTATGCAAAGGCCCACAAAGAATCAATCCTCAAGTCTTTCTGTTAATGAGGGTTGAAAGTTGGAAAAGGGAATTATTAGAGCCATTCATCATCATTCATGCAATGAAGTTGAACCAAACCCAATGTAAAAAGATTTCGCTGGAAACTATCAAGTGAAGTTTATATATGTTGTGAGGATGGAAATCTTCCACCTACTTATGTCTCGTATTTAAAATTATGTTTAGGGTTTAGAGTTTAAGGCTGAAGTTTAGAGAATTTAGGGTAGAGTGTATTTTTTAGGGTGTAGGATTTAAGGTTTAGAATTTATTGTTAGGACTTAAAATTTAATTTTTTAGTATTTTTTAATGTTGGGGCATATATAAGAGCACTGAAAATAGATAGAGAATTTTTATCCATATTGTGATTGGTAATCTCCAAAACTATGTATCAAACACATGCCATTATTTTATGCCTAAATAAGTTTGTGAATGGATTAAATGGTTTTGGAAATGTTTAAAACGTTTTTAAGTAGCCAAACTAGACTTTTCAAAGCAATTGTTTTGAAACATGGGACATGTATCGAAACATTTTGAAACTGCCAAAACTCGTACCGAAATAGGGCTTGCCCGTTTCAATACAGAGGGTTTGTGTTTCGAAACACCCCTTTGGTGTTTCGATACGCCCAACGGTCAAAACCTCCCCAACGATTATTTTCCCAACGTAATTTCAATTGCAGCTTAATTGTCACTCGTACCGAAACGAGTTGTAACCATTTCGATACGGCTAGAAGTGTTTCGAAACGACCAGAGGCGTTTCGAAACGGCCTGCTGCATTAGACTTTAACGGCTAGTTCTGAAAAAGAGGTTCCAAAACGGGTTCGATTATTTCGAAATAGACATCTGCAAAACAATATTTATGGTGGGAAATAAAGTCTCCAACGGCTCCAAAACATCCCTAACGGCTAGTAACGGTCACAAACTTAATTGAGACTATAAATTGAAGGCTGGAACACTTGAAGAATGTTAGAGACAACATCCAAGCAACATGGTCAAGAGAACTAGAGTCTAAATCTTTACTATACTCTTGTACATAGTCTTTAGAGAGAGAGCTTAATTGTAAATCATTTGTACTCTTGTGAGCTTAAATTTGTGTAAACACTCATATTGTGAGGTATTAAGTTTACCAAACAAATCTCTCGTAAAAGGAGGGGTTCTAGTTTAGCCTTGAGAGAAAAACTAGAGCTGGTTTTATCTTAGCCAAGTCCAAAAGATATGGTTGTAACGGTTTCCTCCTAAACCGGTAAAAGAAGACGAATTCATTGTTGATTGAATTGGGAAATCCTTAGTGGTGTGCTAAGGTGGTGAATATAGGTGCTTATTAGAAGACCGAACCACTCTAAAATCATGATGTCACTTGTCTATCTTTATTTTGATTTTAGCCAATTCAACCACCAAACATTTACAACCTTCCTTGACGGTTTCGGTGATCGATTTGAGCGTGCAATAAACTCAACAATTTTAATTGTTAAAGTTTCAAAAATCTCAATTCAATTATTAAAATTTTAGTTTGCTCTTATTTTGTTCATTTTGTCGTTAAACACTTTAACAATGTTATGATTGAGTATTTATCTTTTAAAAATTATGAAATGGGCTCAATTTTTATTTATTTTTTTGTAAAAAGCTATTGGTTTTAGATTCCCTTCTCTCGATGATGGAGCAACTCCTTTTAAATCTCAACCGTGGGAAGGTGGAGAAGAAGGAATCGAACTATACATTCGAATTCCACATTGATAGAACGATAGATGTTCTAGATCGAAGTGATTTGAGGATTTGTGAGTTTTGAGTTGACTTTTGCATGTTTTAAAATGATTTAGGGAAAATTTAAACCGATAAAGTGATAGGGGACAATAAGGTGAGTTCGTTGATGTTTTGAGTGGTCGGGAAGACTCTAGAGAATAGTGATTCTAGCGTCGACATGATAGATGGATTAACTGTAAATCTTTCATTTTTGGAGAAAAAGATAAAATAAAAAAGGCTTAACAGTCAGATATGTGCCCAAACTATACTTTTTTCAGGTAGGTGCCTGAACTATATTTTAGGCCAAATAAGTACTTAATGTTTCATTCCGTGACCCATTTAAAATTTCTCCGTGACATACGTTATTTTTCCCTGTTATCTAATGAAATTCAAATATGTGACATGGTTTATCACTTTCTGAAATTAAAATCCGAAAAATAAAATATATTAATTAACTCAACAATCTTTAATTCTCTAAAAAAACCCAACCCTAACCCTAAATCCCTAAATTCCTCCATTCCAGCCACCGATTCAACCACCATCGGCCACCCTTGTCTTCATTGGACCCTCTCTACCGAAAGCCCCATCATATTGTTGTCAAAAATCAACGAATGAACTGCCGATTTCACCCTCGACGAACACCCAACAATGAATAGAGTTGTAAATGAACCGAATGTTTAACGAACCGTTTGTGAACCGTTCGACGGGAAGTTCGTTTATTTATTAAACGAACGAGCATGAACAAGATTTTTTTGTTCGTTTAATTAAATGAACGAACACGAAAAAGGGCTTGTTCGTTCATTTATGTTCGTGAACGTTCGGTAATTTGTTCGTTTATGTTCGTTCGTTTATGTTCATTTATGTTCGTCCCTTTATGTTCATTTAAGTTTATTCACATATGTCTAGGGGTGTTCATTGTTCGGTTAAACCGAACTAACCGACCGAACCAAAACAAAATTGTTTAATCTATTAGAAATTTTAGGTTTCGGTCAATGGTTAAGAGTTTTTTCAAATTTCAATTATCGATTAATTTGGTGTAAAATCAGTTAATTAACTGAATTAATCGAACTAACCCAAAATATTAAATATTTAACACATTATATATGTTCGTTTGTGTTTATTTATGTTCGTTTATGTTCATTTATCATTTAAACGAACGAACATGAACGAACACGAACAAGCTACATTCCTTAATAAACGAACGCAAACAAGAAATTTTGTGTTCGTTTATGTTCGTATTCGTTCATTTGTTTGATTAAAGTTAAATGAACGAACATGAACACACCCACGTTCGTGTTCGTTCGGTTCGCTTACAGACCTAACAATGAAGAAAAAAAGAGGTCGATTGAGTTCCGATCGACGACTAGAGAGTGGGGAATGTCGAACGATGAGGTACCCAACACTTGGGCAGTGAACGGCGAACCACCTACGTGTCACGTTTTGATTGGTTGGCGAAATTTTTTAACGGTCGTTGAAGGAAAAATTTTAAATGGATCACGAAATGAAACATTAGGCATTTATTTGGCTCAAAATATAGTTTAGACACCTATCTGAAAAAATAGTATAATTTGGGCACTTATTTGACGGTTAAGCCAATAAAAAAGAGAAATTGTTTTGGATGACATGTGGTTGCAATGTCAATAAAGAACAATCCATGTGAACACACGTAATTGCTATGTCACTCTTTCATTTCTGATTTAATGTTAAAGTAATCAATATAGAAACAAATAGAAAGTCCAGTAATTAAATTAAAATATTTTAAACTTTAATAACCAAAACAAAATTAAAATTAAAATTGAATGATGATATTTATAATTTAGCCAAATTTTATTGTTTTTCAATGACAATACATGATAATAATCCTTATATTCATACCATCTTTACATTATAATTATATGATTTATAATTTGTATTAAATTATTTTTAAAACATTTTATTTACTATTTATTTAACATAAGTATATTAATTTAATTCCACTAGTACTAAAGTCATAAAGTAAAAAAGAAAAGAAAAGAAAAATAAAAAATCCGTAAAGCAGCTTTATAACGACGCTGCCGTTCAGGGCGTTAAGATTAAGTTTTAGGAAAAGACTAAAACACCCATACATTACATTTACATCAACAAAAGAAATCACGTACATCAGCGTAATTTAACACCCTTCAGACCGCTTATATATAAAAACAAAAGCCCAGACGCCTGAATCGTTTCCCTCCCCAATTTGAAACCTCCCATTCTTCGGAGTCGAGATCCCAACAAAACGTTGCAAAAACAGTCTCCCAAAAAAATTTCTAAATTTGAATTCAAAAAGGGGAAAGAAGCGAAGATAAATTAGAGAGAACCGCGGAGTATCTGGAGAAAAGATGATGAAATTTTTTGGTAGAGGAAAAGACTCCGCCGTTGATGTGTCGCCGCAATCGTTTGTTCATTCAGCGTCTGCATCGGCGTCGGCTTCGGGGCCTTCGGTGAATGGTCCAGCAAGGCCGGTTCGGTTGTTGTACTGCGACGAGAAAGGAAAGTTCAGGATGGATCCTGAAGCGGTCGCGGCTTTGCAGCTTGTTAAGGAACCAATTGGAGTCGTTTCGGTCTGTGGCCGGGCTCGTCAAGGCAAGAGCTTCATTTTGAATCAGGTAATTTTGTTTCTTTTTTCTGTTTTACTTGTTTTCAAGATAATTTGGAGGGAATTTATGTTCTTTAGGAGTATCCCATAGGTGAAATTTACGAATTCTAAGGTTTGCGACTTTAGGAGTAGAAATGTTGCAAATTTAGGGGTTTAAAGGCACCAAGTGTATAATGTAGAGGATTTTGGTACAAGTTTACTGTTTGTACAAGCCTTCATCGATTATATTCTTAAGGGGAAACTATCAACATCAAATTTGAGTTTCCGTAAGCGCATTTGAGTTTTGACAAATAAACCTAACGAGATTGAATGCTAATGTATGCTTGCTAGAAACAACTTTGGTCGAGGCAATTATATATAAGCAAGAATGAGTAAAGAGAAACGTGTATAACCGTCCAATGCGAACATGTTCTACACATGCATGGGAGTTTAATGCGAATGTTTTTATAAAACTTATTTGAATGAACCAAGTCTGCCCAGCTGTATATCCTTTTTGAGAGACCCTAGATTTAACATGGATTATCTTGTATCCTTTTATTCTTAATTTTGTAAAGCATAGATTGCTGAGTTATGATTGGTATCACCGTTAAATGTTATGTACTTGTAAGTTGTAAATAATTTCCCTAATCGACACTTGTTTGGTATTTTCTATCCGCATTTAATTTCATCTTTTGTGCTATAGCTTCTTGGAAGGAGTAGTGGATTTCAGGTAGCACCAACTCATCGTCCATGTACAAAAGGCCTTTGGTTGTGGAGTGCACCATTAAAGAGAACTGCTCTTGATGGAACTGAGTACAACCTTTTGCTATTAGATTCTGAAGGAATAGATGCCTATGATCAAACGGTTTGTTGTTGCTTACTGTGAGAATGGATTGGTTATTAAGTACATTTTTTATTTTGACTTATGCTCTTATATTGAAAACTTGACAGGGAACGTACAGCACTCAGATATTTTCATTAGCTGTCCTTTTATCTAGCATGTTCATCTACAACCAGGTTTGTTATGTTGAGAATTTTTCTTCTTGATTGGCTTGTTAATAAGGTTATTGTTCCATATTCTCCCCAAGTTTTGACTGTCTACTTCTGATATTTAGATGGGAGGTATAGATGAAGCTGCACTCGATCGTCTCTCTCTTGTCACTCAAATGACAAAACATATTCGAGTCAAAGCTGGAGGAAGAACAACCTCAGCTTCTGAACTTGCACAGTTCTCCCCAATCTTTATTTGGCTTCTAAGGGTAATATTTGATTACAAACAGATACACATACAATCTGTCTTATTATTGGTTGTCATCTGTTTAGTTCTTTCTTATGTTTGTAAAACATGCTTTGTTCAAGTTCTCGTTCGTAAAATATTCATCTTGCAGGATTTTTATCTGGATTTGGTGGAAGATAATAGGAAAATAACTCCCCGTGACTACCTAGAGCTTGCTTTACGACCAGTTCAAGGTAGTGGGAAAGATATAACTTCCAAGAATGAGGTAACTCTTAACATGGATTTTAATTTGGGAAGCAAAAGAATTCAATAATAATTCTGTAGGTGCTTGATGAAAACGAAGTGTCTTAATGATTAATATGCAAATTTTGTTGCATGGTTAAGCATGCAAATTATTTAATAGACACTGATTATGCATTTTTAATTGTTGATAGATCCGAGACTCTATTCGAGCTTTATTTCCTGACAGAGAATGCTTTACCCTTGTGAGGCCTTTGAACAATGAAAAGGATCTGCAAAGGCTTGATCAAATTTTGGTTGGTATCCAACTGTTTCCATATATGCTATTCCCTCTCTGATTTTCGATCATCCTTTTTGCCTGTTCTATCCTTTCCTCTCCCACTCCTGATTTTCCTTTTCATTTAGCATGTATAATTTCTTTACTAAGACCTTATCTTTCATATGTAGCTTGACAAATTGAGACCTGAATTTCGAGATGGGCTTGATGCATTGACAAAGTTTGTTTTTGAGAGAACGAGGCCGAAGCAGGTTGGAGGTACAGTAATGACGGGGCCTGTTCTTATTGGTATCACACAATCATATCTGGATGCTTTGAATAACGGTGCAGTGCCCACAATATCTTCCTCATGGCAGGTTAGTTACTGTTATCTGGAAATGTTATGGGATATATCATTAAGTGGAATCAAAGAGCATTAATAGTGTTATTTTCAGAGTGTTGAAGAAGCTGAGTGTCGGAGGGCATACGATTCTGCTGCGGAGATTTATATGTCAAGTTTTGACCGTACAAAGCCACCTGAGGAAGTAAGTGATATGTTTTTATCGTTATTGTTGTGTGGCTATTTTGATGGATTTTTTTAACAATTCTAATCCTGATGGTCCTAGGTGGCATTGAGGGAGGCTCATGAAGAAGCAATTCAAAGAGCAATGGCTGAGTACAATGGTAGTGCTGTAGGGGTTGGTGCAATGAGAAAGAAATACGAGGAGCTTCTACAGAAATTCTTCAGAAAGGCATTTGAGGTATGAGGTAGCTCAAAGGCTACATATGTAGGTTTAGTCTATGTTATCAAAATGCATGGTTTGCTTTGAATTATGGAATTGGTCATTTGTGCAGGATTATAAAAGGAATGCGTTTATGGAAGCGGATATGCGATGTTCAAATGCCATAGAAAGCATGGGAAAGAGGTTAAGAGCAGCTTGTCATGCTTCTGATGCAAGTATTGATAATGTTGTGAAGGTAAGTGATCATTATCTACTTGTCCTTAAGGACTGCAACCTAGTTGTGCAACTTCGTTTCTTCTTGTTAACTACTGATTGAGATGATATTACAGATTTAAATTTTACATCATTAATATTGTAAGGATGAAGGGTAGTTAATCAGCCAATTTAAGTGTAGCTATCTGCTTTTGGCTTTCCTTTTCATTTGCAAAATTATTACCTTTGTCTTGATCCTACGAAAAGTTGGTTATATTTTATCTATGATAGTGCATGGTATTGGCATTTACCAAAGTAGGGCATTCACTGGGTTTGATTAGAATGTTATATGCAGGTTCTTGATGCTCTTCTATCTGAGTATGACACATCATGTCATGGCCCTGGAAAATGGCAGAAACTGGCTGTGTTTTTACAGCAAAGGTCTGTATCAATATTTTTATTTTTTAATTAAGACGGTTGTACCAAGTATTCTGGGGCTTAAGTCCCTATTAATGTAACTTTGTCTTTTTAAACAGTTTGGAGGGGCCAGTACTAGATTTGACCAAGAGACTTATAGATCAGATTGGATCAGAGAAGAGTTCCCTTGTATTGAAATGCCGTTCAATTGAGGATAAGATGAAGTTACTCAGCAAGCAACTGGAGGATAGTGAGAAATACAAATCTGAATATCTGAAACGATATGATGATGCTATCAATGACAAAAAGAAACTTGCTGATGAATATGCTAGCCGTATGAATAATTTGCAAGGTGATAATAGTTCACTGAAAGAGAGATGTTCTAGTTTAACAAAAGCACTAGATTCTGCGAAGCAAGAAACATTAGACTGTAGAAGAAAATATGATCAGGTGTTATCAAAGCAGAAAGCCAAAGAAGATCAGGCCACCTCAGAAATTGAAGTGCTCAAGTCCCGGAGCACCGGTGCTGAAGCTAGGCTGGCTGCTGCCAAGGAGCAAGCTGAGTCTGCACAAGAGGAGGCAGAAGAGTGGAAAAGGAAGTATGATTTTGCTGTTAGAGAGGCCAAAGCTGCTCTGGAGAAGGCAGCAATTGTGCAAGAGCGGTCAAGCAAGGAAACTCAACTTAGGGAAGATTCTTTGAGGGCAGAGTTTTCCGATACATTGGCTGATAAGGTGCTCTCTTTCTCACCTCACATTCATTGACAGATTTGCATTCACTTAATCATGTTTTATGCAACTGTAATATGCAGCCAGAAAATGTGATTCATTTATATGGTGATGAATTTGTTGCAGGAAGAGGAAATAAAGGAAAAGTCGGCGAAGATTGAACATGCTGAGCAGTGCTTGACAACTCTAAAGTCAGAGTTGAAGGTTAGCTTCTAATAAATGTACATATGTTATTGTACATTTTTATTTATTCTATATGCTACTGACTCATTTAGTAGGCATACGATTTTCATTTTTATCTTTTGAGTTGTTCTGTTTGATCGGTTTCACCTTTGTTTCACATTGGTTAAGTGCAATTGCAAAGGTTGCAGTGTTTAACGATGAGAAATGCTCTGCAGGCTGCTGAAGCAAAGATTAAGAGTTATGATGCAGAAGTATCGTCTCTAAAGGTTGAAATCAGGGAGTTAATTGATAAGGTAGAAAATGCTAATTCCAAGGCCCAGTCATTTGAAAGAGAAGCAAATATTTTGGGACAGGAGAAGGTCCATTTGGAGCAGAAGTATTCTTCCGAGTTCAGGAGATTCTCAGAAGTAGAAGAAAGGTCTAGAGCAGCTGAGAAAGAAGCAAAGAAAGCAACAGAATTGGCTGATAGGGCACGGGCAGAAGCAGTAGCTGCCCAAAAGGAGAGAAGTGAGATACAAAGGATGGCAATGGAAAGATTGGCTCAGATTGAGAGGGCCGAGAGGCAAATCGAGAACTTGGAGAGACAGAAAACAGACTTGGAGGATGAACTGCATAGAATACGTTCGTCAGAGATGGATGCAGTGTCGAAAGTTGGATTACTAGAAGCTAGAGTTGAAGAGAGGGAGAAAGAGATCGAGTCATTGTTAAAAACAAACAATGATCAGAGGACTAGTACAGTTAAAGTCCTTCAAGATCTTTTGGACTCTGAACGCGCGGCACATGCAGATGCAAATGAAAGGGCTGAAGCCCTCTCTCTTCAGCTGCAAGCTGCACAATCAAAACTTGATTCACTCCAGCAGGAGTTGACTTCTGTCCGGATCAATGAAACGGCATTGGATAGTAAGCTCAAAACCGCTTCCCATGGGAAGAGATTGAGGGCAGATGATGTGGAAATGGGTGTGGGATCTGTTCAAGATATAGACATGAGTGACAGAATTTTTAGAGCAAATAAAAAGTCCAGGAGCACAACTAGCCCCCTCTTGTATTCACAATCAGGCGATGGTGGGTCAGTATTCAAAGGCGGTGATGACAGCCAGAGTCAGCACAACAATGAAGAAGACTATACGAAGTTCACCGTGCAGAAACTTAAGCAGGAACTCACGAAGCATAACTTTGGTGCGGAGTTGCTTGCACTGCGGAATCCGAACAAGAAAGAAATCCTTGCACTATATGAGAAATGTGTGCTGCAGAAATCGTAACAGTTTGACTTCCTAGAAATTATAACCGATGCACGTTAATTTAGAGTCCTAGTCGTAGTTTCTTTTGTTTGACATTTTGATTGTTTACCACTTGGAATATGTAGGTATGTTGAGGGTGTGATTTTAGCAGTTGAGAAATCGGAGAAACCAATGTGAAGTAATATTTAAGTTTGATGATTTTGTGATTTGACTGTAATAACTAATGCTCATATCTCCATTTTGATATTGTTGTCTACAAGCGAGACAAGAACAATCAGCATTTGGAAGGTTTGCATGATATTATTCTGATTCCCCTGGTAGGGATGTGCATATGATCGGTTTGATTAGTTCGCATATTACACACAAGGTTAGAGTTGACAGCTTTGAAAAACTTATAATTTCTAGAAATACGAATAGAGCCAAGGTGTAGACTTGTCTGCCTTCTTCCTGCTTATAATGGTGGACAAAAACACTCGAAAAGTACTTTTTAGATATACTTTTAAATTTTTGAGTTTGAGATTTAGGTATTTAATATTACTGTGAAAAAGTGTTCTTAAGAAGATAAAAAATAATTTTGGACATAATATTGTAAGTTATATATATAAAGTAAAATCTATATAAATTAATACTCTTGAGATCATGAAAATTTTATTAATTTAGAGATATATTAATATATCGATAAATTAATAATTTATTAATTAAAAGAAAATTTCTCAATTCAGCAAATATAAATTTGATAAAGATATTGTGTGCGAATAAATTGTACATAATATTCTAATTAATTAAAAATAAGTAGATTCATGTATATGTTATTAAATATATTCATGTATCAAATTATTTATATCTAACTAGACTAATGCATGTACTTAATAATTCATTTATATCCAACTAGACTAATGCATGTACTTAATAACACCACTTGAACTAGTGACGCGAAAGGGAGCATTGAATGCGGCAACAACTCTTCACAACTTTTTATTGCAGTTGGAGACCTCAACGCCGGAACTTGTAGGTACAATTAGAAAAGTCAGAGATGAAATTGAATTAGATTTGAATTTTAAAAAGAAACAGATTACAGCAAGTTACCAAATAGTAATTGTAATATTTATGAATTATTAATTTATATTGGACCTTTATATTTATAAACGAGATCTCTAAAAAATTATTATATTACTATCTTATCGAATTTGATGATTTTTTACATTGACCCAAGTCATGGCCGGAAAAATTTATTATTTAATAGAATTTATTAATTTAAAGAGTATTAATTTATAGAGGTTTTACTATATATATATACATATATATGATATCCAAATTATTTAATATTATATAATATGATATATATCAGCTTAAATTGTCATAAAAATATAAAAATATTTTATTAATAATTACATATTTATCAAACAATTGTACGTGTTCTATGAAAATATAACAAATTTAAAATATTTTATTTTAAAAATTTGGCATGAATAAACATATATATTTTTAAACTAAAAAATAATTTATTAATTATATAATTAAGTCTTCGTAAGAAATTGTAATGTTATAATTATAAATAAACACAATAACAAAGGAAGGTTAAAATTGTAATTTAACTCTCAAAAACATTTTTTTCAACAACAAAAGTTTAAAATTTTAATTTTTACATTTTAGTTAAAAACAGTTTTTCAAAATAACTTTTCCTTTAAAAATTAGTTGTTTAGTATTGTTTCTTCCTTTAAAACTGTTTTTAACCCCCAAAAACACTTTTGATAAGCAATACTAGAAGAGACCTTAACCCATCATTAGATAGCAACGCGACAGGTAATAGTCACTAGAACTGGGAAGAGATAAATCCTTTTTAAACTTGTTTATACTTTCATTAGCGGTTAATACCTAAACTTGGTTTAGCCCCTAAATTTGATACTTTTGACCGGATCGATACCTAAACTTTATTTTAATCCACAATGATACATATGCTTAAAACTGCTAAACAGCTCCTTAAAAATGTTTGACGGTTTTCAAATTTTGTTATTGTAAATGTAATAAATTAGATTGAGAAAATCATCCCATAATTAATTTTGTTTAACCATTTCATTGGTTGACTAATCGAGATCGAATATTATAAAAGTATATGTAAGCGTAATCTTATCTTCTCAGGCGGCTGGCCTCCTCCTTCGTCGTCCCCCTCAGACTCCTCCCTCTCTCTTTTTTGCCGGTCACGAGCCCGTACATAAAATCATGTATGTTTTATTACTACACTTAAATGGTTGTACTGATCTCTCCATGTTTTCTGCTAATGATATGCTACGACTTGTTCAAAAAGAAAACCCAGAATTGGTTTCACAATTTCTTAGACTTTTGTTTTTTAGTTTCACATTTCAACACCCTTCCTTTGGCAACAAGGTTGCTGCCGAATATTATAAGCGTTGAAAGCGCGTTCGTATTCTCAATTTACCTCATCCATTCTCCAATCATCGTAGATATGTTTAGATATTGCGATTTAGTTGCTCATTATGCTTCTTATCTAGAACCTTCTAGCGTAAAGCAGCTGTCATGTTCCTTCAGATCTGGTCGGCTATACTCAAGGGTAGGTTTGAGTACGTTATCTCTATAGTGCGGTTAAAAGACGACAAATTTTAAAATTTGTCCACGAACTAAAAATGTTAGACTTCTTGATAACATTTTCGGTTAATTTTTTAATTTTTTTTTTCAAATATCAATACTAAATTTGTAAGTATCGATACTTAGTTTTTTATATACTTATTTTCAATCAAGTTGAAGACAAAAATCCAAAGTTGAACCCACTTCAATGTGATACTTGCAGCGATGGATGATGTAGATCTTGATGATTCTTGATAGTAGTTGGCGGCTAGGTATGATTTTTCTCACTTTTCTTCAGTGTCTGTTTTTGTTTTTTTTTTTGAATCAAAGAAGGGGAAACAAACTCAGGATGGTGACACAGCACCCGTCTTGTCCATATGAAGACAAGAAAGTAAAAACGATGGTGGCTGATCCAGCACGGTAAGGTCTCGATTTGAACAATCCCGTGACTTAGCTAGCTTATCTACCGTTATATTCCGCTCACGGGGGACCCAAGTCACCTCTGTAAACCAGCTCTGCTTTCTCCAAGCTGCGATTGCCCTGACCAGCGGCGTAGGGCTTGAGGGAGCTTGACCATCCATCACCATATCCACTGCAGTGCGGCAGTCCGATTGGACCTGAACCTTTTCGAAACCATTCTCCCAAGCCAAAAAAAGACCTGTCCAGATTGCCCAAAGCTCAGTCGTGAAGGCAGTGGCAATTCCCACTGTTTGCTGAAAGCCTAACAACCAGCTGCCACTGTCATCTCTAAAGACTCCACCAATCAAACCCAGGCCAGACGAGCCCCGGATGCTGCCGTCGACATTAACACATATAAAACTCGATGGGGGCTTGGTCCACCCCTGAGCAATCGGTGACGTCCGCACCATTTTATTGTTGAGACTACGGGAAAGACATGAGGCTTCAACATAATAACGAGCCCATAGAATGCTTCGGTGTAAGATGGACGAAGGCAGGCTTGTGGAGCCTTGGAAAACCAGCTCGTTTCGATGTTTCCATGCATTCCATGCTATTGCAGAAAAAACAACTCCCCATGGTACGTTCTCAACGGGCGACACAACCCTCAAATTTTGAGAAAACCAAACAGAGACATCAAAAGTTTCAAAGAAAGCCCCTTGGAAGGCAGCAGGCAAGATCGACTTCTATGCAGTCGAGACAGATGGGCAATCGCGTAGGACATGTAAAATAGATTCAGGGTGCAAATTGCAGCATGGACACAGATTCGAGGAGCTGATAAACCGCCTACAACGTTCAACGTTGGTCATCAGTTTTCCTTGGATGGCACACCAAAGGAATAAGCGAACACGCTGAGGAACCTGTAAACTCCAAATGGCATCCCAGACCGGGCTTTTCGCCGACCATGCTGCGCTTGCAATGCAGCTATAAGCAGAAGACACCTCAAAATTGTTAGTTGGGCTCCAACGCCAAACAATTGCATCACTTACATCGTTAGGAGAAGGGCACTTGGTTCCAAGGATATGCGACACAGCAGGCTCCATGAACGTGCAAGAAAGCTTGGGCACATCCCAGTTCCCATCTGGTGAAATGAACTCATTGAGCGAGGTAGGCTCAGAATCACAAGCAAGGAAGCCTCGCAAGGGGCCAAGTTGAGGCAGCCAAATATCATCCAAAAGGCGAATTGTATTACCATTACCGATTGTCTAGGCGATGTTATTGAGTAGAGACGGCCAAACTGAGGCTAAGGCTCGCCACAGAGGCGTGCATGAGCTGCGTTCAATCATAGACGGACAAAGACTAGCCAAGCCATATTTCTCACGTAACAGCCGAACGAACTATACATTGGGCATGTGGATGATTTGAAACCTAATCTTCAGGATGAAAGCAATGTTGAAGTCGTGGAGACGTCGGAAGCCTAAGCCACCCCTATCAACAGGTTGGCACAAGGAATCCCAGTTGATCAGAGAGACCTTAGGAGTGTTTACCGTCGAACCCCAAATGAATTGGCGTATTAATCTTTCAATCTTTTCGCAGACTCCCTTGGGCAACAGTGCCGTTTGCATGAAATATATGGGGATGGCCCCTAACACTGATTTCGCCAGGGTAATTCGCCCTGCCATAGAGAGTGATCGAGCAGCCCAACCAGAGAGCTTCGCCTTTACCTTGTCTATAATGAACTCGTAGTCAGTGCACCGGAGTCGTTGGTGCAGGACTGGCGCTCCCAGATATTTCCCCAGGGAGATTACATACTGGAACCCCAAAGACGAGGTGGTAGATTCCTGGAGGTGCACGGGGGTATTGGGCGAGAAGTAAAGTTGAGTTTTCTGCCTATTCACACGGTGGCCAGAATAAGATCCAAACACTGCCAGGATGTCGTTGATTACAGTAGCTTGTGACTCGCTCGCCTGAGCATACAAGATCAGATCGTCAGCGAAAAAGAGGTGCGAGATCGGTAAGCCTTACCGTCGAAAACGGAAAGGATGCCAAGTGCCTTGATTTACGGCGTCGGAGATGAGATGTCCCAGGCGTTCCATAGCCAGAACGAAAATATATGGGGAGAGGGGGTCTCCCTGACGTACCCCACGTTCAGGATTGAAAGGTCGTGATAGTCGACCATTCCATTGCACTTGGAGCTGAGAAGAGGTAATATTTGCCATAATTATCCGTCGGATACCTGCCGGAAACCCAGCAGGAATAAGGGAGTCGGAGATAAACTCCCAACTAAGCCTATCAAAAGCTTTTTCTAAATCGACCTTTACCGCCATCCTTCCTTGTTTTCCTTTACGAGTGCGCATGGCATGCACCACTTCCTGATTTATGATGATATTTTCGGCAATGGAGCGCCCAGCAATGAAGCTGGTTTGGCAAGGGGAGATGGTGTCAAGAAAAATAGGTTTCATTCGTCGGACAATCACCTTACTCAGCAGTTTGTAGACGATGGTGCACAGGCTTATTGGCCTGAAATCAGCAAAAGTTTTCGGAGAGTCTTTTTTGGGGAGAAGAACTAAAATAGTGCGGTTGAGGTCCTGTTCCAACGTTTCCCCCCTGAAAATTCCTTTGATCATATCGCAGATTATGGGACCAACAGTGGGCCAATTATGCTGAAAAAATTGTGCATGGAGACCGTCCCAACCGGGAGACTTGAGCGGAGCCATATCACGGAGAGCCTCATGGATTTCGGCTGACGATGGAACATCGTCCAAATGCTGTAGGAGTTCTTGTGGCCCCTCAGGGAAGCTAGAAGTTGTCGGGAAAGGATCCGCAGGGAACGGGTCAGCAGTAAATAAGGCTGAAAAGAACTTAATTGCCTCCTCTTGCAAAGTCGATTCATCCTCACACCAAGACCCGTCAGAAATTCTTAAAGATGTAATGCGATTTTTTTGCTTCCTTCTAACTTCTTTCTGGTGAAAGTAAGATGTATTTCTGTCACCATGAAGAACCCAATCCGTCCTCGATTTTTGCTTCCAAATAAGCTCCTCTTGGTCCAAAAGATGCTCATGCTCCAGCAATAAATCAGATTCGAGGTGCCTTAGAAAAGAGGAAGGGCGCGTGCTGAGAGCGCGTTGGATGCCACAAAGACGGGCCATGAGGTGTTTCTTCCTCACTCCAATATAACCGAAAACAGATTTGTTCCACTTGTCTGCTGCCTCCATAAAGTGAGAAATAGTAAACGTTATCGAATCACTGTGCTATCAATTATCTTGGACCATGCGTGGGAAGTCAGGATGTAACTGCCAACCAAAAAAATATCGGAAAGCCGTTTGACGTGGTCTTCGACAGGTGGCTCCAACGGACAACAGTATAGGTCTGTGGTCGGAGCGGAGACGGAGGAGATGTTGAACGCTTGACTCTGGAAAGGAGGAGTCCCAGTAACTGTTGCACAGGAAACGGTCCAGGCGGACCGACACATTACCCCTTGTCCAGGTGAACGCCGACCCCGAAAAACCCATATCACGGAGACAATGGTCGAAGAGCAAACCTTGGAAATCTTTGCTTGGTTTGCTGGATAAAGCACACCACATTCTTTCAGTATCATGGAGGGTGGCATTGAAGTCCCCGAAAAGAACCCAAGGTTCACGGATGGTGGCAGCAAGACGGCCCAGATTTGACCACAAAGACTTACGAGAGCTCGAATGTGGGCTCGCATAGACAACAGATGCAAGAAAAGAGTTCCCCGAGCGTTTGACTGTAACCCGGCAATGAATGTATTGGAAATTGTTTGAAAGGATCTCCACGGAAACTGTATCCCACCAAGCTAACCATATGCCACCAGCGAAACCGATTGCCTCAACCCTGTGCGAGTGTGGAAAACCCAAAGCTGCAATGACAGCATTGGCCCGGATGCCACTCACTCTTGGTTCTACAAGCACAACAATATCAGGTTTGTAATCACGGAAAAATTGTTTGGCTGCAGGAATGAAACGTCTATGCCCACAGCCCTGAACATTCCAACTGAAGATTGTACAATCCATAAAAAGCGAAGAAAGGTGAAAGAGACCAAACTTGGTTATTCCAGCATTGCCACCGCCTGTTCACCTACAGGGGGTTGGTTATGCGCATCAGCTTGCTCTGTCGACGTCGAGGCCATCTCAACCTCAATTGGCTTGTCAGTGGTGAGACCAAGGTCCCATGAAGCAGTCCCAATCCCTGGGTCTATGGTGTCACCTGACTGAGGTGCTGGGATAGGGGCAGTGTTGGGGTCAGAGTTTTCGTCGAGGACCACCACAGTGTGTTTCAGACTGTCCAGGCTGCATGTAGGGTTTGCATGGGATGTTTTTGACGTACTTGCACGTTGCGAGCTACGTGACACTATCGGGAGATCAGCCAGGGTTAATGGCTTGCGCACTGAGAGGCCCGGGTTGGATCGTGGAACAGCAGGTTGCTTCCCTTTGGATTTGGGTCGTGCCTTGCTAGGGTTTGCATGGGTTTTCTGGTTTGCATTGGGAATACTCGGGCTTGCAGTAGGGGGAACAGTAGTGTTGTCAGGAGCCACAGCAGATTCGGGTTCGTAAATTGGGTTAAATTGTGACGCTTGGAAAGACCCAGACCATTGCTGCTCTGCTGTAGCCGGCGTTTTCTTGGTAGTTTTTCGCTGCCGGCGTTCAACCATCATCCATGGTCCGAACTGGGAGGGCTCCGATGGGGTGGTTTCAGGTGGGGCGGGAGGAGGGCCGTCAGCAGAGGCCGTCTGTACTGGTGCCGTGGGTGGGGCAGTAGCATCGGATTTCTTAACCTCTGGGCATGATTCCTTAAGGTGCCCATAGCGGCCGCATTCGAAACAGATGATGGGGAGGGCTTCGTATTCAACAAGTTGCACGTTGCCATTGATTAGGATCTTTGATATGAGAGGTTTCCGCAGGTCTATTTGGACGGCCATGCGTGCAAATCGACCTCTCTGGCCATGTTCAGTTTGATAATCGATTCGCTTAACCGGTCCGATGCATTCACCAATTGCCGTGATGAGGCTTCGCTTATACAGAGTCGCGGACAGTCCACGCAATCTGATCCACGACCATATCGTGAAGGGATGGGGTTGTGATGTGCAGAAATCAGTCGACCAGGGTTCGACAGTGAGGTAGTGCCCGTAAACAACCCACGGGCCAGCGGTAATAACATGTAGAAAGTCAGAATTCAGCCGGAATGTCGTAAGGTAATAGTCGTTGTCGATATCCATGAGTTTGAAGGACTGTTTGGGCTTCCACAATTCATAGAGCTTGTTGCGCAAGGTTGTGTATCCAATCTGACGCCCTAAAAGCTTCAGAACAACTGTGTGGGCAAAGCTTTTCTCCGCCAATTCTTGTACGCGGTCAGAGAAGTCAATGGCAACGAGGCCATCGACTACGGTGGGGCCTCAGGCACCCCGTGCAACAATGAGTCTTTGTAGGAGGGTATCTCAAAACCATCCGATCTGGCACCCGGATTGCCTTCATCCGGTGGTTTCTCTTCCAGGCGGCGGTGCTTACGTGGGTTTGGGGGGGGGGGGGGGGCGGGCGAGTCAAACACACCTATCATACTAGACTATGGTGAAAATAGAGGAAAAGAACCTAAATCTGTTCAATTTTGATCCACTTTGTTCGAGGTGTTCCTGATGTCAAAAAATTCTGAAATTTTATGTGGCGACTCTTCCAATGGTGTAGATCTGATTTGGAAATTTTCAGCTCAAAATTCTTTCGTTTGATTTTTGCGAATTTTCCCTTTTTATTCGAATTTTTTACCCAAAATATCAAAATTCTTGCCAAAAATCGTCCCAAATCTAATACCAAATGATAGAGTATATTTAGTGAATGAGTCACTTTGCAACCAAAAGAACAATAGTGATGATCTCAGTAGGAAGGAAATTGTAAATTACATTGCAAAAAGAGACTATGCATAAGGATCCTTCAAGACATCTTCTCTTTACTGGTACTTTGATGAACACAAGTTATACTTCTTGCAACTTATACCAAATGATACTTACGAAATAAGTACGGATGCTTGAAAAAAAACTCAAAAAAATAATAACCGAATATGTTATCAAGAAGTCTAATATTTTTAATTTATTGATAAATTTTAAAATTTACGTCTTTTAACCACACTCTAGACATGTTGCAGGTTAGACTCACCTATATAGTGACTCTTTCTATTTAACCTTTTCTATTTACGTCGCCAAAAGTTAAATTTTAGCTACATAAATAAATATTACGTTTGATATTACGTTGCAGGTTAGACTCACCTATATAGTGACTCTTTCTATTTAACCTTTTCTATTTACGTCGCCAAAAGTTAAATTTTAGCTACATAAACATTACTTGATAACACTACAATGAAATACTTTGCAATGTGTAAGAAAATCATCTTATTACCACCAACTCTCTTTTTACGTTTGATATTACTTTGCACCGGAATATATTACCAACCCAAAAGCTACTGAAAGTAAGAAACAAATATTATGTGTGTATTCATCTGTAAAAAGAGTGGGAAGTGTTGAGGTGACTTTTTATCATTATGGAAGAAGTATGTTGAGAATTCAACCGATTATACTTTATAAACTTCTTTAAGAAAAACTAAAAATTATATCACAAGAAAGAAACCAATTTGATTTTCGCAGTTCATGTCATAAAACGAATTACATCTATAGTGTTATTGGCAGGAACTAGGAAATTTATATGAATCATATACAATCCTACTCCAATTCCTCGGCAAAATCACAATCTGATCAATAATCTCGACTATTACAGAACAACAGCAACAACACCGACACCAACCAAACAAATCACTGTCTCAAACATTTTTCTCTTCAAAGTGATCTCCCTTTCCCTTTGCTTGTATCAGAGGCTAACCTAAAAAACGAAGACCCATCGCCTTGAACAACAAAATCAGGGTTTTCTCTATAATGATCAAATGAAACAAAATGTTGATTGTAATACTCAACAAGACCACCGCTGCTTGAATTGTTAACATTACCACCACTTGGACCGCATTGTCTAGGCTGAGTTTGGTAAAACACTTTAGAAACCACTAATTCCCCATCTTTCTCATCTTCATTGTTGCCAAGGTGATATTGATGCATTACCCAGCTTGTTTTCTCAGGCTTCCTTTGCCGACCGTAGTTGGTGTAGAGTACTAAAATCTTTTTGAATCCTTTCACCGTCCCACCCACCGTAACCGGTCTGGTTTTGCCTGTTTTATGCCACCTCGTTTCGCTTCCGTCTTCATCGTCGGTGTGCACTTTTCTTCTCTTCCTGGTCCCAGTTGTGTAGGCCTTGGATGGTCGATGGAAAAAGTGCCGAATTTGGCCATCTTTGCTTACACCTGCACCATCAAAATGAGAAACACTTTAGTTCCTGTTCTTTTTGCATCAAACCAATTACGTATTAGCCTATTAGGGACATGATGAAGCAATTGAGATGGCTTTGATTAACATATGACAAGTGACATGCGGTGTAATTTACCACGAAAGAAGTACCTGGTAGCCTCTCTGGGTGAGTATAACAAATCCCGTTTTCTCCTTCAAGCGTCGGAATAAACTCATCAATCAATGGATGAAGCTTGCGCTTGTCCAATATTGCCTTTGCTTCTAAATGCTCTAGAATTTCCTGGTCCGTCGGATCAAATTTCACTCCCGCCGGTAAACCAGGCAAATCATGAATCCCCGCCTGAAATCACATACAAACAGATAAACATCAGTTCAACAAAGTTCCGAATGTGAACAAGGCTTTACTTATAGAGTAAGTTATGATTATTATATACGGACCTGCTCTTGGTAGGGCATGTTATGGCCGCATGAAGGGCAAGCAATGGTTGGGGTTTCATTGGTTTCGGAGACTGAAACGACTGTTTCTGCGGTGGCGGCGACGGTGGATTCTTTACCGGCGGCGGAAGTAATAGCCGCTAGAGCCCTATCATCAACTGTGTTATTGCACCATGTCATCTCTCTTGTTCTTCTGGTTTTATTCCCATAACAAAGCTGAACTTCGCTTCTTGTTTCTTCCTCCACAAGAATTCTACGATAAAAGAGAACAAAGAAACACCCAGAAAAGCAAAATTAAAGAAACAAATAATTAGAGCAAAACTTGTTTGTATCTTCTAGAACACGTTTACTTTTCTTTCTTGATGTTTGGCAATGGAATTTAGTTCTTCCAAGAGAATAAAAGAAACTTCTGCTTATGATTATATGTAGTTGCTGCTGATGTGTGCTAGATACGGTTGTAAACAGAGAAAGAGTACAAAAGAAAGAAGAAACTGGGATTTATTTATTTAATTCTAGTGTTTCTTTTTTCGGAAACAAAACATTAATAAATAATAAATGTTTTATAATTGTTGCTTGGACGCCAAGTTGGGTTATATTAGTCTATGTTCATTTGTATGATGGAACACATGTAATTGTTTGATCAAGCCTTGACTTTTTGACCTCACGTTTTCGTATCTATTATACCAGTGACATGTTAATCTTTTTTATTAAATAGAGAGATTATATTCTCATGTTAGGATTTAAATTCATATAAAATGAGATAATATGAGCAATCTTAGCCACTAAACCAATTAGTAGATCTCTAATGACCTATTAATTGAGCTAAACTCAACTAGTTAATTAAATTTATTTGTAAATTTTCTTAAAAGGGTTGGATACCATTTTCCTAACGGACTGAAGATTAATTTTTAACAGAAAATTTGATTAAAAAGTTAAAGTTTTAATGACATCGACATAGAATTCTCACGATAATCTACATGTACTTTATGTTATTTTTAAAAAAATTATTTTAATTTTAATTTTTTTACTTGTTTTAACAATTTTTACTTAAGAGATTGGAAGATGAATTTTTTATTTTTAACTATTTATGAGTTTTAAATTATTTATGGACACATTATTTAAAACAAATAATGTTATGTTATCATGAAGTAAAGGTATACTCTCATATTATCTGTTATATAAATATGATTAAAATCTTATTGTTCTAGTTGCATTTTCATTAAAGACTAATTTGTCAAATTTTAACTAAAAATAAGAAAAAAATAATTTTGTCATTATACAATTAATTATTTTTGGTTTAAATTATACAATTAATTAAAAAGCTTAATAAGAGAGTATAATAATATATAAAATAATTAAAAATATATAATAAAAAGGAAGGAGATGGAGTGGAGAGAAGGCAAACATGTATTCTTTAGAGGACGTTTTATCTCTTTAGAAAGGCCTTTAGCTCCAGTGTCAAACTAGAGTATTCTTAAAGCTATGAATAAGAATTAATATTATTTATGTGCATTTTAGTATAAAAATAATTAAAAACCAATAAATTTATTATGCTGAGAAGACAATATATATATATATATATATATATAAAAGTCCATCTCCTGTTGAAAATTTTAAATTGATGGGCAAGAAAAAATTATAATATGTTTTATTTACTTTTTAGAATAATTTATATTTTTTGTATGATTTATGTTCGTTTTACTGTTTAATTTGAGATTCATGATTTTCTCTCAATAATATCATTTTTCGTAACTTATCAATGCACATGATACTTGTTAATAATAATTTGGGAAAACTATCCAAATAGTACCCTAACCATTGCCGAAATATTGTTTTAGTACCCCAGCTATTTTTTTTGCAAAATAATATCTAACGTTACATTTCGTTTTCATTTTGGTACTTCACCGTTAAAAAACTAACTGTGTGCTGACTATGAGAGAAAAAATCATATGTGGCAGCATGCCACATTATTTTCTCTCTCCTAGTCAGCATATCATGTCGACTAAAATCATAAAAAAGCACACGTGGCATAATGATTATGAGAGAGAAAATGACGTGGCAGACTGCCACGTATGCTTTCTCTCTCCTAGTTAGTGTGTCGTTAATTTTTAATGGTGGGGTACCATTTTGAAAATAAAACATAACGTTGGGTACTATTTTACCAAAAAAAAATAGTTGAGATACTAAAACAATATTTCGACAATAGCTGAGATACTATTTGAGTAGTTTTCCCTAATAATTTATATACTTTCAACTTTAAGTATATTTGAATATACATATATTTATTCGTCTGTGAAATTTAGAAATTTAATGGATAAAGTAATTTCAGTGAACGTTTTTTCTTGTAATATATAAATCATTTGTCCAAGTAGAATTGTTATGTTAAGTAAGGAATCAACAACTTTCACTGTCTTTTTAGTATTAGTATTAGTTTCGGAGTGCGTATAGGGACGAAGTCGAACAGATATGTCACTTAATTTTAAAATTAATAAGGATTTAATAAGTCTTTAATTTAAAATTTAGAAAAATAAAAGTTAATTTATAAAAATATTTAAATTATCAAATATTAGAATTGTTATTATAAAGAAAAGGAGAGAACGGCCTCTTCGTCTTTACTCTTTAGGTGCATATTCTATGTTCATCTATTTTTACATATTTGTCTTTCCATTAATTTAATGTTTTCATTTATGGTTTTAACTTTTAAGTAAAAGTTCATGTATTGTACTTAAAATTTCATTTTAATCCCTTCATTACAAAAATATAATATCTAAAAATATGATTAAGCCCCTCTGCTAGAAAAGATATATTCTAATTTATGTATTAAACCTTATTTTTTTAACCTTTATTCCCCTCCCCCCCCCAAAAAAAAAAAAAAAAAAATCTATCATCCATTGTTAATCTAACCTAACCATAAATCTAAGACAATACTTTAAACCCTAAATTAACCCACAAACTCTAAAATTAAGTCTTAATTAACCAATGTAATATAATATATTATATTTTTGAGTAGCTCACAAACATGGTTCGTTAAAAATTCGAGTCGAACTTTGACCAAATCGAATTCAAGTAGCTCGCCATTTGTCTCTTCTCATTTATAGCTCTATTGATGAGTACGAATTGAACAGTGAGTGCAGAGTGAATTTAAGAATGTACTCACATAGACCGCCATAGATAATGAGTATAAGGTGAATATGAAAATTTTAGATGAATATAATAAATATAGGAAAAAAATATCCGTACCGGCTCCTCTGTCTAATTTAAACCCAAATAGCATAACCTTGAGGCCCGATCTATATGTAAATGAGAAGAAAACAGAGGGGCCCAAACCAACAAATTCGATTGTGGAACCAAGTTGATATCAAAATTCATCAACAGAACCCGCCAAAAAGATTACTCAAGGGTTTGGTTTTGGCCAAGAACAAAAGGGAGGAGTAATTAGTAATTGACTCAGGAACCAAAAGGCACTCGTC
Organism: Hibiscus tridactylites; assembly: GCA_958450335.1. Lineage (NCBI taxonomy): Eukaryota > Viridiplantae > Streptophyta > Magnoliopsida > Malvales > Malvaceae > Hibiscus > Hibiscus tridactylites. The sequence continues at coordinate 92,549,919 of OY288270.1, read as the reverse complement.
CTTTGTTCCTAATTTCCCTTTTTTATTTTTTGATCAGTATATTTATCGAATTTTCGTTTAATATTTGTATTCTTTCTTTGAGTTTGTTGTTGTTGTTGTTGGAATTCGAGAACAATTCTCGGCCTTTCCCTTATTTGACGATATCTCGTGTGTTTTTAGGGTGAGCGAAAGGGAACGACGCTTTTTTGTAACCCTAATTTTTTTTCATTGGATTTTGGAACTTGGAACTCTTTCAATGGCGTCTGGTTCAGAAGATGAAAATAATGAGAGGAAAGTTTCAAATAAAAAAGCTATCAGTTCCAATGAAGGTAACGCTAAGCCTAAACGACAGATGAAGACTCCTTTTCAACTCGAAACTCTCGAGGATGCATTTGCTTGTATGTCTCTTAATCTCTCTCTTTTACTCAATTCATTGGTTTTGATTTTAGTTACAATTTTATTTTTTAAAATTTTATAGTGGAGACATACCCATCGGAAGCGACGCGAGCAGAATTATCGGAGAAACTAGAATTGACAGATCGGCAACTACAGACGTGGTTTTGTCATCGGAGATTGAAAGAAAAGAAGGAAACTCCTTCCAAAAATCCTAAAAAAGGCGCCACGTTGCCACCGGATTCTCCAATTGATGATTTACGGGTCGGGTCGGAGTCTGACGACGGGTCTGAGTCAGGTTCAGGTTCAGGATCCAGTCCGTGTATGAACTTCAGGAAGTTAGGGGGGAGTTCTTCTACGGGCATGATGGAGCTCAGAGCAATTGCTTGCGTGCAGGCACAGTTGGGGCAGCCATTGAGGGATGATGGGCCTATGCTGGGGATGGAGTTTGATCCTTTACCTCCTGATGCATTTGAAGGTATAAGTAAATTCTATCATTTGAAAGTGAGATGTCTATCTATGTTGTTTAGTAGAATTTATATTTCTGCAAAATGTACATATTGTTTACTGTAGTTTATGACTTTCTACAGACTACAGTCGGCCTTGTAGGTTGTAATGCATGGATTTCTCTCTTTTTTTTTGTGAATAGATATTCCCGAGCTGCACAAGAGGTCTGGACAACCTTATGAGAGCAAACTATATGATCGCTGCGCAAGTAAAGTTGGTTTCTTGAACTCACATTTTTATTTAACGGCCATTGTATTTAGAAATTAGAATGCTTTGCACGGTTGTTACAACTTGTGATTTGTTATTGATAGTTCACTTAAGACTCATTAGAGAGAAACCTTGACACCTTTAGGGTTTTTGACAGAAATTCTGCGTGGGTTTTATTATTCTTATAAGGACCAGTTTAGGATGTGTAAATGGATATGCTGCTGGGATGAAAATCTTTGATATATATTTTGATCCAAAAGTTGTGTTTTTATTTTTTTAAATGCTTAGTTGTTGTACTTTTATGGGAAGGAAAAATGTATTACATGGTTTATAGGGGTTGGCTTATTAATATTATACTGTAATCCCAGGCTGCTGCAAGAGCTATTCATGAGTATCAGTTTCTTCCAGACCATTCAAGTCTTAGATATGATGCAGGCGGACAAGTTGCTCATTCTCATTTTTATGAATCGCCAGTTGATGGTGCAAGAGGTGGAGCTGCTTTATTTTTACATGGAGAGGAACCATTGTGCAGGGTTCCTGGTATCCAAGGTCAAGGATCTCGAGTTCCTTTGTTACCTCAACAATACAATACAGGAATTCTTTCTCTGTCTGATGATCAACGAAACAATAGGAAGCGCAAGGTGCCTAGCTTCTTAGCTTATTTTCATTTTTTTCTATATCCTTCCATGATTGCTAATTGTATATTGCCTTTCTTCTTGTAGAGTGATGAAAATAGAATTGCTAGGGAAGTTGAAGTACAAGATAATGGCATTCATAAAGAGCTTGAGAAACTAGATAATAAAAGGCGAAAGGTTTTCTGATTATTAATTTTTTATTTACCATGATATGGACTCCTCTATATTGTCTCATATTATCAAAATTGTTTTTTTTTCTCAGAGTGAAGAAAGAATGAGAAAAGAAATGGAAAGACATGAACGTGAAAGAAGGAAGGGAGAAGAGAGGTTGATGCGTGAGAAGCAGCGCGAAGAAGAGAGATTGCAGCGTGAGAAGCAGCGGGAAGAAGAAAGAAGACAAAAGATTTTGCAGAAAGAATATTTTAGAGTAAGTTTGAGAACATATTAGTCCGAGTTTTTGTGGATAATGTTGTGGCCTTAATCATGAATGATGAGAACTCTCTCTCTTCCTTCTAGCCATTGGTTATAGTTTGGGGTTTTCCTTGTAGGCTGAGAAAAAGAGACAAAAGGAAGAACTTCAAAGAGAGAAAGAGGAGGAGAGACGTCGGGTTGCCAGGGAGAAGGCAACTGCACGGAAAATTGCTAAAGAGTCCATGGGTCTTCTTGAAGATGAACAACTAGAACTCATGGAGTATGCTGCTGCTAGCAAAGGAATACCCTCTATCATTCAACTTGATCACAATGATATGAAAAATCTTGAGTCATTTAGAGGTAAATTTCTGTTGAAATTTGTATTTATTGCCTTAATTTAATATATACTTGATTGGTGTGCCTTTTGAATGAGAGGAAGAAAAACCTACAAATTCTGACGTGATTTGTCTTTTTGAAACTAATAGGCTCTAACTGAAACTGATTTCCTATTATTTAGTATTTTAAATTACTCTCTTCACAGTTGAAAAAGTACACTTGTAAGTTGTCACACTCCTGACCTTTCCCCCCCTCTGCCGTAAAAAATCAACCATTCCAATCAAAATACTGGATGCCACTAACAGATAAATGCTTTCCATGTGATTGGTTGGGAGAAATAATTTTATGGTCTCTTTATTGAATTATTAGAAATAATTATTGGTTAGGAGGATATGGTAGTGTACAAATCGCATTTTTTCACTTGGATTTGTAAAAAGATTGTTTTAAGTTTCTCCAACCTTTTTTGATTCTTTTCCAATAATTATTTGAGTTTTTCATTGTTTGATGGGTCATGTTCTTTTGCACAGTCTAGTTTGTTTCTTTACCGCCTTTGAGTTGTTAGTAACACTAATATTTCTGTTTTAGATTCTTTAAACTTGTTTCCTCCCAAGTCCGTGCAATTGAAAAGACCATTTGCCATTCATCCGTGGACTGATTCAGAGGAGAATGTTGGGAATCTTCTCATGGTATCAGTTTTCATCTGCTTTAAGTTACAACTCTAATGTTCTTTCTTATGCACTTCATATTTTGCAGTTTGTTTATTAAATGGTTTAAGGTAAAACTATACATAATTTAAGTTCCAAAGGTACAACTTCTGATGACACGGTTTCTGTTATCAGGCATGGAAATTTTTTATAACTTTTTCCGATGTTCTTAAACTGTGGCCATTTACCCTTGATGAGTTTGTGCAAGCATTTCACGACTATGTAAGTTTCAAATGCAATATTTTGATCTCTAATTTCATTTTTATTTAGCTCGCCATTTTGATATTCTTACCATTTTGATATCAGGGGTCAAGGTTGTTGGGTGAGATTCATGTTGCTCTTTTGAAAACAATAATAAAAGATATTGAAGATGTGGCAAGAACAACTGTGACTGGATTAGGGATGAATCAATACAGTGCTTCCCATCTTGAAGGTGGACACCCTCAGATTGTTGAAGGGGTAAGCGGTGTTAAAGATTTGTCATGGGGCTTAATTTTATTGTTGCTGAACCATTTCAAATTTGGTATATGCTAGGCATATTCATGGGGCTTTGACATCCGCAGTTGGCAGCATCACTTGAATCCTCTGACATGGCCTGAAATTTTCCGGCAATTAGCAATATCTGCAGGCTTTGGACCACAGTTGAAGAAACAAAGTGCTACTTGGACATACATGGGTGATAATGATCAGGTTGAAATTGAATCATCTCTTTCTATTATAACATTATTTGGTGTGCATGTTTGAGTGTATGTGTGTATTATCTGTGCCTTTATATATGTCTACACATGTAAACACACATGCACATTTATAGACACACACCTGTGTACATGTGTTTTCTGTAACAATGGGAATTCTTTAAAGGCTGGATATGTTGCTTGGAACTCCCCTCATTAGATTACATGTGTCCATGATTCTCGACAAATATCACTTCTGATGGTTAAGATGGTGGAGATAAATGAGTTCTAATAGGTGATGCAATAGGAAAGCCTCTTAGATGGCCCATGTCACTGTATTTGTAGCAATAATTCTTTTACACGGATTTGAATTGCTTTTTTGCAAAGTGATGTATTTTGTATCAGCTTGCTGCTGGGATATATCTTAATGAACACCAATATGGTTAAACTAGATTGTGTAGGGTATAATCAATTTTCAAGTTGGACAACTTTGAGGCTTTGCGGTAGCATCTTTAATAGTTATTTGCTTCAGTGATCTGTACCATCAGATATTAAACAGCTTATGGATATTGGCTTATTATCTGAGTTTATTGTTGCATTAGGACCTGCAGAGCAAAGGTTGTGAAGATGTAGTTTCTACTCTACGCAATGGTGCAGCAGCTGAGAATGCATTTGCATTGATGCGGAAAAAAGGCCTGTTACTTCGAAGAAGATCAAGACATCGTTTGACGCCTGGAACTGTAAAATTTGCAGCTTTTCATGTTCTTTCACTTGAGGGAAGCAAAGGATTAACAGTGTTTGAACTTGCAGATAAGATTCAGGTGAGTTTGGATTGTGTCCCTTCAGATGTCAAATTAATTTTGTATGTTTTACATGCTTGTTCTTAATTACATGTTTCCTACAAGAAATCTGGACTTCGGGACGTGACAACTAGCAAGAGGCCTGAGGCTTGTATTTCGGTTGCTATGACGAGGGATGCAAAGCTTTTTGAAAGAATAGCGCCTTCAACTTATTGTGTAAGACCTGCCTATAGGAAAGATCCTGCTGATGCCGAGGCCATACTAGAAGCAGCAAGGCAGAAGATTCAACAATTTGAAAATGGGCTTTTAGGTGGAGAAGATGCTGATGAAGTTGAAAAAGAGGAGGTCGAAAGAGATGAGGATTCTGAAGGTGATGTTGATGAGGATCCTGAAGTTGATATTGCTACTCCCTCAAATGCTAACAAAGATGCTGACTATCATAAGGATGAAGTAAACATTTGTTCAGGAAGTGAAAAAGTCCATGCTTCAACAGATGGTGCGGTAAATGTTCCATGTAAATTCGATAAGGATCTTCTATCTTTCCCTTCAAATACCGTGAAGGATGACAATGCTCCTTGTAACACTGGACATTATCTTATTGGTGAGGAGAATGGAACAGGCAATCTTGATCAACAGAATATTGAAATTGATGAAAGCAAGTTTGGCGAGTCTTGGATTCAGGGTCTTTCAGAAGCTGAATATTCTCATCTTAGTGTCGAGGAGCGCCTTAATGCCCTTGTTGCTTTAATTGGTATTGCAAATGAAGGGAACACTATCCGCACTGCCATTGAGGTAGATCTTAGTGTCGTGTGATTGTGATGTTGCTTTGATTGCAGAGGCACTTGCCATTTTCCTCTTTCTAATTTTATTTAACGATTACAGGATCGTTTAGAAGCTGCGAGTGCTCTTAAAAAGCAAATGTGGATTGAGGCTCAGCTGGATAAAAGTCTTGTGAAGGAAGAAACCATTATTAAAATGGATTTTCCATCTGTGATAGGAATGAAGGCCGAAGCTCATTTGCCTAATTATCCCATGGAGGGCAGCCAAAGTCAATTTCCTGCCGCTGCTAATAAAAATGACGAGTTATCTCCAAGTAATCCGGAAGACCAAAAAACCTTGTTATGCTCACAAAATTTTCTGAACGGCCTCAATAGTTTTCCTGCTGAAAGGACGGTACTTCAAGAGGCCTCCATGGGTCCAGATGACTTTTCTGCTCAGCAGCATGGATATGGTTTGAAAAGATCACGCTCACAGTTGAAATCATACATTTCCCACAGAGCAGAAGAGATTTATGCATACAGGTCTTTGCCTCTTGGTCTAGATCGTAGATGTAATAGATACTGGCAGTTTGTTGCTTCTGCATCTAAAAATGATCCTTGTGCTGGCCGAATATTTGTCGAATTACATGGGGGAGTTTGGAGGATGATTGATTCTGAAGAGGTATGCTTTATTTACTTGGAAAGAGAACTATGTTGATTTATATTGGGATGAATTACTAGAACTAGTCAAACAAGCACTAATTTCTTTTGTATCTTACATCTGGCTGTGTTTTTCTTATGTATCCAATCAATTTCTCTGTAGGCCTTTGATGCTCTCTTGTCATCTTTGGATGCACGAGGAATCAGGGAATCCCATTTAAGGATAATGTTACAAAAAATTGAAACTTCCTTCAAAGAAAATGTTCGCAGGAACTTACAGTGTGTAGCAGCTATTAACCGAAGTGGAAGCTCCACTGAAAATGAAGCTTCTGAAATAGATTACTCTCCTGACTTTCCTGCCAGTTTTGACAATGCTAGTGGAGCTATCTGTGGGTTGAACTCTGATGCATCAGCGGCATTATCTTCTTTCAAAAGTCAGCTTGGAACAAACGAAAATGAGATAAAGTCAGCCTTGAATAGGTACCAGGACTTCCAGATGTGGATGTGGAAAGAATGTTATAATTGCTCGACTTTGTGTGCCATGAAATATGGGAAGAAGAGAAGTGTGCAGCTATTGGTTGTTTGTGATGCGTGCCTTGGCTCTCATGTCCCGGAGGAGATGCACTGTTTTCATTGCCACCAGACATTTGGCTCCATTAACAAGAGTTTTAATTTCTCAGAACATAAGTGCAATGAAAACAAGAAGTTAGACACCAAGGATACTCGTACTCTTGATTCTTCTATTCCCTCAGGAATTAGCTTGCTTAAGTCCTTGTGTGCTTTAGTTGAGGTGAGCTAGCAACATTCCAGTGATGAATTTCCTGTATAAATTTGAGTTTCTGGTCTTATTATGTTTTTTTTCCAAAACTTGGCAGGTATCTATTCCACCAGAAGCCCTTGAATCGATTTGGACAGAAGACCATCGAAAGATTTGGGGCACGAAACTGAATGCTTCTTCTTCTGTGGATGAAATCCTAAAGGTTGTCATCATTTTAAGTAGGGATATATGCCCAAATTAGGATATGCCGTCTGCACTAATTTCATTTGAGGATTTAACCTATTATTTTGATCACTTCAGGACCTTAAGTTTCTTAGATTAAGGGGACTAATGACTGTTGCTAGTATCACTCTCTAACTCCATTACCGCTTTTCCTCATTTAGACAAATCCAAGAAGTTAGTATTCCATATAGATCAAGAAATATAGTATTCTCAAATTAAAAGTTGTGCAAACATAGAAACCTAACTTGAGCATTTAGCCTAGTTTGTGACATTTACCTAACCAATCTGTCACATTCTTTGCTCATGTTTCTCGTTTCATGCAATTTTATTTTGCTGAGGTTCTCTTCTAACAGAAGCTGTAGCCTTTTTGCATGTGCCTAATATACGGGACATTAGTTATTAACCACTGATTTTGCCCCTATTAAATGATTAAATATACAGCTCTGGTATTGGTCTCACTCAAATGTCATGTTGGTGCTGCAGATATTGACTCACCTTGAGAATGCCATAAAGCAAGATCATTTATTACCAATCTTTAAGACAACAAGGGAATTTTTGGGTTCTAATCTTCAGTCAGAGAGTGATTTTACTGATTCTGTCCTTCCATGGATACCCCAAACTACTGCAGCCGTAGCTTTAAGGCTTTTGGTGCTTGATGCATCCATCATGTACTTAAAGCAGGAGAAAGGTGAACCAGCTGAGAACAGGGAGACTAGAACGTATATAGTGAGTATTTATATACCTTTTTGTCCCCCTCCTTATAGCAAGAGGGTATAATTTTGATGTGATCTATTAGTAGACTGGATGGAATATGCTTAGATTCTCACTAGCCACGTATTTTTCTCCAGTCATTTTACCATGTTTTTGCGCCTTATTCGACTTGGTTGTTTTATTTTTGAAATGTTAGCTAACTATTTTTGTCATATATGTAGAAGCTTTCTTCAAGAACCTCTCTTTTCATCAAGAATAAAGGGCTTGAATCGGAGAAACTAGACCAAATGGAGCCTACGAGAAGAGAAAACTTTGCTGACCTGAGCAGCAGTAAGCGCAACAAATATAAACAGGGAAGAGGGAGTCGTGAATCTGGTAGAAAGTCGCAGAGGAGAGCTTCTAATTCCAATCATCATGCTAGCAAGAAAAGTAGTAGAGAAAAGAATAATTTAAGTGTCCACCTCAAACAACATGGCCGAACAGTTAGAAAGAGGACAGAAAGGAGAGGTGCTGATAATACAATGGTGGCTTCTAAGACTGATGTGGTTAAACCTAAGGCCAGTGCTGTAACTCCAAGAGACTCGGATGAAGAATGGAGGGGTGAAAAATTCAGGATGATGCAAGGGGAAAATCCTACTGATAGTAACAGCATGGAAGAGGAGTTGGATGATAATGCCCAAGGTGAGGGATATGAGCAAGGAAACTGGGAGCCGGATTGTAATGGTTGGAATGGAGAATCAGTGGAAGCTTCTGATGAAGATGACAATGGCTTTAAACTGCAAAAAGAAAAAGAAGATATAGATGAAGATGGAGATTTGGAGATGAGTGATGCATATGAGGAAGTAGCGAATGAAACTAGAAATGATGACGGGTAGGACTTTTGGCAGTTCCAGAAGGTAGTGATTAAATTGTTACGTTGGAGCTGCATCATGTTTTTAAATTGAAGTTGCAGCTTCAAAGGCGAGTTAACGAGGGCAGGCAGCGCGGCCACTTCCTCATCGGTCGAAGCAGATTTGGAATGCAATTGAGGCAAAAGGATTGGCACACTTTGAGTGGATGATCTGTGAGAAATTCCTTGAGAATGCGAAGTTTATTTCACTCATGCAATATGGAAAGAAAAATCATGTCCACAAGCTTATTGAGTGATTCTCTTCTTCTTGAGAATGCAAAGTTTATTTTACTCATTCAAATCATATCATGTAATTACATTATTGCATATATTTAAACTAATAATTATTAGGTTTACTATTTTGAACAAGTTTTTAAATAACAAATTATAATTTAAATATGTAAATTGTATATCCACATATTTAATTAATTACAATATAAATGTCTAATTTAATAAAAGTAATTTTTATTTTATAAATAAATCTTAAAAAGGAAAATATTATCAATTTGGGTTTTAGGTTATTAGGAATTTAGTTGAGTATTTTGGTTTTGGTAATAAAACTGGGAACCAGCTTGTTTGATTTTCCACGAAAGGTTTTATTATATCGAGGAGAGAAAACAAGTATTACAAGTAATTTAATAACGTTAGACATGGACACAATTACACAATAATGAATATGATTGGAGAAAATAATTGAAACACCAACACAACACACATATATCAAATTCAATGTGCGGGTGATTTAGTTAATGTTCCATGGGGTTATGAAGAATGCAAAGTTCTCCCGTCTTCAAATGGAAGAAAACACCGCCAAAAAGGAAGAGGATTCCACCTTGTTTTTTTAGGTTTCCGAGTTCTTGGAGGCTCATTATGATGAACCGATGATCCTATGTCGTCGATGCTCCAGTTTTTCACCGACACCGAAATGGAAGATGACCCTTGTAACCCTACAGAGTTTGATTGCTGCAAATCTTCATATAAGAAGGTATTGTATTTGTAGCTGCTGCATTTAGGCTGTCCATCTCGACTGTGTTGTTAATTATACTAATTACTATGATTTGTTAATAACTCTATCTCCTGCATATATGATTTAGTTTTTGGATGTTATTAATTGCAGTTGCTCTCACTCCTCTTTTCTCATCTGGACTTAATTGTAAGTACTATGTTACTCGGATTTAATTGTAAATGTCATCGAAAATGTGTTGGATATAAGCATGAAAAAAGCACTAAAACCCCCTAAAGAATTGCATTACTTGAGTACATGAATATTTTAGTAGTTGAGCACAGATTATCAAACTTATAGCTGAGCATGAGAATTGGACTCGTTTTTTACTAGCTAATTGAGTCAAATCCAACGAGACTGAACATTTCTTATCATCTTTTATCTTGAACTGAACCTTAAATTTAAAATGAAACTTAATTAAGTTTAAGTCAAATTTCGAGCCCTTCTCTTAAACTTGACTTAATTTGATTGCACTTAAATGTTTGAATCTATAATTATTTGAATTTGAAATGATTTTAACTCAAATGACTTGAGCTTGATATTACTCGAATAGAAACGATAAAAAACAACTCACTTTTTTTTATGTTATTACCGTGCAAGAGTTCAATCATATCGAGCCATCTAGAGAGTTAAATTTGAAAATGTTACACCTGGGTAGTTTGAAACTCGATTGAGCTTTTTATTTTCCCCTCAAATAATTGAGCTTTTAGTCGAGTATGAGAATTAGTATCTTTTTATTACTAGATATTTCAGTCCAGTCAAGTAAGTATCTTAATTTGAACCCAAATTTTTTTAAAAAAAATTATTAAGAAAAACAACTTAAACCAAGATTTGAACAAGGCAAGCTCAAATTTCTTACCAACCGAAGGTCATATGAAATAATATTGAAAACATATGTTTTATGTAATCCGAGCACACAGAGCAAAGCAATACATTAGCAGCGTGCCGTGTTGGTTAAGACCTCGATGTTAGAGCGGACACATCGGCGCTGTTAGGAAGTTGCCCAGCTAACCACCAAAACTATACTTCGTTTTTTTATCTCTTGGAGGAGAATCTAGACAGTTTGGATCAATTTGAACATGATTATTCCAATTTAACTAAAGTACCTCGAGTTTAAGTCTTTAAAAATGCAACGTCATTAAATATTTTTATTGTTCTTGTGATCTTACCTGACTCAACGAGATTAATTTCAGCTAAAACCATTAAATGGATAGGTGTAGAACACCCATAGTTAAAACAAGAAAAAAGATTAAATTAACTTCTAAGTAGTTTTGGGAAGAAAAAAATGAAGATGCAAGTTAAAGATTTCGTATTAAACAGTAGGACTAGTTTTCTTTTTTTCAAGTTACACTCAAAATCATTGGACTATTGATGAATTTGTTGGTAATGTTGTGAAAATGAAGGGTGGAATTGTTTAATTTTTAGGGACTAAACTAAAAATATAAAAATATTAAGGGCCATTTTTTATAATCATAGATTAAATTGATAAAATATTTAAACATTGAGGGTTTAATATGTTATCATTTTAATTATTTAACGGCCACATCATCCTCCCGCTAGTTAACGGTGCAATGATTGAAATAGTACAAAACAAAAAATTAGTCTAGATGCAAAAATAATATTACTAATAATCTAGTGACTTTAAGTGCAATTTACCTTTGATTCAAATGTAATCCTAGGATGATAAAGTTATGAAAGACAGGAGAAACTCATGTCAATATCAAATCTCCAAACTTTGTCATTTAGTTTGCCTTTGTTTCGGGTCGGCTGTCATTTAGCAATGCTTTTGCTATTATTAGTCTGAAAACACAAAGAAGAAGGGTGTGTGAAGTTAATGAATGATCCTAACAACCCTAACATTGATTGGTGAGGTCCATATTTCATGATAAAGTTCAAAAGCACCCCCCCAACTGATTCATGCACCCAAATGAACATCTTGAAACAATGGCTAGTTGTTAGATGAGTTAACGGCAGCGGTGGTTCAAAGATTTAAGAGTTATGTACAATTTATTAAAATAAGTTATTTAATTTTTTTTAAAAAAATAAATATTTGTTGACTTGTGTGTGTAAATAGACTATTTTTTGAATAAAAATGAATCTCACAAGACTCAATCCATGAAGTACAACATCATTTTATTTTCTCTACATGTTTTATCTCTACTTTAGAATTAATTTTTGTTTATCTTTATCAAAAGTTTAATTTAATTCATTTTAAACTTTTTTTAGAAGACTTTGTAATCGCCTGTATTATGCATGTTTAGAACTACCCCAAATTAATAATGATCTCATTAGGTAAGGATGAGAATATAAATTCAAATTTTAAATAGAGTTTACTTATAGAACTCCATGTCCTTAAAAAAAATTCAAGTCCAACGAAATAATGAAATTAAAAAATTCATTGTGTGAGTTAAAAATTGCATATATAAACCCTTGCTTTCATGTGATTTGGCAAAGTTAAACGCCCTCGCCTAACTGCGAGAAATTATTTTATAGACTCTCTTTAATACGATATTTGTAGTACTAAATAATAAAAGGGTAAACTACTTAAATGACCACTTTACTTTGCAAAAAGTAGCGATACGACAACATTATTTTTTCCTAAGCAATTAAACCACTAAATTATTTAAATGGTATCAATTTGACCACTAGTCGTTAGAGACTAATGGCAGGGTGACCTGGCTAGTTAAAAAAAGTATAATTGCATATTTAATCCATGCTATTTACACATTCTTTCAATTTAATCATACTTTTAAATTAATAAAATAAATAAATTATTTAATTAAGTGGTGACACGTGTCAACACCTTATTGGGTGACTTTAATTATTTATATTTGATTTTATTAATTTATTTTCCTCCTCTAATCAGGTGGTGACGTGTCACCACCTATTTAAAGGAAAAAAACAAAATTCAAGCTTTTGCTTAAAAGGGGATTTGAACCTGCATGTGATAAGAAGAAAAGCAGTAGCTTAGCTACTGCACCAAAAACATCTTTATGCTTTAATTTTCCAAATTAAATATATGTGCCTTACATTTTCTACATTCATTCTTTTAATTTAACATATATAATCATCGAATTAATTTCACATATATAACCCTAAACTCTAAACCTTAAACCCTGGACACTGAACTCTAGATATTTTAAATTAATTTCACATATATAAACCTTAAATCCTAGATCCTAAATATTTCAAATTAATTTAACATATATAAACCTTAAACCCTAAACCCTAAATATTTCAAATTAATTTAACATATATAATCATCGAATTAATTTCACATATATAACCCTAAACCCTAGATATTTTAAATTAATTTTACATATATAAACCTTAAACCCTAAACCCTAAATATCTTAAATTAATTTGAAATATTTAGGGTTTATGATTATAAGTTAGTGAACTTAATGTTTGGGGTTTGGGCTTTAAGCTTATAGATGTAAAAACTAAGAAGAGATATATAAAAGTCTGGTGATTTGAAGCACCAAGATCTACTCGGTGCAGTTTTCTTCTTAAATCACTCAAGTTCAAATCCCCTCTCAAGCAAAAGCTTGAATTTTGTTTTTCTCCTTTAAACATGTAGTGACACGTGTCACCACCTGATTGGAGGAGGAAAATAAATTAATAAAATCAAATATAAATAATTAAAGTCATCCAATAAGGTGTTGACACGTGTCACCACTTAATTAAATAATTTATTTATTTTATTATTTTAAAAGTAAGACTAAATTGAAAGAATGTGTAAATAGCATGGATTAAATATGCAATTATACCTTTTATTTAACTGGCCATGTGACCATGCCTTTAGTCTTTAACAGTTAGTGGTCAAATTGATACCACTCAAATAATTTAATGGTTTAATTGCTTCGAAAAAAGTAATGTGATCGTATCGCTACTTTTTGCAAAGTAAGGTGGTTATTTAAGTAGTTTACCATAATAAAAATGATCCACTTGACTTTTTTTCTATATCATTAACATATTGATATAATAATTTTCCCCAACAGCATCACCTAAACTCAACTTGCCTACTAATCCTTTAAACAATTTTATAGGTATTTTGGTTTTGGCAGCAATCATTTGTTTCTTGCTTTAGGAGTTCAATCCATGGCTTCCGAGGTATTAGGTCTTGTTTTTTCAATTAATTTTCATGCACGTGATTTTGATTTTCTGGGTTTTTGTTGTTCTGAATTGATGATTGTTCCCAGAATCATGAGACGAGCAATGGGTGGCCACTCGGTCTACAAACCATGAGCATCAAAATCCGATTACCACAGTCTTCAACTCCAGCCCTTGAACTTGAACCCCACTCTTCAAATTCAAACCTTTCCTCCGCCAGTTTTTCCTCCTCCAACCTTGACACCCAGGTACATACGTTCTGTAATTCCAAGCTACTTTTTCTTTATTTTCGCCATTGTCTAATCAGCTTGTTTCTTTGTTTTCTTCCATTCCATGGCGGGGCGGCCAGTCCTCCGCCTCGTTTTTCCAAGACAGCAGCGTATCTCTGGGGAAGCTAATCGGTTTCGGACAACACGAGAGGGGATCAGTGCGTTACTTCCAAAACACAATACGTGCTGCTGAACAAAGCAATTGGCAACCGGCCGCAGTTTCGGGTGGCGGCGACTGCGAGGATGTTTCGAGCGGAGATTTGTGCCGGCTGGGAATATGCATTCCGGTGATGGCAGGCTCTCTTGTGAAGATGTCTAGGAACAGGAGCAAGTCCAAGTGAGATTCAGTGAATTGAAGAATCCATTGAGTTTTCATTAATGGTGTTGTGTTGTGTGTACAAAAACAAAAGGATAATAATACAACTTTCATTCTTCTCTACCGATTTCAATTTTTGGTTTCTATTCACAAATTCAAATTACTCATAAAATGCTAAAAACAAAATTAGAATAAAAATTCTTCACACTTCTCAGTCCCTTTTTATGCCACAATACTAAAAATCTAAATTATAATCTTTAAATCTTAAATCATAAACTATAAACCCTAAAAATACACATTGCCCCTAATTCCCTAAGCTCTAACATTAAACCTTAACCCTAAACTTAACTTTTTAGTTTGAGAGATAAATAAGGGCATAAAAAAACGCAAATAATTTTTATTTCACGTTTAATGAGTAATTTATATATAAATATAGGAGGATTGATTCACTTGTACTAGTGTAAAATTAAGTGATAATTTTATATAATTTTAAGTTTTTAAGAATTAAAATTTTTATAATCTAATTAAATTAAAATTATCTAATTATTTATTTCATGTAAAAACACAACTATATATTTAAATAAATCATACTTTGAATTATGTGAAAAAAATCATACGTTGAATTGACATGATAAAAATATCATATTAATTATAAAAATAAAATTATAAAAATAAATTACATGTCATATTTTAATTGGATAACAAAAATTTTTAACACCTCACAAGAGAACCTTAAAATAATTACATAACTAAATATTAGACATATTTCACCAAAAAAATTACTTTAGACGCATGTCTGAAGAAAAAAATAAACGTTTTCTTAGATGGTTAATCCTTCTAATAATGGTAATGCTGGAAGTACGATGATATTAAGACATGTATAAGATCTATTGGTTTTAAATAATTTTTTTTGGTTTAATATTAAAAGTAAGTGTCTAAATTATTTTGTTAAATGCTTAAATTATTTCGTTTTTTTGGTATTTAAATTTTTTTTGCGCCTTTTAAGTGCTCAAACTATTATTTTTTTATCAATGTCGGTGCCCAAACTATTATTTTTGTTCAAAGTAGGTGTCTCAGTTTGACATTAAAAGGAGCAAAAATGATAGTTTGAGAATCTAAGAGGGATAAAAAAGTTTAGACACCTAAAAAAAATGAAATAGTGTAGGCTACTAAAAGGGGAGAAATAGTTTAGACACTTAAAAAAGAAAAATTGATAGTTTAGGAACTTATTTTTGACATTAAGTCTTTTTTTTTACCAACTTTGTTGACTGGTTTTTATTTTATTAAGGCTTAACTGTTAAATAAGTGTCCAAATTATACCTTTTTTTCCAGTTAGGTGCCCAAACTATTTTTTGAGGCAAATATGTGTCTAATGTTTCATTTCGTGACCCATTTAAAGTTTTTTTCTGTGACAAACGTTATTTTTTTCGTTATCCAATAAAATTCAAACACGTGGCATGATTTATTATTTTCTGAAGTTAAAATTCGAAAAACGAAAAAATAAAATAATAAAATATATTAATTAACCCAGTAATCTTTATTTCTCTAAAAAAATCCAACCCTAACCTTAAGTCCTTAAATTCTTTCATTTCGACCATCGATTCAACTACCATCGGCCACCATTGTTTTCATCGGACCCTATCTACCGAAAACCTCATAATCTCCTCGTAAAAAATTGACGAATGAACCATTGATTTCACCATCGACTAACACCTAACAATGAAGAAAAAAGCCGTCAATTGGGTTTCGATTGACGATAGAGGGTTAGAAATGTCTAACGGCGAGGTACCCAACACTTGAGCGGTGAACGGTGAACTACCAACGTGTGGGGAATGTCGGACGGTGAGAGAGAGGTGATTTAAGGTTTGATTGAAAAGAATTTAAAATTCAGGGATTTTTAAAGAAATTCATATTTAAATAAAATCAGAAATTAAAAAAAAAAAACAGGTCATGTATTATGTTTTGACTGGTTCACGAATTTTTTTTAACGATCGTTAACGGAAAAAAATTAGATGAGTCGCATAATGAAACGTTAGATATTTATTTGGCCCAAAAAATAATTTTGACACCTAATTAGAAAAAAGCATAACTCGGTCACTTATTTCACGGTTAAGCCTTTTATTAATAACAATTTACTTTCAAAAGATTATTAATCAACGATCAAAGGGTATAAAATACGCCGGGTAAGATCATATGTCCAAGTGTCAGGTAGATGTCCAAGAACCGATAGCTTTACCATACGAGTACACACACACAAGACGGCAGTGCTAAAGTAAATGCAAAAGGCAAAACACATTCGAAAGCCTAAAACCCTCCACCCAAAAACACAATGTCCGCCGCAAGGTCCGTCCTCCGCTCCGCCGCAACTAGATTGACGGCTGTACCCAAGCCCATGCCACGACCCGCTTGCTCTCCCATTCGGATCTCCAAGCAAAGCCTGCCCTCTTCTCGCGTTTTCAGGTAATAGATATCGACCCCTCATGTTTTAATTGTATTAGTAGATAAATTGATTATAACACTGATAGTTTTGAATGAATTTGGAAAAGGTCACCTGTGGAGCTGAGCTGCTGTGTGGAAACGATGCTGCCGTATCACACTGCCACCGCCTCGGCTTTGCTGACTTCTATGCTCTCCGTCTCTCCCCGGTGCTCGGGTTGGACCCTTGAAGGTATTTTATATCCACTCTTTTTTTTTTTGCATGTTTATTTATTGGGCTTTCTAGCACTTAATTTCTAACGCTTTCAACTGCTTAGAAAGTTTGCTTTTTTATAATTGATTCAACGAAAGTTGTATACTTGTATTAAGTGAGATATAATGCTTCGTTTACTCATAGTTCCTTCCCAGTTCTGAGAAGTATTTGGGCCCTGGAACCCCAATCAAAGAAAACCATTTTTGATCTCAAGAGTTAAAAGGGTGTTTATTCATGTGGGAAAATTCAACTCTCTGATGGTTCCTAAAATATGAACTTTGAGTATTTTGTGTTATGTTCAATCTTTATTACATATCTTGTAACCAGAAATGATGTTAGTACCTAGAAGGACAATGATATACCCTGAAAGCATTAGAAACTAGAAATTATGGACTAGACTGTCTATACTAAGCATGGAAATATCATGGATGAGCAACAACCACTTGGAAGTAATGGCCAATTGTTTCATATTATACTTTTTCGGATACGTTGCTCCTGTATCTCGTAAATGAAATGAAAGAATGTAAATTATTCTCTCCTTTTGTAGGGCAAGACAAGACTAGATGAAGGACAAGCATACAAAGGGAGTGACTTCTATTAGTTTTACATTGTTAAACCATTTGGAACTGCTATTGGATTTTTCTTCAGTAGTGTAGTTGAGGAAATTATCTTTCTGAATAAATGTAAAAAGACAAGTGGCTGAATGCTATGTCTTTCATTGTTTTAGAGATGACATGTGAGATCTTGTTCAAATATTCTTTTGAAATAAGCTACCTGGTTGTCTTGAAATTAGTTTTGAACTTCTGAGAATTGGAACCAAGTTATGTTATTGGTTGTGTTCTTTTATTTTGTAATAAAAGACTTGCTTCACTGTTATGAGCTTTCCAGGAAATGCTGTTTAGTTGTGAACTTGTAATTGCAAAAAGGTTAAATGCCTGAAATCATCGCTCCATTTCAGTCGATAAGAGTTTTGCATGTGATTTAGAGGAGATTGTTAGTTGGTTAAACGCAATTTAGTACCAGCATAATGATATAAGACCGATAATGAATTGTTGTTTCACTCAGATTGCAATGATGATGTATGATGAATGTTGGAGCGTCGAAGCAACGTTTTTGATAAATGCTTTCTAAGGCAAGATGATGGAATAAAGGTGTATAGTAGTCTCTTTAGATGCTTTTTTCCTATTCATAAATCTAACAAGGTGATGAGTAACATTTTATTGTTATTGTTATTATTGTTGTTTGTTACATTTAATTTGAACAACTCTTTGACATGCGGGGATTCATGAATTCATATGGAATTTTGGCTCAGAAAACTTTGAATTCAATCCTCACCCTTGTGTTATGTTGCTTCTTCCATTACTCATATTCATTCTGTGATTTGACCCTTTTGTAAAATCTAGTGGAAATTAGAATAAAACTCAATATTGTTGATCTGATTCTATGCGCATGAAATAGTTATGCATTTATAATATGCATCCATTTCCTGGTACTGTATATGGATGTTTGTGGTTGAAACACAGTGAACTGTGCATCTCCATGAAAAACTCAATAGGCTATATTGTAGGATTTGATGTGAAAATATGATTGTTATGCCCGATCAACCTATACAAATGTTGAAAACAGTTCCGATGTCCGAAATGGGAATCCGATCCGAACTATGCCCCGGGATAATTTCCGAGTCAACCACAATAGCATAAACTGATAAAGAATGTGATATCATACGCATATAGCAGGTCCTAATTGTTCTAAGCCAGAATGCGGAAAGTTGCATGGGCTTCCAGTTTAATGTCGTTAAGCTTGATATCATTTTGAAGCAAATAATTTGAACAACCAAGGCTTGATCAAGTATTTAAAGCAACAAAGGACTAAAATGCCTCGATACCAAAAGATTTCAACTAGTACTAACTAACCTACTCAGATGTTAAAACCATAAAGCAGAACGACAATCAGCAAGATTCGTATACCAAACCCAATGCTTTTCGCAATAAAAGTAGTACCATAATAGCATCTAACCAACATTATGCGGCATAAACATGAATCATTAGGCCACTTCATGAGAATTCCTTCTGTAGCTAATCACTTGAGGTCCATGCAGTCTGTATCATTCTTCAACTACATTAACCAACTCGTACTCGACAAGAGATAGATTGTTATCTTCTTTAACGGCAAAGGTAGCAGGATTGGTGACCTCAACACGGCCCCATTTGTCAACAGCCAACCTCATAGAACCCTTGAACATATCAATCTTTGCATTACGAAGAATTACAGTGACACCAGGCTTCATCAAGTCAACTGCAAAAGTGATTGAAGCATCATTATCAAACTGCATTAAGTTTAGAGTTGCATCTTCAGCTGGTACAAACCATCATCCCCATGAAAATTTGATCAGGTTGAAGTTTCTTTCTCTCAGTGATTTCTTTATGCAGAAACAAGATAGAAAACCCAAGACAATCCAATAGAATCTCAAAAGACCAATAACAAAATGCGTTCATAACTATTGCAGTTTTGGGCACATGACAATCTCACAGATAATCCACCAACATGTAACTAAGATAATAGAGAACCAGACCCCGAAAGCTCGTTGTCGACGGAAGAGCCTGGGTCCATATAAACCCCAGGAAATCCCCACACTTTCCATTGAGAAATCCAAGTCACATGCCTTGCAATGAGGCACACACCATGGAAGTTTATCTTACTAATCAAGGGATAAATCAAGAATACTCAATCCAAGTAATCAAAGTAATAAACAACCCTTAATTGATAGCCTATGATCCTATATTATTTAAATCAAATCCACACTTACAATAAGAAAACAAAGAAGAAAAATGAAAATAAAAAATCAAATTGCCACCAGTGCATATGAAAGATCAAACTTTTAGCCCAAGTATGAAACAAAATGTACTATTTTGAGAGAAATTAAGATCAGATCAGTGAAGCATACAACATTTCAACAAACCAAAAAGGGGGTAAAAATTGGACCTTGATCATTTCGAGCAGTGTAGAGGATAGTGCCGGTCTCGTCTCCAACAAGGCACTCGGCGATGCGGGTTTGGCGGAGATTTTGAGAAGCAGGTCGACCCTTTTTAAGGACCATTTCAGACGACAAGACCTTGGCGATTAAGGTGTGGCCATTGGTCCCTGGTTTTAGCTGATCCACTTTCACAAACACTGGCTTCCTCTTCTCCGTTGGTTTCTTTTGTTCCTGCTCTTGTTGCTTTTGCGTCCCTGTCTCCGTCGCCATTGATTCCAGTGCTAAAACCTCAACACTTCTCTGCCTCTTTTCCTTTCCCCCTCTCTTCTTTTCGGAGTTTGTTGCGATTTTCCTTTCAGAGCTTGTTTGGAGAACGAGAAAATGGGCATGCCCTAGAACAGAAATTTGAAGCTTTCTTACTTTTCTTCCGTAAAAATGAAACTGATAGCAACGGTGTCGTTTTCCTCTTTTTCGAAACCTTAAGTTTAATTTTGGTTTTAGTCCCTCTACTATGCTAAAATTTGGACTTTGATTATTTATTTTAATTTGATGGTCACTTACTTTCAGTAGGTTAAAACTGATCACTTTTAGTCAATGTTGCTAAAATAATGATATGAAAGTTTTTTATTATTATTCAACCAATAATAAATTGAAATACCAACAAATATTTAATATGATTTTAAATATATACTTTTCAAATATCACTTTAATAAGTAATTACGCTTGGCTGGTTAATCAAGCTGCTTATCTTTATTCTCTCGTATTTTTTTAGGTCATGAGTAGGGTTGAGTAAAACTCGATTCGACTTGAAAAAACCAAAATTTTTTACTCGACTAGAGGCAAAAAAACTTGGCTCGTCTTGATTCAACTCGAAATTTCATAAACTCGACTCGAAAAAAATTTCAAATAAAGTTTGAGTTATAAGATAGAAATTTTGAATAACTCGAAATTTTTAGTAATTAGTAGATTGATTTTTAAGCTCGAGTCGAATCCCTTAATTTTTTCTAGTATACATATACCGATATAAAAATATATTTGTGAAGAAATATTGCTAAATATGAAGACGTATATGCTACATATGAAAAAATATGAAGATATATATATATATATATATACATATCTTATATGATTAGAGAAAGTCTTTAAACTTGAATCAAACTGTATTATAACATGATAAATAGTTACAATTAAATATGTATAGGAACTTGAAAACTCGACTCGACTCGAATTTTATAAACTCAACTCAAAAAAAATTAAATAAAGCTTGAGTTGTAAAATATGACGAGTCAACTCGAATAACTCAAAATTTCTTGACTTGACTCGACCGAATGCTCACACCTAATCATAGGTTCTAGACCCGTTAGAAGCACTCCTTTTTTTTCTCTCGTTGTTATTAATTTAAATTTACTAATAATATTACAAAAGTAGATAGACCTAACTATAACAAGGAAAAAGTGGTGTGAACTTTGAGCTATGAGGTTTACATCTCACTATATGTGGGCTTTTTAATCTAAAATTTTATCGAATCGGTTTAAATTACGTTTACCTTTCTCTCCTAGTTTTATTAAAGAATTTTTTAAGAAGTTTAGGATCCAATTTCCTCTTATCTTTTCTTTATCCATTAGAATGTTTTTTTTCTTTATACTTCTAAATGCAAAATATGATAATGGCACAAGGATAAAACAGACCCTCTTTCTCTTTAAAAGTCAATAATTATCTTCTTTCTTCATTTATCCCTAACGTTAGTTATTTTCTTCTCGATTGCCAATTGTCATTTCTTATACAATTGCCCTCTTTTCTTTATTGTTTTTTGTTTTTCTTTCGACGAAAAATTTTAGATCTCTAATATTCATTGTAGTCTTTTAATTATCGCTTTCGTCATTTCAACCCTTAAAATCTATGTCAGTGTCTTCGATAGTTGTCACCAAATTCTCGCTTGGTGCATCCTTTGTCGATCCAGGTGTACAACAACGTCGTCCTATGTTTCAAGCCTCAAGCTTTCTACGCTCGTTTCTCTAGTAGCCGTCGGTTAGACCTCTGTTTTACTTATGTTTTTCTTGTTCTGTTTCTTAGATTTTTAGGAGTCTTTTGTTATGAGTCCCTTTAATCTGTGTTTATAATTTAGGTTGTTGTTGGAATGAATAAATGTTTGTTCTTCTTTATAAAAAAAAATTAAGACAAAATATGATAGAAGGATACAAATCAACTCTAACGTGAAAGAGTTCATTAATAATAGTGATCGGTAACAAGAGTCTTCTCTGGGCCAGGACAATAAGAACGCTTGTCTAGGCCTCAAACCTGCCAGGGCCTCTAACTTTGAACACAATTAGAGCAACAAGTATATAACACATATTAACGTGCTTGAGTGAGTAAAAAGGAGAAATGGAGCTTACGTCTTCGAGAATAATAAAGATATGTCTTCAAATTTAATTAGAAAATAAAGAGGAGTTGGGCCCACGTTCTTATAATATATATGCGATATATTAATATTTATTATTAGGGTTTTATTGTTTAGAATTTTTTTTTTTCAATATTTATTATTAAAAATTTATTTTTTTTTATATTTGTTATTGGGCCTAATTTGTTTCATTATTTATTATTAGGGTCCAACTTTCAAAATTCATTTTTTCTATTACTTGTTATTATGGGCTCAATTTTTTCATAATATTTGTTATTATGGGCATACTCTTGAAATTTAAATTTTCAATACATGTTATTAGGGACCTATTTTTTTCAATTCTTGTTATTATGAACTATTAATTTTTTTCAATACTTGCTATTAGAGACAAGGATATAATATAGTGATATGCAACCGCAACAATGGATGTTATATAGCATTAACGATACTATCTGAAATTGCGATACCTGCAACTGTTATGCTTATGTCCACAATATCATGTTATTTAAAAAAATCATAAACACGATACTCATGGCGACCACAATAGCATTCGTTATGCCCGCAACTGCGATAAATGTAACACGACCGAAAATGCGAGTACATCCGTAAATTAAATCTCTAATATAAGGCTCAATTTTTATGTTCACCCTAAGGCCACCGAAATCGGGACGACCTTCCCAACTTAGTTTTCTACATTCATGTCAGTATTCGAACCTCTAATCTAATTTAGGGGATCTAGTGTGTCATCCTACTAAACCAACTGGTTGTTAGTAGGCATATCAATATTTAGTTCTAAATATTCATTGTTTTTTAAAAAATTAATTTGAAATTACTTTTACTATATAAATAGTTTTTATTTTGTAACCTCAAAGGAGAAATTAATGATATTGCACTACATAGTAAATAACAACTATTTATCCCCAAATTTCAAGCATTTTAAAATTTATAGACTTAGGCAATTGAATCTAAAAAGTTGAATTAGTTATACTTTGAATTTCTTTCTAGGTTTATTAAAAAAAAGAATTTCTTTCTAGATTAAATCCACACTTTGAAATTGGGAGATTTGTTGAGAAGTCATTTTCAATGTTGATGAGAAAAACCTGGCATTTCAAAGGGAATTATGGATGTTCTATGTTCATCCATTGCTTCTCATTGGATTAATGGAATTTCAACCAAAATCTAAGGTTTAACAGCCGCCAATCAAGACTTTCATCACTTGGGGAAAAATATTGATTTTTAAAAACAAGTTGCTTACTAAAAAAATTATATAGGATCTTTACATCTTAAATTAAGCAAATTAGATCGAAAGAGTACCGTAATAAGTGAATGTAATATTCTATTTAATGGCCACAAAAGGTGTGATAAAATAAGAACTACAAGGCTGTCTCTAACTCTATGTTTCTAGATATGATGTGTATGAACCCAACAAGTGATTCTAGTGGATAAAAGTATGATGTTCATAATTATCTTAAGAGACTCGAGGTCAAATGCTTTGTCCGTAAGGTATGTATACATTGTTAATGGCCAAGTTGCTCATTTTGTTTCTTTATATTCCTTTAGATTGTGGGTTCTAGACTCACTAAAAAAAATGACATTCCTTCTCTTAGAACCTATTTTGTTTCTTCATTTTGTTAATGACATTGTTAATGGCCAAACTGCTCATTTTGTTTCTTTATTTTTGTTAATGACTCATATTTTCATGCTTAATTATTTCATTTTCATTTAACTTTGTCTTTTCTAATCTTTACTAAATTACTACACACTCGCTATAAAAAGGGCACCATAAGTATATATATATATATAACTTATATTTAATACAAGATTCTATTTGAAAAAATAAAAATCATTTAATGTATTATAAAACCTTAAAAGATTTTATTAAAAAATATAAACACAAAACTCTAAATCTTATACCCAAACTCTAAATCTTTAAAAACATAATCCTTAAACCCTAAAAACTTAAAACCTTAACCTTAACACTCAAGCGCTAACATTAAACCATACACCATAAACCCTAAAATTAAAACTTAAACCCTAAACTATAAAACCCTAAATCACACGCTGTAAACACTAACCATACCCCTAAAACCTTAAACCCTAACGATAAAACCTAAAACCATAACCATAAAACAATACAACCTAAAGCCCTAAACTATAAACCATAACCTTGAACACTAAACCCTAACCATAAAACCCTGAACCCTAAACCATAACCATACCCTTAAAACCTTAAACCCTAAAAACCTAAAACCCTAACCATAAACCCATAGAACCCTAAAACTATAAACCCTAAACCCTAATATATTAGATGGGAATTTTTTCAATAAAACATTTTAGAGTTTTGTAATACATTAAATAATTGTTATTTTTTTAAGTACAATTTTTTATTCAATACAAGTTATTAATTGACTCTTAACCTATGCATGAATGTATAGGTTAGAAAAAGCATATACATACATATATATATATATATATATGATTTCTGGGGGTTATTTTAGATATAAATCACACCAAATTAAAATAATTTTTTGGTTTCCAGTAAAGATTTATAGACTAGATTAATAATTAAAATAATATTTTATAACAAATGTTCTAAATAAAACTTGTTAAATTACATAATAATATTTTATTTTTTGGTAAATTACATGTCTATTTTATGGTCTATGTTCGGGATTCGTGAGTCTCCCTTCTAATAATGTCTTCTTCAAGGTTCAAACTCGAGTCTTCTCCTTAAAAGAGCAATGTGCCTTGCCATTGCACTCAACACTTGTTGGTTTTGATAAACGTAATTTAATGTATTTTATTTAATAGAATAGTATTATAAATTACTATAATAACTTTTTTTACCAATACATTATAAAAATTCTCTAAAACTTAACCTTTGTTAATAAATTTTGCACAATTTAAAATTAATTAATATTTTATTTGTGATTATTTTATATTAAATGTAATAAATTTTAAATCTATATCTTTTATATTATCTATATAATGGTTCGAATTTCGCATCATGGCTTTAGGAGAGAGAGGAGAGGGCGGTGAGCGTGGGGCTTCAGGGGTTCAGAGAGGCAGTGACCGTCGGTCTTCCACCGGAGAAGCAAAAGTTTGGAGAGTTTTCATAGATAATCTTAGTAGGAGAGTTCCGAGGGGAGCCTTGTGGGAATTGTTTAGTCACTATGGTAGAGTATCTAGGGTTTTCATCCCTACGAAAAACAACAAACCGAAATATAAAAGAAGGACTTTCGCTTTTGTCACCTTTGAAAGGGAGAAGGATATGTATTCTGCCATTTCAGCTTTCCATAATACTAAGATTGATGGGCTGCTAGTATCGGTTACCAAGGCTAAGTTCCTATCCCGTCACCAAGATTCTTTCGCCTCTACTCGCCCAAAACTGGCCAATGAGGGGTCCCCGAAAGCAAAAGGTGTTTCTCCGAAGCCGGATGAAGTTTTTGAGGGTCAAAGAGTGAAAGGTAAATCGTACAAGGAGGCACTTTTGAAGAATAATACTGGGGTTTTGGGTCGATCGTCTGTGGATAAGGAAGGAAATTTTCCGGGATCTAATGATGTTTGTAAAAATGGTATTATGAATTTCTATATTCCCAAAGGCATCACTGATTGGTTGAAACGTTCCGCGGTTGGGATCATCAAAGATGATTTTGATATGGAGTTTGTGCAAAGAGCACTGTCAAGCGACAATATCAAGGTCGATCTGGTTCCTTGGGGTTGTGTTCCAAATTCCTGCTTAATTGTCTTTCGTTCCCAAGTGGACAAAGAGTTGATATGGAGCGAAAAGATTGCAAATTTGTCTTTTTGGTTCAGTTATTTAGACTCATCTGTGGAATCTGATGGTGTTCCGATGATGCCAGTATCTATATCTATATTTGGTGTTCCTTTACAGGTTTGGTCCAATGAACTGTTCATCAAGCTAGCTAACAAGTGGGGGAAGCTTATCGTCATCCAAGAGTCTACGAGTCTCCGGTCTGATCTACCGAAGGCTTCCTTTGTTATCCGTACGCCTAGCCAATACGACATTCCCAGGTCTATTAAGATTGATATTAAGGGAAGAGAGTTTTTTCTGGAGATCAAAACTGGTGAACCTTTTGTTTTTCCGAGGGCAAGTCAAGCGGAGGAGTCTCCTGGGTCATTTTCCGGTGATTGGTCCGAGTTTCCGGGGGATGAGGTTGAAGGATTGGCCCACATTCAGGAACATACCCATCGAAATTCGGTCCCTAATAATGTTCCTAATAATGGTGCACAGTCCCAAGATTCTCTCTCTTCCCCCGAGGAGAATATTGCGCCTGGGGATTTTGTTCCCCCCGCTCCCTTTGCGGCGGTTGATGTTTCATTGGCTAATGAATTTCCTTTGGATAATCTCCCCTCTTCTGCGCCAGCATTGGGCCCTAAGGTAGGTGGGCCGGGTCCTCCCTTTTCCTCACAGGCTGAGCGTCCTGATATTGGGCCTGTGATGGCTGGGCCA
This sequence comes from Hibiscus tridactylites, assembly GCA_958450335.1. Lineage (NCBI taxonomy): Eukaryota > Viridiplantae > Streptophyta > Magnoliopsida > Malvales > Malvaceae > Hibiscus > Hibiscus tridactylites. The sequence continues at coordinate 92,523,019 of OY288270.1, read as the reverse complement.
TCTGGGCCATTTGGTAACTCTGGGAATCTTGTTTTCAACCAGCCTATTTCGGTGGAGATTTCTGGAAATGATATACAAGGTCCAGAGAAACAGATTTTACCTTCCGAATTTTTAGAGGAGATTGTCCCAGATAGTTTTGATAGAGTCTCTGCCTTACAGAAATCGTCGCATTTGCAAGGGTCTTCTCTGGGTTCGGATTTGGAGCGGAATAAATCGGTGAACTCCCATCCGGATCTTTGCATGTCATTCTCTTACAAAAGGAACAATTTGAGTTTTGACGCCGGGTATAGAAGATGCTTAAGAAGACAAATTAGAGAGTCGATTGAGAATTTGGGGAAAGCATCCTCTTCCGGCCACGCCTCTTCGTCCTCCTTACACGGTTCTGTTCACTTGAATTATATAGACGAGGCCCTTGCGGTATGGGGAGTCAGCACTGTGTTGGGGGTGTCTTTCGTTGGTGGGAAAGAGGCCATGATAGAGAAAGTTTCGGCTTTGGAACAAGCTGGCGGATCCTAGTTTGGGGTCTTCTGCTATGCTTTGGAAATTATAGGTACTGTTACTTTTTTTATGACTGATCTGTCTATACTGAGTTGGAATGTTAGAGGTTTAAGCAAGTTTGAAAAGATTCGTATGGTTAGGAAGATCATTTCGGAGAAAAAACCGAGGATAGTTTTCCTTCAGGAAACGAAATTGGCACTGTTTACTCCGGCGATGCTCCGTAATATGGGTTGTGTTAAAGGCAAAACTTCTGTTTTCGCTCCAACGATAGGTTCGGCTGGGGGTCTCTTTGTATCTTGGGACTCGGATTTCTTTTCGAATGTTTCTCAGGTGATTCATAACAGATATATTGTTATTATTGGTTCTGTAGCTTCCTTGGATTTCAAGGTTGGGTTGGTTAATGTGTATGGCCCATCCCTTGATTCGGAAAAATCCAGCTTTTTTGAAGAACTTCGAAGTCTTGTGGCTGATCCAGATATAAGTTGGTGTATAGGGGGAGATTTTAATGTTTTCCTCAGCATGGATGAAAAATTGGAGGCCTCTTGGAATTTTGCGAACATGGATTTATTTAGAGATTTTATTCGTGGTTCTCACTTGTGTGATATGCCGTTGCATGGAGGAATGTTCACATGGTCCAATAACCGTGACCCTCCCACCTACGTCAGACTCGATTGTTTTTTAGTATCCCCTTCATTTCTGTCCATGTTCCCCTCCATTACTCAATCACTTTTGCCGAGCTCTCTATCGGATCATAATGGTATTTTTTTGGCTTCTGCCAAATTGGAGTGGGGTCCCAGGCCGTTTAAACTTTTTAATTACCTTATGGATGAAGAGGTGTTTGAAGTGATAATTGCCGAGGCTACGTCTCGAGGTAAAGCTAAAGGTCGAAGAAGAGGCATTTTGGGAGTCTTGAAGGATTCTAAAAGTGCTATTAAAAATGGGCCGGCAAAAATAAGAGCAGTATAGTGGATTCTATTAAAGTTTTGGAGTCAAATATTTCGTCCATTGAAAATAACCTGCAGCTCGGGATTGGTGCGAACAACTCGATAGAGGTGTTAGCTGATCTAAGATGGAAACTTAGAGGTTTATACCGAAAGGAGGAAAGAATTTGGTTGCAAAACTCTAGATTAAAGTGGTTTTCAAAGGGCGATCGAAATACGAGGTTTTTCCACTTAACAGCCTCCAACAGACGTAGAAAGAATTGGATTTCTTCGATTAATTTGAATGGGACTTCCACATCAGAGCCGGCTCAAGTAAAAGCTGCTATCTTTGATCATTTTTCGAAAGCTTACAATGGTGGGGATACATTAGCAGTGGAAGCCTTCGACATTGAATTTTCAAAACTATCCGAAGTTCAAGTGGTTTCTCTGGAAGCTCGTTTCTCGGAAGAAGAAATTTGGAATGCCATTATTTCGATGGACAACTATAAAGCTCTGGGTCCTGACGGATTCAATATTGGATTTTTAAGAAATTCTGGAACTATTTAAAACCTGAGGTGCTGAAGTTTTTTGATGATTTCCATTCTGGAAAACCTTGGGCTGAAGGGGTTAAGCACTCTTTCATTACCCTCATCCATAAAGTTCTCGGGCCAGAGGGTATTAATGATTACCGGCCCATCAGTCTCGTTAGTAGCATTTATAAGATTCTCTCTAAGGTCCTGGCACGACGTTTCAAAGGAGTACTTGACGACATAATAAGCGATTCTCAATTCGCTTTTGTGGCAGGGAGGCAAATTTTAGACTGTTATCTTATAGCTAATAAAGCTATGGACTACGTACAGAAATTGGGGTTGAAAGGTCTTGTTTTTAAGACGGATTTTCGACGTGCCTATGATATGGTAGACTGGAATTTCCTTATTTTTATTCTAAAAAAAATGGGGTGTGGAGTTCGGTGGTGTAATTGGATCATGCAGTGCATTTCTACTGCTTCTTTGTCTATCCTTGTAAATGGCTCCCCTACTTCCTCCTTTGCTCTTAAGAGAGGTCTCCGCCAAGGATGCCCTCTCTCCCCTATGTTGTTTAATGTGGCCGGGGAAGCTCTGTCTTTGCTGATTAAAAAGGCAACGACCAAGGGGTTATTCTCGGGCTTTGAAATTGGTCGCAGAAATTGCACTGAATGTTTATCCCACTTACAGTTTGCAGATGATCTGATCTTCTTTACTGGTGCTTCTATATCGAAACTGTTAAAAATTAAGAGAATTCTTCGTATCTTTAAAATTGCAACGGGTTTACAGTTGAACTTAGGCAAATGTCAATTATTCGGCATCAATTTTGAGGCTTCGATTTTATCTGATTGGGCTGCTTGTCTTGGGTGCTCGGTGGGCTATTTCCCTGCCAATTATCTTGGGCTGCCTTTAGGGCCCAAGAGAAACTCCAGAGCTCTTTGAGACCCCATTGTTAATAAATTTGAGTCCTCCTTGGCTGGCTGGAAATCTTCCAACCTCTCTTTCTCGGGTCGTATGGTGCTGATCAAATCCGTTTTGTCGTCCCTGACTACTTACTTCATGTCGATATTTAGATTGCCGTTTGAAATCTCAAAAAAATTGAATGGTCTCATGACCCGATTTCTCTGGGGCGGGTCATCTTCGAACTTTAAAATGCACTGGGTCAAGTGGTCATCAATCTGTAAACCTGCGGACCTTGGTGGCCTGGGGGTTTGCGATTTAGATATCCTAAATCGTGCCCTCTTAGGCAAATGGCTCTTTCGTTTTTCTGCTGAAAGGGATAGTGGCTGGAAGCGCATTCTATGCGCCAAATTGAACCTAGATTCTTCGGCTCTTTTGCATGATTTCGCTCCCCATAGATTATCATCGTGGATCTGGAAAAGTTTGATTTCTTGGTTCTCAAAACCGGACGAGATGGGTCTTTGTCTTCAAGAAAATTCAAGAATACAGGTAGGTGACGGTTCCTCTGTGTTATTTTGGTCTGACCTTTGGTTGGGAGACGCCCCGTTGCAAAGTAATTATCCCCGTATTTACAATCTTGCTATCAACAAATCTGGGAATATTCTGGATTTCGGTTCACGGTCTGGGCTCTCTTGGACTTGGAATATTCCTCTCTGACGTAGACTGTTCGATTGGGAATTTAAACAGTGGAATGATTTGATGAATTTGTTAAACTCGTTCTCCTCGACAGGTTTTAGTGAAGATTGTTTAATTTGGAATACAGCTAGTAACAGTTTGTTCTCAGTGAAGTCATGCAGGAAAGCTTATTATGATCGTTGTGGAGTTTCTGTCGATTGGAGCAAGTTTGTTTGGTGTGGAGTGCCCCCCCCCAAGGTAGAATTCTTTCTATGGAAAGTAGTCAGGAATGGGCTTCCCGTGAAAGTAAATCTTGCTCGCAGAGGCGTTCCTATCGTACCCAACGACCTTTGTCCGTTTTGTGGCCTGCTTCCTGAGTCCAGCAACCATTTATTGTTTACGTGCTGTTTTGCTTGGGGTATTTGGATGAAACTTGCTTATATTTGGAAGATTCACCTGGTCCTTCCTGCAGACCCTGTTTCCTTTTTCCAGGTTTGGCATGCACTGAAACCCGGTAAGGCGAGAGTTTCTATTTGAGATTTCATCCCGGCGGCGACCCTATGGACGTTGTGGTTGACTAGGAACGAAATTATCTTCAAAGACGGGAGGGTTGATCCAATGCTGGCTTTCTTCCTCATTAGGTTCCGCTCTGCCAGTTGGTTCAAAGCGAAATTCAGTTCTTGTCCTATTGATATTTCGGCGTTGATTAGTGACTTGTCCCTTGCGGATGACTCCGGGACAGTACCAAAAAGAGACATATCCTCTTCATGGCTCCCTCCGCCTGTTGGTTTCGTCAAACTTAATGTCGATGGGGCCACAAATAAGGATCACTCTAAAGGGAGCATTGGGGGTGTCATCAGGGACTTTACTGGCGAGATGATCTCTTCTTTCTCAGAACCTTGCCCTGGCGGCCCTCCTATAATCGCGGAACTTCTGGCCATTAAACGTGGTTTGCAGTTATTGTTTTCTTTGGCTGCTTGTAATGGTTTGCGGAGTATTGTAGAATGCGATTGCAGCGAAGCGGTTGATTGGGTCAACAATTTCTCCAGCTGCCCTACTCCTTATCGTTTGCTCGTTTCTAAAATTCGCTCCCTAGGGAAGCGGGGCGAGTGCGTCTTTCGTTGGGTCTCAAGGGTTGTTAATTTGAAGGCCGGTGGATTAGCTAAGTCAGGCATCGGTTAATAGGCTTAATTTTGCTGGGTTTTTATGTTTTTTGTATTGGCTTTTTTGGCTTTTTTTTACTTGAACTGTCTTTTGTATTTCTTTCTCCTTCAGTTAATAAATTTATTTGGCACTCTTTTCCCCCTTTCGATGCTGGACGAGGCCTTTGAGGACTTGACCGGTATGAAGGGGGTTTTTAACGAGGCCACCCTTCCTATCAAAAAAAATATTATCTATATAATAAATTATAAAATTTTGGATGAGTATAGAACGAGCGACGCACACCGCTGAATACCACTAACGCAATAATACACTGTTGAACAACATTAATTTTTAATGACTTTAAAATAATTGTTAAAAATCTCAAAGGCTCGACATACAATTAATCATATTTTAAAATAAAATTAGAAGGAATTATTCTGTGAACTGTTCTCACAATTTCATTCATGATCCTACCCAATTAAATAAAATCACATTCTCTTTATTTTTCACATAATATTTTCTTATAAATTAAAAATTACAAATCAGCATCTTCTTCCTCATACTTCATTTATTAATACTAATATGTTAATGAATAAAAACATTAAAATAAAAAAAATTGTCTCAAAAGCTTAACCCACAAATCAAAAAATTAAAATAATTAATTTTAATACGTTAAAAACTCTAAGATTAACATGTATGTATGCGTTTCGAATTGCAGTGGGTTTAGCATCTCTGGAACCACGATGAATGTAATAAAACCCTAAATAAATGGATTCCAGAACACAAGGGGAATATGTTTATCCTATAACTATTCCTAGCTACTGAGTTGCCGCTTCATTCAGTCCATTACCCACTTGAGCTCATCTTCCAAATGATTAGATTTGGCATGTGTTTTCTGATTATTCTAAATTTCTAAGCAACCTGCGGTAAATTCGATCAGATATTCTCTTTAAAAATTATCTGAAAAAATATTCTTTAACGGTGAACGTTTAAATCTCGCGATTTTTAATCTCGTGCCTTACAAGACGTAATTTTACTAGACGTAAACTAAATAAAAGGTATTTTTTAAATATTCTTTATATAATTTCCCAAAAGAGAATATCCGGACGAATTTGCCGCAACCCGCCTCCGGTTGAATACCTTAATTTTAAGGTTTTTAACATATTAAAATTAATTTTTGTTTTTGTCATTTTAATTTGTAGGTTAAGCTTTTGGGATATTTTTTATTTTAATAATTTTATTCATTAACATATCAAAACTAATAAATGAGGTATGACTCATAAGGAAGAAGATGGTGATTTGTAACTTTTAATTTATAAGAAAATATTATATGAAAAATAAAAATGATGTGATTTTATTTAATTGGGTAGGAACATAAATGAGATTATGAGAATGATTCGTGAAATAATTCATTCTAATTTTATTTTAAAATATAATTAGTTGCATGTCGAGTCTCTAAATTTTTTAACAATTATTAAAAAAATTAATAGTGTTCCGCGGTATATTGGATTAAAAGTATTTAACTGTGTGCGTGATATATTCTATTTTTTTTTCTCTCTAAATTTTATATATAATATTAACTGTAAACATTCATAGGCAATATCTAAATTAAAAATTATTACAACACCACACAAAAATCCTAAAAAATAGTCAAAAAATTTAAGCTTAAAATCTCGCATCATCAATTATCAATAAAACAATCTCTCTCTCTCTCCTTGAAAGCTTGTTGAGATCAACAAAGCCAACGGTTTCTCAAAGATAAAGTCAAAGAAAACTCAGAAACATATATATTTTCAAGAGAAAGAGAAGAAAAAAAAACCCAAACTTCAGCAGATTTAGATATAGTTTTATTTGTCTTAAAGATCACATATTTGTTGGTGGATAGTAATTATTATTAGTAAATATCCAAGCCCCAAGCTTTGGTCTTTCAAATGGATTCCGATTTCTGGACATATCGTCTTGCAGCAGCTAAACGCCAATATAATCTGCAGCAGCAAAGCTCTCGTTTGGGTTTGTTTTCTTATTTCATTTTTCAATCTTTGATGTGGGTTTTGTTTTTTTTCTTCCTTTTTTAATCTCGTTTTCTGATGCTGTTGGTGTTTCTGTTTTTGAAATATAAACAACAAATGAAGATCGTTTGGACATCGATGATTCCGAGGTAGAGATCGAGGTACGACCTGATTTCCCATGTCCTTTCTGTTACGAGGAGTTCGATATCGTGGCTTTGTGTTCGCATCTCGAAGATGAGCATCCTTGCGAGTCAAAAGTTGCGGTAAGCAAATTTCAATATATCTGAGTAAGCTTCATGTTCTGTTCTCTTGGATAAGATTAAAAGTGATGATTAGAGCACCATTTATCCAGTTTTGTTGTGTTAATTTATGAAAATAGTGTGATTGATGCTTCCAGAATATGATATGTTAATGATAAAGTTGTTTCTTTTATAATGATTCCAAGATGCAATTGATGATTTTAGGACCCATTCTTGTTTGTGTTTCGAAGGTTTGGTTATTATGTTGGACACTTTATTTGGAAGAAGAGAATTTTCGATTGCTTTAACTCCTTATACATGCCATATGGTGAAAGGTGTCTGAATTGAAAGATGGTCGGGATCGAGTGGTCCTCTTTGTTGTTGTGCTCGATTGGGGGAAACCGGGATTGTAGAAGGTATAGTTTTGGTGCCTGTGACAATGGCAACACTGATTCTGTTATTGACAACCATATTGATGCAATGTCAATCAGACGAGATAGTTGTGTTGACTTGTTCAACGTTTTTGCAGTTTTTTATGGGGTAGGAGAAGAAACAAAACTAAAATCCTCAATTTAAGTGGTATGTTAATATAGCATCTGCCGTTGCAGATAGAATTTGAGCCTTTGGATAGTATAGTTAGATCATTTAGGCTTCAAAACTTATGTCGGAATTTTATAAGAATAACTGCCACCAGATATGGAGGCCCGAGCAGGACTCGCTGTGTTATGTTCATGCTCTTCTTGACAGGTAGAGAATGTTATGCTTTGAGAACGAGAATTTAGTGTGTGCCGTTGCTAATGGTGGAGGATTTAGCATTTTGTCGTTTTCCTGGGTACGAAAGAATAAATGGTTAGTCTTAACCTTGTATTTTGGCCCAGATGATAGGAGATGTTCTTCCCTTTTTCTGAAAATCCCTCACCTCACCATTTTTCTTATTTTGTGACTTGTAATTGTAATGTAGAGATATTGTAGTCTATTTGTTTAGCTCACTCATGTGAATATCTTATGCAACTTTTGTGTTCAAAATTGTGTAAATGCAAAATAATGGTGGAAAAAAGTTTCGATTGATGTTTTGGTGATGAAAGAGTCTTATACTGAATTAACCTTTCTGTTGCAGATTTGTCCAGTTTGCTCTAAAAAAGTATCAAGAGACATGCTAAGTCATATCATGCTGCAACACGGACATTTATTCAAGATATCCTTAATAATTGAACTTTGTACAGTTTCTTTGATTATGTATTTACTCGGAAAAGTTGAATCGTTAGGACAGTTCCCCTTAACAAAAGATTACTTGCAGAGACGTCACAGGTTACGTAAAGTTGCTGTTCCCAACAGCCAGGCACTGTCTCTCTTGGGTCGGGATCTCCGTGAAGCTCATCTACAAGTACTTCTAGGGGGCGGTGCATATAGGTCAAGCAGTGCCAGTACTAACGTGTCCAATGCAGCTAACGATCCGCTCCTTTCTTCACTCATTCTGAATTTCCCTGCATCTGAAGCCGAAGAGCTTACTAAATCTGTTGTAAATAGCGTTGAAGACATTGCTGCCAAAAATGTCACACCAACTCATATGTGGAAATCAAGGTGATGATTCAGATCTTTTTTGTGGTAAAACCTATTCAATAATGTCACACCACCTCATTGGCATACGTACTTCGGTTTGCAACTTAGTATTAACTCTAAATTTCTAATAACGAACCGAACCGAAGGAGTCACCTTTTACCTAACAGAAATTATGTGTGATGCAGCTTTGGTGTAAACTTTTGCTGCTGTTTGAGTCGTAGACTACCTTGAACTCTGTTTTTTCCCTGTAAGGTAAAGGAAGTTTTGTTTTGTTTATGTCATGCAGTTTCGATCCTTCTTTGAGTAACGAGGAGCGTGGAAAAAGGATTGAGCAAGCCAGAGGGAGAGCTGGTTTCGTCCAAGATCTGGTGTTGTCAACTCTTCTAAATAACGAACAAAGCCAGTAAGTAAGATGTAATAGTAATGGAGTCATCAAAAAATGTGGGTGAGAATGATGCATTTCTGGGTAGGATTCTAATGATCCGAATGCCTGATTACTTCATGATAGAGGATCCCAATCCTTTTTAACCAAAAGTGTGCTATATCTATATCATGCATGTAACACTGGTCTTTCTAGTTTATGGATTTTAACTTTAATCTTCTGAGATGTTTTTTAAACTCAAATAAAGCAAAGTGGATGGAACCAAGAGAAATTTCCTGCAATTCTGGTAAACAAAAGTTTGGTCTTTTCTTCCCACTTTTCACAATTTCTTGCCAGAATATCAGGCTAACATGACAAGAATCATTCATTTTCCCAAGAACCAAACAAAGCGCATGCATGACAAATAAATCTCGTGCATTTGTATTTTACTTTCTCGGTTCTTATCAAGAAAAGCATGGGTTTTCCACTTTCGATTTGTTTATTATTTAAATTTACAAATGTACCGATAATATTCATATTGGAAGGTTCCGACTTACAATATTAAACGAAAATTTAGCCGGCGAATACTTGAATCCTGGATATATTTGATTATTGTTCGAGTTAGGGGTGACCAAGACTCGATACTCAACTCGTCTTGATTCGACTCGAAATTTTATAGACTTGACTTGATTCGAAAAAAATTCAAATAAAATTTGAGTTGTAAAATAGAAATTCGAATAACTCGAAATTTCTAGTAATTAATAAATTTATTTTTAAGTTCGAGACTAGTCTCTCACTTTTTATTGATATATACATAACGATATATAAAAATATGAAGAAATATTGCCACATATGAAAAAAATATATAAATAAATATATATGCATATCTTGTATGATTAGAGAAAGCCATTCAAATTGAAATCAAACCGTATAATTACAATTAAATTTTTATAGGAACTAAAAAACTCGACTCGACTTGACTCGAATTTCTTCAACTTGAACTGACTCGAAAAATTTTCGAATGAAAGTTCGAATGATAAAATTAGACTCGTAAACTCGAATAATTCGACATTTTTTGACTCGACTCGATCAAACGCTCACCCCTTTTAGAGTATGTTAAGACTTGTTCGGACACCACAAAACAATTGTATGCAAATATAATTACTAACTTCGTAAGTACACATGTATATAATTACAAAAAAAAAATCAAATAGAAATTACTAATAAACAAATTTGAGTCGAATTTACTTGTTTTAAAAAGTTTAATTATTGATTTATTGAGTAAGCACATTTGGTTGGTTTACTAAACTGTTCATTTTTGTTCTCTTATTTTTCTTAAGTCATGAGTTCTAGACCCATTAAAAACATCTTCCCTCTTCTCCACCCCTCTAAGTAAAATTACTGGATTGAGATTAGAATTAGGATTTGTCAAAAAAATATTAATTTCTTAGTTATTTTTAAATAATATTTTAAAATTATTCTCACTAACTTAAAAAAGAAATCAGTTTAGTAATAAAATCATTATTTTTTAACTTGTAAAAAACAAAAATAAACTACAGAATCTCAAATGTTACCTACATTGGGTTTTATTAGTCATTATCTAGCCCTAGCCGTCACAAACGACGCCGTAGAAGGAAGTGAACGTGATTTATAGTCTGGAAGTCTTGAAACACCCCCTCGACTCGAAAGCAGGTTAATGAACAAATGGATCATGAAAATCCGTTGCCTCAACTCCCTCCAATTCCATAAATCTCTTCTCCCGCGAAAAAACCCAGTTTTTAAATCACTCACTTCCTCCTCTCAGTGTTTTCAATTCTCAACCCACGACAGAAAATCATGCCCTTTTTTAAGATTAACCCAAGACCCCAACCCCACACCCGTCTCTGTTCCCTACTATAAGCTTCTGTCAAAATGCAATGCCACCAAGACCCTATCTCCGGGCATGCAAATCCATGCCCATGTACTCAAATTTGGGTCAATCAAGGATCCTAAAACTAGGAACTTTCTGATCAATTTGTATGCGAAATGTAAACTTTTTGGCTATGCCAGGAAACTGGTTGATAAAAGTCCTGAACCAGACTTGGTTTCTTGGTCTGCTTTGATTTCTGGGTATACCCAGAATGGGTTTGCTAAAGAAGCCATTTTGGCCTTTCACGAGATGCATTTGTTGGATCTTAAGTGCAATGAGTTCACTTTTCCGAGTGTTCTTAAAGCTTGTACTTTTACAAAGGATTTGGAGTTAGGTAGACAGGTTCATGGCATTGCGGTGGTTAACGGGTTCGAGTCCGATGAATATGTGGGTAACAGTTTGGTTGTCTTGTACGCGAAATGTGGGAGATTCGATGATTCGAGGAGGCTCTTTGAGGATATACCTCAAAGGAGTGTTGTCTCGTGGAATGCGTTGTTTTCTTGTTATGTGCAGAGTGATTACTTGGGTGAAGCAGTGGAGCTGTTTCATGAAATGGTTTCGAGTGGGATAAGGCCTAATGAATTTAGTTTGTCTAGCATGATAAATGCTTGCACTGGGTTGGAGGATAGTGGTCAAGGAAGGAAAATACACTGCTTCTTGATAAAACTTGGTTATGATTCGGATCCTTTCTCGAAGAATGCACTTGTGGACATGTATGCAAAGATAGGAAACCTCGAGGGCGCTGTTGCCGTTTTTGAGGAGATCATGAAACCTGATATTGTTTCTTGGAATGCTGTCATCGCTGGTTGTGTTCTTCACGATAACCATGATTGTGCTTTAGACCTTTTTGGGCAAATGAGATTGTCAGGAACACATCCGAATTCGTTTACCATGTCAAGTGCTCTAAAAGCTTGTGCTGGCATTGGTCTCAAGGAATTGGGTAGGCAGTTGCATTGTAATTTAATAAAGCTGAATATAGGATCAGATTCTTTTGTGGATGTTGGACTTATAGATATGTATTCCAAGAGTGGTTTGATGAATGATGCAAGAATGGTTTTTAATTTGATGCCGGACAAGGACTTGATTGCATGGAATGCTGTTATTTCTGCACATTCTCAAAACGAGGAGGACATGGAAGCTGTATCTCTGTTTCCCTTGGTGCATAAGGAAGGAGTTGGATTCAATCAGACAACTTTATCGACAGTCCTCAAATCCATTGCCAGCTTGCAGGCGAGCAATGTTTGCAAACAAGTTCATGCACTTTCTGTGAAATCAGGATTTGAGTCAGACCCTTACGTAGTAAACAGCCTTATCGATGCATATGGAAAATGCACCCTTCTAGAAGATGCAACAAGAATATTCAGAGAGTGCTTGATCGTAGATTTGGTGGGTTTAACATCTATGATCACAGCTTATTCTCAGTCCGGTCAAGGTGAAGAAGCCCTTAAGCTATATTTAGAAATGCTAGATAGAGGGATAGAGCCGGATCCATATGTTTGTAGTTCACTCCTAAATGCATGTGCTAATCTATCAGCATATGAACAAGGGAAACAAGTGCATGTACACGTCTTGAAGCATGGATTTACGTATGATATCTTTGCTGGAAATTCTCTCGTCAACATGTATGCCAAATGCGGAAGCATAGATGACGCTGAACGTGTGTTCTCTAATATTCCCAAGAGAGGAATTGTCTCATGGTCTGCAATGATAGGAGGACTAGCTCAACATGGCCACGGCAAAGAAGCCCTACAGGTGTTCCATCAAATGCTTAAATCTGGTGTTCCTCCCAATCAGATAACTTTGGTCAGTGTCCTTTGTGCTTGTAATCATGCAGGTTTGGTTACTGAAGCCCAAAAATACTTCGGATCAATGAAGGATTTGTTTGGATTTGAACCTATGCAAGAGCATTATGCTTGCATGATTGACATACTTGGTCGAGCCGGAAGATTTGAGGAGGCAATGGAACTTGTTAATACAATGCCTTTTCAAGCAGATGGCTCAGTTTGGGGGGCACTTCTAGGTGCTGCTAGAATCCACAAGAATGTGGAGCTTGGCCAACGTGCTGCAGTGAAGCTTTTGACTCTTGAGCCGGAGAAATCTGGTACCCATGTTCTTCTCGCTAACATTTATGCATCAGTTGCAATGTGGGATGATGTAGCAAAGATGAGAAAACTCATGAAAGACTGTAATGTGAAGAAAGAACCCGGGATTAGTTGGATTGAGGTTAAAGACAAGATATACACTTTCATAGCTGGAGACCGAAGCCACGTTCGGAGCGAAGAAATCTATGCAAAGCTTGATGAGCTAAGTGAGCGCTTGAACAAAGCTGGCTATGTTCCGAAGGTGGAGTTTGATCTTCATGACGTGGATCGCGGTGAAAAGGAAAAGCTTCTATACCACCACAGTGAAAAACTTGCAGTAGCCTTCGGATTGATCGCAACCCCACCAGGAGCTCCTATCAGAGTGAAAAAGAATCTTAGAGTCTGCGTCGATTGCCATACTGCATTCAAATTTATTAGTGAAATTGTCTCCAGGGAAATCATTTTGAGAGACATCAACAGATACCACCATTTTAAAGATGGTTCATGCTCTTGTGGGGATTATTGGTGAGAATTATTGAGGAAGAAACGGAAATCGCCTGAACGGCCATATCGATAGCCGATTCACGGACTCTGTATTGCAGCAGGTGTATTATCGTAGACAAACAACCATTCTTCTTTTTAATAAACAAAATTGTTTGTTTTGATTACATCAAGCAATGCCATCTTAGCCTTGAGATTTATTATTGTTCCATAATGAACCCAGAACTTAGTTTAATTGGTTCATGTAATCTATTTTTAAGATGACATTCAGATTTGAGTCCTAAAATTGGTCCCTTTTCCTAATCTGAGACTACACTTGTCAATCAGGTTTTAACTTTCAATCTTTTCAATTCAGGCCATTCGAGTTCATATTATTTGTGTTTCTGGAACTGCAAACTTCAGAGCATAGAAAACCAGGACGCTGAATTCGAAGATTGCTAGTAGTATTGGATTTGGAAACCAAGCCATGTTCCAACTTCTAAGGCAGTTTCTTAGAACATGTCTTGGGGCTTGGATGGTCGGCTGTCTCGCTTCAACATGTCAAAAAAAGGGGGATAAGCATAAGCGAGAGAGTTCATAAATATAGTTGGGATATAAGCCTATTCGAGTTATTTCATGTTAAGCTCATTATGTTCTCAAATTATTTTTGAGCTAGTTCCATTTAGATTTTGGGTAATTAGAGATTTGGATTAAGTAAGTTTGGATTAGAGTTCATTGGGTAAAACTTTTAGATTTATATTAAAATCGAGGAATAGAAATTATTTACCCTTTTCGGTGCCCCTATATATGCCCTCACACTAAAAAAAATATGTTTAGAGTTTAGGATTAAAGTTTAAGATTAAGGTTTAAGGTTAGAGTTTAGGGAATTAAGTGTAGGGTGTAGGGTGTATGGTCTATGGTTTAAAATTTAAAATTTAGGGTTAAGATTTAGTGTCGGTGATAGAAAGAGACACCAAAAAATGACTATTTTCCCCCAAAACTGAGTTATATAGGAGACTACAAGATTTTATTCAACTATATTTATGATTTAAGAACTCTCTTGCTTGTTGTTTGCAGTAGGAATTATTGAATTACGAATGATAATTTAAATTGTGAATTCAGATATTTGTAGACATTTAATTTGTTTTTTACGGATTCAAATGATGAAATTATTATTTGATGCGAATAAAGATACACACCCTGAATATCTCTAAAAAAACCCTAAATGTACACCATTAGTACACCTTGAATTCATACAACATGTATTGTTTTGGACAAGTGAATGGGTTTGAACAGAAAAGGACGTTGCAACAACCCAAAGGCTTCTAGATTGAAACTCCTTTGTCAAAAATATGGAGCTATTCTTCTGTGGTTGAAAATATTTTCTCCCCGACAAAACAATGTCTGTCTGATTTATTGATTTAGCTTTGAGTCCAAGTAATGATGGTCACCCCATATACATACAAAATTAGTCTTGGACTTTTGTTTTGAGCAATACCCACAATCTCACTCCCCTTTCATTCACACAAAATGAGATGGAGATGTTTTTATTAAGAAAAGAAAAACAATAATAATATAAGAGAAACCCAAGCTCAATTAATCAGCTTAACCCAAGTCTAACATAAAATCACTTGAAAATACCCAAATTAAATATTAAAACCATGAACAAATTCAAAGAGAATTTGTTTCATTTTATGGTGAATTGGTGGAAATTGGAAATTGGAAATTGGAAGTAGACGTAAAGTAAAATGGGCGGCTGCTGTGTTGAGTCAACGTGATTCATGCATGCATAATGCATTTGCCTTTTCGATTTCATTTGTTAATTAATAGATATTCTCTTACATGGACATCCTATTCCTATTTCCCACTTCCTATTCTTATCTTATTCCACCTCCACTCTTTTGACTATCCCACTTGCTCTTTCCCATATAATCAATCAATCCAACGCCTCTTCATTTGTTTTCATTTCCCAATAATTACCCTTCCTCCCAACATTTTTAATATTCTAGTGGGCAAAAAATCTCTTAATTTAGATCTAAATTCTCCATCCAACCATTTTTCAACCAATCCTCATCCAAATTTTAAGATTAAAACTTACCCTCGCCCTAATCCGAAACAAATAATACATTTTTGTATTTTTATTAAAAATAAAGGGGTATAATAGGAAAAAAATATAAAAGATGAGCATTTATAACAATTATCCATATCCTTCTCTTTTTTATTTCATAAAATGAAGGGCGTAATTGAAAAATATATATATATAAAAAGATAACATTATAGTAATTACTTTTAAATATAGGAAATAATCTTATAAATATCTTAGGTCGGATCAAATATTTTTACCTGACCCAAATCTAGATTTTTTAATTAAAAAAATGATTATATAAGGTAAAGTAGGGTTAAACCCGTCGAGTCTAGGTCTCATGCACATCCATTGATATAAAATACTTTTTTGTTGTTGGAAATCAACCGATTGAGCCATAGTTTAACCTGAGTTAATACATAAAAATGAAATATTCATCAATAAGATTGCTGTGGTCCGGTTGGTTAGGGTATTAGTTCAAGTTCAAAATCTCGTTGCAAAAGATAGTTTTAAAATGAAATATCTGCAATTTGATTAAATTTATATATAGAATTGAAACGTCTATTAATAAAAATATTTTAGTGTTAGTAGTTTAAATTAATATATAAAAATGAAGTTTCTACCTGCGCACACAAATTTTAAGCTAAAATGTCAACTGAAAATTCGGAACATATCAAATAGATTTTATGAGTAGAAATTCGAATATAATCTCGGACGATTACTCAATTACAAAGAAAATTCTTTGATTTTTTTATGTAGTTTCGATTCGAGAGTTATCTAAATTTATTGTTGGATATAGATGCAGTCCTCTTCAAGAATTTGGAGAGTTGCTTGTTCGAGATTTGGGTGAAAATTTATTTAAGTGTCGTCGAATTTAAAAAAAAATATTATCTTTTAATACCGTAAGACGCACATGTATATTATCTAAAAAATTAAATAATATTATTCAAAATCAGTATTAAAGGATAATATTTTTTTAAAAATTGAACCCATTTAGATTCCTTATAAATATTAGTCGTAATATTTTTTGCTTTTATAAATCTGAAGATTTTGATGAAATATTTATAATTTCAAAGGTGTGGGCCCAAACGTTTCAGGCCTAACAGCCGGCAGCTGAAAATTGGTGACTGTCTTTTGGAGCGAGAGAAATCTTTTGAAATTTTATGGGCAGCCACCCCCTTGTCTTTGTCCCCCACAGAAACAAAAATATAATAACAAAAAAATACAAAAATTCTAGATAACAAAAAAAAAACTAACATAATTAAGAAACAATCTATTTCCTTATAAGTGTTTAGTATAGGTTAACCATATTGTGTTAGTTTAATTGGTCGATTAATCGTTACAACGATTATTAATTATAATCTAGCAGTTAAAAATAATTAATTATTTTTTAATGATTAACCATTATAGCAGTTAATCGTTCCTTAACGGACTGAGTACATGTTAAAATGTAACCTATTACAAAAAAAAATTGTTCACGACTTTTTTTAGAATATGAAACTATCTCTCTAGTAAATATTATATTAAAATTTTCAGGGGAAAATTTAAATAGGGAGATTTTAAACACAAACTTCATACTTAATTAAAAAATACTTATATATTTACACATAAATTAATCATTAACCATTATTTTTTACGATTTGACTAACCAAAATTGTTTAACTATAGTAATTAGATTAATTAACCGATAAAATGTAATGGTTATACCGATTAACAGTTTATAGTTAATTTTGCACATCCACGGTGTTAAATCACTAATGATATGAAACCATAAGAGAGGAGCCAAATTTTCATGCCAAATGCATATGAATTTAAATTGAAGCAATGAATTATAAAAATAAATACAAGTGATTCCTTTGTTATAATTCAGTAATTACATGGGAACAGGTGGAATAAATGGCGGAAAAGGAGGTGAGCGTGTGAATCACTTAATATCCAAGGAGAGTGAGGAGGAGAGGTGTCGGGTGAAAATGATACTAAACGTCAGAAACTAATCATGTGGGCAGCAGGCGTTGGAGTGAGAAAACCTTTTCTACGAGTGTTAAGTTGCAATCACCACGCGTTAAGGAACAAACGGGACGTGGCGGCACATAATTGGGTCCATCCACCAACACATGTTGGTCCAAACGAGCGGTTCAAAAGGAGCAATGTCCAGCGCCCCCCACTCCACATTTATCGTATCAGTAGCATCAAAATAAACCAATGTCACGCGGCGAGTTAGCAGAATATGCCGGCAGCTTTTTTGAAAACTCCACTTTCCTCGTTTCCCACTTCACATCAGTACCACACGCGCTCCGTCCCCAGTTTTATATATAAAAAAAGGAAAGTGAGGTGGAGAACCCCAAACCCACCGCAATGCAGTGTTCAAAGATAAACCCACGCGCCACGTAATCTCTGGATTACTTAATTTACGAAACTACCACCCGATCAATTCTATTCTACCAGCCGCCCTCGTCAGTCAAATCCCTCGTTGACTGTGTACCCTTTCAATAGACTCTGCTTCTAATTCCTCGCCGATTCCACACCTCCCTTTCTATAAATTCCTCATCGCTTCGCCATCTGTTTTCTCTCAACCCCACACAAAATCTCCGTTATCGAAACCAAAAGTAAACGATAAAAATATCGCCCTACTTTCGTCTTTCCTTTTGAAATGGCACCGAGGGAGAAAACGGCGGCCGACAAGGCAACCGGCAACGGTGGCGGGAATAATAATGAGGTTCATTTTAGAGGAGTAAGGAAGCGTCCATGGGGGCGTTACGCTGCCGAGATCAGAGATCCGGGGAAGAAGAGCCGTGTTTGGTTAGGAACTTTTGATACGGCTGAGGAAGCGGCCAGAGCCTACGATACCGCAGCCCGGGAATTCCGCGGCGCCAAGGCTAAGACTAATTTTCCAGTTCCTTGTGAAAATCTCATCAAAGGGAATGACTGTAAAAGTAACGGTAATAACATCAACAACAACAATATCAGCAACCGTAGCCCTAGCCAGAGTAGCACCGTGGAATCATCCAGCCGTGAGCCGGCTCTCATGATCGATTCTTCACCGTTAGATCTCAACCTCGTACAAGGTGAGCCGATTACCGGCTACGTACCCACGGCTGTTCGGTTTCCTTTCCAGCAAGCTTCGGTGGTGCCGTATATCGCGGGGCGCAAAGTCTTTTACTTTGATCCCTTCGTTCGGCCGGCCGTAGTGAACGGTCAGCAGTTTCAACGGCTGAGATTCGATCATCATCATGATTTCAACGCGTCGACGTTTAACGCTAGTGTACAAAGCGACTCCGATTCATCGTCCATCGTCGATTTGAAGCACCAGGAGGTCAAGTCTCGCCCGCTTCTGAATATCGATCTCAACCAGCCAGCCCTTCCGGAAATCGCCTAAGTTTTTTTCATATTCGCCGATCGCCCAACCGGAATGAAGCTATGAAATTATTATTTTCTGTCCGTTGAATCGAAGCTAGATTAGAGAAAATGAGTTCCAAAAAAGGATAATTTTACGGCATATTTTGATCCGACCTATGGTGATAACCCAGATTATGTGTATAGTTTAGCTGAAGAACTGAACAACCCTTTTTTGCAGCCGAGAAACCTCGGTTTCTCCGTTGTTTCATCACTAGTTACTGTATTTCCGATTAATTAAGCACTGCAGAGTTTCCATTTTTTCACTTAATTATATATGAGCTTTATGATAATAATTACCATTGCCGGAATCGGGGGAAAAAGTTTCCGGCAATTATTATCTATCATTGTCTTGAAAATAAAGTTTACGTGCTTTGCTGATATATTTTAATATAGGTCATTTTTATTATTTTTAACTGTTATTGGCTGAATTGATTTAGTATCAACCTTCTTAATTTGTACAGTATAAATTTTAAAACGAAACTGAAGTTCCATAATCAGAAAAACAAATTACTTGAACCAAATACGGGTACTGGTAATTGCAATTTTAGGACATTTGAAATGCATAGATTAACTAATATTCCCAACACCAGATTTGTCCAAAGTATCCAAAACCAGGGGCAGAAAAATAGAAAGAACGGTTTTTTCCTCTGATTGGCTAAGGCTGAAAGTAGAGTATCATTTCAAAAGATTCGCTATATTTCCTTTCCAGATTTTCTTCTTTGCAATCAGTTTATATTTTATTTTGATAAAAAAAAATCAGTTTATATTTTATAATAGGTTATATTTTGCTTTTGATCCCTCAACTACAACTTAAATTCTAGATTTAGTCCTTGTACAGAGCGATTTTGAGGTTCTTGTATAGTTTATTAAAATGAGGCCTTTTAATTTATAATTTTAATATAATTCTAAAATATATAAAATTATTTTAAAGATACTTTTATATTAGTAAAAAATATATTATGTGACCCTAACTCATTTTGTTTTATTTGTTCTTGTAATTTATTAAACTAAAATTTTTTGTTTTCTTCATATAAAAATTTAATTCAACACATTTAGGGTGTGTTTGGTTTGCGGAAAAGATGATTACCAGGGGTAATAATCTTTTCCAGACTTACATTCCCATGTTTGGTTTAGGAGGATTCCCACTATGAGGTATTATTCTTTTCTCAAGAGTAACTCTTTTCCCCCTAAATGGTGGGAATGCTATTCCCCTCATTTCCTTAGGTATTACACAATTCCTTCCCTTTTGGACAATATTACCCTTGTGATTATGAATTATGTTCATGTTGATCCTTTATTGCATTTTTAATTAGGTAACTAATTATTTATGGTGTAAATTTATTAAATATTTATATTTAATATTAGTTTAATATATAAATGGTGTTGTATATATTTAGATAATGTTGTAATATTTAATAGTACATTTTATTAATGTTGTATTTACGATGTTTTTAGGGTTACAGGATGAGATTGTATGTTGTTTGAGACTGAATGTGTTAAGACTTGATGTTATTAATTTTATTATTTGATTTATAAGATATTTTTTATCTTAAAAAAATCAGTAAGTTAATTTATTTTTATTATTTTTACTACTTTTAGATTTGATTTATTATTTACTTTAATTTGTTTGATAAATGATCGAAAGTAATAAAAAATTAAAAATCTAAGCATATTAAACGTGTAATATTTTGATGTTAAAAAAAATTAAAAAGAAATAAATGTATATAAATATAAAACATTTTTAAACATAATTTAATAATATTATAAATATTATACATATTTATTTTTTTGCAAAATTTAAGTAATGTAACGAAAATAGTTCTATAAATTTTTATGTAAATATTTTTAATTTAAAAATTAAACTTGTTAACAAGAAAATATATTATAAGGACAAATTAGTAAATTTTGCTTCCAATTAATCTTATATTCCTCCAACCAAACACTACAATTCTATATTCCTACCAAATAAACCAAACAAGGTAATGTAACATTCCCAGTAATGTGTCAAGTAATGTTACATTCCAGTAATCTTATTCCCAGAGGTAATCTTATATTCCGTGAACCAAACGTCCCCTTAGGCTATTTTTTTGAAATCTTGTGTGGTCGTTCATCTCGCACATGTTCAAAACTCCATTGTTCTTACACCTCAGTTTGAACTTTGAAGTCACTTTCGCTTTTGGAGGTCTCCTCCAATCCCAGCAATTTTTTGTTGAATAAGTTGAGTTTGAACAAAAAATGAAATAAATAGTGGGACTAAATTCAAAATTATATAATACTGAAAGGAGTGAACCAAGTATTTTCCATCGGGATTGGGACGCGTGGACAGGTGGCGAGAGTTGAAAGAGTATGGGTAGCGGGACCCACGAGTGTATATGAAAACAAGTGGCGCGTGAGATGATTTTAATTTTAGGGAGAGAACGGGTTTTTAGTTAGGAGACCGAAAGGTAAAATTCCGCATGTTGACTGGGGATAGAGAGAGGGGGGTATTTATCGAGATTCGTGTCGGGACTGCACGTGTTACACGACCGTCGATCCTTGCGTGTGTTGATGTATTCCCCTTCTTTTTTGAAATCTAATCATTATCCTAATTGTGCTTTCAAAAAATCATTATCCTAATTGTCTTTTTATTATTATTTTCGAAAATAAAGTTATTTCATTACCGCGAAAAGGAGGAGAGAAAGGAGACAAAAGCGGGTCCCAGTGAAGGCAGGAGTTGGAAGTGGAGGTGAGATGAATGCGCGGCTGCCGCTTTTGGTGGACCCCTCCCCCCTTCCAGCTCCCATATCTATGCTCTCAAATATTTCACTTTCTCACATTTTTTAAATCATTAACCAATAACTTTTTAAATTCATTGTCCTTTATTATTATTATTATTATTACTACTATTTCCCGACCCCCAATATTTTAACATCCATTCTAACTTATTATATCCATCATCTATATAATACAATTGATTATACCAAAGAAAATATCCATCACCGATCGGCTCACTGCTTTGTAATTGTCAGCTAAATAATTATTAATTGCAAATTGATTTAAATCTTTTATAGTTTTCATTAACAAAAATAATTCACGTCTTGCAGGCTGAATCTGAATAAATTTTTAAAAATTAAAACTCTGAGTGTACATATGGTGCCTATGTTTATGTGATGGGAAGTCATGTCATGCATGAAATATTTTTAAATGAAATAGAAATATAAAAATAAATTACTTGGAGTGTACATATTATCACTTACAGTTTAATTTAACTTTTAAAGTATTTTAATTATAATTAAAATAATAATAATAATAAGGTAAAAAAAATTCTATAAATTTTCTCTCTCCACTGACTCGGTTGATCCTGATTTGTAAGTTCGTTTGTAATGTATGAGATTATAAAAAAGAAATTTACTCAAATATTACGGACGATTGCTGTAGTTTATAAAAAATATATATATTAGTAATAATACAGAAGGTGACGTGTCGGATAAGGGACAGACAGTAACGCTGGCGGGTCGGCGTTTTTACGTTAACAGCTGTTTTGTTTTTGGTGGGACCCCATGGCGACTACCGCCATGATTTAAAAAGACAAGGCCGATCCCTCGTGATGCGCCACGTTTCGCGCTCAAGCGGAAAGTGTGTGAAATGTATAATAATATGTTTTTATTTATTTTATATAAATAAATATAAAACTCTTGTTCAAAAAAATAATATATACATATAACTAAAAAAAGATGGTAGAGAAAAGCGGGCACATTTCGCTGAATATTTTTTTAAGATTTTATTGTGAAAAATCTTTTTTTAAACAATATTTAAAAAAAATATATTTTATTCATGTAGGATAAACTCGCGTTTTGTAAAATGCGAGTTTAGAATTCTCTTTTTTACAAAACGCAAGTTTCTTGTTTAGTAGATAAGTAAGAAAAAATAATTTATTAATTTTGAACTCTCATTTTTACAAAACGCGAGTTTAGAATTCTCGTTTTATAAAATACGAGTTTATCTTATGTGGCCTGAATAAATATATTTTTTAAATATTATTTAAAATAAAATGTTTTTCTCAATAAAATCTCAAAAAAAATTCAGTCAAATTACTTAAAAAAGTAACCTAAATAATATAATTGAATTAAATAATATTTCTACAAATATTAAATATAATAACATAGGAATTGGAGAGGGTTACCAAACGTTATTTTAAGAAAAGGAAAGAGTTATTTGGAAGGGGTGTTGGGGCGGCTGTCTATATTTTCCTTTTTCTTTCTTTTTCTTTTCGGCCTTACCTTTTTAAATGGACTTTTGTTGCCTTCTGAGGTGACACCTTATTTATTCATCTAATCTTTTTAAATATGGTTAAATAAAAAATCGGTCCTTAAATTATATTTTTATTTACTTTTAGTCTTTAAACTATGTTTTTTTTATAAAAACAAGTATATATTCTACAATTTTTGATAATTTTAAGTCTTGTTGTTATCTAAGTTATAAATATTTCAGCCAATTAGACATTACTATATCACTAAGATATATGTACTTATTTTTTTTAAAAAAACAGTTTATAGATCAAAAGAAAAAAATTTAAGCACTTAAAGTCGTCATAAATTATAGATTAGATTTTTTTTACCAAAAAAAATAGTTTAGTGACTAAAGACAAAAAAAACATAGTTTAAGGCCTGATTTGTATAAAAAATAATATGATTATACATTTATGTGTATTATTTTTTAAAATACTCTTAAGGTGATTACAAAGTAATATATGTTCATACATATTCTTAACCCTTTGAGTAGGGGTGTTCAAAATCGTGTACCCAGACTTCCGGGTACCGGACACTCCTTGGATAGCACATTTTTCGGCACGTGTCCTAACCCATAATTACTGGGTACCTGCTAACGGGTACCCGCAAAATCAGATATTGGGTACCCAGTTCATATTTTATATTTATTTTTTAAAAGTTATTTTTTTAATCTCGTAGTTTTAAGATAGAAATATTTGGATATATATATATATATATATATATATATATATATATATATATATATATATATATATATATATATAGAGAGAGAGAGAGAGAGAGAGAGAGAGAATCCAAACACAAATGTTAGTAATTTAAAGTTAGTTTTAAGATATATATATATTAGAGTTTATCACACAAAAAACATTAAAATATTAATCTCATTTTTCTCTTTCAAATTTTGTATTTACAAATTAATACATATATTTTTTAAAAAATAAAAATATAAAGTACATAATAGAATTACAAACATAGAAAGAATTTAAAAGATTTAAGTTTAGTTTTAGGGTAAAAATATCAAGAACCTCAAAATAAATATAATTTTAAATTAAAAATAAATATATTAAAAGTACTGAGTACCTGGTTACAAAAAAATCTGTTCAGACTCGATCCAACTACCCGGAAAATTTTTTGGGTCGGTTACAATTTTTTAAAGAATACCCGACTTTTTAAGGTTCGAGTAGGCGGATCGAGTTAGGTAATTTTAAACACCTCTATCCTTGATAATGCACACAACTTATTGTAGACAAAGCGATTTGTACCATAATTTTTTAGAATGAACATCATCCATTTTTTTACTGATATCACTTATTAAGTTTATTTATGTGTATTAGTACTTTTATATAGTTTTAAATAATTAAATTATATAAAAAATGTTTGCTTACAGAGGCATCCTCGGCCGAAAGTCTCGAGGATATAAGAAAAAGGATGTTTTCTTTATTTTTTAAACATTTACATTTAATTTTGTAAAAGCTAATTAATTAGCATGTGAATTTCAAAATGGAACTTTGGTTATTGAAATATTCTCTTTTCGATATTTTCATCAAAGTATGAAACATTAAATAAATTTAAATTCAAGTTGAATAAAAAAGAACGTATACGAATAATATATCCATCAACTTGTTGTCATTCTAGTCCACCTTATTATACTCTAGGTTTTTATCATTTTTAGTATTGTTTTTATCATACCTCTAAAAATAAAATTTTATGTTTTTATTATTATTCATGGACGATGTCCTTTTAACATAATTTATTTATTAATATGATATAGACTTCAAACAGTAATAAGTATTGATTGTATTTGTAAAGTACATTTATTTTTTTAAAAGTATGACATTTTAAGAAGTAATAATCCTAAACAATAACAACAAAATTTTTATAGAGAATAAATATAAATCCATGTGGTGGTTGGATGTTAAATGGTAAGGATTCTTGGCATTATTCAATTCTTTTTGCACATTGCTAAGCTAAGAAAAAGAAATTAGGTCATTCAGTTTCAACATGTTCGTTGAGAGAAAAATTGAATTACCGATAATATGACGAAGCTGACTCGTACTACCGATTTCCAAGTGTTTCACTGGATAGTTCCTCCGTTGGAAGTTATTCGGTTCCTTAATGATGATGATACTATGTAATTTGTAAACAACCATTCTCCCCTCAAAAAAAAAAAAAAAAAAACCAATTCCAGCTTTTTATTTAGAATACGAATTCCAAATTTTAAAATATGAAACTCCATATTTTCAGCCAGGCCCCCACAGAATTAGCCACCGTCCAAAGGCCAAACTTTCCCTGTTGATTTTTTTTAACGAGATGTTGAATTAATTAAAAAAATAAAGAAATGTAATATAAAGGCTTAATGGTCCGTTTTGTCTCAGAAGTATGCATAAAATACCAAATTGTCCTTTAAAGTATTTTTAGGATATTTTGTCCCCTGAGCTAAAAATTGTGACCTCCGTTAGCCCTTTCGTCTAACATCCGTTTAAATTTTTTTGGGCCAACTAGATCGCGTTATATGGCTCTTTTGTCTAAAAAAAATTGAATAGCTTTAATAAAAATGGGTAAATAACATGTTGAATCTCTCAAGTTTTATATTTATTCAATATAGCCTCTAAAATTGTTCATCTTCTTTTTCCTCCAATACAATCTCTTATTAAACGAAAGCCCCACCATCTTCAATAGCCATTGGTTTGACAACGGCAATAATAATTACCTCGAAATTACGGTACAAACTTTTTTTATTTTCGGTGATTCGCTTGTTGGCAGCGGTAACAATAATTACCTAGAAACCATGTCACGAGTTTTTTTTTTTCATTTTCGGTGATTCGCTTGTTGACAGCGATAACAATAATTACCTTAAAACCACTTGGACCAAACTGTTAAACGGATTTCGTTTTTTTTTTTTTACTTCGAGCATAATACTCGGTTCGGATTAACCAAATGAACTAAAACAACAAATGAGATTTAATAACCTCATTAACAAGGTTGTAAATTCCAGCACTAACATGAGAGAGGACAGATTCTGCGGACAGCAATTCATCGCAAGGGAGGATTGAACTCAAAGTATTGTTGTATGGATTTTCTTGGAAATTTTCTAGAGCTGTGCATGTATCACCAGAAAACCTGGAATCCAAGCATTTCTTTTCGAGTTTTTCAATTCAATCAAACCTGGAAATGACAAATAGATTGAACAAACCAGATAAATATAAAGCTTGCACTTACTTTTCCAAGAAGAAATAAATCCCAAAGAACAACCGGCATAGAATTGTCAAGATCCAACACATTCTAATTAGCCTAAAAAGGAAAAAATGAAAAGCATCAGCTAAATTTTCTCACCTCTATTAAGTAATTCAACAATCACAAAAAACCTCAAGTTAAATTCCAGTCGCTGCAGAATAATTTTTTCCCAAGTTTCATAAGTACAATAGCAATGAACTATTATTCAATCTTTTCCACATTGAAAGTTATTCGATCCGATTTACATGATCATGACACATTTAAAGAAAACATACCTGACAAAGCAATAACAGCTACCAAGTTCAAGGAAATAGTCACCGTGGTTACCACAAACCTGTAAGAACAAACAGATACAATGGTCAATAATAAGCATGCACGACGCTTACATTAACATAAACACAAAGATACAGGGGCACTGTCAACAACTGAATCACCGAAAATGAAGAAAGCTCGTGCCGTGATTTCGAGGTAATTATTGTTGCCGCTGTCAAACCAATGGCGATCGAAGATGGTGGGGCCTTAATTTTATCAGAGATTGTATTGGAGGAAGAAGAAGATGAACAATTTTAGGGGCTAGATTGAATAAATATAAAACTTAAGAGACTCAACATTTCATTCATCTATTTTTGTTAAAGCCATTCAATTTTTTGGTCAAAAGAGCCACGTGACGTGATTTAATTGGCCCAAAAAAATTTAAACAGACGTTAGATGAGAGGGACTAGTGGAGGTCACAATTTTTAGTTAAGAGGCAAAACGTCTCGAAAAATACTTTAGGGACAGTTCGGTATTTTGTTTATACTTCAAGAGCCAAATGAGCCATTAAGCCTAAAATAAAACACTATTCAAACATAGATATAAATTTAGAGATTTATGCATTTTTAAAAAATAAAACATAAAAATTCAAATGTTATCGGCATAAAATTTTTATTACCCCTATTCAACTAGATGCTTATTTATTGATGTGTGAACATGAGTATGTTTCGCTAATAGTTAAAATGATTGCATTAATTACATTTATAAGTATGTTTCACTAAATTTTATTTATTGAGGGTTATTTTTTAATTAACTGTTAAAATGAGAATATTTATATAAAAATTGCATAAAATTGATGGCACATAAAAAGCTCGCACACCCATGCATCACCCCCCATTTAATCAGGGCGAGAAAAACCCAACCCCAACTAACGGCACCGTTTAGTAATCAATGCGAAACACGGGGTATTAAACAAAACCATCGGCTACGTGGTGTAACCGCCGTCGTCACGGACAGCATCACGGTGCTCTTCTCTCCGTACAAAAACCAAACACAATCCGTAGCTCACACACTACTTGGTATGGGCGGTGACGTTTAAGAGAGCCGTGAGTGAAACGCGTTGGCTCTTGGCTGCCGACAGATTCGAAACGGGGGATATGGCCACAAACGTCGTGAGATCGACGCGTGGCCGTAGACCAGTGTCAGGGGTCTGACCACAAAGCAAATGTTGGTTAGAGTGGGGACCACGGCGAGGAGTTTTGAAATGACGGCCGACAGGGCCGCGAGCAGTAATTTTTTACCGAGTGGTGAGGGGTTGGAGGAGATTTGTTTGATTAGAGAAGAAAAAGAAAAGAAGTTTGCGTGTTGGACTGTTCCTAACTTTATATACGTTTTACTTACCTCACCCCGCACCACACTCACACCAAGTCCATTTATCCAAAAAAAGATAAATAATATGGTTTATTTCCGACACATCATTTGTGAGACTAATCAATAAAAATCATTTATCTCATTATATTTTATTATATTATTTTTATCAAGTGAATTTTTACTTATATTTATTGTAAATTAAATTTAAAAATAATTTTTTTCAAGTAAAAATTCACTTGGTAAAAAGATGACATGAAAAAGATAATGAGATAAATAATTTTTAGGGTAAACTACATAAATGACCACCATACTATTGGAAAAGTCGCGATTTGATCACCTTACTTTTTTTCGAAGCAATTAAACCATCATACTATAAATTGGGTGCAATTTGACCACTAGACGTTAAAGGTTAACGGTAGGGTGATGTGGCAGTTAAAGAAATAGAGGTGTAATTACACATTTGGTCCTTATTATTTACACATTCTTTCAATTTAATCCTAATTTTAATAGTAAGGACCAAATGTGTAATTATACCTCTATTTTTTTAACTGCCACATCACCCTACCGTTGACCTTTAACGGCTAGCGGTCAAATTGCACCCAATTTAATAGTATGATGGTTTAATTGCTTCGAAAAAAAAGTAAGGTGGTCAAATCGCGACTTTCCCAATAGTATGGTGGTCATTTATGTAGTTTACCCTAATTTTTATTAGTTAGCCTCATAGATGACGTGGTGAGAATGACCTCTCCATAAAAGTATAAATTATATTATAAGATAAAATAGTTACATATTAAAAGAATATTTTTTATTATACGGTAGAAAATGAATAAAATGGCTTTGACGTTATTTTATCATGTTTGGATTAATTTGATAAAATATAAGCTTAAGGACAAAAAATACAAAAAATATTTAAAATAAATAAATTTAATATAGTTGAAAGCCAGAAAGATCATCCTTTATTTATTTTTGAAGTAATTCAATTACATGTTTTACGGTAATATAGAGCTATAAATCAATTGATCAAATACCTATATTTTTTTTATAAATAGTACTTCTACTTTTACCTAAAGAGGAGGGAACGACTCTAGGGAAAGGAATGTTCCTGCTAGGTCTTAAACTCGAGACCTAAGGGAAAAGAGAATGGAGTAGGTGAGTAGCTCTAACCGACCGACCATCAACGCTTGTTTCAAATACCTCGATTCTTAAATATTAAATTCTGAATTTTAACTCAATCTTAAGTTATGAAACCCTAAATTCTAATATCAATGATGTCATCTTTAAAATGTTATTCTCGATGATCATTCTCAAAGTATAAATTTAAATCATATCATTATCACTGTATACAAAAATTAATAGTATTATTGAAGAAAAAAATTATTGTTCTTGTTTCTCCTAATCAATTTTTTCTCTTAAATCTACATTGCGTAAGGCATTAATTAAGAAATGTGGTTGAAATTATTGTTCTTGTTTCTCCTAATCAATTTCAACATCCTATTGTTCTACATTTGATTAATCAATAAAGATAGGGTAAGGAGAGAGAGCATTTTCATGAGATTGTGTAATCTTTTATCTTTTGACTTTGACTTTGACTTTATAGCCCACCTCCTAAACTATAAGCCTATGGGCTTGGGTGTTGCTCTGTCATTATAACTGAGCTCTGGACTAATCATGATATGCTTGGAGAGTTGAATTACGTCAAGTAGAATTGAAATAAAGTATAATTAAAATTTTATGTATTGAATAAAACTTTGATTTACTTTATTATTGAAACTTTAATGTATATTAGAATTATAGTTATATATGATATCTACTCTCTATATTTATGAATACATAATTGAAGAAATATTGTACATACTTCAAATTGAAAATACAATATACAGTTCTCTTTTTATCTCTTATAAACTCGTACATTTTGCTCTAATTCTTTTTTTACTTGATTCATAATATAAAATTATTATTGTGAAAATATTCAAATTTAAACGGTATTTCTCTTTTTGTGTTGATAATATATTTTATCTTTTATAACATCTCAGAGTTAATATTTATAATATCATTATCTAAAAACACATAATTTTATTGTATAAACCTTTTTTATATAAGTAACCATACACTGAATTATGTACAAATGCATATATATATATATATAATTGTTAATAAAATCATATCAACTATGCTTTCAAATTTAATTCTTTTATTTTGAAATGAAATACGATGTATTTAAATTTATGTTTCTTTTTGACAAAAACTACTCCACTTCTACCTAAAAGGGAGAGGAGGAGACTCTAGGGGAAGGAATGTTCCTATTGAGTCTTGAACCTGAGACATAAAGGGAAGGAGAATGGAGCAAGTGAGCAGCTCTAACCAACCGACCATCAACGCTTGCTCAAATTTACATTTCTTTTATATTGTATATGATTATATATATACACATATAAATTTTATGTATAATAATCATATATAAATTGATAAGCCTTACATAACAGTCTAAAATCCACAAAATGAGTTACGCATAATTTTCAGCACGACTTTATTTAAATTGTAAATATACAATTTTACATGCAAAAATAAGAATACATAATAATAAAAATGCATATAATTTTAAAAAGTGAATTATAGATTATGAACTAAGCTTCTGTTGCCTAAAGTTTTAAAATAGTGTCGCAAAATGTAAACTATAATTTTGCAATAACCATAGAAGTGTTTTGATTTTGTTTTAAATAAAGGTTGCATTCATGATTCAACTATAAAAACTTGTTGTCTAAAATACTAAAGGCAACACTTTACTCTTAAACAACAGTTTAATACAACATAATTTGTTGTCTAAAAACAGTTCTTTTTATCTTTCCTTTTCAATTTCATTGTTCTTAAACCAAGAGTTTATAGTTCGAATGTACTCAAAGTCAGACTTAAAAGTCAGGATATTTTTTATCCGCCATTTTTTATATAGGTGTAAATGAACTGAACATTCAAACAGTACTTTCACTATGTATCCCACCTCTTATATTTTTAGACAACATTAATTATCAAGAATCTTATACTACTAAAAACAATCTTACATTATCCGAACTAAGCACACTCTTAATATCAATGACAATTTTTCTACAATTAGAAAAAAGCAACCTTTGAAAAATCACAATCTGAAATCTAGAATTCATATCCATTGCCATAAGTACATGAATCTCTATGTATAACATTCCAAATCTTTAGAAAAAGTGAAGTTGAATATGGGAATTAAACAATGAAGAAAATTTGTTTGGTTTGATTACAATTCAATACACATGCATGAGTAAAATGATTGTTTGCATCATATTTTGGTAAGTTGTCAAAAGTATTGGTTTGAAAAATGGCATTAGGACAAAATAATGACACGATTATATGCAATGAACCTTAGTTGATACACTGTCGGGGTTTTGGATAGATGCGAGAAGAGCGACCGCACAGGGCCCCTAAAAAAGAGGGGCCTCAAATGAGTTGAATTAAATGTTTATAGGAAAAACAAAAAAAATAGTTTAATAAATTGTAAGAAAATTTTAAAAATTCGACCTTAAAAAGGGCCACAATATATTTATTACTATGATAAAAATATTTTTTAAAAAGACTATATTTTTAAAATTATAAATTAAAAAAATTCGTTTTAATAAATTACACAAAACCTTCGTAAATTTTTAAACTGACCCTGTTGATACAACGAGTTGCTAATGATGGAAAATAATACTAGTCAAAATGTCGCACACTACAAACTCCAAGCTTCGTTTGGGTTTTTCTTTCTTTCCTATTAGTATTAAATGAAATAAATTGGGTCAATTTTTGAGAGAGGGATAGGGCTGTTGTAGGCCGCCATTCATTGCTACTTTCTTCCTTTCTTTCTTTCTTTCACCTTATATTTTAGAGTTTTCTAGCATGCAGCCGCCTAATATACGACTAATATACGGCGTTACTAGAAACATGATAAGGCGTTATCGGAAACATGATAAGGCGTTACCGGAAACATGATAAGGTATGGATACTTTCGAAAAAGTATGGATACTTTCGAAATCAACATATTCGGTACCGCTTTACCGAATACATTATCCATACTTTTTCGAAAGTATCCATACCTTATCATGTTTCCGGTAATGCCTTATCATGTTTCCAGTAACGCCGTATATTAACCGTATATTAGGCGGCCGCATGCTAAAACAACCCTTATATTTTGGTTACATTTGATGAACCGAAGCCTATGGCCACATGACTCAAAAGGGTGTCCCATTAATGCTTTTCCTAGGCAGCCTCAACCACATCATTTTGGGCCCTTTTTTATCTACCACCAACTATTCATAAGTCTAGTGAGAGGAGACATAAATCTTTTAAGCTACATTAGTGATTTGAGTCATATTATTGTGAATGTAGTAAATTAGGTTAGAAATGTTATCTCATAATAAATATATGTATATTCAATCTGAATTAGTCAATTAATAAATTAGATATTAGTAGTTATAAAAAAATATATACAAATAAACGAGGAGTGTAATCACAGAATATTAAGGTTTAAATTACAAAGTAAACAAAAAACAAAAAGATAAACGAGCAAGATAATTAAATAGCTCAAATAACTTATTTACCGTAAATATCAATTTGCACACAAAATCAAGTTAATGTCTCAATTTGATAGTAAAAAATCAAATTCATGTAATTGAGTGGACAAAAAAATCAAATACAAAATTGAATCTTAAAATAAAATTTTGGCATTAATTAGATCAAGAAAATAACTCGAGTTTTTTTATTAAATAAATATGTTTTACATTTCACCAAAATGAGACAACTTGATGATTGGCGGGTGTTATTTGGTTGTTGTTCATTTCGCGTGCTTTGTTTCTTCGGTTTTATATTGTTTTTAGTTTCGCATAATTATTTGTGTTGTACTCTTTTTCTCCACCTTAAATTAGAGAGACTTTTAATGAGACATACGATGATTTTCTTTGTATGATTTTCGTTTCTTAATGGAATTATATGATATTGATAAAAAAAAATTGAAAACTTTAAAAGTATATCCAAACACAATTCAAGCTAGCTTGAAAGTCCGTTATACAAAAACATTATATTTGATATTTACACATTTTATATTAATTTAAATAAAATATTACTTTAAAACCTCTTAACATAAAAATTAAAAGGTACAGTCCTGAATGAAGATTGGTTTTGAATTTGATATTTATTTAATATTCCATACATAGTACTATTAAATAAAGCTGTCGTCACGAATGAAGATTGGTTTTATCCACATTTCCCCAGAGAACGGAGTTTAAATATGGAAATAAAATAGTGACCCCAAAAAGCCTTCAAACTAATTTAAATTTGGGTTAACTATAACACATACCATTTAATTATGACTATATGTTAAAAAATATTAGCGGACTTTAAAAAAATATAAATTTAACACTAAATTTTAATTTTTGACACAAAAATATTATTTCGTCGTTTAACGTTTATGTTAAGTTAAAAAAATGTCACTTTGGTGCAATTGTTTTGAAGCCTAATTTATCACGCTCATGATATGAGTGAAAGAAAAATATTTTATGCTAAAAATGTGTTTTGTTACGTTCAATCAGCAATGTTTAATTTGTAGTTTTATTAGATTTGAGTTAATCTAATTGTACGAATAGTTATTTTCTTAAAAGTTACAGATAATTTTATTAAATATAAACTCTGACATGAGTCTTATTTAAAAAAATGAGAAGATAGAACATCGCAACATCGTATTAATTCTAGATAATTTTATGCGAATAGTTATTTTATTTAAATATTATAAAAAATGTGAGAAGACAAAACACCGCAACATCGTGTTAATTACTTATTGTTTATAAGAATAACCATTTTGATAATTTTTAACTTAGTTAACATATGATTAATCAATGATTAATTTTTTCTTTATTTATTTTTAGAGTAAACTAAATTGGTTGTTTCTGAAGACTTAAACCAAATATAGGTGCCCAAAGATTATTTTTTTTCAAATTTTAAGTGCCTAAACTATTATTTTGTAAAAATAGGTGTTCGAAGTTTAAAAAGTTACAATTTTAGGTGCTTGGCCGTTAATGAGTGTTAAAAAATTTGTTAACCAACTAATGCTTGACACATGTCATGTTATTTTATTTTTTTAAAATTAAAACATTTTTTTTCAATTTTCATAAATTATCGAAAGTTTGCAATTTTTACAAAACATTCCTTATATCCCCTAAAATCTCCCAAACCAAACCCCAAATCACCGCTACTTTCACCGTCGATCGCCGCTTTAAGCCTACCACTTTAGTCGCCGGACCTAATCGGTCGTTTCTCCCATAATGTTGTCACCGAAAACGATGAACGACGTGGCAGTCGAACATCGAACACAAAATCGACGTTCCGTTACCACGTCGTTCGTCGTTTCCAGTGACGACGTTATGGGGCAAACGATCGGATAGGCCCGACGACCAAAGTGGTAGGCTTAGGGGCGACAATTGGCAGTGGTAGCGACAACAATTGGGGGTTTGGGGTTTTAAGGATTTAGGGACTGTTTTGTAAAAATTATAAACTTTCAGAAATTTATAATAAAAAAAAAACCTGAAAATTTTCAGGTATTTTTCTTTAAAAAATTAAAATAAATTAAATTAGTGTCACGTGTCAAGCATTGATTGTTTAAGATTTTTTTAACACCCATTAACGACCATACACCTAAAATTGTAACTTTTGAAACTTCGAATACCTATTTTTACAAAATAATACTGTAAGTACCTAAAGTTCGAAAAGAGTATACTTTATGCATCTACTTTTAGTTTAAGCCATTTCTCAACTTTTATAGGACATTTAAATTTTGGATATTAAACTTTTAAAAGTTATAATATTTCATGAAAGTTTTAATTTGTTTTTATTATGTAATTATCGTCAACCATCCACCACCTCATCGTCCCTCGTGACTTAACCCACAATGAGTTGTGTGAGTAAATCCCCATCATAACTTGCTTGAGCTCCAAAAATGCATATTTTGGGTATCTGCTATCGCCTATGAAATCTCGGTATGATGTTTCGTTAGGTGCTAAATCTGATGCTTTTCAATACAATTCAACCTTTCAAGATTTTGAAGCTGCTTACGACTTCTTTTCGTGCATGCCCTAGATAAATAAATTTGAGATTCACATCAATGGGGGATGCAAATGGCCATGGAGGGGAGTATTTGCATCTCATTTTAAGGGAAAATTATTTTAAACTCTTACATCTTGAGTTTTTTAATCCGCCACTTATTTTATATTCATGAATTTATTGATAGAAATAGATTTAGTGTTCAATTATATAAAAAAAAGAAAAGAAAAAAATTTAACAAATAACAGTCAGTTTTTAGCAAATTCTTTCAGATATTCCCTTTGAGGGAATTATCTGGAAAAATACCCTCTATGGGGAACATTTGCAAAAATAACCTCATTTGGCACACGTCAAGCAAAATCGCGTTGTACACGGAGCGACTTCAGTTCGATGTGGATTATATTATTCGACATTTATTTTTTTAAAAAATAAATTGAAGTCGTGTTCGGTAGGACGCGACTTCCACGAGAATTTCAAACGACTCGTCGCGAATTTATCGAGTAATATGCAGAAGTCGCGTTATGCAGAATGCGACTTTGGCGTAAATCTGCTATTTATACAATTCTCGATAGGGTTGTTTAAGGTTAATTTGCATGGTCTTGTGGGGTAATTTTTCATGATTTTAATGTTTTACCTCATAGTAGTAATGTTTCTCTTTGAAATGGTGTAACACCCGTGTCTTAGGCCTAGGAGTTAACCGGGTTTTAGTTCGAGTTAAGTAAAAATTTAATTAAGACAATTCAACTATAAATAATGACCTTTTTGAACCATATTAATGAGGGAGAGACTTATATCGTGATTTTACCCAAAACTTTTAAAAGTAAGATCACTTTATTGTAAAGTGTCTTCTCTTTCCCCATTTCTTCCACAATTAACGTGAAAACCCCCCCCTTCCCATGCTCAAACTCTCCCAACTACACTAGTTACTATTCCATTCATCCCCTTCTTCAATCCGAGGTCTTTTTCAAAGGTAATTACGTTTTCCTAACCTCTTCTTCATCCTTTATCCAACCATTGTTTTAAATTTCAAAAATAGTGAGTTTTGGGAATTAGGGTTTATGTGGAAAATTGGGGTTTTGATGGGGTTTTTCAATTTGTTTTGAGAAATTGTTTTGGGGTTATGTTTAATCATAATGAAATATGCAACATATCTTAATTTGGTTGATTTTGGGTGAATTTTCGTAGTGGGTCTTTAGGGCAAATTTTAAGGTATGAAAAATTGGGTTTTTGAGAGGTTTAGTGTTGGAATTGAAGGGCTGATGGTCTACCTATGTTAGGAGGGTGATTTGGGATGTTTTGGAAGCCATTTGGGTGCTTGGAATTGGGTATTTCAGTCCTTGATTGTGGGAGTCCGAAAATTGGGGTTTTGGAAATGTTATGTGGTTTGGAAAATTGTGGAAATGGGCTGTGATTTGCAAAGTAGATTGATGATTGAATTAGCATTGAATTGAGAAGTAATGTATGGGTTTTGTTTGACTAGAAACAAGAGGAAACGTGGAAGAGGCTTTGAGACCAAATCCGGGGAGTTGAAGGGTGTCGCTTGCTTGATCTTGGAGCTTGGAAGCTTAGGTGAGTGGTTGTTTGCTTTTAAAGGTTTTAAAATAGTTGGTTCGAGTATGGACTAGGTTGGGCTTGGTAGACCCACCTAGAGTTAGGATTAGGGTGGTAGCCTAATCCTAAACTTAATCTAGAGCCCTTGGTTGAACTCACTATATGGTCGTGTATGTCTCGTATATATTGTGGTATGAATGTCTATGTTCATTGCTTTATACATGTGAAATGAGATTGGACTTATGATGCTTGAGACATGCATGATGATGGTTGTTGGTGAATATGTGCTAAGCACAAGGTTGATGAAATGAGTAATGTGATGTGAGTAAATATTGGCACTAGTAAACTTGGATACAAATGATTAATCATTAGGATGTTAGTGTGTACACATGAGTCTAAAGTCGCGCGTGGCCTTGGTGGCGTTGAGTCACCAAGGAGGAGTACGGGTTCGCCCGGAATTGTATTTAAATATAGTCGGTGATGAGTAGAATCCCATCGACGGGGCGTGAGGATGAGTGGAATCCCCTCCGCGAGGCCGGTGATGAGTGAAATCCCACCGAGGTAATGTGGTTGTTGGATATGAGTTTCCAACGTGTCTATCCGCGTATTCGGGTATTAACTAGGTGCCAATGTTGTTTGATGTATATATATCAATGTGTTGAGGTTCATGGTTCTTATTGAGATATTTATATGTGATTACATGTATAGTAGCGTTGGGCTCACGATTATGGCTTATATGTGATATATATTGCTCATGCATCTATATCTTGTGGACTCTTGGTAAATGTGAATTGCCTTGGCTAGATCGTGCTCGGACCCTGCGATGTTGAGGTTTGTTTTTAGAGCTCACCCTCACTAAGCATTATTGCTTACGCTCTCTTTGTTCAACATTGCAGATCCTTAGTTCGTGGGTTGCTCGGGCAAGTGGAGGGCCTCCAAGTGTGGTTTTGGTCTTGAGATCATCAAGTATGGTTTAATGTTAAGACATGTAATAGTTTAAGCAATGGGATGTGTAAGGTTTTGTTGTTTGTTGTTGGTTGCTAGGAGCATGTTTAGACTCCATGTTATGTCGCTTTTGTGTGGCTTGTGATGCCATGTCTAAGTTGTAATCCATGCCTAATTGCTTACTTTGAATATTAGCCTATGCCTTAAGAGTTTTACATGTGCTTGAATGTTGTTTGAATGAATGCATGTTGTGGATTGTTGCTTTAGTATTTGACATGCCAAATTAATGTGGAAGCATGCTAGTGTTGTTGTTATACCTTAAATTACCTTGTCTTGAAGTTGCTGGGTGTTTTGGGGATGTTTTGGGGCATCCTTGTGCCTCAAAACAACCCAGAAAAGTCTGCAGACAGGGGGTGTTTCGGAACGGGTCCCCGTGTTCCGAAACGGCCCCTGTGTAAATGGCCTGCCGTTTCGAAACGGATGAGGGTCGTTTCGGAACATTTTGGCTACTGGAATTCTGAGAAATTGGCGAGATGAAGCCGTTCCGAAACGGGCCTCTGAAGTTCCGAAACGGTCAAATCTCGTTGACCACGAGATATTGACCGTCAAGGTCGTTCCGATACGAGTCTCCCCTGTTTCGGAACGGTCACCTTATGGTTGACCCTGGCCCGTTGACTAAGTCAAGGCGTTTCGGAACACCCTATGGGCGTTTCGAAACGGCCTGCTGTAATGGTATAAAATGGACTGTTTATGTCTTGTTTGGTCGGAGAATGTTTCTTTGTTTGTAATCTTCCGCTGTTGTGCTTCACATAGGGATTAAATATGCATCTAGATAAGATTAAAGTTAAAAGAAATTTTTGGGTCGTTAATCGAGGGGAAGCCTTAACGGGTTTCGCTTTGGTTTTCCCCGTGTGGCCCACTCGGACCGGTCATCCGACCAGACCGGGACGAGGGGGTTACACTTGTTGGTATCAGAGCCTAAGGTTACCAAGACCTTGGGCAGGTAAGTGAGGTAAGTTCAAGTTTTTAAATTGAGTTGCACGGTGTTTGCTTGTTTTGCTAGAATGGTTGCTTGTGTGACAAGTATGCTGATTGTTTTACTTTAAAGCATGTGTGTGTGGGTCCCATTGCTACTATTACATTGGAAAAATGATTTTTAAGTGAGGAAACATACTTGGACACTTGGAAGCCTTGCCTTGCTAACCCAACTTGTATGTTTGTTTGTTGTGGTTGTAGTTAATATCTGAGAGAGCAATGTCTAGACCGAGAGGTAGGCCGAGGTTGGTTCGTCAGGAACCACGAGTTGTGGCTCCTGTTGAGCCGGTAGCTGGTGCGGGGGCTCACATAGAGGGACCGGGGGCCGCGGGAGTTGGCGCTCCTCCACCACCTCCACCACCACCACCTCCTCCACCGGGAGTTGGGGGCGAGGATGGAGTCGGAGGAAATGGACCTCAGGGTGGCCAAGGTGGCCAAGGTCCAGCTGGAATTGATATGACTCCGCTAGTGCAAGCGATAGCGGGAGCGTTCCAGGCCGCAGTTGCGGGAGCTCAGGCTGCAGCTCAGCCTAGGTGTGATGATGCTAGTTTACCTTTGGAGAGGCTCCGTAGCTTAGGGGCCGAGGAGTTTAGAGGATCTACTCCGGAGAGGTCGGAGTTATGGTTAGAGAAGACGGATCGTATCTTAGCTCAGATGGGTTGTGCGGGCGCACGTAGATTGGGTTGTGTGATCTCACTGCTTCAGGGTGATGCCTACACCTGGTGGGTCACCATCACTACCGGGGTTCCAGAGGCAGAGATCGATTGGGAGTTCTTTGAGTCTGCTTTCCGGAAGAGGTACTTAGGACCGAGGTACCTAGATGAGAAGAAGAGAGAGTTCATGGCTCTCACTCAGGGAGATGCTTCTGTGACTGACTATGAGATCCGCTTTGTTCGCTTGAGTCAGTATGCTCCAGAGTTGGTTCCTACTGAAGTGGAACGCTGCAACCGTTTCCGATACGGATTGAATGAAGAGGTTAAGAGGTACACGTTGGCTTCTGACTACTCAGACTTTGATGTGTTGGTCGCGAGGGCCAAGGATTTGGAGCACAATTTGGGTTCAGCCAAACGAGCTGGTGGTTCTGGTTCTGGGAAGAGGCATAACCACTTTGATGGTAGGGATGCTAAGAGGCACAGGGGTG
Organism: Hibiscus tridactylites; assembly: GCA_958450335.1. NCBI lineage: Eukaryota > Viridiplantae > Streptophyta > Magnoliopsida > Malvales > Malvaceae > Hibiscus > Hibiscus tridactylites. The sequence continues at coordinate 92,483,352 of OY288270.1, read as the reverse complement.
GCGGACACCAGTTTGATCAGAGACGTGGCGGTGGCCACCATGGTAGGGGCCATCAGGGCCATAGAGGAGGAGGGCGCTTGCCCGAGTGTGCACAGTGTGGGAGACAGCACACTAGAGAGTGCTGGGGTAACTTCCATGCTTGTTGGAACTGTGGTTCGAGGGACCACTTTAGGAGGGACTGTCCACGTCAGGCAGCTCAGGCACCGAACTTTGCTCAGGCTCCTGCGAGGGGTAATGATTTTCAGAGAGGCCGTGGGCGCGGTCGTGGCTACTTCCAGCCGAGGGCTGATGCACCTAGGGTAGATGCTCAGAGGAACCTTGCACATGTTGTGGCTGTGCAGCCAGAGGCGGGAGGACCAGCGAGGGTCTATGCTCAGAGAGAGGCCGGGAACGACACCGATGTGATAGCAGGTAATTTCGAGTTACAGTCTATGTCCTTGCTTTCTTTGGTTGATTCGGGTTCTACGCATTCCTACATTTTGAGTAAGCATGCACAGAAGTTAGATATTCCTGTTGAGATCTTAGATGTAGGTATGCATGTTACTAGTTCTTTTGGTGAGACAGTTGTGGTTAGACGTATGTATAAGAGGTGTCCACTGAAGATTCAGGGTCATGTGTTCTCAGTTGATATGATGGAACTTCCCTTCTATGGTTTTGATATTATTTTGGGTATGGATTGGTTGGTTGAGCATCGGGCTAGTGTGAATTTTGAGACGAAGAGGATTTCTCTGAAACTTTCTGATGACTACGAGGTAGTGGTAGTGGGCGAGAACGTTAAGTTCTTGTCTAATATGGTGTCAGCTTTAGAGGCTCATAGATTGATGGACTCTGGATGTGGGGCCTATTTAGCTTATGTTATGAATCCGGACATGAGTGAAGCTAGACCGAAAGACATAAGAACAGTGTGTGACATTCCAGATGTGTTTCCTGAAGAGTTACCGAGTTTGCCTCCTGACAGAGATGTTGAGTTTGTGATTGAGACAGTTTCAGGGTCTAGTCCAGTTTCGATAGCTCCGTATCGTATGGCTCCGAAAGAATTGAAAGAAGCTTTGACAAATGCTCCAGTGTTAGTACAACCTGTTTCAGGTAAGGAGTTCGTGATTTACAGTGATGCTTCCTACGTAGGCTTGAGATGTGTTTTGATGCAAGATAGGAGAGTTGTTGCTTATGCTTCTAGACAGTTGAAGATTCATGAGAAGAACTATCCTACCCATGACATAGAGCTAGCCACGGTTGTATTTGCATTGAAGATTTGGCGTCACTACTTGTATGGTGAGAAGTGTATAGTTTACACCGATCACAAGAGCTTGAAATACTTGATGACACAGAAAGAGTTGAACTTGAGACAGAGAAGATGATTAGAGTTGTTAAAAGATTACCATTTGACCATTGAGTACCATTCGGGTAAAGCAAATGTAGTAGCCGATGCTTTGAGTAGAAAAGTGGCTGTTGAGTTGAGAGCTATGTTTGCTAGATTGAGTGTGTCCGATGATGGTGGTCTGATCACCGAGTTGCAAGTGAATCCTTCCTTGATACAGTTGATTAGAGAGAAGCAGTTGCAAGATGCGAGCCTAGTTCCTCATGTTCAGGACATAGCCGAAGGAAGACCGACCGAGTATAGTTTCAGTGGTGAGAGTTTGTTGTGCTTTAGAGATAGAATTGTTGTACCGGAAGATGTTGAGTTGAGACGACAGATTTTGAGTGAAGCACATTCGAGTCCCTTTTCTATGCATCCGGGTAGTACCAAGATGTACCGAGATTTGAAGAATGATTACTATTGGATTGGTTTGAAGAGAGATGTAGCCGAGTATGTGAGCCGTTGCATGGTTTGTCAGAGAGTGAAGGCAGAACATCAGGTTCCTTCAGGTTTGCTACAGCCTTTGAAGATTCCGGAATGGAAATGGGAGAGAATCACCATGGATTTTGTATCGGGGTTGCCTTTGTCTCCTTCGAAGAAGAATTCAGTCTGGGTGATTGTTGATAGGTTCACTAAGTGTGCTCACTTCTTAGCAGTGAACACTACGGATTCCTTAGACAAGTTGGCAAACTTGTACATTCGTGAGATTGTGAGACTTCATGGAGTTCCAAAGTCTATAGTTTCAGATAGGGATCCTAGATTTACTTCGAGGTTCTGGAGTTGTTTGCATAGTGCTTTGGGTAGTCGTCTGCATTTCAGCACATCTTATCATCCGCAGTCCGATGGGCAGTCAGAACGAGTGATACAGATTCTAGAGGATATGCTTCGTTGTTGTGTGATTGATTTTCAGGGTTCTTGGGAGAAGCACTTACCGTTGGTTGAGTTTGCTTACAACAACAGTTATCAGTCTAGTATTCAGATGGCACCTTATGAGGCTTTGTATGGTAGGCGGTGTAGGACTCCGATTTGTTGGGCTGAGACAGGTCAGAGGTTGTTACCGATGCCAGACTTGCTCAAGGGAACCACAGAAAAAGTGAAGTTGATTTGTGACCGTTTGAAAGCAGCTTCCGATCGTCAGAAGTCCTATGCAGATTTGAAGAGGAAAGAAGTTGAGTACACAATGGGTGAGAAAGTGTTTCTGAAGGTATCTCCGTGGAAGAAGGTTATGAGATTTGGCCGAAAGGGCAAGTTGAGTCCGAGGTTCATTGGTCCGTATGAGATAGTTGAGCGGATTGGGCCCGTAGCTTATCGTTTGAGGCTACCTTCTGAGTTAGAAAAGATCCATGATGTCTTTCATGTATCTATGCTTAGGAGATATAGATCGGACCCGTCTCATGTGATGCCCGTTGAAGAAATAGAGTTGAATCCGGATTTGTCTTATAATGAAGAGCCCGTTGAGATACTTGCTTCGGATAGCAAGGTGTTGCGTGGCAAGACCATAGAGTTGGTCAAGGTGTTGTGGAGACATAGAGGTGTGGAAGAGGCCACGTGGGAGAGGAGAGCGGATATGGTTGAGCAGTTTCCATATTTGTTTCCACCAGGTAATTTCGGGGACGAAATTCCTTAAGTGGGGGAGAGTTGTAACACCTGTGTCTTAGGCCTAAGAGTTAACCGGGTTTTAGTTCGAGTTAAATAAAAATTTAATTAAGACAATTCAACTATAAATAATGACCTTTTTGAACCATATTAATGAGGGAGGGACTTATATCGTGATTTTACCCAAAACTTTTAAAAGTAAGACCACTTTATTGTAAAGTATCTTCTCTTTCCCCATTTCTTCCACAATTAACATGAAAACCCCCCCTCCCATGCTCAAACTCTCCCAACTACACTAGTTACTATTCCATTCATCCCCTTCTTCAATCCGAGGTCTTTTTCAAAGGTAATTACGTTTTCCTAACCTCTTCTTCATCCTCTATCCAACCATTGTTTTAAATTTCAAAAATAGTGAGTTTTGGGAATTAGGGTTTATGTGGAAAATTGGGGTTTTGATGGGGTTTTTCAATTTGTTTTGAGAAATTGTTTTGGGGTTATGTTTAATCATAATGAAATATGCAACATATCTTAATTTGGTTGATTTTGGGTGAATTTTCGTAGTGGGTCTTTAGGGCAAATTTTAAGGTATGAAAAATTGGGTTTTTGAGAGGTTTAGTGTTGGAATTGAAGGGCTGATGGTCTACCTATGTTAGGAGGGTGATTTGGGATGTTTTGGAAGCCATTTGGGTGCTTGGAATTGGGTATTTCAGTCCTTGATTGTGGGAGTCCGAAAATTGGGGTTTTGGAAATGTTATGTGGTTTGGAAAATTGTGGAAATGGGCTGTGATTTGCAAAGTAGATTGATGATTGAATTAGCATTGAATTGAGAAGTAATGTATGGGTTTTGTTTGACTAGAAACAAGAGGAAACGTGGAAGAGGCTTTGGGACCAAATCCGGGGAGTTGAAGGGTGTCGCTTGCTTGATCTTGGAGCTTGGAAGCTTAGGTGAGTGGTTGTTTGCTTTTAAAGGTTTTAAAATAGTTGGTTCGAGTATGGACTAGGTTGGGCTTGGTAGACCCACCTAGAGTTAGGATTAGGGTGGTAGCCTAATCCTAAACTTAATCTAGAGCCCTTGGTTGAACTCACTATATGGTCGTGTATGTCTCGTATATATTGTGGTATGAATGTCTATGTTCATTGCTTTATACATGTGAAATGAGATTGGACTGATGATGCTTGAGACATGCATGATGATGGTTGTTGGTGAATATGTGCTAAGCACAAGGTTGATGAAATGAGTAATGTGATGTGAGTAAATATTGGCACTAGTAAACTTGGATACAAATGATCGATCATTAGGATGTTAGTGTGTACACATGAGTCTAAAGTCGCGCGTGGCCGTGGTGGCGTTGAGTCACCAATGAGGAGTACGGGTTTGCCCGGAATTGTATTTAAATATAGTCGGTGATGAGTGGAATCCCATCGACGGGGCGTGAGGATGAGTGGAATCCCCTCCGCGAGGCCGGTGATGAGTGAAATCCCACCGAGGTAATGTGGTTGTTGGATATGAGTTTCCAACGTGTCTATCCGCGTATTCGGGTATTAACTAGGTGCCAATGTTGTTTGATGTATATATATCAATGTGTTGAGGTTCATGGTTCTTATTGAGATATTTATATGTGATTACATGTATAGTAGCGTTGGGCTCACGATTATGGCTTATATGTGATATATATTGCTCATGCATCTATATCTTGTGGACTCTTGGTAAATGTGAATTGCCTTGGCTAGATCGTGCTCGGACCCTGCGATGTTGAGGTTTGTTTTTGGAGCTCACCCTCACTAAGCATTATTGCTTACGCTCTATTTGTTCAACATTGCAGATCCTTAGTTCGTGGGTTGCTCGGGCAAGTGGAGGGCCTCCAAGTGTGGTTTTGGTCTTGAGATCATCAAGTATGGTTTAATGTTAAGACATGTAATAGTTTAAGCAATGGGATGTGTAAGGTTTTGTTGTTTGTTGTTGGTTGCTAGGAGCATGTTTAGACTCCATGTTATGTCGCTTTTGTGTGGCTTGTGATGCCATGTCTAAGTTGTAATCCATGCCTAATTGCTTACTTTGAATATTAGCCTATGCCTTAAGAGTTTTACATGTGCTTGAATGTTGTTTGAATGAATGCATGTTGTGGATTGTTGCTTTAGTATTTGACATGCCAAATTAATGTGGAAGCATGATAGTGTTGTTGTTATACCTTAAATTACCTTGTCTTGAAGTTGCTGGGTGTTTTGGGGATGTTTTGGGGCATCCTTGTGCCTCAAAACAGCCCAGAAAAGTCTGCAGACAGGGGGTGTTTCGGAACGGGTCCCCGTGTTCCGAAACGACCCCTGTGTAAATGGCCTGCCGTTTCGAAACAGATGAGGGTCGTTTCGGAACATTTTGGCTACTGAAATTCTGAGAAATTGGCGAGATGAAGCCGTTCCGAAACGGGCCTCTGAAGTTCCGAAACGGTCAAATCTCGTTGACCACGAGATATTGACCGTCAAGGTCGTTCCGATACGGGTCTCCCCTGTTTCGGAACGGTCACCTTATGGTTGACCCTGGCCCGTTGACTAAGTCAAGGCGTTTCGGAACACCCTATGGGCGTTTCGAAACAGCCTGCTGTAATGGTATAAAATGGACTGTTTATGTCTTGTTTGGTCGGAGAATGTTTCTTTGTTTGTAATCTTCCGCTGTTGTGCTTCACATAGGGATTAAATATGCATCTAGATAAGATTAAAGTTAAAAGAAATTTTTGGGTCGTTAACCGAGGGGAAGCCTTAACGGGTTTCGCTTCGGTTTTCCCCGTGTGGCCCACTCGGACCGGTCATCCGACCAGACCGGGACGAGGGGGTTACAAATGGTATAAAAATCAGCGTATATAAAGCATCAGAAACAATGTTTAAATCGCGTTAAAAATGTTACCTTGCCATGTTTCTTTGATTGAAGTAAATGGGAACATGGGTTGGTAGAGTTGTTTAGGGTTAATTTGCATGGTCTTCGGAGATAGTTTTTTTTTATGATTTTAGTAGTGATGTTTCTATTCAGAACGGTGTAAAAATCGGCTTATATAAGGAAACGATATTTAAATCGCGTTAAAAATGTTACCTTGTCATGTTTCTTTGATTGAAGAAAATGGGAACATGGGTTAGTAGGGTTATTTATGGTTGATTTGCATGAGAATTTCATATTTTTTTTGTTATTTAACTTTGACGTTGTAGTAGGGAACACATGTTTACAATTGTGCAAAAATTGACACGTAAAAGGCATCCTAAAGAGTGTAGAAATTGTGTTAAAATTGATATCTTGGTATATTCCTTTGCTTTAATAAAACGAAAACATGAGTCAATATTCATGTTTTAGTCGATTTTGTTTTTTTAGTGTATGTTCGTGATTTTTTTTGTTATATAACTTTCACGTGGTAGTACGAGAATACATGTTTAAAATCGTACGAGAACACATGTTATTTAGGATTAAAACATTAGAGTTACAGATTACAATTAGTTGATTCGAGGTCGGTGTTGCGTGTAAAATAGTCTATCGCAATTGTAGTGCAAGTATACACGACGCAAGTAGTAAAGTGATACAAAGTATCGGATATCGTCTCCACAGGGATTGGGCTAATAGCTTCACCTAAATTCACTGCACGAAAGTAAAGGAAATAATTAAGAATTGTCACGAGAATAATAAAGTGAAAACGTAATTAAAAGGAATTGAGATATCAAGGTAGAGAGAATGGGCTGGTATTGAGTTGCTCAGTAGTGTAGGTATTGAATTGCTTAGGATCTCCAGTTCTGTCGTCGCACCCGTCGCCGACAGCACCTGTCGCGGCGTCTGTCCGTTAGCTGTCGCGGCAGCGAACACTAACTCCGTACTTCAAGCTTGGCAAGAATCCCAGATCTGCCTTGCCCTATCCCTAGGCACAAGTCTGTCGATGATCACGTCTTTGATGATACCTCCCGGCGTGAATCGAAGGATGAACACCGATGTGTATGAATTCTTCCTTAGCCACTTAACCTCGCCTTATCCCTAAGCACGAGATGGTTCAACTATAAACTAGAGAACACGCTTTTATCTCTTTCGTATACTTAACTCTCCCGATGCTAAGTAAATGGATAACCTCGCAATGCTCTCCCGATGCTCTTGCAAGATATTAAAACCAAGATAAAAGAACTTGAAGTTTATTTTATTGAACTTGAAAAATCCTAAAACAAAGCAACCCTTGCAACTACTTTACAAAACAACCCGTAGCCCTAGGGGGAATTTAGAACATATCGGTGACAGGTAAACGGCAGGGTTTAGGTTTCGGTTATGGGGTAGTCGGCTATGCCCTAGGTTTAATCTATGCCCTTTATATAAGCTTTGGGCTCAAGTTATCTAAGGTAACAAGGATTACAACTTTAATTAAAAGTAAGATTCTAATAAAGACTAAATCTCTAAGGATTCCTACTTTTCAGCCGCCTCCTTGTTTCATGGGAATTCTTCTCCTCGAGCTTTGGCTTGACATATCTTTTGATCCGGGGCTTGGAAACATATTCGGTTTCCACACGACAGACGAGCAGATTTTTCTCTATCTATCGAGGTCCACTTCACTTTTCCTCTTCATGAATCTGCTGTCATCATGCTGTCACGACAGGTTCGTCTTCTTCAGCTGCTTGTCCAGTTCAGCTTTCCTGCTTGTCTGCCCTGCACCTGCCTTCAACATCTACTGTGACAGATACCTGCAAAAATAACCATCTTTCAGTAGAATCCGTGCCTTTTATATAATTGTGATGTTTTATTGAAAACTAACCTAAATGCAATGCAATGATGCTTGAATGTAGCAGAAATATGGGTTTAAAAAGGTGTAAATGATAGGACTTTTACACACTCAACACACCCCCAAACTCAAGTTTTTGCTTGCCCTCAAGCAATGGAGACTTAAAAGAAAACTGAAAATTTTTGTGTTGGCCTTCAAACAATGAACTGTCCCTCACCTGTCGCTCATTCTCTATGGCGGCAGCAACCTGTCGGAAAGGTTAGGATCTGTCCGGAATCTCCCTATAGCTCTCGTGCAGTGTGTGCATGCTTGTGAACAGTTATATACTAAGACTCTTTTAGTTTCACTAGAATATTCAACTCCTTAACTTGAATTTTATGCCAAAGTTTACTTTCTTTTAGAAGGCACATTTTCATGCTTTTTCTTCTATTTTCAAGCTAAGTTTTTCTAGAACCAGTTTTGGGCACCTCTAGTTAGCTTCCTAGAGCCGGTTTCGGGCACCTCTAGGTTTTTGATTTTCTTTTGCTAAACTTCTTTCCTAGAGCCAGTGTTAGGCACCTCTAGGGGCTATCCAAGTTCTAAGCTTCCTATTCTAGTTTGGCTAAAAGAAGTCTAAGCATTATAACAGTCACAAAAGTGTTTAAGTTTTCAGAACTATAGAAAGGCTCTAAACTTTTCCTTAACCTGTCCTAAAGATGCTGCCACGACAGAGCCGTCATGACAGGTAAGTTAACTTCACAGTTTTAAGCCAACAGTTCAAATTTTTCTGATTTTTCTGATTTTTTTTTTAGAAGTAGAAAAAAAACTAATAAGACACAACAATTAAACAAAAGATGTGCTAAAGACTCCATTAAATATGGAGGGTTGCCACCCCCAAACTCGAGGGTTGCATTGCCCTCAATGCAAAATGACACTAAAAACAAAGAAAGAAAAACATGATAAATAAAAGTACATCACAATATATAAGGGCAGGCAGCAATAAGAGGAGTAAAAGAAATAAAGACTTAAATTTTATGCGCTGTCCTCGCTGCTGCTGCTGACGCGGATCTGATGGTAGCGTCTGCGTTGGGGAGGTGGCTGGGCAGGTTCCGGAGCAGGTTGGTCAACAGGTTCATCAGCCTGTTGAGGCGCAGGTTCTTCCTCCGGTTGGGGGACAGGGTCGTCAGCAGGTTGAAGGGCAGGTGGCTCCACTAGTCGAACATCAGAACTGCCGTTGCTGTCCCAGCTGGTACTCGTAATGGCTTTGGACAGCATCCTCTTGTTGGCCACATGTTTGATTCTTTTCACCCGCGTAAAGGCGCTGTCCAAGTTTCTCCGGACGAGAGGGCTGTCGTCAGTGGCAGCTCGCTTGGTGCCTCGAGGGGAAGTGTCCGCCGGTGGGCTGCCGGCTGCTGTCGGGGAAGGTGTGGAGGAGGCAGATTCTCCATGGGGAGAGACAGGTGGTGTGGGAGTGGGGGAGGGTATATTAAAGTAATGGGCGGGGAAGGTGGGGAAAATGACATCCGAAAAATTTAAAGTGTTGGTAATAAAGTTTACCGTTGCGTTGGAGAAATCGCGGATGAATGTCATTAAACCCATCTGCCGCTCCTCTATCCTCAAGATGGCAGCTAAGATGTCGGCGTTCTGACCTGCCGGAGCGGTGTTGGTCGCAGCTTCTGGGGCAGGCTCGGTGGCAGGTTCATCATCAGATTCAGCAGGTGGGGCGTTTGGATCGAAGGCGTTGAGGGGCGTTACGACGATGATCTCCATCAGGCTGGAGATGTTGCTGTCGGTCCAGCCGCTGCCCTTCTTGATTTTGTCTGAAGGGTCCTCCGGTACGGCAGCGCAGCGGCAGAGGGCCGTAATGGTGAAGGGCAGGCATAGTCGTGAATCTGTTCTGAAGGCACAATCAAGAATGCTTTCTCGCATGTACCGGCCCACGTTGATTGGCCTGTCATGCATGATAGAGTGGATGAGGGCAAGTCGCTGCCTGTTGACTGTCGTGTGGTGGGATGAGGGCAGGATACGCTTTTTAATAAAAGCGTTCCATAGTTTAGCCTCGGGGAGCAGCTCTGCCCGGTTGACGGAATTGGGGTTCTTCTTGCTGGTGCTCCAAGTTGTGCCCTTTTCTGTCAATTCCCTCATGACAGCATCGTGGCCGGCAGCGTCGAGGGAGTCCCAAAACTGTTGATGAGCGTCGTCATTGGGGCCAAAGAAGAGGCCGAAGACATGATTGATGCTGCTGGCGGTGAAAGGAACTGTCACTCCTCGGGCGACGACAGATGTCGCCGACTTACTCTCGATCGCCTCATAGAATTCCCTAACCAGGGTGTCATTAAGCTCTGCCGGCTGCTCGGCAAAGTCTTCCCAAAGTTGCGCCGTAATGGCCTTCATGATGAACGGCCGGAGTCCAAAAAGAGGAGCATCTCTGTTATAGATGAAGCTCCGTTCCTCCCAAAGTTCTTTGTTTGCGAACGGGGATGCTGCTGCGGAAGAAGAGGCGGCAGCAGCATTTTGGCGAGTCTGTCGTGAAGACATTTTTGGTTGCAAGGGCTGAAAAAGGAGAGAAAATAGATAAAACTAGAAGAGAATACAAGAGAGAAAAATCAGAAGTGAGGAAAAAATGAAAGGGAGAAGGGGTTTATATAGCTGTCGAGTAGCTGCCCATTTAATGCCGCAACGACAGGCGGGAATAACGGAGCGGCAGATTGGATATGGCGTGTCTGACGCGTCTGACACGCATTAATGCGTCTGCGGAGCGTCTGCCGCACGCTTCTTCGTCTGCCGTGCGTCTGTTGACAGCCTGTCAAATCCGTCTGCGCCGGCAGCCGAAACGACAGGTAACCATAGATGGGCTTGGTTGGGCTGATGGATGGGCGGTGGTCTTGGGCCACTTCTTCTTTCTCACTTGTCTCTTTTATTTCCTAAAAACTGAAATTAAAAAAAAAACAAAACATTATTAAAATAAATCTAGTTCCTAATAAATAATAATAAAATAAAATAAAAATAAAACTAGGTTAAATTAGGGATGCCTTGTGGGGCATCACCTAAGGTAACCACTTCCTGAATTCCTGGGGCTTCAGTCCCCTGATAATGCTTGAGGCGTTGTCCATTGACTTTGAATTGGTGCCCGTCTTTTAATGATTGAATTGTAATGGCACCATGGGGGAAAACTTGAATTACTTGGAATGGACCAGACCATCTAGATTTGAGCTTCCCTGGAAAGAGTTTCAACCTCGAATTGAACAACAACACAAGCTGCCCTGGGCAGAACTGTCGCGGCAGCAACTTCTTGTCATGCCACTTCTTTGTTTTCTCCTTGTATATTCTTGCGTTGTCGTAGGCCATTGTCCGTATTTCCTCGATTTCATTCAAATCTAACAGCCTTTTCTGACCTGCCTTGTCCAAGTCCATGTTTACTGCCTTGATTGCCCAATATGCCTTATGCTCTATCTCGACAGGCAGGTGACAGGTTTTCCCATAGATCAATCGGAATGGAGACATGCCCAATGGAGTCTTGAAAGCTGTCCTGTATGCCCATAATGCATCATTCAGAAGTAAAGACCAATCTTTCCTAGTTGGTTTGACCATTTTTTCAAGAATGTTCTTCACTTCCCTGTTGGAAATCTCAGCCTGTCCATTGGTCTGTGGGTGGTATGCTGTCGCGATCCTGTGCTTGACACCATATTTTCTCAAGGCGGCAACAATTACCCTGTTGTCAAAATGTCTCCCTTCATCACTGATAATCGCCCTAGGGATGCCAAATCTAGAAAAGATGTTTTTGTTCAAAAACTTTTGGACTGTTTTGGCATCATTCTTTTGAGTTGCGATTGCTTCTACCCACTTGGAGACATAATCTACTGCTAGGAGGATGTAAAGATTTCCACATGAAGATGGAAAAGGTCCCATAAAATCAATCCCCCATACGTCGAAGATCTCGACTTCTAGGATATTCTGCAGTGGCATCTCGTTTCTCCTTGAGATGTTACCTGTCCGCTGGCACCTGTCACAGTTTTTGTAAAATTCCTGTGCGTCCTTATACAGTGTCGGCCAGTAGAAACCTGACTGCAGCACCTTGGCAGCAATTTTGTTGCCTCCTAAGTGTCCTCCATATTGTGAGGCATGACAGTGATGGAGAATGTCTTCTTGTTCTTCTTGTGGTACACATCTCCTTATAACCTGATCTGCGCACAATTTGAAAAGAAGAGGTTCGTCCCAATAATAATGTTTAACATTATTTTGAAACCTCTTCCTGGCTTGATAAGTAAGATCAGAAGGTAATATTCCGCTAACTATAAAATTAACGAAATCAGCATACCAGGGAAGGTTAGAAGACTTACCTGCCGCCATGGCTGTCGCGACAGCTATTGCGGCAGCAAAGAGCTGCTCATCGGGGAAGGTCTCTAGTATGTGTGTCTCATCTACAGGTAGACTCTGTCCCATCTCCAACCTCGACAAGTGATCTGCCACCTGATTTTCTGTCCCCTTTTTGTCTTTGATTTCAAGGTCAAATTCTTGTAATAGCAAGATCCATCTTATCAACCTAGGCTTTGCATCCTTCTTTGCGAACAAGTACTTAAGGGCAGAATGATCGGTGTGCACTATTACTTTCGTTCCAAGTATGTAAGAACGAAACTTGTCGATGGAGAACACCACAGCTAACAGCTCCTTTTCTGTGGTGGTATAGTTTACTTAGGCATCATTCAATGTTTTGCTGGCATAATATATGACATGAAACAGCCTGTCCTTGCGCTGCCCAAGTGCTGCCCCGACAGCATAGTCACTAGCATCACACATAATTTCAAACGGTTGCGTCCAGTCTGGTGGCTGTACTATGGGGGCTGTCACTAGTTTTTCCTTCAGAACCTTGAATGCTTCAGTACATTCTTTATTAAAGTCAAAGGGTCGGTTCTGCTCTAAGAGATGACATAAGGGCTTCGTGATTTTTGAAAAATTTACGATAAATCTCCTATAGAAACCAGCATGCCCTAGGAAACTCCTAATGCCCTTGACTGTGGTTGGCGGCGGTAGCTTCTCTATGACTTCAATCTTTGCCCTGTCGACTTCTATCCCACGGCAGCTAATCTTATGGCCTAAAACTATCCCCTCATCTACCATAAAATGGCATTTTTCCCAATTAAGAACAAGATTAGCTTTTTCACATCTTTCAAGTACCTTTTGAAGGTTGCCAAGGCAGCTCTCAAAATCGTCTCCAAAGACAGAAAAATCATCCATGAAGATCTCAAGGAAGTCCTCAACCATGTCGGAGAATATTGCCATCATGCACCTTTGGAAGGTGGCAGGTGCGTTACAGAGTCCAAACGGCATCCTCCTAAATGCGTATGTTCCGTAGGGGCAGGTGAAAGTCGTTTTCTCTTGGTCCTCCGGTGCAATAGCAATTTGATTATATCCTGAATAACCATCAAGAAAACAATAGTAAGGTTTACCCGCTAATCTATCAAGCATTTGATCAATAAAGGGTAAAGGAAAGTGGTCTTTTCGGGTAGCTTTGTTAAGCTTCCGATAGTCCATACAAACCCTCCAACCGGTCACAGTCCCGGTTGGGATTAGCTCATTGTTTTCGTTGGTTATCACAGTCATGCCTCCTTTCTTGGGAACACATTGCACCGGGCTTACCCATTTGCTATCGGAGATGGCGTAAATGATACCAGTGTCTAACCATTTAATTATTTCCTTACGCACTACCTCCTTCATTGCAAGGTTCAACCGCCTTTGGGCATCAATAGTCGGCTTATGATCTTCCTCTAGGAGGATTTTGTGCATACAGATTGCCGGACTAATGCCCTGAATGTCTGCTATAGTCCATCCTATCGCCCTTTTATGCTGCCTCAACATGTCGATCAGCTGTCGTTCCTGTTCCTGCGGCAGCTTAGCAGAGATGATCACGGGTAGTGTTTTATCACTACCAAGATAAGCATATTTAAGCTGCCCTGGCAGGGGCTTAAGTTCTAAGACAGGTGGTTCAACAGTAGATGGCTTTTGGATTAAATGGTTATCCGAAGTGTAATTCAAGGGTTCGAATAACTTACCTGGGCGATGGTCTAACCAGTCTACCTCCTCATGACCTTCAGTATCAGATGAATTGGATTCAGAGGAGTCGCTGTCGTCGTTGCTGTCGTCGTTGCTGTCGTGACAGGCTTGTAAATGGCTGTCGCAGCAGTGACCAAATTTTATATCCTGGCAGCCTGACCTGATGCAGGGTTGATCAAAGGTCACCTCAATGATGGCCTTGCATTCTTCATCCACATCAGCATGTTTCATTGCTTGGAGAACATTCAACTTAATTTCTTGATCGTTTACGCGCATGGTGAGTTCTCCTTTCTCCACATCAATCAATGATCTTCCCGTGGCTAAGAAGGGTCGCCCTAGGATGACTGGTGCGTTCTCATCTGCCTCACAATCTAAAATAAGAAAGTCAGCAGGAAAAATAAGTTTATCCACTCTTACCAAGATGTCTTCAATTTTTCCCTCGGGGTGAACGTAAGAGCGGTCGGCTAGCTGTAGGGTAACTGTCGTGGGCCGCGCCTTGCCAATACCTAATTTCTGAAAAACAGATTTGGGCATTAGATTGACACTAGCACCAAGATCACATAATGCCTTACCCACAAATTTATCTCCGATCACGCAAGGTATGAGGAAGCTCCCTGGATCCTTTTTTTTCTGGGGTGGTTGTCGATGAAGAATACTCATGCAACCTTCTTGCATCCTTACCGTTTCAAATTCCCCAAGTTTAGATTTTTTAGACATAACATCCTTGAGAAATTTAGCATAACCGGGCATTTCCCTAACAGCATCTAACAACGGAATGTTAATATGAACCTGTTTAAAAATATCATAAATCTTTTTAAGTTGAGATTCATGCTTAGCTTGCTGTATCCGTTGCGGAAAAGGTGGTGGAGGGCGATAATCAGCAATGCGCCCTTCCCACTGCATGCGAATCTGAGGTCGATACTCATCTTTTTTCTCCTCTGTCACTTCTGCTGTCGTGACAGGCTCATCGGCAGCAGTCTGTTCATTACCTGCCGGGGCAGCTTCCTTGGCAGGCTTATCCAAGGCAGGTTTCTTTTCTGTTTCAGCTTCTTTTTCCGGCCCTGGTAACTTTTTCCCACTCCTAGTAGTAATCGCCTTACATTGCTCATGAGGGGGCGTTCTAGCATTTTCAGTATTGCTAGGGAATCCTCCATTCTGCCGTGGCTTAATATGCTGCGACACCTGACCCATTTGTGTCTCTAGAGATTTCAAGGTGGCCTCATGGTTTGTCATTCTCATCTTAGTTTCATCCATAAAATCTTTCGTTTTCTTGACAAACTTATTGATGTTATCCATATACGTGCCAGTCTGAGACATAAAGGTGGCCAGAGTTTGCTCCAATATACTACTCGTGGCAGGTGGTGGCTGCTGTTGTTGCTGAGGCGGCAGGTTCTGCGGCAGGTTTTGCGGCTGTGGCTGCTGTCGCGTCAACAATCTAGGTCCCCCTGATTCTGATTATATGCTTGCGGATTTAGAGCGTTGTTGGGGTTACTCCAGGAAAATTTGGGGTCTTTCCTCCAATTAGGGTTGTAATTGTTGGAATTATAGTTTGGCTTGTAATTTCCAACATATTTTCCTTCTTCTATATTTATAGGGCACTCATCCCTGCTATGATTTCCCTCACATGTAGCACAAACTTCCTCGACAGCAAACCCTCGTACTTCCTCTTCACTCAATAAGTGTTTCATGGCTTTAGTGAGAAATGCTACCTGTGATTTCATAGTGCTGTCGGCCTCATAATCCTTGACAGCAAGGACCCGTTTACCCTCTCTTCTAGCGGTTGGAAACTGCTCCTCATTCTTAGCCAGATGTTTCAGAACTTGCAGGGCCTCGTCTGGATCTTTGTCCAATAGTAGTCCATTTGCTGCAGAATCAATTCGAATGCGAGTTTGTAAGTTAGCAGCATTATAAAACTTAGTTACCTGATTCCAGACGGGGAATCCATGCATTGGGCAGTTTCGTAGAAGAGTTGTGAATCTGTCCCAGGCCTCGTGCATTGGCTCGTCATCTTCCTGTTGAAAAGTAGCAATTTCATTACGTAATCGCTCAGCTAAATGTGAAGGATTAAAACGAGACAAAAATTCACGAGTTAAATCTGCCCAAGTCATGATAGAACCCGGTGTAAGTTTATTCCACCAAGTTTTAGCTCTGTCCCTCAATGAATGGGGGAATAACCGAAGCCTCAGTATCTCCGGACTAACTCCTGGTAGTCTAAACGAACCACAGATCTCCTGGAACGTTTTGAGATGCACCCTGGCATCTTCTGTCGCAGAACCACCAAACTGCCCGGCATTGTTGATCATACTAAACATGACAGGTTTAAGCTCGAAGTTGTCAACGTCAATATCCGGCAGCGTGGTCTCCAGCTCTACATGATCGTTCAGCATGTAGTCACGACATGACCGTCGTCTATCTGCCCCAGGCGGGTCGCCGACAGGTGGGTTATTATTGCCAAGGGGTGGTATGAAACCACCAGCAGGTTGGTTATGGCCCATCTGCTCTAGCTGTTCTTCAAGGTATTCGTTTCGGTCTAAGAGGTGGCGAATCTGTTTCTTGAGATTAAAGGAACGTTCGATTTCCGGATCTAATTTATACTCAGGATCTTCACCTCTTTTCGATCTGCGCATAAACAGGAAAACCTTGTAAAAAGCAAGAGTTTAAAAACACAAAAGAAAAATTAAAGAAAAATAAAAACAAAAATAAAAACGAAAATAAAAACAAAAAGTGCAAGGAAAGAAAGGTGTAGTTATGTTGCCAATCCCCGGCAACGGCGCCAAAAACTTGTTGCGTGTAAAATAGTCTATCGCAATTGTAGTGCAAGTATACACGACGCAAGTAGTAAAGTGATACAAAGTATCGGATATCGTCTCCACAGGGATTGGGCTAATAGCTTCACCTAAATTCACTGCACGAAAGTAAAGGAAATAATTAAGAATTGTCACGAGAATAATAAAGTGAAAACGTAATTAAAAGGAATTGAGATATCAAGGTAGAGAGAATGGGCTGGTATTGAGTTGCTCAGTAGTGTAGGTATTGAATTGCTTAGGATCTCCAGTTCTGTCGTCGCACCCGTCGCCGACAGCACCTGTCGCGACGTCTGTCCGTTAGCTGTCGCGGCAGCGAACACTAACTCCGTACTTCAAGCTTGGCAAGAATCCCAGATCTGCCTTGCCCTATCCCTAGGCACAAGTCTGTCGATGATCACGTCTTTGATGATACCTCCCGGCGTGAATCGAAGGATGAACACCGATGTGTATGAATTCTTCCTTAGCCACTTAACCTCGCCTTATCCCTAAGCACGAGATGGTTCAACTATAAACTAGAGAACACGCTTTTATCTCTTTCGTATACTTAACTCTCCCGATGCTAAGTAAATGGATAACCTCGCAATGCTCTCCCGATGCTCTTGCAAGATATTAAAACCAAGATAAAAGAACTTGAAGTTTATTTTATTGAACTTGAAAAATCCTAAAACAAAGCAACCCTTGCAACTACTTTACAAAACAACCCGTAGCCCTAGGGGGAATTTAGAACATATCGGTGACAGGTAAACGGCAGGGTTTAGGTTTCGGTTATGGGGTAGTCGGCTATGCCCTAGGTTTAATCTATGCCCTTTATATAAGCTTTGGGCTCAAGTTATCTAAGGTAACAAGGATTACAACTTTAATTAAAAGTAAGATTCTAATAAAGACTAAATCTCTAAGGATTCCTACTTTTCAGCCGCCTCCTTGTTTCATGGGAATTCTTCTCCTCGAGCTTTGGCTTGACATATCTTTTGATCCGGGGCTTGGAAACATATTCGGTTTCCACACGACAGACGAGCAGATTTTTCTCTATCTATCGAGGTCCACTTCACTTTTCCTCTTCATGAATCTGCTGTCATCATGCTGTCACGACAGGTTCGCGACAGGTTCGTCTTCTTCAGCTGCTTGTCCAGTTCAGCTTTCCTGCTTGTCTGCCCTGCACCTGCCTTCAACATCTACTGTGACAGATACCTGCAAAAATAACCATCTTTCAGTAGAATCCGTGCCTTTTATATAATTGTGATGTTTTATTGAAAACTAACCTAAATGCAATGCAATGATGCTTGAATGTAGCAGAAATATGGGTTTAAAAAGGTGTAAATGATAGGACTTTTACACACTCAACAGTCGGCTCTTAAAAGGACATTTTCTGATGTCGTGTCTAGGGTTTCTACAACTTCCCCACAACTTAGGTTGGCTAAATCGCGTCGGTTGAGGTGCGATTACCGAATGAAAATCGCGTCCTGTAAAACGCGACTTCAGAAATCGCGTCTTACACGACGTGACTTTTTTTATAACCATATCGCGGTAATTAAATTTTCAACTGTTCCAATTTATTAACGCGAAAATCGCGGTTCATACAATGCGACTTCATCTTATCGCGACGAGTCGTTTGAAATTCTTGTAGAAGTCGCGTCCTACAGAACACGACTTAAATTTATTTTTTAAAAAATAAATATTGAATAATATAATCCACATCAGACGGAAATCGCTCCGTATACAAAGCGATTTTAGAACTTCGCCATGCTTGCAGGGCGCGATTTTACCTAATGTGTGCCAAATGGAAGTATTTTTTTAAATATTCCCCATAAAAGATATTTTTTCAGATAATTCCCTTAAAGAGAATTATCGAATGAATTTGCCCAGTTTTTTCAACAACTAGCGATAATAATCAGAAACAAAATTAAAATTGAGGGTTGAAAGATAAGCATAAACATTTTAAAAGTGTAAAATTTTTTATAATTAATCTATTATTTTAAAAAATTATATATGATAAAGGTAAAAAAAAAATTAGGGGCCATGAGCTCCTCCCCCATAGCTCTGTTTCTGACACGCGTTGAATAGGCGAGTTGGTATACGCAATAGGCTATTACATTGATCAGAAACAGATCACTGAACTAGCTAATCTAAAAATTGGAATGCAAAGCGCACACGCTTGCCTCGCATTTTTCCATGAATAAAAAAATGGCCCCACTTGTACACTTAGGGGGCGTTTGGTTCATGGAAAAGATTATTACCAAAGGTAATAATCTTTTCCGGAATAATATTCCCATGTTTGGTTTAAGAGCATTCCCTCTATGGGGTAATAATCTTTTCCCAATAGTGCCACTTTTTCCCTTAAATGGTGGGAATGTCATTCCCACTAATTTCTTAGGTATTTGTTAATTCCCACCCATATGGACTATTTTGTCCTTAAGTTAATAAATTTTGTTCATATAGATCCTTTATTTAATCTTTTAAATATTGTTCATATAATGTATTTTTACACAATATTAATATAATATTAATTTAATATTTAAATGACGTTACACTTATGTTAGTAGCTGATGTTTTTAATTTTATTCTTTAATTTATAAGATGTTTATCATATTAATAAAACATTTTAGTAGGCTAAATTTATGATCTAAAATTTTTATCATTGTTTAAAAAAATTTAAATTTATTTTATTATTTATTTTAATTTATTTGACAATCTATCATAAGAAATAAAAAAAATTAAAAATTTGAACATGTTAAAAGTTTAACATTTGAAAATTCACAAAATTATGTTAATAGAGAGTAACGAAGATATGAAAATATAAAAATTATATTTTTAATTTTTAAATCTAATAGTTATATTAATGATATGATAAATATATAATTTTTGCAAATTTTATATAGTATAACAAAAATAGTTATATGACTTTTTATGTAGATATTTTTAATTTAATATTGAAAGTTTAACATGTTAGAAAGAAAATATAACACATGGATAATTTGATAAATTTTACTTCTAAGTAATCTTATATTTCTCCAACCAAACACAGTAACCTTATATTCCTGCCAAATAAACCAAATAAGGTAATGTTATATTCCGGGAAGCTCATTCCCAGAATTAATTATATATTCCGTGAACCAAACGCACCCTTAAGTGTAGCCTCCTTTTCCAACTGACATCCCCCACTCTCACCCCGCGCGTGCTCCAACATTTCGGTTTTCTTTATCATCTTCGAAATATTCTTCAGAACAGAGATTCTGTTTCATCTGTATAGTTCTGGGGAGACAACAGTTTAGAACCGCTATTCCCCGTCCGATCATGTTCTTTACGAGAAAGTCGACAAACCATATTTTTTCCGTTGTCGAAAAGTTTCTTGCATGAAAAATAAAGAGAGAAACAGCTGAGAATTAAGAGCGTTTCATAGAAACTTAAGAACATGTATATACACAAATGTTCTACCGAGAAAATGAAGGAAAAACATTAGCAAAGACACGTAAAGTTAAATCCTACAGAAAACCTCATTCACAATGGGAAAAAGCTTGTGGCTTTATTTGTTTTCCAGTTTTTTTTTTCAAAGCCACAAAGGAGGAGGTTCATTCAAATCTATAGGCAACCCACGTCGAAAAATCCCTAGAAACGACGCCGTGGAGTCATTTCCCGGCACCAGTGGACCAGTTGATACGGAGACGACATTGGGATTATGTGACGATGGTGGTGGAGAGTCAGCGTCGAAGTTTATTTCCCTAAGAACCGCAGTTTGAAGAAACAAATGGTGAGGGTGGTCTGTTGAAGATGGAGCCCAACGATGACAATGGAGATCGGATGGAAGATTGAGATCGAGAGAAAGACCAGCGGCGGACGGTGGTGCGGGGAAGTTGGTTTTAGCTTTGGAACCACGGAGAGACCTCGCGGCTCCGTCGTAAGCAAGAGCGGCTTCCTCCGGTGTGTCGAATGTACCCAACCAAACCCTCGTCTTCTTCCATGGATCACGTATCTCCGCCGCGTATCTCCCCCATGGACGCTTCCGAACACCCCTATAGTGCCCTTCCCTTGTCGACGGCATTAAAGAACAAAAACCCAGAAGCTTTGAAGCTGTAAACAAGAGTCAGCCGTAATCCTCGGCATATGGAAAAAGAGGTATTGTTCTTGATTTAAAGAAGTTGACAAGCCTATCGCTACCCTCTGATCTTTTTCCTAGTTGATCCAACGGCGGTCATTCACTTATTATCCTACACTTACGACACAGATTGAAAGTGAAAAAAAGGAGCCGCCGCCTGATTAGACGTGAGAGCAGAGGAGGCTGTCATGTGACTACACTCCTCGGCGATGCTTACGTATGCCCTACTGAAATTATACGGCGCCTGCCTTTGATATTTAGTACTGTTTTTTTTATAAGTAAAATAAAATGGTGGAAGATGATTATTATAAGGCGGGGGGTAGAGTAGCAAGGGTGACGTATCGAACTGTGATTGGATGTTAGCGGCAGAGATCTCCACGTGGAAGTACACAAGGGGGTGTCTGACTGCAGGAGACAGCAGCGGGTTGAGTTGGGTTGGTAGGGGACGGACTCTGTTGTTTTGGGGGGTTAAATTGAAATGTTTTGGAGTAAAGTGTATAAATTGTAGATTACCCAAAGTTGGAAAAAAAAGGAGGGAATAGTGGACGGTGAGGGGTGGTGATGTAAGTTAATGACTGCAAGGGCCAAGGGGAGTTAACCGACACATGAATCATGATCACGTGAAGTGAAGGTTGGAATTACTATTTTCATGGTTTGTTTCTTATGGTACATTGGTAAAGCATGACCTTAACTATGGTTATTTTTTTCACTAAAGAAAGAAATTTCATTCAACACAAATTAAAACATACTCCTTCCCTCTCATAAAAAAACGTCTATTATTAACTGTTTAAAAGTTAAATTTTTTAAACTTTAACTATTATTATATTAAATATTTTAAATAATTAAATTTTATAAAGTATATTTAAAAACTACTTAATTACCAGTTTTTAAAATATATTTTTTTTATATTTTTATCAATGATATATTTTAAATAATTATGAGTTAAAGTTAAAAAAATTGACCAAACAATAAAAGACAAAATTTGTGAGACTGAAAGAGTAATAATAAAAGTTCAAAGCAAACAGGTAATTTTCAAAAAGCAAAAAAAAAAAAACAACCCGATGCACACACGTTATTTTTCACCTTCTCACCCGGTTTTTCATATTCGTAACGCATGTGTGGCACCGCTAGGGCTATTGTGAACAACGACCACCCTTCTTTTCCTTTTCTTTTTCATTCTATCATTTTATTTGTTTAGTTTTTTTTTTTGCACTAATAGTTAGATCTTATATTTTTGTGAAAATATTTAACTATCCGATGGGTTTTTAATCTTCGACGTTAGCTACGGCCTCTCCAAGGGTCAGCCACTACAAAAAAAATGTGTAATTGCTGATGAAAAATTTAAAAAAATTTGTGACAGAAATTAGATTTATTAACAGAATTTTCAAAAAAAAGAGGGGTCAGGTTGGTTGAAACCAACATTTTCGAGAAAATAAGATAATTCGTCAGAAGTTTACCGACGGAAATCCGTCAGTAAATTACTGATGAAAAAATCTTAAATCCGTCGAAAAACTATAAATATAAAATACTTTATGTTTCTGGCTAACATAACTTTTCCGTCAGAGATTTACCGACGGAAATCCGTCAAAAATTATAAATAAAAATATTTTATGTTTCCGACGACATACATTTTTCGTCGGGATATTAAAAATATAATTTTTTTAATTTTTGATGGATTAATCTATTCCGTCGAAAAATAAAATAATATTTTTTTAAAAAAAAGAGGGAAATTTTCTCGGGATTCAACCCGAAAAAATTTACATTCCCTCCAATATATAAATGATTCCAAAATTTTAATTGATTAATGTACCAAAAATTAATAATTAATATAATTCAAATTATTACATTAATTTGAAAAATAAGATAATAATAATAATAATACTAGTTGTTGAGTGTGTAAAAGTTCTATTATTTACACCATTTTAACCCATATTTCTGCTGCATTCAAGCACCATTTCATTGCATTTAGGTCAGTTTACAGCAAAACATCACAAATATATAAAAGGCACAGATTCTACTTGTTGCGACTAAAAAATTTCTCGGAAACTTCGAGTACCTCGGGTGTCGCTCGGACGAACCGGGTTTTAATTTGGTTTTGAAAATTTAGTCGGATTTGTAAAAATATAGAGGAGTCGCCACCGGCCACTTTGCAAATGGTAGACCGGACACCAAAATAAAACCAGAGATTTAAAAGGGTTCGGGAGTCGGTTACACGCGGGGAAGGATGAGCACCCCCGTCGTGCCCGGAAATCGGTACCAAAAAACATTACCGCTTAATTAATATCAAATTTTGCGAATTAAAGTGACGAATCGTATCTTAATTTGGTCATACGAGCGAGTAAATTTTAAAGGTCTCAATATTCGAGAAAGAACGCCCGAACCACCACCACTACGACTGGTACTGGCCTCGTTCGTTCCCGAATAAAGAGACGCTCGCGTTGCAATTTCAAAAACCGGATGCAACTTAGTGTAATACATAACCACATATATATCGAAAATAAATAAACATATGTAATAATACGAATAAATCAAAAACGCATAAAATAAACATGGCATAAAAAAACAAATATATAAACGAAGATATCTAAGTGCATGGGCAAATATATACGAAACAAGTGCATGAAATAAATAAAGCATAAAAAAAACAAGCATATGAACTAAGGCATTTAAATGCATGAACATATATGTACAAAATAAATGTAAATCTAAAAGTGGCTAAAAATTAATTTGGGACTGTTTCCAGGGATGGACTAAGTAAATAAACCATAAAAAAGGACTATTAAAACACGAAATAGGGGCTAAATTAAAAGGACGCGGAAAGACACAGGGACCAGAACGGGAATTAACCCATCCGGCCATCGATCAGAATGAAAACGGTGACGAAATTAAAAACCGTTAGAAAGATGCAGGGACCACGGGAGGGATTTTAAAAAACGGAAGGGCCAGAAAGATATATCGAAAACACGGAAGGACTAAAGAAGATTTAAACCAATTTTTTTAAAAATAAAACTCTATAAAAAGCCCTAAAAACACCTTATGCCCCCCTTTTTGCCGTTTTGGGTATTTCTGAAACCCTAAAAAATACAGCCTCCTCCCCTTTCACCGTTCTCAGGAAAAGAAAACCCTAAAAAAAATAAACGAACGGCGGCCACATCTCTTTTCCAACTGAAACCCTAAGGAAGAAAAGCCTTCTGCCTCCATTTCCCTTCGAAATGAAACCCCAAAACAACAAAAACTTCCCATTTACCCTATCGAACAAAAAAAAACCGAGCTTTCTCCCTTTCCGTTTCAATTTGAAGATGGTGAAGATCTGAAAAGAAGGAAAGGGAGGGCCTTTTATCTGGCTCCCCGAAACGGTTCACCACTCGTGACCGAAGGTCGGACGGCTTGTTACCGACGGGGAACCGCAGTGGCGAAGGTCGAAAGGCCACGAAAGGTAAAATCTGACCCCTAAAACTTTTTCCCTTTTTTTGTTTTTGCATGCAACGAGATGTAAAAGAAAAAATACCTCAAAGCGTTTTGTTTTTGTTTTTCTCTTTTTCGATTTCACTAAAAAAACGAATGGTTCTTGTTTACAAACTTTCCCTGAATTTTCCTATATCTCGATGCTCTCTCTTTTTTTCGATTGCTCACTGATATCCCCTCTACCATTTTTATTTCGGTTTCCTATATAACCGAAAATAAAAAGGTAATCTGTAGAAAATTAATTTCCTCTGAGGCTCTGTCTGGTTGATCTTTGCATTTTGATTTATTGTTCTTTGTTTTTTTGCTCTTGTTTTTTTGCTATTTTGGGTTCTGATGCTTCTGTGTTTTCTCTGTGCATGTTGGTCGTTCCGAAATGGGAGGGGCAGCAAGGCGTGCCGGTGCAGAGGCCAGACGGCTCAGGCGCGTCGAGCAACGAAGGGTCGCGCGTGGGACGTGGGGCTTCTGGAGGTTTCCGCATCGAACCGGGACCGTTAGATCGATTTGATCTAACGGTCGACGTTGTGCGGCGCGAAAGGCTTGATGACGCCCTCATTAGGGTTTTCTTCAGACGCGATCTGGGTCGTTGATCTCGCCCAGATCGAACGGTATAGAGGCGTGCGGCGCGGTGACGAAGGGGTACCCTTCTAGGGTTTTATCTGGAGGCTCGATCTGGACCGTTGGATAGGGCAAGATCCAACGGCCGAGATGCGTGCGGCGCGAGGCTAAAGATGAGGCTCTCCTAGGGTTTCATCTGGAGCTGATCTGCACCGTTGATCAGGTCTTCAATCCGACGGCTGTGGGAGTGCGGCGGCTGCACATAAGATAGAATTAGGGTTAGCTTAGGTTTTTTTTTGCTGGGCTTGTTGGGCTTGTAATGGACTCTTTATTATTTTTTAATTCAAACATATTTTGGGCTTTTATTTATTCTTACTTAATATTAATGATATCAACAATAATAGTAATAATAATATATAATAATAATAATAATTACTAATAATAATAACATACGCATGATAATACTAACACTTAGTAAATGATAATAATATAATAAAACATAATTGTTATTATAATAAATATAATATATTAGTAATGTTTAGAGGATTTTTTCTTCCAATAACATAATGAGTATAACAATACCATAATAATGCTAAAAAAGTAACAATAATATAATAGTATTAACACATGTATATTTTCTCTTTTCTTTTTTTTCGTTTTTCTTTTTTCTTTTTTTTTTCTATTTTAAATACCTAACAGCCCAATAAGTCCACTAACAACACAAACATAAAGGTGTTCGATGTCCGGACAAAATTAATGATTACACTACTAAAAATGGCAGTTTTTGGCAGGTTGCCGCCGTCGTAGACGGTGAAGGCAGGCGCGGGGCAGAGAAGCAGAAGAGCTGAACTGGACAAGCAGACGAAGAGGACGATGCTGCCATGGAGCTGCCATGACAATAGAGGATGACAGCAAGTTGCTGCCATAGTAGACAGAGAAGGCGGGCGCAGGGCAGAAAAGCAGAAGAGCTGAACTGAATGAGCAGATAAAGAGGACGATGCTGCCATGGAGCTGCCGTGACAGCAGTTTTGCGGAGAGAAAAAGCAAAGTGGACCTCGATAGATAGAGAAAATTCTGCTCGTCTGTCGTGTGAAAGCCAAATATTTTTCCAAGCCCCGGATCAAAAGATATGTCAAGCCAAAGTTCAAGGAGAGAAAATCCCAAGAAACAAGGAGGACGGCTGAAAAGTAGGATCCTTGAAGATTAAGTCTTTATTAGAATCATACTTTTAATTAAAGTTGTAATCCTTGTTACCTTAGATAACTTGAGCCCAAAGCTTATATAAGGGCATGTATTTTAACCTAGGAGAGAACCCCCACATCATACCCCATAACCGACAACCAAAAACCCTCCGCCGTTTACCCGCCGTCGACCCGCCATCGACATGTTCTAAAACCCCCTAGGGCCACGGGTTGATTTGTAAAGTAGTTGCAAGGGTTGTTTTGTTTTAGGAATTTTCAGTTCAATAAAATAAACTTCAAGTTCTCTTATTTTGGTTATTAATATCTTGCAAGAGCATCGGGAGAGCATTGTGATGTTATCTATTTACTTAGCATCGGGAGAGTTAAGTATACGAAAGAAATAGAAGCAAGTTCTCTAGTTTATAGTTGAACTATCTCGTGCCTAGGGATAGGGCGAGGTTAAGTGGCTAAAGAAGAATTCATACACATCGGTGTTCATCCTTCGATTCACGCTGGGAGGTATCATCAAGACGTGATCATCGACAGACTTGGACCTAGGGATAGGTCAAGGCAGATCTGGGATTCTTGCCAAACTTGAAGTACGGAGTTGGTGTGTTTGCTGCCGCGACAGCCAACGGACAGCCGCCGCGACAGCCAACGGACAGCCGCCGCGACAGCCAATGGACAGCCGCCGCGACAGCCAACGGACAGCCGCCGCGACAGGTGCTGTCGACGACGGGCGCGACGACAGAACTGGATTTCCTAAGCACTGCAATACCTGCACTGCTGAGCAATTCAATACCAGCCCATTCTCTCTATCTTGATATCTTTATTCTTTTTATTTACGTTCATTATTTTCGTGACAAATATCTTAATCTATTCTTTTCCCCTTGTGCAGATAGCGGAGGAAAGGGTTAGCCCAGTCTCTGTGGAGACGATATCCGATACTTCGTATCACTTTACTACTTGCGTCGTGTACACTTGCACTACAATTGCGATAGACTCCTTTACACGCAACAAGTTTTTGGCGCCGTTGCCGGGGACTGGCAACACACTCTTACCCTAGCTTCTGTACTTTTCTTTTATTTTTATATTTTATTTTATTTTTATTTTTTTTACAAAAAAAAAACTCAGGTGAAAATACAGGTTCAAGGGCATCAACATGCCAGGAAAAACCATTCGAGAGTTGATGTGGGAAAGTTCTTGCAACTACCGTAAAGATATGCTGTCACGACAGCAACAGGGGCAGCAGATGCCGATGCCACAGCAGCAAAAAATTTTATGGTACGATCAAAACCCACAAAATTTTTTATACCATAACAGTTTTGCTACAAAACCCGACCTGCCCTGGCAATGTCATCATCCTCAAGAGCAGTCAAAATCCTTAGAAGACATACTGCAAGCCTTCATGGCACTCACTCAAGAAGTGTCGGTTTCTATGGACGCAAGTATCGCCAAGATGAATGAACTCTTGAGCAGACCAGTCCTCATTCATGCCACAGATGAACCTGAAATCCTGAGGCAAGATGAAGAGGATGCCTATGTGAAGGAATACCCAACATATGATGAGTCTGAGCAACAACCTGCCATGGCAATGACCGAGGAGCCAGAATGGAGCAACACCGTGACAACGCTGAGTGAAATTCAAGAGAATGTCACGGCAGCAACCACTTCTAAGGCAGAAACCCCAATCAAAGCGGAAACTACCGCCTCGGCAGCAACTGCCGCCTCGACAGCAACTGCCACCTCGACAGCAACTGCCGTCTCGACAGCAACTGATGCTGAAGCATCAACCACATCAGAGGCAAATTCTCAACCCACTACCTCGATTATGCTTGACAAGGATTGCACACATCCATCCCTGTCATGGCACTCGAACGACCACCTAGAAGAGCTACCCAATGACAATGCTTCGCCGATGGAATATGAGCAGGTAATAAACGAACCTTTTGAATTATATGAAAACTCACCGATTCCATTGCAGGTATTTAAGGAACCAAAGCCGGTGGACACAGAATCATCAAAGTCTCTACTGATGGAGATCTACGAGTGGTCAACAGAATTTGGTATAGAGAGTGACAGCACTTACCAATGTCCCATTGACCTGCAAAGTAACCTGACAACGGACTGTCAAAATAACTGCCTGCTGCAGCAGCAGGCACGACAGCAAGGGATACATTCAACCACAACAACATTCAACGAAAACAAGGTAAGTTTGTGGCCGAATGTCAATTTGATTATTTCTAATCATATATTCATGCCCTCAGAAACATTACCAAGGAGGGAGGACTTCATGGACTACAAAGGGAAGAGAAAGAAAGGAGCCCCCAGCATGAGAATAATCACTAGATGGAGGGTACGAATGGACTTCAAGAAGTACCGGAAACGACGTCTCAAGCATTATTAGGGGACTGAAGCCCCATGAATGCAGGAAGTGGTTACCTTAGAAGATGCCCCACCTGGCATCCCTAATTTAACCTAAATTTTATTTTTATTATTTATTATTTATTAGGAAATAAGGTTTACTTTATTCGAATAATGCTTTTAGGAAATAAAGGAGCCAAGAAGAACAGGAGAAGTGAACTCAACCCACCACCCATCCATCAGCCCAACAAAGCCCAATATTGAAGCCTGTCGTTACGGTTGCCATGACAGACGCGGAAAAGACAGGCTGTCACCATGCTGTCACGACAGACGCGTAACAGACGCGGAAACGTGTGTCAGATGCATCAGACACACTAAAGCTCGACAGCCGCCCCGTTATTCGCGTCTGCCGTTACAGTTTCAACGGGCATCAATCCTTTTCTATAAAACCCTGTTTCATTTTCATTTTCACTCACTTCTGCTTTTCTTACTTGCTCTCCATCTTTAGTTTTCATTTGCTTTCAATTACTTTTCACAACCCTTGCACTAACATGTCTTCCAGAAAAAACCCGCCGCAATGCTTCCTCTACTTCCTCACCGGCAGCAACTCCCCCACAGTCCTTTGCAACCAGAGATCTGTGGGAAGAACGAGGCCTCATTTATACTCCAAAGGCAAAGAATCTAGGCCTCAAGCCTTTCATCGCTAGGAAGATTAGAGCTCTATTATGGCAAATATTCGCGGAACAACCAGCAGAGATGAATGAGACGCTGGTAAGGGAATTCTATGCTGCCATCGGCAGCAAGACGGCAACAGCAGTGACTGTCCGAGGGACAGAGGTGAAGTTCACAGCCGAGCGCATTAACTCTTTATATGGCCTCTACCTAGGCTCCAACGATGATGCTCACCAGCAGTTCCTTGATACTTTGGATGATGCTGTCATGGCAGAAGTGACGGAAGAAGGGACTGAGTGGAACACAAGCCGAAAAAAAATCCTCACACCGTGAAGAGAGGGCAGCTGCTGCCGGAAGCAAAATTGTGGAATGCTTTTATCAAAGAGAGGATCCTACAGTCATCACATCACACCACCATTGATAAGCAGAGGTTAGCCTTAATACACTCCATTATAAATAAACGACCTATTAATGTGGGAAGTTATATGCGAAAGAGTATTTTGGAAAGTGCCCATAGATCGACGGCCCTCCTCTACCTTCCCTACCTTATCACGTCCCTCTGCCGCTGCTCTGCCGTGCCGGAAGCCGACAACGACCGTATAGTAAAAGGACGGGGTTGGACAGACAAAAATATCATCAGCCTCATGGAGCTGACAGTGGAAACCCCTCTCCCATCATTCAACCCCGCTGCCGCCCCCGCTGAATCGTCAGAGCAGCCAAACCCTAAACCTACCGCCGCAGCAGCTGCTCCGACAGACCCATCCACTCAGTTACTTGCTGCTATTCAAAGGATGGAGGACAGACAGCTGGGTCTTATGACATTCATCAAGGATTTTGCCGCATTCACGGTAAATTTCATTCACCATACTTTAAATTTCCCTGATGTTGTCTTTCCCACCTTCCCTGCCCGCTACTTCATTGTCAACACCGCTGCCCACACACCTACACCTGCTGCCACACCACATACACCATCTGCTGCCTCTATTCCATCACCTGCCCCGACGGCAGCCGGCAGCCCTCATGCCGAAACATCCGCCCGCGGAACAAAGCGACCGGTTCCCTCAGATGATATTGATGCCTTTGTCGCTGGGTTCTCTTCCTCATCCGTCTGGGTCGACAGCGACGATGAACCCTCTATTCGGAGGGACCTGTCGAAAGAATATACACCGGTAAAGAGGCAGAAAAGAATGACAGATAAGAAAACTCTGCCAAGGGCCAGCAGCAGCAGTGACAGCAGCCTCAGCAGCTCTGATATTCAGGTTGTACAACAACCATCCCAGCCCGCCCCGCGAACCAGAACCCGCCGCCAGATCCGCCTCAGCAGCAGCAGACAGTGATTAAAATTTAAGTTTCTTATCTTCTTATTGCTGCCTGCCATATATATTTTGTGATGTACTGCCTTCATATGTTTTCATTTTTATTTTGTCATTTGCATTGAGGGCAATGCAACCCTCGAGTTTGGGGGTGGCAACCCTCCATATTCATGGAGTACATCTTAGTTAAATTTTGTGTCTTTTACTTAGTACTTTTCTAAAAAAAAACGAAAATTAAAATTTTTTGACTGAAAATTGTGAACTGAACTTGCCTGTCGTGACAGCTCTGTCGTGGCAGCATCTTTAGGATAGTTTAAGGAGAAGTTTAGAGCCTTTCTATAGTTCTGAAAACTTAAACACCATTGTGACTGTTATACTGCTTAGATTTCTTTTAGCCAAACTAGAATAGGAAGCTTAGCACTTGAATAGCCCCTAGAGGTGCCTAACACTGGCTCTAGGAAAAAAGTTTAGCAAAAGAGACTCAAAAACCTAGAGGTGCCCGAAACCGGCTCTAGGAAGCAAACTAGAGGTGCCTAAAACTGGCTCTAGTAAAACTTTAGAAATCGAGTCAAAACAAAGAAATCAAAGAAGCATAAAAATGTGCCTTTAAAAAAAAGATAAACTTTGGATAAAAATTCGAGTTAAGAGTTGAATATTCTAGTGAAACTAAGAGAGTCTTGGCATATAACTGTTCACAAGCATGCACACACTGCACGAGGACTATAGGGAGATTCCGGACAGATCCTAAATTATCCGATAGGTTGCTGCCGCCACAGGGAACGAACGACGGGTAAGGGAAAACTCACTGTTTGAAAGCCAAAACAAAAATTTCTTTTTCTTTTAGTTCTTAGTTGCTTGAGGGCAAGCAAAAACTTGAGTTTGGGGGTGTGTTGAGTGTGTAAAAGTTCTATTATTTACACCCTTTTTAACCCATATTTCTGCTGCATTCAAGCACCATTTCATTGCATTTAGGTCAGTTTACAGCAAAATATCACAAATATATAAAAGGCACAGATTCTACTAAAAATGGATGTTTTTGGCAGGTTGCCGCTGTCGTCGACGGTGAAGGCAGGTGCGGGGCAAAGAAGCAGAAGAGCTGAACTGGACAAGCAGACGAAGAGGACGATGCTGACATGATAGCAGAGGACGACAACAAGTTGCTGCCATAGTAGACAGAGAAGGCAGGCGCAGGGCAGAAGAGCTGAACTGAACGAGCAGATAAAGAGGATGATGCTGCCATGGAGCTGCCGTGACAGCATGGTGACAGCAGTTTTGCGGAGAGAAAAAGCAAAGTGGACCTCGATAGATAGAGAAAATTCTGCTCGTCTGTCGTGTGAAAGCCAAATATTTTTCCAAGCCCCGGATCAAAAGATATGTCAAGCCAAAGTTCAAGGAGAGAAAATCCCAAGAAACAAGGAGGACGGCTGAAAAGTAGGATCCTTGAAGATTAAGTCTTTATTAGAATCATACTTTTAATTAAAGTTGTAATCCTTGTTACCTTAGATAACTTGAGCCCAAAGCTTATATAAGGGCATGTATTTTAACCTAGGAGAGAACCCCCACATCATACCCCATAACCGACAACCAAAAACCCTTCGCCGTTTACCCGCCGTCGACATGTTCTAAAACCCCCTAGGGCCACGGGTTGATTTGTAAAGTAGTTGCAAGGGTTGTTTTGTTTTAGGAATTTTCAGTTCAATAAAATAAACTTCAAGTTCTCTTATTTTGGTTATTAATATCTTGCAAGAGCATCGGGAGAGCATTGTGAGGTTATCTATTTACTTAGCATCGGGAGAGTTAAGTATACGAAAGAAATAGGAGCAAGTTCTCTAGTTTATAGTTGAACTATCTCGTGCCTAGGGATAGGGCGAGGTTAAGTGGCTAAAGAAGAATTCATACATATCGGTGTTCATCCTTCGATTCACGCCGGGAGGTATCATCAAGACGTGATCATCGACAGACTTGGACCTAGGGATAGGCCAAGGTAGATCTGGGATTCTTGCCAAACTTGAAGTACGGAGTTGGTGTGTTTGCTGCCGCGACAGCCAACGGACAGCCGTCGCGACAGGTGCTGTCGGCGACGGGCGCGACGACAGAACTGGATTTCCTAAGCACTGCAATACCTGCATTACTGAGCAATTCAATACCAGCCCATTCTCTCTATCTTGATATCTTTATTCTTTTTATTTACGTTTACTTCATTATTTTCGTGACAAATATCTTAATCTATTCTTTTCCCCTTGTGCAGATAGCGAAGGGAAGGGTTAGCCCAGTCTCTGTGGAGACGATATCCGATACTTCGTATCACTTTACTACTTGCGTCGTGTACACTTGCACTACAATTGCGATAGACTCCTTTACACGCAACACTAGTAATAAGTTTATATTGTATTTTAGTAATGCTTTTAAAAATAAAATAATAACATACGATGAAAAATAAAATTCATCTTATTAGCAAAGATTAAATATGGATTTACTACATATATTTTACAATTCAATGTTTCTAATAAACATGAATATATGGTTGTACACTATACATGAAAAATATAATATTAAAAAATAAAAAAAGTAAAATAAAAAGTTCACATACTAAAAAGATGTTATCATTTAAAAATTTCCAAACAACCTACAAAAAACAAAGTGAAAGATGTTAGTAATTAATTAAAATAGTATAATAAATAAAGTGAATATTAAAAAATGACATTAAATAAAAACTAAAATTTACATCGCTATTGATAAATAATAGTAAAAGAAAAGATGAAATTAAGTGAAGAATTTTTGATGAGAAAAAATGAGTTAACAAGAAAAGATAAAATGAAAAGAAAGAATTGAGAGAAGAATGGGTTGAGAAAAATTTAAATAAGAGAAAAAATTAAGGTAAAAAGTGAATGAGTTTAAAATTTTATGTTTGAATGGAAGAAAATTGAAAATGGAGGCGGGAAACTTTAAAAGTTGTGACGAAAAATGTGGGCCCGTCACAAATTTGTGACGAAATACGTGGATTTCTCAAATATTTGTGACGGATTGACATATCCCGTCACAAAATTATTAAGATTTTTAAAATTATCAGATAAAATTCAATATGCACATCTTTTTATATTCACTTATGATATTTATAGAGATTATTAAGATATTTCAATAAATGGTTCAAATATGCACATAAAATCCTATATAGTGTTTCATATTTGAATTACAAACTCGAAACTTCGCTTTTGAGAGGAAATGAATAAAATCTGGTTGGGGAAATAACAAGGGCCTGTCCCTAGTATTTATGAAAACAATAGTGTTGATTAGAAACCACATTTCACATTTTTTAACAACCAAAGGTAAAAATCAAATCCATAATTTGATACCAAATAGAAAGAAACCAGTATTATCAAATAAAAAAACGGACCACATTCCACATTTTTTAACAATCGAAAGTAAAATTCAGAATTTTAAATTATCAAATAAAAATAGAAGAATAATGCCTTTGTTTATTGTTTAAATTTTTAGTAAAATCGGTAGTAATAAATTGTAATTTTAACTAGTATTATCTAAGTTTTTGTATATTCTATGTTTAAAGTAAGATATTAATTTTAGATTTTTTTGTAATAAATAAGGTAACCGTCTCTAAAAACCTCCCTCTAAATCTTAAGGGAGGAAAAGCGCACTAACCTTGTTGTCTTTCTACTAATAAGCAAATAAAAGTTTAAAAGTATTACAGTTTAAGAAAACATCAGATAATATACATTCTTAATAATAACGACAAACTGAAGTAGCCGAATTCTATATCAAACCTTCAACGACCTATAAATAAAAGTAAAAACAATTCATTAATAAACACTAAATTACAGCTCCTAATTAACATAAGTAGCTCATTAACTAACAATCAATTAATAAATCAAAACTAACAAGGCAAGAAAATTCCCTTATCTTAACAGAAAATTCATGCATATATCAACACATATCATTTCTTGCAACAATTAACAATAAAAAATCTCAAAATCAAATCTTAATACACATTTAGGATTAATGAAAGCCAAAAATAATGAGCATAAGATCATATAACAGTTTTTCATGACTCAGATAAGTTAATATTTTCAAGATTATATATTCTAAATTCTAAAGAGAAACTGAAATAACTAAATATTAAGTCAAATCTTCTAAACAACCTACAATTCGAAACAAACATGTTTCAAATCATTACATAATTAATTGCATGTTAAAATTGCAGCTCAAAACTAAGAAAAGCAACTCATTAACTAACAATTCAATTACCCGATAAAAACCTACAAAGCAAATAAAAGTATTATAATTCAAGAAAATATCAGATAATATTCAAAAACTTGAAATAAAATTAGAAAGGTAAAAGTAAATACCATCTAAAATTCAAGATGTATTTTTCTTATTACATTGTTGTGGTGATGGAAGAATCGGATAATAAGTTTCGTCTTGATTGGTGGGTGGGTGGACAAAAAGTGTCAAAGGTATGCAACCTCTCGGTGGATAGATCATTTGTGGGTGCAAAGACATTAGTGTGGTTGGACGCATAAGAGGTTGCATGCTACTAAATTTTGAATAAAAAAGAGGTTGAGGATGCATCGGATGGTTGAAACCTAAAAACAAATAATTAATTGAAAACAAACTTGCAATTGGTAATAATTATAATGATATATAATATTTAATTAAAATAATATTTTAAAACTTAGTTGTCTATTATAGTTTGCTTCGAAAAGCATATGAGAGTATTTTTGTTGTTGTGGTTGTTGTTGCGGTTGATGCTGTTGTGACATTACTAAAGTCATTAACATATCTTGGCGTTATGTGATTTGCTTTAACTGCCCCTTCAATGCATCTCTCTTCTTGCTGCTCTGAATTTCGTGGTATGGGCTTTTTTGAAGAACTAGCAGTTTGAGACGTGTTATAGTACATGAGAGCTGCAGACCCAACACCAGACATCCGACCCTTTGAACTTACTCCACCAACAAGGTCCAAAATTATCTTATTTAGGCCAGTTGATGCTGTAGATGACCCATCCTCACTTGTAGTCTCACAGTTTGCTATTAGTGTCTACAAATACTTGTTCTACAAAAAGAGTAATTTTTATATTAAATAAAAATAAGTTATATTAGTTAACAAAAAGTTATATAAATATCCAATTTTGAGAATAATGTACAGCAAATTCTTTATGATCGTTATTGATCCAACCATCAACTTTGTTGTTTTTTTTGTATGTGTAAACTTGTAAAGAGAAAATGAACCTACTGTCTCCCTAGTACGACGTTCCTATATATATTCATTTACATAAGTAAATTAAATATATTGAGGAGGTATTAATCATTGAAGAGTATATATTACGAGGATCATACCAGTCGTTCCTTCCACTCAGTTGTGGAAATAGAACCTCCTGTATAAGAGCCTTATGGTTTTACCTCCATATCACCACGACGACGATTTTTCTTGGCTTGCTTACTCTTTTTTAAAACTTTGGTGAATTCCAATGATCTATGTAGAATTGTCATGTCTGTTTTGACATACATGGTGGCCTTGTCTTAGTTTTGCAACGCCAATGATACAATGCCTCCGTGTATGAAACTACAACTGTTCTGTTTCAACATTTAATCACACGTGGTTCTTTATCATGCTCCCACCAAAATATTTTCTACAAAATTCAATAAAAAAACTATTAACATATAACAACAACAACAACAACTTGTACACCTAAATTGAATAGATTTACATTTACCTTGAACTCATCAAAGTAAATTCATTTCGTCTATTCTAGGATTGCTTTCCAATTAAAGCCATCTGAATGAAAATTTTGCTTTAATAGCCACTACAATTGATTTTCTATAATAACTACGCTTTTTGAATTCATAGTTTCCACTGTACCAAAATAAAAAAAAATCATTTTGGTAGTTTTTACAAGTATATATATACTTATATGATTATGAATTGCAAATAAAATTGGTAAGAAAAAAATACTTACTTAGCAAAAGAACTGTATAGCAAAATCTGCACTTGTCAAGAGGAATCTCGTACCGCATCTGACGGTGGCACACTAGAATTATCTATCAACGCAGTGGAACCAATATGAGTAATGTTATGAATTATCTGCGAAGTGGATTCATCATGAAAAGTTGTATGAATTGTCTCCGAAGTCGTCTATGAAATTGTATCTGTATCAGTATCGCGAGGAGTATCATGAAAAGTTGGGCGAAATCCTCTACCTCTAGCCCCGGACATAATCTGTCGCGTGAAAATAGATAAAATGAACTAAATAAATGGTCTTTACCATGAATGTTGTTGTAATCTTTTTTCGGTATATAAATTCAGACATGATATATTCAAATTAACCTTGAGATTAAACTTATTTGTAAGTTTTTCTTTGGTAATATAATATAAAATATATAGTAATTTAAATGAAAAATTTTGAGACAAAACGAACAAAAACATGAATTAATTTTTCAAGAAAAAAAATCAATTAATAGACAAAAAATTTTTCAAGAAGTTTGAGATGCCATGGTTTCTTTGTGGCATGATATATCATATGAAATTGATTGCTATAGGTACTAGACAAACATACATTAACAGAAAGAAATGGATTAATTTTCCAAGAAAAAAAATATTATTTTTCCCCTGTATAAGTGCTCAAAGTGAATTTCCATGTAAAAAATCAATAACTTGAATGCCTCTTTAACCAGAAATTAGAAAATCTATCCATGTTACTCAAGGCGAATATCCGATATTTATTTTTAAAATTATCAAATTTTTAACTCATAACGCTAATTTGTAATCACCCAGATAATAGCACAAATCATATCTTAAATTAAAATCCCTAGCTTTCTTCCCAGATACTTTAGTAACTTGAAAAACTCTCAATTGCTCCTAATTTTACTCATTGCATAACACGACATGTAATCTAAAGCGCAAACAAAATTGAATCGAACAAAACCAAATATATAATCAATTTTTTTAAAATTAAAAGTAAAAATACGAAGTTCACTAAGAGATATGATGTATTTGCTATGATTTATGGGTTAAACAAGATGAAATAGGAAGTTCACGTGAATTCAAGATGAAACAAGAGAAATTAAAAATCAATAATTAAACAAAAAGCTAAATGGATTAAACAGGGGAATGAAGGTGGAAACATACCCAATATTTAAATGGATTAAACAAGGGATTAAACGTGATATTCAAGATGAAACAGTGTTGTTGAAGACTTAAAACTATTTTTTGGGTGCAGACTTCAAACAATTCAAATGAGGGTGATGAAGAGTTAAAAATTGAGCTAATTGGTAAACCCCTAGTACCGTTAGTTTGGTTTGGTTGGGGGTTGGGATAACTAATAGAACTTTAATTACATATTCATTAGTATTTGTATTAGTATTAAAAATATGAGATATTATTCAAACACTTAAATTAAAATTGAAAACTTAAAAACACCTAATCGTTGTGATTTTTTCATTGAAAATTAAATAAAAGTTAAAAAGAGCATTAAGATTCAACAATACATCAGATAATATTCAAATACTTAAACTAAAATTAGATACCTAAAATCAAATATCATACGTACCGGTAACAAGAGGAATCTCTAATCAGTTGGCCCAAAACATAATCTGAGAACAAAAACATGTTATTATAAGTCTAGTTTACACTGATAAATTAAACACACAAATCGAACAAAAATTAACGGTACATAGTAAAAATTACGTCTAGTCATCTTCTGTTAAGTCAAAGTACTTATTTTCGTTTTCATCTTCGCCTGAATCATCTTCAATTTCGACATTCACAATACTTAATTGTGTTATTGAGTCATCAATTAATAGTTTGGGTTCATCATTTGCTACAATTTGTATTGAATGAGACTCAGGCTCGTCATCTTGGTATGGATATGAAGTCGAAGTCGCTTCAAGTTCAGCATTATTTGATACTGAGATATCCACAATTACTCTAGCTTTAATTTTAATAACCGCTAATCAATCTTGCTTATCACGTCTGCAACTATGATAATTAACGTAATAAACTTGGATTACTTGAGTCGCTAGAACAAATATATCATTTTCATTGTATCTTTTTTTATCATTCACTTCTACAAGAGATGAGTATTTTGGATGAGCTCTTATACCAACCCTTGGTCTCGGGTCAAACTATTCACACTTGAACAAAACTATACTCTTCACAGGCCAACCCGAATATTAAATCTGTATAACCTCAGTAAGTGGTCCAAAATAATCACTTTTACCGTTCACATAGTTAGAGCCTTTAACACAAACACCACAGTTCAGTGATAGTCTGTCTAAATCACAGGACATTGAGCAAAATTTAAAACCATTTACTTTATAACATGAGAACGATGTCACCAATCGAAGTGGACCCATGGCAAGTGCTTTTAAAAATATGTTTGTGACATTATTCATTGGTTCTTGAACCTATAACAAATTACCAAAAATTAATTTTTGTGGCATATATTTACAGTTTTATTTAATTAAAAAATGTACTTTGAAAGGCTCAAATGATGTTGACAATATCTCTGATAAGTCCTATAAATTTTGTTCAATTAAAGATGACCATGGTTAATTAAAAATCTATAAGCATCAAAATTTTAGAGCTTAACGGTAGTTATTATACGTACTCAATGAAAGGCTTCACTTCTGTACAATTCAACAATATGTAGGTGTGAGTTGTTGTAATTTTTTCATCAGAAAGATATTCATTATTTTCTTTCCCAATTGTCTCTCCATGTTGTGCAAAAATGGAAAGAATGTCAGGATGTTCTTCAAAATTATTTTTTTTGCTCAATCGTATGATTTTATTGAAGAAAAAATCATACAAAAATGTACAAACTCGGGCCTCATTAAAAACCTCCCTACGCCTAAATGGAGGAAAAGAGTACCCAAGTTGAACGCGGAACCAAACTCGAAAACAGACAAGGCTCTCCCCTCCCTCGAAAATAAAAATAAAAATAAAACAACACACCCACACCACCATCAGCCATCCCGATTGCAGCACTCGCACCCTGCTTCACGCACAAGCACCCCCACCGGCTGCATCTCCCCCACTCCCAGGCACAGGGGCCTTACATCCGAAACCCCCTGCACAAGCACCGGTCCACACGTACTGCACCCCCGGCAGCCTACTAGAAGCCCACTCGCAACCGATCCCGCCGATCTACACCCCCCTTAGCTAGCTTATCCGCAATACCATTAGCTTCACGATGCACATGTTGAAACGTACAACGCAACTCACGATATGCATTGTCAATCCTCCTAAACAACCAATGATATTTCCATGGCCTATTCTCAACATTCAAAACCTAAGATAGAGCTACTAAAGAATCGGATTCAAATACGTAAGGCCACTCACGCCATTGCGATCCACCAAATGCCGCAAGAGCATAGCATATCGCATGAATTTCAGCCTCGTTCGAATCAAGTATCCCCAAAGGTCCCGCAAACATCGCCAATACCTTACCCCCTGCATTACGTAAAACCCCACCACAGCCCGCTAGTCCCGGTTTCCCCCTAGCCGAGCCATCGACATTAAACTTGACCATATAAACCAACGGCGGCACCCATGTCACTCCCACCCGCGGGCCTTTGACATGTCCCCTAACCTCACACCACCAAGGACAATCCCACCACACCGATTCCACAAGCATCGTGTTGTGATCCAGCACATTCACCCAAGAGAAAGCTCGCAATTTAATAGTAAAAAATAAGTCCGACGGCGATACCCTCTTACTATTGAACATCAAGTCATTGCGTGCTAGCCACATCGACCACAATGCCGCTGCACAGCACGACACCCACCATTGTCTAACCATCCCCCGAAAAAAGCCATCAAGGAACATATGCACAAATGCCACTACCGACGCCGGCCGAACCACCTCCACCTTCCACCAAGCAAAAAACAATGACCACACCTGCCACATCCACGGGCATCGAAACAAAATATGATTCGCCTCATCCTCGCCCTCCCCACACCATCGACAAGAGAAATCATGCACCTCTAGCTGCATCCTACAGTCCCGCAATAAGCATAGTGTGGGTAATCGTTCAAGGAGTACAAACCACACAAAGCACTGTACCTTCGGCGGCGCTAACAACGACCAAATTCCCACACTATCCCATTCGGCTTCCCTTTCAAAACCAAAAGTCACCATTAAGCTTGACAACTTTGCCACCGAGAATGTTCCAGTCGGGGTGTGTTTCCAAACCCATTTATCCGCCACCTCCTCAACAAGATGCAGTGCTCCCACCACACTTCGCAACTCACGCAGTTGTGCCAACTCAAACGCGCGCAACTGTCGTGAGAAAAAGCCATTCCAATCTGCATGTCCCAGTGATTGGTCATGTGAATAATCATAAATCAATGCCCATTTATTCACCGCAATCCGATATAGTCGTGGAAATACCTCACATAACGGCACCTCCAAACACCATCTATCGCGCCAAAAAAGTACCTTTCTCCCATTTCCAATCAACCATAAGAAATTAGGCAACCCCATAAATCGATTTAGACTAACCTCATGTTGTATCTCCACAATTTGTCGCCATACAGGCGACATAGCTCGCTTTTGTCCGATTGTCATCCTCCTATGTAACACATCTGCCCCATATTTCGCAATCAGAATATCCTTCCACAACGATCCATCATCCAACGTAAATCGCCACAACCATTTTGCCAAGAGAGCCAAATTTCGCTTGTTCAAGTCTACCACCCCCAAGCCACCAAACTTTCGCGGCCGACACACCACCTTCCAGCTAACCCTGCTCATCTTACGCTTCTCCTTCGTGCCGCCGCATAGAAAGCTCCTACGGATACGATCCAGCCGTTTAATAATGCCTTTGGGCACTACAAAAATACCCATGTAGTAGATAGGAAGAGCAGATAACACCGAGTTCAATAATGTCAAGCGGGCGGCAAAGGATAATGAATCCCTCTTCCAACCTGCCAAGCTTTTCCGAAAGCGCTATATCAATGGTTCCCACACGTTAACACTGCGTGGATTCACACCCAACGGCAGGCCAAGGTACATCATCGGCAAACTCCCTACACCGCAGCCCAAAACACCAGCCATCGCACACAGAGTACCCTCCTCAACGCCTATTCCATACAAGCACGATTTGGCATAGTTAAACTTCAAGCCTGAACTATACTCAAAGCAAGTAAGTACCCTCTTCAAGTTCTGCGCCATCCATAGATCCCCCTGAAGGAACAGGACTGTGTCGTCCGCAAATTGCAAGTGCGATACAAAACACTCATCAACCACACGCACTCCCCGTATCAGCCCTCCCTTCTCCGCCTCCACCAATAATACGTGCAACAATTCAGCCACCATCACAAATAATAACGGTGATAAAGGATCACCCTGTCGCACTCCCCGCTTCATCGGAAACTCTTTTATCGGGCAGCCATTAAGTAATATCGACAAACGTGCTGTGCTAAAACATGTGCGCATCCAATTCATCCATACTTTCCCAAAACCCATCCGCTGCTGAATTTTCTCTAAACACACCCATTTCACGCAATCATAGGCTTTGGCGAAGTCAAGCTTCAACAATACCCCTCCCTCTCTATCAGCATTTTGCTGCAACGAATGTAACACCTCATTCGCCAGCATAATCCCATCTACAATCTGACGTCCTCGGATAAAAGCGGATTGAACATCACTAATTACCAACGGCAGCACCTTTTGTAACCGCTTAGTTAAGCACTTCGCCACAATTTTATATATAGAGTTCAATAGGCAAATCGGCCGAAAGTCCCCAATTTCTTTTGGATTGTCTTTCTTCGCGATCAAAGTCACAAATGTTGAGTTCACGCCCTTCGGTAATTCTCCCGACACATGAAACTCATTCAATACCTGCATCACATCGCTCTTCAAAAAATTCCAGCCCTTCTTAAAGAATTCAAAGGTGAAACCATCAGGTCCCTGCGCCTTCGTCCCATCACAGCCCCATACTACGGCGCGCACTTCTTCCTCACTAAAAGCAACCTCTAAACCGGCTGCCACCTCCCCCGGTAGTTGTTTAAACGCCACCGCCATATCCGCTTCCCCTAAGCAAAACATGGCAGCAAAATGCTTTCTAAACTCCTCATAAACCATGTATCGAAGTCGCTCCGGATTTATTTCCCATACTCCATTGATGAGCAGACCCGTAATGCCATTTCTTAACGCTCTCAATTTGGCCGAGCGGTGAAAATATGTCGTATTCCCATCCCCCTCTCGCAGCCATCGCACCCTCGCTTTTTGTCTCCACACCGACTCACGCATCCGTGCTAGAGACCATAGTTCCTGTTGGTGTACACAACGTTGCTTCAATTGAGATTCTGAAACTGCATTTGTACTCATCATCCCATCAATTAAGTCAATAGCATTAGTCGTGGCCTCAATTCGATAGTCTATATTACCAAATACCCTCTTGTTCCAAATCCGTAAAAAAAAATTCATACCACGTAACTTCGAAACCACATCCCCACCATCCAGCATCTTCGACAATCTCCCCCACTCTACTTCCAAGTCACGTAAACAGCCCCTATCCTCTACCCAAACATTAAGAAATTTAAACGGCTTCGGTCCCCAATCCAACATATCACTCAGAAGTAATAACGGCGTGTGATCGGACAATCCCCTCGGCATAGACGATAATCTCAAATTGCTAAATTTATCCACCCAATGCAGTGAAACCAAACATCTATCAATTCTGCTACATTTACTATCCGGAACAAACCACGTGTATGATAAGCCATGCAAAGGTAAATCGCATAAACCATTATCTTGAATGAAATTTACAAAAATTTCCATACCTCTATCCGTCGATATACAGCCTTGTCGCTCCAATATCGTCGTTACCGCATTAAAGTCTCCAATTAGACACCACGGGATGTCACAGGATAGTATCACCATCTCAATTTCGGTCCAAAGTAATCATTGTTGCGTCGCATCACATGGCGCATATACACCCACCATCCCACATTTCCAATTCTCGTTTGTCCAACACCCCTCAATCGCCACGAAACGCTCCCTCACAACCTTCCGACCAGCTTTAAATCTATCCGTCTCCCAGCACATTAAGATCCCCCCCGATCGCCCTATCGATGGCGAAAAAACAAAGTCAAAATTATCAGATACCCAAATATTCCTCAACATCAATTCTGTGATAGCTTCCATCTTCGTCTCCACGATAATCACACATTCCCCACGATGTTGCCGTATTAGATTACGTACTCCTCTCCTCTTCGCTGCTGTACCCAAACCCCGCACATTCCACGACAACATCCGCATAGTTCTTTTACAATGGGATCGGCTCTCTCGCTTCAATAAGGCGAGCAATATCTTTGATGACGTTCTCTTCGTTCCCAATTGTCTCCGCGCCCAGCAATTTTCCCAACTCCCACGTCTCTTGTGCCTCCCTAAGAATACTCCGTTTACGTTGTATGAAATCAGAATCCGATAGTGATCCGTTCGCCAATTCCGTCGATGCTGGTTTTGGATTTTTCCGTGGACGGCCTCTTCCCCTCTTCTCCACTGCCCCGCCTTTTTCCTCCGCGTTAGCTTCCTGCCCCGGCGATTGTAAAATCTCAGAAAGATGCCGCACTCTC
Organism: Hibiscus tridactylites; assembly: GCA_958450335.1. Taxonomy (NCBI): domain Eukaryota; kingdom Viridiplantae; phylum Streptophyta; class Magnoliopsida; order Malvales; family Malvaceae; genus Hibiscus; species Hibiscus tridactylites. The sequence goes on along the minus strand of OY288270.1, from coordinate 92,439,596 downwards.
TGTTGTCTTCCTTTATATTCTATTAACGCTGCAATCCCAGCCCTAGACGAATCAAAAATAGGCCCAATTTCCACGTTTTTCTCATGTTGCACTGCATCCGTCTCCCTGTCCAATATTTTGTCACCACTGCCGTCGGGTAATTCACACTCACTAATGTCCATGCTACGGTACTCTACTATCTCCCTTTCGACGATGCCCACCTCCTCATCTGCCTTTCCTGACGTCGCCCGTCCCGAGTTTACTTCCTCACTCTGATTTGATTCAAGCACCCGATCATCTCGTCTTTTGTTGTCGTCCCACAATTTGTTGACCATCCAACTCTTCGGTGAAGGCATACTGATCGAATTCGGTACCACCGTCTCCTCTTCGTCATCACAACCCTCCTTAGTTGCTGTTGGCACCCCTGTCGTACCCTGCTCTTCCATCTCCATCGTGTGTTCCTCCCCCTCCGAATTTTCAACACTCCCCTCCTCATCCCCATTCCGATCCGTCAAATTGGGGCCAGAAATTTCATTTACCCGAATTCGATATTGCTTGTCGCCAACAGCGACATTAATTGTTTCATCAATCGGGAAGAACCAGTCCGTTTCGATTAGGAATATCGCTTTCTCAAACGACGTAGGAGCTTCAGTCTTATCGTCTATACAAATCAACTCACCCCATAGTGCTGTGATGTTTCGAAAGGTGCCTTCGGACCAGGCATGTATCGGCAATCCACACACCGACACCCATACTCGTCTATTTGGGATCACACACTCCGGCGACCATTCGGAAACATTCTCTAACCATAGTGTAAAACACCCAGATTTAATGCACTCATCCCTTGTTTCCCCATTGGGGAACATTAATAGCACAAGTGATCCCGCAACCCGCATTAATGAGAACTCCCTCTTGGTTGTTCGTAAATCCGATGCTAGTTTCATTATTGATCGCGGTTGTCGACAGAATCCCACTACACAGTTCTTCACTATAGTCATTTTGTCCGCATCAATTACACCCTCAACCCTACGATACTCTTTTGTTATCGCCGTTTGGTCCCCCTTTGTATTACCACTTGTCGCTGCCCTATTTTTCTTTTTGTCCTTCATCGATTCACCCCCATCAGCCCTAGATGATCCTTGTCGACGGCGCCAAAAAGCATCTCTCGTATCGCGTGCTTAAAGAATTTGCTAGCTTGAGAAAATAATAATGAAAGAATTTGGATCCTTCCACTGTCTCATATGAACTGCAAATTGTGCCTTCAACGTGAGCTTTATTGCCAATAGACTCTTTTAGTTTTCAAAAAAACTTTAATTGAAAAAAAAAACAAAAGGTTGTAACATAAATAAAAATGCTTATTCACTTTGTAAACAAATTTCAATAAATTAGATTGAAAATTACCGTTCAAATGGATACATCCAACGATAATGTACTGATCCGCCAATTCTTGCTTCGTATGCCAAGTGTATCGGTAGATGCTCCATTGAATCAAAAAAAAATTGGGAGGAAAAAAGTGCTCAAGTTTAGACAAACTAATTGAGATATCTTTTTTCAGTCTTCTCATGTCTGCCTCTTTGATTACAGTTGATGTTAAGTCCTTGAAAAAACAACTTAGCTCTGTCAATGCCTCCCACACATTTGTCGGTAATAGCTCTTGAAAAGCTATAGGAATTAACCTTCGCATGAAAACATGACAATCATGGCTTTTTATTCCAAATAGCTTTAACTTTTTCATGTCAACGCACCGACTTATATTGGATGCAAAGTCATCAGGAAATTTTAAATCTTTAACCCAATCACATAACACTTTCTGCCTTTGTTTGTCTAGCGTGTAACATGCTTTTGGGTATTTACCATAGCCATTTTGATTTGCCAACTCAGGACGATCACAATAAAACTGTAAGTCCACTCTAAATTTTGCATTGTCCTTTGTCTTCCCTTCAACATTCATTATTGTGTTGAATATATTCTCAAAAATATTTTTCTCCATATGCATCACATCAATGTTATGACAGATCAAATTTGAAAATAAATACAGTAGGTCCCAAAAGATGTTGCGTTTTTCCCAACCACAAAACTGAGATAATTGGTCATTAATTTCTACCGCGTCTAGCTCAGTCACTTTCAGAAAACCCCAATAATCAATCTCGTTTAGTATCTCCCTTCCAGACTTAATTTGTAGGGCAATGTTCAAAACCGTTTTACCTTTTCTGAAAGCTGTAGTATTTCTTCTGAAATGATAATTTTGAGGTAGAAATTTACGATGATTATCAAACCAAGATTGTTTTCCACCATGTTGAAGAGTAAATGCCTCAGATTCTTCCATACAATATGGACAAGCCGTTCTTCCAGCTGTACTCCAACCCGACAACATGCCATATGCAGGAAAGTCATTGATAGTCCATAATGGGGTAGCACGAAGCTGAAAATTCTGCTTGGTTGACAAATCATATGTTACCTCCCCTACATCCCACATATATATTAACTCAACAATCAATGGTTGTAAGAATACATCTATATTATATTTTGGATTTCTAGGACCTGGCACAATTATTGTCAAAAATATAAACCCATCCTTCATGCACATAGAGGGAGGCAGATTGTATAGTGTTACTATAACTGGCCATAGAGAATATTGTTGTCCAGATTGACCAAATGGTTGAAAACTATCAGTGCATAACCCAAGCCCGACATTACGAGTTTCGTACGAAAATGTTAGATGCTCCTGATCAAAATGTTTTCAAACAAGAAAATCAGAAGGATGACACAAGAGACCGACTTCATCAATCTGATGCTCAACATGCCACCTTATATTCTTAGCAGTAACTTCATAGGCATATAACCTTTGTAACCGAGAAGTTAAAGGGAAGTAATACGTCTTTTTATATGCCTTTATGTTACTAGATCCTTCGCTAGCGTTATCCTTGTGCCGAGGAAGACCAAAAAACCTACATTCAATCAATTCAGAATTACCTCCCCAATAAATTATGCAACCATTTCTACAACAATGGATTTTCTAAACCGACAAACTCATATCACGAACTAACTTCTTCGTCTCATATGTGTTCTTGGGCATGACATTATCTTCAGGCATTAACTTCTGCATTATCCGACAAAGGTCATCATAGCATGCATTAGGAATTTTATATTGTGCTTTCAAGTGTATTAATTCGGAAACCACTAATAACTTAGACTCATTGCTACCGGGCCATATTGGTTCAGAAGAAGCACCAAGTTTGTCATACAACATTTGTGCCGAAGGAATTGTGGTTGATCATCTTGTGTTATATATGCATTTAATTTAGAACCAGAAACATTTATTTCGGGAGGTTCATGGTTGTTACCACACAAATCATATGCATACTCTGGAGCTGCAGTGCTAGAACCCGCCATATGGTTATAGTAATTATATTGACTCTATCCAATGAGAGAAAAACGTGGCTATCCATGATGCACCCAATTATAATAATGCGTAACAAACCCTTCAGTGATCACATGAACTTTAACTGTTTCTGGATCTTGAAAACTTTTATTTCTGCATTTAGGTCGGTTACATGAACACCTAATATTTCCTCGATCTGTAAATTTAGGCTTACTTAATGCAAATATAATAAATTTTAACAGTAGTCGCTCAAAATCGGGATTAATAATGTGACCCTTTATTAACCTATCAATATTGTACATCCAAGATCGATCCATGCTGAATGCCAAAGCCTGTTTTTATTGTATCATTAAATTAAAATACTTAAATTAGTAAATTTTTAAAAAAAAATTTTTAATTACTATTTTCTAAATCTTCTAAAAAATAGAAACACAACTTATTGTTTTTATTATTGTATATTACATGCAAAATTCTTTATTTACTCTTAATATATTTCTAAAAAAACAAGAAATATAACTTATGACATTATTAATCTATATTACGTATGAAATATTTTATTTACTTTTAATCTATTCTAAACTTTTTAGTTAAAAGGCTAATACTAATGAATTGATAGCACTATATTTTAAAAACAAAATTAAAACTTACCTCAACTCACAAATTCGGTGAAAAAATTAGAGTTCTACAAAAAATAAATAAAAAACATAAAAATAGAAATTTAAAAACAATTGGAATACAACAAACAATTCTTCTAAAATATTATTTTTATTATAACGGTAAAAACAATAGTTATTTAAAATAATAAAATCCCATGAAATCAAAGCACAACACTTAAAACTTACCTCAACTCACAAATTTGATAGAAAATTCAAAATTTTGTAAAACTGCAAAAGAAATTAAAAAAAAACATCAAAACTAAAATTTAAAAATAATTAGAAAGACAATATTTTGCAACAAAGCATGCCTAAATGAAAGCAACCATAGTAACAATTTTTTTATATCTATACAACAACATGTAAGTTGTTTTATATTCTCAAAATATAATATGTGCCACAATAACATCATTCATATATATGTGTGTCTTTAATAATTTTTTTTTTAAAAATAATTAAAAACAATGCATACTTTCAATCAACATGTTATTATACCAACAAAATGAATGCAAGTTGCTTTGTATCCTACAAGTTATACAGTACCAAATATATATAATTGCAGACAACTGAAGTAGATTAAGAGAACATAAAAATTTCAGTAAGTTATTAAAAAACTCCTCTTATCTCAGTTGTAAAATGTGATGATGCTAATGGTTCTGGGTATTTTTTAAAAATTTTCTCGTAAAACTCATTGCATTCCTCTATTGACACTATTTGTAGAAGATGGAGCATTTCATGAGAGGTTTAAGAAGTGAGTTTAAAGTGAATTTTTTTTACCGTTTGTTTGTTGGGTGGTTGGGTAATAAATAAAATTTTAATTAATGCTATTATTATTTGCATTGGGAACTTAGTTTAAAAAAACGCGCCTAGGCGCTAGGCGACGTGAGGTGGCTGAAAAATCGCCTCTACCAGCAAAGGTGAAGCGGTGAACAAGAAGCGTCTCTAGGCGTTGCTAGGTGCTCGCTTTTTTTAAGGCGCTAGGCGCTGCGCTTGATCGCTTCTTGTTTTAGTCTCGGCACGTGAGTTTTTTCATTAAAAAAAAGCACGTGGTTTTTAAAAAATGCCAATTTCACGAACAAACCCATAAACATCTTCAAAATTAAAAAAAAAACCCTAAAATCATAGCAAAGTTCTCTCGTCGGCACTCGACATCTTCAAGTCTTCAAGGCTCCAAGTATGTTTCAATTTCAATAATTTTTTTTAGTTTTCTTCTCTCATTTCTTCTCTCTTTTCTTCCTGTCTTTTCTTCAGTTTTCACCCACTTTTCTCAATTCTCACCCACGTTTATCTTCACCTTTTTTTCTCCAGTCCACGTTTTTTTTTTCATTTGGTGTTTGGAATTTGATTTGTAGTCCAGGTAAATTTCTTACCCTTTGTTGCATGCCTTTTGATTTATGTTTTTTTTTAATTTTATTCGATACTTTTAACTATAGCAGAATGGAAACTGGGTACCTGATTCAGGGGATGTTACCTCTTATTCGATACTTTTGATTTATGTTTTTTTTTAAATTTTATTCGATACTTTCTTCCTCTCTTATTCCAAATGAGAACTTATTTTTATTTCTATAAACTAAACTACAATCATGGATTGCTGATTAACATTTAACAAGTCAAGGATCGGATACATCTTGACCCTCACCCAAATACATTTCGTCACTGCAATTTGAATGAACTTTTCAATACTTCAATATACTTAATGTTTCTTTTACTTATTAATGGTTATTGGTTGGTCATTTTTTCACTGTAATTTAATTATTTTTATATTTACTTTTGTCAAATTATGTTATTTAAATTTTAGATGATGAATTTAGGGTCGGGAACTTCTACAGGATCACCAGACACTTTAGATCCGGCAAGAAAATATGGAAAGCAAGATCCGACCAATAAAAACAACTTTACATGTAATTTTTATGGTAAAATTTGCAAAGGAGGGGTGTATCGAATGAAACAACATTTGGTTGGTGGGTTTACGAGTGTGCTTGATTGTCGTGAATGTCCTGAGCATGTGAAAGAGGAAATAAAAGCTTTTATGCTAAAAAAGGTCGAGTTAAAGGTCACACATGCAATGTTACCTTCGGAACCTTCATATAGTAGGGTTGATGAATATGATGAGAATGAAGAAGAGTGTGAGATATTGAATTCATCTTCGGATAACCCAAGTCAATAGAGTGGGAAATTTTTACCCAAAAAACCAAGACTTAAGGGTCCGATGGATTTGTTTGTCACTCCAAAAGTCAATCCAAAAAAAGAGGAGGGTGTACACGCAGCTTGTGATAAGCAACTAAGAGACAAAGCTTGCAAGTCGATTGCTAAGTTTTTCTATGATGTCGGGATTGCATTTAACATGGCAACCTACCCTAGCTTTAAGGAGATGTGTGAAGTTTTTGGATAATATGGTCCCGGTTTGAAACCACCAACCATGTATGAGCATAGAGTTCCCCTGCTCAAGAATGAAGTAGAGAACACCCATGAGATGATGGATACTCACAAAAAGGAGTGGGCGAAAAGGGGTGTTCAATTTTATCGGATGGATTGCGCGATTCGGTCACTCAAAAAGACATTGTGAACTTTCTTGTCAACTCTCCAAAGGGTTCCATGTTTATTAAATCCATGGATGTTTCAGAGGCTGTTAAGGATGCCCATATGTTGTTTAAAGTGCTTGATGCCATGTTGGAGGAAGTGGGAGAGAGAAATGTGATCCAAGTGGTGACGAACAATGCATCTAATTATGTCAAAGTCGGTAATAAATACGAGTTCTTTTTTAGATTATTCAAATCACTTGATTATTGAAATATTTTGAATTTAACTTATTGTTTTTTTAACTTGTAGGGAAAATGTTAGATGCCAATAGACCAAATCTTTATTGGACTCCATGTGCGGCTCATTGCATTGATCTCATGTTAGAAGATATTGGGAAAATTCCGAAAGTCAAGAATGCATTAAAGAAGTGCATGTTTATGAATGGCTATATATATAGCCATATACCTCTTGTAAACATGATGAGAAGATCACAAATCAAAGGAACTTGCATAGGCCGGTGATCACTAGATTTGCAACATCGTTCATCACTCTTGCACAATTCCATAAACAAAAGAACAATTTGAGGAAGATGATGACTTCTCAAGAGTGAAATGAATCCAAATGGTCAAAAGAAACTAGTGGAAAGAAAATAGCATCTTATCTTTTGCAAGACACATTTTGGAGAAATGTTCTTTATACTCTCAAGTTGACGGGACCTTTTGTTAAGGTTGTTCGAATTGTTGATGGAGAAAGAAAACCACCTGTGGGGTACATTTATGAAGCCATAGATAGGGCTAAGGAGGCTATTTCTGTGAGCTTTGTAATGAAGGAGGAGTTTTACAAGGAAGCCTTTGAGTATATTGATAGAAGGTGGGATTGCCAATTTCATCGACCTTTACATGCGGCCGGTTATTTTTTAAACCTTGACCTTTATTATGATGATCCCAAGAAGGTAACTACTTGTGAAGAAGTGATGACGGGTTTATATGAGTGCATTTCAAGGTTGATTCCGGATGTTGAAATTGAAAATAAAATCCTCAATGAATTAAGCATATATCAAGAGGCTCAAGGCCTTTTTGGCATGAAAACGGTGGTTAGGCTAAGGAAGTTAAGATCTCCAAGTATTAAATGTTATATTATTTTATATTTTTATTCTACTTTTAATTTTTAATAGCTGAGTGGTGGGCTATGTTTGTAGCTTCAACTCCCAATCTCCAAACGTTTGCTATTAGATTTCTAAATCTCATTTGCAGTGCTATCGGTTGTGAGAGCAATTGGGGTGTTTTTCAACTTGTAAGAAACTTTTTTATTTAACTTTTATTTCATTATGAAAAACTATTACTTTTTTATTAATCACTTATATAAATGCTGGCTTCTGCTTGCAGCTTCATACTAAAAAGAGAAATAGATTGGCGCAAGAAGGACTGAATGATTTGGTCTTTGTGAAGTATAATCGTGCTTTAAAGCGTCGATATTAAATGAAAGACACTACTGCTCCCATTCTCTTAGAGGATATCTATGAAAGTAATGAGTGGTTACTTGGGAGAATGGAGGACAATTCCTCCGATGATAAAGGTAAATTTATATTTGATGATGATGATACTCTGACATGGAGTTAGGTTGGTAGAGCTGCTGGAGCTCATGATCCAAGTTATTTGACTAGATCATCAAGGATTATAAAAGAAAGTGTTGGACCTTCCTCCAACTCCAAATCTAATAAAGGAAAATGAGTAGTTTCTAGTTTTGTTCCTAGAATCGATGATGAGATAGAAGAAGATATTGGTGAAGAACATTGTGAAGAAAATGAAGAATATGAAGATGTTGATGATCTAGAATATGGGAGTGTTTATTGTGCATGTTTAATGGCAGGGGTTGGAATTTATCTCCATCACGCTCTTCATAGGTAGCTCTTGTTGAGGTTCAGTTATTTTCCCCCTCCCCCCTCGGTAGTTTCTTTGAAGAGATGGATGTGCTTGTTAAAGGCTTTTGTTGTCTGTTTCTCACTGTCATCGTCGGTCTTGTCCCTTAAAATACCCATCAATTTTATTTGGTCGACAAGGCTCTCCTAAATGGCAGACCCTGAGTTGGTCACGATGCACTATTTCGTTCTTCTACCTAGGGTGCCTCAACCATTTGTCTCAGTTTTTTGTTTATAATTTTCGCCCAACATATTTAGCCATGATCTGCTTTTTATTTTCTTACTCGTTTTGAGCTTATTTTTTAGGTTTAGGGTGCCTTTTTCTGTGTTCTTTTATATTTTTTTTGTTATGAATGAAACCTTTCATTTAATAAAAAAAACATGTAATAAAAAAGACATGAGAAACATAAAGAAAAAAATCATAAGTTTATTTTTATTTTAAATACACTTTAAATATATATATATAATCTTTTTATTTATAATTTTATTTTTTGAATTGGTTAGTGGTTTTTATTTTTTACACATCCAAAGTGATCAATTTGAGTCTCTTTCAAACATTTTGCTTCTTTTTCACTTAATATTTACTGGATTATAACATATATAAAAAAGCGCAATCTATATCACTAAAGACTAGCTGGTATAGTGGAAAAGGGGTGAGGATTTTCTTTGGAGTACCTAGTTTTAATCCCCTCTAAAGTCATCCCATTTCATTTTATTTTCTTTGGTTGGAGAAAAATAAATATGTTATATTAAGTATTAAATTTTAATTTAATTCTCTAATCTGATGGTTACACGTGTCACCATCTAATTGGATGATTAAAATTATTTTATATTAAAATTAAGATTAAATTGATTGTATGTATAAATATAAAATATATAATTATACAAATTTTTTTAACTGTCATATCATCGTCTTTGTTAAATTTGATGGCTAGAGACTTGATTGGGAGCATTTCAATAGTTCGATGGTCTGATTGACAAAAATTTTAATCCGATGGTCAAAACAGGATCGATACAATAGTCCATTGGTTATGGGTGTAGTTTACCCAAATTTCTATAATTTTTCTTTTACTTACAAATGACCGGTTTGGTTTGAGATGGGTATGAGTGAATGGCTTTGGGGTCAAAAGCCGAACTGTCCACTCCATTAGATTTACCCCAGCCCAATCCTAACACCACCTTTATCTATGCAAAACGTCTTTCCAGCCCAAGTATCTTAAAAATATTTAATTCAAGTTTAAAATTTATTTGAAAATTTATTAAAAATTAAACATTTAATTTAAAAATATTATTTGATAATAATAAACATTAAATACAATATAGGGATGTCAATTTCTCTAGGATCCAAACTCATAGAGGCATATTTCTTCTTCTTCTTCTTCTTCTTCTTCTTCTTCTTCTTCTTCTTCTTCTTCTTCTTCTTCTTCTTCTTCTTTTTCTTCTTCTTCTTCTTCTTCTTCTTTCAAGTTCGAGTCCGATTTTAAAAAGAAAAAAAAATTGATATACAAGTTGTGTAAGCTAAAATTTATATAAGTTTGTTAATTTTAAGGTTTATGAACTTAGTTTAGCGTTTAAAGGTTTAGACTGTAAGAGTTTAAAATTTAAGATTTATTGTTAGGAATTAAATTTAAAATTTTGTATCACAATACTACTCTTTTAGAAAGGATAAAGCTGGGACGAGACAAGTATGAATTCAAGGCAGAAAATCTTCAATCATATTTGACCTGAGTTATTTTAAATTTTAAATATAATATTTACAAAAAATGTCATTCAATATAAATATACTATTTAGGGTTTTTTTCCTCTCATTTCTTCTTTGCAGCCTATGTTCTTTTCTTTTCCTGTCTTTTTTTTAATCATTCTTCTTCAAAGTTGATGAGTTCGCCCTTTAGTTTTACTTGGTATATAAAAGGGCGAGTTTTTAATTTTTGACTTTGTATCAACTTTTGTGATTTTTTGATTGCTTGCGGTTGGAATGATTTATTATGATGTTGAATACCTTGAACTGTTGAATTTTTCATTTGTAATTTTTGATCTTCTTTCTAGTTGATTTTTAATGATTTAAACATGTTCCAACTTTTTAAAGATTCAAACTTTTTGAAGCTGTTTCTTTAAATTCTTCCTATTTTCCCCTTAAGGTGTAAATTTTGAAATTTTGTTATGAGTTCGGGGTAGAGTATATCACATATTGGGTCGGGTCGGACGGTTAAAAATTCGTTCCACCCCATTGATATCTCATTTTTTTATATAATTTTTTGATTCCATCTCTTCAATATTGCAAAATATATATATATATATATATATATATATATATATATATATATATATATATATATATATATATATCTTTAAAAAAACGTTGTTAGTTTTTAAAATAAAAAGAACCAATATTGATTTTTCAATAATTTTGTTATAAAACTTCAGTTAAGTTGATTTTAAAATTCATTATCAAACACATTAAAAAAATGAATAATTGAAAATTTTATTTTCAATTTATCGAAATCTTTCAACACCTTATCAAACAAGGCTTAACTCAAATAAATGTGTAACACTTCAGAAAAATCAAATAAGGGCCTAATATTTCTTTTTGTTCAAATAAAATAATAACATTTTAAAAACGTTCTTAAATAAAAATTCTCATTTAAACATAATTAAAAATATTAGATCTTTATTTGATCGAACTCGAAAACATTAAATCTTTGTTTGGCCTTTTTGAAAGATCAAACCACTATAAAAACAACTCCTACGATATTAGTCTCATAACTCAAACTATTCAAAATTGTTTAGGTCTTTCAATTAATGATTTTAAGGATTCTTAGTATGGTCCAATAGTACTAATTGTTCGGTTCTGAATTTAAATAAAACTCACATACTCCAGAAAAATTTATACGATTTTAAATCACTTAAAATAATATTCTCTTTTCTATTTGGAGAAACTATTCCTTGAGTTAAGTGAACATTTAAGGAAGAAAAAGCACATTACTATTCTAAAAAAATAAAGAGAAAATGAAGCGGCTGTAGTTTATGAAAACAATATTTAAGGTTTAAGTGTTTAGTTTATGATTTATAAATTAAGAATTTATATTTTAGGAGCTTGAACTAGAGTTTAGAGCTGTAATTTAGGTTGTGTTTGTTTCATGTAGTTTAAATTTCAAAATTTAATTTTTGTAATTTATGGTATTTCGTTCATGTAGTTTCACATGGTCAAAAGAGTTTACATTAAAATTGATTATTTTTTCTTTACATTCTTTTGTGGTTTGTTTTACCATACTTTTTTACTATGTAAAATAAACTACATTCTCTTCAACTCTAAATGCTAAACACTAATCTAAACCTTAAACCTCGAATATTAACTTCAATCTTAAATGTTAAACCCTAAATCCTAACACTAAACTTAAACCCTAAATGCTGCCATATACCCTAAACCTTAAATGCTACTATAAATCCTACACCCTAAACCATAACCACTAACCTAAACCTTAAAAATTAAACACTAACCCTTAAAGTCTAAACACTAACATAAACCCTAAACCCTAAACACCAAATGATGCCCTAAAACAACTTGAACCATGAACCCTAAACACTAATCTAAACCATAAAACCCTAAACACTAATCTAAATCATAAACCCTAAACCCTAACTTAAACCATAAACATTAAACCCTAAACCATAAACACTAATCTTAAACCATAAATTCTAACCTAAACACTAAACCATAAACTCTAGACACTAAAACTAACATAAATCCTAAATCATAAACCCTAAACCTTAAACACTAACAATAAACCTTATATCTCACCCTAAATGTTAATCCCTAAACCCTAAATGCTACAATAAAACCTAAAACATAAACCCTAAAACTTAATAATAACATAACCCCTAAACATTAAATACTACCAAAAACCACAAACCCTAAACCATAAATAACAAACACTAAATATTAACCCTAAAACATAAATGCTACCATAAACCATAAACCCTAAATATTAACCTAAACGCTAAAATATAAATCTTAAATGGTACCCTAAATCTGAAACCCTAAACCCTAACATAAACCCTAAACCATGTTTTGATTGGGACTTGTTTTTAGCATTATCGATGCTTGTTTGCGAACATTCATGTATTAGAAAACTCTATCAAACATCGAAAAATAAATTACACAACATCATCCAAACACTAAAAAATACTTTATGTAGTTTGTTTTTTAGAAAATGTAATTTATTTTCAAGAATTTATTTTCCGAAAACAAATTTCAGTGAAACAAATGAACTCTTAGTCTTTATAATTTATAATTTAGGAGTTAAAGGATTAGAGATTTTAAGTTTTAAAGTTTTCCATGTCTCAATTATTACTTTATGGTTTATTTACAGTTTCAGTTCTATTTTGTCATTTAGTTTGATTTGATAAATTTTAAAAATTCCAGAAATTAGAAAATACCGAAAATTTTCTAAAACTTAAAATGACGTTTTGGAAAATAAAAATGCCATTAGACAAAAAAATATTTCCTAAATCTATCTAAACAATAGATTAAAATAAAACTAATTAAGTGATAATTAGCTAATGCAATTAAACTTTCCCCCCTTTTCATTAAGAATACAATTAAACTTAAAATTTAAATTTACAACTAATTATTTAGCCCTTAATATTTTTTAATCTTCTAATTAGATTCACATTCTTTATAGATAAACTGCTTAAAGCCGAATCTTTTAACAACAACATCGTCTATCTCATCAAAGAAAATGTAATCCTAATATTATTTAAAAGCTCTTTTCAAGATTTCGAGATTCTTTTCCATTCCTTTTCAATATTTCTTGTTTTCCACTCCAACGTATAAATAATTTTTATACGGGGAAATCTGTTGATCAAAGTGTATGGGATCCCACGTGTCATTTTCTACGCATATGATGAAGAATAGGACAAACAATTGTATCTAAGTGTAACACATGTAACTCAAACCCCACAAACTGTTCCTATCATTTCATGGGCCCCCTCCTTTACTCACTCCTCTCCTCATCCTTATCCATCCACATATTTGGATATGTCCACTCTTCAATCTTCTATTGCCAATATTCATATTTCAAAAATAAATTAAAATTATAAGTAATTGATTCACCTGACCATGATAAAAATTAATAAATATATTGTATAATGTAATTATATAATTATATAATAATTATGAACCGAATCTAGATTGGATAAGAATATTAGAAAAAAGTTTATGAGGTTGTTACAGTGAAAGAAATTATCTCTTTCGGACGACTTCCCAATGTAGTATTGTTATATTGGTGACCTCTTTATTCATTGCAGTAACATTACTACTTGGTGAAATAATTTTCCCCCATCCCACTTGAGATTTTTTTTCTTAATACCATTATTCAAGAAAAAAAATTTAGAGTAAAGTTTAAATTAAATTTCAAACACAAATATGGATTTTTCTGAATTATTTAATAATTATTTAACCAAATATGAAAAGATTGGAAGTAGCAAAATCCAGTTTCATATTACTAAGAATAGGAAAGAGATATTTATGAGCTAAATCTTGCTCTATATAATGACAAAACAAGGCCACCTCAAAAGCATCATAGGGAAGAGATATCATTGGAGAAGAAACAAAAATGGTACTGTTAGAGAAGCTGTGGGATGACGTAGTCGCTGGTCCTCAGCCAGAGCGTGGCCTTGGCCGCCTCCGGAAGATCGCCACCACTCCGCCCTTGTCGACCAAAGGTAATATATAACAAACTACTATTTGATCTTTTGATGATATTTTCATGTCTTAGTTTCTCACACTCTTGGAAATGAATCTTCGTCAGATGAAGGTTCATCTATGGCGATGCCGGAGACTCCGACGACCCCCAAGACGCCAACGACGCCGGTGTCGGCGCGTAGGGATAACGTGTGGAGGAGCGTGTTCAACCCGGGTAGCAACCTTGCTACCAAAGATATCGGTGCTGAAGTTTTCGACAAGCCTCAACCCAACTCGCCAACTGTTTACGACTGGTCCGTACAGATTCCCTTTTCTTTTTCCCCACCCATTTGCATGCATGGATTATTTTTGATTCTGTTTGGTTGCTGAGAAAATGAATCTCAGCAAAGAGTCATGTACAACAACTAGGTGTTGGTTCTTTTAATTAATTAAGATCTTTTTTTCAAAAACTTTGCTGCCTGTTTGTTTTTTCCTAACCTTTTTCTCAGCAACCAAACGGAGGCTCAGGCAGGAAATAACAGTATGCTGTAATCATTACACTAACCTTATCTGTCTGTTCTTAATTATCCTTTTTTAAGTTACTAATAATCAAAATTAGGGTAATTTGGTTTTGCATGGATGTAATAATATCTGGCCGGGTATTACTATTAAGTAAAACCTAGTATGATGAAAGTTAGATTTTGATGGTATCCTATGTGGTGTTGGCAGGCTTTACAGTGGAGAGACTCGGAGCAAGCACCACCGTTAAGTGACGGCTTTACAGTGGATGTAAATATCCTACTTTTTCAAGTTTAAGAAGATCCCGGCCGTGAGCGGCGGCTGTTATATTAAGTAAATAAATGGAAGGGGTACTGTTTTGAGGGTGTTATTTTTAATTTGATGGAATTAATGAAATATGGATTTCTTATGAATTGATGCAAATATTCTTTTAAGGGAGGTGAGAATAAGTGGGGGTTGGAACTTTCAAAGTATTAATTAGAAGGATAAAAGAAGAGGTTTATCCGTTTGGTCGACCATTAGAGTGACCAACTTCGGAAAAAATAACACTAAAAATATCATATTAGTTAGTAGTAACTGGTAATTGGCAAGTCCCGTTATGAGTTATGACAAGTTATTTTTTTTTATTAAATAGGGAAGTAATTATATTTATTAAGATAAACGTCAGATTTTGAATTCACATAATATAAAATAATATGAAATTTTTTATTACCCGATCAATTAATAAAATTTTAAAATTGGGGTGAATTATGAGAGGGTTTGATTTGTAAAAAAGATTATCATTTGGGTAATCATATATTTGGTTTGATGCGATTCTCACTAGGGTGGAAACTATAGTTACTAACAATAGCAGTTTTTTGTTGTCATTCCCATTATTTTTTAAGTATTTATTAATTTTTATTTCTTTTTATAAATAAAGAAAAAAGAAAACGGTATAAACAAGTCTCTCCTTAAAAAACCTCCTAATCTTAATTTAAGTGAAAAAAATGCACTCAAATCAGTGAGTTTGAATTAGCGGCTGGAGCATAGATTTTCCTTTCATACTAGTGACACGGGATCAAAATCTCCAAGAGAGAACTCCCTCCCATTGTTAATTTCTATTAAATTGGATAGTATTAGCCTTTAAGTAATGAACTTTATTCACTTAGATTCTTTGTAGCATATTTTTAAAGGTGTATTTGCCCCTTAAATTATATATTTTTTCTGAATAACTCTTTAAACCATTTTTTAAGATGTTTTGCCTTTTAAATTTAAATTCGTAATTTTTGTTGATTTTTTTTGTAACGTTCGAAAAAAAAATTAGCCAATCAAAGTGTGCCAAGGTACTTCTAATTTTTTATAATTTGCATGTTAACTCTTTCAATTTTTATTTTCATTCAGTTTAGTCCTTAAAGATTTATTTTTCTCCTTTTCCCCTTTTCTCATCTTCTTCATCTTCTAACAAATTGGCCAAAATTAAAACCCCAAGAGGTTGAAGAAGGATTTGCTCCTGATGCCAAAAACAACGGCTACAACCGGTTTTTGAATCTACGCGAGAATCGTGTTTATAACTAATGATCATTTTGATGTTTCTTTGCAACAGTAGTTTAATTTTCAGACTGTTTTCTTTCTTAAAAGGCCTGCTGGTATAGCTAAGTCTTATGTTTGAACTTTGAGTAACTCCCATTCTGTCTCAATATTTGCACGTAGATGTCTTTACGGCTCGTACTAGTTATTTTTACAAATTTATTTTTTCTTTTCAGTGAATTTCTATCCTGATATACCACTGTTGTATGTAAATGGTCATTTTGCTGCCGAAGATCGACTGCTATATGAATGTCGTTTTGGATAGACCTATTGCAGGCTACTGTAAAACATGTTTGTTTTTTTGAATATGAGTTAACATGCAAATTACCCACTTTTATTAAAGTCAATCAATTTTTTTTTAATTAAAAGTGCCACGTGACTCACTCTAATTGGCTGAAATTTTTCTTTTTAGCGGACATTACAAAAAAGGGTCAACGGAGATCACAATTCAAAGTTTAAGGGACGAAACGTCCCAAAAATATTTTAGGGTCTGTTAGGGAAAAAGTGTATAGTTTAGGGGGCAAATGAGTCTTTAAGCCTATTTTTAAATTAGAAAATTAATTATTTGATGCGTAAATTTACTAAATATTTTTAGGTAACCCTTGTATTTTGTGTTAATTGATCCTAAGACGCCCATATAAAATCACATTTGCTATCAGTGATCTACTCATTCGGCTAATATTATTTTTAAATATATTAATAATCTAACGGTTACCTTTGTATCTTGTGTTGATTTATTTTAGGATGCCCATTTAAAATCACGATTGCTCTCAATGATCTTCTACTCATTTGGCTAATTTTATTTTTAAATATATTATCTAACAGTTATCCTTGTATTTTGTGTTGGTTGATTTTAGGATGCCCATTTAGAATCACGTTTGGTCTCAATGATCTTTCACTCATTCGGCTAATATTATTTTTAAAAATATTATCTAATGGTTACCATTGTATTTAGTGTTGATTCATCTTAAGATGCCTATTTAGAATCACGTTTGTTCTCAGTGATCTTCTACTCATTCGACCTGATTGAGACCAAGAGATTGAAGCAGATTTGAATTCATAAATTTTGTATATGGAGTAGAAAAATATAAACGAATTGTGCTTACCAAGAACTGTATTGTAATCTTATAATCCTCCCAAACAAACTACACAAGAGTGTAATATTTCCAGTAATACGTCAGTTAATGTTACACTCCAATAATCATGTTCTCAAAAGTAATCTTACATTATGTGAACTAAATATCCCTTAAGAGTAATATTTTTATCTGATCCAAAAATTTAATTAAAAATTCAATTCAATCTGATTTAATTCAATATAATTTAAAAACTTTCACATGTTTTTCATATTCCAGGATAAATGTTATAATCATATATGAATTTTGGTCTAATGTACAATTCAAATATCAACAACGATCTCAAGAATGGGGCCACAATTAAATTATGAGAGGGTAAATTGATTAATTTTAGATGAATATAATTTTAAAAGGTAATTATACTATGAGTTTGCGAAGTGATCGATATTGGGTTTTATGGGTTCTTTTCTCTTAGTTTATTTTGTTTTGGTGCTATGTTTGTTTCTTTTAACACTATATATTATATTTTTTCCTCCATTTAAGATTAAAAATGTTTTTAACAAGGCATATGATTGTGCTTAAGCTATATGATTTTTGCACTCCTTAAATACAATCATACTTTATTGATAAAAAATAAATCACAAATTAAGATAGCGTCTAATTTCATTAATTTTAAAAATTAAAAGTCTTTTAAAAAATAAGAGGTCAATATTTAATTGCATTAATTTTAACTAATAGAATCTTAAAAAATAATAAACTATTGAAAGTGGGATCAATTCCCCCTCCCACCCTTCGTATGACTCCGTCCAATTATTTAGGGAACCTTGAATGACTAGAAATCTATCTCTTATCTTTGACTCTTTCTGTTCAGCACCAACATTACAAACGTAAGGACACAGATTATTGTCAACAGAGATAATTAAACAACTTTCCACACTCTCTCAATTCTGAATTTTAATAATAAAAAAACCAATCTCTAAGAGCATATTGCAAAAGAAAAAGTAATATGTTGGATGTTAAAATAACAAATAAATTCAATAATTGCAATCCCTTTTATACATATTTGCTTCCTAGAAAATGTCTACTAATACTTGGTGTACTACTCCTAAACTATACTCTCCCTGTTTGTATGAAATAAACCAACCAAATCTATTTCAAATTCAGTATCTTGGTTATATATGTATATCCATACTTGCATATGTTATAATAGCAATGTGAAACATCTTGTTGTAGTCTAACAAAGCTGGCACTAAACCTGATCTTGTCCATTGTATTCTCCTACTTCTTCTGATATGCAAGAATCTGGAAAAGAACACGAATCGAATGTGTAAAATTTTGTAACCAATGCAGGGCGGCTTATATATGTGCATGTATTAGCATACAAAGATGTTTAAGTATGGACACTTATTCTAAGAGGAGGGGCTTACCAAATGACCATGACTGGTATTTTGTAGTCCAAATCCTGCCAAAGTTTCTTCCTCTTTCAAAACTTGCAGCTTATCTCTGACGGATTCAACTAAACCGGGCTTGGGAATCTTAAGGGTTGACATATTGATCATAGAATATAACTCTTTTACAAGGTATATTTCGATTTCTTCGGCTTGCAAAGAAGTTTGTAGAGCTACGTACTAGGTAAGAGGTAGAATAAGTATTAGTTTCCCAGTTGTACGAGGTTTTGAAGTGTAACGGACTACTAGTAAATGAGCGATGAGGTTTCTGATGGAAGAATAATTTGCCTGCAACAAAGGTAAGGCCGCTGTAAATGGGGTATTCTTTGTTCATTAACTGATACAAGCATCAGGTGGATATCTATCTTAAAGAAAATAGATCAAATCAGTAATTCAAAATTTTCAGCAAGTTCAACTGTCAATTTAAATCCAATGACAATCCAGAATAACATTAATGATCATTTGATTTGGTAAGTAAAGAGAAGCTTTTATATGTCAATTCCAGTGGTTAAAGAAATATTTTGGACTTAATAAGTTAAACAAAATTTGGTTAACTGAGCCAAAATATGAAGTTTCTGATTCTTTACCATGGAAGACTACATAAGATCACCACCGAAAATTCAACTTTACCTTATCATCCTTCTCCTCTAGGTTACGAAGACAATCCACCAACCTAGAGAGGCGGCTGTTTCGAGCATTCTTTCCATTCCCACCACCACTCAAACTGCCATGTCTTGTGTGACTGCAATGAGGGCATCATAGTTAGGATCATCTCTCAAAGACCGACGGCTAGCACAACGAGTGCGGCAAGCGGGGCATTCATTGTTCCTGCCATTAGACTCAAGACGCATTATCAAGAAGAAAAGGCATTTGAGCTCAGAAGTCACTCATAAACTATGGATCTTAGTAAGATCATCCTAAACCAAACCAGGTCAGGGAATCTTTATCTGATCCACATTTCAGTAAACTAGCAAAGAGAATGGAATAGTTTGAACATACCCCATCCGCATTGATTTGTCAATGCATTCTCTACAGAAACGGTGTAAGCATTCCATTACAGTCCTTGTTTTACGAATGATCCCTTAATTAAGGAAAAAGAAAGATAATTATATTTCTTTCGGCAAAAGTTGATGCTTATGTGCTACACATCAGTATTTTTTAAACAAGAGAAAAATGCAAAACTGAATTATACTCCTTGTTCTAAGTGATTTCTTAGCGTGAGTGGATTCCATTATTTCAGATGTGTTGAGCAATCTTGCAACATGAACACCTCATGATATTTTGGATACTTGGAAAGCTATACAAATAAATTTAACAAAATAAAATGGTAGTAGAATAATAACAAAAGATTCAAGCACCAAACCATTTGAGGTAGGACTTGATTCACTTACAGTATAAAACTGAATCCAAGACACATAAAATTCAAGAATTTTAGCCAGTTCATGACTCAACTCAAATGATATTAAGTATTGACATAATTTCATCGATATACATGCAAAGCGTTTGGAACAAAGTGCAACCATGAGATAGCTATCTTACAAGATGAACTGTAAAGAGTTCAAAAAAGGCATGCTAATAAGTCCATTAGACAAATGTAGTCAGCAACACAAAATTAAACATATAAAACAAAAAATCCTCAAAGTACATACCCAGGCAGATTGGGCATTGTACTTCTTTGCGTATGTCGGATAATCTTATTGTAACATAACTGCAAATGCAATGAACCAGAAGGGGAAAAACAGTTAGCATATTAGGCAGATAACAACTGATGTACAGGCCACCACACTGTTTCTCTTTTCCTATTCAATTATAACTGTAAAACCATTTTGCCAGATATGAAAATTTAAATACACTTAAAATTAAATCAAGAGGTGTCCTTTAAAGTAATTATCTTTCATCCTTAAACCTGTTTAACTTAAATTCTACTTCAAAAGGCTATGTATTCATAAAGTAATTCAACACGAGTCATAAACCACATGTTACTACGCTCGGAAAATTCAAACGATCGTCAATGCAACCTGTTTAACTCGAATTATATTTCAGAGGGAAATTTATTCGTGCAGTAATTAAACACAAGTCATAAACTACATGGTTACTGCACTATTTCTCGGCAAATTCAAATGATCATCAATAATCTAGTTAAAACTTCAAGCAACGGTCACTTCAGAAGCAAGGAAAAGTGTGGGGTAAAAGGGAGAGAAGTAGCATTTATAGAAAAATAATCCTTTCTCAAGTGAATCATTACTTTTAAATTGAAACAGCTGCTTACTACAAAAATAAGCAAGAGGGAAGTGTATAATGTTGTTCAGGCACTTCATTTTTCTTAAAGTACCCATGTCTAGCACATAGATATAGCGATATAACTTCCAAAGATCCTCCAAATACATGGAAAAACATAGAAAAATTAACCATACCCGTATCTCACACTCACACCCAAGTCCAAGTAACATAGATAAAGTTAGTTCATTGACACGGAGAAACCATAAACTCAGTCCTCATACATAGATAAATATACCAATATAATTGAATAAAGTTAGTTCATTGACATGGAGAAACCATAGACTCAGTCCTCATACATAGATGAATATACCAATATAATTGCGCGGGGGAGCAAATCTTAGTCAAGTACAACAAAGCTAAAAGTATTTATACAACTATGAGATTACTCTCGTGCAAACCAGCCCCAAAGAAAAACAACAAGCAGTTTTTTTTTCCTGAAAAATAAGCCTACCCATTTAAAAACAAAGCAAAGAAAAAGTAACTAATCGGGAACCAGAAAAGAAGCTCGAAAACTTAAGAATAGCCATGTTGAGGAAGTATGAATGTTAACAGAAAGTAAAGCCAGAAGGACTATGTTTCGTTTTAAAATGTAACAATGAACCTCGCTATTGATGCGTTAAAGTTTAAACATTTAAAATACAAGAATAACGAACAAAATAGAGCAGATCGAAACGGAAGTAGTAAACAAGAAACTTACTCGCCTTTGTCTTCGTTACTAGGAGAAGGGCTACGATCAGATTCTGTAAAAAAAAAAAAACAAAGCAATGCTTGAATAACAAAAAAAACTGGGTCGCATTCGTTATGGAGAATCACAGAGTTGGTTAGGTGTACCGTCAGCAACAGCAGCATCCTCGGATTCCATGGGGTCTGGTTCATGGTAGTTAAAACTCCGATCCATATTCAAAAGGTCGCCGTCTACCGGTGTGGAAACGACCTCGGGAGAACGCTTCTGAGCCGGCATTCCTTTCTTCTTCTATTTCTTTCAACAGGAAACGAAGCGGGAAAGAAGAATTCAAAGGAAAAAGAGGGAATTGGAAACGTAATTGTTAGAGAAGGAAAACGAAGAATGTGTGCTTCCCTTTGGCTTTGGGATCTTATTGTGCAATGTTTGACGACCAGCGAACGAATGGGTAGAGGGAAAGAAAGGTTTCTATACTGCTCCCGACTTTTAACTGTTTTACTATTCTTGTTTATTTATTAATGGCTTAAATATAGATTTGGTACTTCAAATTAGTATTTAAAGAATTTTTACTCTCATGTTGGTACCTAAACTAGGCACCTACATAAATTTTGCTTTTAAATTTGTGCCTTAACTTTAATTCCACCCAGTATTTTGGTACTTTTACTAATAGTTTTAGTCTCAAAACTTATATATTCTATTAATTTAGTCTTAATTCGAAACAATTCAATAAATTTAACCCCTTCATATATTTAAAAGTTCCACCAATCTATTTTTTTTTGTGATATTGTCAAGCCAAACGAGTATATAAAATCAAAGCAACACTTGGATAACTACATTCTACTATAAAACGACGAGTTGTTAAACTTTTATTATACCAAGGAAGTAATATAACATTTTGTTGGTAGGGGTGAGCAAAACTCGACTCAAAAAAACCGAAATTTTCGACTCAACTTGAGGCAAAAAAACTCGACTCGTTTTGATTCGACTCGAAAAAAATCATATAAAGTTTGAGTTGTAAAATAGAAATTCGAATAACTCGAAATTTTTAGTAATTAGTGGATTGATTTTTAAGTTCGAGTCGTCCTGCTCTCTCTCTCTCTCTCTCTATATATATATATACCAAAAATAAAAAATATGAAGAAATAAATGTCATATATGAAAAATATGGAAAAATATATATACATTATATGATTAGTGAAAGTCGTTTAAATTAGAATCAAACCAAACTATAACATGATAAATAATTACAATTAAATTCGTATAGGAACTCAAAAATTCGACTAGAATTGAAAAAAATTCAAATAAAGTTTGAGTTGTAAAATATGACGAGTCAACTCGAATAACTTGAAATTTTTTGACTCGACTCGATTGAATGCTCACCTCTATTTGTTGGAGAATAACAAAGAGTAAAATGATGAAATTTTTAAATATAAAGGGTTGAATTTATTGAATTGTTTTGAAATGGGATCAAATTGATAGATTGTATAAGTTTTGGTTCCAATTTGGGAGAAAAATATTTAAGTACCAACTTGGGAGAAGATACATAGTTCATGTACTAATTTGAAAGAAAAAGTTTGTTAATTACTAACTTGAAAGAATGTGTCTAATTAGGTACCAAGTATAAAATTAAGCCTTTATTAATATATTCATACTTATTTTTTTGACAGACATTTATATATTCATAGTTGCTTCGTATAATCTATGTATTCTACATTGATTTTTTATTCCCAAAATTGAACAAAAATCCAATTATTTGTCCTCTTTTGCAACAGAAAGAAATAGGTTAATGTATTATGTTTTTTTTTGGTCTTAAAACGATATGTTTCAGGTAAAAAATTGTCATTATTTACAATTTAAAATTAAATTAATCCAACAAATTAGGTTGGAAATGATATTTCTTATATAAAAACTATCAGGTCTACACTAGAAATAATCTCAATAACTTAAATGAGTAATAATTGTAGTTAAATGTACTCAAACTTATTGTTTATTTATTTTTTAAATGTATAGGATCTAAAGGTCTGAATTCTGAAGATGAGAAATGATACCTTTTATCAATACCAGTGTCTAGTGAGTTGAATTTTTACGATATGTTGTATTTTATTCTTGTTTTTGTTTTTCAATTATTTCTTCTTATTTTCTCGGTATTTTAGTTTTGGCAAAACGACATTGTACTAATATATTCTTTCAAAACTTATATTGAATCTTTGGTTACTAATGTTACAATAAATGCATGACAGAACCTTTTCCAACAAACAAACAACCCATAATGAGTTGTAACCTATTTTCTGATGATGTTTTAAGTTGCAGCTTATTTTCTGGTGATGGATTCTCCACATAGTGGGATCCACACCCAACAAATCTAATCAAAATAGACAACCAAATAATCGATGAATGTTTCGAATATGCAAAAAAAAACTAAACTAAACCAAGTTACACTATTAAACCTTGTTCCTAGGCACTTGAATCTCATGCCAAATCTTTACCGTCACAGGCAAGACAATAACCATCTAATTTACAGCTCGGGAGGGATAGATATATCAAACTTTCAACATCCTCCTCCACACCCAACTCATGCAAGTCTTAACATAAATCTGCCGTATACTTTCCCCTCTCAAGACATAAACATGAACCCAAGCAATCCAAATAGAGCTTTGCCCCGCAAGAATGCTTCGAATCAATTGCAACATACGAGCATAACTACACAAATCTCTTAACGCTAACCCTCCCTCACACTTGAAGCAACATATAAATTTTTCAGGTTAAAAGTACTTTTTCAAATTGATTTTTTCGGCTCAGATTTGAGAGATACTTTTCAAATGCCAAATTTTATAGTTACTGTTTGGTAGAGAGAGGTTTGAGCCAAAATTAAAGGTTTGACCGGTCAAAACTGCTAATTTGGATGTTTGGTAAATAGCGGATTGGGGTGAAACCTCAATTTTGAAAAAACTGTTTTTTGAAATTAGAGGTTTTGATATAAGAGTTATAAAGACCCTTTTACCCTTAACAATTACCAAAAATCTCCAAATAACCTAAATTTAACCATTTCTATTTTAATTCTTCAACCTCACGAGTTTACATTGTGACATTTGTAAACTAATTTCTTTTATTTTTTCTTTTTATTCCCACACATTTATATCTGTATTGAAATTTAATAATTAATTAAATTATACTAAAAATAATTATACACATAATAAATTAATGTATAGATCCTTCAAATATGCTTAATAATGTTATATTAAAAATTATTTTTTTTATAATTTAATTAATATTAATAGATACAAAATATTGATAACTAATAAACTATTCAAATAAGTATCGAATATAATCATGTCCTTATATGTCATTTTGCTTGTTTAAATAATCAAACAGCTAACAACTATCAGTTAATTTTACCAAACACTTTTATACAATCAGCTAATACAATCCGCTAGTCAAATCAGCTAATGCAATCAGCTATCAGCTAATGTAATCCGCTATCAGCTAATTTTCAAACAAGGCCATAGTTTTTTTTTAACTTTTTTAAGGAATATTTTTAAGTAAAATTACTCATTTATCTTTGATTATATCACCAATTATATATATATATATCTTAAAAATAATGTCTAAAATAGACATTCTATATACTTAAAAGTAATTTTAACAGTAATATCAAACACTCTTATTTTTAGTATTAATTTGAGATATTAAAATGATAATTTTTTTTGACATAAAACGTCAGATTGCACCTTTATTGGAAACATAAAAAAAAATTAATACAGGGCAGAGAAACCCCTCGGTTTCTCAAACACACACAAAGCAAATAAAGGGTTATTGAAAAACTAAAGAGGCATAAAACAAGGAAAAAACCTATTGAGAGGAAAAAGATAAAAACGGTGTGCAAATCTAACAAAACCCTGCCGGAGAGGGAAAGAGACATGGAGGAGCAACGGCAGAGGTAAAACTAGGGAGCTTCTGAAAGAGATTCTGAGATTTCGAGAGCCCCGATGACGCCGCCGATGCTGAAGAATCACGGCGGAACTAGAAAACGACGGTCACACGCCGCTAGCTGCAAAACCCGATGTGGAGCGTCCTCCACCCAAAAACGGTCAGATTCTTCGCGCAAACCCTCTTTTGCTAACTCGTTTGCTGGATTATTTCCTCGACGGCCCGTAAATGAAAAGGCACAACTCCTAAATTGCAACCCTAACGTTTTGATGTCTCTGATGGTAGGGCCGATATTCGAAGGATCCGCAGAAGGATCGTTGATTTTTGAGATAACCGTTCTGCTATCACTCTCCAAGATAACATCTTGAAAGCCCATATCCCCTGCGAAGAGAAGCCCCTGGAGAACTACGACGGCCTCCGCCTCAAAGCTCGAGGTAACATTTCGATTTATTTGGAATCCCGAACCGAAAATATTACCCGTATAATCTCTTATAATGAAACTTGATGCTGATTTCTTGTCCGACCACCGGTAACCTGCATCGACGTTTACCTTATGCGTGGAAACTGGAGGAGGAACCCAGCGCTGGTCATCAAACCGTTTGGGATGGACATGCAGAGACGATGTGTGTTCGATCTCTAAGCAGTAAGCCTTGATGAAGGTAAAAACATCTTCCACTCTTTGAATATGCCCTTCATACAGCATTTTGTTTCTTGAATACCATATTGCCCAAAGTGCTATTAGAATAGTTCGATGATGATTCTTGCTCTGATCATTTAAAAACTTAAGAAGCCAGTCACTAAAATGAGTTAAGGCATTTCCAGTTGTATGTGTGAAACCTAATAGATACCATATGTTCCTTGCAAAGAAACAATCCACGAAAATATGGTACGTACTCTCTATTGGAGCCTTGCATCTCGGACATCTAGAATCATTAGTAACTCCTTTAATATTTAAATTCTGTATAGAAGGAATAAAATCACGAACCATTCTCCACACTGAGATTCGTACTTTAGAAGGGCAAGAAACTGACCAAATTTTGGAATAGATATTAGAGGGTTGGGAAATTACTTGAAACGAACCTGTTAGGATTAAGTAGCCACTCCTAACAGAATAGGATCCAGATCCTTCTCCCTTCCAACAAAGAACATCTTGCTGAGGGAAACGAGGCAATTTGATCTTTAAAATTTCGTCAGCTTCAGATTGCTCAAAAATAGATTCCACAAGAGGGCGATTCCATCTTAGTTCACCAGGCATAAGTAAATCTGAGACCACCTGAACCTGCGCATTAAACGCAGATGTAATTCTTTTCGATGGAATACCCGGAAGCCAGAAATCATTCCAAATTGAAACCGACATCCCTGAGCCAATTGACCAACATATCCCCATTTCCAATAGGCCCCTGGAACACCAAATACTACGCCAAATAAGAGAGGGTGAAGGCCCAACAATAGTATTTAGAAAAGTGGAGTTAGGATAATATTTGGCCCTCAACAGTCGAGCCACTAAAGAACCAGGATTAGAAAGGATCCTTCATCCCTGCTTAGCCACCAAGGCCACATTAAACTTCCCAAAATCGCGAAATCCCATTCCTCTATCCTCTTTGACTTTACTCAACTCCTCCCACGTGCACCAGTGAATGCCCTTTCTCGAAGAGGATTTCTGCCACCAATATCGAGCAGCAATAGCCTCCAACGACTTACAAAACGATGCTGGGAAAAGGAAACAAGACATGGCAAATAAGGGAATTGCTTGTAGGATAGATTTGATGAAAACTTCTTTCCCTCCTTGCGATAAGTTTTTCGAGCCTAAAGAAGAAACCCGAGAAAAGAACCTATCCTTAAGATATTTAAAAGCCAGGTTTTCATTCCGGCCCACAATTGCTGGTAAACCCAAATAAGTTTCCGGGTTTGAAACTTCATTAACACCCAAGATCCGACAAACATCCAGTCTATTTTCTGTAATAACATTAGTACTGAAAAAGACACTGAATTTATCATAGTTAACCACCTGTCCAGAACAATCAGCATATAATTGCAATAGAGATTTAATGTTATCAGCACTTCTTGCTAAAGCCTCACCAAAAATCAAGCAATCATCTGCAATCAGTAAATGACTTATCTGGGGAGCTCCTCGAGCAATCCGTGCACCTTGAAGAGATCCCTGCCTCGTAGCACTACGCAAAAGAGACGATAATCCTTCCCCACACAGAAGAAATAAATATGGACTGATCGGGTCCCCTTGACGCAAGCCTCTCGAAGGAGAAAAATAGTCACTCGTACAACCATTTACCACCACCGAGTAAGAAACAGTAGATACTCCTCTCATAACCAGCTCAATCCAAGTTGGGTCAAAACCCATCTTTCCCATCACACTCCGTAAAAAATCCCACTCAACACGATCGTACGCCTTGCTCATATCTAACTTCAGCGCGAACGATCCACAGCGACCAACCCGTCGCTTCTTAAAAGAGTCAAGGATCTCGTAAGATGCAATGATATTGTCCGTGATTAGCCTTCCCGGGACAAAGGCACTTTGAGCCTCATCGATGCAAACATCAAGAATGCCTTTTAACCTATTTGCTAGCATTTTCAAAATTATTTTGAAGAGGACATTGCATAAGGCTATCGGACGAAATTGAGACATTCGTTTTGCATCACTAACCTTGGGGATTATGACGATATGAGTTTTATTTATATCTTCCAGAGGGTAAATACCTTTTAGCACCCCAATACAATAGTCAGCCACTTCCTTCCCAAGTATCCCCCAAAATCGCTGATAGAAAATGGCACCTAAACCATCCGCTCCCGACGCTTTCAAAGGACTCATCGAATTCAGGGCAACAAAGACTTCATCCGGAGTAAAATCTCGTAATAATTGGGAATTCATTTCATCCGAGACACAATGCTCAATTCCATTAAGAATAACCTCCGGATCAGATACTCCTGAAGAAGTAAAAAGATTGGAGAAATAGGACACAGCAATATTTCGGACATCATTCTGCTCATCATGAAAGGTACCCTCGTCAGAGAAAAGACCTTCAATACGATTAGTCCTTCGACGATGACTAGCATACCTATGGAAATAATTCGTATTCCTATCCCCGTTCTTGAGCCAGTTGGCCCTCGCTCTTTGTTCCCAAAAGATTTCCTCCTTGTCTAGCTCCAAATTTAAAGATAATTTCGCATCAATAAGCTCCCCAAGGGTCTCATCCGTAACTTGTTGAGCATTAAGTGTATCAATGCGATTCTGTAAATCCTTAATGGAAAACTTTTTCATTCTCTTCAACTTCCGGAACCACCGGTCAAGGCCCGAGCTTACAACACGCAATCTATCAGGTACCAAACCACTCGAATTTAACCATAGAGTTCGAACCTCATCTTCACACGAAGACTCCAGTAACCACGCAGCCTCGAATTTAAAATGCCAAATCTGTTGAGCCTGATACAGATTTGCATTTGTGTTGAGAAGTAAGGGACAATGATCGGAAAAAGAGTGAGTCAAGTGATCAATTTGATAGTCTGGAAAGAGATCATTCCATGCGTCATTCGCAACACCACGATCCAATCTTTCTCGAATATTATTTGTAGTCGAACGACCCCACTCCCAAGTAAACCAGGCACCTCTATAGCCCAAGTCTGCAAGATTATAGTCCTCAAGAGCCTCACGGAAATTATTCATCTGCCACTCATGTCTAATAAGACCACCAGATTTCTCAGTGTGACTGAGGATCTCATTAAAATCACCAAGGACACACCAAGGGGTAGAGGGACTGTCATTTAGCTGCCGGAGTAATTGCCAAGTACGAGCACGATCACTTACTGCCGGTGCTCCATAAAAACCAGTGAACCGCCAACAAAAAGAACCATTCATACCCGAAACCAGAACATCAACATGATTAATAGAAAAAGACCTCAGATTTACGGTCACCGTGGATTTCCACCCAACCGAAATACCACCACTCCGCCCATCCGCACTGACATCCAACCCATTTACATAACCACACCTTCGTCGAATACTTTCCATCTTCGTCGTATGAACCTTGGTTTCCATAAGGAAAACCACATCAGGGGATAAATCACGCAACATTGCGCGGAAACGACGAACTGTTCGGGCCATCCCCAAGCCACGAACGTTCCAACTTAAGATTCTCATTGGGAGCGGCTAGCCCCACGCAGGGAGCTTGCCGATGCATCTGTGTGAAATTCGCTTAAATCCTTTGACAAGGAAACACCCGAATTAGTATTCTGAAACCGCTGTCGTTTTGGATTCTCAACATCTTCCAAAGGGCTTTCTTCTTCTGAAGAACCCATCACCGTATCAAAGCCCAGATTATCATTTAAACAAACTGGCCCAGATAAGTTAACTGGGTTTAAATTAACAGTAGGGCCTACAGAGCCAGCTGGTGATTTCTTGAGAGGAGCAAAACCCGGTGGATGAGGATAAGGCATAGAATTTGCAGTCTTTAATGTAGAATCCCTGATATTAGGCGAGATATTCTCTTGATTACTATTCTGGCCCTGATTAGGGAATAAATGATTACCCTGATTAATACCCCCCTGATTTGCCGTTACAAGGATGGTTGGCCGGAAAATTGGACGCTCCATACCGTCTTCAATCAACCATTTGCATGGTGTCACCGCAGCCCTTCGTGACGGAGCTCTCAAAGATGCGTCCCAGCCCGGAGCCAGATCTGCCCCTCCTTCAGCAAAGCGTAAAGGACAAAAACTCTCCCCATGGCCAAGTATTCCACACAAGAAGCAAAATAGAGTTAACCTTTCATACTCGAAACGAACGTAGTGATGAGAGCCATTGCCCAGAATTAGCTTTTTACGCCGTTTAAGAGGCAACCAAATATCAACTCGAACCCGAATCTTCATTATGCGCTTATACCCCAAAGAGATCGACTTTGAGTCATAAAGCAAAAAAGAACCAATAAAATCCCCCAGGACTTTTGCAACCTTCTCAGACATAAAACCCAGTGGAACATCGTGAATATTGACCCAATAGTCAACAAAATTAAGAGGAACTACCATGGGATCCTCACCAGCCTTCAGACGATGCAGAACCAGAAGATGCGTATTAAAAAACCAAGGACCTCCATCTGTGATACGCTCAAAATCCAGCATGTGATACAATCTGAAAAGGAACCGACCTCCACCTAGATCTGAAATAGATATCCCTCCCGGAGGATGCCAAACAGTAGCCATTGTAGAACGCATAGATTGAAAGTTAACAATATTATTCGTGAGAAAAGACCCCACAAAACATAAGTCGAAAGAAGAAAGAGCATCTTGTTGTTCCAGGTCAATCCGGACACCATCATCCTCCCCCCCCCCTTCGATAGATAGATTTGCCAGATCCTCTTGAACGTCAGCCATGATAGAGAAGAAAAAAGAGCAAAAAGAAAAACCAACAGACGTGCCACAGAGAGCAGATAGAAGACGTGCCACAGAGAGCAGATTCTTTAAAGTAGAATATTTATGAGATCAGTAATTTTAGATATTAAAATGATAATTGAAATTATAAGAATTCATAAATTTGCATAATTTATAAGATAAAAAAAACAAAGATTCTTGAAGCACTTAAAACTAAAGTGAACAATATTAATCGACGTCTAGTCATATAAATCTAAAGTGATATTTAAAAAATGGAATTGATGAATTAATTACTTTAATTCAAAAGTAAATGTGTTTTCCTTTTGAAAAATAAATAAGGAATAATTTTTAGGGTAAATTACACGAAAAACTATTCAATTTTATCTTTTGACTCGAACATACCACTAAACTATAATTTGATACTATTATACCACTAAACTTAGCTTTTAGCTTCAATGTAAGCACTCGACCGTTAACTTATAACGGGTCGTTAAATCCAAAACGGCATCGTTTTGAAGCCTAAAATAGGCCAAAACGACGTCGTTTTGTTAGTAAGAAAAATAAAAAAACATTGCATCTTAGGAAGCTTAAACCCGAGATCTTTAAGATGAAAGGCTTATACCAAACCACTAAGCCAACTTAAATACTTAATATCATTCTAACGAAAATAATATATAAATAATACTACAGTTGAACTTAATTTCATTTATCTCATGATATAATTTTATAATATTTATAATATAATTTTATAAATATATTAACTTTATAAATAAATATTATTTATAATATATATATTTTAATAGATATAATATATATAATTAACCCAAACCCTAAATCAAATATTAATTTAAACACCAAACCTAAAACCCTAAAAATTACAAACCCTAAACTATATATTAAATAAAACCCCCAAACCCCAAATCATATAAATAAATCCAAAACCCTAAACCCTAAACCCTAAAATTAAAATATTATTTATAATATATATTAGTATTTGTAATATATGGTTTAAGTTTAGGGTTCAGTTATATATATTATTTAGGGGGTTAGGGTTTAGGATTTATTTATGTATATGGTTTAAGGTTTGGGTTTGAGGTTCAGGGTTTAATTATATATATTATATCTATTCAAATATATATAAATTATAAATAATATTTATTTATAAATTTAATATATCTATATATATATGGTTTAGGGTTTAGAATTTATTTATATATATATAGTTTAGGGTTTGAGTCTTTAATCAATATATGCTTTAGGGTTTAATTATATATATTATATCTATTAATATATATATATATTATAAATAATATTTATTTATAAAGTTAATATATTTATAAAATTATATTATAAATACTATAAAATTATATCATGAGATAAATGAAATTAAGTTCAACTGCAATATTATTTATATATTATTTTCGTTAGAATGATATTAAGTATTTAAGTTGGCTTGGTGGTTTGGTATAAGCCTTTCATCTTAAAGATCTTGGGTTTAAGCTTCCCAAAATGTAATGTTTTATATTTTCCTTACAAACAAAACGACGTTGTTTTAGCCTATTTTAAGCTTCAAAACAACGAAATCAAAACGACGCCATTTTAGATTTAACGACCCGTTATAAGTTAACGGCCGAGTACTTATATTGAAGCCAAAAATTAAATTTAGTGGTATAATAGTATCAAATTATAGTTTAGTGATATGTTCGAGTGAAAGGGTAAAGTTGAGTGGTACTCCGTGTAGTTTACCCTAATTTTTAATCAATAACTTTAAGCATTAACTAGTGGGATTCAACTTAATTTTATTTAAAAAAATCCCTATACAATATCTAAAATTTAGCTTAAAAGAGCATGATAATCACTAAGAATGAATAAATCATTATTAAAGATAATCACTAAGAATGAATAAATCACAATTAAAAATAATCACTAAGAATGAATAAATCATAATTAAAAATAATCACTATTTAGCTTAAAATAATGAATAACGAGGGACCAAGCTAAAAAATGTTACCAAGTTCAAGGGCTAAAACTTAGTTTATCCCTATTTAGTTATTAGTTATGTTACTTAAGTTGTCTTAAGCAACCAAATCTGCGTCGATCTCGTGGTCAACGATCCGACAAAGATTGGACCAATCTCCGATGTCCATTTTACTTCCAAACTAAAATAGGATTTTTACATATTTATCAAAACCCGATGGGGGAGGCTTCCACCAAATCTTCCGGTTACAAAGAGTACGTCGCCGGCTTGCTCGCCGGTGTTGCCACTGTCGTCGTCGGTCACCCCTTCGATACTGTCAAGGTATAATATATTTTCCTCTTTTTTCTGCTTTTGTTTGATGAAAAGATAAGCCTTTGAAGATCTATGCTTGTTAACTAAAGATAGTCAATTTGTGCCGAAACATTTGAAATGTTGATTACATTCTTTGAAGCTTTGTTTTTGATGTCTTTGACAATGAATGATGCATTAGTAAATTTTATTTGTAGGTGAAGTTGCAGAAACACAATACTGAAGTTGGAGGCATTAAATACAAAAATGGCTTGCATTGTACTGCTAGGATACTTGCAACTGAAGGGGTATACTTCTTCAAGATTTCTCACTTATACTGTTTATGGGCAGGGGCCAGGGATGGACCGAGAGGGGCGGGGAAATTTGAAATTCGTATAGGATTTAGAAATTTTCTATTGAAAATCTGCTTTCGCCTGCTAATACAAAGTTCTGCTTCATCCCTGTTTACGGGGATTTTAGCTCTTCAACTGCCAAATGTTCGTTAAGATTCAACTCTCAGATTTCAACATTCTACTGCAGAATAGCTCATTTTGTACTAATTCCAAGGATTTCGTCTGCCAATGTCCTATAATCTATATTGGATAAACTTGTCGAATTTATTCAGGATTTTTTCTTGAACATTTTGGTCTAAAATTAGATTTAGAATGTCCGTGATGTCCGTGGTCGATTCTTTTTTGTAGTAGTTGAATCCTATAAGTTTCTTAGCATGTATTACATATGGCTGTTAGCCTCTCCCTTTGGCATGCTTGATTTTCGATGAAGAACTCGCGGTTAACTTTGGCAGGTTAAAGGACTTTATAAAGGGGCAACATCATCTTTCATTGGAGTGGCTTTTGAAAGTTCGCTTGTTTTCGGCATATATTCGCAAACGAAAAAGTTTCTGCAGGTTCGTATTAAAAGAAATCGGAGGTGATCATACATTATTCATGAAACTCTACTGCCAGAATAAGATTGGAAAGCAGGTAATAGTTTTTAATTCTTTTGGCTAATGAAGGGAGGAGTTCAGAGTAGTGGACCGCAGCCTCAAGTAATAATTCCTTCGGCTGCTTTCGGTGGAGCTATTATCAGTTTTGTTCTGTGTCCATCGGAGCTGGTGAAGGTAACGGTTCTGTATTTATATCATTCCATGGTTTGCTCTATGATCACTGTTTCCTTTTTCCCCATGTAACTTTGGGCTTCTCCAGTGTAGGATGCAAGTTCAAGGCACCGACTCGTTGGTGCCAAAGTCCGGTAGCTATAGCAGTCCTCTCGATTGTGCACTCAAAACTATAAGAAGTGATGGGGTGAGAAATTACTCTGCTTTATCCAACTTAACGCATCACGGGTTGAAGCTAATGGAACACCCTTCAGGTTACAGGCATGTTTCGTGGGGGAACTACGACATTGTTAAGAGAATCTGTTGGAAATGCAGTCTTTTTTAGTGTGTATGAATATGTCCGTTATTACATGCACTTACGGCTGAACAATGATTCATCGGACCCTAACAACTTGACTGATATAGGAATCGGAACTTTGACCGGTGGTCTCGGTGGTGTAGCTGTAAGCATTCTCACATCCTTGCATTCTTAATTTTTACTTCCAAGTTACTATATGGTCTTTTCATTTCCAGTTCTGGTCAGCTGTTTTACCTTTGGATGTTGCAAAGACCATTATCCAGACTAGTCCGGATAAAAGCTCTCCGACAAATCCTTTTCGAGTTTTAAATTCGGTAAGACGATCCAATTCTCTCCTCATATATTTTGGTGTTATGGAATTAGCCTCTCCTAGTACCTGAAGACACAGGGCAGCATCATTGAGGTTCTATAAAGCTCAAAATGATATTGGTACTCTATTTATTTCTTCGCCTCACAGATTTACCAGAGGGCCGGAATTAGAGGATGCTATGCAGGTTTAGGTCCTACTATAGTGAGAGCATTTCCCGCTAATGCAGCTGCGATCGTGACCTGGGAGCTAGCCATGAAGCTTCTCGGAATCAAGAATGACTAAGGTTATCTAATTACAACAAGATTCTAACTTTTCGAAGTTGTATTTACCACAGTAGACGATCTTAGGCTGATCCATGGGACTTATCGATATGATCTCGAAGCTTGAATTTTGGAATAAATGCTGCTTCGACTCGTAGGGTTGCTGAAACGAGGGCGAGCTTTGTTATGGTATCCGAATTCTTTTCAATGTGGGTTCTTCCTGTATTTATACTAGCAATCCAGGAAGAATTTTTACAAGTCCTTAATCTGAATCGAAGGAACAAATGGTTAATCCTTAAAGTTCCTGAACTGTGTAGGATGAAAACATTGGACAAATATGTGTAAGGGAAAATCATAATGTTCTATATTTTTATTGATTGGGTGCTGCCATCTCTGGTAGCCGTTGAATTGCTTAAAATTGTACACTATTATTGATACCCATCTCACTGTTTTACCCCATTGTTGTCTACCTTTTACCATTGCCCTTTTCAGACAGTAAGTTTTAAGACTGTCAGCTCTGGTGTGAATTGATACAAGAAAAGTGAATGCCAATATGCAGGCAATATCCATTATCCAATGGTCCTGAAGAGTCCTAACAACACGCAATGTTAAATGACACGAAGAAAATCCAGGTTCGAACTTTGGTGAAAAAATAATGATATTTATATATAAGTAATAAAACCAACATGAAAAATACAAAGAATAGTGAATATGAGTCCTTAGAATCTTGTCATAGTCCATCAAACTAGGGTCATATGCTGGTGTGATATAAGGGGTTTGTTCAACTTTCTTAGTCTTTTCAAAGACAGGCACACACAGCTTGCATTACTGGTGCTCAAACCCGAGTCCCAAAAGATTATGAACATCTACCTTTGCCACCAGGATACCAGGGGATGAGCTGTTGGCAATTTTTTATTCAATGTACTTGTAGTAAAAAATATATACAAATATGTCTAATTTTCCTTTAAAAATTAAAATTAAAATCCTTTAACTCTAAATCTTAAACCCTAACCGTTAAATATAAAACTTAAATTTTAAATACAAACTATATCCACTTATAGAAAACAAGTTTTCCACTACAAATATATGAAATATTTTCTACATGTTTGCACCCTCTCTCATCCTCATAGTTGATAGTTGATGCTACTTGAACTCAAATCACCAAATAAAAAATTAATTTTTTCTGAACATTCATCACCGTCCGCAAAATAATAAAAATGGAGTATTATATAACTAGACGGTCTAATGGAATAAAACGTTATGTTCCTTAAGCAATGTCAGAGATTCAAATCTTGAAACTGTGAATAGAAAAAACTAAATTAAAAGAATCGTCTTATCTAAAACTAGATATGAATTAACCGACTAAAGAGTAAGATTAATCAACCAGCAAGTGGAATATATGGTCCCCGGGAACATTTTCCCCTCTAATGACAACAGATACTGAAAATTACAGTAGCTCAATTGGATACCTCTTAAAATACCCTTGTAAGCGAGATAGTAGGACACTGTCCTTCGGATGAAGGGTGAAAAAGTGTATTTTCCTCCCATTTGTTGTGGAGCTCAAAGTGAATGGTGTGGTGTGTGTCCAAATAAGTAAACATTATAATAAGCTAAGAATGTGAGACGTTTGGGGTTTCATTTCAATTCTCCCATAACGTGCTCGTTGGGTTTCTTTCATGTTTTGCCAATTAGTATATGGTGGGGGAAATGATCACCTCCAAGTGGGCTGTAGGACCCAATTCCACCACACATATGATCACTAAATTTTAGTAAAAAAAATAAAATGGTAACTAAACTTTTAAAAATTATAAAATAATAATTAAGTTTTATATTTTATAACAAAATATAACTAGACGTTAAATCACGTTAAGTGTCTATTATAAAATTTACTATAATAACACATTTAGCCCTTCATATATATATATATTCAATCAATTTAGTCTTAATTCGAAACAATTCACTAAATTTAGCCCTCGTTATTTATACATTCTTTCAATTTGGTCCTTAAAGCAAAATTCCAAAGTATGGTAACATGATAAATAATTACAATTAAATTTTTATAGAAACTCGAAAACTCGACTCGACTTAACTCGACTCGAATCGAACAAATTTCAAATAAAGTTTGAGTTGCAAAATATGACGCGTCAACTCGAATAACTCGAAATATTCGAATATTTTAAATAATTTTTTTCC
Organism: Hibiscus tridactylites; assembly: GCA_958450335.1. Taxonomy (NCBI): domain Eukaryota; kingdom Viridiplantae; phylum Streptophyta; class Magnoliopsida; order Malvales; family Malvaceae; genus Hibiscus; species Hibiscus tridactylites. The sequence continues at coordinate 92,402,146 of OY288270.1, read as the reverse complement.
TTTTAAATCAAATATTTTTTTAAATAGAATATTTAATATTTTCATATTTAAATCACATCGAATATTTAATAACTACTTTAAATATTCAATTTAATTTAAAAATGTATGATTTAAAAGAAAAAAATTGATTTAAAACATTAGAATATTTAATAATTACTTTAAATATTTTTCTTTTAAATATTGGAATATTTAATAACTACTTTAAATATTGAACTATCTTAAACCAATTTTTTTCTTTTAAATGCAATATTTTTAAATTAAATCGAATATCTAAAGTAGTTATTAAATATTCGATGTGATTTAAAAAATGATTTAAAGTATTCGAATATTTTGAGTTATTCGAGTTGACGCGTCATATCTTAAGATAGAGGTGAGCGTTCAATCGATTCGAGTAAAAAAATTTCGAGTTATTCGAGTTGACGCGTCATATTTTACAACTCAAACTTTATTTGAATTTTTTTTTCGATTCGAGTTGAGTTTTCGAATTCCTATAAAAATTTAATTAAATATTCAAATATTTTAAATTAATTTTTCTTTAAATCAAATATTTTAAATTAAATCGAATATTTAAAATAGTTATTAAATATAAGAGTCGACCATTTCTTTAATCAATGATTGCATATGTACTTTACCCATAAAAAAAAAACACACCCAATACGGCTATGTTCTCCCTTTCTCTCTTTTATTATTTCTCTCTACGTTATAAATGTACGGTTACTTTTTATATAAACACTTCCATACAACTTATTGGATCACTAATTTGAATTGTAAAAGTTTATTATGAAAGAGATCTTTTAGTAGGAGTGAGCATTCGATCGAGTCAAAAAAATTATGTTAGTCGAGTTTATGAATCTTATTTTATAATTTAAACTTTATTTGAAAGTCGAGTCGAGTTGCTCGAGTTTATGTTCAAATCTAATTGTAAGTATTTATAATGTTATGTTACTAATTAATTTCAATTTAAACAACTTTCTATAATCGTATATAATATACATATGTATTTCTTCATATGTTATATACATATATCACGAAGAGTTGAGAAGCTCGACTCGAACTTAAAAACCGATTCACTAATTATTAAAAAATTTTAATTTTTCAAAATTCTATTTTATAACTCAATATTTTATTTTAAAAAATTTCGAAATAAGTAAAGTTTATGAAATTACGATTCGAATCAAGTCGAGTTGAGATGAAAAAAATCAATTTCTTTGATTTGAGTTTTGCTCACGCTCTCTTAGTCCAGATTACTCCATTTTAATACTATAATTCAAAATTTTAAATTTGTTTAAAAAAGATTAAGTCTCATTAAACCAACCAATGATAGATTATAAATGAACCATTACTAAAGAAAATAAAAAAATCTCAGCCGATTACGGCACCTATAGGCTATGGCCCCTCTTATTTGAAAAAAGAAGAGCCAAATATTAATCATATCATATGACAAGCATTTATGTCGGAGAACGAATAACAAATATCACACGCGTAAAGCAGAAATTTCAATTATAGTATTTTCGAGTCAGATTTAAGTGATATTGATAAATTAATATACATGACTCATAATTTTATTTTTCTTTAATTTTTCATATTGAAATTCTTAATTTACTCAAATTTTGAACATATAAATTTAAAGTCATTTTATATTAGAGCAACAAACTTAAAAAAGTTAATTATTTTTTAATTCGACTCAAATTTAACTTGATTATGATAACGGCAAGAAACGTGGATCGGTGAGCTGTTTTTAGATAACCAGTGGGTGGGTTAAATCATAGACGCGTCGCATGTTTGCAGGCCCCACATGTTTTTTTTTTCTAACTTTGACAATTCCTTATTTATTTTTTCTGATTTGAAAAATTATTCTATATATAACAATATAAATTTTGTATAAGTGGGGTTCTAAAATTAAAAATAAAATGGTTTATGAAATTAATTTTTACTAACAATGTATTAAATAAAGACATTGCGGATTTAAGCTTCGCCTCTGAGTTTCTGTATTAGGAAAAAGTAAAAAGAATTATATATTTTATTATCGTATGAAATTATGTTGAATTATTATTTAATTCATCTTGTGAAAAAGATAATTTTACAAAGGGTTGACCACAATTACATCACTAACGTGATTAGTTCAAGAAATAAGTAATTTAGTAACGTTTAAGTAAATCTTGAATTCGAAGTTATGCATCAAGAAATCTTCGCTAAAGACATACCCACTAAAATTAAATGTATAACAAAATTAATTTAAATAAATCAGGACAAAACATTAAGAAACTAAGAGTACAGCATAAAGAAATACCACAATCACATCATACATAAATGGATACAAATGGTGGATGATCAAAGGCCACCCTACTATACCTACAAAGCATATAAATTAATTTTGTGTTTCCTATATGTTTACAAATTTGGGGTAGGTGTATGAAACTTTTCGCCATACCTTATAATATATAAAATAATGAAAATATTAATTAATAGTATATACAGTAAAGATGAAATAAAGTAAAGTAGAGGGAATTTGCTTCTTGCATTTGGGGAATGAAGCACTAGGGATTCCCTCTCCTCTTAGTCCTCTATAAAGGAATGTAAATGTTACATGTAATGGATATTCAAAAAAAAAAAAACTCTCATTTTATATTCTTTCTTTCTTGAACTTCTGAAAGATTCATCTCTTCCTTTTGCTTTACCTTCATGTCTTGTTCTTGGATTTTGAATATTTGTACCCCCAGATAATATTCACTTACCATAATTATTTTTTAAAATTTCAATTATAAATCAAACCTTTTTTCTAAAAAAAATTGTTTGTTTTATAGTTTAAAAATAATTATGTTCGAACCCGGCTCACCTCTTTATTTGTGAGAAGATTGGTGCGAACACTTCACCTACTAATGCCTAGCCAAAGGTTTTTCACTTACTCTGTATCTCTCCCAATCAAATTATAAGACAAAACATGAGTGATGAGCCCATTTTTGTTGCTTTGCTTTTTGTAAGGGAATTTGTATGTTGAGAACACCTCATCCATTTTCTTTTCTCTTCTTTTGTAGAATCGTATAGACGAGAAGCACGTTGATGGGTTCAACAAGCAAGCTAATGGAGAAACCGAACCAACAACAACAACAACAAGCCCTGAAGTGTCCTCGGTGTGATTCATCAAACACTAAGTTCTGTTACTACAACAACTACAGTTTGTCTCAGCCAAGACACTTTTGCAAGGCTTGTAAGCGTTATTGGACCAAAGGAGGCACTTTAAGGAACGTTCCCGTCGGCGGCGGATGTCGCAAAAACAAGCGTCATAAGAGGCCTGCTGCGCCCATCATTGCCGGTGGTGCACCAAATCCTAACCCTCCAATTTCTCACCCTCGAGTCGATGTTTCTTCCACCTCGAGCCACCGTATCAACAACCCTTTGTTTTATGGGTTAGCTAGTAGTAACCCTTCTGATATGAATCTCCCATACCATGATTTCCAATCTCAAATGAATGCTCTTGGATTAGGGTTTTCTTCTGGGATTGTCTCAAATCCCAATATCTTTGCATCTTCCACATCGCCAACCATTGCCTCATTGTTCATCAATGGCGGTGCAGCAGCCTTGTCACCTTTTCGAGATCTTCACATGACTGAAAATGGGGTAACGAATGAACCATATTTCCAAGCTCAGCTAGAGCAACTCGGTTCATATGAAACCGTTGGTGGTGCCTGGCATGGTCAACCAAACATTGGGTCCTCGGTCACTTCTCTAATCTAGCCAAAACTCAACTTATAATCAAGATTGGATTCATGCTCATGTCGGCTGCAAGAATAATTCAGATTCAGAAATTGCGCCGAGACGAACCTCGGATCCTCTTCATCCTCATCGTTTCAAGTTATCATCCTTTTGCTTAGGCTTAGGCTTAGCTCCATTTGCTTCATCTGTTTAGTAATTTAGGTTCTATGTTGTATGTATATATCTGTTTAGTAATTTGTTGTACTTGGTTGGTTAAAGATCTGATATGAACTGATTTCTTCCCCATTTTCTGGTTCTGGTATAATGAATGGTGCCCATTATTTTACTGTAATTGGTATGTTCTTAGTTTATTGTTCTTGGTGTCACTGCTTCATTCTGATATGAACTAAATTTGGTTGGCTTTTGAAATCAAGAAAGCTGTCATTTCATTAAACCTTAAAACTGCAGAGCCAATACATTGGAGAGAGTAAAGACTACAAGAGAGAGAACTACATATTGCACACAATAACATAGGTTAGCATTAGATCGAGTCGAGTAAAATTATTCGAATTAATTGAGTTAATGAGTATTATTTTATAACTCAAATTTTATTTAAAATTATTTTAGTCGAGATTATAAAATTCGAGTCGAGTTGTTCAAGTTTATGTTCAAATTTAATTGTACATATTTATAATGTTACGATACTAATTGGTTTCAATTTAAACGGCTTTCTATTGTCATATACCATATACACATATATATTTTTCATATGTAATATATATATATCAAACAAATTTGAGGAACTCGACTTGAACTTGAAAACTGATATATTAATTATTAAAAAATTCGAATTACTTTAATTTCATTTTATAATTTCATTTTATTAAAAATGCAAATAAAATTTGTACATACATGATACATTTGAAACAAAATCAACAAAAAAACATTGAGGTAAATGTCGTTTCATAAATCACGTCGTGGACCCTTACTTGGTGGAAGGGTTATAGTCGGTTGGACCATGGCTATAGTGACAATGTAGTCTCTATGCAGCCGCCTGCGCCGGTGGTGGTACTGTCGGGCTAGGTGTCCCAAGTGTCTCCCATTGGCCATTGCATTAAGTGTGGTTTATTTACCGGATGTCTGGGGGACCAAATTCATCTTGTTTACAGCTCCTTAAATTTATTACAAATCTAAGATTTGTAACTTGGAACCATCCTCCAACTTACAAAAACGACCATCTTTTGTCCATAATAAATGTAGCTCACTGTCTTATTAGCATCTTCCTTATATTCATATCGTGTTCGTATTTTTATTTCATTTTCATGTTGCGTTATTATTTTGTGATTTTTTCCATATTATATTCATGTTGCATTATTATTTTGTGATTTTTTTCATATTATGTTCATGTTGCATGTTTGTATTGTGTTGTATTGTAGGGGAGTAAACGAGCCGAGTCGAGCTCGAGTAGTGCTAAGTTCGGCTTGGCTCATTAAAATTTCGAGTCAAATTTGAGCTTGAGTAATTTCTAACGAGCTTGAGAAATATGAGCTCGACTCGACTCTTTTAGGACTCGAGTCGAGTTCGAGCCCAATCGAGTCAAGTGTTGACCGATCTTTGACTGTATTGGACTCGAGTAACTCTTCATCTGCCAAGTCTCATTTAAAGTCCTATGAAGAAAAAACTTTGATACACAAGTTGTGTAAACTCAAGCTTGCTAATTTTAGGGTTTAGAGGTTTAGGTTGTTGGGTTTAGAATTTAGGGTTTAATACTTATGTTCGGGGTTTATATTTAGGGTTTTAAGTTTAAGAATTTAAATTTTAAATTATAAAAAATAATTTTTTAGTATATTATATTTTCGAGTAGCTCGTGAACTTTTCGAGTCGGGTATCAAGTAGCTCGGCTCGGCTCGTCAAGAACTCGAGTCGAGTTCGAGCTTGAGCTTTGACCGAGTCGTGCTCGAGTAATTCGCGATCTGTCTCGTCTCATTTATATCCTAATGTATCTGTCTCGTCTCATTTACATCCTAATGTATTGTGTATAGCGTTGCCAATTGATTATATTATTTAAGCAATGAAATTGCCCCAAAACTCAAATTGTTTTGGGCTTGGTTCATAAAGTTTGGGTTTTAAGAAAAAACCCAATAATTGAAATCTTTTATGCAAAATAGAAAAAATAAAGTATGAAAATGATTTAATACACTACCAGTGAAAATACTTTACAAATAAAATTACAAAAATGACAATTATTTCATTTATTTATATTTATAAAAAATTTAAATATGTCACAAGAATAAACACTTATTATGGATGTACTTTTATAAATTTTTCGTTAACAATGTATCAAATAATCTTTCAATAATATATATTGTCCATGGAATTGCAACAAATTTCCTTTGCGTTACAATCACAGCACACTTACGCGCCACTTGGCATAATTAAAGGAATACAATTAGACAAAAGGATCTCACTCAAATCTCAATAACGCAAATTTTGGGTTGACAATGAGACCAACAATTTTATTACCAAAAGACATTTTAAAATATTAAAAAGAATAATTAATGGATTGGTCAAAGTGATAAACAATTTGGTATCATTTAGTAAGTCTCGAGTTTAAGACTCTTTGTATGTAGAAAATTCTCATTGAGAGACTCACCCAACAAAATTAAGTGTACGACGTAATAAGTCAGTTTAAATTAATCAAAGTAAAGCTCTGAAGAGGACAACAAAAAAATATTAAAAGAAAAAAAACTATATCAGTCCTAATCCAAATGGGTTCTCTAAAATCCACTCCACCAACTACATTACCTTAAAGTGTGATATTTTTTTTAAATATGCTGATGTGATTATAAAATAGTATATGTTCAATTTTCTTAACTCTTTAATAACGCACATATACCGTGCACACATAGCACTTGAACTCAGATCATCTGGATGAAACACATCATCCTTTACCACTGGAACTACTCCACGAGTTCTAGAGTGTGATATTTTAATCTATTATTGTTTTGTTCAAATATTGTACCAGACGAAATCATTATTTTCGAAACCATAGGGAAGAGGACAAGTAGCCAAATACTATGAAAATATGGGGATGAGTATGACATAAGCAATAGGGACAGGAATCAAATTAATTATGAAAATTTTGAATTAATTTAATATCTTTTATCATATAAATTCATAATGTTTTCTATAAGTGATAGTCTTCGATTTATTAATTGATAAATTTAGATTAAATTTTTTAGTCGATTAATTCAAACCGAGTACTGTAAAGACTCATTATATGACGATCTCTCAATCCAGTTTGTTCCATTCATAGCGCCAAAATTTGAACTCTTATCTTGCTTAAGGGGTCTAATACCTTATCACATCAAACCAACTAGTTATTGGTAATTTAAAATATTATTTTTAATATATTTATCGATTGAAATTATTTATATTAAATAGACATTTGTATTATTTTTAATTATTTATATTATTTTCGAGTAGCTCGTGAACTTTTCGAAACAGAAATTATTTTAATCGGTAGCAATTTCTAAGAAGCCGGTAAATTTACATTTTCTGTGTTGGTTCTTATATATAATTGTAACAGAAATTATTTTTGTTGTGAATACAAGTTTAGCATGGTATTGAAAAAGAGAAATGAAGATGAAAACACAAGTTGTTGTTTGCAACAGGTATATCATGATTGAAATCTTCATCCTTGATTACATATAAAGCTTGTCATAACATTTGACTAAAACATTGTCCATATTCTTAGTCAGATCAGTGGGAAATACAAGATGGTACCGGAGACATTGGAGAACAGTGGGGGGAAATACAAGCATCAATCAGTCGCTCGTTTTCTTCAATAAAAGATTTAATCTTGCATGGCCATGAATGCACCATGTTTACAAACAATACTCACAAGATTTAATTATTGGAGTTACTTTTAATGTAATTAATTGACTAGGAAATTGATTCTCACCAAACTGAAAATTAATAACCTCATTAGGAAGTTATGAGGAGCCACTAGTGGAAGATTTTACATTGTCTTCAAAATTAACTTCGAGCTTTTTTTACTGCTAGGTTGCAATGAAAAAGAAAAATGATCCTGATAAAAATTGATAAACGGAGAGCTACATGATTTATTAATAGGACTATCAATTTTCTCTTTCAAAAATTTGTTGGTCAATCCTTTTTCCTTATGTGATTTACTATCTAAGCCTTCATCCTTCAATGAATTATCATCTAAACTTTTCTCATGTGATATATTATTTAAGCATTTCTCCTTAGATGATCCTAGACCTAAACTTTCATCCTTTAATTATTCTAGATCTAAACTTTCATTTTTTTTGTTATTAGTTTCACTTTTTAACAAACTTTTAATATTATTCGGTGTAAATATGGTCAAAAGTTTTTCAAATTGACCATTCATATTGACAACAACATTTTTAATATTTTTTATTGAATCGACGATGACATCTAACTTATTCATAATATTATAAGAGCCGATTGAATTTTCTTCTTTAGGTACAACTTTAATTTTTCTCTACATGTAAATAAGACAAATAAAAATTTTAAAATTTTATACAAAGTATATAGACCTAGAAAAAATCACTAAATTAACAACATAGACATTTGATAAATCAATGCTAACATTTTCTGAATTCATGTGTATTTCTTTTGAAGGAGTTAAGTTGAGAATCATTGACTCATTCAAAATATCACAAAAAATCGAAACCTGCAATTCTTTAAAAATAAATCACGAATTCTGTCATTAAGGTAAAAAAAACAAACAAAAAAATTCAAAGATTATACATAATGCTTTGCTGAATTAACGACTATTAAGCAACACTTGAAGTTTTAAATATAATTGGTCCTTAAAAAATTTATACAAATTTTAAACTTCAACAATTGTTATCACCACTAAGCATATACACAAATTTCTAATTTCAATCGATAAATATAATCAATAAATTTCATTATATCAAATTTACTTCAAAATTCAACCTCTCACATGCTCCATAATACTCACAAGCATCACTAAAAATATGTTGTCCATGAAAGATGACATCAAAAGAGCATATAAACACACTCAAGAAACCCAAAATAAAACATGAAAAATCTTGAACTATAAAACCAAACAGACAAGGTGAGGGTTAGGCGCAGTTAAAACAAGAGAAAATTAAAGCTTACAGAAGCGCACGGCAGACACGACCACGACAGAGAGTGCTCGAACGTTGTTAAGAGTGTATACAATCCTGTGTGCGATGTTAGGTTTAGTCAAAGGCCAATTTGTTGGAGGTTGGTGAAAAAAAAATTATCATCAAATGTCGACAGGACGATAGAGTTTATGAAAAAGAAAAAGGAATTGACGAAGTTGTTTCAAAGTAAAATAAAATCAATAATAATAAATTAATAAAAAGAAGTATTCCAATCTAAATTTGTTTTAAATTAGGATTTAAATCTTTGTGGTGGGTCTCAAAATTTTATTTAAAAATATTTTATTTAAAATAAAAAATAATAATAATATGAGAGAGAAAATAACAGTGTATATCGGTGTATATCTTTACCAGTGTATATTTGTGTGTGTCATTCGCTGTAGACTTATCCTTTCGAAAAACACAAATTTTGTAGGATGAAACTCACATTTGAGAGCAATAAAAAATGTAAACTTCAACATTTGTTACGGTACAAATATCAAATGTGATATTATCTCTATAAAATTATGTATAAATAAGAAAAAATTAACTCTAAAAGTGAGGAAAATTTGACTTGATTTAATTTTTTAAATAAAAAAATAAATTATAAAACGAGACTCGAATAACTTGAAAATTTTATAATTAGAAGATAGATTTTTAAGTATGAGTCGAGTTCCTCAACTATGCTTGATATATGTATACCTCATATAAAAAAATATTAAAAATATGTATATCATATACGATTATAGAGATATAAGATTCAGGTAAATTTACTTATAAATTATTTGCATTTTAGTCCCTAAACCTCGATTCAGGTAAATTTACTTCGATATGACTTCTCACTACAAAAAAATATACATATACCGACGCTTTATTTTACCGACGGACAAAATTCGTCGGTATAGACAATATATGCTGACGGAAAATAAAATTGTCGATAAAAATTATAATTTTTACCGACGGATATATTAATTGTCGGTATAGATATAATTTATACCGACGGAAAATAAAAAATCGTCAGTATAGATGTAATTTATGGCGACGGTCTATAGTAACCGTCGGTATAGGTGAGCCATATACCAATGGTTGATTTTGTGTGTCGGTATAGATAAAAATTTTACCGACAGAAAATTTTATCTGTCAGTTTAGGTAAACTATACCAACGGATACTTTTGGCCACCGGTGTAAGTAGGTTTAAACTTTTCTCATGTTTAATTATTTTTAAATATTTAGTATACATATTTAATTATTTATTGATTAAAATATACAAAAAAAGTCTTATATGCATCTTAACCAATAAATAATTGGCAATTATTTTTATTTTTAAATAAAAATAACAATAGTATTAATATTTAAAATGAAAAAATAATTGCCAATTAAACATATACCGACGAATAAAACCGTCAGTATATGCATCTTATATGACTCACCTTCGGTTAATATATTAACTTATACTAACGGCTTGGCCGTCGGTAAAGACACTCTTATACCAACGGAGAATGTCCGTCGGGATAGATACACTAATTTGTCGGAGTAGGCTATACTTATGCCTACGGATATGTCCGTCGGTATAAGGTCTCAACATCTATACCGACGGTTATTTTCGTCGCTATAAATATATACCGACCAACATTTTACTGACGGCTATTTGTTTGTCGGAATATCACTTTTTTTTCCGTCGGTATAGGGTTTTGGACTATATAACGACGAATTTTAGGTGTTTTACCGACAATTTTCTGTACGTTGGTATATGTCATTTTTTGTAGTGTCTTTTTTAGAAAAATAAAGGTATAAGATATTTCTACTTATATTAAACTTGTATTTAAATTTTAAATGTTTTTTAAATTTAAATTTTGTGAAATTACCAAAAATACATTTTTTGTTAAATAGTTTATTTTTCTAAATTTTTTAAAGTTTATTTGTACTTACTCGCCGATTAAAAAAAGTTTATGGGGTATTTAAAACAGGTGTTAACAAAGATTTGCTTTACTTGGAAATCACAACAGTATTAGTAGAGACTCCACGCCCAAAGCCAATCTACTCGTTTAATCACCATTCTTAAATCTTGAGATTGAATAAATTAATCACATTCTTGGGCCTGTCAACTATCAATAAGTTTTATTTTATATTTACCGGTATCTAATTTATTAACAAAAACTTTTTCAGATCAAATACTGTAAAAATTCATTATAAGGGTGATTCTCTAGGGATGGGCACGGAACCCGGACCCGACGGGTTCCGACCCGACCCGGCCCGACCGGGTCGGGTATTTTTATAAAAAAAAAAAAAATCGGATTTGGGTCGGGTCGGGTTTTTGTGTAGGGTGAGGTCAGGTTGGGTCGGGTTCGGGTTCTAGAGTGAAAAAATCCGACCCGACCCGGGACTAATATTATAATTTTCCCCTAAATTTTTTAGGAATATTTGTAATAATACCCCTTTTTTATATATTTTTTATAATTAGGTCCTTAAAATTAATTTTTTATTTACAATTTAGTCCTTAAATTTATTGTTTTTTACAATTAAGTCTTTTAAAATTATTTTTTTTTACAATTTAGTCCCTAAAATTAATTTTTTTATATAGGTCGGGTCGGGTCGGAGTCGGGTTTAAGGTATTTATTTTCGGGTCAGGTTCGGGTTTAGGGTTAATATTTTCGGGTCGGGTTCGGGTGGGCCAAAAACCCGGCCCGACCCGACCCGTGCCCATCCCTATGATTCTCCTTATTTAATTTGTTTCATTCACGACGCTAGGATTTGAATCTGATCACCCTACTTACATCAAACATAAAAAGGCAACAACCTAATTTCTTTGCTTAATTCGAGATATTTTACTCGCTCTACATAGTGAAGTAGATGTTGAATTTGTGGTTATATCTAGGGCTGGGTGTTCGATCGAGTCGAGTAAAAAAATTTTGAGTTATTCGATTTTGCAAGTCTTGTTTTACGATTCAAATTTAATTTAAATTTTTTTTAGTCGAGTCAAGTTTATAAAATTCGAGTCGAATCGAGTTTCGAGTTTTTGTACAAATTTAATTGTACATATATATTTCTATATGTATATACGTAGCTGTGCATGTATATATTTCTATATGCATATATTTAGGGCTAGACGTTGCACATATTGATTCCAATTTCAACGGCTTTCTATATGCATATATAATATACATATATATATTTCTTCATATTTTTCACATGTGATATACATAACATATTAGACATAATTGATAGAATCGACTCGAACTTGAAAATTATCAACTAATTAATAAAAAATTTAAGTTATTCGAATTTCCATTTCATAACTCAAACTTTATTTGAAAATTTTCCGAGTCGAGTCGAGTTTATGAAATTGCGAGTCGAGTCAAAACGAGTCAGTTTTTTTCGCCCAAATCGAGTCGAATAATTCGGTTTTTTCGAGTCGATTCGAGTTTTGCCCACCCTTATTATATCTATATTATACATTAAGTGACTGATAATAGAGTTAATATCACGCACTAATAGCATATTAGCTCAATTAAAAATGACAATTAAAAAGAATGCTATTTACTAATGATCAAACACATGATTAGCAAGAATTTAAAATTATCTATCACTCCATCTATAAATTTTTTTGATTTTTTTTTATAAATATATACTTTTTAATATGAAATATGTATTGAATTGGTGTTATCAACAATTATGAATCAATTTAAAAAAATATTAGATTAACTCGACTCACTATGTTATTGTGGTCCAGCTAATAAAGTTCATTCATTTTTTTTTAGGTGAAACTTCACCTCTTTACCAAATGTGAATAGAAAGTGAATAGTTATTTGAAAGTTAAAATGAAATGTATGTAATTTATTGAATGGGACCACGGATAACGCGGTTAACCGAGTTTACTTCCATCAACAAATGCAGAAAAAGAATCCCAATTCCCAAGTCATATATTGTAGTCTTTGAGTGCTTGGAATTCACCTATAAGGGATGGGTAAAGTGATGGGTTGATGAAGGTCGGCAATTGGAATTGTTAGTGATTGTGAATCAAAGCCATTTCCAACAGTCACCCCCACATGCATAAGAACCAACCCATCTTTTCTTCACAACTTTTGTCCAATCCATTTTAGGACCATGTTAAAACCAAGCATAGAATAGCAGCGGTGCAGCTAACAGACAACAAAAGTTTTGCAATATTGAATCTATGGAGGACCATAACCCGAAAGATCAGACCATTGACTCGGATTCAAAGAACCTGCACCTGTTGTCTTGCCGGTGTTATTGTTGTTGCTGATACTCCATAAAGCTGCTTCAGAGATTGTAGGGTTACTATTGTTGATGAAACTTTGATGCCAAGGATTATCCTCTTGATATATTAATGGAGATAATTGTGTTTGCTGAATCGGCTGGTGCTGTTGTACTTGTGACCCAAACGAAGAAGGGACACCATATCCCTGCAAAAGACCCAAATTTGAAGAACCACCACTAAAAGGTTGTTGTTGGTGGTGGTGGTGGTGGTTCATTGACTGAATTGCGGCCAAAGACGACAAGAACCCACCGCCGGGATACAATGATCCCACTGAAGAAACACCGGACGGTGAAGAAGCCAAAGAACAAGAGATAACAGTTTGTTGCTGAGCTTGTTGTGGTGGTTGTACTGGTGTCTGCAGCTGAGACGACCTTGGATTTTCACCGGATGAAGAGACCTTCGAGCGCTTCCCTTTCCGGCAACCACCGCCAACGGGCACGTTCCTTAGGGTTCCACCTTGAGTCCAATACCGCATGCAAGTCTTGCAGAAATAACGAGGCTGAGAGAGGCTGTAATTGTTGTAGTAACAAAACTTAGTGTTGACCGAGTCACAACGAGGACACTCTTGAGGTGGCTGTTGTTGGTCCGTCAACGGCTTCAACCTCCGATCTTGCGGTGACTGCATATCTTTACTTGGATATAGCAATATTGGAGACGAATACGATGGTTATCTTGTGTACATGGCTATATATCTTAATATCTACCAACCCAGGAAAAGAAAACGATGGCGCCCAAATCATGAAAAGATCCCCTTAAAAAACACAAGAAAATCTTCACAAAGAGGAGAGAAAATCACATACTATTTACGTATGAATGTACGAGTGTTTCGGGGGTAAAAAAGAAAAAGAGGCTTACGAGTGTCGGGCGTGGACACAGTCCACTAAGGAAAGGTCTCCATCTGAAGTGAAGAGAGAATTTATTAGGTGAAAATAAAGTGAAGTTTGTTGCTTCAGTCAAAGTACACACAGGCACTGTCGTTTGATTTAATGATCATACAGAGATATGGTTTCAGACACACCGTTCCAACAAGAAAACATCAATCCCCACTTGTTTCACCTGATTCATCATCACTGATCTTCAGCCTCACCGGAATTGCTGAACAACTATGGTCGCCTGAATGGGTGGTGCGGTGGTCGGCAATGGCTGGTGGACTGGAGTGTATCAGAACTCGGTTAATTATGCTGCATTGCTGCTCTTTTCTTTCCTTTTCCTTTCCTCTCTATTTCTGCGTGAGATATCTCTCCTGACTCTATTATTCTTCAGCAGGAGTATTATTTTATTTTTACTTATTATTTTCGTTCTAATGTGATGTGAAAGAAAATGTTCTTCTTACAAAATTCGAATCCGAACAATTTTTGTCTGCTAGCATACTCTTAATAGATCTTAAACCCACACCTTAAATAAGTGTAAAATGTGTCAATTGAAAGTTTTTAACTATATGACAATATTCATCTAATTTTTAGTCATACGAATATAAAACAAAAATTTTCTGACCCTTTATATGCCCCTATTCATGTCTTCAACACTAAAAAAAACTAAATTCTAATCCCTAACTATAATTTATAAGTCATAATCTCTGGACCTTAAACCCTGAAAACTAAATCATATATCCTTTATTCTAAACTATAATACTAAACTCTAACCTTACACATTAATTACAAACCCTAAACTAATTTTTTAAATGTTGAAATATAAAAAAAGGCAAAAGATTTCTATTCATAAATTCGTATGCTGTGTTTATATAGGTTATGTTTGGTAAAGAGAGATTTGAGAAATAATTAGAGGTTTGAGGCATAATTAGAGGTTTGACCAGTCAAATCTGTTAATATTGTTGTTTGGTAAATATCGGATTGAAAGAACGGATGGGGTGAAACTGCTAATTTTGGAAAAGCTCATAATAGGAGCTTTTTGAGATTAGAGGTTTGATATTAGAGTTGTAAAGACTCTTTTACCCTTACCAATTACTAAAAATCTCAAAATAACCTAAATTAAATATTTTCACGCTCTATTTATAAGCTAATTTTATTTTTTTTCTTTTTATTATCACATATTTATATGTGTATTTAAATTTATTAATTAATTAAATTATATTAAAATTAATATATAAATCATTTGAATATGTTTAGAAAAGTTATATTAAAAATAATTTTATAGATCTAATTAATAATAATTAAATACAAAATATTGATAACTAATAAACTATTCAAACAAGTATTGAATATAAACATGTTATTATATGTTATTTTACTTTTTTAAATAATCTAACAACTATCAACTATTACTTAATTTTACCAAACACTTTTATACAATCAGCTAATACAATCCGCTAGTCAAATCAGCTAATGCAACCAGCTATCAGCTATCAGTTAATGCAATTCGCTATCCGCTAATTGCCAAACATGGCCATGATCTTTTCTATTTTGTTAAACCCTTCCCATTTTAATTAATAATAAAAATATATTTTATTTAAATTTTGTTATAAAAAATATTTTCTAAAATAAATTTTATTTTTTGATATTTTAATAATTTTATTTATTTGAATCACGGTCTTAGCCCATTGAAGCTCTTGTACGTAAAAATGACCTAGATGGAAATTTTTGAACTTGTTCAACCTTTTTACATTACAAATTACAATCAATTTAAAAATATCTAGTAGAATCCCAATCTATGTGCTCAATAAATATAAACTTAGATTTAGTTTGCAAGTAGATGCTTACCAATTAGGGCAACTAATAAACTAGCTACCACCTCAACAACCAAGGTCCATTGTCAACTGCCCTTTTTTATACTAGTGAAAAAAATGATGTTTATCTTAAAAAATTTAAATTTAAATAATTTTATCTGCAATATGTACAACTTATTAAAGGATTAAAAAAATATGAACATAAGAAATGAGCCCTTCTCCTCATTTTGTATGCAGTTTCTAAAGTTTTTTTCTGGGACACAATCTCTGCCGTTCTGTTTAAGATGATCTAGTGAACCCAAACATCGTGCCCTTGGCTGCCATTGCTGACTGTTTTAGTTTCTTGTTGTTCCTTAATTGCTTTGAGGAAACCCTACATCTAAGCACATCAAATATTTATCTACTTTTGGCCTGACCATTCATCACAATCTTCATCTTCATCTAAGCACATCAACAAGGTAGCATCTATTAATCATGTAAGCTTCATTTAGTGTTATACGAGTTTTAAAATAATTTGTCATATCATAAAGAAGAATTAGTATAAATCTAAATCATCGTTTCCATTTTTATTTTAATAGAGGAAAAGATTATTGACTGAAACCCATCTTGGGGGAACACGATTCTTCGAGTTCACCCTATTACTAGCCCAAACATAAAGATTGTTTTGGGGGGCAAAGGAAAAGAAGAAAGAAAAGCCCGACATGAACCACACAAAAAAGCATAAGAAATCCAATGGCTATGAATATGACCTTGAAAAGTTAGGAATCTCCTTATCTATGACATGGAGTAATAGTAATGGTATCCAATGGCAGAAAATAAATAACCTAAGATTGGAGAGTTCCATATAAATTTCAGTTCTTGCAATGAATCATAAGTACATGAAATATGAAGTTTTTGCTTCAGCTCCCATGCTGCTCATGCTTCTGCTTCATCAAGTTCAAGAAGAGCAAAAGGAAGCAAAGAGCGAGTACTGACTGCCGTCTCCGATGTGATTCCCCGGGAATGAAAAAAAAGGAAGCACCATGATTTGCTTACAGTTCTCTTCGACTTGTTTTTACAAATTCCACAGTAGAAATGGCATCTCCTTCTCGTACAGATGATCGTACCCCCTCTAATCCTCCACCTTTCCTTGTGTTTGATGATATCTTTACTTGTAATGCTAATCAAATGTTATGAAAAAAGAAAATCAGTTATGTTAAATCGATTCTTGTTGATTATCTCGTCCATCATTCGGTATTAAGTCCATCTCTCGCATTTGATGTTCGATAGAAACCAAACCAATCTGTTCAAGAAACCTGCATACATAATCCAATCAACCAAATTCAGGGTGTATGCAGAGTAACAACTTCCAACCAGAAAAAAAGACTAGACATTCAATTTTGCAGCTTCAAATCATAATCCCCATCCATCTATAACTATCACTTGCTAGCATAAAGATCATCATAAGAAAAACCGGCCATTTGCTACCTTTCTTCCCTCCACTTTATTGTTCTAAAGCTTGGAAAAGAACTAACCAAGCATGTGAGAATCAACACATTTCGAACACGATTGAAACGACATTCCGAGCCCCCAACTTGCCTTTAGTATCTAAACCATGTTGTTGTAAGCTACAATATTCATCATGTTTATGACAAAACACTCAAAATTCCACTAAGTTGGTCTAAAGTATTCAAGTTCAAAATCCAACATAGCTTAATAAGTATGCTCTGAGGCCTAACATAGAAAGTTTTGGTCTAATGATCATACAAGTCCCATGATTTTCTTTCAAGTAATGATCAAAACATGAATAAACACAGAAAGCAGCACCAAAATTAATTAAAAAGCTAGAAAATTTAATAAAGAGTGGGTCAAAAGTTAGCTAAAGAAATAAGAAACAGAAGCAGTTAAGAAACAAGAAGAGGGCAACGGCGGTGAGAAGGAGGAAAGCAACATGAAGAATCAAAGAAGTCGGTAGATGAGAAAGCTAAACCCAACATAACAGCAAGGCAAAGACCCAACATCAAAAACGTTGATTTCAGTGTACTCCATGTTGGACCCTGAAACCCAAACCACAAAAAATCCAAACTTTTTGTTATCAGGAATTGCATATATATATGGCTGCGAATATCAATCATTGGGAGGGGAATTGAACCGACATTGACGCCAGGAGCTAAAGATTCCTCCACAATCTTGACGTATCGAGCGAGATTAGCTATCCCAGAAAAGATATTTTTTAATTAATATAATTAGATAAGATTTGATATTTTTTTCTAGAATAAGAAATTTTGTAAGAATTTAGGCTAATCCTAGCTATTCATATAAATCGATCTAGACTATTGGTTGTGTGGGAGCTCAATTATAAATAAAGATAATTCTTTATATTTATTCTACTTTCTCTTTTGTCCCTTCCAGTTGTCATTGGTTCTTTGTTCTAGTTGACTCTCGAGTGGTTAAAAATAGTCACCTTAGTACTTAAAGCTTCCTCATCCATCGAAGCCTTCAAAGTTTCTGCATCCATCGAAGTCTTGAGAGCTTGTCCAAACCTTTAACGAGCAGAGTACTCGCAAGGTTGGTTTAAGGGTTACTTAAACGCGAAAATCGACCATATAACGTTAAAAGCGTCTAAAGCCACACGTTCCCGACGGTGTGCAACTCTAAGACGTAACAATATATTAACATTGAGGTAATTTGCTACTCTCGAGCACAACAAAGCATCTTACACTTTGCATTCGTCATTAGGCTTCAAGTCATGCCCGTTAATGTGATCCATTTCTACCGTCACGTGATTCATTAAAATGTCATGAACTTTTGGTATCTTTGCATCATATGTAATAATGTCTTCTAATTCTCAGCTCATTAAACCTTTGCTTCCTTTCCCTTGTTCCCAATTCTCCAAGGCTATGATTAGGGATTGGCACGAGTCGAGTTTTTGGCCCACCCACACCTGATCCAAAAATAAATACTATGAACCCGCACTCGACCTGACAATATTTTTTAAAAAACCTGACTCGGCCCGAAAATAAATATACTAAATCCGACCCGACCCGATCCGAACTATATAAAATAAATTAATTTTAAAGACCTAATTGTAAAAAAAAATAATTTTAAAGGACTTAATTGTAAAAAATATAATTTAAAGGACTAAATTATAAATAAAAAATCAATTTTAAAGACTTAATTATAAATATCCCTAAAAAATTTAGGGAAAAAATTTTAAAGGACTTAATTATAATACCCCTCTTTATATATATATATATATATATATATATAAAAAGAGGGGTATTATTATAAATATCCCTAAAAAATTTAGGGAAAAATTACACTATTAGTCCCGGGTCAGGTCGGGTATTTTCTACCATAAACCCGAACCCGACCCGACCCGAGTATACCTTTAGCATAAACCCAAACTTAATTTTTTCATTAAAAATTCGACCCGGTCGGATCGGGTCGGAACCCGTCGAATTCGGGTAAAATACCCATCCCTAATTACGACACCACCACCAACCACTCATTCTTTTATTGACTCCCACAGTCGATAACCTTAACTTTACGTAATTAAAATTTGATGAATGAGTGACCAAACGAATCTCGAATATTAAATATAAAATTTTTAATCGAACATCAAACAACATATGAACGAATGACGAACTGTACCTAAGACTCGTGTGAAGAGAGGAGGAGACCTCACTGATGTGGCAGAGGCGTGGTGTTTGGCGGGAGTAGAAATGAGATTTAGAGATTTGAAGTTTTTTTTCTTCTGAAAAACATTAA
Source organism: Hibiscus tridactylites (assembly GCA_958450335.1). Taxonomy (NCBI): domain Eukaryota; kingdom Viridiplantae; phylum Streptophyta; class Magnoliopsida; order Malvales; family Malvaceae; genus Hibiscus; species Hibiscus tridactylites. Next base: position 92,382,561 of record OY288270.1, on the reverse strand, counting down.
AGTTTTGGGATTTTTTATAAAGTTAATGATTTTTAAATTTTTTAAAACAAAAATTAAAGGAAAATCAATAAACATAAAATGTGACGTATAATGACAGGATGATAAAATTTTCAACGGTTATTAACAGAAAACTCTTAAAATAGATATAAAATAATACATTAGGTATTTACTTGGTCCAACAAATAGTTTAGATGTCTATTCAAAGAAAAAAAATTATAATTTAAACATTTTTTTTGATGATTAAGTCTTACAACTAACCCAAACCAGTTAGATTTAAAAAAAAACAGATTCGGATAGACAATTTTTTAATTAAAATTCTCAAAATTGAATGAAATTTTAATATATATTTAATTTAATTTTAAGGGAAAAGAATTCAAAATCCTTCCTTTTTTGAGGTTAAAGTAAAATTATCATCTAAGCTGGTTCATATAGATACATACATAAAAAAATAAATCTGAAAGTAAAAACTTTTCTAGTTCTATCCGGGTAAAAATCTTCTGCCCCCTAGCCATGCCTTCTATGCCCCCTGCCTAAAAATACTTAAATATTAAATCTTGCTCCCATAACCCTAATTTTCATATCCTACACCCCAAACCCTAATCCCTAAAAATACACCCTACCTCTAATTCCCTACACCCTAACCCTAAGCCCCAACTTTAAACCACAAACCCTAAACTCTAAACCCACTATTTTAAAGTGGGAGCACAAATGGAGGCATACTTTGGGGTAGATGATTTCCATCCGTTCTATCCTGTCGTCATCCCTAACGAATAATTTGTTTTATACATAAGAAGCAAGTGGCTTGGCTACCCTATTTGATGGGGAATTACGTGACATCTAGCAAAGTAAATTTATACAGAAGAAAATATTTCTGGTTAGTAGGACAACATTATATATTATCACTAAAATCAACCTAAAATCTGTAATAATTGTGGACAAGCTGGAGCGTTTCTTCACACACTTGAACACCTCATTTTCAGACATCTAACTAAAAACTTAGGTACATATTTTTCAGCTTCTTTACATGTATCATAATTCATACATACATGTTTGCTACGTGAATGTCCAAAGAGAGCTTTGAAGCTTCTAATTTCCCATGAAAGTAGGATTTCTCAGGGTCGGATCCTGCTGGAGTAGCCATTCTTTCTCTTTTAGATACTGCAAGAGTGGCCTCGGCTCGGTTCTAGGTTCGGTCATTGTACCACAGCCGTAAGGGGTTGGCCTTTGATAACCGGGGAACGGTTTTTCTCTTCTTGGTTCCTCCATGCCGTAATCACAGGGAAATCCTTGATGCAACATTGGACTCTCTGTGTAGATTGTTGGATTTGGTACGGAAGGGATTCCGTATTGATCGAAAAGACCAAAGCGGGAAGCATTGGGAGTGGGAACGGGGTTCGTGGGAGCGTAATAGTTGATAGGCTGCGCATGGCTGTTGGTACGAACAAGATTGCGACTTTCTCTGTATCTCCGAAGCCATTCCGAAGAACTCATCCCGCTAAAGGGCGGGTATTTATCCATGAAACCAGGAATACCGGGACCATAATTAACTTGGCCATTAGGATACCAATTCGGGTAGCCACTCACCCTTGTTGCATCGTAGAAATTATCGGGTTTTTTGATGAACTCTGATCCCCTCACCTCTGAAAAACTTGACCTACTACCATTAAACCAAGTGGCATCATCAGGCAATAAAGGGGCAGAAGGAACTGGAGCCGAATATGGAGGAGGCAAGTAATGGTAATTAGTTGAAGATTCCGATCTTGAAGAAATGACAGAATCCTCGGAGTACGGAGGAGGTGAGTAATGGTAATTGGTTGAAGCTTTAGGTGAGTAATGGTACTCGGTTGAAGCTTCTGGTCTTGAAGAAGGGACAGATTCCTCGGTTTGGCGGATCGAGAGATCACTCAGGGATGAAGTAGCTACCTCTGCAATAGTGCTCAAGCTTGATCTACTAACATCACTTCTCCCCTTTTCGGTACTGCTTAAACTTCCTTGGTTTAAAACCCAAGAACTAAGGGATGGTGGTCCGGCGGAGATTGGGGCTTCTGAAAACAAGAATGTTGTACTATCTTTTACAAAAGGCTCATGGTGCTTGGAAGGCTTGCTGCGCCCAAAATTCGAGATATCGGAATGAAGCTCTGAAGCATAATCACTGGTCTGGTTTTGTGCTATTAGTAGGGATGTAGCACGGCGCAAACATTCATCGGAAGGAACAGTTTCCTCCACTTCATTCGGAGATGCAGGGTCGCTTTCATTACGAGTTTTCCCATAGAGAGGTGCTGAATTATATCTCGTAAGAGGCTTTAAGAGAATAACTTCTTCCTCTTCTGTGGCAATGGATTTCCCATCTGCAAGATGGCTGCTTTGGTTTTCACTTGCAATCTGTATCTCACATTCTTTTCTGGCTTCGTGTCCGTGCTGATGCAGCCCTTTGAGATTGACATCCGAATTGGCAGACTCAACTTTTTCTGATTCTTGCCTCTCCGGGATTCTATTTGCATCTTTCGAATATAATTTCTGTCCCAAACTATCATCGGTGATCCATTTATAGGAACCATTTGATCTGCTTGCAATCTTCATCGCAGCGTTGATTATACGCTTAATACGGCATTCAATCCCACTTTCGTAACTGTCTAGTTGATCCCGGTTGGTTGAGAAATCTAACGAAACATGTAGTTGAGCTAATGGTGCAAAGCCCCTCAACTCGTAGTCTTCCCATAGTGCAGTTCTGACATCGGACACAATTTCAACGCTAACATCAAGCTGCTTCAAGAGCTCGATATACGCAGCGAAAAAATAAGATACAGAGCTTTTAGTTTTCTCATCCACTCCACTTGCTTCAACTTCATCAAGCATGCTCACTAGCCACTCGACAAAAACTAGTATGGCAGGGAGAAGGGGACACGAGGCCAAAGTATTTGCCTTCAAACACCTATATACAACACGTCCCATGAAAATGAATGTAGCAGTAAGCGCAAATTGTACCAACTCGAGATGTTGCTTAATCTTTCCTTCTTTCGACCCTTGCACTTCGGGGTTATTGATTAGATTGTGAAAGGAAAAGATGAAAACGGAAACAGCTTGAAGAGCTCGGAAAGGGCCTGTTCTAGCCAAATCCATAAGCTGATAGGACTCCAACATAGCTGTTAGCTTCGTATCATCTAAAGCCATCATCACATCAAACACTCTCATTGTAGATGCAAAAGTACAAGGGAAGTCCTCCAAACTGTCTCGCATCAGCCAAGAACATGAGAACTTAGTTAAAAGAGAATATAAAACCAAAATAGCAAGTTGATAAGCTATCCACATTAAGTTTAGTAAGATTTATGAGACAGCCATATTCGCATTTCAAATGAACTAATTCAATTCGTTCGTAGTTACAAGGATTACCTGGATTTCAAGAAGAAGAAACTTAGTGTTCGGATAAGAAGTGGCCAGAAATTCGTTCCAGAATGATCATTTTCATCCTTCAACAGACTGTCCTGTGAAATCTTTTCGTTCGAATGTGATTTGACCTGAGAATCACTTCTTTCAAATGGTTTTAAGAAATCAAAGTCTGCCTCACTCGAAAGAGAATGCAAATGAGATGACCTGTTCTGCAAAATCACAAGAAGCATTCGGGGAAATCAGAAGTCGATGCAATATATCAAAAGGGTACAAATTCATTTGCATGGCATGAGCACACAGTATAAGTCTTACCCTTTCAAATAGTAAAAGGAGATTGTTCCAGGCGTCCGGGAAAGGTTCCTTTACGGCTAAACTTCTTACACAATGATATAGAGCAAGAAACTCGTCACCCACATATGTTGCCAGTACTGCCAACTAAAAGTGAACATGATAGGTTAGACACATAGAAATCGGGACATCGAAATGTTACAAACGCAACTTAGTACTATATGCTTGGCACAGATACCACATTCATCGATGATATCAATAGAGAATAAGAAACCACTTAAAATACCTGATTTTGGGGGTTTCCACTATCCGGCCATGCCCTTGCAGCTTCCAAGTAGTAGGTGGCTGCAACTGACCAATTATGCTGGACTACACTAGATTTTTCAACTTGTTCCATATATCTAGCAAGATCCCCGAGACATACTAAAAACCGATGACATAAAAAGTGACATTTCCGCAACTTTGTTGGTTCAACAGAGGCATCAATGTCACCCTTTGTAAAGGATGAAGATTCTTTGAGAAGTCCATAATGACTTCGAATTTTCTCAATTAATCTTTTGTAAAATTCAGTAGCTTTTAGAAGAAATGACTTAAACCCTTCTATACATTTGTCATCTGAACCACTTGAGCCTGTTGCAGATGTTGTACATTCTGAATTAGCTGAGCTTCTTTTTGTTCTTTTACGGAACTCGTCAATGTGCTTATAGTGTAGCTTCCACAATGAATATTCAACGTCTTGAAGTTCCGTCAGTTCATGGTCCTCCAAAATGAAACTCTCATAACTTGAACAAACCTTGTCGTATAAGTCCCGAACATCAGAATGCAATAAACCTTTGGTGAGGATTAGCACCCACAACTGCTTCTCGGTGTTTGCAATCTGATGAAACCAACATGATTTCGAGAGTCAAAAACTAATTGAAGCAAGAAAGTTTAAAAGATACAAATAGGTTATAACATTAAATTGTAGCTCCAATGTCCAAAGATGTACCTCAAGAAGGACATTTGCTTTAGCCTTCTGATCTTTCACATGAGCAGCAGGAGCGCTCATGATTATAGTGCAGATTGTTCTTCGATATGTTTATATCTAATCAACTGGACACACAAATATTTACAGCATATATTGTCCAATCAGTCAATTATGTTTGTTAGAAACGAGAAAAAAAAGGGAGAGTGAAGGAGAAGAAACAACAACATGATGAGTTCAAAACTCGAAAATACATTAACATATCAGCAAAACGGATAGGCCAAAACTAGTTCCATAACAATAAGAAGAATGTGGACCTTCAATTGTCCATCTTGCTTGAATGGAACTCAAAACAGTATGGTTCTTAGATTTCAGTCCAGTCCATGAATCATTGAATTTCTAAATTGTTGTTAACGAAATATCAAGCCGAATCTTTTATTCTCATATTCATCCACCAGCCAACATGTCGAACCATAGATACAAGCAAATTTACCAATTTCAGTACATCTTCTATATCCATCCCACTACTCATAAGGCATAACAAGTCAAATTCACCAGGAATCACAAATCCTTCCTCCCAAATGAACCATTTGGATAATGCTTATTACAAAGGAAACCTGCCTAGTTATAAAATATTGGATTCCTAGACCAAGAAACCTGTCCTGACATGGAACTAAACATATCAGAAAGTAAACTGAGGTTAAAAGAAATCATTTGCTTCTTTTCCCCCTTATATGTTTCAAGTGTCAACTACAGGCTCAAGGATTTCATCTCATCCATTTTCAAGGCATTTGGATGCTTTTTGCAGATGAAATCCTTGAGCCTGTAGTTGAACACTTGAAACATAAAAGGGGGAAAAGAAGCAAATGTTTCTTTTAACCTCAGTGAAATTGACACCATAAGAAGAAAGTTGAGGAAATATCATACTAATGAAATGAATTTGCTGCCATAACAAAATTCCAAATCCAAAAGCTCTAAAATTCAAAGAAAGTTTCAGTCACTTTCATCAGTGGGGGAAAATAAAGAAGAAGGATAAGGCAACAAATAAAATTTTGAAGCAGATGATGCATCCAGAAAATGACCATCATCCTCATCCTCATCATCATCACCATGAAAAAAGTTATAAAGTTGTTAGGTGAGAACTGCTCAATAAATGCCCCCAAAGTTTTCAACTTTACAAACAATTATTCAATTAAACATACAACTTCTTGGCTCTTGCTTAAGAAAAAAGCACACACAAACAAAAAAAAATGAAATTTGAGAATTCTCATCTGCTGTTTATCCTTTAGTATTTAGCAGAAAACAAGAAAGGACAGGAACAAGACCAGAAACAGTAAAAGGAACAACATCAATTTAAGCAAACAAGAGATGACCAAAGAAAAAAGAGCTGAGATTTTTTTTCAAGAATTGAGAAACTTAAGAACACCATACCTGGAAACGAGAAACCAGCACCAGGAAACAAAAGAAAAAAGAAAAGTAAAGCTTGAATTAAGAAAACCCCATGAAAGACAGAAACTTGCAGACAGATTTTAGAGATGAAGAGTAAGCCAAATAAAAAGTAACCAAATGGGAGTGAAAGAGAAAGAAGGGTGGGGACTGGGGATTGGCAACTGAAAGAAGCGTTTAGCCACCTATTGTGCTCAGTTGTGAAACAGACAAAGTGAAAGGTGGCTGATTATGAGTCCATCTAGCCCCAAATATTTAATGTTTTGCAACAAAAAAAAATGTTACCTTTTCCATATTCCATTTCTTACTGGTGTTTAATAGTCACTGCATACTAGTCATAGAATATAAAAAAACTCTTTAAAGATAGGAATATCTAAAAGTGATCCATTGATAAAATAAAAGTAATTCCTATGTATTTCTGTAAGATCAAGTGGAAAGAAAGTGGATGAACAGGGATCATTGTAAAATTTTATGTTAGAAATGAACTTATAAAATTTTATAAAAGACAAACTTATAAATTTTTAATAGAATATTAAAATAAATCTTTCATAAAAAATTTCTAAATATAATAAGGTTCATCCCTGACTACGAATATAGTGAGGTCGAATTATATCATAATGATCACCCGTTCTTGTGGACTAAACGAAGAGATTATCCCTTGCAATCCAAGCCAAATCCAATGTTTTATATTTAGTCATCTGATGCAGCATCATAATTTTGAGTGCCATGGGGTTTATGCAATTATTACATAGATTATATTTGATTAAACCTTGGATTAGCAGTTTGTCCGGTGGGAGGAAATATTAATAGAGTCACAAGTGTTGATGGAGAAGTGGTGGCTGGTGGCTGGGTTGGTGGTGGGTGGTTGAGGGGTCGCTCTTTGTAAGTTCAAATGCACAGATGACAGAACCAAAGTCAGTGAATGTGACGTGCCCGTTGGACAAATGTGAATAAATCCTTAAGTGAAATAACCAATTTTTCAACTCAGCACACGGAAATAAATATCTCAACTTCACGTACGATCAAGTTTTGGGAAAGCATGATATTCAGCGTAAGTTATCAAGCGTAATCATAATCGACACAAGATTTTATTTTAAAGATATACAAAAGGTTATGAAGTTATATTATAAATTTAGAGGTATAAAATTACAAAATTTCAAGAATATGAACTTATAATATCAATAGAAATATATATGTGTGTGAAAATATTCATATATCGTATATGTGTGTAAATATTTTGGCTTGATTGCCTTTAGAATTCCGCCATGGAACCATAATTTTCATATAATAGAGTCAGAATATAGTATGAGGTACGTGAATTCTTATACTACTATTGGAAGTGTTCATGGTAGGTTAATTGTACCATTTAGTATAAACGGTTGGTTAATTGTTATAGCGGTTATTAAACCGTAACTTAAACATTAAGAAATGGTTAACCATTAAGTTTTTAAACGGTTAACTATTATAGCGGTTAACCGACACTTAACGGTTAACCAAACGGTTAACCATTAACCGATACTTAAAATTTTACAATCGTTCACTAATTCTTTTGAGAATAATGAAATTATCTATCCGATAAATATTGTATTAAAATTTTCAAAAAAATCGTATTTAAATAAAAATTTTGTAATCATAAAGTTCATTTTATGTCTAAATAATTTCATAACGGTTAAACATTAATCATCATTTTTAACAGATGGTTAACCGAAATCGTTTAAGCTTTAACGGTAGGTTAATTAACTGGTAAAATGTAACGATTATACTGGTTAACGATTACGATTTATTTTGCACACCCCTAGCCACTATAATAAATATTTTTGACCTCATACCCCAGCAAATCAAGTGAGGTCAATTCTATTACGTCCTATGAAAAATTATATATTAATTCATTAAAACCCCTATTTAGCTCTTTAAAATTAAATTTCATATCCCAACAAATCAAGTGAAATAGGACCAATTAACGCTAATTTTATGTGACCTCTTCTGGTATTATCACATAGTAGTATTTATTCTTTATTTGTAACCTTTTGAAAAAGACATACATATCATGCATATTACATTGCTCAAAACTAAATCCACTAAAAAAAATAACATCATACTTTTACCATTGAAATCAAGAATGTGGAAGTCCGGGGTTGGTCCATGGGCAGTAGTAAGCAAGTAAGCATGGTATTCAGCGTACGTGTATCATGCGCGACTGAAGTCTGACATCACCTCAGGCTCAACCAACCAAATTATTATGGACCTTCCTCATTACTGCTTCTTTACCAACTTTTTATTTCTCTTAAAACCCATACCGTTAATTAATCTAAATCACTTCTTTTGACTACCGAGTGTTGATATGTTGATTTGGCTTACATTGGATGGAAAAGAAAAAAGCTCCATTTTTCATCCATATTATATTGCATGGGAAAATCTAAAAAAAAAAAATTAAAATGCGGCCAACATAAATTTCTACAAAAAATTTAAGAATTTATGTAGGACTGTGTAAGAATTTCAGTTCCGGAATTTTTATTAATTGATTAAAAATTTGTGCAACTCTAAAAATTCTTACAAACTGAGTAAGAATTTATGTAAAATTTACGTAACATAAGAATTTGTATAGTTATATGTCAACATTCTTATTATTATTTTTAAATCAAATTAAATAAATATATAAATATTAAAATATGTATTTAAAAAACTACCATTTCTCTTCTGTACTCTCATCCCACCACCGCCACTCCAAACACCGGAGATAACTCCATTGATTTCCCTATATACCCATTTGCGGCTTCTTTTGACGCCACCTATCCTTACATTGTTCACTTGCACAAGTTGTAAGTAGTAACACTCGATTATCTCTTACCATTCAATCAAAATATGAAATGTGGAAGAATTAAACTAGAAAAGGGATATGGGAACTGAAATAAAATAAAAGAGTTGTAATTTTGCAGCAAACTAGAAGTGAAAATAATACTAAGATATCAAGCTTTGCAATATATTTTTTTTGTCAAAATAAGTATTTAACGCTTTTTAATTAATATTACATGTCAACTTATATATATATATACTTTAGGACATTTGACCAAAAGTATATTCAAATATTTATTTAGATAAAAAATACTTTAAATACTTATTTGTATATATAAACCAATAAATAAATATAATTTTTCTAAAGAAATAAATTTAATTATATTTAATACGAACGCATATAAACATATATAGCTTCAACTCTATAAATTTAACTATATTTAAATTATACTTATCTAACAGTCACTTTTAAGCATTCTCAATTCTATAAATTACGGCAACATCAACGATACCAATTAATCAAACATTTGATTGATAATAGGAAAAAATATAAAAATTGTCTGCCCTTTTCGGTGCTTCTATTTATGCTTCGACACTAAAAAATACTATAAAATTAAATTTTGAGCTCTAATCTTAAATTTTAGATCGTAAACTCTATATCATATACCCTAAAAATATACCCTACCCTAAATTCCCTAAACCATAACCTAAAATCCTAAATCATATGCCATAAATCTAATTTTAAGCGTGAGGACACAAATAAAAACACCAAAAAGAGGCAGAGAATTTCTATCTGAAAAAAATAGTGTGTGGGATATGGTTTATATAGGAAAGTAAAAAATTATATAAATAATAATAATTTTATAGATGAAACGTACAAATTATCACAAATCTTGTTAAAATTGTTTCGTTTTGTAATTGTATTTACAAGTCTCACTTAAAATGACTCTAAAGCACATTATACTCTCAATAAGAAAATACGAGTTCGAATCTTAGAAATAATATTATTAGGAGTCTCGCATCCCAAACATAAATCGTAAGACGAACATACATATTACCAAAAAAAAATAATTTGAATGAGAAAAAAAATATCACTTAAAATGAGCCATCTGAACTAAAGCGGGAGGGATACTTCGAGAGTAACGTGGAATGTGCAGTTGTCAATGCTTGATTTGCCAGTCTCTATAGGGGTCCCTTTGCATTTAATTCCAATTAGACTAGAAAGATAAGGCTTTGAATTTCTTTTAAAAAAATAATTAAACATCCGTTACATCATCTCCCTATTAATACCTACTCTAATAAGCAATAATTTAAGCTATTGAGACACGTTTGGGGGTCGAAAATTTCCTTCACTTCACAGTATTTTAATTTCCAAAATAATTTTTCACATTTTCCCTATTCTATATACTTCAAAAGTTTTAAATAAATATCGATTGATTTAACAGAATGAAATACTAAATTTTTAAATAATATATGAATTAAACTTTCATATTATAAATGAAACAAACTAAATTAGAAAAATCACTCTAAACATATTGTATAACATCTAAGTTAAACTGCTAATAGACCGATAAAATAACAGATTTACAATATGTTCAAAATAATAAAGTAAAGAGTAAATGACAACGGAGGTCACTTAATTATCGATAAAATTACGTTTGGGTCACTCAATTATTAAAAGTTATATTTGAGTCACTCAATTATGGGTAAGGTTACATTTGGGTCACCCAATTATTAAAAGTTATATTTGGGTCACTCAATTATGGGTGAGGTTACATATGGGTCACCCTTCATATTTAAAAAAAGTATATCAATTTGTGTATTAGATTAATTAATGATCTCAAATGAAGTAATCTAATGTTGATGAGGGTATACAAGTGATTTAGAAGAAAAAATGACTAAATTGATGTACTTTTTAGCTATGAAGGGTGACCTAAACGTAACCTTACCCATAATTGAGTGACTCAAATGTAATATTTAATAATTGGGTGACCCAAATGTAACCTTAACCATAATTGAGTGACCCAAATATAACTTTTAATAATTAAGTGACCCAAATGTAACATTATTTATAATTGAGTGACCTCTACTATAGTTTATCCTAAAGTAAACGATAAACCTGAACGATGACAATACAATTCAGGTCAGGTCGGTCAAGATTTTACCTCAAGTAAAGCTTTGTTTTAGGGTTGACAAATGTAGCCTAAATGCCGAGATTGAGTGTGCCGTGTCAAAGGAGTCAGACGGATATTTTTTCTAAAAAAACTATTTTATATAGTTATTTATAAAAATAACATTTAGCTAAACTTATTTATAAAAATACTCTCAAATCGTTTATATCAAACGGGCACGCGTTCTATAAAAAGTGAGTTTCGAACTTCGTTTTTTACAAAATGCAAGTCTCATGTTAAATAAATTGGTAAAAAGAAAAGAAAAAAATAATTTCCTACGTTTTTTAACATAAAACTTACTTTTTTAGAAAAACTCACTTTCTGTAAAATGCGAGTTCGTCTTACATAGACAATTTAAGCGTCATTTCTTAAATAATTTTAGTTAGGAGTCATTTTTCTAAATAATTATTTAAAATGAATTTTTACATAAAAATACCGAGTCAGACAAATATGCGTTTACTTACGAATTACTATAAGCCCATGTATATGCCAAACCGGGCTCTTGAATAATGTTTATTTGACTATTATTATCTATGGGTAGAATTTGTGTGTGGAACATTTATCGATGAATTTTTTTGAATATGTTGGTGTGATTATATTATAGTGTTTGTTTAATTTTTTTAGCCTTTTAAATGTACATACATCGTGCATATATGGTGCTCGAATCCGTATAACTTAAACGAAATACATCATATTTTACTACTGGGACTATTTCACAGGTTATCTATAAGTGAAATTAATTAATTTGAAAATTAAAAGAGATATTATAGTAGTCGGTTTGTAACTTTAAATTTCCTTATTTTGAAATATAGTTTTTAAATTTTGTACGAGCTCCATTTACATTTTGAAATTTGAATTGTCTATAAAAACTATTGAGTGTTATATAATTGGTCAAAATGTTTAATTAATTCAATTTTTTAGTTCAAGAGCTTAATTGAATATAAAAAATTCAGAAGTTTAATTCATTTTTTTCAAAAGTTCAAGGGCTTTTGACCCCCTTAAGTCTGATTAATATTAAATTATAAATATTTAAATTATATAAATATAATTACATCCGATTAAAAATAAATTAAAACTTGAAAAAAAGTAGAAAATATCTAAAGTCGAAATATCCAAATACAAAAATGCTCAAATTTAAAAATATATCTGTTACACCGTGACCAAGTCAATGTTTAATATTTTGATTTGACCAAAACATCCTTGAGTGAGCAAGGTCTGATTAGAATAAGGAAGCCTCGTCGGCGACATATGCCCTTGATAATTAATTATCTCAAAATAAGTTTGTTAAGCAGGTAAGAACGCCAGATTTTTCTCTACTGCGTTGTTGAAAATCTAAACCCTAGAATGTGTTCTGTTTATGATTCTATTTTCTTTTTCTTTTTTATATTGTTCTCGTGTTCTTTTTAATGATATTTTTTTATTGTTATATCTATGTTTTAGCCGGTAATTAAAAAGAACAAAGTTTTAATAAGTAATCATATTTCTCGTTTAATTTGAGAGTTTTTTCTTTCTTTAATATTTATCTATTTTGATGGGATTTTCTTCTTTAATTGTTAGCATTAATGTAGTGTGCTTATACCATTCTCTAAAGCCTGCATACTTGTAGCCTTGATTTGTTTCAATGAATGTAATCATATAAAAAAAGTCATAATGGTGGTTAATGATTTTTTTGATTTGATGTTTATTAAATAAACAAAAAATTGTCGGATTGTTTTTAACGGAGAATGTATTATTTGTAACTTACTTTTGGGTAATAAATAGAGCCAAAATCTCTTGAAAAGAGATGAAGATGATGAAGTACAGGAGGTACTTATGCCTGGTCTTAGCCTTGATGTTTTTCTGGTGCAGTCTATTTGTGTTGTGTCGAACATCCGATGAGTTATTTGACCAAATAATTATACTACTTCATACTTTTTGATTCATTCTCTATTCTTATTATTCCAATTTAATTTCTCCCTGCAAATGATTTTTTTTTCAAATTATTATCAAAGCTTAATTAGTTAGAACCCTCTTTTGTCTAAATATTTGATTTTAAATAATACCCACATTTGCTTCTTTTTTTTGGGTGCACTGCTATTTTTTTTAAAAGAACTTGACAAATTTATACCCTAACTTAAGAAAAACGGGCGCCTTAATAAAATAATGATTTGTTTCAACGGATGTAAAAAAATCATAATGGCTATTAATGATTTTTTTATTTGATGTTTATTAAATAAATTAAAAATGGTCGTAGTGTTTTTGACAGAGAATACATTATCTAAAACTTGCTTTTTAATATACAATAAATAGAGCCAAATTCTATTGAACATGGATGAAGGTGATAAAGTATAGGACGTACTTGTGCCTGGTTTGAGCCTTGACGTTTTTCTGGTGCAGCCTATTTATGTTGTATCGAACATTCGATGGGTTAATTGACTGAATGATTATACAACTTCCTACTTTCTGTTTCATTCTCTATTCTTATTACTCCAATTTAATTTCTCCCCACAAATGATTTTTTCCATATTATTATCAAAGGTTAATTAGTTACAAGTTAGAACTCACCTTTGTGTCTTTCTTTGTGAATTGAAATTGGCCGGCTAGTATAGTTGTGCAATAGTTTCATAATTAAATAAACCAAACACTATCGTAGTCACAATGAATATACTATCTTGAATTTTGTTTTTTTAGCAATAAATATATCAAAATTCTCTTGAATAGGGATAATGGTGATGAAGCATTAAAGGTACTAATGTCCAGTCTCAGCCTCCTTCCCAGTGTAGCTTATTTCTATTGTGTCAAACACCCAATATATTTTTTTTTTGTATTCTGCAACTATTGATTTGTAAAATAATTTGGCAATATTTTACCTAGCTTATGGAACATTGGTGACTTGATAAAGCAACGATCTCTTTCGATGGATGTAAAGAAAAGGCCATAATGGTGGTGGTTAGTAATTTTCTGATTTCGTGTTATTAAATAAATTAAAAATGATTATTGAGTTTTTAACAGAGAATATTTTATATATATTTTTTTATCAAAAATAAATAGAGTCAAGTTCTCTTGAACAGAGATGAAGGTGATGAAGTACATGAGGTATTTATGTATGGTCTCAGACTTGATGTTTTCTGGTGCAGTCTATTTGTGTTGTGTCGAACATAATTGAAAGTTGCAGGGTTCTTGGCTCTCAATAATTGCATTTGCCTTAATACTCAAACATTTGCTTTTAGCTCAAATTTGTTCCTGCCTGAATATTTGATTTAAGACACTTCCCACCTTTGCTTTTATTTTTGAAGCGTTGTTGATTTGTAAAAGAGCTTGACAAATTTTTGCCTTAGGTTAAAAAAAAAATTGGTGATTTAGTAAAACAATGATATTATTCGATAAATGTGAAGACTGAAGACAAAGCCACAATGGTGATTAATAATTTTAGATTTGATACTATAAAATTACCAAACATTGTCAGTTATTTTTAACGGATAATATCCTATATTGAACTTTTCTTGTTGCAAGCAATACATATAGTGAAATTCTCTTGAATAGAGATGATGGTGATGAAGTACATGAGGTATTTATGTATGGTCTCAGACTTGATGTTTTCTGGTGCAGTCTATTTGTGTTGTGTCGAACATTCGAAGTGTTGTTTGACTGAATATATATATAACTATTTATTTTGTGATTCATTTTTTATCATTATGACTCCAATTTAACATCTTCTCGTAAATGATTTTTGCCAAATTATTATCAAAGGTTTATTAGTTAGAGCGCACTCATGTAACTGTTTTTCTTGGTGAATTAAAACTGGATAGCGAGTATAGTTGAGTTGTGCACAAGTTTCGTCATAGTTTTAAATTTTTGGTAGTTTAAGACAGCTTTAATTTGTTTTTGATTGACTGTTTTATTTAAAATAAGACCCCTCTCTTCTTTTTATTTTTGGTGATGTTGATTATTGTGTAAATGATGTCAAGTTAATACCTTGAGAAGAAAGAGCTGGTGGCTAGATAGAGCTAGATATGATATGATGGATGTTTAGCCTCAATTGTTGTTAATAATTTTAGATCTTATTTAATTAAATAATCTAAACATGGTTGTAGTCTTCTTAACATAGAATGTACAGTCTGAAACTTTACTTTTTTAAGTAATAAATGTAGAGAAGTTTCTTTGAATAAAGATGAAGGACTAATACTCGATTTCAGCCTCAATGTTTTCTTGGTGCAGCCTATATAGATTATTTAGTTAGAATCTCCTTTCTTGCTCAATTAGAACTGCCTAGTTAGTACAGTAGAGCATGAGATTCATTGTTTTTTATAATGCTTATACTTGAAAGTTCACAAGACAGTTTATCAAAATCATAAGAGAGATAGAAGGAAAGCCCTCAGCCTCCAAATTTTTCCACAGTTATGTCTCAGTTAAAATGCAATATTGTTGGTCCATGGCTTTGATGTTACTTTTTATGCCTGTCTAAGTAAACGGTTGAGTGTTTAATTATTTTATTAGTTTCAAAGCAACACGCGTGTAGGGCTTGAGGGATTCAAAGCTTTGTAAGTATGGGAACAAAAGCAAGCTCATCCGGTCTCAGACAGATGCTCTTTGAAACTGAGAAAGCATGTATAATTGACTTCAGCGGTGTGGGTTGCTCGTTCTAGACTCATTATCTCAAAATGCTGGTTAGTAGTTTCTTATACATAACTGATTTTTATGGCATTATCTTTTTCTGGATATTGGAACCGATAACTTCTTTTTATGTTCAACACTAAAAAATTAAATTTTAAGTTCTAATCCTCAATGATGAATTTTAATTATC
Organism: Hibiscus tridactylites; assembly: GCA_958450335.1. NCBI lineage: Eukaryota > Viridiplantae > Streptophyta > Magnoliopsida > Malvales > Malvaceae > Hibiscus > Hibiscus tridactylites. Next base: position 92,366,729 of record OY288270.1, on the reverse strand, counting down.
TAACAAATTTTAGTTTAATAGTAATTTAGTCCATGTAAAACTATTAAAAAAATAGTCCATCTAAAAAATATATAAGTGTCTATTAATTATTTAAATTAACAAAGAGAAGGATTTATTATGTGCTAAAGGGGTTATTCTACCCCGCGTTTGACCCAAATTAGTAATGTTGTCCCTCGCGCGAAAACGCGTTTAATTAGGTCTTTCAGTTCGCACATTGCAGTAAATTAGCTCCTTGACTAACGTTGATCGACAGAACCGTTAATTTGACCGTTAACTTTTAACGCGTCAACCATCTTCGCTGATGTGACATGCCATGTTAGCGTTGAAAAATTAAAATGCTGACGTGGCAAAAAATAAAATAATAGTTTTTTATCTTATTTTTTATATTTATTTTTATATTAAATTTTAATCAATCAAATGATGAGACGTAATATCATTTGATTGGTTTTAAGATAAAGAGTTAAAATAACTCAAAGGGCTAAGAATTAAACTCTAATCTAAGGGAGAAAAGCTCAATGTTTTACAACCAGACTAACTTCTATTCATTATTATTAAACATCAAATATAATATATATTCTCATCCAAATAAACGTCTGTTCATCTTCTTCTTCACCCCATCGTCTCTATGACTCTATGTAGTGAATGTCAGCCATTTCCGTCCCACCATCGAAGCAGATCAGTTAAATCAATTGCCACAAACAAACATAAAAACAAACACATGACTGACAAAGAATTGAATGTTCTAAATATGTAAGTTGCAAGAACAAGATCAGTAAAGCTAGCAATAGTTTGTCACTTTGTTTTACCATTCAACCAGTTTTTAGTAGACTGGAAGTGATAAGCTGTTCTATAAGGCTTCTCTTCTGGATCCGCCACTGCTTGAACAATTGAAACCTTGTATTGTCTGCCTCTGTCAGATAATCAGTCTTCCGCTTTAACCCCATTGATTAGCAGAAAACAAGAAACCCCAACAAACAAAAGCAGAGATTTATCCATGCCCCCCCCCCCCCAAACCAAGCTGACTAGCTGAGATGAACCAATGACTTTGTCTGAAAGATCAAAATTTATAAATAAAAAAAAAATCAAATGTGAAGACTTTACGCCATGATTAAAATAAGAAATAAAGAACTGACAAGTGGTGAAATTTTGAGGTGGAAGAGCTATTTGATGATGGCTTTCCTTTTACATCATCAACTTCATTATTGCTGCAGCCAGGTAGAATTGCGTCTTACAAAATTTTCTTGTTTAACTAAAAATAAAATTAATTTTGAACTACCTTAAATTTTGTCGACATCTGGTTTTTTTATTCGAGTGTGCGACAAGAGACACGGTGGGCAGCTCTGGTGGGAAATTTAATAAGCTTAAACCTGCCCAAAAGTCAGGTTGTTTTTAGGGTTTTTAACCAAAACGTTTTTATATAATCTTTGCTCAAGTCCAGTCCAAAAGCTGTCTTTTTTTTATCAGTAAAAGTTACGATTTGAATGACTAGGGGTGAAGAAGAAGATGAGCAGCCGTGCTATTTAAACGAGGCTATATATTACATTTGATGTTTATTAACAACGGTTGGTTTGGTGGTAAAATCTTGAGATTTTTTTTTTATTTTTTTGTCACGTAAGTACTTAAGCTACGTCAGCATTTTAACTTTTCAACGCTGACATGGCATGCTACATCAGCGAAGACGGTTGACGCGTCAAAAGTTAACGGTTCTATCTGTCAACATTAGTCAATGGACTAATTTACTGCAATGTACGAACTGAATAACCTAATTAAATGCGTTTTCGCACGAGGGGCAACATTGTTAATTTGGGTCGAACGCAGGGGCAAAATTACCCCTTTAGCCATTATGTATTTAATCAGGCATAAACTAAACTAAAGAAAGATGTGCTCATTGTTGCGTGTAAAATAGTCTATCGCAATTGTAGTGCAAGTATACACGACGCAAGTAGTAAAGTGATACAAAGTATCGGATATCGTCTCCACAGGGATTGGGTAATAGCTTCACCTAAATTCACTGCACGAAAGTAAAGGAAATAATTAAGAGTTGTCACGAATAATAATGTAAAAACGCAAATAAAAGGAATTGAGATATCAAGATAGAGAGATTGGGCTGGTATTGAGTTGCTCGGTAGTGCAGGTATTGAATTGCTTAGGATCTCCAGTTCTGTCGTCGCACCCGTCGCCGACAGCACCTGTCGCGGCGTATGTCCGTTAGCTGTCGCGGCAGCGAACACTAACTCCGTACTTCAAGCTTGGCAAGAATTCCTGATCTGCCTTGCCCTATCCCTAGGCACAAGTCTGTCGATGATCACATCTTTGATGATACCTCCCGGCGTGAATCGAAGGATGAACACCGATGTGTATGAATTCTTCCTTAGCCACTTAACCTCGCCTTATCCCTAAGCACGAGATGGTTCAACTATAAACTAGAGAACGCGCTTTTACCTCTTTCGTATACTTAACTCTCCCGATGCTAAGTAAATAGATAACCTCACAATGCTCTCCCGATGCTCTTGCAAGATATTAAAACCAAGATAAAAGAACTTGAAGTTTATTTTATTGAACTTGAAAAATCCTAAAACAAAGCAACCCTTGCAACTACTTTACAAAACAACCCGTAGCCCTAGGGGGAATTTAAAACATATCGGTGACAGGTAAACGGCAGGGTTTTTGTTTTGGTTATGGGGTAGTCGGCTATGCCCTAGGTTTAATCTATGCCCTTTATATAAGCTTTGGGCTCAAGTTATTTAAGGTAACAAGGATTACAACTTTAATTAAAAGTAAGATTCTAATAAAGACTAAATCTCTAAAGTCTCCTACTTTCCAGCCGCATCCTTGCTTTTAGGGATTTCCTCTCCTTTGAGCTTTGGCTTGACATATCTCCTGATCCGGGGCTTGGAAAAATATTCGGCTTCCACACGACAGACGAGCAGATTTTTCTCTATCTATCGAGGTCCACTTCACTTTTTCCTCTTCATGAATCTGCTGTCACGACAGGTCCATGACAGGTTCGTCTTCTTCAGCTGCTTGTCCAGTTCAGCTCTCCTGCTTATCTGCCCTGCGCCTGCCTTCGACATCTACTATGACAGATACCTGCAAAAATAACCATCTTTCAGTAGAATCCGTGCCTTTTATATAATTGTGATGTTTTATTGAAAACTAACCTAAATGCAATGCAATGATGCTTGAATGCAGCAGAAATATGGGTTTAAAAAGGTGTAAATGATAGAACTTTTACACACTCAACACTCATCCCTTAAATTTTTTTGATGTAATAGTAATTTAGATCTCTAAATTTAAATATTAAACAAATTAAACATCTTCCTCCTAATTTTTGTGTTTAAATATTTAACAAGCTTTCATATTTTTAAACTTAATAATTTGATTTCTCTTGATTTTTGATTTTGACTCCGTTCATTGTATCAAATTAACTAAAATATGATATAATTAAAAGTATGATTTTGTTTCATTCCCACAATTTTTGATTTCTCTTGTATCAAATTTAAACTATATACACGAGTCTGCAAAGTCACCTTTCTCAATATAATTCTCATCTAGTAAAATGTTGCACCTACGCTTCCATAATCGCCAACAAGTTACAGCAAAGCAAGTCTGCCAATCGGATCGTTGCTCACTATGTCCAAGAGGATGAACATTCCGTAGCAACCACGAATCGAAATCCATGCTCATAAACTGTTGATACTCACTGGACGGAACCAGTCGTGCCCAAGTGGATCGAGCTTTCGTACAATAGCGGCACATGATTAACATCCTCATCACCACACCCACATAGCCTACAAACACTAGACGAGGTTAAATGGCGTCTAAACCGCTCCACATTTGTCAACAATTTTCCCCTCAATGCTAACCAAAGAAACACTCGGACACGTTGGGGTAGTTGTAGCTTCCAAATCATCTTCCATTTGCTATCCAACTCACACGGTATGGATGAAGATAAGGCTCTATAAGCTGATTTGGTTGAAAACAAGCGATTCTCCACCCATCGCCAACCTGCCATATCATCACCCAAAGAAAGATCCGGTGGACTAACCGTAGCAATTTGACATAAAATGTTGTCCGGTAACACCTGGGATAGGAGGTGCCAATTCTAATCACCTTCTTGAGTGACAAAGGAAGAAACCGTAGCACGGGTTGGAATCACACCCTGCTTACAATAGTGAGCCAGCGACTCCAGTAAATTTAGCCAATTATCGTGTCAAAAATCTGTCTTGACGCCATTACTGATACTCCAACATATGTTGTGGCAGATGTCATCCCACACATGTGAAAACCCCTGCCAAAGTCGTGAGCAATTTTGTCTCCTCAAAGAAATAGACAAAGAATCGCCCCAACCATACTTGTGTTTGACCACCTGCACCCAAACCTTGTCTTCATTCAATATTAGTTGGAAGCCAACTTTTATTAAAAGAGCTTTATTTTGCACGTGTAAGTCACGGAAATCAAGTCCCCCACCCTCGATTGGGAGCTGCATGGAACTCCAACTTACTAGCGGAAACCCACGAGTATTTGTACCACTCCCCCAAACAAAATGCCTTATTAATTTCTCCAACTCCTCACAAAAGCCTTTAGGAAGCCATGTTGTTTGCATGACATATGTCGGAATAGCTTGAAGGACCGACTTAGCAAGGGTAATTCTCCCAGCTAACGAAAGAGAACGGGCTGCCCAACCTGTAAGATATCCGCGCACCTTATCAAGCAAGTAAGCGTAAGTTCCTTTAGTCACTCGCGAGTGAAGAAACGGCACGCCAAGGTACTTCCCAAGATCCTTTACCTCCTCAAATCCCAGACCATAAACAATATTTGCACGTAACGAAACCAACGTGTTGCTAGAGAGAGAAAAATTGTGTCTTAGCAGCACTTACTCGATGGCCAGATTCACGGCAAAAGATATCCAACACCCTATGAAGCACTTGCATTTGGCCTAGAGAAGCTTCCATGAAAAGCACAAGGTCATCGGCAAAAAATATGTGAGGTATGTCAGGCCCACATCGTGACAATCTTATCGGCTTCCAACTCCCCTCATCGACACAATGGGTAATTGACTAGGATAACCTATCCATGCATAGCACAAAGATATAAGGGGATAATGGGTCATCTTGTCTTATACCTCTTGTAGGCTTAAAAGGTTCAGACGTCTCACCATTTCATAGAACTTGTGTCGATACTGAACGTATGCATAACATAATAAGATTAACTAGCTTACTCGGCATACCAGTGAGAATAAGTGTTTCTTGAATGTAGTCCCACTCAAGCCTATCATAGGCTTTTTCAAGATCCACCTTCAATGTCATCCACCCTTTTTGACCATTCCTATGGCACATGAAGTGTATCACCTCTTACGCCAATATAATATTATCCGTAATTTGTCTTTCCGGTACGAAACTCGCCTGAGTCTAAGCGATCCATTTAGGCAGGAAAGGCTTAAGTCGATCAACTATTGTCTTAGTAATGACCTTGTATGCCACATTACAAAGACTAATGAGGCGAAATTGATTGATCACCGTAGGGTAGTCCACTTTCGGAATAAGAACAAGGAGTGTTCGGTTGATCCATTCCTCCATCCGACCCTCCTCGAAGAACCGACGAACTGTCTGGTATAATGTATGTCCCACCACAGTCCAATTCCGCTGATAAAACATAACCGGAAGCCCGTCACTACCCGACGCCTTCAAAGGTACCATGCTAAAGACTACACGCCGAATCTCCTCGAGAGTCACTGAAGCCACTAACGTCCTCATTTCAGATTCTCCATATTGATAGAAAGCACAAGTAGATGCAATGTGTGGCAAGTGTCGTGGTTCAGCAGTGAACAAACCTTTAAAGAATTGTAGTGCATGTTGTTTAAGAACCATAGGATCATCGCACCACTTCCCGTCTGAAATTTCAAGCATTCGAACAGAGTTTTTCTTCCTACGGATCATTGCACATGCATGAAAATACGCAGTGTTCCGGTCCCCATCATTAATCCATTTCGCGCGAGACTTTTGCTGCCACAACTTTTCCTCATGTTCAAGGACCGCTTCCAACTCAGATTTGAGGGACGCCTCAAGACTCAAAAGAAAAGGAGACTCTCGCAACTCCAATGATCTTTCGATACCCCTCAAGCGAGCCAACAACAGATTCTTACGCCTTCCTATATGGCCAAAGGTGGAACTGTTCCACTCGTTACTATCTTTCTAAAAACGATTGATATTATCTCCTAATGAAGCCAAATCCGACCATGAAGACTCCAACGGACGCGAGAAATCCGAGTGATCATTCCAAGCAGCCAAGAAATGGTAAGGTCTATTGTTAGATTTAGCCAAATCATCCTTTGTATCAAGAAAGATGGGGCGATGGTCAGAACCCAGCCTTTGTAAATGAAACACCTCCGAACTAGCAAAAACTGCAAACCAATCCCTGTTGCAAAGATATCGATCAAGTCGTTGCAATAAATCCCCTCTCTTTCAAGTAAATTTTGGACCATTGAAACCCAAGTCAATCAACCCCGTATCAAAAAGGAATGTATAAAAATTCAAACATACTTCTGAACGTCGCTGAGAACCACCAGCACGTTCAGAAATATTAGCAATCACATTGAGGTCGCCACCGATGGCCCACGGCCTTCCTACACCCGAGTCAAGAGCCCTCAACTGTAGCCACAACTCACGACGCTTTGATGCACACGGGCTGTCGTAAATAAAGGTGAAGAAGAACTTACGCTTCACCGATGGAACGGAACAAAAAGCATGAACAAACTGTGAAGAGACGGCCACTACATCAACAGCAATCGATGCCTTCCACGGCACCCAAATACCCCTAGAGAAACCTTCTGCTTCTACTCGATATGAAAAATCAAACCCCAAGCAACGGATGAATCGATCCGCTTTATCTCCTCCAATGCGAGGCTCAAAGATGACGAAAATATCTGGGCACTTTGTTCTCACAAATAACTTGAAATAACGATTGAAAGCAGGGTCTAAAGCACCCTGAGAATTCCATGAAATTATTTTAACCATAACTAAATAACAAATAAAGGGATGATAGATGGTTAAACTTGCATATCGGACAATTCAAACACTGTGTTCTCACGCCATTGAACAGAAGTCCCGACATTCTTCTTTGTCTTGTCTAGAATCCCTCGGGCATGGTCAAGATCAGAAGACAGGGACGTGACCAATTCCTGTAACATCGGTTGGCTTGGAGACTCAGAAACCTTCTTCTTAAGCTTAGCACGAGCCACTCCCGGAATCACTACCTTATTTTTTTCAGCTCCCTTAGAACTAGGAGTCGTAAGGGAAGCAGGGAGAACACGACCATTCCTCTCACGTAACACTGGTCTTGCGGCTTTGTCTAACACATGAACCACAACATGGTTCCCTCCATCTAGCGTCGTGGCAACAGGAGCGTCATTCTCTGTAGAGGCAACTGGCAGATCCTTTTTATTCATACTCGGAGCGGACTCCCCTTGATCTTTCATAACAATAGGAGCTTGGGAAGGCACCTCCACCACCTCTTTCGCCAAACTTTTACGTACCCCTGATTGTGCCCCCTGCTTACTTGTTCCTACATGCAAATTCTCAGCTGACCCAGTCCGATACATTGGAACATCCACATTTTTTGTAGGTACATTCTTACCAGGGTTTGGTACGGGACCTTCAGCTTCATCAACCTCCACCGCATCAATCAGGGTGTTAAAGCAAGAGCTATTCGCGCGACCACCCAGGCCATTTGAAGCAGCCAACGTTACGGGTTCCTTCCGTGCCGGTACGACCCTCCTTTTCCTACTAGCCACCTGCATCCATGGCTCATAAAGCTCTTTCTCGGGCAGTACATGACCTTGAGGAACGGATTCAGTAGGCATAGCAACGTCCACCCTGCAGCTTTCCTTTGTATGACCATATTTACTACACGAGAAACATATGGAAGGCAGTCCCTCATACTCAACTACTTGACGCTTCCCATCAATGATAATTCCACTCTTGAGAGGCTTCTCTAGGTCTACAATCAATGCTAGACGAGCAAACTTACCCCGGCTCCCCTCCACGGTGTTATAGTCTATCTGAACCACTGTACCAAGCGAACTAGCAATGCGCCTGAACAAGCTCTTGGTATAATACATGTAAAGAAGCCCCGGAATGCGAATCCATACCATAATCTTAGATGGATGATCTTTAGCCGTGGAGAAGTTCTGACTCCATGGCTGGACCGTAAGGTAAGAACCATAAATCACCCACGGTCCTCCCGTCAAAACTCTTGTACAAATTTATGGGTGGTTCTGGGGTACAGTAGGGTTACGATAAATGTGTAGCACCAACCCGAAATATTACAAAACACGGAACCTAAATGTTACTCACAACTTAAAATGTTATATTTTTTTGTAGCATTTTAGGTTGGTGACAAATGTCGAGACTTGGCTCTGAAGTATGGATATTTGTCACTTATGATAATATTTTATGTTGACATTGAGTATCGAAACTTGTTTTTAAGTATTAATACTTGTCGTCAGATCACTAACCTAAAATATTATAAAAATAACATTTTAAGTTGAGAAGTAACATTTTAATTTCCATATTTTATAACATTTCAATTATACCGTACTGTAATCATAAGTCACCATACTATACGTTAAGCTCCCCACAAATTTTTTATGATTTTCATCATGTTCACTGGGGACTCACCATATTCAAAGCCCATCATTGCAGTATAGAAGGATGACACAAACGGACACTTATTAGATGACTCATAGACATAAGCAATCAATTCAAATTAGCCAAAAGGAGATCAAAATCAAAAGGGGATAGTAAAAGCCTAACCCTAATTTCATATTTCCTATATACTTTTTCTTTTTTTCCAATATAAATTTATAACTAAATAAAAAGGTCATATGTCTACCACTTGGTAGACAACATACACTCCTCCCCATGATGACAACTCTATATCTACATTCTTCCTTGTTTTGGTCCTTGCAATTGATTGATACGAGACTCGAGAGTAAACTATAAATTTTAAAATTGATCGTATTTTTATTTTAATTACTCAAGTTTCAAAAACAAAATTATTTCGATCTTTGAACCTATGAATTAATTTGTTTTGTTTATATCTTCGTTAATTTAATATCATACGGCTTCTTCTAAAAAATTGTATAAAGACACCTCTACTTTCTTGTTTTTTTTAGAGATCTTATGATCTCAAATTTTCTTTGATTTTCGATAATTGAACATTTTTTTAATTCCAACAATAGAAAGATGGAGAAGAAGCGGACAATTTTATATATACCTTGATTCTATGCTTATGAGACGATAGATATCATAAATTAAAGTTGTTGTTTTTTTTAAGTTTTGAGTTGAATTTTACGTGTTTTAAAGAGATTTAAATAAAAATCTAAAGTGGGGATGTTGAAACAAATTATTGGACATTTAAGTAATTGAAAGAAAAAAAACAAGTTTGTGGCCAGCAAGTAATTTCCACGTCACCTTACTATTTTAGATTTAAGGTCCGAGTAATAAAAAATAAAACAATTCAAAAGTTTAATAATTAAATTTTAAAAAATAAAGTTCAGTGACAATAATAATTAATAACATGGCCTAAAACTACATTATTGGCATGGTTAAAGAAACAATAACAAGAATAATAATGTATAGTTTAAGATGAAATCCATATCCAGTGATGATTATTCCTCAGTAAATCTATCTTCACAGTTCACACAAAGCAACAAGCTAAGGAACTTTAATTTGGGTTGCCATTCATACAACAATAAGCTCAGGAACTTGTAAAAACAGCAGTAACACACGAAGAACAAAGGATGGGGATCTTAAGCTAGCTTTCTAGTAACATTTGGGTTCAAAACCAAATGGTCCAACGCTGTAGAGAATGAACGGGAGCTTGTTTGCAGTAAATGGCTTCTCGGGCCTTAAAGCAGCTCCCTTAATTCCGCCGTGGAGATCGGTTGGCTTGCTGCACGAAGCCAACGGCGATGATAAAAGTGAGACCGTGCATTTGTGTGCTCCAAAGCTGGTGATGCTCTTCGGTGCTTCCAGGAAGAAATAGCCGTTCTTGTCGGTTCTTGCAGTGGCCTCTTGCTTGTATTTGGTGTTCTTGCATGTTAGTTTTACTGTGGCATCTGCAAAAATGACAGCGAAAGTGCTCAGTTTGGCCAGTAGAATTCGAGCATAGGTTAAAGTTACTTATTTAACTCTGCAACGGGTAAAAAGAAAAGCTATGTTTACTGTGGACAATGCATGCCAGCCATTGATGTTGCAGAAGATACCTAGAAATATGAACTCTAAACGTTGAAAAGAAGGTAAAGTTTGCTTCTTTTAACCTATTAAACGCCAAGTTACCGATGTTCACTCTTTGAAAAAAGGGAAAGACACATGCATGCCTAACTTAAAATTATTACAGCATTAAATGGAAGTATTAACGCTAATCTTGATGAAAATCAAGTTGGTTTTATCTATTATTTAACTATAAGGAATGGTGTTTGAAACTGACTATGAATTGCTTCTGCTTTCAATAGGGTGTTGGATCCCTTGTATTTGCATGACTTGCAAAAAACAACGCCCTGAACTGCCACAAAGCTCCTTGAAGGCTTTGGGTAAGTAGGTGGCCTAGCCGGAGGATGTGGTGGTGGTGGGTAAGATGGTGCCTTGGGTGGAGGAGGATAAGTCGGCGGCTTGGTTGGGGCCTTGGGTGGAGGAGCATAAGTCGGTGGCTTGGGTGGTGCTTTTGGCGGAGGAGCATAAGTTGGTGGCTTGGTTGGTGCCTTGGGTGGTGGCGGTGGGTAGACAGGTGGAGGCGTTGGGGGATGAGGGTGGTGGTGGTGGTGATGATGGTGGTGGCTCGGTGGGTGAGCAGGTGGCATTACAGGCGAAATGGCATGGTAATGAGGAGGCAAAGCCTGGGGCAATGTCTGAGCAGACACTGTGAAGCTACTCAGCAGGAAGAGTGAAAGGTGCAGAAGCAAAGCAGCTTTAGCTGCGTCTGCAAAACCCATGTTTTTTTTGCTTAAGCTATGAAGAAGAAAGGTGGTGCAGTTGGAGGGTTCCAAGGACTGTATTTATAAGGGTTAAGCCCTGATTCCCTGTGGATTTTGTTGATCAACATCTTGTTTTATAATGGAGTGGGGCAGTGTGAGCAAATGAGATTGAGATTAGGATTAGGGTTTTTACTCGTAATTAATATTTATGTGCAATGTTTTAACAAAATTAATATATATATAAATTTTAACAAAATAAAAAATATTGTTGGCAGTAATAGTTATTGATTTTATAGAAAATAAAATAAATATAAAATATGCTTAAAAGTAAGGGAACAACTTTACAATATCTAACTCAACAATATGAAGTAAATTTTTGAAGTCTTAAATGATTGATTAAGTATTGAGAAGTTGGAATCATCTATGGTGGTGAGTTTAAGACATGTTGCAAGCATATTTTTTTACCATTTGGTACGATACTAAGAGCTTATATTAAAAAACTGTATATTATACTAATATGTGTTGGGTGCATTGGTAGAGCACATTACACTCTTAAGAAGAGGGTGTGGGATCAAACCTTGAAAACAACATTATTAGAAAGGATGGCCTCGCACTCCAAATATAGACCATAAGGCGATATACATATTACCAAAAAAACTGAATATTGTTGTAGTATTGATACTAGAGTTGATTTTTTTATATATAGAAAGGAGTTGGGTAAACATATATGCCTCGTTAAAAAAACCCCTAAACCTAATTGGAGGAAAAGAGTAACTATCGAAATACCAATACAGAGAACAACGCGAGCAAAACCTCATCTACATAAGCCTAATCACAAAACTACCATAACCATGCCTCTAAACACCACAGAACAATCAACAAGAACAACCCCCTTAACCACCGGGATCAACATGCCACCGAGCCTCAGCACAATTGCGTAAGTGTTGCTCAACTTCCACCTCCAAATCCTCTCGCAAGCACAGGGCACGTTCCGCGGCAACCAGCGCCATCACAAGTAGAGGCGGCACCAAGTAAGTCGACGCATCAAGACCCCCATCCCGACTCAAGGATGCAAGCTTGTCGGTAACACCGTTACTCTCCCGCTTGACATGATTGATCATCACTCGCCAGTCGCAACAAATCAACTCCCTAATATCCTCAACCAACACACTAACGGCCAAAGCTGACGATTTACCGCCAATAATCCTCGTAATCTCCTTACAACTCGTTTCAACTTCTACACATCTATAGCCCTCGTCCATGCATAGATCAAACCATCATGCAACGCTCATAATTACGCTAGGAGAACTGAGCATCTACTCACATGCCTAGAAAAACCGAAGAGCTACTTACATGTCTCATCCCGAATCACTCCACCAATAGCTGCCCGGTTATCCTTCGTGTTTACCGCAGCATCAATATTGAGCTTAACCCAACCCGACGTTGGTATCGACCAATGTACTAAAGAACGAGATTGGCCTGTCTCCTCTTGTCGCGTTGGTGAAAATGCTCGACCACACTCTTCCACCAAGCGATCCCCTCGGCTCAAAATGTCCTCCCATAACACAAAGCTCTCATTTAAGACCATGTTGCATCGTGTTTTCCAGAGCAACCAACAATACACCGAAAATCTAACACTCCAAGTTACGCTCGTCGATACCCTGGTACTGCTCTCGACAAGGTTGCGTAGCATCCAATCCTTAAACGAACCTTGGAAGAACACGCCTTGTTGGTCGGGGTTAATCACGCGCTTCCATAGCTCAACCGCTATCGGACAATGTCAAAGGACATGATCCATATCCTCGGAATCCTTCCGGAAAATAACACACTCCTCTAACAACGCTAAATGTCGCCTTACCCTTTTCTATATTTGTAATGTGGCGCTGATGAACCGCAAGCCAAATAAAGACTCTTATGCATCGAGAAACACGTAACTGCCAAATGACTCGCCACTTATTTCCCGGGTCCACCACCACTCTATTAACCAGATAGTCATATGCCGACCGAACCGTGAATACCCTTTCATCAGTCCATCGTCAACTAGGGCAATCATCCCCTAACGATGCTCGAGGTGGTTTTGTTGCCGCCAAATGCTCCAAAACATCCTTAGGCAGGTTTGATGCTAACTTGTCCCAGTCCCAGTCCCCCGAATCCTTAACCAAATCCTCGACCATCATAGGTCTTGGAGCAGAGTCGGGTAACCAAGAAAAGATTAACCGTCTAGTCAGATCAAGCCAGTTATCATACCAAAAATTTGTAGGCGTTCTATCGTGAATCTCCCAAGATACGCTTTCCTTAACATCCTCTCGCACACTCATTAACCCCTTCCAAAGTCTCGAACACTTTGTGTGGTGGATCGACAATGGCAACACCTCCTCCAAATTATATTTTGCCCGAAGAACCTGAACCCAAAGTTTATCCACATCCTTTAGAAGCTGAAACCCAAGTTTAATCAAGAACGCTCTATTTTGCTGGAAAATATCTTTAAATCCCAAATCTCCCTCAACCATAGGCCTCTGAACCGTCTTCCAAGGTAGCAAACTAATTCCCCTTTTTTCATCATTGGAACCCCATACAAATCGACGAATTAATTTATGGGAAAACTACACCGGTGGTCCCCAAACTATTACTGTTTTCCTATTTTGGTCCCTAAACTATGTTTTTCGGCAAAACTGTCTCTTCTGTTACATAGTTCTCCTATTTTGGTCCCCCGACGTTAAATAGCTAATGGTTTTGCTGATGTGACATTTTTAAAATATTTTTTAATCATTTCTCTCTCCTCTTTAAAAAATGTCACGTCAGCAAAACCGTTAGCTATTTAACGCCGGAGACTAAAATAGGAGAACTATGTAACAGAAGGGACGATTTTACCGAAAAACATAGTTTGGGGACTAAAATAGGAACATGGTAATAGTTTGGGGACCACCGGTGTAGTTTTCCCTTAATTTATCTATCTCCTCACGCGTGCCTTTCAGCAACCACACGTGGAATGCATCACATACACCTGAATAGTCTGCATGACTGCCTTTGCAAAGGTTATTCAACCTGCTAGAGTCATGGATTTCGCAGCCCATCCCGGTAATCTCGCTCTCATTTTTCAAGAAAATATGAGTATGTCGTCGTAGTCACCCTTTGATGCAATAACGAGACACCTAAATATCTACCCAAATCCTTCACCTTCTCAAAGCCAAAAGCCTGGGCGATGCTAGCTCTGTCCTCAAGCGGGTAATTACAAGAGAAAAATATATGAGTTTTTGCAATACTAACCTTATGACCAGAAATAGCACAGAACCATTCCATGACATCTTTAATCACAAAAACATGTTCCATGGATGCTTCCTCAAATAACACCATGACGCCAAAAAAAATAAGTGAGACAAATGCGGTCCACTCTGAGCTAACCTGATCGGCTTCCATAACCGCGCATTAACCCTGTTCTCAATCTCTTGAGACAACCTCTCCATATACGAGACAAAAAGGTAAGGCGAAAAAGGATCACCCTGTCTAATACCTCTGGTAGGATGAAACGAATCAGACAACTCGCCATTCCATAGAATCTTAGTGGATACAGAGCAAACACACACCATAATAAGGTGAAGAAGCTTGGCTGGCACTCCCACTTCTACTAATGTCTTCTCTATGAAATCTTATTTCAGGCTATCGTATGCCTTTTCGAGATAAACTTTAATACTCACCTTTCAATATCAATACTAAAACATGTTCTTTATGTCACGTAATACTTTCTGATAGCTGAAGCATGATATTATCCATACAAGATGTTAGGATCATTATAGGCCTACAATGGTTTATCTATGAACTTTTTAAAGTTCGTATATTTACCTTTAATTTTTTAACTTTCGTGAATTACTCTTTAAAGTTTTTTTAATATTTATGACTTGTTTCCACCCTAAAAGTTTAAGATTTTATGTGTATTCACTCTAAAAATATTTGGGATCTGCCACCGTAGCCGTACGCGGTAGGCTTATCCATCAATTTATGAATTGTTTGATGGTAAGGTGATTGGGATTTTAGCTGGTGTTGAATGGCTGTTGTTCCGGAGCAATTAGACAGACATTTTAGAATAGGGTTATTAAGGGGACGTGATATTGAGAGTACAACATAACTCAAAATATAACTCCATAAACTAGTCACTTCAACCAATTAGACAGACAGTTTCAAAGGGTTAAACTCCTCTCATCACCTTTTAGAAATAGCACCATGCAATCTTTGAACGCTCTTTCCTTCGTTGTAAGGTAGGTTTCCTCGTTTCTTGGTTCACGACTCCTTCTTTCAGGGCTGGTGTTTCTGGTCTCGAGTCCCTGATCCTAGGATCTGCCCCGCCTCTTCCTTGTCTCTTGCTACAAATCGATCCTTGCATCACCACCTCCTCACTGTATCTTCTTCCCTCGCCTAACAACTCTTTTCTCTGAAAACACACGTTGACCTCAATCATTCCAATGGCAATAGAGCACGAGAGGATCATCACTGAGCCACGTTCCCAACATTCCCCTAACATGGAAAACCCCATTAATGATAGTCTAGAATCTTTAGACTTAAATGAGGATGGGGAAGTCAACTTTACCATTAAAAACCATGCTTTGGTAGGTAAGATTCTCTCGGATGTGGCGGACAAGCATCTCACCATCAATGCCATCCTCCGGAAAGCTTGGAAATGTCCGGACTTGGAATGTCATGATTTGGGGAAGAATGTTTTCTCTTTGTCTTCCAGTCGCCATAAGACATGCTCGGGATCTTAGAAAACCGACCATGGGTCATTCAAGACCTTCTTCTAATACTGAAGGAGTGGTTGCCGGAAGTTGCTTTTGAAGAGCTTGACTTCGCCACGGAGGAATTTTGGATCCAAGTGCACAATCTCTCTATCACCTTAATTACTCCGGAAAACATCAAGAAGATCGGGAACCTATTCTCGCGCTGCTATGGTTCAAATTTCGACAACAATAGTAAGGTGAAGTGGGATAGACACTTGAATCTTAGAGTCGCTATCCGCGTGTAAGACCCCTTGAAGACTAGCTTTGTTCTCGACCGGAAAAGCTTCAAACCTCTGGAAGTCTCTTTCAAATACGAGAGACTCCCTAAATTCTGTTACAAATGTGACAGGATCGGGCATGGGGAGAAGGAATGTTGGCACGATACAAGCCTCTTCAAACTATCTAGCCGTTTCGGACCATGGCTAATAGCAACTCACATCTGGGAAAGAACGACGAGCCAAGTATCTCAACAGCATCAGCGACGCCCAACTTTCGTCGGCAACTCTGTAATCTGCCACGTCACAGTTGAAAAAGATGGTAGTCCACTACAGGACAAAACTAACCATTGTTCCAAAGAGATCTCAAATCTCTCGATCCCCACCCCCAAGGGTACGAGGATACTAGGGTCAACTAGTGATGGGACTGCACCTCTCTCCTCTCACGTAATTTCCTTTTATGGTAAGAACACCTTGGAGCCTTCCTCCTCTGGAGGGAAAAGGAAAGTTGACATTGTGAACTCCAATTTCAAGCATGATACCTTGGCGGCCAAGGAGCTTTGGCCAAAAGCAATCCCAGCTGAGAACACTTCAAGCCTGACCCTTCCCTCAAGCATCAACTCAGATGAACTTTGGAACGACTTGATAACCAAGAGAGTGAACAATCTTGGCGTTTCTGGTAGCCGAAAGTGAAAGAGATCTGAGAATCGTGAAGAGTCTTTCTTCGTGGCCAAACTAAGATAACTATGGCAATATATCTCAGACGGGATCTTTCAGATTACTCTTGGTAACTGGGGGCAAATGAATTTGGTGCCGTAGCAAATGAGGATGTCCATAAAGTGGCATTGTTCCCAGAATCCTTCACCTACGCATCTTCAGTCATCAACATCATTGAGAGGAAAAAGAAAGGGTTCTCATATGGTACCAAAAGGCTCACACTCATCAAGCAAGGTGCGAGACGCAAGCACGCAATAGAAATCACCAGGGTCATACTTGACGAGGTGAGAGTCAAAGAACTTGGCATTGATCCTTTCGATAAACAAATCAAAAAAGTTACATCTATGTACGTTGATGACAATTGCTCTCTGAATGAGGAAATACTGTTAAGCGATGAGGAAAGCCAGCCCGACCCAAGCTATGTGAAATACTTAGCAGACCAGGTTTCAAATGACTTCTATATGGCGGGTAATCCTTTAGGGGGTTATTCGCATAAAGCATGATCACATTAGCAAGCACCTCTTTCGAGCGGAAGGGACGAAAGATGGTGTCTCTCGCTATCCCTTCCCCTAGGATCAGTAAGTATTCTCGTTTCACTACTGATCTAAGGGCCTTCACAGTTTGGTTTTCGGCTACCATCGTCTCCAACTTCAGACAGAAGGCTCCGTCTATCACTAGATTTTGTTTCCTCAACTTTTCTAACCCCATGTCTGGATTTTCGATAACCACGAACAAGTTGACAAGACCCATGTCTACCGACGCGAGAGCCTGCCTCCGAAAGGAGCTCTCACTTGGACGCTGCTTTCGAGTTCCAATCCAAGACCCTTGGACGACGAGGGTTGTGTTTCTACGCTCTTGTTTTCGTCTCAGTTTATGGTGCACCCAATGGCTTGTGTTTAACCACGCTAGTGTCTGTTGTTCGTCGTGTGTCAATGGCTTTGTTTGCCAGTGTCTCTTGTTTGTTGCATGTGTCAATGGCTTAGTTTGTTGTTTAAGGCTTCGTTGGCCTATTGTTTGTGTCTGTTGTTTCGCCCAGGGTGATCCCATGTTGGTTCCTGTCCTTACGTTTTGCCACCCATCATGCATGGCTCTGCACGCGCTTTGGATGCCGCATGTGTGCTTTTCTTTGTACCATTAGTTTGATTTCTAATGAATTTTTGGTGTTTAGATAAAAAAACATAACTCAAAATATATTCGAAACAAAATATATAAAGATTGGAACCAAATTAAAATAAATAAAAATTCAACCCCATCTCGCTCCATCACCAACCACCCTAAATCCACCAAACAAAGACTTCAAATAACTTAAGGTTTATGGGACTTGAACACGAAAACTAAAATAAATTAAAACTACCATCCGACCCAATATGAATCATAAATTAATTTGATGTTTGAAAATAAGGTTCACAACTTTAAATGCGCAGTACCAAATTGGAATAGATTTTTGGTACGACTATTATTATATTGATTGATTAAATTTAGCTTTTAATTGGTTGTAGTCGAGTGCTGGGCATGGCATGATCACATGCAAAACTAAAAAATAGTAAAAGAATAATTAATGGGAATTTAGCCTATGCTGCAGCAAAATGTAGAAGTTTCCAAGGAATTGGAGAAGTGGGACCCTTTATATATATAAATTGGATTTATTCCATTGAAATAAAAGAGATTAGTCATTAAAATCATGAACGTTGTTCCTCTGGGTTTTTTTTTTGTTGCCAAATTTGTTCCTCTAGTTTAGGCAATCATGAATTGGGAAAAGGATAGCTTTTGAGCTGTGAACATCAAAGGAAGATAAAGTTTTTTTTTTTTTTTTTTGAAACAAAAGGAAGATAAAGTTAGGGAGTTAAGGGTAAAATGATAGGAATCCGAGCTGCTTTGGACAAGAATATTGAACGTTTTCGAGGATATTTTAACTTTTTCCTCCGATAAAAACACTTCGGTGGAACATCTGTTTGGTTTTCCGATAATAAATTTTGATATTTATTACTACATAAAAAATTGAATTTAAATTTTGTTATAATTACAGTTTAATTATGGATCAATATGATTTTCTTATTAGTCTATAAGTAATTAAAATGTAGAGGGATGTTTATGGACTGTACCGTTTAACTTAAACAGTAGGTTAACCGTTATAACAGTTATTAAAATTTATTAATCATAATCTAATTATTAAAACATGGTTAACCGATGGTTCGGTTATAGGTTAACCTATAATCTATTAAATTTTTTTAACATGTTTACTAAAATAATAAAATTATCTCTCCAATAATTATTAAATTAAAATGTACAAAAATTTAATTAAATAGAGAGATTATAAACATTAACTCCACACTTGAATAAAAAAAGTACATACAAACTATAGATTATAAACATTAAAGTTTCAACAATGTTTAACACATAGCAATACTAGGGATGGCAACGAGGCAGGTCGGAGCGGGTTTTTGGCCGCCTCAGCCTCGACCCGAAATTTAAAACATCTGCCCCGATTCTAATATATTGTATCTCCGCCCCGAAATAATAAAAAGCATAACTCGACCATGATCCGACCCCAATATTTTAATAAAAAATCCGACTAAATCCGACCCGCCCTGAAAAAATTAATAAAAATATTAAATATAATATATAAAAATATAATAAATATATATAAATATATCAGGTCGGGGAATTTTCACCCTAAACCCAAACCCACCCGCCCTGACTTTACTTTTTTTCATAACTCGACCTGCCTCGAACCCGATTTTTCAATTAAAAAATCTGCCCCTATCGGGTCGGGTCGGGACCCGACGGGGACAAGTTATTTTGCCATCCCTAAGCAATACATCATCAAAGTACAGGATATAAAAAAACACCATTAAAGTTTTAAACACAAATATTTAACTAACATAAAACAAACATAAGGCAAATGAAACTTCCATGAATTAATACAACATAAGTCACAAAATAATTTAATTAATATATAAAAATAATTTAACGGTTAACTAACCGTATGTCAAAATTCATAACTGTAATTGTAACAATTAACTATCATTTTTAACGGTTCGGTTAACAGAAATTGTTTAGTCTTAACAATTGGGTTAATTAACCTATAAAATATAACTGTTATACCAGTTAATATTACGATTAATGGTTATAATTAACTATGCACACTCCTAGTATCTGTCCATACATATTCTTAACCAATTAACAATGTACACACATATTATAGACAAAGCGATAGAATATAAGTCTTCTATGATAAACATCATCCGTTTTTTACTAGAATTACTTATTGAGTTCGATCAATATGATTTATTTGAAGTAAAAAAAAAGTCAAAATATAATTATACATGTAATTATTAAACAATTAACTCGTATATTACACGAATATTCAAATTAGTAATATAATTAATTAAATTAACATTTTTCTCGATTTTGACCTTAATAGTATAAAAAACCTTCTTTGTGACGATAAAATCGACATGGAGATGCAAACAAAAGCATTGGGCCCATATCCCCTCCCAACGGTTCTTGTACTCATACCCCACAATTCCATATCAGCCACTTTTCCCTTGGGTTGGGTGTTCATTTTTGATATCAAATTCGATCCGATTTTAAAAAATCAGATGTCTTAAATTTTAGATCGTTAAAATAAATATATGTATCATGTCCGAAAAAATTAAATATTTGGATATTCAGATGTTCTATTATCCGAATACGAAAATTGGTTTAAATATTATTTTTTTGAATTTGACGGTCGTATCTATGAAAATTTCAATTTTTGAATGTAACAAGCAACAAATTGTCAAATATAACAAGATTTGCATCTATGGAAATTTTGATTTTTCGGATATAACAAGCATCAAAACACTAAAAATAACAAGATTCATATCTATGAAAATTTGAATTTTCGGATTTTCCAAAAATTAAAATATTGTGATCCGTATTCGATCTAAAAAAATCAGATCTAATATCAACAATTTTGGATCAACAGGTAATCGGATCAGATCGGTCGAATCGGATATTTGTGCACACTCCTACTTTTCCCAACAAGTTTTTTTTTGAATAGTCTAAAGGTAGTGTCTGTTCATACATATTCTTAACCATTTGACAATGCGTATACACCTTGTAGACTGAGTGATTTAAACCCGTGTCTTCTAGAATTAATATCATCCTATAATATCATATTATTATTTTTCTCAACAAGTTTTAAAACAAATATTATTATTTTTTCGATATTGATGGAGATATAAAGAACCATTCATTCATTCTCCTTAAAACCAAGTTTTTTAGTTATTATAAATATTATCATATTATAATGGAAATATATTTCTAAGATTAATATCCTATATACTGGCGGTGGAAACTGAAAGTTTTCACAAGCGCCTTAATTTTAAGGTATAAGGTTTAGGGATTTAGGTGTAGGGGTTAGAATTTAGGGACATTTTTTTCAATTTAAGGTTTAGGGTTATAAACCATAGGTTAGGGTTTAGTTTTTAGGGTAAAATGGTGAGGATTTAGGTTTTAACCTATAAACCCTAAATTATAACCTTAAACCTTAAATTGAAACAACTATCCCTAAATTCTAACCCCCTACACATAAACCACTAAATCTTAGACCCTAAACTAACTCCATATACCCTAAAATTAAGACGCTTATGGAAACTTTCAGTTTCCACCGCCTGTGTATAGAATATTTATCCATTTTTTTAATTATCTTAAAATGATTATAAGGTAGTATATGTTCATACTTTTTTTAATCTTTTGAAACACGTACACCCCTTACCAATAAAGTTGGTTGAATTTGAGTCTCTTTGCATGAATATCATCATCTTTTTTCACTAAGATCACTAGTTGAGTTCTCGATAATCAAAATACATATATATATATATATATATATATATATATATATATATATATATATATATATATCAGATTATATTGTATCCATAATATTTATAAAAATCTATTTAATGAGTAACAACATTTGAAATAGCAAAATATTTTATATTTTTATAAATATATTCGAGTTCGAGATAAAATATATGTCCAATTTCAAATTTGAAAAAATGATGCACACCTATAAATTAAGATGCTCAAACCAAGTATAAATGTTTTTATCAATCAAATATATACAATAAAACATCAACAATATTGTTGAGACAACTCCTAGATTCAACATTGTATAAATGTTTATTAATTACGTATTAAATTCTTACTAATTGGTTTTAAAGTATAAATCAAATGTATCTTTTGTTGGGGATTGCAAGGGGCCCTCCCAGGCTCCCACCTTACACATATTTAATTATTAAAAATAAATAATATTATGATACTATGTTAAGAATGTTAAATAATAATGGTAGTAAAGAAAAGTTTGAGCCAGAATTAGAGGTTTGAGTTAAAATTAGAGGTTTAATCGGTTAAATCTGCTAATTTAAATCTTTGATAAAGAGCGGATTGCTGTGAAACCTCTAATTTTGAAAAAATTGCTAAAATGAACTTTTTGAAATTAGAAGTTTTGACATAAAAGTTATAAAAAAAACTATTTTACCCTTAACAATTATAAAAAATCTCCAAATAACTTAAATTTAACCATTTATATTTTAATTCTTCAACCTCACGTATTTACACTGTAACATTTATAAACTAATATTTTTTTATATTCTCACACATTTATATTTGTATTTAAATTTAATAATTAATTAAATTCTACTAAAAATAATTATATAAATAATAAATTAATATATAGATCATTCAAATATGCTTAGTAATGTTATATTAAAAACTATTTTTCATACTATAATTAATATTAATATATATAAAATATTGATAACTAATAAACTATTCAAATAAGTAGCGAATGTAATCATATCCTTATATGGCATTTTGCTTGTTTAAATAATCAAATAACTATCATCTATCAGTTAATTTTACCAAACACTTTTATACAATCAGATAATACAATCGGCTAGTCAAATAAGCTAATGCAATAAGCTATCAGCTATTAGCTATTCGATAATTGTCAAACAAGACCAATATAATATTTGAATATTAAAAAGGGAATACGTACCGAACCAAAGTTCCAAGTTTCACTTCTTCCCGATTCCCATTTCATAGACCTCTTCCCAATCCACATCCCTCGGTTAGGGTATAAAATATGGGTAATTGTTCTATACACAAGCGCTTGTGGAAATTTTTTTACACAAGCGTCTTAGTTTTAGGGGTTAGGGACTCCGTGTAGGGTTTAAAGTTCAGGACTATAAGTGTAGTAGTTTTGAATTTAGGGATTGTTGATAGAATTTTGGGTTTAAGGTTAAAATTTAGGGGTTACAGGTTAAAATCTAAATCCCTACCCATATTACCCTAAAACTAAACCCTAACCCTAAACCCTAACCCTAAATCCTAAATTCTAAACATGAACCCTAAATTCTAAACTTTTACACTAAAACCCCAAAACTCTAAACCCTAAACTCTAACCCTAAACCCTATAATTGAGGCGCTTGTGGAAACAAAAAAATTTCACCGTCAGTGTATAGATATTAATCCATAATAGTACAATATTTATGATATTGTTTTCTACAATACAAAACCTATTTTTTTTTATCATAAAAATAGAATTTTAAACTTGTCACTCTCACATATAAGTTCATATGCACGTTCACCGTAGCTATTATTATTATTATTATTATTATTATTATTATTATTATTATTATTATTATTATTATTATTATTATTATTATTATTATTATTATTATTATTATTATTATTATCGACTTCTGTGTGTTATTGTTCACACAAATTTAGGCACACTTAATTTCTGGGTTCATGCCTATCATATGCATGAGTAAATGTGACTTACAAACTATTGGTCAAGTAACAATGTGAAATATGGCATTTCAACATTATTTTATAGAGATTTTTATATGTATATCGCTTAAATAGATACAAATTTACAAATCCCCTCTAAGAACTAAAATCCGATTTTTTAACTTTAAAACCTTAAAACATAAATCCTACGGCTCAAATTAGTAACGCTGAAACATGTGTATTGAATAATCTTTATATTTTATATGCAAGTAAGATTTAGATATATTTGGATTTGTTGGTTTAAATTTAATAAATTGTACAATGGTTTTTATGAGAAAAAAATGATTATGATAGATTCTGATTATAGTTTCAGATGAGCTTTGACTGATAGGTAAATGTGGTGTTGAAATTACTGAAAGTAGGTGAAGGCTGGTTTTCAGCTGATGAATTGAAAACAGATGGTAGAAGGCAGTGTTAGGTTTTTAACTTTGTCTGATTGTTATGACATTATTACTAATTATAGAATTTTAGTTCTGAACCAAAAGAAAAGGACTGTCTCGGTATCCTAATCATAGCAAGTTTTGAAATCAAAGTTGAAGTAAAAAAAGACTGTCAAGGTAACTATTCTATGGCTCAAATGGGCTGGTTTGGTGTGCAGTGTTGAAAAGTAATTTACTCTCTTTTCCGAATATATATATATATATATATATATATGACTATATTTAAGTATTTCATTTTATAGTTTATGGTTTAAATTAAGGATCATAATTTAATATATCGTTAGTGAAATTTTATTCATAAACGACCTTCAATAACTGTCGCATGTCTCTGTTAGGGACTTTAAATTTTGAACTCTATACTTTAAACCATAAAATTCATTCTCATACCTTAAAACATAACCACCAACATTAAAATCATAACCCTAAAACCTAAGAACTATGCGCTTGTAGAAAACAAATTTTCTACTACTAGTACATATGATATTTTCTCTTAAATTAGTACTTGTATTTTTTATAGTTTAAATTGATACTTATATCTTTAGGTTCAAATTGATACATGAATATAATTTTTATCACACGTTTTGGTAGTCAATCGGACACCCATATGTGTGAAATTCGACTACTAATTTGCACAAAAAAATATAGCTTATCAATTTAAACCAAAAAAAAAGTTAGAAATCTCGGTTTGTTGATTTGATTGATTCTTATGTGTTGTACAAATTAAAGTTGGCCGATAACTCGAAAGAGTTGGCGGTTAACTTCTGTGATACTTCAAAGTTTAGAGTTTGTTAGCATTCTCTCCCCAATTTGTAACGTAATTTGATTGATTCCTATGTGTTGTACAAATTAAAGTTGACCGATAACTCGAAAGAGATGGCGGTTAACTTCTATGATACTTCAAAGTTTAGAGTTTGTTAGCATTCTCTCCCCAATTTGTAACATAAAAGAAAGGATTTTAAAGTATAAACTCTAGTATATTTATAGCCATTATAATCCATACACATGTGCTAAAAACAAAAACATCTATAATCGATTTAGTTTTATAGTTTAAGGATTATAGCTTAGGGTTTAGAGATTAATGTAATATGGTTAGATATTTAGATTTTAACCTATAAACCATAAATTCTAACACCAAACCATAAATTTTAACCACAACCCATCTACTCTAAATTGCTAAACCTAAACTCTTAAAATTTAAACCATAAAATTAAGATGTTTGTGAAACACTTTTTTAACGTTTGTATATGAAACAATTACTCTTATTTATAACTTGTAAATTTAATTCTCGACTCAAAGTTTTCCGTTCTTACTTCTTAACAATATTTACAGGCTCCAGGGTCATGTAAAATTTTCACAAACTAGGCCTTCATGGCCTGTTTCCCCAAATATAAGAAGTGCTGCTACAGGTATTAGCAGGTCTCAACGAGCCATATTATAATGAAATATGGTAAACTTTTCCAAAATAAAAACAAATGGCTAAATATACATTTTGATACTTAAATTTCACGTTAAAATTTAACCTTTTTCCAGTCCAATAGATAGCTGAAAGCTCAATTTGATACCCCAAACCTTTTCTATTTGTCCATTTAAGTATTTAAACTTGTCTTTTTTATTCAAATTCAAACTTGAACTTCATTGTTTAAAAAAAAAACTTTAAGTACCAAATTAAAACTTAAAACCAAACTTGAAGAAAACAGCAACAATGAATCCAAAATGTATATTGACAAAATCGAGATCCTAAAATTTTGAGCGAGTAAATTCAAGTGAATACAAAGTTAAAAGCCCTCTTGTTTTGAGCGATTAGACTCGTCTTACTACGAAATATAGAATCATTAAATTTCACTATTATTCTAACTTTTTTTTTGAAAGTACTATTATTCTAACTTAAATCTATCTGTTTGTACGTTATAATAATTAATTTTAATTGTAACAATAATTCCATCTCTGTAATTTTGATTGTGATCGTATGAATATTTTTTGAATTTAAGTGTAAGCTAATCATCAAATTTTTAAGACATTTGCATGTTAGTTAGTAACTGAACTTTTAAAACTTGTGACACAGTTACTAAATTTTCGATGCGCACGATCACATA
This sequence comes from Hibiscus tridactylites, assembly GCA_958450335.1. Lineage (NCBI taxonomy): Eukaryota > Viridiplantae > Streptophyta > Magnoliopsida > Malvales > Malvaceae > Hibiscus > Hibiscus tridactylites. The sequence continues at coordinate 92,340,677 of OY288270.1, read as the reverse complement.
CTCTAAAAAATTACAGTTTCCCTCGAATAATTCGGCCAATTACCTCCCCTAGCATTTCCCTCAAAATTTATAGTGGAGAATTCGAGGATGGTGATGGGATTACAGTTGTTTTTGGTATTTGGCTGAAACTCTTGAGCATAATGCGTGTTATGTTTTCCAATCATAGGAAGTTGATGGCTACAACAGGTTTAAGAAACTTTGGGATTTGGGGGGAGAAGATGATTCTAACGTGTCATGTCAGCTAACGATAGTAGCCGCAGTGAAAACGAACTTTTCAGTGAACGTGTTGCAAGAAACAAAATACAAGCTCCGATGACCATTTATGTAATATGTAGTTTACCCTGATTTTAACTGCAACTAAAACAATCGTTTGGAAAAACACAGCTGAAAATGCAAAAACACTTGGACCATACAAATGAAAAGTAAAAAGAATATAAAAAGAGACGATTCTAGATAAAAAAAAGAGTCTGAAAAAGTAAATAATCAATTCGGGTACCTAAGCATGCTTTACTCTATAGGTTCATTCACTTTTAAAAGTTCAATAAATGCTCTCACTCAGTGACCCAGGTTCGGGTTCGAGTTCGAGTTAAAAAAAAAACTTCAAAAAAAAGGCTCTTACAAAATCTCCTTGACAAAGTCGGCTTGCAGATTCCAGAAAAAAGAGATGAAAGATACAAGGGGGCTAATTTGAGCTTCAAATCTGGTCTTTTGAGCCCTCCCCAAATAAGCTGCAGCAATCAACACCGAAATAGAAAACCGGAAGCATAAGCACTAACATAGCAAGCAATCAAGATAAAGCATCCACACAACATTCAAAGTAATGGCAATCAGGAAATTATCTACAACGCTAATGACTGCTTCAGCAAATAATCAAACTAAAATTAATTCTACCTGAAATTTGCATGCCATACAATGTTTTTGCCAACTAACCAAGCAAATCAAGATTTCCAATCCAAAGCCTTTGTAGTGGACAAAATATGTACAATTTATAAACATTTCAAGTTCAGAGGAGAGGATTGAACAAAATATTAAAAAAGCCATTAAAACTTTCGAGTTTTATTTTTATAAGCCCCTTCACTTACATTTCAAGTTCACTCATAGAATGTGCCTACTATGGTTTGAGTCGATAGTAGAAAAGAAAAACAGCTTATAAATTCTTGTGCAGAACTAGTATAATTTGACATAAGCTATGAACATAATTGGTTCATACAAGTAGATACGCAACAAGATCTAACATAAAGCAAGGCTAATTAGTTGGCATATATATCTTTGCGTGAAAAACTTAGAGAAGCTCACATCACACTGTGCATATGAATATACTCATATTAATAAAATATCCAAAAGAACCATTACCATTAAGTTTGTGCCTCAATCTCTTTTTCTTCAACACCATTTGTGGTGCCATTTGCCTCCCCACCTTCAGCATCCTCAGCCGGTGGCTGAACCTGTTCTTCCTCTGGCAATGGTTCCTCCACATAATCATTCTCGAAAGCATCAGCTGGAACCTCATAAATCCTCACTTGAGGTTTCGATGGATCCTTCACAAGCACATATTTCCCCTCATTCAACTTCATACACAAATCTACAATAGATTTCACAATCCCCCACATATTCGCAGTGTTCAAATTAATTTGTGCAGCAAAATCCTTTGGCTTATAACCGACAACACCCAATATCACATGGTTAAAATGATCCCTAGGATGCACCCTAGAAACATATCCCAATTTCATCAAATCAGCACTAGCTAAAATTGATTGAGCAGTCCATTTAGCCAACTTATTCGCATTGTTCTTCAACTCGGTAGCTAAAACAGCCCCCCTCTGTGTCTCCAACTTCTGCCTCCAATCAACACCGGAATACTTGGGATCAAACTCATTAAGCGCATTCAAAGTAAGGAAAGACTTTTGATTATTAGCCTCAACAACACTCTGAACATCACATCGAGCAACCAAATACATATCATTATCAAGCTTCCACCTTCTATACCTATATGCCACAGAAGCCACCTCATCACCTTCATTGGCAAATGGGTTCGGCTCATCAAAACTAACCTTATCCCCATCACTAAGCAAAACTTGCTGCGAAAAGTTCTGGTTTATATAAGCAGCTTCAACACTCAATGAATAAGCAGAGTTAATATCATCTTTAGCCTCAGGCAATGGCTCCTGACAGGTCTCGTGGACCGACAGCAAATCTAACTGTGACCCATCTCTTTTATCGAAAAACAACTTATTCCCAACACGTTGAATAACAATATCCCAAGAATAAACTGACCTGGGTGCACACATTAATGTAGCCAAGATCGTATCAGTGGCAAAAACAGTTGCTTTGTCCTCATTGGCTAACCTTCGGATCACCGGATCGTCAGTCGTGGTGACTTTAAAGAAGTTTCTGTTCTTAAACCTCTCGAGTCGCCGTTCATTCTTCGGTGTGATTCGATCGAAGGACCGATCATAATACTCTAAAGCGCCGCAGAGAAGTAAATCTTCGGGTTCGGGTACGGTAAAGGACAATTTGGAGAATGTAGAGAAAGGGATTTGATCGAGCATGTTCCATTCCGGTTGGATATCGACCGATGATTTGAAAATTGCCGCTTCACGACGTTGCTGATTCTGGTTCGACCGGTTGAGATTATAATGCCGGTCGCGGCGGGCTCGTTCCTTTTCAGCCTCTCTTTTACGGGCCTCAACTTCTTCGTCTCGCCGTTGAGGGAGTTGAGGTCGGTTTTGGTTGAACCGCCACTTAGGGCCAAATTTAGGCCGAGTAGGCGGCTTCGCGTCAACTAGACGGAAAGAGGAATCGTCGTCCGGGTTTGCAAGAGGGAAAGCATCGAGGTCGAGCGAGAAATCGAAGGGCGACTCGGATGCTGAGCCGGGCCTCCCTGAAGTAGGGCGGTTGGATGGATTGGCATTTGCGAAATTCCGGGTGAAGTCGGCGATTCGACCGAGCTTTTCGGAGCGGGAGAAGGGAGCAAAAGGAACGTGGAGAGGGAGAGTGGTGGCGGCGGCTGGAGCGGTGGTGGAGAAATCCGGCGGACCCCATCCGTCGGAATTAAACGGAACCGCGCCGACTTCAAAAACTCCTACCATTGTCGATGGATCTGTAGATTTTGCCGGCGGTGAAGCGAGAGTGCATACAAAGAGTAACAGAGACTGGGAAAGAGAATTATAAAACCCTAGACCATGGAGATCTATATAGTCTTAAATGACGAGTTTACCCTTGGGATTTGGGCCTTTAGTTATATTTGAAAGGGAATTTGGATCTAAAGTTGGGCCTTCATCATACTTAGTGCTCAAATTTGAGGGCAATTTTTGGGTTTAGTTTCAGGCATCTCTCATTGTCCAAGAATTACAAAACTAGGATGTTAGGTCATAGGTGTATTTGTTTTGCGAAAATAATTTTCGAAAAATGTTTTCGTAATTTTTGGTTTTTGTTCATGAAATTAGATTCTATTAAAAGTGAAATAGATTATAAACACAACATGCTTAAAACTAAAATAATTATGACAAATAAAAAAAATATACATTAACATTTAACTTAAATCAAGCTAAATATATTATATCAATAATATTTAGCAAGTTTATTTTTGAAAAAAAAATAAAATTATTTCAATATCATAATGTTAAATATTATTAAACATACTCATCTATATATTAATCGTATATAAAATGATATATTTTATTTTAACAATAAAAATAATAAATCATCAATATAAATAATATTAGTTATTATTTTTGCATACAAATAACGCAATAGTATATTATTATTTAGAAATAAATTTTATTTTCAGTATTTAATTAAAAAATGTATTATGTAACTATTTTAACAAATAAATATTATATAACTATAAGTGGTGACATTGGTTGAGGTTTTTGTATGTTTCCCTAGAGTGATTGTAAAAACATCAATGCCCCCACCTCCAAAAATCTTTATTATTTTGATTATAACGTTTACTTTAAAATTTAAATGTTCAATATTTATATAAGTTGAATTGAATTTTTAAAAATGAAAAACATATACAATAAGTATAGTATTTAAATTATATAAAAATAATGTTTCATGTTACATACCATGAAGGATCTCAATTTTCTAATATTCGAATATTGTTAGTTTCAGTGAATTATAGTCTTTTCTCTCTGAGTTTAGGTGGGTTTTGACAATTGACTTTGAGAGGACAATACGATATTTTTTTCAAGGTATATTTTATATATACATATATATTCTATAACTCATGATAAAAGGTATTATTCATAATCAAACATTGGGAAGGTCAAGAGCTTATTAAATATTTAAATCTAAAAATTAAAGGAGTAAAGTCCTTATTTAACTAATATTTAAACTAAAAAAGACTTAAAATATTATTATACCAACAAATTTTAAGAGGGACAACAATTCCTCCCATCCACTAAATGATCTTATCCCTAAACAATATTTTATATATACATATATATTCTATAACTCATGATAAGATGTATTATCCAGAATCAAACATTAGGAAGGTCAAGAGCTTATTAAATATTTAAATCTAAAAATTAAAGGAGTAAAGTCCTTATTTAACTAACATTTAAACTAAAAAACCTTAAAATATTATTATACCAACAAATTTTAAGAGGGACAATAATTCCTCTCATCCCCTAAATAATCTTATCCCTAAACAAAATTTTGATGGTAAATTTTGTCAATGTATCTCAATATATAAATACATATAAATATATGTTAATAAGAAATTTTAAAATATATGGAAGTAATTGAAAATTTTTAAATATTTAAAAGACCTAATAATTTTTTTAAAAGCTTAAAAGCGACACATGACAATTCTTTCTAACTATGTTCGGTCATTGACACAATTTGTTATTACTCTCTCCACGCATCTATAATTTTTAATACAATATCTAAATTAAAAATAATTTTTTTAAAAAATATTTAAACTCACATACTCTCATGCTTTAATTAAAGATAATTTTATAATAAATGACATCTATCGCAATGTACTATTATTCATATGTATCACAATGTACCATTAACCGTTTTAATTAGTTTTGAAATTTTAAGGACCGAAAGTGTTATTATCCCTTTTTAGAATAAAATCTTAAAAATATTTATATATTATTTTTCAGATTTTTTTATTTATTTTTGAATTTAAAAAAATAATTAAACTTTTATTACTATAATAATCTCTACCTTCACTTTAATTTAAGGGTAAAGTTCACAAGTGCTCACTAAACTTTGATAAATTATTCAATTTGATAACCAAATTTTTAATTGCTTCAATATTACTATCAAACTTTTAATTTTGTTTTAATTTGGCCATTAACCCGTTAACAACCGTTACAAGAGTGATGTGGCTTTTAAAATATTTTGTATAATAACACATTTAGTTTTCCACGTTTACACATTCAAATAATTTAGTCCTAATTCGAAAAAAATAATAAATCTAACTCTCATTATTTCAATTTGTCCCTATTTTAAATTAGAAATAATTTAATATTTTATTTTAATTCCTCAATTATAACTAATGTTATCTTGTCCCTCCCAATCTCAATCTCAATTTGGTATTATCCGTTGCAGAAGATGTACAACATATGTGAATCCGTAAGTCACTTTTACAAATGCTGGAAGAAAGTGGTCCTGCAATATATATGCTTTACTAAATGACGGTAAACTCACCTAACCTAAGAAGCAAAGAGTTGATGCAGACTTAATTTAACAATATATATCAGTTTCCTACAATAGCAATTAGCATGTTAACTAGCTATTGTCTATTGCCATATGATTATTTTCCTGTTAATATTTCAAATTACAAAGTGTACCCACTTATTTGATTCAACTAACGTGTTTAGTTCATGGTGACTATTTTGCCCACTTGGATACTACTGGCAGAAAATTTGATTTGGGCAAAATAGTGGAAGGGATTGAAATAAATTTTGAGAGGGAGAGAGAGATAGGAAAGTGGAAGAGATTTACAGGGAGAGAAGACGATTTGATTTTTGAGACAAGTTATTTTCTTTTTCTTTTTTGAGCGCAGTGTCGAAGAAAGGGTTACAAACCTATTTGATCATTGTGTCCACGAAGCTGCGGACCAGAAGCAGTCGGTGAGGGACTCAGGTGCGAAGCGCCATGGAAATTTAAACTAAATTTATTGAATTTAAAAAGAGTAATTTAAATTAAATAAAAATCATGACCAAATTGGTAGAACATGTAAGTAACGATGACCAATCATACAAATTTTTATTAACTGCCACGTTACTCTTTTGTTAGATTTTAACAGAAAGTGACTTGATTGATATCATTTAAATAGTTATGTGCTTAAAATGACAAAAATTAAAAGTATAATGGTCATATCGTAACCAATCTTATAGTTAAGTTGTCATTTGAGTAGTAACCCCTAAAAATAAAAGAAAATAGTAATGTAAGAATTATTTTTTAAGATTTTATTCTAAAAGGGGATAATAATACTTTAGGTCCTTAAAATTTTAAAACTAATTAAAATAATTAATAATACATTACGGGACATATAAATAGTTGCACATTACGATGCATGTCACTTACTGTAAAATTATCCCTTAAATCAAATACTATAACTCATTTAAAAAATATTCGAACCAACTTCTTACATATTGTTATAACAACAACTCTATAATGTACTTTTTATATTGTGTTATAATTATACATAAGCAATATTCATCTCAAACCCTAATATCGTCGCGCAACACCCTTTCCTTTAATTTGATAGCAGCCTCTTCCTTTTTTGTTTCTTAGCTAGTGATCAGCAACTGATTTTAATACTGGTTGTCGATCACCATATTCATTATTTTTATATTTTTTTACTTTTTATATTTTTAATAAAAATTTTTGTCCTTATGACACGTGTTTCTCTGTCTTTGTGGCACGCTTTTTCGTTATTTTTGTGGTTCGTTTCGTCTGTCGCTTTTGGCATGATTTCAGCATACCTTAGCGTTCGTTTGGTGCTTTTACAGAGATCTTCGCAGCGCTAGTTTCTAATTTTGATTCTGTCGGTGTTCATAGAAAGATAGATCCCCTATCGGTTGATGGTCGTTTGCTGATATAATCGGACCTGGGTAGCGAAACAACCTGCCTGATTTGGTTCGTTCACCACTCCTTTTTCACATCGTAAAGTGTCTCCTTTGGATAGAGAGAAGAAAATTCTGAAAAACTTCTGAATTTTGTCGGTATGCTAATATCTATGAAAATATTTATTTTCTTTGCATCTTTAGGTTGTTTGAGATTTTGGTATACTAAATCTCATTATTCTCCATTTTAAATACTTTGTATTTGAGATATTTTTCATAGTTATTAATAAAATTCAGTTTTTATTATAAAATATATATATATACATAAGCAAAAGGTAGTATTATGAAAAAGCAAATTAATCCGAGGGAAAGAAGAAAAACTCTCATAAATTCCTTTTCCTTGTTATGGTGTGTATATTCTTCTGCTAAACCCTATTTGCCTCCCGTCCAAACAATTTATAAATGGCTTTTAAATTAGGATTAATATTTTATACACTAACAAAAGTTTTCACAAGCGTTTTAGTTTTAGGGTATAAGAAGTTAGTTTAGAGTATAGAGTTTAGGGATAGATGAGCGGGTGTTGGGGTTACAACTTATAAAAAATTTAAAATTTCATATAAATTTAAATATTATTTTGTATTTTTTATTGATGATTTAATTTTACACCTTTAAAATTTTGTAAACATGAATTATCGAGATGAAAGTATAAAAGACTAGCAAACGTCATTCATCTCGTGTCACACAAAATACAACAAATGGATTTATGCTTTTACGTTCATAGTATGATCCAACTTCCTACAAGCTTCTGCCTTGAAACTCAAGACTTCCATGATTGACTTCTCCTCCCATCTACAAAGAACATAACGAAGTTTCAGTGAAGTTTTCTAATTATGCTTTTACACTAAACTTTCTTGCTTTTCTTAGGTGGGAAAACCTTTATTAGCTTTTTTTATATGTATAAATTAACCCAAATCTATTCTGGGTTGCAACCATCTTTCTATGAGTATAAAACTTTTTTTTGCAAAAAGATGTGGCCAATAACCTCAATAGTCAAATATTGCGGTCATGGAATGTTTCTTTTCGTTGGTTTCATGGGCATTTCCATATTGATGCAAACAAAATAATTAAAAGGAATCATATGAGCAAAAATGTTTTTTTATTTTCTTTTATAACGCAAATATAGGATTGTATGATGTTTAGCTCGATTGACATTATTACTAATATTTTTTTTACGAGAATGTAAGTTTAAATACGTTTAAAAACTGCAATCAAACTAAGACTCAATTCATGAATGAGTCTTAATTCATTAAAAACTAAATTCAATGTAAATACAAAGTGCTATATTTCACTAAAATAAATTATGTTACCTAATCCAAAACTAACAAATATTTAATGCTCAGAACTGATTAATAAAAGTACCGTCATTTCCGGAAAATTCTACGACGGGCGGCGAACATTGATGAACACCACTAACGATGAACACTATTAATTTTTTTAAATTTTAAAAATCTAAAGGTCTAAAATTATAATTAAATTTATCTCTTAAAAAATAAAAATCAAATTTAATAGTTACTCTATAATATTTTTTAATAGGTTAGAATCAAATATACCCAATTCTCCTAAACCCTAACAAAATCAATCTCTTAAAAAATATAAATCAGTTTATAATTTTTTAATAGATTAGAATCAATAATATGAGAATTAGGTATATTTGATTATAATCTATTAAAAAATTATAAACTGATTTCTATTTTTTTTGAAGAGATTGATTTTGTTAGGGTTTAGGAGAATTGAGTATATTTGATTCTAACATATTCAAAATATTATAAAGTAATTATTAAATTTGATTTTTATTTTTTAAGAGATAATATTAATTATAAATTAAAATTTAAAAAAAATTAATAGTGTTCATCGGTGTTCATCAATGTTCGTCGCACGTGGTAGACTCATCCCGTCATTTCCAAGCTATAAACAAGAAGAATATTTCATACGGGGATATCCAATAATATTATGTTAACAAGATTTTGTTACACTCAAAGTGTTCTTAAAGAGCAAGAACATTTAGTCGGTTGGTCAAGCTGTTCATTTTTCTTATTTTATTTCTCTTAAGTCTTAGGTCATGAGTTTTAGACCCATTAAAAGCACTCATTCCTTTTTTATATAATTCTTCTTCCCAATTCCCTCTAGGTAAGATTAGGATTAGATATGATTTGTCAAAAAAAAAGTTGTGCTTAATTTTTTTATGTAAACAAATATTTAAAAACAATAATAATTATAGGTAAAATAGTAAAAGAATTGTGGTAAATTGCTCAAATAATATTGTTTGGAAACAATATTTGTTAAAGTGGTGTGCTCCATAAATTATTTGCTCATATAAAGATAAAGTTATCAAATTAATGAATCGCTGAAGTGACTTGCAATCGAGTACGTTTTTATGCCTGAAGTCGTCTACAGTGCTGTCGACTTCTCCTAAAGTCGCCTTATAGTGATACCAACTTCCCATGAAGTGGGTCTGTAGTGTTAAAGGACTTCCCTTAGTATCGTAGTAATATCCCTAGCTAATTCAACAAATAATATTTGACGCAATCTTGCAACCTATTTCACCAATTATTTTTTTCAAGTAACTCAAGAAATGGATGTGAATCCATTAGTTATAGGTTCAAATCCTTTAAATAGAGGGTATTTTTATCCGCTTTCAACTTGTGCACTAAAGCTCACGATGTGGAAGCACATAACTGAAAACATCATATGTAATTCATACTTGATAGCAGCAGGATCAGCTGCAGCATTATTCTATGATCTGCTAATTACCAAGAGGCAATGGCGATTCACATTTCTGTCTTTAAAGCTTTTAATTTGCTAACAATATATCGATATATTGTATAAGATTATAAGATTAGTGATTCAGATAATCGCATGCACCAGCGTCGTGGACAAACTTCTTCAATCTCTCCGATATCCTGGCGGCTCTATCCGGTGATGCCTCCCCAATCTGCACCATTTTTCAAGCCAAGAATTTCCAAAACAAAAACCCAGATATCAATTAAAAAGTTCATTAGCAAAAAGAATGTGTAAAATTGAAGTCATTAAAGCACAGAAATGTCAAATGTGTATACCGAAAGATGAATGGTGTGTAGAACAGTATCATTATCGACGACAGAGAAACTGGCATTAACAATCTCAGCCCTTTCTTCATGAAGAATACGGATTGTTTCATTGAAAATGAACCAGCTGTTGAAACCGGTGCCGGTGTTCAAGGCAATCACCAAGGAAGAAGAACCCATTTCTTGAAACTGGATTTGAGGGGATTTCGAACTCGTTTCTTTGCTTTTGAAAGACCCCATTAATCTCTCTTTGTTTTCCTTGGTTCTCTCCAGGTTTGCCTTTAAACTCTTTATGTAATTCGCAGCTTCATCGAGTTGATCAGGCAGTGATGCTGCTTCCTGCAGATTGAAACCACATGCATATGCATTATAAGAAAAGAAAATAAAGAAAAATACCCAGATTTAGCAAATGTTTGTGCACATTTTTGGAGCAAGTTTGAAGGTGGAAGATTAATAGAGAGAGAGAGAGAGAGAAACCCTAGAGCTGTGATGTGGGACGAGAGAATTGAGCTTAGAACAGAGAGCTTTCATTTGGTTCCTCCTGTTTCTCTCAATGAATTTCCTATCTAATTTTGAGGAATTAGGGTTGTTGGCCTCCATGGATATCCAACTAGTTTCTTTGAGAAGCAAATTAAGCAGCTCGCCAACAATACTTTATACTACTTTCGTTTCTCAATAGCTAATGTTTTGTTATTAGTCCATATACTACATATAAGTTGTAGATTTAGTCCTTATATTTCTAATTTAATCAATTTTAACTTTATTTTTTTAATTTTAAAATTTCAATACAATACAGCTAAATTATAAAGACTTAAATGATTAAATCGTAGAAAATGAACTAAATATTCCGTAACTTACACAGTACAATATTTAATAGCATAATTTGACTTGACATTTTCAATGACTATCTTTTAGGTCACGACTATTTTTTTTTGAACGGTAGGTCACGACTATAATTTTAAATTAAAAAATACAAAAATTATACATGACCGAATTAGAATACATGTACTAAATCTACAACTTATTAGTAAAAGAACTTGATACTTGCTAATATAGAAGACTCTCATCCACCGAACGACAATTTATATTCATATAGGATATAAACATAGAATTTTGAATAAATTAAGAAAGCCTATCCATATGTTGGATGTGAAAAAAAATTGACCATTAAATACTGAGTTATATTTTGATATACGGGTTGTGTAAAAAATTTACACAATCCTTCTATAAAATTTAAAACCTAAATCTCAAACCTTAGCACCCTAAAACCTAAACATTAAACCATAAATTCTAAATTTTAACAATAAATCTTAAATTTTACACCATACACACTAAACACCTAAACTCTAAACTATAACCTAAAATCCTTAACCCTAAATTAATTTAAAAATGAGATAAGATCCACCCACACATTAATATAAAACTCATAGTTTTATATATTTTTTGGATCGTTGGATGGGTGAAATGGATGACTACAAGATAATATTTATTTATAGATATTCTTAACCTTTTGACAATGTGCACACACACGCAAACAAAACGATTGAACCCGAGTCTCCTGGGATTTACATTATTTGTTTTTTTCACTGGCCACTTGTTGGGTTTATATATATATATATATGAGAATACTTTTACACAAGCCTTTCAATTTTAGGGTTTAGGTGCTTAGGTTTGGGTTTAGGTTGTAGGGTTTAGAATTTAAGGTTTAGGGTTTGGATTTTATGGTATTCGGCTTAAAAATTTAAATTTTAAATTTTATAGTTTAAATATGAAGGGTTGTGTAATTTTTTCGCATAGCTTGTATATAAATATAACCCTTAATTATATCAATAAATTCAACAACTAAAATATGAATCCTAAGAAGGATTAAATGTAGAAAACTATTTCTTTAAATATTATAAAAATTTATATTCAATACACACACGATAAATAATTTTAGTTTCCACAATTGTCTTTAATTTTAGGGTTTAGGGTTTAGAATATAAATATAGTTGTTTAGAATTTGGAGTTTAGAGTTTAAAAGTTAGAATTTAGTTTTTAGGGTAATATGATGAGGAATTTTAATTTTAATCTATAACCTTAAATTTTAACCACTATCCCTATTCTAACTCTTAAACTTGAACACCTAAACTCCATACTATAAATTAAATTTCTAAAACCTAAAATTAAAACACTTATAAAACGTTTAATTTCAACTGCAAGCCCCTGGAATAATTACCCATTAATAAATATATAAATGAAGAGATAGCTGGGAGAAGGTTTGCTAGGTATGAACCGTTGGTGGAGTCTCTGTAGGACTTAGTGGACTGCCATTGACCTGATCTAATCATTCAAAAAGATACATACACAGAAAAGCTTTTTACATATACACGTGGCAAAATATATATACAGTTTGTTTGACTCATATATATGGGTTTGCTCAATTCCCAGATTGAATTTATTCCAGTAAACATATAAATAAATAAATTGAGTAAACTTCTGACAACGCACCTAATTCTGCTTTCCAAGAGAATGATGGTCGTTTTTAATTAAGATAAAAAGTTCATTTGAAAATGACCATCGCTCTAGCATTTGGGAACCCCTACTGATCTCATTTTGACCACCAACACCAAAAGTTTGGTACAATGTTTTTGTCTCAAAACAACGTATATTATAATGGAAAATTATTTCGTAGTCAAGTCAAGACTCAACAAACATAATTAAATAGATGATATATCTCGTTTAGAATTTAAAGATTAAAATTTTAAGGTTTAGGGTTTTAAGGGTTTATGACATATGATAATATTTAAGTACAATTCGTGTAAGTAAATTTTTTATTGTCAATGTATCAAATACTAACTCATATTATAATTGTATGTACGGTGAAAAAATATTTTACAAAGAGAGGCAGTCATGCACTAATGCTCATGTGTCTTTTCCTTTTTCTTTTTTTTAAATATAATTAAAAGAAATGTGATAACTATAAACTATAACATGATTGTGTTTTATTCTCGATACGAAATAATTATCCTTATAATATATTGTTACAACTCAAAAAAATTGTTGTCAGTTTTGTTATGTTTTTATCAATTAAAATGTATGCGGAGCACTTTCAAAAAAAATACATGAAGAGCTTCTGGAATGCTTGGATCACCAAAAGTAAAAATGTTTTTTTATTGTTCGGTTTTTTACCGAAAATCTACTTTTGCAAAAAATAAAAAAAAAACAATAAAACCATAAATATTGGTGTTGTGAATAAAATAAAGAAGAACAAGAATAAGAACAAGAAGAACAAAGAGATGAGAGAAAGAGAGAGATTTGTATTATTCTCAAAATATAGACTTGTATACAATGTCTTCAATGAATCATCTATTTATAGGCATAAGAAGTACATAATACATTAAACTCTAATTCATAGAGATAATATTCCTAATAATAAATAAATCAAACTCCTTTGATAAAGTTCTAATCATGATAGACATCCACATAGATAAATATTCATAACACTCCCCCTTGGATGTCTATGAAGATAATGTGCCTCGTTAAAACCTTACTAAGATAAAAATCCAGTGGGAAAAAAAAATCTTTAGTGAAGGAAAAAGAGTACACACATCTTTGATACGCATAACATATTGCCTCATTAAAAACCTTACTAGGAAAACCCATTGGGACAAAACCTCGGTTAAGGGAAAAAGAGTGCAACGCGTATTTACTCCCCCTCATGCAAATATCACAAAAGATCTTTGAATCTTCATAATTTAATCTTGAATATTATTTTTCTAAAGATCGTGAGGGATGAAACTTTGGAGTAATATGTTCCATAATGTATCCACTTTCAAACTGAGATATACATCTTGTGTTATCTTCACACAAGATAGCTTTTATCATATCTTGTAAAAGTAAATCCACATATCTTTTGGATATGTTGGGTCAATAGTCTTAGCCAAACACATTTTTTGGCTTGCCTCGTGCATAACAATTATTTCTACGACATTTGAGGAGGCATCAACGAATGTTTGAAGATCTAAATGTAATGATCTTTGTATATTCATAGATATTTCTTGACCAACTAATATATAGTGCTTCAAGACCAAGAAAAGATATAATTATCTTTATTCACATCCAACAATCTTACAACTATTGGGATACTCAATAGATATGCTCTATTCATATTGAATCTTCTTTAAGATTCTTTATGCTTATGTATATTCATAGACAAAAGAAATATATAAAAATGCTCGATCTTCAGGTCGAGATAAACTTGATGTCAAGATTCAAGTACTTGTATTGTAAGTACTTCATGAGTTTCCAATTTGAAGCTCTTTAGGAGTTCTAAAATTATCATAATGGATCTTGATCCAAACTCCTTTATAAAATACATAAGGAAATCTGATGATTCTTATAGTATTTTCTCAATTAGTATTCACTAAGGCGATTATACCAAATGCGCCAAAATATTCATGAGACATGTCTAAATAAATTTCCTCAGAAATTTCCAAATGCTTATAGCATTTTAGATCCTTCAAGGATAAATATGGATCCACAAATAATTAGACTCATGTAAAATTTTCAAAACTGCCAAAGTAATTGCATCCACCATGAAGTAATTAAAACTTTTCATAAATCATAGTTCAAGTCGTATTTACGACTACTTATTTGTGCCTTACTTGCATTACACCTTTAGATGTTTGGACTGCTTATCCAAATACTTCTACTTTAGAAGTTCAAAGCGTCTTTCAACATTGGCCAATTCAATATCTATACTTCCGGATAGATTTTATACAAGATCCTCGATTTCTTTCTTTACTTCTATAGAAGTATTTTATGTAAAATTGTTTGTAAAATCGTTGTCGACAACTTTCTAATTTTCTGGTTCCATTCTCGTAATGACATAACTCATCGAGATCTCTTCAAGATCTCAATCTTTATTTCAGGTACCTGAAACTCTTATAGAGTTTTATTATTTGTTATGTCTTGGGTCTCTTCAGGAGCACCCGCCTCCAATATATGACCATCTCATATTACTTTCTATTTACGAAAATTTTGATCATTGGAACCATTTCAACTATCATGCTTCAGGCATGATTTACATTCTCTCGCTCTAACATGTAATTTAAACTTAGAGCATTTCAGCTGGTATATGAGACTTAATTACTCTCATTGGGTCAGTAAATATGTCTGGCAGTTGACATGTAATAACATGAATTATCTTATGAACTTTTAGTTCATATAAGAGGATCTAGATAATGATAATTCATTTTCCTCTATCCAGCTGATTATTGTCTCCCCTGATGTTGAGAAAAATCATGTCATAAATGATTCTCCAGTTAATGTTTAAGAATTTAAACATAAAAGGAGACTCGTACTCAATATATATTCTCAACCCTTTTTATTTACCCATTTTGTGCGTTGTGGTGGAGCAATTCATATCGCACATTCAAAAATCATAAAATGGGAAATGTATGGTTTCTAACCAAAAACCAATCATAACGGGGAGTTTATTATAACTCGTTGGCTTGATGCGTATAAGTGTTGCTATATGGAAACACCATATAAATAATAACTCTTTTGTTCTCATAGTTTAGCTATTAAATAGGAGGCATCCAATTGAAATTTTGCTAAACTATATTTTTCATAATCAATAGGCTTTGTAACAACTGATATAGCCTAAAATATAAATCCACTAGCTTTTCAAGACGAATAGTCTAACTGCATAATCTGAATATTTTTAGAATCAATCTCACAAACTTCTGGTTGTAAGTTGATAAAACAATGTAGATGCATCTACTAAAATCATATAAAACTTTCCACATTTGTGGATATATGGGCCCATATTTCGTTCAGATATGCAAGACATACAGTCTCAACTTCAATACAAGAACTTTAAGTTCTAATTCTTTTGGTAAGTGGGATCATCTATATCCTTTGAGAACAAACAACACAAGAACTTCAGGTTCTTTTAGTAAGTGGAATTTAATCAATTCCTTTAAGCAACACAAGAACTTCACGTTCTTTAATAAGTGGAATTTAATCCATTCTTTCGAGAATAAGCATCACAAGAACTACATGTTCTTTTAATACTTGTGCATGTAAATCTCAATAATTTCTGCACCATTGATCAGGATGGTCTAACCGATCATGCCAAGTTGCCAACTATATATATGTGTGTATATATCTCTGAATTTGTAAACTCCTTGTTTACCATAACATGTAATTCAATCTCACTCGTACATGTCTAGTACGACCATCAAAATTGTTCCTTTAAATAGGAATATATTTAGCTCTTTCGTAGCTTTCAATTGAAATTATCTTTTGGTAGCAATATATAGCTCTTCTAGAGCTTTCAACTGACTTTTTGACTACCATAACTTATATCCATATTGGCTTATTTCAAATACCAATTGATAACATATGTTATCTATAATTCCAAAAGGGATAATTTGCGAACTCATATTGCTCTCTTTATGACTTTGACGAGTATAACACACTTTGAATATGGAATAAAGTTCCATTTGACAATAACATATTTGCTCAACTAGAGCCTTTTGTGATATTAATACTTCAGGATATAGTACTCACATTATTCCCTTGCATTTTAATCGAGAAATGCATAATTGTGCACCTTTCAAAATGTGCTTTGTTTCATTTACTTCAGGTAATGAAAATATGTACTTTGTATCATTCACTTCGAGGAATGAAAAATAAAATATAGCACATCATATCAAGTCGATTATCTATCAGAGATAAACTTTCAAGTGCTCTTCCGAAGTATTGATATTTTAGTACTTTGAGAAATACTACTCATATTTTCCCTTGCATTTAAATGGGAAAAATATTTCTTATGCTTAAGTACAATATGAGTACTTGCATTATCTGCTAGGCATAAATAGCCACAATTCTAGGCATAAATAGCCACAATTCATTGTATATTTTATTCCGGAAGTAATCATATTCTTCAAATAATAAATTAACATAAAACGTAAATAAATAATATATGAAATAAATAAAGATAAAGCAAACTAACATAAATAAATAATAAATAAAACGAATTAACATTAAAAAAATAAAATAAATAAAAAACAATTATTCCTGTTAGAGGTTATAAGGGAAATAAAATAAATGGTAAATTATTCCCTTCAAGGGTTATGAGAAAATTAACAATATCCAATTGAGTTGGACCAATAACGCCATAATTATTTTCGCCATAAACAAAATTTGTTTATATTTTATTTCATTTATCATTCATGATTATGGATAAAGTCCATAATACTTTGGCGTTTGACAAGTACGAAACTAATGGTTTATAACATCACATTGGTAAAAGGATTTCACTTCCTTAGAATGATCTTTATCACTCTTGTCATCCTTATAACTTCGCTACCAGCGGGTAGAAGTATTCTTAAAATGACTATATTTTTCATGTGTATATTCATAGCCTCGACCACGACCACAACTTTTAATGTGATTTTTTATTCCTTCCATAATATAATCTCACATTCACTTCAGGGAATGGAGTAGAGCCAGTGGGCCTTTAAAACCTTTTTCACATATCCTTATCACAGAGAACAAAGATTTAATCCTCGTACGCAGCATTGTTAAACCTGTCCACAAGGTCCTTTAAAAACCTCCTTTGAGACCAGTAGCCTCGCAAAACGGGATGTCCAGCCAATTATACTTGGATTATATCGAAATTATGTCTCTAATTGAATAATGATTTACCATGTTTGCATTCACTTCAGGGAATGAAACAGATCTAATAATTGCATGGAATAAACATCATGCTTGCATTCACTTCAGAGAATGCCCCATCATTGATAATTGCATGGAATAAACATCATGCTTGCATTCACTTCAGGGAATGCCCCATCATTGATAATCGCATGGAATAAACATCATGCTTTGCATTCACTTCAAGGAATGCCTCCCATAAAACTTTTGGATCAAGAAGAATTTTCGTAACTTGAAATTGGGAGAAGTATATGGTCGAGTTTTTCGATAAAGAAGAAAAATTGCTTTCGAGCAAATATAGACTTTATAACAGTCTCTTGCAGATTCAAAATCACAATAATATATCGCACTTTAAAATTACAGTTTAAGGGAAAATAAAATAAAATAGAGTTTACCGATAATATTTTTTCCTCTCGATGACGATGAAGACATAGTCGAGACAGCTTCTCATAATCCCTTTATACCACGTCTCTTTCCAAGCCATTTAAATAATATAAAACTCAAAACACGAAAAATGTCAATTCTCATCAATGAAATAACATAAAATAACGACTATTTAAAGTCAGATTAAAATGTATAAAATAAGTCATGAGCTAAAATGAACTAAACATAAGCATCAGTGATATGATTGAATTATAAATAAAAAACGCTATTTAGGACCAAACTACTTACCAAACGCCATTTGATTATGCGTAGACTGAGGGTGGGAAAATAATTTCAATTTTAATGTTAGCGCACAAATATAGATTATAGGTTTTCTTCCATATTTTAATGTTAGCGCATATAAACATGGTAAATATAGATTTAATAACATAAATTCTTATGGAGAAAACATACCTTAGAAATTACTTTCCCATGATTACCGATTTCAACACTCCTGCTTAAAAATATATTTTTCGAAGATATGTTTTTTTTAATCTTGAAAGCTCCATGTAAACGCGAAAGGCGTCTATAAATTAGTATGCTATAAAAATAAAATAATTAATTAAGAGGAAATATGTTTCAAGAGGAAGTACGAATATCAGAATAAAATAATAACCAAATAATGAATCGAAATATACTAACCTTAATTTTAGAATAATTAACTAATCAATATAACAATATATAAATAAGCAAAAACATACCGATTTTTTTTCAAACTAACTTGAATAAATAGTAGATGCAGTCACCAATACCAAGTTGAAATCTTTTTAGAGAATCACCAACAAGAACCATGATAGTTGAGCAAAATCGTGCTGATAACGTGTTGTGAATAAAATAAAGAAGAACAAGAATAAGAACAAGAAGAACAAAGAGATGAGAGAAAGAGAGAGATTTGTATTATTCTCAAAATATAGACTTGTATACAATGCCTTCAATGAATCATCTATTTATAGGCATAAGAAGTACATAATACATTAAACTCTAATTCATAGAGATAATATTCCTAATAATAAATAAATCAAACTCCTTTGATAAAGTTCTAATCATGATAGACATCCACATAGATAAATATTCATAACAATTGGAATATTATTATGGTTAAAAAATATTATACCAAAGTGCATTTAAAACCTGGTCATCTAAATAGGAAAATACTCCATGCATGATAGTGAAAATTTTATTTTTCACAAGCAAATTTGATTAAGATTTAAATGTTTAAGTTGTAAGGTTTAAAATTTATGGTCTATGATTATAATTTAGAGTTTATGGTTTACAGTTATAATTTAGGTTTTTATGGCCACGGCTTATGGTTTTGTATTTTAGAGTTATAATTTAGAATTAATAATATTAACATTATGCTAAATATTATTTAATTTTTTAACAAAAATATTATTTGATATTTAAAATAATAAGTAATATTAAAATATATCATTAAGTTATTATTATATTACAATTTAGACAAAAGGGAACTTATTTCTGTTGATATAAGTCATTTTGAGTTGCACGAACCAACTTGCCTCAGTGGTTAAGGGAACAGTTGTTGTTCCTAGAGGTCACGGGTTCGAGCACCAGCAGCTGCAGCAGGGTGATTTAGTGTGTTTCATACATTTTAAATAGGCTTAAGTGCCAAATAAGTATCCAACTTATATATTTTTTTTCAAAAAGTGCCTAAATATTTTTCGAGCAAATCGTAAAGTTATAAAATAATATATAATAGTTATATTGCTTTTTTACTCTATAGAAAATTATAATTTAATTTTAGCCTCTTAAAAATTAAAAAAATATGTTAACTTTAGTAAAAGAAGCGAAATAAAAGAAATTTATCTAATTTCATTAATGAATAATATTATACATCAATGTATTTATATACACAAGCCAACTAAGTAACTTATGATAACTAAGTATGCTAACTGAATTAACAAGTGATTATAACTAATTAACAATCTCCTAACTATTTTTAACACTCCCCCTCAAGTTGACGGGTGAAAAATATCTTAAAACCTCAACTTGTTGATCAAGTGTTCATGCTGTGAAGACCCCAAGGCTTTAGTTAAAACATCTACCAATTGTTCTTCACATATTCTGCTTGAATAAACCCATTTTTTATTTTTTTCTCGAACATAGTGATAATCAATCTCTATGTGTTTGGTACACTAGTGAAATACAGGATTTGAAGCAATCTGCTAAGTTGCCTTGTTATCACAGTAAAGCTTTATTGGAAGTTCTCTAGCAACATCAATTTCTGTCAATACACCATGTAACCAAATTAATTCTGCAGCCGTCATTGCCATGCTCATATATTCTGTGTCTGTAGAAGATCTTGCCACTGTAGGTTGTTTCTTTGATTTTTAGGAAATCAAGGAGTTTTCGAGCTTTATACAATAACCAG
The DNA here is from genome assembly GCA_958450335.1 of Hibiscus tridactylites. Lineage (NCBI taxonomy): Eukaryota > Viridiplantae > Streptophyta > Magnoliopsida > Malvales > Malvaceae > Hibiscus > Hibiscus tridactylites. The sequence continues at coordinate 92,320,023 of OY288270.1, read as the reverse complement.
TGACTGACTTTTGTGTCATGAGACATGCTGCCCAATCTGAATCACAAAAAGCAGATAACTCACAGCTGCTTGAAGCATCCAAAAAAATTTCTTGACCAAGATTCTTCTTGATGTATCTTATAACTCTCATAGCTGCTTCCAATTGAGATTCTCTTGGTCGATGCATGAACTGACTGAGATGTTGTACTGCAAAAGCTATGTTTGGCCTTTTATGAGTCAAATAAATAAGCCTTCCAATTAGCCTTTGAAAAACTATTTTATCTGGTAATTTTTCACTAGTGCCTTCTTGTTGCAAACAATCTCCATACTTTGATGTTACCAGCTTTTAATTCTGCTCTAATGGTGTTGCAACATGCCTTGCACCTCCTAAACCAACATCACCAATTAACTCAAGTGCATACTTCCTTTGGTTTAGTATTATTCCCTTCTTGGACTTTAGAACTTCAAGCCCAAGAAAATAGTTAAGTTCTCCTAGGTCTTTCATCTTAAAATTAATGTGCAATATGTTTTTGATGTCTTCAATCAACCCATCATTATTACCAGTAACTAGCAAATCATGAACATAAACAAGGATAATCACAATCTTTGAATCCACTTATTTTATAAACATGAAATAATCATGTTTACTCTGATGACATCCAGCTGATATGGGAGCTTCTGTTAATTTGGCATTCTATTGTCTTGAGGCTTGCTTTAAGCCATATAAAGACTTTTGTAGTCTACACACCATAGACTCTCTCTGACTACAAAAGTCTTCTGGTAAAGTCGTGTAAACTTCTTTAAGCAAATCACCTTGCAAGAAGGCATTGTGAACATCTATTTGCCAAAGAGGCCAAGAAAAAACAAAAGCAAGAGCCAAAACCAGTCGAACAGTGGTAAGTTTGGCAACATGGGGGAAGGTTTCAACAAAATCCACAGCTTCTTTTTGATTATATCCCTTAGCCACAAGCCGAGCCTTAAATATCTCAATCTCACCAGAAGATTTAAACTTAATTCGATAAACTCACTTACAACCAATTGACACTTTTCCAGGAGGCAAAGAAATCACAGACCAAATATTATTTAATTCAAGAGTCAAAATTTCCTCTTTCATTGCTTGTACCAATTCATGATGTTTACAAGCTTCCTTATAGGAAGAAGGTTCAATGAATTGAGATGTAAAAAAACAAGAAAAGTTGAGTTGGACAAGGTAAATGAGAATAAGAAATAAAATGAGACATGGGATACTGACTTGAAAGGGAAGAAGTGAATTGATAGGTTGCAGTATAATCTGTGAACCAAGAAGGAGGTTTAGAGACCCTAGCAGACCTTCTAAACACATGGGTGTTCTTACCAAAGTGTGAGAAACAGAAATGGTAGGTAAAGAAGAATATGGTAAAGAAATAGCAGATGAAGAGAAACCTGGTGAAGGAAGAATAAGTGAGAAAGAATTTAATGGATGAGTTGCAGGTAATGAAGATGCATGAGGTGAAGTAGAAACTGGTGGAGAGATGGTAGGTGATGAAGAATTTGGTGTAAGGACATTTGGAGAATCTGGTCTAGGGGCATTCAGAGAAGTTGGAGAAGATATAGTAGGAGAAATTGGTTGAGGTATAGTGTGAGAAGAAGGTGGAGGAAAAATCACAAAAAAGTTTGAATCTAGAATGAAAGGATAGTTTGAGAAAATTAAACTGGAATTAGGTTGAGAAAAATGAAAAGGAAATGTGGTTTCATGGAAAACCACAATTCTATTAACAAACAATCTCTTGATGTCAAGATCAAACAAAACATACTCTTTTTGAGTAGGAGAATAACCCAAAAACACATGTGGTGTGGCTTTAGCAGAGAATTTATCATGATAATTTATATTTGAGGCATAGCATAAACAACCAAACACACGAAGATGACAAAGGTTCAGAGGCTTATTATACAGAATTTGATAAGGGAATTTCTAAGACAAAATAGCAGAAGGCATTCTGTTAATTAAATAACAGGCAGATAACACACACTCTCCCCAAAATTCTAAAGGTACATTGAAATGAAAACGAAGTGCTCTAGCAACTTTCAAGATATACCTATGCTTACGCTCAGCAATATCATTTTGTTGAGGGGTATACACACACGTGCTTTGATGCACAACAACAAGAGAGGAAAAAAAGTCATCACATTCAGTGAAAAAAAATTCGAAAACATTATCACTTCTAACAGTTTTGATGGTGGTAGAAAACTTATTTCGAGCCATGATAAAGAAATGCTTAAGAGAAACAATAGCATCACTTTTCAACTTTAGCAAGAACACCCAACACATACGACTAAAATCATCAAAAATAGTAAAAAAGAAACAATGACCACTATGAGTGGAGATCCTATAAGGACCCCACAGACTAATGTGTATTAGAGAAAAGGACTAGTGGAAGAATGAAGACTATCGGGAAATGACAAACTGGTATGCTTAGCTAGAGGGCAGACAAAACATTTATGCAAAGAACTAGCATCTAAAGAAGAAGAAGTAGAATCAAACAAGGGCAATTTGACTAATTTGAATAAAGAAGCATGCCCTAACGAGCATGCCAAAGACATGTATTATTAACAGAAGATGCAACCATACAATTGATCATATCAGAATTAAAATGAACAGAAGATTGAACAGCAAAATTTAAAACATATTGAGTGGAACCTGAAGCAAAGGACTCAAAAAATAAAGGCCCCGTGACTATTTACCAATCCTCTTCATCCTTTTAGTGGAGAGATTCTGAATCAAACAAAAATTAGGGTAAAATGTTACAAAACAATGAAGATCACGAGTAAGCTTAGAGATTGACAAAAGATTCTGAGAAAATTTAAGGACAAACAAAACGTTGGAAAGATGGATGTTGGAAGTTAAAGCACAAGAGCCAACATGTGTGATCGGGACAGATTTGTCATTAAGAAGTTGTACACAACGCGAAAGAGATAAACAAGAAGTTGGAGCAATTAGACTATTGAAATTAGATAATATGTGATCTGTGGCCCCAATGTCCAAGATCCAAGAAAAAGAATAAGAAGCAGGCAAACAACCAGTAACGATACCTGCCAGATTCACAGCGGTATCAACCGATAGAGAATTATTTAGGAGAGACAGAATCTAATTATACTGATTCGCGGTGAACAAAGGGACTAACGAGGGAGCAGAGTAAGACACATCCGTAGAGGAAGTAGGAGAAGCATTGACCGTCAGTGCTGAAATAGAATTAAGACTCCTTTTCTTTGTGAACTTGAAATTCGACGGGAAGCCAATGAGGCGATAGCAATTCTCCCGTTTGTGACCCTTCAATTTGCAGTGATCGCAAATACCCGAAAAACGCCTCCGATCCGAGGCACCAACAGAAGCATGAGAGTAAAACGCAGTCGAATCAGGAATAAAGGAGATACCAAACAGATGAGCACGATGAGCCTCTTCGTGCACGAGCATGGAGTACGCCTTATTCACGGTCGGAAGCGGTTGCATAATCAAGATCTGACTTCGAATAGCAGAATAGGACTCGTTGAGACCCATTAGAAACTGGAAAAGTTTCTGCTGAGTGAGATGAAGAAGATTCTGCTGAGACTCTTCACATTCGCAAGAAGAGAAAGGGACTAAGGCACCATACTCGTCCCACAGAAGCTTGAGTTTGGTGTAATACTTAGAAATGGACGAATCACCTTGATGATGGGTGACGATCTCTCGATGAAGAAAAAACACTCGAGCACCGTCAATCTTCTCAAACCGCTCCTTCAAATCCTTCCAGACAGACGCCGCAGACGAAGCAAAAACAACACCGGCAAAGAGATCGAAACTTACAGTGTTCAGAATCCAAAAAAGCCCAGAAGAAAAACGAGAGGCCCAAACGGAAAACTAAAACTCGGCGAATGATACCATGTTAACTTTAGTAAAAGAAGTGAAATAAAATAAATTCATCTAATTTCATTAATGAAAAATATTATACATCAATGTATTTATACACACAAGCTAACTAAGTAACTTCTGATAACTAACTATGCTAACTGAATTAACAACTGATTGTAACTAATTAACAATCTCCTAACTATCTTCAACAAAGTACATATATAAAGGCCATCCAATGAATTTGAAAATTTTGAATTATTATTTAAAAACATGAAATAATGATTCAACAATTCTCATATTTTTAATAAAAATAAATATAACTACTTTTATTTATTAAATAAAAATCGAACAAAACATTTTTAATATAAAAGAAAAGTCCGTCGGATCAATGAACATATTTGGAGAGGAAAAACAAGATTATTTCTTGTAGAATTTAGACCAAAACACACACATTTACTTCTGTCGTCAAACATGTTAGACGATCACAACACCAACAAAACTAAAATTATTTTGAATTTTTGAGTTGTCATGATTCTTTCAGCAATTTTTCATGTTTAATATCATATATAATTATCACGGTTAAAGTGGTTGATTTTGACTCTTTAATCTTATCCGATTAATAATTTATTAATTAATCTCATATGATTAATAATTTATTATTGATGCTTTTAGTATATATATATGATTCTTACATAGAAATATGTGTATCAACATTTTTCATGTTTAGTATGAACAGCTTAACTCGATCAGGACCCTCCTTAAATTATATATTTATTTAATTACATGAGACACGTGGTTGACGGAGGTCAACTAAAAAGGTATCTCGGGCAACTTCCAAGATTTTCCACTTAAATATTACTCCTTTTTTGTGTAATTAAAAACTATATTACACATTATTTTATTTTTTAAGTTAATCAACTACCATATAGTCTAATTGAATGAGATATTAAGTTTTTTAAATAATATTTTAAATTAGAAAAGTTTTTAACGAGACATGTGGTGGTATTTCTTTATTAATAAAAAAATATCTAACCCGATATGTCTCACCCGCCTAGGTTTTTTCTTCTTGAATTTCAGGTTCAAGAAAAAATGAGTTGGGACGAGTTTGGTTCGAATTTATGATAGAGATTCCCCGTCTCACTCTAACCTAATATATTTATATATACTTATTATATTTTTATGTATTGTATTTATTATTTTATTAATTTTTTAGGGTGGATCGTGTTTAGTTGACTTTTTTGTTAAAATTACGAGGTAGGGTTTAATTATGCTTTTATTATGCGAGTCCGCTGTAAAATATATTGAACTCGAGATGAAGCGAGATCGGGGTTAAAACTTTTAAATTTTTGGTTGGGGTGGTCAGAAACCCTCTCCGTCTCGACTAGTTACCATTCCTATGTAGTATTTGATTCAAATTATAAATTTTATATCTAATTTTGGCATTTATGTGTAATGTGACATTTATTTTTTATGCAATTAGGTACTAAACTTTTTTAATGATGAAACTTGATATTTTACTTTTTTGGTGTCTCTAACTAAATGATGTTAAAATTATAAGTATGAACTAATTAGAATTGAAAAAAAATAAAGTACCTAATTGCATGATTAGAAAAAAGTTAATACCTAATTCAGCAAAAAAAATATTTGAGTATCATATTACACATAAATATCAAAGTTATGTACTAAAATTATATTTACCTTTTAATACAATGACTATAAAATATGTTTTAATATTATGACACGATTACAAGTAGTATTAGTTTATTAATCTTAGCTCTTTGATAATTTATATTGTACAAACAAACTGTTTAAAATCGAATATTCTAAGAAGAACAATATTTTTTCTCTACTGAGACCACTTGTTGGGTTCTAATAAAATAAAATCTTTTAACTACATAAACAAAGTTAAAGAAATGTCTCATTTTATAATTCTTAAAAAATATATTTCTATAAGATCCACTAATTGGTTGAGTGGTTAAAGATGTTCATGTTACTCCATCATGTATGAGTTCAGATCTCAATTTTTACTTTAAAAATATAATACAACTCTATTAAATAAAAAAATATTTCTAGTATTATTTGAGATATACATATTCAAATAAGATTTTTTTTTGATCCAATATTCAAATAAAATTATTTGAGATTAACAAATGCAGCCAAAAACATTTCCGGCCTGCCGGATTCGAACCAGCGACCTAAGGATTATACTGAGCGAATACACTACAGTCCTCCGCTCTACCAACTGAGCTAAGGTCAGATTAATGCTACAAACTTAAAGTTTATGTTTTATATATTATGGAAGTGTATTTAGAAATGTGGACTGAATTTCCTCCACTTGCGTTGTAACTTGTAATACTGCTGTCAATAATGAGCAATGATTCAGGGAAAGAAAAATGAACAGAGCTTGAAATAACGTTGCAGTAGAATAATGAACTGAAGTTTGATTTTGCAGAATCATGGAGTTATCTACCAGTCTCCGTTCAACATATATGTGAATCCATTATGGCAGCATTTTAGCAGCTAATTACAGCTTTAATGAATCACCTTTTACACTGTCTGAATCTTTCTTGTATACAAAAAATAATGGATTTCCAGGTTGGTTCAAAGAAAGTTTAAACCAAAGGAGGCAATGTTCCAACAATAATATATATTTTAGCACGAAGTGGCTAAACATAAGCGTCCAAGTAATCAAACAACTCAGTGTTGGTAGGTAAGAAAACACCCAATTAGCCTGCAATATTAGCTAACTCAATGCCATATGAGGAAGCATAAGGGAAATTTTGATTATTTTGGTACAGATAATTAGGTAGATTTCCCATATCACTTTGATAATAGTGGTTTGCCAACAGTTAATGCAGATTGCAGTGCACGAATCGGAACGAAATCCGGGTCTGTACTGTGGCAAGGTACTATTCTACCACTAGACCTATGGTGCTTGTTGATTTGCAAGATTGTGATTTATCTTATCATTCTTTTTATTCATTGGAAACTCATCCTTGTAACTCATTACACTGTGGATTTAATGTTTAAAACTTTTACATATGTACAATGACATGTCTAAAGCTTTTACCATTTTCACAGAAAAAAGACCCAAAAAGGCTCTTTCATAACACTCACAAGAAAGAATGCAAAAAATAAAGTATAATAGTTCGAAAAAAACAACAGAGAAAAGCCCCTCCCCACCAAATGGTTGATGTTCTTTCATCTTACAGACCTTCCTCAACATGCATCATTTTATGTCCAAATCTGTTATGCATCATCTACCGTCCACTATGACACTGTTCCATGACAGAGACATGGAAGACGAATGTGACTGTCGGATATCGTCAAATGTCGGGTGCAACGCGTACCTTTGAGAGTAATTAGCCCACATATCCCTAGACTTCACCTTTGATAACAAGTATGCTTCCATGTCTTCAGTTTCCATTTCAAATGGCTCATTATTCCCTTCCAAGGCAATGACTACTTGCCTCATTGTTGGTCTGGAATCCAGATTCGGATACGAGCACAACAACCCTAAATGCAGCACTTTCGTTACCTCCTCCTCGTCGAATCCTTCATTAGCCTTTAACCGTGCATCGGCCGTGGCAAGTAGTTCCCCTTGCATCATCAACTGCCATACCCAATCGACCAAAGGTGGCTTCCCATCCTCTATAGGCCTTCTCCCACACATGACCTCTAAAATTAAGACGCCAAAACCAAACACATCGGTTTGTGTCGAAGCTCGTCCGTTCCTAACCACCTCGGGAGCCAAGTAACCCACTGTTCCAACCACACGAGTCGTGGTAGCCACTTGACTGTGCCCATGCATCCGAGCTAACCCAAAATCCCCTAGCCTGCCATTCATATCCTTATCAAGCAATACGTTGCTGGCCTTGATATCCCTATGTAGAACCTTAGATTCCCATCCCTCGTGTAAATACAGTAAAGCAGAGGCAACATCTTTCAAGATTCTGATTCTTTCCTCGCAATTCAAAATCTTTGTTTCATCACAGTCATAATAAACCCTCTTATCCAAGCTTCCGTTTTCCATGTAATCATAGATCAACATGAATGTCCCTTTCTCTTTCTTGCACCAACCTTTCAAACCGACGAGGCTCCGGTGTTTTAACCGGCCGAGGCTCGAGATTTCGGCCAAGAACTCTCGCATTCCGTCGTTTTCTTGCGAAATGCGCTTCACCGCAATCTCACTTCCTCCAGGTAAAACACCCTTATAAACCTTTCCGTTTCCACCGAATCCGATCACATTTTCGTCTGAAAATCCCTTGGTTGCCGCATCGATTTCTTGATAACTCATCTTATGAGGCCAATACTCGAATTCCCAATCTTCCATTTCACTTCTTTCCTTTGCTTTCCTCCTTTCCCTCCTAATGAAAAACAGTGAAAACAAAGCAACCGAAACAACGACAACCAAGCTCCCCACCGTTACACCAGCGATAAACGGTCTACGCTTGTGAATAGGGGTTTTCGGGATAGTAAACGACGGTAAACCAGTGGTGACCAATCTGTCACTCAATGCGAAATTCGAGTTACTAAAACTCCAAGACAAAATCCTATGACTTTCGACCAATCTCCCAGTTGATGAAGTGAATCCAACATACATTTCATCCTCAAAAACATCAGACAAATCCAAAGAAACATTCAACAATGGCCGCTTAGGCCTTTTCACCCCAACAGGTGCCATAGTAACATTAATAACAGAATCTGCATAGTCAATCCAAACTTGGTAATTCTTACCATTATTAAGCTTCAGTTCCTCAAAACCACTGTTTCCATTGTCGGTCCAATAACCAGCCGTGTGGGAGCTTGTTGACTTGAGGGAGTTAATGTCGATCCCGACATGGTTATCGTCTATGTCATCGAATTCCTGGTTAGCAAAGACATCGAATTCAACACCGAAGACATGATTGGTCGGATTGCCGTTGTTTGTAAGATTGAAAAGGCCGAGATGTTGAGATGAACTGGTTCCATTGATGCCAGTACTGGGTGTGAAGACGAAAACGATGCCGTGTCCTGGGAGTGTATCTCTGTTCCTCGAAGGAGCCATGGAGAAGATGAAGGAAGTGGAGAAAGGAAGAACATGAGAAGAATTCGGGGTCTTTGTTTGGATTTTGGATCTGTAAAGAGCTCGGCCGATAGCAAAAGATGTTTCGTTGGTGAGTGTAAGGATTCTGGAATCTATTCGAGCAATACCATAGAATAAAAGATTACTCGAATTGAAGCCGTTGAAGACAAAATCGAGAGATGAAACTGAGTGGCAAGACAGGGCTATGAACAGAACAAGAAACAAAACAGGGTTTGGGTGTTGTTGGTTCTTCATTGCTGGAAAAGCCAAAACAGATCAAAGCCTGGTTTTCATGGGGGTTTGAAAAGGTGAATAAATTATAAAATAGGAATTGTGATTGTTGGAAGATAAAGAAAGAAAAACAATGGGAAAATTGTAAGGGATCAGCTGATATGTTAAGAGGATTTTGAAAGTCCATAGTCAAACATTGTTTAACAGATAATGCAAAACTGGTACTGTGGGGTTCTCACATTGATGTATTGATTGTGTAATGAAAACTGAAAATTAAAAGAATTTAATTTTAGATAAATCTTTACATTTCAGAATAAAAGTCAATTTAATTTTATTTTTTTTGTTAAATTAAATTAAGGATAAATATTTTATACATAGGCGGTGGAAACTGAAAGTTTCCACGAACGCTTTAGTTTTAGGATATAGAGAGTTAGTTTAGGGTATAAGGTTTAGGGGTTTAGGTGTAGTAGGTTAGAATTTAAGGATAGTTGTTTCAATTTAAAGTTTAGAGTTATAATTTAGGGTTTATAGGTTAAAATCTAAATCCTCACCATATTACCCTAAAAATAAACCCTAAATTATAACTCTAAACCTTAAATTAAAACAATTATCCTAAAATTCTAAACCTTTACACCTAAACCCCTAAACTATATACCCTAAACTAACTCCCTATACCGTAAAGCTAAGACGCTTGTGGAAACTTTTAGTTTTCTACCGCTAGTGTATAAGATATTAATCTTTAAATTAATCGAAGTGAAAAGTAATCGTTCTATTAAGCTTCTTAATTAAGTAGGAAGATGATTACATTTTCAAGGTAAATATTAAAATTCGAACATATACAAGATAAAACATCAAAAACATATTTGGTCACTCGGACAATTAATGGATTTCAATCAATCTATCAATTTTATGTCAACTATTTCATCTTTTTACTCATTTTTAAATTTTTTTTGTAAATGTTATAATTTTAATAATTTAGTATATATTTTTATAATTCTAAATGTTTTGACATTTTTTACAAATTTTATTATTATTATTATTTTAAATATTTTAAATTTTTGTAAAAGAATAAAATATATGAAGTCGGTATTGATAAAATGATAAAATAATTTACGTCAGTTTAATATGTCCATTTATTTTTTTAGTTATTGAATTTAATTAAAAAAATAAAAGTTCGTAGATAGAAAATAAAAACAAATGTTTTTTAATCTCTAGGGTTAAAATTGCGATTAAACCTTAATTTTATTTTTTTCATGATATTTTGTAATAAAATTATGCAATATCAATGTGTTAAACAAAAAAAACCATTTAAAATCTCGAAATTCTAAGTGGGTCACTGTCGACTAGTTGTTCTGTTTGACATTCTCAAGAAGTAAGCTGAACTCTTCCAAAACAAAATTCCATATTTATTTTTTAAATGAAAAGGAAAAGGGGAAGACAAATTTCCCCCAAAATAAGACGTAATAAATAAATAATGTTTTAGAAAAGGCAAATTTCAGAATAAAAAATTGTTTATGGTTGATTGGTATAAACTTTCATAGTTTAAGATAAAAGTGAACCGCCCTGGATTCCGACAAGCCGAAGCAGACAAAAGGGCCCATCAGTGGCTTACAGCTACTCAATTATGTCATAATTTACTTTGTTTATTCCTAATAACATATTAATATTAAACACATCAAATATTACACTTTGAAAACAATAAAATTTAGTAAAAATATATAATATAAATTATTAACAGTTTAATATATTAGTATAATGAGTGATAAAAATAAAATAAAAATAAAGACAGGCTTAATTATTTAAATGGGCGAAATTAGGGTAAACAAATGCTTTGTTTACCTTTTCTTTAAATGGGCGAATTTTATATTCAATCCTTTCTTAATATTAAAATATTTAATTTAAGTTTTCTTAATCTCTGGTCAAATGAATAAATCACATTTCTAACCTCTCTTAAAAGCTAAGTATTTGATTTAAGTCCTATCAAAATAAAACTTTTGATTTTAACCCTCTACATTTGTATATAGTTTTATCTTAACCCTTGCACTAAGTTTCTTACTTGGTCACTATCTACAATTCTTTATATTTAATAACAATCACACCGTACGTTGAAATGAAAATGTCAATGACCACCATAAATACCCCTGAAAATAAACCTAACCTTAACTTTAATACCCTTTTTGTTGAATATAATTTAAAGCCTTTTGAATTGAAAAGTCAAGAACGGCGTATTTCTTCACGAATATTATATAGTAAAATTTTGCTTTAATATATTGTTTTTTAAATATAATTAGTATTAAATTTATTGATTGTAGTGTCCCGTCTCATTAGATCAGCTGGTTGTTATTACTTTAATATATTGATAACACAATTTTATATGTAATTATCAATATTTAGTTCGCTAATCAATTTATTTAAAGTAAGTATTGTAAATATGGTGAAATTGTTGCAATATTGCATGTGGGGGAAAATTCACAAGTGTTGCACTCTCCTTTTTATTTTTAAATTTATTGTATTTTTTACATTACTATTAAAAGTCGAATTGAACACATGCCAGCTTCATCTTTTTCAACTTACTTTTTGGCGTGACAAAGCATCAAACTTTCTACAATACCATTAGAAGTTAGATTGAACACATATCGGTTTAAGCGTTGATTTTTTATTAAAAAATTAAAGAGGTTAAATGAAACAAACATGTCGACTTTACATTTCACTATTTAAAATATCGTATATTAAAAAAAATAAAAAAAATATAATATTTCAGAATTTTCTTTTCACATGCAATATTGCAGAAATTTAGCCAATATGTATACTCTCGATCTATTAAAAGCGTAATAGTTGACTTTCGAATTTTCAACTCACATTTATTTTCTTTTAGTAAAAGTCACATTTATTTTCAAACAAAGATATTATGGTTTTCATACCGGGTACTGTTACATTTGTTTTTTTCGTACGGAAATCAACTTGCTGCCGTCACTGTACAATGACCAAAAATAAATTTAGCTACTTTGGTTACTTTAATTGCTTGGAACATGTGAGAATTCCGACATTGTGGCCGGAGTAGAAACACGACGGTGAACGATGATAAATGAGCAGTAGACACTAGTTGCGTGTAACTTGGGTAAAAATCTTATGCCTTTTTTGGTGCCGCTACTTATGTCTCAACACTAAAAAAATATTACAAAATTAAATTTCAAGCCCTAACCCTAAATTATAAATCTTAAAAAATACACTCTAGCCATAAACTCTAACCTAAAACCTTATACTTTAAACCTTAAACCTAATTTTGAGTGTAGAAACATAAATAAGGACACCGAAAAAGGACAGAATATTTCCATCCGTCAAGTTACTAAACAGAAAAATTAAAGAACGAATAAATGGTGATATGGAATTTTATTAGTGTAGACTAATTATCACAATTATAGGTGCTTAAGCCGAATACATAAATATGGCTTATATAACCCAAACCACAAGAGAAAGCATTAACAAATTTTTAACAAATTATTGGCTAATTACAATTAACTTTCACCTAATTACATTCTAACATTCTCCTTGCTTACTCAATTTTCTTGACTATTTTGAATTTGATTCTCGAACACACACAAAAAAAATGCAATCACAGTGAGCTAAAATTACACACTGAAACTAGATAAATTGAGCTGATTCTTGCTGCAGAAAAAAAAAAAAAACTTTCTTCCTTCATCTATTATCAACTTTTTCAAAGAAAATTTTCATTGAAAAACACTCTTCAACTTTTCCAAAGAAAATTTTCATTTTGGAAATAAACTTTTATCAACGAAAATTTGGAGCCAAATCCTCGTTAAATAAGAGTTGGTTTTTGTAGTCCGGGATTTTTTGGTGTTTGATAATTATATTGAAACTCATTTAATTTTGAATCAAATTAGATCAAAGATTTGAATTAGTTCACAAGATTCAATTCGAACTAGAACTTTACTAAGAAGATAGAAATAAATATCAAAAGTTGACTCGACTAAAAAATCGATATATTTGAGTTGATACGATGCAAAATACTTGACTCGTTTCGTTTCGATTCCATTCCCAAATGTTAAAGAAAATTTACTATTTTACTAACCAAAATATATGGTCGATTTCAATTTGCGTGTCATATACTCAATACACTTAAACATATGGTTGAAGAAGAACAAGATTTTTATATAAAATTAACGACATAAATAGAGAGAGAAATAAATCTTATAATTAATAGAAAATGGTAAATTACTAGAGAGGTAATCCAAACTTAATAAGGTTTAAACAAAAGACAAATATATTGATAATAAGATAGGTAGGTATACATGTAAATAAAAGTTAATTTTATATATTTTTAAAATTTTATAAAATATCAGTGATCCTTGCGAATATTTTTGGGGATCCTCATTGTTATTTATACGGTTACGATTTGGTTATCCCACGGTTCGGATATAACAATTCTCGTCCCCATCCTTATTTGAGCTTCGGTGATAAAATTTTCCCCATCCCTATCTCCATTTGAGCTTTGGTGATAAAATTTTTCTCGTCTCCATCTCCGTGGGTGAAAGTTTCAATTATTCCCTATCCTATCGGTTCGAATCGCTGCAATTTCTAAATATTTCTCACCCAATTCCCATGACTACAAAGCACAACATTAGCCCTTAAAATTTTATAAATTCCCCAAAAAAAAATTTATAGACTCCCCATCTTAATATAAAATTTTACTTTATCTTTATGGACAATAAATATTATTCAAATATGAAAAGAGCATAACCAGCGAAGAAATTACTTTATAAGTGGGAGATCCCTCTACCTAACCCTACTTTTTCTTTAATTTATATAATAAAATTTTCAAAAAGTATAAATGAATTATCTTCCGTTTTTCTAAAAAAATATATTTTACTCCTTTAGAGTGGTATTTTAGACTTAGTTCAGAACATTCTTCCAACAACATATTAACATTTTGGGAAATATACCTACAAAAGTGGAAGTTCGAGGCTGGTAAGGTATTTTTTAAATCCTTTGTGTTGGTAATGATTAAAGGCTTATAAAATTGGAACCCACTTGAACTAACATGATTACCATTCGAAGACAAGTTTTTTTTCCCCTTCATTTCAATTATCTTTTGCCACGTGTACATGTATTATTGTAAATCGAGATACAAAGGTTGTAATAGATCGATGAGCGGGTTAAATATATGTATTATTGTTTGCCCTTGGAAAGTCACCAAGAATGCCCAGCTTAGGGTATTGGCTACTCATCTGGGCGATAGAGTTTCAAAGTGAAGAATCCAGCTTACAGTAGTTGTCCTTGGCGGCTGTAATCTTTTTATTCCATCTAAGTTTAGGGAGGTTTTTTAACGAGACTCGAGCCAATGTATAAATTCAATTTAATAAGATCATACTTTTCTTAAAAAAAAAATTAAATTTACGTATAATTTATATTAAATTTGAGTATTATTATTTAAATCTAAATTAATAAAATTATATATTATTAGATAAGGTCAAATGATGGAATTATAATATTGTGGATGGAGTAACAAGATTAGAAGGATCGCCTCATAATAGACTCTATAGTATCCGATACAGATTTGTCAACAAATATATTGAATACCGAAGGTTATAAAAAATTCAAAGGTTTTATTTGGTAAATAATGATTTCGGCCAAAATTATATGTTTGAACCTTTTTAGAGGTTTGACCAGTCAAATCTACTAATTTAGATTTTTGGTGAACAAATTATTATAACAGTGGATCAGGGTAAAACCTCTCAAATTGAAAAAACCTCTAATAAGAGCCTTTTAAGTTTAGATATAAGAGTTGTAAAGAATCTTTTACCCTTAAAAATTATAAAAATTCTCCAAATAACCTAAATTCAACCTTAAAATATATGAGATTAATACATATGTTTAAATATTATTCAAATTTAATAATTAATTAAATTGTATTAAAAACAATTATATAAATAATAAAGGAAAAACTACCTTAGTGACCACCCAACTATTGGTCGCAACCTATTTTGACTACCCAACTAAAAAAATACAAAGTTCGACACGCAACTATTTAAATAGACATATTTTGACCACCGGCCATTAAAATCTAACAGAAAGATAACGTGGCAGTTAAAGTAAATTTATACAATTACACATTTGGTCCTTATTAATTATATATTATATCAATTTATCATAATTTTAATTTACCTTAAAATAAATATAAAAGAAAGAAAGTAAATTAAAAAAAAGATTTCAACAGCTAGGAAGAATTAAATCTATGCCCTTTTGTTAAGTGAACCCGATCCTTAACCATCAATGCTAATTTTGATATCCAGTTAAATCTTACACCGAATTACTTTTAAAATATAATCTTCAGTTATTCGAAATTAAATTAAGCCAACTCTACCATTATATAATTAATATAGTTTCAGATCTAAAAAAATATAATGTGATATCCCCCAAAACCTTTCATCTTCACTCACCGATCACCCGTCGATCTCAGTCACCGCCACACCGTGACCTCCATTGTCTTTACCAGCTCGACTGCTGCCATCTCCCGACCACACCCTAAAAACTACTCGGGGAGAAGCTCTTCCGTTTGCCGTGGAGATCAATTTGAAAGATCGTCAAACCCATCCCTTTCTCTGTCTTTCCGATCGAGTTTCGACCACTCATCTCCGCCGATTCGTGGCTTGCACCGCCACCACATCTGTGTTTCCCCTCGTCCCGCGATGAAAACCCTGCCTCCCACTCGCGATGTTTCTGCGCCGTCTGCCGTGGAAGTTGAGTAGAAAAATCATCGAGAACCCCAAATGCCTCTATTTTCACTAATTTCGGTCGCCTCCGTCGTCCGTGCGTTACACAGCCGCCACCACCGTACTGTTCGTCGGCCCACGAGCAAAATCCACATACCAATAATAATCGGGCATGAAAAAGACCGTAACAATCAATGATAAGTTGGGTAATTATAAAAATTATGATCAAATTGATATAATATATAATTAACAAGGACTAAAGGTGTAATTATACAAATTTACTTTAACTACCACGTCATCATTCCGTTAGATTTTAACTGCCAGTGGTCAAAATAGGGTTATTTAAATAGTTGGGTGGTCAAATTTTAAATTTTTTTAGTTGGGTGGTCAAAACAGGTTGTGACCAATAGTTGGGTGGTCACTAGGGTAGTTTTTCCAACAATAAATTAACATATAGATCCTTTAAATATGCTTAGTAATGTCATATTAAAAAAAATAATTTTTATAAACTAAATAATATTAATGGATACAAAATATTGATAACTAATAAATTATTCAAACAAGATCTCTAGAATAGTGTAGGGTTTTGACTTTTGAGCGCTGCTCTCCCTTCTCAAACTTTTGTTCTTTCTTTTCTTTAAACGCCGACGGCAATGACAGTTTTAATATTGGTTACCGACCGCCGGGATCTATCGTTTCGTTTGTTTTATTTTTAGTTTTCAATAAATTATTCTGATCTTGTGGCACGATTTTACTCTATCTTTTGGTACGTTTTTTCTCAGCCTTTTGGCACGTTTTTTCTTTTTTGTTTTGATTTTCTATTAGGGTTGGATCTGACGACGCCACGACTGATCAAGATGACGCTCCTTTCATTATGTTGTTGATCTCCCTATTTCGGACCCTCGGACTGAATTTGAATACGTGATTACATCTACTGTTTCTATTTCGCGATTGCGTTGTGGTAATGACCTTATTGTGAACGTACCTTCATTGTAATATGCATTTGTATGTTGTTTGTTGATGGTTTTACCTATCATCGTCGATTTTGGTGATGTTTGTATCCTTTTTTGTTTCGAGCCTTTAGGTTATGTTTCTTACCTTCTCCTTGTATAGTCCTCTTATGATCTCGAGACGCTAGTTTTGTTTACTAAGAATATGTCTGGATTTAGGTGTTTTGTTTACTAAGTTGTGAACTTTCATTGTAATTTCGGATATATCATCGTTTAGTAAAATTAGCGAATTTCAATTCAAAAAATAAATTATTCAAACAAATATTGAAAATAATTATATACTTATATGTCATTTTACTTGTTCAAATAATCAAAAGGCTATTATCTATCAGTTAATTTGACCAAACGCTTTTATATAATTAACTAATGCAATCTGCTATCAGCTAATGTAATTCACTATCAGCTATCCGCTAATTATCAAACATGTACTAAATCTATTAAAAATTCACATTTAATAAGTTTAAAAATATAAAAACATAAAAAGTAAAGCAAATAATGTATTGATAAAATATTTGATGCACCATGTGTGGTGGAAAACTTTTTTTTTTTGCCACAAGCATGTCTATTTAAGATTTAAAATTTAAATCGTTAACCCCAAATTTCTAAACTCTAATATTTTTATTTTAATCTTAAACCTAATTTCAGAATCCAAAACTTAAATCTCTAAATCCTTAAAGTTCAAATTAAATTTCTAAACCCTAAAACAAAATATTTGTATAAACTAAAATTTACACTAAAATGCATTAAACATTTTTCTTAATGTATTTGAATATCTAAACTTGTTATCCGCATCGACTCTAACTTTGTTAAGGTTAATAACTAAAATATTTGAATCTATAAGATCAAATCAAATATTTATAAATATCTAAAATTGGACTGGGAGGGTCATCTTCATACTGGACATCTACAAAAATTGATCTAAATTAATTGCTCAATGAGTCGAATATGATAATTAAACAAAAATAAATAAATGTCTAAATCCGGTCTATTCATTACCATCCCTAATTGATCCGAGATGAACCAGAACATGGTGGATGCAGCAGCCACGGCCCAGGGGCGTGAAATAAGTTATTTAGACGGGGATGCAGCAGCCATGTTTCCTTTAAGGTGTCCTTAAAGTGCAAGTAATCTATCGTTTTTCATAATCCGAAAGAAATACAATGAATCTACTTTTTAATTTGATTAGGACATCACTTCACTTCTATGGATCCTATACAAAGAAATACAGTGGTTATAAGAATGTGTTTGGATTAAGTGTTATGTTTGTTAGGTTTTAAATTTTTATTGTAATTTTAAATATATTTTCGTTCAATAAAATTATCGGATTACAATAAAAAAATGTTTTTTGGTTTTAAAAGTACTACAAAAAAGTTAGAAAAACAACTTTCAGAATAAAAAAGTGCTTTTTAAATCGGTTGTTGGCTTTTATATTTTAGTTTTTGATATAAAATCATTAAAATACTATTTAAGTTTTTTCTTTATAATATTATGTTTAAAATAAATGTTTTTAAGCTTTTAAAACATTTTTTATAATAGTATTAAAGATTTTTTATATTATAACAAAAAATAAATATTAAATCATTAAAAAGATATCAATCTCATAATCTTGACCGATCATTATATTAGAATTTCTTTTCTATCGAAGGAAACTTGAGAGGAATGATGGAGAGCGGAAGTTATTGACCAAAACATATAGCTTTAGACGTGGTAATCTTGATTTGAGATTTCAAGATTCGAAGTGATTTACTCAACCCGAGAATCAATATAAACTCAAATATTGCGGTTTAAATTTAACCCGAATCTGAACTAAAATTGACTCGAAATTTATTGAACTGAAAATCAATAAGAACTGAAAATAACTGAAACCGAAATTAACTCAAACCGAATGCAACCCAAATCAAAAGTGATATAAATCGAAACAACCCGAATTTAATTTGTTCAAATCCGATCCAAACCGAACATCAACATGATCTTCTTTTCTCCGTATCTAATTCAATAATTTTTTATTTAAAAAAATATTTAATCCAAAAAGATTAAAATAAAGTTACTCTATCTCACGCCAACTTTCATATATATATATATATATATATATATATATATATATATATATATATAATTTTACTTTTACTTCTAATTGTTTATTGGTTTAGTCTTTTATTTATTTAATTTATGGCATTAATTAAATATCCAATTAAATCAAATTTTAAAAAGTTATTTGATTTTATAATTAGAATTATATTTTATTAAATAATTTCCAAATAAAGTTAGAATTAGTCTTTGGTTTAGTCAAAAATTTGATTTTATCCATAGATAAATATGACAAAATTCTATTTTATTAAATAATTTCCAAATAGTCTAATTTTAAATGCGTAAAACTAATTTTTTTTGTCTTAAAATTATGTAAAATTTTATTTTAAAAAATAAAAAATTAAAAATTAAAACTGGATAATGAACACAATACAAGATTCAAGTTTTAAACTTTAGCAAGCCTTATAAGTTGAGTTTGTGTTAGATTATCATATCTTAATTATGGCTTAATTCAATCATTAGACGGTCAAGAGTTGAAAGTGAGAATACCAAATGATAAGATTGACAAATATATATATATATATATATATATATATATATATATATACACACGAATCAAACCTAAATTGAATACAACCCGAACTGAAAATCAATTTGAACTAAATTGACTCAAACCGAATCGAATGACATAATTGCCACCTGTCTCTATATATAGCTTAGATATATTAATAAATCACACTTCTGTTAATTAATATAATAATATTACAGTCCATGGTGCTCTTCCACTTCGAAAATATCGAATATTAAGCTGAATAAAATACCAAATCAGCTGCACAATCTCCAAGTCAAAATTCAAGTTCGTTTTCAAGCCTGCCGAATAAAAAAATTATGAAATCAGAAAGTTGAAAAACACAAGTTTTGAATTCTGCAAAATAATAATAACTATAAACTATAATTATTTATCTATTTTTAGTTCGAACCGATTATTGCAGAAGTTTATTATAGACAACTTTCTCAACTTAACTTGTATCATTTACAACGTCATAATTCAAAATTTTCACTTTACTTTAAAAATTTAACGATTCATCCCGCTAAACTAATCAATTGTCCATATTTATTTATTTTAATAGCTATGAAAGTCTTCCAATATTTTCCGCAAATTTATTGTTCGTAAAGACGGTCATGCTATTTCATGAGTTTTAGTCAGAAAATATAGAAAAATTATATCATGGGTCTGTCTTACCACATCAATCATTGTTTCATCTAATAATTTTTATTTTTATTTTGTCCTCCCATCGGTTTTTCACTAACTTTTTTCATGTCATTTAAAAATAGATTTTTGAAAGTAATTATATTATTTAATTAATGACATAGAAAATAATAATAAAATGAGTGATTTTTATTAGGTAAGATCATAACTGATATGATAAGCTAGATCCATGATATAATTTCTTAAAAACAAGTCATAGTCAGCAAATAATGTGAAATTTAAAATTTAAAATGGTCATAATGAGGATTGTCTATTGGTCGAGTAGGATAAATTCAACGAATTAAAAGATTTTCAAATTCTTTTATTCATTTAAATCAAATCTTGAATTGAAGTTATAGGCAATTTTGAATGAATAATCCCTTTTAAATTATTATTTGGGAAAATGGCTCTCAAAAAATATTATTTGATAAAATGTCCCAAATTTGCCACGTCGGTGAACCTCGCGTTGTGTAGGATGCGAGGTTTGGTATCGCGTTCTGCACAACGCGATTTTAGTTTACCTGACCTTGTTGTTTGTGTTAACATGCATTCATCATTTAAAAAACCCCACGACCTCGCGTCCTGTAGAACGCGATATCAAACCTCGCGTCTTACACAACGCGGGGTTCACTGACGTGGCAAGTTTGGGGTCATTTTGCCAAATAATATTTTTTGGGAGCCATTTTCCCAAATAATAATTTAAAAGGGATTATTCTTTAAAAATTGCCGAAGTGATAATCTATTTTACAATCAAAAGATAATTATTAAAAATTTAATTTATTTTTATTAATAAAAAATAAAATCTTTAAAATTTTCGGCGTGGAATTGGATAATAATAATTTTAATAAAAAGAAACTTCCAAATCTCTTTAATTCTATGAACAGAACAGAGGCTGTTAGTCAAATAGGAAAGCTCGATCCTATTTTTCTATATAGAAAGTTATAATTTTTTTTAGTAATATGTATGTCTGTCTTATACATTAAGTATTATATATTTATTTTAACTTTAATATCTATTAAAGTCCTCCAATATTTATTGAATATATGAAAGTCCTTAGTGTAGGCACATGGACAAAGTCAGAAATTTTGTTTTATAGGACCGGATAAAATTTAAAACATTTGAGAGGTTAAAATTAAAAAAAAATGTTAAAAATGTCTCAAATTGAATTACTAAAATTTTTGGAGGACCAAAATACAATTTTAGTATTGTTAGCTCAATTTAAGCCATGAAGGATGAATTAACAGTTAAAAAATTATCGAACTATATCGGTAAAATAAAAACGATAAAAAAACATGTTGATCTATAGTTATTTTACGTATAACCAAAATTTACCTACAATGCCTTAGTTTAACTCCTTACCAAATGGCAAATAAAGGATTTTCAGCCAATCCTCTAAACCAGATGAAACTACGTTTTGGTATAACCTTTACAACATGGGCGTAGCTATAAAGGGTCATGACCCTCACAAAATATTAAAATTTGAAGGAATTATATGAAAAAAAATTACTCATTGACCGCTATAAAATGTATAATTCAATGTTGGCCTCTCTAACTTTATTTTTTCTTAAAACAGCCCTTTCAACAACTAATGTTAAGTTCTGTCTGCTTTACAATAACTCTATTATTTTTCGGAACAAGACAAAATCCCCATACAAAGCCCTAAGCCTCTAACCAGTGTAGGTGATTACAAAGAAGCCCATAATTGTAAGATTGTGCACCGAGTGATATGGATACTCGAGCTTAGGTATTGATATTTGGAGTGTTTTTATTTTTGAATTAAAAACATTAAGCTTAGGTATAACGAAAGCAATGTTCATCTCAAAAAATATAAAATAAGCGAGTGCCATGAGGAAGATGATCAAATGTTTAAATGATATAATTTGTAGGTTTGGAAATACAATTAGATGTATTTTGTAGATAAGTTAAAAAAAAATCAAACTCGAGGCTAAAATACCCCAAAAGCTTTTAATATTTCACTCAAGTGTCAAGTTCGATATTCTTTTCGTAATCTATTTTACTATTCACAAAATTGTTTTAGATCGATATTACATAATTAAATTTAAATAACTTATTTTTAATATCAATTAGTAATTCCAACTGGACCCGATGAACTTACGTTAAAGAAATAGCTTTAAACTCTAAAATATTTTGACTACTGCCGTTAAAAAATTAACAGAGGGGTGACGTTGCAGTTAACGAAAAATTATAAAATTATACATTTAGTCCATGTTATTTACTTATTAAATTAATTTAATTCTAATTTTATTTTAATTAAACAAAATTAATCAACCAATTAGATGATGACACAAACCACCAAATATTTGAATATTTTTAATCAAATTTCTTTTCTTTTAAATCAAAATTTAATATTTTAATAAATATTTGATTTAATTTAAATATGAAAAAGAAAAAAATATTCAAATATTTTAAATATTTTTTTCTTTTAAATCGAATATTTTTAAATTAAATCGAATATTTAAAGTAGTTATTAAATATTTGATATGATTTAAATATGAAAATATTTAATATTATATTTTAAAAAATGTTTGATTTAAAAGAAAAAACTGATTTAAAATATTCGAATATTTTTTCTTTTTCATATTTAAATTAAATCGAATATTTATTAAAATATTAATGTAACACCCGGGTTTAGGGGTCGGATGGAAATAATATTAAAATACTGTTTCGGGTTTCGGTTTTAAAATTTAAAATAATAAAATATTATTTTGGGCTTTAAATATTCGAATCAAAAAAAAATTTCTATGTTGGATCAAAATTGTTTTGGGAATTAAATCCCATGGATTTTATGACAAAGGAAGAGTTGCCATCTCATTAATGGCACTATTGTAATTTTAAACCCTTGGAAATTAAAATCCCCTTTTTAATTTAAAACACCAAAAATTTCTCTTCTCCCCTCTTTCTTCTTCATTTTTCACGACAAAGAGGGGGAGCTTCTCCAAGTTTTATCCAACCTTCTTTTCTCCTCCATTTTGGCTCGAAATTGAAAGGTAAATACATCCCCATCTTGCTCTCATCTTTCTCTACTTGGAAGTACAAATATATTTCATTTTCATCAATGTTTTAGAAATTGGGTTTTTGAAAGTTTAGGTTAAAGGATGGAGCTTTATGGGTTTTTACTAAAGCTTTTGATTTGTTATTGTTAGATATGTTATCTATGAATCAAATGGTCCAATATATATAATTTTTAGAGTGTTTTAAATGGATTCCCGAATTTGGGTATAAATGGGGTTTTTGGAGGGTTTTGGGTGAGTTTTGGGGGTTGTTTTAGGTGGAAATTGATAACCCAATGGTAGTGCTATGGTTAGGGGTTGATTTGGGATTGTTTGTGGGTGCTATGGATGTTGGAAACATGGTTTTTGGGCATGGTTTAGGGGCTGCCCGAACTTGCTAAAAATGGGATTTGTTCATGGGTTGCAACATGGTAAATTGCATTTGAATTGTATTCCGGGTTGGTATTTTGATATTGGGCTGATTTGGAATTGTTTGAAATGTGTTTGAGGTTGTTAAGAAGCGAGAATTTGTGTTGGGGAAGCTTCGAGAAGGAATCCGGAAATTTGAGGGAGGTTGCTTGCTTGGCTTGGAGCTTGGAAGCTTAGGTGAGTGGTTAAATATTTTTAAATGGTTTTCAAGTGTTGGTTCAAGCATGTGAACTAGGTTGGAATTGGTAGACCCACCTAGAGTTGGGATTAGGGTGGTGGCCTAATCCCAAACTTTAGTTAGAGACCTTGGTTGATCTTTAAATGGTTGAATTATGCCTCATGTTTAATCATGCTTATGGTGGTTATGCTTATGTTGTTATATATGTATGTGGTGGCATGGCTTAATGCATTGTTACATGCATGTTGATGATAAATGTGATAAAGATATACATATGTATGAAATATGATGTGCTATTGTGTTATTGAGATGCATGTAGTGTTGACATGTGTAATGATGTTATGAGGTGATTGTATGATCCGAGGATCATGGTGAGTTTATGCTAGACATGGAAATGTGGTTTGTGCATGACGATAAGCCATGGTGAGTACGTGCTAAGCACGGAAGTGTTATGAATTGATATTATGAATGATTAATGAAATGTGTAGTAATGGCACTAGTATGCTTGGGTACAAATGATCGATCATTAGGATGTTAGTGTGTACACATGAGTCAAAAGTCGCGCGTGGTCTTGGTGGCGTTGAGTCACCAAGGAGGAGTACGGGTTCGCCCGGAAATTTTATTTATATTTCTACGTGATGATGAGTGGAATCCCATCCGTAGGGCATGTGGCGATGAGTGGAATCCCGCACATGCAAGGACCGGTGATGAGTGGAATCCCACCGAGGTAATGTTGTTGTTGGAAATGCGTTCCAACGGGTTATCCGCGTATTCGGGTCATAGCTAGGTGCCAATACAGATTGTAGTTATGTTGCCCATATGTGGTTAATTGTGAGACAATATGATTTGGGATGTGTTGCTAACATGGTTTAATATATGTGATTTCATACATTGTGGATTTAAACATGTTGAGCATGACATGATATTGAATATATGCTCATGCATCATCTAATTATGGCTCGTGTGGATCGTAGGTAAGATCATGCATTTTATCTTGGTTGTGGCTCGTGCTTGGACCCTGCATTGTCGAAGGTTTGTTTTATGAGCTTACCCTCACTAAGCTTTTATGCTTACGCTCTCTTTTGTTCGACAATGCATATCAATGGTTTGTGGGTGGCAAGGGCAAGAAAAGGCCTCCAAGTGTTGCTTACGGTTGGCTCAAGTATGATGTTTAAATTTAAAGATTGTAATAGTAAAGCAATGGGATAGGTGTTGTTGATTCGAGTTTGATGTATGTCTATGGTTGACTTGATTGTAAGCATGATGTATCTTGCCAAATGCTTGTGTGATGAATGTTACTCACGCCTAATTGCTTACTTGGGTTGTTAGCTTTATGCCTTAGGAGTTCATGTATGTGCTTGAATGATGATTATATGAATGTATGTTTGTGGGTTGTTGCCATGGTGATAGACATGTCTAAATAATGTTGAAGCATGCTAATATGGTTGTTATACCTTAAATTGTCTTGTCTTGAAGTTTCTTGGTGGTTTGGTGGTGTTTTGGGGCATCCTTGTGCCACAAAACAGCCCAGACGAGTCTGCAGACAGGGGGTGTTTCGGAACGGGTCCCCCTGTTCCGAAACGGTCCCTGTGTAAGTGGCCTGCCGTTTCGAAACGGATGAGGGTCGTTTCGGAACATTTTGGCTACTGGAATTTTAAAAAATTGACGAGATGAAGCTGTTCCGAAACGGGCCTTTGAAGTTTCGAAACGGTCAAATCTCGTTGACCACGAGATATTGACCGTCAAGGTCGTTCCGATACGGGTCTCCCCTGTTTCGGAACGGTCACCTTGTGGTTGACCCTGGCACGTTGACTAGGTCAAGGCGTTTCGGAACACCCTATAGGCGTTTCGAAACGGCCTGCTGTAATGAAGTGAAATGGACTGTTTATGTTTTGTTTGGTCGGTGAATGTTTCGTTGTTTGTATCTTCCGCTGTTGTGCTTCACATAGGAATTAAATATGCATCTAGATAAGACTAAAGTTAAAAGAAATTTTCTGGGTCGTTAACCGAGGGGAAGCCTTAACGGGTTTCGCTTCGGTTTTCCCCGTGTGACCCACTCGGACCGGTCATCCGGCTAGACCGGGACGAGGGGGTTACAATTAAATATTCGATTTAAAGAAAAGAAATTTGGCTCAATTCATCTATTATATGTAGTCACATTTCCTTAAGCTATAAGGTTCATTTATTGGCTTTGCATTTTAGTTTTGTACAATTAGTCCCGAATTCGAATCTCATTGGTTTCTATTTTTTAGTTTTCACCAACAAAATAATCATTAAATAAAATATATTAGTACTTTATATCACTAGCGAAGTTGGCTCAATGCTTCGAGCATTGGCCTTCCATGCGTTTACCATGGGATTAATTCCCCACTGGTGCAATTCATGCGAATTTTATTTCCTCGCATTCTTTACGGCTAATCAGAAGGTGACATGTGTTACCATTTGGTTGGTTGGTTAAATCTATTAAATTAAATAAATTATAACTTAAAAATAGATAGAACATGTGTTATCATCTAATTGGTTTGTTAATTTTATTTAATTAAAATAAAATTAGGATCAAATTGATTTAATAAGTAAATAATAGAGATTAAATGTGTAATTTTACAAATTTTCATTAACTGTCACGTCACCCCTTCGTTAGTTTCTTAACGGCGGTGGTCAAAATAGGTTGATTTAATAAGTTTGGTGATCTGATTGACGAATTCGATAATTCGATGGTTAAAATAAGTATCTCCAATTAATTCGGTGGTCACTGAAATAGTTTACCCTACATTTTATTATAAAACCCTATCATGTAGTAATAATAAACAAATTATAAGAAAAAAAAATTAAAGAGCCTTTAATATATTCAATTCAATTGGATTTATTAATAGTAATGATTGTTTAAATATATCATAATTGTATAATTACATTTAGAGATAGTCACATGTCGGATCGGGTTATTGATCGACTCAAAAATAATTATCTTAAACTTGAATTTGACCCGACCATACACAACTTGTAAAAAAACAATTTTAAAAACTTAATTATAAAAAAATTTGGGACCAAATTGTAAATAAAAGATTCAATTTTAAAGATATAATAGTAAAGCAATATAAAGAGATAGAATTATTACAAATATCCCAAAAATATTGAGAAAATTACATTATTAATCTCATGTTGAGTCAGATATTTTTTATTATAAACCTGAACTCCATCAGGTCGGGTCAAGTGAATACCCATCCCTAATTATAATCAAATTAAATTATATGTCCAAATTTAACACATAGAAATTTGGTGGTAAATGTTAAATACAAGTTAATAGATACGGTTTCACGGTTTTCTTTTAACAATTCAATGGCTCTATATATCTATCTTCTACGTCTATGGTAAAGCTTAGCGTATGGGATCAAATATTCTTAAGGGTAAAGTACACAAATGGTTATTAAACTATCTTTAAAAATATAAAATGGTCATTAAATTTATAAATGTTACATAATGGACATTAAACTTTAGTTTTTGTTACAAAATTGTCACTGAGCCGTGAACTGTCGTTAATTGAATGAAGTGACAGTTACAGAAATTTGAATAATATAGCATTTAATCCTTCATATTGACACATTTAATCAATTTATTCTTAATTTAACCCTATTATTGACGTCTAAATTGATTGAATGTGTAAATATTGAGGGTTAAATATGTTATTATACAAATTTTCGTAACTGTCACGTCTTCCAGTTAACAACCCGGTGACCATTTTGTAATAAAAACTAAAATTTAATGATCATTGTGTAATTTTTAAAATTTTAATGATTATTTTATATTTTATGAATAGTTTAGTAACCATTTGTATACTTTAATCTATTCTTAAATACGGAACAAGCTCTCCAATTTAACAAATAATTCCACCTTTAAATAAGTTTTTTTTATATAAAAAAATAGATTTCCACCTTCAAATAAGTATTTAAACTGAAAGTCAAGATATAAAATCAATGTAGTATTAATTGAAGTAACCCGTATGAATTATTTGTATTTTTTTGGTCTTTTACACGTTTACAGCTGAAAAATATTTGGCTAAACAATAAAATAAGTAACCAAACTATATTTTTTGTAATAGGTACCTAAAGTTTTTTTTTGTTAAAATAGGTCCCTAAAGTTTTATTTTTAGCTTATTTTAAAGTCGACTGAAGCACCTACTTTGGCAGTCATTTCAACCAAAAATGAAACTCTAGGCACCTATTTCAGCTAAAAAATATATTAGATTCCTATTTCAGCCAAAATGAAACTTTTTGCGCACCCATTTCAGACAAAAACTACTCTAGGCATCTATTGCAAAAAAGAGACATAGTTTGGGCACTTATTTTATAGTTAAGCTAAAATATTTTGTCTAAAAAATGGGGTAAATTACATAAATGGCTATTGAACTTTTAGGGCACTTTTATTTTGGTCACTAAAGCTTTAAAACTTACATTACAATCACCGAATTTTTAGTTCGCTTCGGTATGGTACTTATTGTTACCTTTCGTTAGAAGCTGCTGACGTAGCACGTTAGTTTTCATTTTTCTTGAATAAAATAATGGATAAACTACATCATTCATCACTCAACTTTCTTCTCACTCTTATTTTGGTCACTGAAGTTTAAAAATTTTCAATTTATTAACTCAAATTTTGAATTGTTCCTTTTTTTATCACTCTCAAATGACATGGCTTTTTATCACAGGAGAGGACAAATGTTGATCCCCGTTTTGAATTGTTCCTATTTTGGTCACTCTTATTATTTTATTCAAAAAACGAAAACTAATGTGCCACATCAACAACTTCTAACAGAATGTAACATGAGGGACCATATTAAAAGTGAACTAAAAATTTAGTGACAATAATGCAAGTCTTAAAAGTTTAGTGACCAAAATGAAAGTATCCTAAAAGACCAGTGACCATTTATGTAGTTTACCCAGAAATATTTATGAAAATTTATATAACAAATAATTTTAGGTTAAGTGGTAAATGATTTGAGTTTAAATCTATTACTCTCATGTTCAATCTTGAAGGAGTGACTTTTAACTTGTTTTATTTAAAAAATATATAAAAGAATGAAAAAATAATATATCAATTCAGTATAATTTGATTAACATTATCATTGGTACAATAAACATGAAGATGTTTATGTAACATCGACATTATACACTAAATATTAAGAAAATGAAAAGACAAAAACACCATTAAAATAAAATGTAACATGCCCTTAAATAAAAAAGCAATTTAATAATTTACAATTGAATTAATGTTCGATTAACCAATGACACAAAACTCAGTTGAAATTTTGAATATTTAAATTTTATTTTACAATCAATTACGAGTAAAACATATTTGCAGAGACTAAAATAAGAATCAATCATTACAATATATAATTGGATTAACAAATGTGATGCACTAGAGATCAGAATAAAATTAAAAATAACAAACACAAAAGTGAATTAAACAAAAATAAATTCAATCCGAAAGTCTATTTTTAAAAATAAAATCTAAAAACAATTCACACATAAATGAAAATTGAATCTAGATACTTAATGACGTAAGATCTCATCATTTACTATTAAAATACAATATATTCAGCCACTGGCCACCTCAGAGTCAGACATTAGACAAGCACTACAACAGCAGTATGGCGTATAGATCACATTAAAAGTTTTCTTTTAAGCTAAAAAGAACATACATTTTATTCCTACGTACCAAAAGTCCATTTTATATAATAATAATTTATATTGTTTATTAAAAATGTATTATCTTATAATTATAATTATATATTTTTATAATTAAATTTAAATTAAAAATTATTTATCTTATTAATAACAACAATTCACATTCAACAGAGTTGAGCTCGAAAATTTTCTCTTATAATTCTTCATAATATAAACTTTGTTTTTTCCTAATAGAATGATATATTTAATAAAATTTATTCCTGAGCTGCAAATTATATCCTTGGGGCCAAACTTGAGAAATGAGAACCCATTTTCGAAATGTGTAAAAATAAGAAAATAAATTGTAGGTGCAGAGATAAAGGAATAAGGTTTGAGCTTAATTCTATTTTAGAATAGGAGGAGCACGTAAAGTGGAAACAACGTGCTAAACTTCTTTGGCTTCAGGTAAGGGATTCGCATTTGGAATTATTTCACAACTTTTCCAGCTCAAGGAAGCGTAGTAGTACAATTGAGGGACTTCTAGATGTGAATGGTGTCCTGGTGATGGAGAAGTCTGGTTTCTGTCGTGTCGAATTCGGGTTAAATTTAGGTCAACGTCATCTTAAATAATAATCAGTTTAGATTTGAGTTAATTTTAATCGATTTTTATATCTTTAACTATGCATGATGTTCGCTAGAAGAATTTAAATAAAATCAATTGGAAGAAATTTTAGTTATTGTACAAATGTAGTACTAAAATAGAAAATCAATTGGAAGAATTTAAATAAAAATTTCAACATTCTTAACTTTTAATTTCAATCATCAATCTACATTCAATGACTTAAAATTAAGTTAATCTGACTAATTTATAAAATTAATCAAAATAAATTCATTTATTTTTTTACAAAATTCGTTTAAAAGTTAAATGAAATTTGATGATTATTGGTTTAGATTATTAATCGAATTTACCGAATAAAAACCAAAATAAAACATAAAAAGGACATTTTTTTTAGTTTACACAGTGTTGTCTTAATCTTATCATGTTCTTAATCCAACCGCAAATCATTTAGAAATCTTTAAATGCGTTTGAAAATTGTCATTCTTAGGTTTTATGGTACGAGAGAGTCTATTTTATTACAAAACAATAAAACCCAACTACAAGCCATGACCGTCTGATTATTCAACATCATACCCTCAAGGAACAATTAACGGTTGAGATTTAATCACATCCAGGTCATAAATTGGTCATATCTTAATAAACTGTGAATTCCCCCCATCAAAAAAGGCTTGTAATAAGAAAGATACTATTAACTCGAAAATTGTGTTCTGAGATTTGATCGGAAAACCCATTTCCCCCTCGGTTTCACAAAACCATTTATCAACCAATCAAAAACTTAAAAATCCCAGATTTCTTTTCTTCAAATTTCGTTTCTTTTTTTTACTGTTGAACTGCATTTGACTTCAATCTGAGTGGTGCCGCCCCAAGAGTTGGCGGCTTGTTCTTTGCTGTTCTTGAGTTGTATAATTGTTTTTGAAGCTATAGTTTTCTGGGTTTTTTTCTTCTTTCTTTTTGATTTAAGTAAAAGTTTGATGAGAGGAGTGAATTGGGGTTGTTGATAAAGAGACAATGACTGGTGGGTCATTGGGGTTGGGGATTCGTTCTGGGAGTTATAGTTCTTTGGATAAACAGCTGCAAAATGGTGTTTTGTTGCCAATTCAAGCGCCTCCAGCAATAAGAACTAAGCCTTCTAAAGTTTTGAAGGAGAAGGAGACATTTGTTCATTGGATCTGTAAGTTTGCAGGTCGCAAAAAGGTTGGAATGTTGCTACTTTGTATAATCTCTGCTGCTGTTTTTGTTTGGGTTTTATATGTCGGCAAAGGTTGGTTTCCTTTTCCCTTTATTGTTCTTAGTGAAATTTTAGAAATCAAGGGTAGTGAATTAGTGATTTTTAGGGTTGCTCTGATTTTTTGATGAAAGAAGTTGTCCAAGTACCGGGTTTACCTTGATTAGACTTAGACTTAGTGTTTCCATTTTGGTTTGTGTGTTCGAAATTCGAATAAAGAACTAGGCGTCTATATGTTTGCTCATGAGCTCAATTGAGCTGATAATATTGTGCCTGCCCACTTTCTGTTGAGGAAAATAATGTTAATCTTTCAACTCAATTGAATTTTTTTTCTTCCATTACAAACTTGGAATGTACTTTTTGATTCATTGTTTATGTTGGATTTCATGCTTGTATATATATATATATAGTTTTTGATGAATGTTAGAACCTAGTGCAGGTTAATTTAGTTTGTTTCGGACTTCTTGATGCCAATTGGCTTTAGTTGCATGGAAAGATTATAGGCGAATTTGAATTTATTGTGGCTTGTATACAGGTGAATATCAGGAAAGTGACAATATCCTTAAGGTAAATGATAGCTTGCATCTTAATATTTCCGGATTTCCCCTGATAAACGAAGTGCAAAGTGTCAAAATAGAAAATTGGACAACTTTACTAGCCAGTGCTGGTGTTGAAGAAACCGATGTTAGAGTAATACCCCCTCCTCCTCCTTCGTATTTTCTCGGCTACACTCTTCCACCAGGGCATCCATGCAACACTTTTAGTTTACCCCCTCCACCAGCAGACAAGAAAAGAACGGGACCACGTCGTAAGCATTCTTTTGTTTCGTAATCTCTCCTTGAATGATTTCTTATACTTTTTAGTTTTAGATTTAGTATTTTCACATTGCTAGTTCTGATTTTTCCTCATTGAACTTTAGTTTCTGAGTTTTCTTGCTTGTTTACATCGCAGCTTGTCCTGTATGTTACCTTTCTGTGGAAGAAGCTGTTGCTTTGATGCCAGAGGTCCCATCATTTTCTCCGATGCTTAAGAATTTGACATATATTTATGGGGAAAACTTAAAAAAAGAGAACGAATTCGGTGGTTCGGAATTTGGTGGGTATCCTACTTTGAAGCAGCGGGATGATTCATATGACATAAGAGAGTCGATGAATGTGCATTGTGGGTATGGTTTACCTTTTCTTTTTTTCTTCTTTTTTAGGAAGTAAATATGATTTGGTATTCTTTATCTTTTGAGTTATATCTGCAAGTTTGCCTATTTAGTACTTTGGATTGATTTGTATTTTTGCATCTGCCAGATTTGTCAAAGGAAGCAAACCTGGCCGTGGGACAGGATTCGACATCGAAGACAATGATCTTCTCGAGATGGAGCAATGCCATGGAGTGGTGGTTGCATCAGCGATATTTGGTACCCAAAATTGCACTATATTTTATCTTATTGTTCAGTTTCTGAATCGGAGTCCATTGATTTTTATTGAATAACCTGATTCATTTTCAGGAGCTTTCGATATCATACAACAGCCAAAGAATATTAGTGAATATTCCAAGCAAACTATCTGCTTCTACATGTTTGTCGATGAAGAAACAGAGGCTGATTTGAAATCAAATGGTGGTTTGGATGAGAGCAAGAAGATTGGAGTATGGAGAATTGTTGTTGTTCGTAATCTTCCTTACGCTGACGGAAGGCGCAATGGAAAGGTAAATGTTCCTAATACAGATGATATGTCTTTCAGGTTTAGATCTGATTTAGAGAACCGAGTTTTTAGTATATTATGGTGAATATTGTCTGCATTGCTTGATTCACTCTTTGAGGACGGCACCGAGAAAAAAATATTGAGACAATGCATCAACTTGATGCCTTTTGACTTGTGTTATGCTTGTAACAGATCCCGAAGCTTCTAACACACAGGCTATTTCCGAATGCTCGTTTTTCTTTATGGATTGATGGGAAACTCGAGCTTGTTGTTGATCCATATCAAATTCTAGAGAGGTAATTTGGAATTACATCCAGCTTCCAAATTAATAAGATTCTTAGGTATTATGTGTTGAAGTTACACTTTGTGATTACTCTCACGAATACTGCTATGTCAAAAGTTTTGGCCCCGGTGTATGTTTATTCTAACTGTTTCAACTATTCCTTCAGGTTCTTGTGGAGAAAAAATGCTACATTTGCAATTTCTAGGCATTATAAACGCTTTGATGTTTTTGATGAGGCCAATGCAAATAAAGCTGCAGGCAAATATGATAATGCTTCCATTGATTTTCAGATCGATTTTTATAAAAAGGAGGGTTTGACCCCATATTCCGAAGCAAAACTTCCTATCACAAGCGGTACGGCCTGAATTACTTCCTTGTATGTTGTCGTGTTTGATTGTGTTTCGTTAGCTTTAACCAAGGTTTGCCTTAATGGCTGGTTCTGCAGATGTTCCTGAAGGATGTGTAATAATAAGGGAACATGTTCCTATTAGCAACCTCTTCACTTGTCTTTGGTTCAATGAAGTTGACCTTTTTACTTCGAGGGACCAGATTAGTTTTTCGACGGTAAGGGATAAGATTGCAGCGAAGACAAATTGGACTTTGAATATGTTCTTGGACTGTGAAAGGCGCAACTTTGTCGTTCAGGTATTTATTTTCTTTAGCAATATGGTTGAGTAATATGATAAAATCCTCATTGAATATCTGAAATGTTCTTGGACTGCATATTGCGGCGAACATGTTTCTGTTCTTCCTATGGATGAGATTGTGTCATACGCATACAATGCTCAGATTTGTTCTAGAACCTAGTATCGAACTATCAAATTTTACATCGAATAAAATCCTTGATTCTCCCATTGCCTTATTTGTTATTGCAGAAGTACCATAAGGACGTATTAGCTCATTTGGCTCCTCTGGCCATTTACCCTCCACCGCTACCGCTACATTCGGCCAATGATCCACTCCAGAAGGTCTTACCGAGACGTGGAAGGGATAGGAGGTCTGGTTCTAGGCGTCGTCACAAAGTCGGCAAGGAAATTATTTCGAGTTGAAATGTATTTGTTGAGGCAAATTACAAGTGCTGTAAGTTTTGTTCCACAGAAACTACAGTCAGTCTAATTTCTTTCCCTTCTTTTTGGTTGCATTTCAACTTTGGCAATTGTCTATTTTGATTCATTTTTTGTTGTATATATACATCGAACATAGTTTATATTATATATATTATATGAAATTTGGTCTACCATTTTGTTGTTTTATTGTGATAGCAGCATTGTATTTTGGAATTAAATTTTAACAAAAATCAATGAAAATTTCACCAGCATTACTCTTCCTCTTGTTTCAGTTTCCACTTTGGTTTACTGCTTTTTATTTATGTTTTCTTTACATATATTCAAAATAAAAAGGGTAAACTACCTATCTGGTACCCTACAAATAGATGTTTCTGTTTTAGTCATTCACCTATTTTTTTTTGGGCAAAATAGTACCTAATGTTATGTTTTGTATTTTTTATCAAACCTAATGTTATGTTTTGTTTCTATTTTAATACATGTCTTTAAAAATTGATGATAAAGTTGATGTGTCATTTTTATTAGGAGAGAATATGAAAAATATATATATATATAAAATGACATGTTAGTTTTGCAGTTAATTTTTAACAATAGAGTTCCAAAATAAAAATAAAATGTAACATTATTGATAGAGAAACGAAAGTGAAGGGAGAAACAGAAGTCAGAGAGAATTTAGGGAAAGAGAGAACGGCACTCTCTGTTTTTTATTGAAAAATCCATAATATCTCAAATGAGACTGGATTGAATTTATACAAGAGAGTAGCAGTTGGATGACTCAGCTTCAAGTAGTAACTAACACTAACAACCTAACTACCTTGCTGACTCATCTCAACTGAATACAAATACAATGCACATCTCTATTCTATAATATTCTCCATGCTTTCTCAGCATCTTCAAGACAACCAAGAAACAACAACCCTGCAAAAAATACACTAAAACACAAACAGCAAAGAACAATTAAAAAAACAAAAGCAGACCTATACAATCAATAGGATACAGAGTTGGCCATCACAGCAAGACGTTGTCGAAACTTGTTGAAGAGCTGAGCTGACAATGGTTTAGTTAATATATCAGCCACTTGTTCACAAGCAGGAACTTCATTGACATCCAAAGAGCCAGTGGCAACCTGTTCACGAACAAAATACAAATCTAACTCCACATGTTTGAATTTGGAATGAAGGACTGGATTGACGAATACAGCAACAGCGCTGGAATTATCACACCACAAAACAGGTGACCCAGACGCTTGAATATGAAGTTCAGAAAGCAGAGATTGAAACCACAACACCTCTGTTGTAGCACAAGCAACAGCTCGATATTCCGCCTCAGCTGTAGACCGAGAAACCACAGATTGTTTCTTACAACCCCAGGATATAGGATTACCACCAAAAAATAAACAGAACCCCGTAGTTGACCGTCTATCATCTAAGTCAGAGCCCCAATTGGCATCAGCAAAAGCAACTATATTAAAATGAGAAGCAGCAGTAAAGTGAAGACTGTAATCAATAGTGGCTTGAAGATATCTCAAATGCGTTTAACAGCTTGAAAATGAGTATCCAAAGGTCGCTGCATAAATTGACAGACCCTATTAACAGCAAACGCAATATCGGGTCGTGTAAGTACAATATACTGTAGAGCCCCTACAATACTTCTGTATTCTGTAACATTATCAATGGGCAGTCCATTCGTAGCAGATAAGTTACAATTGGAGGCCATTGGGGTGGGCAACCCTTTCGAGCCAGCTAAGCCACTCTTAACCAATAACTCAGAGATATACTTGCGCTGACTTAAACATAGACCAGCAGGTTCATGACACACTTCAATACCCAGAAAGTACGTTAAGACACCTAAGTCTTTAAGAGAAAAGGCTTTGTTCAAATCATCAATCACATTCTGAACAACACTACTGTCACTTCCCGTAACAATTATATCATCTACGTATACTAGCAAGTAAATGAGCACAGACCCAGACAGGTAAACAAACAAGGAAGAATCAGACTTGGACGGACAGAAACCAACAGATTGCAAATAATGACGCAGTTTATCAAACCAAGCCCGGGGAGCTTGTTTGAGACCGTAAAGAGCTTTATGCAACTTACAAACTAACCGTTTATCACCTTGTTCGAAACCTGGGGGTTGAACCATATAAACCTCCTCCGTTAGTTCACCGTTGAGAAAAGCATTATTAATATCCACCTGTCGCAGAGTCCAACCTTTCGTAACAGTCACTGTTAAAATAGTACGAACCGTGCAAGGCTTGACAACCGGACTAAATGTCTCGTGAAAGTCAAAACCCGGCTGTTGCAAGAACCCCTTTGCAACAATCCGCGCCTTATACCTCGAGACAGACCCGTCAGGATTGCGCTTTATTTTAAAAATCCACTTACAGCTGACTGCAGTCCGATTTGGAGGCAACTCCACCAGAGACCACGTTTCGTTCCTCATCAACGCAACATATTCGTCTTGAGCCGCGCGAGTCCACTGCGTGCTTCGAAAGGCTTCGCGAATGGTAAGAGGCTCAGAGGACTCTGCCACAGTGGTCAAAAATGCCTTGGGCTTGCGGATTCCATTTTTACCACGCGTAATCATGGAATGAGAATTTTCAACATGAAAACCAGAAGACACAGGCTTAGCCAAATTCGAGCCCACAGCAACAACGAAATCCAGAGGAGAAGAAGACACATTACCTTAAGAAGACGAAGGGTTTACTGCAACCGCTGGGGCAGGAGGAAACGATGGCTCAACACTTGGAGAAGCCGAGACCAACGGCGGAGAGGACAACCCAGAATCAAACGCAGGCGGTGGAGAGAAAGACCGAGGCGAAGAAGACAATTCAGGAAGACAGTCTTGAGAAGACGACGACTGATCCACCGGTGAAGTATCAGTTGACGGCGAGAACAAGGGAGCCACAGAGGGCGGTCTAGCCCTACCACCAGAAACCTGAGCACCAGACAATCGATGAAGAGAAGTATGTTGATTATCAAAAAACCCTAAATTATCAGAACCCACATTAGCAGAATCTGAGCCCAAGCCGGAAACAACACAAGGAGAAGAAGTTGGATCAGAGATACCCAAATTCGAGCCCACAGCAATATGTGAATTTGGAGAAAAACTATTATGAGGAAGAGGGGACTTGGGCCTAGAGGAACCCACACCACCAGGAGTCACTATCGGGCAAAAACCTGGAGGGGATTGAGAAATAGCCGGATTCGAACTCACATCTGGAGAGCCCATATGTAAACCCGACACAGCCGGCCCGTTAACAGCAGGAGCAGACAACAAAATAGTGGGTTCCGAGTTGGGCTGTACTGCAAGGTCCACAGTGACAGAAACTGGATTAGCAGCTGGGAAAGATTCCTGGGCTGCAGGAGAACCGGCCGCAGAGATCCATGTAGTCTTGGATAAAGGAGGTAATCCAACTGAATCAGCAGTTCCGCCCTGCTTTGGGCCTAATCTGTCAAACCATGGAAAGAGAATTTCATCAAAAATAACATGTCGAGATATAAAGATCCGACCATCATCATCGAGGCACTTATACCCTTTGTGCTTGGTACTATATCCAATGAAAACACAACACTTCGTTCGAAAATCCAATTTATGTTTATTATAGGGCCGTGTTAGAGGATAGCATGCACACCCAAAAACCCGTAAATTCTCATAACTCGGCTTTTGAGAGTACAAAACTTCATACGGAGAACAATTATTTAACACCGATGTAGGAAGACGATTAATCAAATATACCGACGTAATGAATGCATGACTCCAAAGATGTAAAGGAAGACCCGCCTGAGCTAACAAAGTCAACCCCATCTCAACAATATGCCGATGTTTTCGCTCTGCCGTACCATTCTGCTCCGACGTATACGGACACGAAAGACGATGAAGAATGCCATTTCTTTGCAACCATGCCACAAGAGCAACATATTCACCCCCACCATCGGTCTGAAGAGCCTTAATCCGATACCCAAATTGAACTTCAATCATTTTATAGAAATCAATAAAACATTGAAAAACATCGGATTTTTTCTTGATCAAATATAGCCACGTAAACCGACTATGCATATCAATAAACGACACATAGTACAAAAAACCCTCAGACGACATATGAGCTGGACCCCATACATCCGAAACAATTAACTGAAACGGAGAGTTATACATTGTATTCGAATGATCAAAGGGCAATTTGTGAGATTTTCCCTTCAAACATGAACTACAAACGGAATTCGACAAATCATTAGTAAAGGGAACATTACACGATTGTAGGACAGATTTAAGCACGGCCAAGGAGGGATGGCCCAATCGACGATGCCAAACATCTAAAGGTAAGCCTTTTGCAACACTACAGGCTTCAGAGGCCAAAAAACTATTACCACACTCAACAGACTCTACATTATTGGCAGCAGTTGAACCAACATTGGTTTTATTCAAAAAAGAAAAATCAGCAACAATAGGAGGGCTTCGAACATCAGCAACAGACGAAGATTGCAGTTCATATAGTCCTTCAGGAGTGAGCTTCCCCTCCAACAATATTGCCTTGGTCCGTACATCCTTAACAAAACACGCATGAGGATGAAATTCAAAAAAGACAGAGTTATCTCTTGCAAATTGTGACACGGACAATAAGTTCCGTTTGATATCCGGTACACATAATAAACTTCGAAGATATAAAGTACGAGCAGAAGAAGACACATTACCCAGACCAACATGCGTAATTGGAATAGAATGACCATTACCCATACAGAGGGAATCCATACCTGTGTAAACAACATCACCCTGAAGATTGGAACGATCATTGGTAATATGGTGCGTGGCACCCGAATCTAGATACCAAACAACCTCACGAGCAGCAGAGCCACTGCCACTCATTCCAGGTGAAAAACGCACTGCAGAAGAATGTGGAGCAGAGGGTACAAATTGAGGCAAGGACTGGTTTGAACCAGCAGCACCAGCAGCCATATACGAAACACCCGAAGTCGAAGCAAACCCAGGAGAAGGACCAACATGCGTATACGCCTGAGCAGATTTAAAAGAAGAAGAAACTGAGCCAGGATGCTCAGTGGATGTACTAAACCCAGGAGATGAAGAAGGAACTTCACGCGAAGCACCATCACCAGACAAGACCCCAGGAAAAGTTTGGTCAAATCTATACCAACACTTGTGAACCAAGTGGCCATATCGACCACATAGCTGGCACTGCGGGCGATTGTTACCATAACGACCACGCCCCCGACCACGAAAGGAATTACCACGTTGGCCACGAGAAAAGGAATTGGAATTAGAATCATGAAACTGATGTTGAGAATGAACAGTAGTATCATCTTGAGCATTGCTAACATCAGTCTTATAAGAAGCAGCTTGATTCCCCGTGCGAGTCACCATATTAGCTTGTATAGAAAGTCCATCAGCAAGGAATTCCTGCTGCCTAGCTTCACACTCAAACAACATTTCGGACAAAGCCTCAAGTGTTAAGGTTTCCCTGGAAGCCACAGCAATAACACTTTCAAGTTCAGCCGAAAGTCCCGAAAGAACCACACTAACTTGTTCTTGATCAGAAACAAGATGACCAGAGGCATTCAAAGTGTCACAAATGAGCTTGATCTTTGCCAAATATTCACTCACAGACTGTCCTCGCTTCCTTTGGGAGTGCAGGCTATGGCGTAGGGAAGAGATCTTTGTTGAAGACTTAGCTGCAAACCGTCGAGCTAGAGCATCCCATATCGCCCGAGAAGATGACAAGCCAGTCAAATGAGGAAGCAAATCAGAGGACACCGTGGAAAACAACCAAGAAGCAAGAAGCTTATCTTGCTTAAGATAGGCCAAAAATATCGGATTAGGAACTGTTTGCCCAGAGTCATTCACCACCGTTTTATCAGGGACCTTATGATCCGAGAGAAAGGACAATAATCCATAGCCCTCAACAACAAGAAGCACCTGATGCTTCCAGAGAACATAACTGCCTTCACACAGCTTGATAGTGTCCAACTTGGGAAGTTGTTGAACACTATACAGACTTGTATCAACAAGCAGCGATGCAGGGATGGTACTTGCACTATCCGTGGAATCACCAGCCATCACGAAGAAAACAACCACGACACAAACACACTATGGATAACAAGCCAAAAACTCGTAGGGACAAAACGTCGAGCAGATGGAGCGCAACAACAAGAACACTTCAGAAACACCAATGCTAAGAGCCAGATCCACAGAAACAAAGCACCAAACAGTTGA
The DNA here is from genome assembly GCA_958450335.1 of Hibiscus tridactylites. Classification (NCBI taxonomy): domain Eukaryota; kingdom Viridiplantae; phylum Streptophyta; class Magnoliopsida; order Malvales; family Malvaceae; genus Hibiscus; species Hibiscus tridactylites. The sequence continues at coordinate 92,279,477 of OY288270.1, read as the reverse complement.
TGTGCACAACAAAAACACACATCGAAAATCAAGAAAACAGTATATCCAATCCAATCAATCAGAAACAATCAATAGACGAACAACAATATGCCTATATAGAGCACAACCAAGCGAGCAAAATGACGAACAATCCAGCAATCCTCAATTGAAAAAAAAAACAGAAGAAGACAGAAACATGAACAAACTGCAGTGTCAAAAAGATATAAACAGCATCAAAGCGACACAATCTCAAACCAAAGATCATTTACAACTCACTAATCTGTTCTCATCAAGCCTTGAAACAGACGTTCTTGCGAGACAAAAAACAATCTGAGCATAAGAGTTTGAGATTGATGTATAGACGGAAACAAGTAAATACATAAATCTTACTGATTATTGAGTTACCCGTTCGATCCACAACTACAGTCTGAGTCATGCAACGCGATTGAGTTCCAGAAGAAATCACTCATCAAGAAACACGGCCAACGGAAGAACTAGCAAATAACTCCAGAACCGTAAGAGCAATCTGATACCATGATAGAGAAACGAAAGTGAAGGGAGAAACAGAAGTCAGAGAGAATTTAGGGAAAGAGAGAACGACACTCTCTGTTTTTTATTGAAAAATCCATAATATCTCAAATGAGACTGAATTGAATTTATACAAGAGAGTAGCAGTTGGATGACTCAGCTTCAAGTAGTAACTAACACTAACAACCTAACTACCTTGCTGACTCATCTCAACTGAATACAAATACAATGCACATCTCTATTCTATAATAATTATGTTTCATTTTACCAAAAATTAGTCGAATGAACAAAACAATAATAGGAAAATAGGTGGAGCACCAAATGAATAATTTGCCCTAAAAATGCGTAACAGTTGACTTTTTTGTGGAATTTAAGGATTATTATCCTATGAGTTGGAAAACAAAGTTTTCACAAGTTTAGGGTTTATAAGTTAGGGGGTTTTTTGTTGTAGGGTTTAAAATTAAAGATTTATGGTTAGAATTTAGAGTTTATGGTTAGATTTTTAGGCTTTGCTTGGTATGAAGAATGGAAATAAAGAAGGATGAAAAATTTATTAACCAAATGGTGGAGATTCATAATTACCTTCTTACTTTGAATGTTAACAATTTAATTAACAAATTTTTCATTCTTCCACATTTTCATCATTCGTACCAAGTAAAGCCTTTTAAGGTTAGAAATTTAGATTTTAAATTTAGACTTAAAAATAGACATGCTTGTGCAAACTTTTTTTACACGAACAATGTATCAAATATTAATCCAAAATTTAAAATCTTAAACGAATAATATAACTTCTGGCTATCTATCACTTGACTGATAGTTATTTAACACCAACACTAAAATGTTAAGTTTTTGGCATTTAGTAATGGCATTAAACATATATTTTAACATTATTCCTCCTCATTACTAACATTTTCTCTATCGTTGTTGATTATTGTTAGTTGTTGTAATTTTAACACATATTAATTTATTTAATTTTCTTATTTTCATATTGATTTTTTTGAAATCAATAAAGGTAAATTAAATGTTCAATCTTATCTTATTTTGGTATGTAATTTTCATCATCTAGCTAATATAAAATTGAGATATAATATTATTCTCTTCCTTGACCCCTCACCATTCGAAAATGCTTTGACGTCGTTAAATCAATGGAACTTAAAAATCTAAATTTAATGAGATCCTGCATAATTGTATCAAAAAAATTTAAACAACGTTAAAAAATTAACCATTGAGCGACTTAAGTGAATGAAATTAAAAAAATTTAATGATCAAATTATATTTTTTATAATTGAACGGCCAAAACAAATGCACACCCAAAATTGATAGCTTGATATACTATTATTCTCTTCCTTGACCTCTCACCATTCAAAAAAACTTTGACGTCGTTAAATCAATGGAATATGAAAAATATGAATTTAATGAGATTCTGCATAATTGTATCAAAAAAATTAAACGACATCAAGAAATTAACCATCGAGTGACTTAAATAAATGAAATTAAAAAATTTAATGATCAAATTATATTTTTATAATTGAACGGCCAAAACAAAAGCACACTCAAAATTGATAGCTTATTAATTAGTTTTGGATTTAATTCATGGATAATCTAGATTTGGATGTTAATTCAAGAAGACTCCAGATTCTGGTTTTTATATTAAAGAAACTGCCACAACAACGAACCTCAAACAACCATGATTTTGACCTTAAATGTTTCAAGTATCTCTCATAAAAATCTAAAAAAAAATCTAATTTTCTTTATCTGCTGATATGAAAATGGAATTACTAATTTTACTTCTTCACCATTTATAACTTCAACTGTAAAATATATAAAAATAGGACTAAATTATGAAATTGATAATTTTGATAAACAATTAGCCGTGCCATATTTTTGGGTAAAATGCATGTTTATTTTATGATACATGTTCGAAATTCATGACTTTCCCTCTTAATAATGTTATTTTTAAAATTTAAATTTAAATTCTCTCCGAGGAAGCCATTGCACCTATACTTATTGGTAAAATAATTAAAAAAAAAAGATAATTGTTTGGCACATGTAAACGTAGTCAAATTTTTTTTAAAAAAAAATACTAGACGTTTAAAAGCTATCATGTCCTTAATTGACAATTGAAAAATGCAATAAATGAAATAAATAACAATTTCTTGATCGATTTAAGGAGTTACAAAAATTCACCACTGATATCATATAATAATCCGTATAGAAATTCTAAGTATTTTAAAATACTAAATACAAATGCATTACTATATATATATATTCTGTTTATTTGCTAATGTGAAGGTTGATAGGAACATGGCAACTCGTTCAATAAAAAAAGTAATTCTGTGACCAAAGTGAAAACATTTTAGAAATTGGGTGACTAGCTGGACAATTTAGAAAAAGAAAACTCTAAAACCGCGTTCTAATGAAACCGACAAATGGGCGTAAGCTGAGATTAGCTTAATGTTTTGGACATTTTCAAACGTAATATAAAACCAACGGAAAACAACTTTCCAATTCATCTTCCTCTTTTCGTCTTTGTCTCTTTTGTTCCCAAAATGAATTTGGGGTTAGGGTTTAATTCCACTACAGCAATGCCTATTTCATCAGACCCTTAACAACTCCGCGATCTGATCGACTCTGTAATTAAACAAAAACCCAAACCCACAGAAATGTCAACATCGTCTTCTGCTTTCAGGTTGATCTGCCTCCTCCACTCGGCGATCGCCTTAACAAGCGGCGCACTCATGATGTTCTACATGAAGGAAATGTACGCCTTCACGCACGGGATCGAGACCGCCACCAAACTCCTCGGGTCGACCCCGCACGACCAGCTCTTGATCCGGACCTCCGATTCCTTCTCGGGCCTGCTCTTGTTCGCCATCGGGTTCTTGCTTTTCATGGTCTCGTTTGTTAAGGACAGAGAGTTCCAGTCGTTGTTTGCCAAAGGGTGCACGATTCTGCATGTGTTCGTGGCGTTATGGAGGTTCTGGTTCGAGAGGAGAGTCGAGGATTTGGCTTGGGATTGGCTTAGACAGACAATCGGCGACATTTTGATGGGTTTTTCTTGGGTATTCTTTTTGGTTTACTCCTGGAGAGAAAAGTATGATTAGATTTCTGTTTGAATTTACATTCTCTTGTTTGCTGCTTTATTTGCTTGAATACTGTATATTTTGTTCACTTCATGATTTGGGTTATTTTGAAATGTAGTGTAAGATCATTGGGTATGAATCAGAATTTCAAAAAAAAAAAAGGGAAATCATCTTTGTTCTTGATTGAAATGCTGCATATGCTGATTGTAAATCGTCCTTGTTTTTGTTAACAATATCAAATATCAATTACATTTTGAAATGAAATTCAAGCAAAATCCTTTTGTAAGTGTTGAATGCATGCTTATTACTTATTACTGCTATGTTGTTCTTCGCTTTGGTTGGTGCCGGTAAGCCATTCATATTTCATTCCAGTAGCGCTTCTCATATGGTTGGTGCCGATAAATAAATGAAGAGTTCTAACTTTGTAATTTATATATTAAAAATAGTAGATTTTTTTTTATTGTCCTCCCGGTTTATGGAGAGTTTGTTTTAACTAATTCAGATCAACACGCGTCATATATTTAATTTGGTGGGTGTCTCCCTACTGTAATTTTTGCATACATAATATCTTAAGTTTAAAACTTGCATCAAACTGCTTATCACTTGAACCAACCCATTATTATTAAATCAAATTTTAATTCTAAGTTGTGGTATATATATTTTTTAACTAACGTATTTTCCAAGTCTATTTAATGATCTATGGAAATTAATTAGTCTATTTAATGATCTATGAAAATTAATTTTTTTAAGGATTTGATTATTCTCTCTTCTATATCAGTATCATCATGGAAGTGCAACGTATTCTACCTGGGTATGAAATAACAGTAATTTAATAAATGTCAATTTTTTTCTATTAATTTTTCTATCATACTTTAGTTAAGGATTTTAACTGCTGTATTTTAATTTAGTTTTTTAATTAATATATTTCTTTCTAATTTTAAATTGTAGGTTAACTAAAAAATTAGTTATTGAATCGGTTAACTAAAATTTTATTAGTGATATCTATAATGTCAAAAAAATATAAAGTTAGTTTTTTTTTTAATTTGTTCCTTTTGATGATCTTTCGTTGTTTACATTTGACCAAATTTCACAACACGTTTACTTTCATCAAAAGAAATTCAAAAACTGTTATGGTCATTAAGCATTTTGGCCAAAAATACGTATTCCATAATTATGTTAGACATTCAGGTTAAATATTAAAATTATATATAAATTTTGATCAACTGATACATAATTTTGATTTTATTACAGTTATGTACGTCAAATTTTGATTTTAATTCAATCATATGTAAATTTTATATTAAATCTATATAATTATTTGTATAAATAAAATTTAAACGTAAAATAATGATTTTAATAAGTTGTAAAATTTAAATAAATTAAAACTTAATGCATAGAATTACACAATCAAAATTCGTGTATAACATTACATATTTGTCCAAAATTTGTGAACTTTTGATATTTATCCTAAATACATAGAGTCGAGTTACATAGGGGGACTTATCAATAGCTGAAATGGAACTGCAAACAAAGCGCCGAGTAACACTTTCCAAACATCATAAAATCTCCCATGACTTTCAACCAAGGTCTAAAAATCATTAAACAAAAGAATGGAGAAACCAAGTGCGAAAGCGAAGATATAGTATGAGCGTATGAGAAATCGACTGAGAAGTAGAAACGAGCAAAACACGTGAATTAGAACCGGACCACGTCCTGTAGGCAATCGTAAAAGTGAGAAATCTTTATCTTTTCCTTGCCGGAGAAGATTGCCTCTGCTGCTCCACCGTGCTCTCCTTGAGCAGCCATCTCAATCAACATATAAAGCTTCTTGATAGGCATCTAAAAAGAAAGAGAAAACAGATAACAGTCAGTACAATAATAACAATTTTCCGTTACTTTGTCGGGTACATTTGTTGCTCAAAAAATTGCCTAGACCGATATGTGTGTGAGGGAATAACAAGAGCTAGCTTGTGTTGAATGTTCGAAGCACAATAGAACATCAATGTGGAAGGCATAGAGCAAATTTTCTCAGGAGGAAATTCATCATGGAGATTCATTTATCTAAAGCTCAAAGTCCTAGAGATAATCACAACTTGACACTTGATAGATCGTTCCGCACGTTCGTTCATTCACCCACATAGTCACCCTATCTCAATACTCGTTCCACTCCACAAACACTTCTAACATGCAGACAAGCACATGTATGCTAATACACATGAAGAGTAGAAGAATAAATGAAATGGCGTGCCTATGAACGAATTAAAATGAGGCAGACTGTTTAAGAAAAGATACGTAGGCAATTCACTCTAGTAAAGATGCAAAATGAACACCCACTACGCAGATAAATCATGCTTGCTTAATAAAGGTAAAACCTGAGACGACAATCGCAGGAGGGGGGGGGGGGGGGGGGGGAGATAATGCAATCTGGAAAATGCCATAAACTCTTAGAGCAAGGTAGCTATATTTAAACTCACATCATTCAGGGCTTCTGCAGCTGCATCGACATCTTCTTCAGCAAATACATTCAGTTGTTCCAAAACCTGCGGCAGAAAAAGAAGATTAAATACATTTAACTCACCAATTAACATGGTATAAGAAAGGAGTCAGTGTTAAGCGAAGCAAATGTACAATGACAAGCCAAGGAAAGCAAAACAAAATATCATACCCCTTGATGACTTAAAGAACAAAAGAGGCAAACATTATTACCTTCTTTGCATCAGCGGTCTTCAATGTAGGAAGATGGTATGTGACAGAGAAAGCATCACAAAGGCCAACTGAATCTAAGAAGCTCACCTCACTAGTTGTCCCAAACACCAGGAGTTTTTTCCCCTGAAAAAAAGTAAAAAAGAAAGAAGCATTTACACATCTAAATAACAATAAACTTAATTCAGATTAAAACAAGGTTCTCAATTTACTTGTTTGGAATATGATTTAGTTAACATATGAATCAAAATTTATCTTTTACAATGTTTAAGTTGTAATCAGCATGGGACTTCTTAATTGAGAGTGAAGGAGGGAGCAGATATTATTCACCTGGTTCAGTTCTTTTTTTAATTAAAGAAATGGAAAAATTATATATTTCTTAAATAAACATTTGGAGTAATTGATCATAACAAAAAACAGAGAGATAAAGGACCAAAGAGAAACCTTAGGAGGAAGACGTTTGAGGAGGACCAACAATGTCTGAGAAATTAAATTTGAAAAACGGGGGCCAATAGCAACATACTCCAGTAGCCTGTAACAATAGTTAACCAATTATTTCTTTCACATTGCACATTTCAAGTTAAATTAGTAGCATAAGTTTCTCATTCCCCCTACCTTTCTATGTCGTCAAGGATGATGATGCTCAAGGGTGACTTGTACGCATCCTCAAATACCTGCCAAAGTACACTAAATTCAAGATGTTCTGACTTTTTTCTGATGTAAATTATCCTAGATTGATGTATGATGCACAAATATTCCTAGCCATCAATTTTCAAATGCAAAGCAGAATATATTGCATATGTAAACAGCTTAGATAAAAGCAATGTTCCAGTTTAGATCAGTGATTTGTTCAGATAAAAGTATTCACATCGTCCAGATTTCGAGATATTGGCACCACAAACCTTGACAATATGAGCACATTTTGTACTCTCATGAAGGCCAATCATCGTTTCAGCTGAGACCTATAAAATAATATAAAAACCAAAATCTTAACAACAAATGGAAGGTTGCAATACATTCACACGTGCAACAAGCCAGGAGCTTACTATCTTGACATATGGAAAATCACTGTCAATGCCAACAGTAGCTGCCAATGCTGTTTTGCCACTGTACAATTCAACTTAGATTCAGTTACAGTTAAAGCTAAAAGATTGTCAAAAAACAAAAAGAAATTCCTGCTACCTACCTCCCACTTGACCCTTCTAGAAGACAAGTAACAAGAGGACTTCCTTTGCTTACTTTCACCTGCTCTACCAGTAGCATGGCTCTCTGATATATATGCTTATGCCGATCACCACAATCCACCATGCCATTAAGTCTAAAATGAGAAATAATTCAGGCGGAGTTACTCAAACGAAAGATACAAGTCATTGCTGGAAAACTTTAAAATAATACTTTAATTCCCCAAAAAGCCAACTCAAGGTTCAAGATAAACATTCATACTTCCCAAAGCCAACCCAAAAACAAATATCTTTAACCAAGACAACTAAGAAAATAGAACTAGGATGCAACAAAATAACTAACAGACGGCTGAACGCAGAACCTAGGAAATTACAAGTGATGTTCACAGCTTGCATTTTGTTTAGGCAGTGTTCTAAAAAATATTAAACACTACAAAAGTTTAGGGCTCAAAAAATCATTGCCTTCTAAACCTACTTCCAGAACATAAGAATGGTGAGAATTGAAGCAGAATGCCATCAACACCTTGTAATCAAAGAACTGAAAATTGTAATGATTTGAACGAAAAAAATCACCTGCATCGTTCAAGGTCATCAGTTGAGGCTCCAAATGCAGGGACAATTTCAGAGAGTGCATTGAGAAAATCTTCCATTGTAACCTTAATGTTCTCTTCATCCACTGGTTTGGTAAGATCATCCATACTTACTTGTCTATTCAAAGCATAAGACACTGCACTTTTCACAACACCTTCAAGCTCTGCTCCACTATAATTCTTTGTACGAGCAGCTGAACACAAAAGAAGTGACTAGAAACTTGTGAGGCCTTCCCAAATGCCAGATACATCTCAAGATCATTGTCAACACAATGTGCATGTTCTTTAGAAAAACAAAGTGCAAAGGTAGGTACATTAAGAAGATATTAATGATAAAGATTTTACTACAAATTTTAATCATCCAGAGGACCCAGGAGAATATCTCACAATCTATTGAGAACAAAACTAATAAAAGGTAACTTTAAATACAATCATCATCATCTGTCAGCCAGTGTATCCTTCGGAGCAGATGGAGAGTGGAATAAATGAGCAAAACTTTTACTTTAATAGTTAACAATTTCTAAGCAGTGAAGAAAATACATCCCAGAATCATATATTACTAATAAACATACCAAGTTCTTGAAGGTTAACATCAGGAGCAAGAAAAGAGTTCTCTTTCATCTTGTTTGTGTGGATCTGAAGAATCTGAAAACGACCATTTTCATCCGGAAGACTTATCTCAACTTGAACCTCCAAACGCCCTGGCCTACAGACAGAAGAAAAGAATTCAAATATGTAATTGAGTTCAAGATATTTGATACAGTAATCAAACTAATCAATCATCAACAAACTGAAAACCCACAAAGCTCACAATGATACAAATAAAATGTTATATAGCTCAACATGCTGACAGCTTATTGCATGTTTATTCCAGATCCTAAGTACACTCTTGATCATAGGCCATCAAATTCTCTATAAAAACCAAGATTTTGCTGTAACTCTAGTACAACTTCGGATAATTTAATGTCCACAATCCACAACAATAAAATGCATCAAAATTTTGTTTCCAGTTAATGGTTGTTAATCAAGCAGCTTCTTACTGTAGAGGGTGATCTAATGTGACAAAGAAGTAGGCAGATCAATCGGTTTGCTTGGTGTGTGAATGTGTATGTGAGAGAAAGAGAGGGATGGAGCAACCTCAAAAGGGCCTCATCAAGTAAATCCTTTCTGTTGGTCATTCCAATAAGCAAAACATTGTTTAGAGACTCCACACCATCTATCTGAAAAGTAAATGAACCCTTAGTTAAAACAATCATATCATTAAGACATGTTGGCCACGAGAACCCAAGAAACATGCATGAGACAAACAGTACAGATTGTTAATACAAAGGTATTATCAGGAACTAGTCAATGACCTTGGTAAGGAGCTGGTTCACAATGCTGTCATGAACTCCAGTACCATCTCTAGTTGAGCCTCTTGACTGAAAAATCAAACGAAGTCAAATTATAACATGAAGAAAGTTCAACAATACGAATAAATATCCTTAGGTCGATTATCTGGATACTCAATAACATTGAATCTTTCAATGATTTGGCACACAGCCAAAGGGTATAATATGTGACTAGGACACATCACATATTCCTTCATGTATTAAGAAATAGGCTGGTCTTTAACTTGATCCACATCAAAGAATGATTGTAGGACTTAAATAATATCCAACTCTTTGCCACAGTTTTATCATCCACTGTTTCAATATTTTAAAGAACACTGCAACTGCATACGGAAAGTTATGATATGAAGGAAATTAAAAACATCACATAAAATTAAGCAAAAGTACTATTGGTCTAGGGATGTGTAGATGTAATATAAAGCAGTATTGTACCTTACAAATAGCATCAATCTCATCAAAAATTATGACATGCAAATCACTGTCATCACCTGAAAAGTCAAAGGACATGATGTTTCACTGTAAAATTAAAAGTGTAACCCAAAAAAAATTAAAAACTAGCAAGGACATATCTCTTACCGCGAGTCCTTTGGTCATTCTCAGCATCTGCGAACAGGTCTCTAACATTCTTCTCAGTTTCACCAACAAATTTGCTCAGGACTTCAGGTCCATTAACAATCTAAATAGATACAGCAAGGAAAATACATTATGTCAATTACAGTATTAAGTAACAGTCACCATATAGGCAAACATAATAGTTAATCAAGTCAAATGCAGCATCTCTGAAACATGAAGGTAAGTATGCAGCATCAAAATAAGGCAAGAAGACACTATAAAGCAGACTTTTCTAAACGGAAGTTACACACTCGTGCAAAAAAACGCAAAAGAAGCATGGAGAAGGACACACAATTCGCATGCCTGCTAAAAGTTTAATCTACAATGTGTCCTTAAACAGCAATCTAAAATGCTATTGACACTAGAACAAGCATGGGATACATATCTTAAAAAATAATGTCTAATTATCAACAAGCAAACTATTACAAGTAATTCAATGTCAAAAAGGCGCTACCGAGGCGCGCCTAGGCGCTAAGGCGAGGCGAGGGTGAAACGCCTAATTGGGTCTAGGCGAGGCGACTTCAATGAGGCGCAGCAAGGCGCGCCTAAGGCGCTGAGGCGTCGAGGCGCAGAAAGGCGCCGCCTGTTCACTTTTTTTGTTCTTTTGGGCTTTTTTTTTAAATTTTTTTTTTATTTTTTACATACTAACTTGGGCCAAAAGTGAGACCACACAAAAATAACATTAATCAAATGAAACTTAAATTAATTTGGTTGAGTTAATGTGTAATTTGAACTTAAAGCATAACACACTATATATATAAAAACTAATTAAATTGGATCAAATTTAAATTCAAATGAATTTGGTTGAGTTTTAAAAATTGAACTAAATTTAATTGAGTTTAGGGGTTTAGAATTTAGGGTTTATGGTTAGAATTTAGAGGTTAGGGTTAAGGCTAGAAATTAGGATTTAGGATAATATGGTTAGTGATTTAGATTTTAACCTACAAACCTTAAATTTTAACCTTAAATTCTAAATTCTATCAACAACCCATAAATTCAAAACTACTAAACTTAAACCCCTAAACCCTAAACCCTAAACCCTAAATGAACTTAATGCAATGTCATGTGCATTTATACATTCTCCTTGATTTTTCATGTTGAAGTTGAACATTTCAAAGAATCTCATTATTCTTATTACCCAAAATTTTATTGAATGTAAAGAATTTTCAAGTGATGTTTTATGTAACTTGTATATCTTTTATTTTTAAAATGTGCGCCTTACTTCAGTAAGGCGTGCGCCTCTCGCCTCGGATATAAAACCCCTATCGCCTTAGTGCGCCTTTTGCCTTTTTTAACACTGGTCATATATATTGAGATGAAGCATAGAAAAATACATCAATTCCATTCCATCTGAACCATGAATGATCAGAATTATGATCAAAGAATGCCAGGCTCAAAATGATAAAAATCATGTTAACTAAAATGGTGACAAACTCCAAACCTTAGGTTCCTTTCCATTCAACATCTTTCCAATTTGACGAGCCATGAGAGTTTTGCCGGTACCAGGAGGTCCATAAAGTAGCATGCCTTTAACATGCTTAATCCCCAACCTGGAACCTCAAGCATTCCTGTCAGAACAAATAAATAGACATCTGATATATAAATATTATGCTTAGAACAATAAGTTATCTTACTTGTTAGTCACATGAGGAGGAAAGACACGAGATGCAAAAGCTCTTCGAAATATATCAGCAAACTCTGCACCTAAGCCACCAATACCAAGTGATTGTAGATTAAACTCTTTGTGCCTAAAGATATTACTGCTAGCAGCTTCACGTTGATTGACAACCTGCATCGCAAAACATAATTCAGTGACCCATACAGCTAGTCAAATTAAGTTGATTAAATCTAGGTTACTTGAACTCGGGGAGAGTTTTGGACACAAGTATGTGTTCGACACAAGCATGATCAATCTTTTCTATGTTTTTCATATGTTTAGAGGATCATACCCTCGTACCCATATCCAAATGTGTTGAACACAAGTGCAGGATATAAGTACTTTAGAGAAAATAAAGTGTCAGAGCATTTAATTACAATTTTGAAATATAAATGTAATACAAATCTAATATCTCTGAATGACTGTCATCCTCAGGTCAAATATGCTATTAAGAAGAAATAAAAAACAAATAATATCAAACTAATATATAACCTTTATCCCGCTTGAATTTTGAGCATCAAAGATAAAGTAGGTATCACCAGAAATTATCCCCCTTTCAGGAGCACCAGATGTTTCCTGCCCCTCCAGCTGAGCTTCACTGATTGTGAAAATATAGTTATTACCATGATACTCAAATGTAACTTTTTGCCCCACAGTCATAACCTGAAAGAAAAAAGAAACCAGTATTCCAGGACTTCAACAAAAATCATTCAATCTTTCATCAATAGACAGAAAGAAATTTTTTGCACATGTGTGCATGCATGAGGAAAGAGAGGAAGTAGCAAACAAGCGCTTTACATGACATATGACAAAAATAAGATGGGAAATGTCATCAAGCAAATTATTTTCCAAGTATGAATTGATATAATATAAGAGCAAACAAAACTGACATGCATTTGAAAAAAAAAATCTCCAACAATCCCTTTGTTCTAAATCTGGAGTTAAGGAAAATAAACATGAATTTAGTCAATCCAAGCCAAACGTATAGACAGCAAAGCAACCATAAAATTAAAGCGAGCATTTTACAACAGGCAAATGGCACATAGCCCTACCTGATTGATAAACCTCTTTCTAAGCTGGTTAGCCAGAAGAACAGCATCAACCTACAAAAATAATAAACAGCATTTAAACCTACCGCCATCCATCCAAGCAATACAATATCATTTAAGATAACAAACTTATCATATACTGCATTAATATCTACCTGCTCATTTTTAGTACCCTTCTTCACAAATTCCAACTCAACCCTAAGCAATGCAAGGTTAAAATCTTGAGGAGGAATAAATCTGCATGGGGGGGGGGGGGGGGGGGGGGGGGGGGGACAGTTAGTGACTAGAAATTGTTTGTACATCAAATTTTGAGAGCTAAGGTTAACTAACCTGCTCACTGATACATTGTCACCATTAGAAACTTTTGCAAGCCGGCGATGGATAGCATTGAGAGCAATATATCCATTGCGTATGCTTTCATGCGGAGTATTTATGAGTTAAGGTTGGGCCAAAAGGTCAAAACCAAAAAAAATCTCACAGGAAAAAAATTCGCAGTTCAAATACAAAGAACAAGGATTAAAACTAAAAAATAAGTTTACAGATATGAATGTTTGATTTCTTTTAGTAATAAAGGGGAAAACAATTTATTAAAAAATCATATTCTAATAAACTGAAACAATTAACAAATTTACATCTCCTAAAATTAACAATCATAATAAACATTGACTAACTTTATGAATTTACATTCCATAATTTCATGAAAATGTGCATAACAACAAATAATCAACAAAAACAGTGCAGTTTAAATCATGCTAGCCAATCAAAAATATATATGAACAATTCGACAATGAGCCGTGTAAAAAAGCGGTTAAACTGCAAATAAAGCAAAAAAAAGAGATTAAAGAAAGGATATGAGACAGAGAGAACGAAGACATCGCCGATGTTAGCGAGGAAGAGTTTGGAGTCAGGGACGGCGAAGCTTTGAAGATCGGAGGGCGAGCAATAAGCAAGATTAGTCAAGGCGAGATCTGTGGACGGTGTGCTGGTGACAACCTTGGTTGCAACCGCAGTGGATTGCGATCCGAACCGGCCCGCCATTACTTTCCCGTATGAGATCTGTTGAAGAATTAGAGTTTATTTGCAGAGATAAGAAGAAGAAATGAAAAAGTTTGATCGAAATGAAAGAATTGAAATGCCACGAAAAAAACAAAGAAGAGGAAAAAAAATTGGGTATCGCGCAGGGTACAAGTACAATTGGAACAGATGGCTTGAAACAATTGGTTGGGTGATCTTGGCAAGCAAGACCGACTTATTTTTACAAGGGAAAATCAGTTTATTCGACCATATAATTATCATGTTTAAACCTTGAATCTGATTTGGATAAAAAAAAAATTAAATTAACCCAATGACCACCACACTATGATAAATGTATTAAAATGACCACATTAAAAAAAATTGACTCAATTGACCACCCAAACTATTGAAATTGGATCAATATGACCACCAGCCGTTAATGGGCTAACGGAAGGTGATATGGCAGTTAAAAAATTAAAGGTATAATTACACATTTGGTCTTTACTATTTACACATTCTTTCAATTTAGTCCTAATTTTAAACTAATAAAATAAATTAATTAGTTTAAAATATAAATAATTAAATTCCTCCAATAAGGTGTTGACACGTGTCACCAACTAATTAATTTATTTTATTAGTTTAAAATTAGGACTAAATTGAAAGAATGTGTAAATAGTAAAGACCAAATGTGTAATTATACCTTTAATTTTTTAACTGCCACATCACCTTCTGTTAGCCCATTAACGGTCGGTGGTCACATTGATCCAATTTCAATAGTTTAGGTGGTCAATTGAATCGATTTTTTTAATGTGGTCATTTTAATACATTTACCATAGTATGGTGATCATTGAGTTAGTTTACCCTAAAAAAACCTTGAATCTGATATTACTAAATATAACAATTATAAATTTTGAACATAAATAGTAAATCAAATACAAAAATAACAAAAAATAACATTACATTTAGGGATGGATAGGTCGGGTTTTTGACCAATCATAATCCGATCCGACCCTTTCTTAAAAAAATTAACTTGATCTAACTCAAAAATTATATATCTTAATCTGACCTGAATTATATAAAATACACTTTTGGGGATTTAATTGTAAAAACATTAAGTTTAAGGATCTAGTTGTAAAAAAATTAATTTTACAGACCTAACTATAAAAAATCAATATTAAGAACTTAGTTATAAAAAATATAAATAGATGGTATTATTGCAAATATCCTTAAAGGATATAGGGGAAATCATACTATTAGTCTGGGATCGAGTCGAATGTTTTCTAATCTAAATATAAACCCAACTTCACACTCGATAAAACTCGACCCGAATTCATTTTTTTTCTTTTTACAAAAAAATTTGACTCAATCAAGTCGAATAAGAACCTAATCAGGTTGAATGAAATGTCCCTCCCTAATGACACTCTACACGTTATCATTTTATAAACAATTAAAAAATGGACTCGTATTTTATCTAATATAAATCAATTAAAAAATGTAAACACTCTAAGTTTTGTTTTAGTTATTTTAAGCTAAAGGTAAAAAAAAAGAAAATAACAATCAAGGGATTTAAACCCCTGACTCTATGCTTAGTAAAGCTAAGCTTTAAACATCTAAACTAAGCTATTCCTTAATTTTAACCCCCGCCAGTTTTATATGAGATTCATGTATCCCGGTTCTGATAAAAAATTAATTATTATGTTTGAACAAATTCTCACATGTAAGAACTATTATACGTTTTGGATCTGAAAAATTCTGAGACCTTTTTCATTCTCTTTCGACCGTCCCTTACCCCCCACCGTTCGTCTCTCTGATCGGCGCCACCGCTCAGCCATTACCGCCATCGCCACCGTCGGCGTGTTCGTCGTTGCACCACGAGTTCAACCTCGGTCGCAACTCGCGCTGCATCATTGCCATTCGACGGGAGGAAGGTCTTGAAGGTTCGTCGGAAACCAAACTTTCGCTCTTAGTTTTCTAAGTTTTCCGGCCTCGGTTGTCGTCCGTTCGCAAAACGGACACTAGATCCGAGCTCTTAGCGTGACGGCGAGCAAAGCCCGCCCAAGTAATCATTCGTTCGACGACAGAAAAAGCTTCATCGGAGACGTAATCTTTCGGCCATTTCGTTTCTGTTTGGGGTAAGATCCGTCGAGCTTCCGGTTAGTTTTATGGCGTTTTTTATGGGATGAAACTCAAGTCTAACGAGCTTCATTTTCTAGGTTGAAAATTGCGTTTTTCGATCGCCGACGAGGGTTCCGGTGATCGTCCGGCAGCTTTTTCTTCCATGGTATGTGAGTCGGTCCATCTATAACCCAAAAGGACTGAACCGGCTGGACCGGTCGGCCCCGTTTAGGCCATATCTGACCCGAACCTGACGCCCAACTCGTCTGCCGAGTCAACTCAGCTCGAGTCAACTTAGTTGACCTTTGCCCGTTGACCTGCTGACGCCAACATTGACTTTGACCCTATTGGTCGTTGACCCGCTGACGCCAGCGTTGACTTTGACAAAAAAATCAAAATTTTTCAAAAATCCCTATCTTATATTTTTCGACGTCATGGGTCAATTTTTAAGCTCGTTTTCGCAAAATTCTGACCCGAAAGCCTCTAAATCTGACCTTAAACCCGAACTTCTATATGTATTAATTATTCAATTAGGAGTACTGTGAGTAAGGACTGAAATGTGAATTTGTGTAGTTGAAGGTACTCGTAGCTCGTTAAATACGAATTGTTGATGGACATCGAATTCGAGTTCGAGTGCAATCGAATGGGGTTTCATGAATCGACCGATATAGCTCGGAGTTAAGGTAATACACTACTACCTCTAGTATGCTTTATGAACATGTTGGTATTTGTTAATGTATGCATGAAAATGATGATGAGTACTGTTAATTCTGCTCAAGTCAAACCGAATATGAAAATGAGTATGATAATCTAGATAAGATTGCAATGCTCGAATGAGAAGATCAATAAATCAGAAGGATCCGGAGTTCAATAAGTAATTAATAAGGAAGTTAATCTCCAAATCCGATTATTAGTGCCAAATGATTAAATGTGAAGAATATTTGGATATGAAATTACGAAAATACCCTTAAAGTATGAGAATGAATAAAATACCCTTAGAATTGGAAGCAATATAGAAATCTACACTAGATATGGTAAAACAAACTAATTCTTCTGAAAACCTTGAACTACTTGGAAAGTTATGGTAACAAGATTTAAACCTTCGAGATTGAACGGTGTTAGGTTTCCTTGATTTTGAAATGAATCTCCGAATATAGATTTACGGGAAACGACTAAAAGTATTAGAAGTACTGTTATGGTTAAATTAATTGAAAGGATCGTATTGACCAAAAAGGCTGAAGTATACTCAAACACCGAGGTTTGCAAATTAACTAGAACGATAGATAAACCTTTGAGTTTTGAAATTGAATAAAGTGGTTGGAGGTACCAAAATTACGTGAATGCCTACAACACCAACGGGTACTTAAATGATTGAAATACTATGTATGGTTCAATTGACATGAATGAGGGATATCTTGAGCTTTAAAATAACTGAAACACCCCATTGACTAGAATAAATAAATTGCATATGATAAAATTCTGGAAATGCCAATAACGTTAAAAATGATTGAAATGACCCTAAGGGTTGAAGCATGACTCACGTACGTCAATCACTCCTGATATTAATATAAGGTTGGAAGTTTTTCCGCACAGAATATAAGTTCAACTACTCTGTGGCAAGTCCTGCGATGAAATATGAAAGTAATCGTTCAGATATATGAAATAACTAGATGCATTAGAAGGGTTGGTTAGTACTGCAAGGTTGGGATATGTCAGTTCGAATGGTTTGGAGGCTCAAGAAACTTCTAGAAATCTTAAATATTGTAAATCGTCATTTTATCATTATTGGGATAAATTACAAAATCACCCCTGATAGTTAATGACCAAAATGCCCTCGTTGGCCAAAGTAATCAAAATAGCCATAAATGTATCCGATATCGTGAAAGATCCTGACATAGAAATCTCTAAATGCCTGGCTGGAAACCTAATGAGCAAATAGAATTTCCTTGAGCGGCTGTTTATGCCTCGTTGGTGTAAATTACCAAAATGCCCATGTTTGATAAAATGACCATAATGCCCTTGTAGGCTTAAATGACTAAATTACTCATGATATATCTACTCTCTCAAAGATCTTGATGTATCAACTCATAAATATCTGGTTTGAACTGTTAGTACGAACCCCCTCTTTTTAATAGGGACCTCGTTTATGAAATTCGTTCAAATTGTCAAAAGTTTAATGTGTTCCCTTCCGTAAATGCCAAGTATCTCCAAGAAATAAATCGTTCCACCTAGTGTGTTCCATGTGTGCTACATTCAGTTGAATGTGTTGTATGATTATTACATGTTGGTAAGCAAGCTAATGACTTAATTATGAACGATGATATGCTTGATGAAATGATGAACTCGACATATGATAACATTTTCTGCCTACCTGTTGTAAGTCTGCTCGATCTGTATACTTGGTATATGATTGTGCTATGTGGTTATTTAATTTGTGATAATATTGTTCGTTTTCCTGATGTAAGTAATAGTATAATCTGTTAGCTTGACCTAAGATGGTACACTCTGTTTGCATGATGAATGATGATATCGTCTGCTCAATAGTATGCCCATATATGTGTCTAAAGAGCATGAACTTATATTTTTGATGCCTCGAATGGAATATGTCTACCATATATATTCTGTTACTCATGTTTGAAATCTGAATACCGATTGTTATTTGGAACATACTGTTGGGTTATATTATGAAGTCTCTGTTGGTACAACCCTGATCAAGCTGATAAATCCTTATGGACTCAAGGTCTCCCTTTGGGTAGGTTCTGATGCTTTAGCACGGGTAAGTCCTTATAGACCTAAGGAAGCCCCTTAAGTGGCACCTATGCCCATCGAGCTTAGGGTAAGTTCTTATGGATGCAGTTCTTGGGGACTGCATATTTGGAGTAAGGTTGGAGGGTAGTTACTAGTAAACCCTTGTATGTACTTGAACTTTTGCATTAAATTGTTATGTGTTCTTATGATATGATTGATATATATTTATGCTTGTTTGATCTGCACTTATTGGAACACGCTAGACACTAAACTCTTTGTTTCCATCTTCGTAATCTATCAACTTGTATAATTTCCGTTTGTTACTCGATGATTGAACAAAGAACAAGTACCGTTATTCTAAAGTATAACGTTACCCTGAAATAGCGGAAAGGAAATGAAGACTGTTACTACTTGGAATATCATTAAAATGTTATGCCTACCATATATCTGCATGAGCTTATAACATCTTTTGGTAGTTCTGTATTACTGAGCTTTTTTAAGCTCACGTTGTTTTTACCATCGCATGTTAAAAGAATATATCAAGGTATAATGTTTGACAACAATATCCGGAGTTCTCTCGGCGTTGCTTTTAGAGTACGATATTGTATAGTTAGTGGGCATGTATGTCATGTATTGTTTTATGATAGAGTCTGTAAAACACTTTCTGAAATTTTTGTTATGTGTTTAAATGACTTCCTGAAATGGTATTTTAAACAGAAGTTGATTTTACAGTTTAATAAGTGTTTTGAGGAAAAATGTTTTTATGTGTATTTTTACTGTGGGTCGCTCGTGTGACCCTAATGTGACTTCCTAGGATCCGTTGTAACGCATAGGCGGGTCTAGGAGTTACAAAAAAAGTAAAAAATTTAACTTCTAAAAAACTTGTATCTCATTTATAGATACGTTCAACCGCCTAGAATTTTCTTTTGTGCATAGAGCTTGCTTCTTTTTATATAAATCCTCGACAACGCCTTGATATTAGTTGTTGATCGTCGATGTTTCTTATTTTTACTTTATTTTTTATTTTTATATCATATTTATTTTTTAATTTTTAATATGAATAATTATGTCTTTATGACAAGTTTTCCTATGTCTTTTGACAGGTTTTTTATCTGACCAAGATGATGCTTACTTGTTTTTCTCACAACGCTCAACTATGATATGTGGTTGTTGTTGGTCTTTCAGTAATTTGATCTCTTTTTGTGGTTCATTAGTCGATGTAGTCAAATTTGTTTGTATTTATCTTTTGTTAGACTCTTTTGGATCTCAGATGGCTAGTTTATTGTGTCAATTATTATAGGAAAATATTTAAATTATGTGTCTAGTTTATGATTGTGGTTCTAAACCATCATTGTAATCTTGAATATTTCTTCTTTTTTAATAAAATCGGTGATTTTCATAAAAAATCGAGCTTGAATCAAGTGTAAGACCAAGAAAGATCGAACCTTATTGATCTTGACCCGAGACCAATATTAAATCGAATCTGATTATAATTAGCACCTTTGAGCAAAAAAACAAATAACAAAAATATATGAAAAATCTAGGGTGCATTGCATTTGATTCACATGACAATTTATTTAGAAAAGTAAAGATTGTTTTATATTTCAATAATGTTTTGGGAGTTGAGGGCAATAATGTTGAGAGTTTCCTTCAATTGATATCCTTAATGAACTAAAAGAAGAGGATCGACAAGAATTGGCAACAAATAGGGAGATAAAAGAGGCCATTTTTTTGCTCAGGACGGTGAGAAGTAGGTGTGTTCATGGTAGGTTAATCGTACCGTTTGGCTTAAACAGTTGATTAACCGTTATAGCAGTTATTATTTGTAACTTAATTGTTACTAACCGTTAAGAAACGATTAAACGTCAATTTTTTAAATGGTTAATCATTATAGTCGGTAACCGTTAAGGAATGGATCGGTTACAGGTTAACATGTAATCTATTACGATTTTCTTTTCAAATGTTCATTATTTCTTTTTTAGAATAATAAATATATCTCTTCGATAAATATTGTATTATTTTTTTTTAAATTAACTTAAGTAGAGAAAATTTAAACACAAACTTTATACTTAGTTGAAATAAAGTACCTATAGATTAACTTATAGGTTAACCATTAACCGTCTTTTTTAGCAGTTCAGTTAATCGAAACTGTTTAACCTTAACGGTTAGATTAATTAACCTATAAAATAAATGGTTATACCGGTTAACGATTACGGTTTATTTTGCACAGCCCTAATGAGAAATCCTAATGGCTAGTCTATTCATTTTATCAAGGCGACTTGATATATGATGATGGGCAAGTGTTTTTTAGTTGTTCAACTTTGTTTTTCTACTGGCATATTGCTTCCTGCTTTTAGTTTATACAAGTGTTTCTCTTGACATTGGTTCGGCTCATTTCCCGCCGTTGTTGGTTATCGTCTGCTTCTTACTTTTTAAATTAGGGTTTCAGGATACTCTTGAGCTTTTGTAGCTTTTGTTTTATGCTATGGATCTTTGTTGTCTACTTATGTTTCGGTTCAATTTCGAATTTATTTTTGTTGATCCTTTGTAATATTTGTGCTTGTTGAATGAAATTATGTTTTTGAAAAAAAAAACATTGTTCCTTACATCTTTTTTCATGTCAATGAAGGTGTTTTTAGGCTTCTTAAGTTATGTTTTGTAATATTTTTCAAAAATATTTTTTAGGTTAATTTTTTTGAGGGCTAAAAATCATATAGAAAAGTAGTTTTTCAGGTTAAAAATACTTTTAGCTTAATTTGAAAAGTATTTTTTAAAAGTTAAAATTGATAATTTTTAACTTTTCTGAAGCATTTTTGAGCAAACATTTTATATACTTAAAGTACTTTTTGACAATAATATCAAATACTCTCGTTTTAAACCAAAATAATTTAAAAGTATTTTTCAAAAACATATCTCAAAAATACTCTGTAACCATGCATTTCAAAAAAAATGCTAGACTGGACACGGTTATTGAAACAAAGTTAATCTAATATCGACCTTGAACTAGAAGAATAAAGCTTATTCATTAATGGTTGGGAGCCTTTATTCATTAAAGGTGGCGCGGGTGATTGGAAACTTCATTGGACAGTTCTTTGAGTATGATTCGACGACTATTGCATTGGGGTATAAAAGGGTCATGAAACTACGCGCTCGTGTGGATGTGAGGATTCCTCTCAAGAGGAGAAAGAAGATTATTTTGTCAAATGGTAATGCCCAGTATGTCCGGTTTCAATATGAGAAATTGACTCTATTTTGTTTTCTCTGCGGTATCTTGGGCCATGGAGAAAGCTTTTGCCCGTTGAAATTCACGGTGGGTGGTACGGAGTTACAACCTGGTTGGGACGCTTCACTTCGAGCTCCGTCCCGGCGTGCTCCACCGGCGCCGAGCAGATGGCTAATTGAAGACGGAATGGAGAGAATCCAGGCTACCGCGATTTCGGCTAAATTATCGCAAAAGGAGAACATGTCGCCTAATTTTCCGCCAGGTACCCACGATCACGCTAATGGTCGGGCGAGTATCAAGACTCCATTAAGGGGATCTAATTTAATGGGAAGTCAACTGCAACATGTTTTTGAGTCGAATAGTCCTGGGCCTAGGCCGCTTGGTTTGCAGTTACATGGATCTGATGGAAGAAACCAATCCAATATTTCAACGGGTCCTGATGGTTTAGATGTTATTATGGGCCAAGCTGAGGAGGACACCCCGCTACAAAATTGTGATAGTACCAAGAGAGCTCGTGTTCAATCATCTATGGTGGGCTCCCCTATTTCTGATGGACTGGATAATACCAATTCTATTTTGGCAGGCTCCTCGAAAGGGGCCAGCCCAGCCCAATGAGACTTTTGAGTTGGAACGTTCGGGGCCTGGGGATGGACCGAACTGTTCGACGTTTTCGCGCTATTATGCGTGATTTATCCCCCTCGGTAGTTTTTCTGATGGAAACAAAGCTACCAGCGATCAAAATGGAGCGAATTAGGAAGTTGTGTGGATTTGCGAATGGAGATGAAGTCAGTTCGAATGGTAGGAGTGGTGGTCTTTGCTTAGGATGGAAGGAGAATGTTAATCTGTCTATACGGTCTTTTTCTATTTACCATATTGACGCCATGATTGTAGAAGGAGATAATGGACGATGTTGGAGACTGACGAGCTTTTATGACGCCCCGGAGGTTCAGAATAGAGTCCACTCGTGGAATCTTCTTCGGCGTTTGAATGACCGGCCGGAGGTGCCATGGTGTGTTATTGGCGACTTTAATGAGTTGTTATATCAACATGAGAAATCTGGTGGCAATCTTCGACATGAATGGCAATTGCAGAATTTTCAGTCGGCTTTGGAAGACTGTGGGCTTCTGGATATGGGCTACAAAGGTGTCTGGTATACCCCCTTGTTACTTAATACGAAGCCCAATCTGTATCAACCGGACCAAATATGGCACTTTAAATTTGAGGCGGCCTGGTTACTTGAGGATTCATGCGAAGAGGAAGTCCGGAAACTTTGGACGAATTCTAGGGGCTCTGTACCCGAGCGTCTCTTGGAAGTTAGTTCGGGCCTTGATAGATGGTTTCGTCGTTTGAAAAAAGCCAAGAGACTAACTGTTAGGGAGCTACAAGCTCGTATTACTGAGCTATCAGAGAAGGAGGTGACAGAGGAAACAATTGGTGAATTAATAGAGTCCAAACTCGAATTGAATCTGGAACTTGACAAGGAGGAAGTTTTCTGGGAGCAACGGGCGAGGGCAAATTGGCTGAAGAATGGAGACAGAAATACGAGTTTTTTCCATAGATATGCCAGCCACCGGAAACGACGAAATTTCATTCGGGGCCTTATGACAGATGAAGGCACATTTCAAGAGGATTGTGTTGAGGTAAAACGTATTGCAGTCGAATATTTTTCGAATTTATTCACCTCTGGCAGTAATGTCGATCCCTCTAATATCCTCCAGGGTATTATTCCCCGCATTACCCAGGAGATGAATCAACTCCTCCTAAGGCAATTTACGAAAGATGATGTTTTTGAAGCGCTTAATTCGATGAGCCCCCTCAAAGCCTCGGGAGCAGATGGTCTGGGTGCAGTGTTCTACCAAAGATTCTGGGGAATTCTGGGAACAGATATAGCGCATTTTGCATTGGGATTCTACGAGGAGAGTTCCCTATTGAAGAAATTAACAAGACTCATATTGTCTTGATTCCAAAAGATTCAGATGCTCGTTCGATGAAACAGTTCCGAACGATAGCACTGTGTAACGTTCTGTTCAAGATAATTTCAAAAATGCTAGCAAACAGGCTGAAGATTGTGTTGGAAGATTGCATAGATGAGTCCCAAAGTGCTTTTGTCCCTGGTCGTTTGATTTCGGATAACATCGTGGCAGCCTATGAGATTCTCGACTCGTTAAAGAAGAAAAGATTTGGGAAGCGTGGTTCTTTTGCCCTTAAGCTCGATATGAGCAAGGCCTATGATTGGGTCGAATGGAACTTTGTGGAATGCATTATGATCAGAATGGGTTTTGACCCGGTTTTTATTCAGATGATTATGCGATGTATTCACACGGTTTCTTATTCTGTCATCGTCAATGGAACCACCAGCGAGTATTTCCTCCCGTCTAGGGGTCTACGACAAGGGGATCCCATCAGCCCCTATTTGTTCCTTTTATGTGGGGAAGGTCTTTCATCTCTTCTTCGCTCAGCTACATCAGAGGGAAGCCTCAGGGGTGTTCGAATTACTAGGGGAGCCCCACTGGTGAGCCACTTACTTTTTGCCGATGATTGCATAATATTTGGGGAGGCGTTGGCAACTGATGCAAGTAAGCTTATTTCCCTTCTTCGTGAATATGGTGATTGTTCGGGTCAAATTTTTAATTATGAAAAGTCAAGTTTATTTTTTAGCAGCAATGTTATTGCTAGTAATAGAGAAGATGTAAGTCGTATCTTACATGTCCCAGAGATCACTTGTCCAGAGAGATACTTGGGCCTACCAGCTATAGTGGGCCGAGGTAAAAGAAAGGCTTTTAGCTATCTAAAAGATCGTATTGGAAGTAAAACTCATTCTCTTAGTGCAAAAATGCTCTCACAAGGAGGCAAGGAGGTTTTTATAAAATCTATACTTCAGGCTATTCCATTGTTTGCAATGTCTTGTTTCTTGCTCCCCATAACATTCTGCAAGGAATTGGAAGCTATTTCAGCAAGATACTGGTGGCAAAAGAATGCGGTTAGGCGAGGAATTCATTGGGTATCGTGGACAGAATTGTGTAAACCCAAGGAGGAAGGAGGGATGGGCTTTCGGGACCTTGGGAAGTTTAATGTTGCCCTGTTGGCTAAGCAGGGTTGGCGTTTGCTAAAAAAACCCAACTCCCTAGTGGCCCGTCTGTTAAAGGCGAAATACTACCCTCGGTCGGATTTCCTTACAGCTGATTTGGGCTCATCACCTTCAATGGTATGGAGGAGCATTTGGAGTGCACGAAAGCTCCTTGAAATGGGCCTTGGATGGAACATTGGATCGGGGTCCAACGTATCCATATGGAACGACTATTGGCTCCCGGGCTTGCCTTCTGAACGGGTTCGGACCACTCCAGTCACAGGACTCAACATGGTGGCGGATCTGATGCAGACCGATACGAATAGGTGGGATCAACACCTCATTCGTACAATTTTTGAAGCTACAGAATCCGAGAAAATCCTAAGGATCAAACTGCCTCTGTTCTATCAAGAAGATATCATAGTGTGGAGAGGTGAAGGCTCAGGGATTTACTCCGTCCGAAGTGGATACAATCTACTTTTGGGTACTTCTAATATGTCTGACTCGCATACGAACCCCTATAAGATTATCTGGCGGACTCAGTGTCCTTCAAAGATAAAAAATTTAGCTTGGAGAATGTCCAGGAATTTAGTGCCTACAATGCTAAATCTGGTAGCTAAAAGAGTACTGCATGATCCTATTTGTCCTAGATGTAAGCTTTTTCTTGAAAGTGCCCTCCATGTCACTCGAGATTGTTTCTTTGCAGAGGAAGTTTGGCGTTTACTCAGAGTTTACAACAGCGATTGGAATCAGTTCACAAATTTTCAGGACTGGTTATCACATGTTTTTCAAGCTACAGATCAATCTATGCATAGCAGGATTTTAATTGCAATATGGGCACTGTGGTATTCAAGGAACATTCTAATATATGAAGGCAAATTACAACGCACCGATGAGGTTTTTTACCTTCATTATGGGCTATAGTCAGGGGCTCTCTGTTACCACCACCAGATTCGAGCATCAGACGCGGTTCGCCGAGGCGCGTTGGCTGCCACCGCCGAAGGGTACCTACAAGTTAAACACTGACGCCAGTTACAAAGCCACTGACAAATGTGCAGGTTTAGGTTTTATTATCCGAAACGCAAGAGGGGATGTTATCGGAGCGGGCCATCGACAAGTAATAGGGGTTACCTCTGTTTTTGAAGCAGAGGCTCTCGGCGTTTTGCATGGTCTCCGGTTTGCATGTGACCTGGGCCTCCGTCGTATTGCGGTTGAAGGCGATAGTCGAACCGTCGCGCTCAAGCTCACCTCCCAAGAAACAGATTTGTCAGATATTGGCCGAATAATACGAGATTCAAAGGAGGTTAGTAAAAACTTCACCTGGTGTAGCTTCGGTTTTGTCGGCCGCTCTGGAAATCAAACGGCGCATGCGTTGGCGGCGGACGGCTTGCGAAACATAGATGAACGGTACTAGATCGAAGAGGTACCGGCCCATATCTATCGGTTGGTGGAAGGAGACCGTCGATTTGTTGAACCACCATAGATCGGGGCTTAGAAAATGAAGAATCGCACGGGGGTTGATCTTTTGAAACTGGATTCTACGGAGGCTTCCTCAGAGCCACAACCCTCCCCTTATCTCTACTGAAATCCCTAAATGCCTTATCCCTTTAGAGTAGAGGTATACCATCGGTCAAGTCTTTTATTATTTATCTGTTTTTTTCTCTCTCCTTTTATGACCGTTTTATGTATTTACTTACTTTCTTTATTAATCAAATAAATGACCGATGTTAATTTCAAAAAAAAAATCTTTTTCAAATTTAATTTTTTTAACTTCAACATTTTGTACTCCATAGACATGATAAGCAAGATTAATCAATTATGTATGTGCAAGTATACCGACTTGTTAACTAACCCATCAATTTCTTGGTTAAAATGCTAACTACATGTAACTTAATTGATATAATTGATAAAACTAAAAGATAAACGATCAAATTAGAAGCTATCCGTAATCAAAGTATCATTTATGTAGTTTCTTAAAAAATATATTTATTATAAGCTTGCTGATTTTATATTTTTACGGTTTTACCCCTCATATTAAGCACAATTTTTTGCACTGTTTTTTTCTTCTTCTAATTAATTACAAAAAGGAAGAGAAAATAAAAATCTAAACCCCATTTTCGTCTAGCTGAAGTGCTAAACCCTAGCGAGCCATTGCCTGCACTTAAAAAAAGAAGAAAACGCAACGTCAAGTTTTCAATGGCTCATCGGCGGTGCCTCCAATCATTTGTCCGCCACGCGACGGCTCTCATTTCTCTAAAAAAGCCGCCGCCTCTCTCCACCTTCGAAATCCTAACCTCAAAGCCAAATCCGGTAATAACCCCTCCCAATTTGGAACCCTCATGGTTTACTCCCTTGTCCCACTTTCGCCACTTCTCGTCCAGCAAAAGCGACGACAGCGAGAATGAAGAGGAAGTGGAAGAGAGCAGCGATGGAGAAGCGGAGAACGACGAGGTGGCGGCGGATTTGGGTAGAGACTACTCACCCGAGGAGAAGGAAGCTGAGGCCGCAGCTATTGGCTACAAAGTGGTGGGCCCGCTCCAGCGGTCCGACCGGGTATTCAAAGACTATGAGCCAGTTTTCGCAGTGGTTCAGGTATTCAATGTTTTGTTTTGGTTTTAAGAATCGAATAACCGGAACATTGTTAATTTAATTGTCTATTTTGTAAAAGATTGGATCGCATCAGTTTAAGGTGAGCAATGGGGATTCCATTTTCACAGAGAGGTTGAAATTCTGCGAAGTCAATGACAAGGTAATATGCACATCTTTTACCGTTTATTGATGCATTTTTGAGCATTTTAGATTTTTGATGTCGTCTCCGCCAATTTCAACACACACACACATATATGTATAGCAATATTATATGCCATATATTGTTGTTTAATAAGCTAACCATCGAGTTTCTCTTCTAATTGAATTCCGACTTTACGAGCAAGTATTTTGTAGAAGGTAATCTTATCTTATCACATTGCACAGCCAATTTTGTGGGATGAATTCATTATTATATTTATTAGCTAATGATGATTTCTGAGTTTTCAGTTTCGACTAGTTTAAGTAACTTGCATTAAAAGAAATCATCAATGGTTAGTGTTGCATATTACTATTTTCCCGTCAAATG
The DNA here is from genome assembly GCA_958450335.1 of Hibiscus tridactylites. Taxonomy (NCBI): domain Eukaryota; kingdom Viridiplantae; phylum Streptophyta; class Magnoliopsida; order Malvales; family Malvaceae; genus Hibiscus; species Hibiscus tridactylites. The sequence goes on along the minus strand of OY288270.1, from coordinate 92,251,422 downwards.
GCAATTTTGCTGGCATTTTTTATAGAACGGGCGTTGTGCTTCTATGACTGTACATTTGCAGCTGATATTGAACAAGGTTCTCTTGCTGAGCTCACCTACACAAACAATTATTGGAAGGCCTATACTCCCAGATGCGGCTGTTCATGCCGTTGTTGAGGAGCACGTAAGCTCCACTCTGATATTTTTTCACTCTTAAGTACATATTGCATTTTTTGTGACATAATATTACCTAAATTGCAAAAAAAGCTTCCCTTATCCTGAGATAGATATCTTGTTTTAAGCAACGGGGGTAGACAAGTGAAGAAATTTGACCAAATTTCTAAAGTTTTATTCTGCTCCATTGATCATTTGTCTATATAAACAGTAAATATTAGATGAAGATATGCTACAAACAATAACTGCTCGAGCATGTATTTGTTGTTTTTCATTATTGACTCTTTAGGTCGTGCACATAAATTTATGTATATTTTTATTTTCTTCTGTTAGGCATTAGATGCTAAGGTGATTATTTTTAAGAAAAAGAGACGGAAGAATTACCGCCGAACCAAAGGACATCGCCAGGTTTGTCAAGGACCATTTATCTAAACGATTTTAATTTGTTTGACCCGACTTTAAAACCCCTTTGTTTGTTGTCACGTTTTAGGAACTGACCAAGTTGAGAATAACGGATATACAAGGAATTGAAAAACCAGAAATCAAAACTGATGGGAAGCCATTGAAAGCAGCTGTTAGGATGCCAGAGAAGGTTGCCACTGCTGCTTAAAGATAGATATTCTCCCCCATGGCTTTATTTTGCAAAATAATGGCTACTCGTGTTTTGAATCTTGAGGTAATGCAATCTTTATACTACGGGTGAGTGTCTTTCGTGAATTGATCAATGTACATTTTTTGGACGTCCTGTGAAGCATTGGATTTGTTCACCTTTGCTTTTAAGCTCCAATTCAGAACATTAATATGCATGCTAAATTTTTGTGCCATTGTATTTCTTGTTCCTTTCTTTGTAGTAAAGTAGCCTAGTAAAGTCCTCTAACTTTCAGTACACAAATTCTGCTTCTTGGCTATGATTATTATTTCCAACCTTTTTTTAATTCTTTGAATCCCTTGGATTTGCTTTAAACCTAAGCTACTTGGACTCTAGTGTGAGTGTCGGACTCATATGTTCAATTTTTGTCAAAGATTTCCATGTAATTGGACCTATGTCCGGATATGCATCGGTCATGTTCGCTGGACATAGGTACTTAAAGAACAATGAACCTGGTCCTGAGTAACATAGCTTGAAAGTTGAAACTGCGGTTGTTGAATTAGTGGTTGCAGAGATTGTCTGTGGGGATGTAATGTAAATTTGTTTGCATTAGCATTTAGTAGCACAAGTCTTTACTGTTTCAACTTAGTAGGCCTTTGGCCTGATAGTTCTTTCTATCTAAATGCACAAGCTGCTGAAAATGACCCATGTTGTCAGGCCCGGGCATAAACAAAAAACAGTATGAGATTCGATATTCAACACGTGCTTCAACTTATTTATTTTGTTTTTTTCGAAAGAAAAAGAAGCATACATATCACATAAAGTACATGGATGCCACTGCTGCACCATATAAAAAAGGTCTGAACCATTATTGTGGCCCCATCAAGTCTTTTATTTCGTTAATCATGTTTCAAAGTTCTTATTGGCCATTGCTTGTTGCTTGCTTTTGGGACATCTTTAGATATATAGTCAGGTTTATGCTACAAACATGATCTGAATCTACAGTTTTCTGTGTAAAGCTTTGGATAAGATCTCATAAAGAGATTCTCTTAGTTAGGCAAACGGGGAAGGTGAAAAAGTTGAGGCTGACTCGAAACAGAAGGATTTGAATAGATTAAAATCAAGGGTTTACCGTTTAATTAAGCTTTTAAATTTATGCGTTCATGTTCTACTACATTTTATATAGTTCCATCCTTGTTTCAGGTATCCTTGGGAAGATCTAACTTTTAAGTGAAAAACTCGTATAGGTTTTTGGTGTTAATATATAGTTAACATGATTGCTACTTTTTTTAAATCTAATTATGAATTTCATCCTTTATGAAAACTGACAAGTTAGTGAACATATGAACTTGAACTATTAACTCTTGTTAATTGTTGTATATAAATTGTTGATTTACGTTAGTCGTGTGCATTTAAATGATTGAATTACTTATTTCTGGGTCAATACCCTAAAGTTTAATAATATTACTAGATTGAACTAACTTCTGTGAGTTTTCGTAGAGAGATCAAATAATGTTTTTAGGGATATGAAACTGTTTTGAAACATATGGATAGAGATAACGACATCTCTTGAACCACCCCAAGAGGCAATAGCCACATGGATACCCCATTCATGGTTGACTTGAGTCTTACGATTCTTTGGTTAGGATCATGAAAGATCTTCACTTTTTTGAAATTTTGTGCAATCCAAGTCCATTACCTCTTTTGGTTGTGCCATTTTATTTCATTTTTCTTGGTCTGAAATTTTGTATTCCTGTTGTGTTTATTTCATTTAGGATTGACCTTCAAAACTAACCATACGTCTTCTAAGGATTTGGTTATCGGGCTACTTAGGCGACTCTAGTCTGCAAGGATTAAGCTTTTAACAAAATCGACCTAATGTTCTAATATGAATTGTTCTTTAATAAAAAAAATATTTTATTTAATTCAACTATCGAATATACAAATCAAATTTTAGAGTATATATATCTGAGCAATACATTGGACTAATGGGCCTGTTCGGACTAAATTGAAGTAAAGAAGTTAGAACATAAATCGACCAATATACTATAGTCAAAAGCATGAGTTCTAGCTCACTCTATCTCTATTCTTTCAATTCCCTCATAAAAACAATGGTATGATATTATACTTGCATGAAAAAATTTGAGTTTGAATTTTGAAGATTATTTTTAAGAGAGAATCACGGTGATTTAAGTAAGGTCATATTGTTTGCAGAGAAATTTGTGTTGTGAGGGTTGCCCCATATCAGATTTTTGTAGAATCTGATTCGAATTAGCTGAACAATAAATCGGATACCCATGGTTAAAGAAAATACCAGAACAAAAGAATCAACAGTTTGAAAATGCCAAGAAAATCAACCGATTGAAGGAGATGAAATGAATCCATGATACGGCAACAGGAACTTTAATCCCAATTTCTATGGTTCTTTCTTTCTTTCTTTATTGCTTTATTAGTGGCTGCAGGTGGCCATGGAATTTCATTTGTGATATAATATATATGTTTTGTTAATGAATATGTGGCTTTTACGTGGAAAACCTTTTCATTGCAATTACCACTTGCCACCTGTATATGATCTAATCCTACTACAAATTAAAGAGTATATAAAATTAACACTTGCCATTGTCTTAAAATACCACTTTCACCTGTGCTCCCACTTTCGTTTTTTAAAATATGATCATGTTAATGGAATCCATAATAATTCTCCACATTCTTGAGCAGTTCTTGGCCCCATTTAAATCTTCTTTCCAGTTTAACTATTCATTTTACTTGGTTCATATTCACCCATGAAAAAGCATATTCCAACTTTTCACTTATATTTTTAACAGTTTATTCCCCCTTTTTCTCGATGAACATACATTTTCTTATATTTTAAACATAGTAATAATCTCTATGTTCGATTCTCCTTTTTCAAATTTTCATATCCGACACAGAAATAAGATGGTATAAACCATCAAATATATGATTTTATATATATAAAAAAACAAATAATGCCAGACACGTTTTTATCGATCACTCATCCAAATTCGAATAACTCGAAACAGTGTGTTGGATTATTTGAACTAGAGTGCTGTCAACCTTTTACTATTGGAACCCATTCACTGTTTTATGTACCTAAGAAATCCAGGTGCAATTATTAGTCAGTTGGCATCACTTCTTTTATTTCCCTCATCTTTTCCCCCTCTAAAATCGCAATTTACAGGGAACCCACTTCCATTAGTTCATTACAAATAAACATAACTTTTATATGTTCATGAATTCGCACACATTAGTAGTGACAAATCATTGGAGAAGATTTGTTATCCTTTCTCATTTGATTTTGGCCCTTTTAAGCTAAAAATAATTTTGGTCAAAATTATAATACAAACCAACCTTGGTGTAACGGTTGAATATCATTCTACTCAGGTTATAGGTTTGATTCCTTTCAACTCCGATTTATATATATTTTTTATTTTTTCATCACTAATTTTAAACTTAAAGTAAGTTTTGTCAAGTCTTGGTGTAGTGGTTAAATAGTACGAGAGCACCCCTTACTGTCGGGTTGATTGAAACTAAATTAAAATTAAAAACTTAATTAAAATTTTTTAACTCAGCAATCAAAATAGGATTGGATTAATAGTTTATAACCTCTTGTAAGCTTGACATTTAGTGGTCTTATCTAAAAGGATTTAAATGTCAACAATTTTGATTAGACCCTCCAAATTTACTTATAATTTATAAATTTGATTCTATTAGGCCTTCATAATTTGAAAATCTTTATTAGGCCTTCAAACTATCCTGCCACGATCCGTCTTTGAATACACATTAAACTAAAGTCCCTCCAACATTTTATCTTCTTTTGATACATTCATGTGCATATTTAGACATAGGAATATGATATATGATCTACTAAATACATGAAAAATTGAAATAAAACCGAACAAAACATACACATAATGGTCATATTCATATCTAATGTTCACACTCAATTTTAAATAAAATATATTATAAAACGTCCGTAAAAATATTACTTCATAAACATTCACTCTTAAATTTTAGATAATTTTTAAGATATCCAAGTTCATATCACTTTGTTTGTAAGTTGTGTGCATTGTCAAAGAGTTAAAAATATGTATGAACATTTACTACATTGTAAATTACCTTAACTATTAAAAATAAATAAAAACCCGTGTTAAAAAAATATATATATCTCGCATATAATTTCAAAAAACTATACCGTAGAGTCAGCAACATGAATTGAAGAATAAAAACTCTTTGTCCTTTTTGGTGCCTCTATTTATTCTCCAACATTAAAAAATTAAAGCTTAAGGGCATCATAAGCCCTTAAACTTTAAAAAAGTCAATTAAGCCCCCAAACATTTTTTGCACCAAATTAAGCCTTTATACTTAAAAATTTTATCAATTCAACTCTTTGACCAACATTGACTGTTAAATTTAACAGTTTTTTGAACCATTTGATGTAACGTGTCGTGTTACTATGTTGTCACTTGGCATTTCCAGAATTTTTTATTTTATTTAAAAAATTCTTTAAAAGTTCTAAAATTTCTAAACAACTTATAAAAAATTATAAAAAATAGTTTTCTAAAAAATTTGTAAATGTCAAATGACAAAATTGTATTGTGTTACATGACATTAATATTTTAAGAAAAATTGTTAAAAATTAATAGTCGAATGGCTTAATTGATGAAATTTTGAGATATAAGTGTTTAATTGCGTGCAAGAAAAATTTAAGGGCTTAATTAATTTTTTTCTTTCAAAAATTCAAGGGCTTATAAGATACCCTTAAGCCAAAAATTAAATTCTAATTTTTAAATCTTAAAACATAAATTTTAGAAACTAAACCATACACCCTACGTCTTAAAACTTAATACTAAATTTTAATCTCAAATTTTAACCCTAAACTATAAATTTAATTTTTCTAATGTGAATGCATAAATAAGAACATAAAAAAATAATAATAAAAAAATTTCTTCCGAATTGACATCATCTATCAGAAGTGGTAGTAAAGTTATAATATTGATTGATGCAATTTGACCTATTGAAAGATATATTTTGGAGACATGATGAGCATCGTTTCAAACATCCACTTTTACTTTAGACATTATTATTGATATTTGTCAATCCATGAATTTGCCAACAGATCAATCATCACCGTTGATTTCTTTCTTTCACAAATTATTCCAAGTCCAATATCATCTGCTAAGCTACTTCAAATTTCAATTTCTTGAAAAGTGCTGAATTTTAGTGGAGGTTTAATAGTATATTCATTTGAATTTTGTATTATTTCGGTTTAAAAAGTTCTTAAAACAATCAACTTCGAGAAAAGTAAATTTTGGGTAAATTATTTTATGGATTCGACTCACCACGTCACTTATGGTTCTTATTCATAAAAAACCAGTTATTTTTTTTCATGTCACTAATCCATTCACAATAAACTTTTATGTAACTACTCACTCCCTATTTACATGACATAAAAAAGTAAAGATTCATCTTTAAAAAAATGACATGGAAAAAAAATTAATTAGTTGATTTTTAGTTGACAGAACCATAGATGATGTGATAAGACGGGACAATATAATAAATTTTCGGGTTACAGACTTACAATTGTTGGTTGAACTCGCCCAGGGGCGGGAGAGTCCTTGCGATATGAAGTATGCCACGTGTTCAAGCTGCGTGTTCTTATTATGCTATCTCTGTATTTGTTATTTTTTTCTCAGTCACATAAATTTTATTAATAAAATTAAACTCAATAAGTGATCTTAGTGAAAAAATGATATTTATTTTAGAAGATTCAGATTCAAATCGTTTTGTCTGTAAAATATATACATTGTCAAAAGATGAAGAATATATATAAACATATATTATCTTATAAACACTTTAGACTATTAAAAAATATTAATAAAATTAAAATCCATTATAAAGTGGATTACAAAGAAGACACTTCAAAGGACATCCAAACCAAAATGAAACTACACTTCCAACTCCAAGTATAAAGATACTTATCGTTATTCTGCAACACGAAGAAATGTCCTAAGACAGTTCAAATATATATAAATTTAACATAATTTGGTTTCTCTATTTTATGTCCTAAGACAGTTCAAATATATATTTTATAACTGGGGATGGAGCAATATTCGAACAGTAGATGAAGTGATATCAAATAGTTAATATTATAAACCATTTCAATTAAATTGTTAATATACTTTTTTAACTATTTATTTTTAATTTATTGATTGATTAATTCAAATTAATTATTGTAAAAGTTCACAGGACGAAACTATGTAGAGTGTTGGAGGGAAAAAAACCCTCGTATATTACATCAACTTGCCCAGTTAAATACATTTTGAAATATGTAGGAATTGAATTTTGGATTGCACTATAGGTCATCTTACCAAAAGTGCAACAAAACAAGAGCTGACAAATTGTTGTCCACCAAAAAAGGAGAAAGGAATTTATATAAAATAAGGTAATGGAAATAAAGAAGATTAGGAACTTGTCATTTTCAACTCAAAATATAGATTTTTAGTAAATGTTTTTGTCTTTCCAACTAGACAATTTAGTTAGTGCTTAAATCACTTGTCTTTAAAAATGTTAAACTTTATACCTACAAAAAGAATGCCCTCTCATTTTGGTTTATAGGTAATCACACTCAAGTGGGAAAAACCCCAATTGATTAATTTGATTTGACCAACTTCTAATAGCCCCTAGTTTAAAATAAAAAGAGTAAAATCGCATACGTTTATATCATAACATCATTTCAAGAAATATGGACTTGTTTTTTTTAGTTAGATTTCGTCATAAAATGTTCGTATTTTTTAAATAAGCAGACACAATTATCTCTATACGTGTATTAATATAGCATATTATAATTTATAATATACTTATATTATTTTATATTCAAATGAATGTCAAATATGAATAAATTTAATTTGATAATTTTTTATATAAGATTGCGGGTTTGATGGTTATGTACAATTTAAGTTATAGTGGTGAGAGTCGTCAGAGAATCTTATGAAGTTTTATCGTGGTGAAAATTACTTACAATGTCTAAATTTATAGGGTCAATAATAAATTATATAATTTTAGAGGGCTAAATAATAATTTTACCTTTAAAATAACTTACAATTTTTTTCAATTTATAACTTTTTTTGGAAGGAGACACGACTTCCGCTAGTGCCTTCTACATTTCGTCTCTGCTTGTTAGGGTCTTGAAATGCCATGTTAGAATGCAATTGAGTGTTCTGGGACAAAATCAAGATTTAAAGTTGGGGGACAAAACATAATTGCTTGTGAAGGTAAATTTAAAAATAAATTGATTTGTAAAACAAATTTACATAAGAATACAAAGCTGAAAAAAAATTCTTAGGAGGTGAGGAGGGGCAACATACCTCTGTCACTGTGTTCTAGGAAGAACTTGAAGTGGATCCTTATGTAAGCTAATAAGGTCTTTACCCCTTAAAATATGATAAATTATTTTTTATTTTTTTAAAAAGTTTTAAAATTTTGACTTGGCCTCTTTTAAAATTTTAAAAATATTATTATATTTATATTTTTAAAAATATTTTTAATTAAGTTCACTCTTAAAATTTTTAAAATTTATCACTGAAAATTTTAAATTATATATCTATTTTTTTGAAGATTTTAAATTATCACTGAAAATTTTAAATTATAATTTTTTAAATATCATTAGTTAGTACTCAAAATTAATGTACACTATTAATTATTATAATTCAAAATGTTAACATGGATTTTTACTTAAAAACATTTATTCCAACACAAAAAATACTCATATCATCACGGTCATTTAAATGGCCAATTTGGGGGAATATTCCCCTTAGTGATTTAATATGAAAACATACCCCTTATGTTTGTTAATTGGAAAAATATCTCCTTTCACGTTATGTAGGATAAATTTGTGTTCTGTATAACGCGGATTCCAGTGCCATGTCAGTATCCAATCATTGGCGGGATGATTGAATATTTGAAACCAGAATTCGCGTCCTGCAGAACGAGAATTCTATAGGAATCTAAGGAATTCGCGTTCTACAGAATACGAATTCTGTAAGAATTTATATAATTCACGTTCTTCAGAATGCGAATTCCAAATTATTGCTGACATGTCAGATGAATTCGCGTTTTGTAAAACGCAAATATGATCCCTGCATGCCTACCACCATTAAAGATAAATAGGCTGCCTTTCTGCCTTAGGCATCCCATCAAACTTCTTACTTTCGTATCACGAAACTTAGAGCGAGTATGGCTCAATATTCAACTACTGTATTTTTTCGTGGAACATACTTCTACACATATTTTAGTGAAACGATCACAAGAAATGAATTATTTGAGTTGATCTCGAAACGGGTTAAAGAGTCGACGAGCGCAAAAATAGAGGCCTTGCGTGTCAAAGTACCAGTCAATGAGCCCAGCCCCGAGGAGCATTATATGCTCACACTATTAGATAAGAAAGATATGCGGAAGATGTTCCGGGCATACAAACGTGTTGGGGGAACAAACATCGAGCTTAGCGTGAAATTTGATGACGGGTCAAGTTCTTCAACGAATGCGTTAGCTGACGAGAATGACGTGTTCATACAAAATTATCAGAGACGGCAGGAGAAAGAACAAATAATTGAGGAACTATACTTAACGTTTGGCATAAGTACCGACTATGATTAGTAATGTAATTTTGATGAAGTTATGTAAGTTATTTATCTTGCGTACTTGTATTTTGTGAACTGAGTCCTTTCGATGTAGTTTTCAGAATTGTAGGATGTTATTGCAAGACTATGAAACTTGAGGTGTTTAATGTTAATTTTTAACATTGAAAGACATGAAGTTTAAGTTAGAGATTTGGTTTGGACCTAATTGTAAGTTTTTAAATATGAAAATATCATTTAAATATGAAAGTATCAATTACTAATTTCTAACATATAGTACTTTAATTAAGAAAATATATATTAACATTACTTATGAAAAAACTAACATTAAAATAAAAAATATAGTCCTAAGTTTGCAGGAACTAATTTCGAAAAACATAGAAAAAATATGACTACTGCCTATGTCCGCTGGTACCAAAACTTGGTGGATATCGAGTTCGAGCAGGATTGCGTCGTCCACGTTGGACCACAACTGGTTGCGGACCATCATCGTCGTCGTCTCCAGCAGTATCACTCGGTCTAACGGGCCCGCTAGAATAGAACAATGACTGCGGAGGTGTTTGTTGAAACGAACTCGGCGTCTGAAATATCATAAGGTCTAGCATGAAACGGGTACAAGGAGACAAAAGCAGAGGGAACAGTCGGTGTCGAAGATCCGCCCATCATGCCAGGAAATGAACCGTACGCAGTCGGCGTCGAAGATCCACCCACCATTCCCACAAAAGGAGTGAAAAAATCTTCCATCGGACTCGGAGGCCGCGACTGAATCATTAACTGGGTGGGGGCCTGTGGGTGAATCAGATCGGTAGCATAAAGGCGAATCGGATCGGTGGCATCAGCTGCCCCCCGTGCTCTGGAGGATGAAGTATTTCTTCGATGTTGCGATCCTCATGCTCCCCTTGTACGATGAGTCCGGGGACAGTTGCGCTGCACAGGCTCCACGATGGTTGCTTGTTCATCCAGAGTGAGGAGATATGGTTTCCCATTGCCAAAGTACCATGCAAAGTAGTCATTGGTCACCATAGGCTCCTCAAATATCCTGTACTCATTCAGTTCCTGCCGCTGATGCCTCTCCTGTCACTGTGTAATGTACTGTACGTGTTTCACCGACCAGTCTACCTACCACAGAACATCAACAAAATTATTGTTTATAAATTGTAAAGTACGTATAAATCGATAACTATTAAACCAAATTTAATTATTGTACCTCAAGTTTCCCTTGTTGGGTCATCCTATGTAATTGGTCGAAATTGGGAGGATCTATCGGAATAATTTGAAGACGACCAAACTGGCGTTGGACGCAATCGGCCGGATGCCACTCAACTACAGCGTACCAGATGAGAGGTACCACGGTCGTCCAAACGGACACTGTCTCAGGCGAAAAAATCGGCAGACACTCGTTGATCTCCGAATTCGAATATAGAATCCACAAAACCTGTAAATTAAATATAGATATCATTTAAAATAGGTAAACTATATTCATATTAAACTTAATATAAAAATTAAAATATTGACCTCATTTGCAGATTTATTGTCAATATGTTGCTTAATAACATGCATCATACTAGGAAGCCCAACATGACTTAAAGCATTGAACCAGCTACATAACATCAAAATATAACTTTAATATTTTAAAAAATATATTAGGAAAATAACCGATTTTTAAATAAAATTTAGTTAAGATTATGTTCCTTACTGCAAGCATAGTGGATAGGCATAGGCAACTGGCGCGGACAACTCAAGGCGTAAAAATGACATTCTAAACCACGCCCAAGCCTGAAGCAGCAAAAGGCATCCTCCGATGTCGTGTCTATCAGCACGCGCGACCTTGCACAACTCCCTGTACAAATATGTAAGTACTGCCGAAGCCCAACTTAATTTACCGGCCTCTTCAAAATCCCACAAATGTCGCAACCACAACATGTGAACTTTACTGCGGGTTTTTTCGGCCACCAATATTCCCCCAATGATCTGTAGGATATGCGCCCGAGTATATGCCTACAATATGAAAAAAAATATTAAAATATAATAAATTTATAATTTCATTACTACTAACAAAAAATTAATTTTTTTTACCTTCTTAAGATCTTCATTGGCGTCATTGGGTAAATTGGAGAAATTCTCACGCAACCACCGCAGATACACACCTCCGCCCTCTAGTTTATTTGACACTACCCCTAACAAGTCCAGACACAAGCTCGCCCAGTCGTCATTGTCGAGACCAGTTAGCCTCTCGATCTACAGGCAAGCCAAGTATATGCGACACATCTTCTAATGTTATGGTCGCCTCACCACAGGGTAAGTGAAAGGTATGTGTCTCTAGCCTCCACCTCTCCACAAGCGCGTTGATTAAATCAACATCTAATTTCGCACCTCCTCCAACAATCCTCGACACATGCCCAAATCTGGCTTGAGCTATGTAATTTGCTAGACGAGGATCCGGTTCCCTCCTCATCCGAGTGATAAAAACCTCCAACCGACGTTCTTCCCCATTCTACAAATAATTAAAGACGCACACAAATTAATAATAACATATTTGAATGTCACAAATTTTTATAGCGTACAATAAAATACTAAACACATATTTGAATGTACACTATTTTTATGTCTAAAATTAAATACTAAAGAGGAGTCGAAATGTTCACTATTTTTTATAGTCTACAATTATATACTAAAGATATATTCGAATCAACATTATTTTTTATGTATAAAATTAACTACTACAAACATATCAGACTGTTCACTAATTTTTTAGTCTAAAATTAAATACTAAACACATATTCGAATGCACACTACATTTTTTATGTCTAAAAGTTGATACTAAATACATATTCGAATGTTCACTCGTGTTCTTACTCTAAATGTAAATACTAATCACATATTCTACTGTAGCAATAATTTTTTTTAGTCTAAAAGTAAATACCAAAGATCTATTTGAATTTAACTAATTTTCTTAGTCTAAAAGTAAAATCTAAAGACATATTCGAATTTCACTAATTTTTTTACTCTAAAAATAAATAATATTTACATATTCAAATCATGCTAGCAACACTAAATTAAATTAACATATTCTAATTAAACTAACTAATAAAAAAATTTACATTATTTCGACGATAATTGCATGTGTGTCCTTCATCTAACCACAGCAAACCCGCCATTATCGCAGTCATTTGATATTTGCGTTCTAGTAAAGCTTTGGGAGAGAATTTTCAGGAGTGAAAATTCTCTCCCGGTGGTGGATCCTATTTATAGAGAAAACTCGTTGTGAAGGAAGAAAATTCTCTATAATAACCCAAATTCGCGTTATGGAGAATGCGAATTCAGTCTGTCCTAATTTACTACGAGAATTTAGAGGTTACATATCGTTGAATTCGCGTCCTGCGGGACGCAAATTCCGGTTTACTAACATGGCACATGAATTCGCGTTATATGGAACGCGAATTCAGAATTCACGTTTTTCAGGATGCGAATTTATCTTACATGACGTGAAAAGGGGTATTTTTCCAAATAATAAACATAAGAAGTAATTTTTCAGATTAAATTTCCTAAAGGGAATATTCCCCCAAATTCGCCCATTTAAATTGTGTGTGTGTTTTTAAGAAAATCCCACTTCAATATTTTAGTCAAAATAGTTAATGGTATTTTTTTGTTTTAATCACGGTATTCAACACATTAGTCGACTAATTTAGATCGTGTTTTGTAGATCTTTAATGTGGGGGCTACCCTCTCAACTTAGGTCACTCTCCCATCACAACATCATGATTTGAACCTCTGATCGTACTTTAAGACACTTAACACCTCATCCCGTTAGAGTAACTGATTGTTGGTGAAATGGTTAATGATATTAATTATTTAGATTAAAAGTAGAGGAGACAAAAAAAGTCAAATTAAAGTAAAGACACTGAACATCAAATTTAACCATAATAGAGGGACTGAACTACAGTTTGACCAAAATTAAATTAAATAGCTTCAATTTATGGTTTATATGGATTTGCCTGTGATATGGAAAAAAACAAGAGGGGCAAGAGTGTCATTTCAACTTCTAACTAAGATATCGTTGTATTGAGAGTACACAGCATAATACAGATTCCACTGTATATTCTTTTCTACATTCATTCCGCAAAAATAAATATAAATGAAATCTCCAGTATTCAAAAATTTCTCCTCCTAGTGTGAAATGAAACTGTTCTTCTTTGTTACTGTTTCTGCTATATGCTTTCAAGCTCCGTTAATGGCGTCATGATTACCGAGATTCGGAGTGGAAACTAACTTCTCTGAATTTCCCAGCCTTTTTTGTTTTCTTTTCGTGCCGTTTTCTTTCTGTTCATATTGGTTGGACCTGTGGAAATAGGAAGAAACGGCAAGGAAAGAAGGATGAGTTGGCTCGATCGGTTTATGAGTTGTCGTTTTTCTTTCGTTTGATTCATGGCTCTACTCGTGTTTAGAAGCGGCAAATGGTAAATTTCTTTCCCTGCCCCTTGTATTTTTTTTCTTTTTATAGAAAGCATGAAGATATATTAGAATTAAAATTAGAATTATAATTTTCTTTATGGAATTCAAGCTTGTCCCTGTAGTTTTATTTGAATTATGGATTTTTTTTTTTAGTTTGAACTATGTTTCTCCGATTCATTTTTCACTAAGTATCCGTGTTCAACATCCATGTATCATGTATGACATGATTCCGGCATGTACCGGAATACGGCCTTTCAAGGATCCTCTAGATTACATAAAAGCACTTGGAACTCATACAAGTATTCTTCAAATAGATTAGTCAATAAAAATCCCATTTCTTTTCAGAATTTGCTACTTTAACAATATTTCTTTTTAGCGTTGAAATAGTATACGTAGGTATAGATGCGATTCCTTTTTAGGTTAACTGTAAACTAACTAAAGGATGATAAAATTTATTGTCTATTATATTCTTCAATCCACCTTAATATGTTGTTATCAATCTATTTATGCATTTTATATTAAGATAAGAACCTTTTGTATTTGATGGGGTAAAAAAGATTGGATTATTGGAACTGCATGTTGTTTATAATTCCTTAGGAGATATTTCTGGTTATTGTGAAGGTTTCATGGAGATATTAAATGGCTTAGAGAAGGAGTCCTGAGTCTCGGCAAGGAAAAGTCATCGTTCAGATAATTTTCATCAAGGCATTATTTGATAGGCAGCCTTCCACAGGAAGTAAATAACAAGCTATTGTTTATGTCGGCGGCTGATCTGTTCGTCCAATTTAGTTGAGCTCTTCTTGAGATAGATCTGTTGTGTTGCAGGGAACAAAGAAAAAGAAAACTTCAGCTTTACGATCTGGCGTAACTCCTTTAGCATCATAGATTTTGTTAGAAACAAACAAGTGCTTCAGATTTTAGAATTTAGATACATATTAATGTGTGAAATTTCAGCTCTGCTGGGCAAATCTTCTTTGGCAAAACTACTGCAGTTTCCTTTGGTCGGGTGAACTTCCTTAAGGAAGCAGCTTTCGTACTTGTAACTTCATACTAGCCTTCAAATAAAGCACCTGGCAAGTTTACCTTTTTGTGATTTCTGTGGGATATCTCCTTTCGAAGTTCCCTCCAGTGCGAACTTCGTCCCATTTGGGCAAATCTTCTTTGGCATTTCGAGTCCTTTGTTGGCTCCTTTGTCCCTTTCGGGCACATCTCCTTTGGCATTAGAGTCAAAATATCCTGAGAGGGTATTGTACTCACTATCACTTTCAAACAGTTGAATCAACTGGCAAATTCCATATCCCGCAATTTGCAACAGAGAGGTACTGTCATATCCCTGTATGTATCTTCCTTCAGGAGTGACTGTTGAATTTTCATCTTTACCACAATATCTATCGAGACTTGAGAGCTTAAGATTAAGCGGGACAGGAACATATTGGTAGCTTATTTTTCAGACAAGAGTAGAGTTACTGGTATGCCATATTATTCTTGCCTTTTTCTACTTTGTTATAGCATTTGTACAAAAACAGAAATGAGATGACAAACCTTCCATGCATCTGCAGGTGCATACGCTATCTTTGTCTACTAAATATCCTGCTCCTCAAGATAACAAGCCTTTGGAAGCAAAAGTTGCACCACACGTTACATTTTTAACTACCGAGGTCAGTCCTTGCCTGAAAGTGCTTGACTGCAACTTTTTTTTTTTTTATGTTTTTCTTACTGGATAAATTATAACTCTTAATGTTTTGTTAACTAAACTTAATGTACATCTTGTCACATGTGCGAAGAAATGGATTCTCTCTTTACCGATTCAGAATGGGAAACTTTTAGTGAAAGTGGCAGCAGTGAACAAGAAGAAACTGACTTTCCATATGGAGGTCATGCTTGTACCATTCTATCGAGTCTGGAGGAAAGTATTGGAAAGATTGACGAGTTCCTCTCATTTGAGAGGGGATTTCTTCATGGGGACATTGTGCGCTCTGTAACAGATCCATGTGGGCAGATGGCCAGAGTAACCAACATAAATATGTTTGTGGATCTTGAGAATACTCATGGGAAAATTGTAAAAAATATAAATTCAAAACAACTTTTGAAGATCCGCACCATTTTGGTTGGGGATTTTGTGGTTACTGCAAATTGGATAGGAAGGGTGGTTAAAGTGGTTGACTGTGTCTCTGTCATCTTTGATGATGGATCGAAGTGCGAGGTCACTGCTGTGGATCATGAAAAGCTTGTTCCTGTTTCTCCCAACATCATCGATGATGCACAATATCGATATTATCGAGGACAGAGAGTAAAGGTTGTGCCTTCAAAAGTTTCTCAGTCAGCTAGATGGTTATGTGGTACTTGGAGTGGAGATCAGGATGAAGGAACCGTTTCTTGTGTCGACGTGGGTTTCGTCTATGTCGACTGGATTTCCTCTGCTCAAATTGATCGTGATATAAGTGCCTCTCCTCCCTCGCGTTTGCAGAAGGCAAAAGACTTGACTTTGTTGCCATGTTTTCCCCATGCAAATTGGCAACTTGGTGACTGGTGTATGCTTTCTTTGGCTGACGCCAAGGGGACTACTGAGGAGTTGCACCATGCATCAACTCATGGTATAACTAGAGATTACTTGAAACTTGATAAAGGATTTGAAAGAGGAAACCCAGATTCAAGATTGGATGAGATCTTTGCAATCATTAAGACAAGGACCAAGGTTGATGTTGTGTGGCAAGATGGCACTTGTGGTTTAGAATTAGATTCACATACTTTACTTCCTGTTGAAGTCGTAAATGCGCATGAATTTTGGCCTCATCAATTTGTCCTGGAAAAGGGAACCATTGGCAATAGTCAAAGATGGGGTGTGGTGCGTGGTGTGGATGCTAAAGAACTAACTGTTAAAGTACAGTGGAGAGAGATGCACGTGAGTCAAATGAATGGTTTTGATGCTGATCAGATAGAGGTAACTGTTAGTGCTTATGAACTGGTTGAACATCCAGACTACTCTTACTGTTTTGGGGATATTGTGGTCCAGAATCAGTTTAGTGATCGAGCTGACAAAGGTCAAGAAATCTCTGAAAATGGTTTTGGTCCCAAAGCTGCTTCGAAAGGCAAAGACTTGAATATGGATCAGAATGAGAATCTCAGTACATACTGTCTATCCTGTATCGGCATTGTCATTGGGTTTAAAGATGGTGACGTGGAGGTGAAGTGGGCTTCCGGTCTAACAACAAAGGTTTGCATCTTATTCATCCTTATTCCATGATTCAAATCATATGCATACATATTTGAATTAAGTTAGTACCCCCTAGTTTCAGGAGTCAGCTGCAGTTTGAATTTAACATAAGATTTTATCACAGGTTGCACCATATGAAATTTACCGTGTTGATAAATACGAAGATTCAGCAACAACTCATGTTCACTTAGAAGAAAATAACGCTTTTAATCAAGAGATGTTTGTGCGTGAGATGCAGTCTGATAGCCAGAAAGGAAAGGTAAATGCAACTCTCCCTCTCATTTTCATTTGCATTTTTGAGAATAATTTTTCTGTCAGTTTGTGTATTCTCATATGTTTATTTTGCAGATGCACACACAAGTACATGAAAAAAAATCTTGTATTATGTCCCTCCCCGAACTAAATAACGATTGTGATTCTATTCTCAGGAGTTGTCGAATTTCAATGATGCTGATGAAAGTAACGAGAAATTCTCATGGGTACCTACTCCCTCTTGTCCTCAAGCTGGTATTGGATTTTTCACAAGCATTGCTTCTAGCATCCTTGGATCTCTTGGTCCCAGTTCACTAATTAGCCAAGATTCATCCGGTCGTATTTCTCGCAATGCAAAAGAATATGGCATTCTCCTTGAGGAAGAGGTGTTGGAAACTTGCCATCAGTGTGCTGAACAAGATACGAGTGAGTTGCAGATACTTGAAACAACAAACATAAAACAGGAAGCCGATGAGTTTCAGGAAAACAAAGGTAGAATGTTGCTTAAACCCGGGGAGACTTCCGGCAAATGTAGGCAGTTCAATATGGTCAGTGATTGCTCAGATCACCACTTTCTTGGTGAAAGTAAGGTGTTGGCTGTGTCTCAGGTCCGAAACATGACTTTGTTGACTGTTAAACATACAATTTGAGTTGCTCAAAACAGTCCAGATAATCACTTTAGTTTTCCCACTTTCAGGTCAAAAGAAGTTGGCTGAAGAAGGTTCAGCAAGAATGGAGTATTCTAGAGAAAAACCTTCCTGGTTAAGCACCGCCCTCTGTTTATTCGGTTACTGTTCATTGAACGCTTAAACTTTAAACCAGTTGCTATTTTCTCACAAGACTATTTTTTACCTGAACAGAAACTATCTATGTCCGTGTATATGAGGAAAGGATGGATCTACTACGAGCAGCCCTTATTGGTGCTCCTGGAACACCCTATCATGACGGGCTGTTCTTTTTTGACATTTTTCTCCCTTCGGAGTTCCCGTATGAACCACCGGTAAGTAGATGCTTCTTTCGGAGTGCTCATCTCTTTAATGCCAAGAAATATTTAAGTCTTTGATTCATATCTCTTAGTATGCAATAAATCATTTTTTTTAACAAACAATAAATCATTTCCCTTTTGAGAAAAGGAGACATTTATGTTTAACAAAATTTTGCAGATAGTGCACTACCATTCAGGGGGGCTTCGCCTCAATCCCAACTTGTATGAATCAGGGAAGGTTTGTTTAAGCCTTCTAAATACGTGGGCAGGTTCAGAAACTGAGGTCTGGAATCCTGGAAAATCCACAATTCTTCAAGTTCTTCTCTCCCTCCAGGCTCTTGTGCTTAATGAGAAACCATATTTCAATGAAGCCGGATACGATAAACAGTTGGGAAGAGCTGAGGGGGAGACGAACTCAGTGAGCTACAACGAAAATGCTTTCCTTGTAACCTGCCAGTCTATGCTTTATATACTCCGGAAGCCGCCCAAGGTAAAATTCCACATTTTAAACATATTTTCCACCTCCATTTGCATTTGTTGAATTAATGGAGTTATACTGTTTCTATCCCTTGATTGAATGCCTGTTTCTCTGCTGGATCAGCATTTTGAGGCCCTTGTCAAGGAGCACTTCAGTAGACGTGCTGAAACTATTCTTTTGGCTTGTAACGCATACATGGAAGGAGCGCCAGTAGGATTTGCTCTTGACTGCGGCAGAGGTGGGCTTGATGCAAGCTTTAAAGGAAGTTCTACTGGGTTCAAAATCATGCTCGCCAAGCTTTTCCCGAAGCTCGTGGATGCTTTTTCAAATCAGGGAATCGATTGCAGCCAATTCCGGGACAAGTGAATGTATAACTGAGATGCTAGTAGGTAAACACAAATGCACATTACATTACCAAAAGTTGCTATAATGTGAACAGCTTCGTGTATTAGTCGTCATCTGAATTCGAGAACGAAAATGGAATAAAGATCCCTGTAAAAAGGGAAGCTTTGTATCATATCAGGTGTGCTCTGCCAAAACATTGCAATGTTTTCTTCTTGTTTAACAGGCTTATGCTATGACCGTACAAAGCTGTTGTTTTTAGACAATAAAATTGTTAAGAAGTGATTATTAGATTTTCTTTCTTCAGAGTTTCCCAATCCCTGATTTCTATAATGTTTTAGTTTCTATTTGATGTTAGAACTACACACTTTCTAGATTATGCATTTGCTATATCCTGTGTTGTTCATCTTTGTTACTCGGGAGAAAACAATGAGAAACCTTCGATATGCTTAGATAAACAGCAGCCAAGCTCATCACCAATAGTCTCGACAAGAACATGAACCGTCTTTAAAATGATGAAACCGAAGTCTATCACGAACGTTAATCTCCCTATTAGCAATAACCGAGATATGCTTGATGGCTGTATGACAATCTTCGCACATTCGAAGGTTCTTTACAATCCTGATGGGCACACCAGGGCCAGTTTTTAATAACCCAAATGCTATTGCAAGCTTCTCACTATGGTACCTAAGGGCATGTTCCCTCTCCTCTTCTTCCACCTCGTGCATCACAGATTCGGATGCCGGTATATAGCCGGCTTCTCTGCACCTACCCATCAACTCATCCAAATACTGATAAATTTGATTCGTCTCGGCATGAGACTTGTCACCCATGCTAAACAAATAAACCTTCTGATCAACATCTATTGTGCTATAGCCAACTTCCTTCTTCAAGCGATTTCTTATCATTATGTTTCGGACCTTTTCCACTCGATCCATCCTACCTGCCAATGCATATATATTCGAAAGCATTACATAATGTCCCGGATTTTCTGGCTCGAAACTCAAAAGATGCTCGGCTATTTCTACTCCAAGATCGAAATTCTTATGCATCTTGCAAGCCCCGAGCATTGCAGTCCAAACTGCAGGGGCTGGCTCTTTAGGTATGTCTTTGATAAACTGATACGCTTCATTCAAGTGTCCGGCACGCCCAAGCATATCCACCATACAAACCAGATGTTCCACCGATGGCTCCAATCTATATTCCTGCCTCATGCTGGCAAATATCCGGCGCCCTTCCTTAACGAGTCCTGCGTGAGCACAAGCTGATAAGATGGCGACAAACGTTACAGTATTAGGTTGTGGACCATTGACCCCCATTTCACTAAAGAGCTCAAGTGCGTGGCTACCATGACCATGCATTCCATACCCTGAAATCATAGCAGTCCAAGCCACAATATTCTTTTCCTTAATCGAATCAAAAACTTCTCTTGCTTTGATCACATTTCCACACCTGGAATACATATTAATCATCGCAGTACCAAGCACCACATTCAGATCGAAACTGTTTCTAGCAATATATTCATGCACCCAGCAGCCTAAACCACTTGCACCCACCTGAGCACAAGCAGATAACAAACTAACAAACGTCGCAGAATCCGGCTTAACTCCCGAATCTCGCATCAAATGAAACAACCCAATCGCTTCTTTTCCAAATCCATTCTGCTCATATCCCGAAATCATTGAATTCCAAGCTACTACTGTTCTCTCAGGCATTTTATCGAAAACTTTACGGGCAATCCCCACATGACCAGATTTGGCATAAAAACTCACAAGAGCAGCTTGAACATATGTATCCAAACCGTACCCACAAATCAAAACATGACAATGAATAGTTTTACCGATACTGAAAGTCATTAAATCGGCAGAAGATTTAATCACGGCGGAGAATGTGTAATTTGAAGATGAAATGTTGGCTAATAACATCCGGCGATAGTAGAGAAGGGATTCTTGAGGGAATTTGAATTTAGAGGTTAAGGTGATTAGAGAATGGAAGAGAAATGTATCCGGATTGGGGATGGAAAAGAAGAGGGCACGCGTGTAGCTAATGGGTGAAGTAGCGGCATAAGCAAAGGATAGGAGTTTGGTGATGAGAGATCGGCTGCGACCGGATCCCGTGACGGTGATCCGTGCGTGGACTTGTTGAAGAGGTTTGAGACGTGGGCCTGCTTGGATGATTGCGTGGTAGATTGGTGAATGCGTGAGGGTGGCGGTTGATGACGTTGTTTGGCTTCCATGGAAACTTACCATGAGGAAGAGGGAAAAGGGAAGAAAGTGGGGGAAAATTTTGAGCTTTGAATCAAAGCTACAGTTATTTGATTGAAAGCGGCTGAAACGTATTGAAGAACTGTTGTATTAACGCTCAAAGATCAAAATAAAGGCTGGTTTTGGGTCTGATCTGTTTTGACTATCGAGCTACAAAAAATTAAAATTCGACCACCAAATATTTATGTGTACTTATTTTAACCACCAACCGTTAAAATTTAAGAGATGGATGACATAATTGTTAATAAAAATTTGTATAGTTATACATTTGGTCCATATTAATTATGTATTGGGTAATGTTCACGAATAGTCCCTTTCGTTTAGTGTTTGTTCTAGTTTGGTCACCAGATTTCAAAACAGCGTATTGTGGTCCCTTACGTTAATAATGTGTTTTATTTTAGTCACTCTTCCGTCATTCTCCGTTAAAAGAGTAACGGGCGGCTGACATGGAATTTTGAAAATTGAAAAAGTCCACGTGTATAATACACGTGTATTATGTTTGAAAAGGGAAAAATGAAACGAAACGTTCCTTATTCCCTTAAGCACGAGTAAATCAAAAAAATTAACCCCGATTAACTAAAATTTCTTCTTCGTCGTTCTCTGTGGATTTTGGGTATTGATAGGGGGTTTTAGAGAATTCCTCTCTGAAGATTGAAGGTAAGTAATCGATAAACTGATTTTTGGTTAATTAATCGCAATCCCCTTTTCCATTACGCCGGTTTTTGAATCATTTTTTTTCTTGTTTATAAGCTGAAAATGGTGCAATGGCGGCTTCGAAAACCAAGGAAGAAGAAAATGGTGTATCGTATGTTTTTTTAAACTTATTTTCTTTGTTTGCCGAAATTGAAAATGGTTGTAAAATGGGTTTAGAGTTTAAATTAGTATTTAGGGTTTTAGTGAGAGTTTTAGATAAACAAATTCACATTTAGGGTTTTAGTGAGAGTTTTAGATAAACAAATTCACATTTAGGGTTTTAGTGAGAGTCTATTTTGGGTTTAATGTGCACTGATTTTGGGTTTAATCTGGTTGCCTATGTTTGGTTTACAGTGGATGAAGTGTATTATATGTATGATTATTATATAATCTAGGGTAATATTCACGAATAGTTTGTCTGGTTAACCTATAGCATGTATGATTATTATATGTTAACCTGTTTGTTTTATGATTTTAGTAAATGAAGAAACAGTTAGTTTGTCTGGTTTGAAAAAGTTAATGTGTACTGATTTTCGGTTAACAAATAGTTTAAATTGGATGAAGGATAATATAGTTTAGATTCTATTTAAAGGTTTGTTTGTCTGGTTTGAAAAAGTTAACCATTTTTGTTTGTTTGTTTACATTGTTTAATAACCATTTTTGTTTGTTAGTTTACATTGTTTTATAAGGAAAGTAGGAAAGTGGTCCATTGAATATTGTTTGTTTATACCTTTTATGAATTTTGGTTGGCCAATTCAATAACAGTTTACTTTGTAGGGTTTTAAGGGTGGGCCATTGAATATTGCTTTTAAGGGTATGCATGTGTTTGCTTTGCTGGTTTTTATTGCTTTTAAGGGTATGCATGTGTTTGCTTTGCTGGTTTTTATTGCTTTTAAGGGTATACATGTGTTTGCTTTGATGGTTTTTATGTATATTGCTTTGATGGCTTTGCTGATTTTTATGTGTATAATACATGTGTATTACTTAGATTTAGACATTGTAAACTATGTGTTTTACTTGATAACTATGCTTTGCTGCTTTTTATGTGTATAATACATGTGTTTTTAACTGTGCAGGTAATGAGACAGATTTGTTCACTATTGTGATTCACTATGGAGGAAACTTTACTCATTCACCAAGGATGAGGTACACCTCCAAGTCCGAAGCTTACATAGACTTTGTTGATGGTAGTAGGTTCGCAACATTTTCATTATGTGCCATGGTTGAGATGATAGGTGTAGTTCCACCATTTGCTGTTTACTGGAGAGTTCCAGGTAGTTCACTGTGTAGAACTTCTATTAGGCCACTGAAGAATGATAAAGATTGTATAGCTATGTTGGAAAGCTTAGATAATGATAGGTATATGCATATATATCTTAAGCCATATGAGAAAGAAGTTAATGAAGTAGAAGAAGCTGCTGAAGAAGAAGAAAATTCTGGTGGTGCTGAAGAAGAATCTGTTGGTGCAGAAGAAAATTATGAAGTTAATGAGACTGCAATAAGTGAAGATAATTATGAAGCTGAAGAAGAAGAAAATAATGATGGTGCTGGTGAAGAATCTGTTGGTGCAGAAGAAAATTATGATGGTGCTGGTGAAGAAAATGTTGAAGATGAAAATAATGGTGAAAAATTTGCTGGTGAAGAATCTGTTGGTGCAGAAGAAGAAGCTGGTGCTGCTGAAGAAGAACCTGATGATGGTGCTGCTGAAGAAAATAATATTGTTGAAGAGGAAAATGTTGTTGGTGAAGAAAATAATAGTGTTGGTGCAGAAGAAGAAGCTGGTGCTGCTGAAGAAGAACCTGATGATGTTGAAGAACCTGATAATGTTGAAGAACAAGATTCTGATGAAGAAGAACCTGATGATGTTGAAGGAGAAGATTCTGATGAAGAAGATTTTGTTGCTGAACAGTTTGATGTTAGTGATAATGAGTATGACTGTGGAAAGGATGAAGCCTGCATACAAGATGATGAAATAGGAATTAAGGTGCAAAGAAAAATGGATGGCTTTGGAGCTGATGGTGTGCATATGAATGACAATGATCATGAGGAAGAATCAGATTCTGACAATTCTGATACCCTATATAGTGACCATGGTTCAGACTCGGATGAGCCTAAATATCCTGAATTTCATGCTGAAACTGATATGGTGAGACCAAAGTTCAGTAAGGGTTTAATATTTCCGAATAGAGAAACATTGAAAGAAGCTGTCAAGCAACATGGGAGGGTAGATCGAGTGGAAGTAAAACTAAAGAAAAATGACAAACGAAGGCTTCAAGCACTATGCAAAGAAGGATGCTCTTGGAAGTTGTGGGCAGCCCCTAAGAATCCAAAGGACAGTCAGGACCAGACTTGGCAAATTAAAACCATGGTTAATCGTCATACATGTTCCAAGTCCGTGAGCAATAGTAACATTACAGCTAAGTGGATGGCCAAGTATTACATTGGAAAATTTATGTCTGAGCCTCATTACACCTTAAGATCATTAAGGCATGATGTGCTGCAAGAATTTGGTGCACTTGTGTCAACTGGAAAGTGTGCTAGAGCCAAGGATATGGCATTGAAAATGATTGAAGGGAATCATAAGGACCAATATGGGAGAATATATGAATACTTGCAAGAGTTGAGGATTACTAATCCTGGAACAACAACAATTTGTTATTTAGATTTGAGGTTGTTCCAGAGGATGTATGTTTGTCCACAAGCTTGCAAAGATGGATGGAAAATTGGTTGTAGGAGGATTATTGGTCTTGATGGTTGTTTCTTAAAGGGCTATTTTCACGGGTATTTGCTGACAGCTGTAGGGATTGATGCAAATGATTGCATTTACCCTATAGCATATGCTATTGTAGAGAGTGAGAATATGTCGTCTTGGTATTGGTTTGTGGAAATTTTAAAATCTGATTTGGAGATTGAGAACTCTTCCACCATATGCTTCATGTCTGATAAACATAAGGTTAACTCTCTCCTTAATTGAAATTTTTACATATGTTTCATTTATTTCACAAATTAACTTTGGTTGCACTTTTGTAGGGTCTTAAGGAAGTTATTCCAGATGTCTTTCCATATGCTGAGAACAGAAAGTGTGTCAGACACATGTACACAAATTTAAGGAGAAACACAAAGGCCAAGCTCTCAAAGATGCTCTTTGGAAGGCTGCCAGATCTACCTATTTGAGGGAGTTTGAAATTGCTATGGAGCAATTGAAGGCATTGTCAGAGGCTGCTTATGAATGGGTTAAGGAGAAGGACCCTACTCAGTGGTCCAGATCACACTTCTCTACTAGGAGCAAGTGTGATATGCTCCTTAACAACCACTGTGAGTCTTTTAATAAGGTAATACAATTTTTTTACAATTATTAAATAGTAAGAAAATAATTTTATACTTAATATGTATTTAACTTTGATATTGTAAATATATTTTGTGCAGTCCATTTTGGAGGCAAGAGATAAGCCCATATTAACTATGATGGAGACAATTCGAATGAAGATTATGACTCGAATTGTATCCAAAAGAGAGGCTGCTGAAAAGTGTAAAGGGTTCTTGTGTCAAAAAATTCAAAAGAAGTTGGACATGAACATTGAAGCATCTATCAGGTACTGTTTTCAATTTATGATTGAGAAATGTTTATACAAATCTGCCTTGTTTTTCAATTTAGGATTTGATAATGATTATACAAATCTGCCTTTGGTAATGTGTTTGGTGTTTGTTCTAGTTTGGTGTTTGTTGTAGTTTGGTGTTTGTTCTAGTTTGGTCACTAACGTTATGTGTTTGTTTTAGTTTGGTCACTAACGTTCTGTGTTTGTTTTAGTTTGGTCACTAACGTTTGATGTTTGTTCTAGTTTGGTCACTAAAATGGACTGTTTAGGTCATTGTATGCTTAATTCTTCATGATGGTGCCCACTTGGATTTCCTTAATTCTTACCCTAATATGAATTGCTGGTCGTTTTTATTTAGTTTTTCACACTTAAATGCACTGTTTTTTATGAATTCTTCATGATGGACTTTGTGCATTGTAATCTATTTGTTGCTTACTTATTAGCATAATCTAGAGTGATGGTTTTGGTCATTGTATGCTGCTTCAATGCCATTTCACTTAGTTTGCCCATAAATGCAATATTTTTCTTATGACTTAGTTTGCTTACTTATTAGCTTAATCTAGAATGATAGTTTTGGTCATTGTATGCTGCTTCACTGCCATTTGACTTAGTTTGCCGTTAAATGCAATATTTTTCTTATGAATTCTGCCATTGTAATCTATTTGTGTTTCATGTATTGTTTTAGGTTATGGCCAACTTATGCTGGTGCACATAAGTATCAAGTTGAAGCTGGCCCATCCCATCAACATGTTGTGGACCTTGCTAAAAGATCATGTTCATGCAACAAATGGGACCTCACTGGCATCCCATGTCCCCATGCAGCATCAGTCTTTCGATTGAATAATCTAAAACCTGAAGATTTTGTCAATGAATGCTATCACAACAGTACACAGCTAGCTATTTACTCCAACATGATTACACCAATAAAAGGTAATACTCTAAACTAGCTTGTAACCTACATTCAATCAATGATTTGCATAACATCTTTGTCAATGTTTGTCTGTGCAGGTCCGTTTCAATGGGCTCCAGTGACTGACATGGAACCTATATTGCCACCAATCATCAGGAGGCCACCAGGAAGACCAGCCAAGAAAAGGAAATTAGAACGTGATGAAGTCAGTAACCCTAAGATAAGCAAAAGAGGACAACAAGGCAATTGCACAAAATGTGGAAAACAAGGACACAACAAAAGGACATGTAGAGGGGAAGTGGGTGCAAATCAACCTATAAAAAGACCCATCTTGAAGAGACCAAAACATAGACAACCTCAGCAGCCACATCAAGCTCAGCAGCCACACCAACCTCATGTGCCTCGAAGGGAAAAAATGCCAATAAAGAGAAAACAACCCCTTCCTCCACCAACAACTGTCAGATGGATGCCAAGTCAAGAGTCTACTATCTCGAACCCTCCTACTCAAGAATCACAATCAATCAACTGAAGTTGGGACAAACATGTTTCAGTTTTTGTTACTTCTATATGATATTTAGCAGTTGAATGTCCCATTATATTGGGAGTGAACAAAAAACTCCTAAGATATATTTTGTAAACTGACCATGCTTGGGTCTTTATATTTTGGTGTTTATATGCTGTTGGGAGTGAAGGTGTCAAGTAACTCCTAAGCTATATTTTACAAACACATTATTTTGTTAAATGAAAGTAATGCAATATTATCTTCATTAAATTTGTTCACTTTATTTTATGCAACAAATTCATTATACTCTTAATTTGTTCACTTGAATTCATAATGAAAATAACAGACTTTTAATAAAACCATCCTCATTTTTTTGATCAAAATAAAACCATCCTCATTACTGCACTGGAAACATTCCATGGAAATTACATCTTCATTCAAACAAAATAGTCCATAGAAATTACATCTTCATTTTCATAACCCAAACCTTCTAATTCTATGAAAATAAACCCTAAACCAAATCAATTACTTCATCACCCACACTATTACAGTAGACAAAATTAACAAGATTAACCAACAAATCCGCTCAACCCTTCTTGCCCTCTCCATTGTCTTCACTTTTCTTAACAACCCAACGATGATCACTCTTGCCCGTGAAGTTGGAAGAGGATCATACCAAGCAAAGAATCGGCAATGATTCTGCCTCAAATAATTTCGACATCCAAAAAACCTTCTACCAGGATTATCATCGGTCCAAGAAGTTGCGATCTTTGCTTGAAGGCCACAGCGACAAATAGGCACTCCCCTTTCCATTACTGCCGTGTCTTCCCTCTTCCCTCTTCCCTTCTTTGTTGTTTCAGAAATTTTAACAGAATAAGAAGATAAAATTTGATTTAGGGTTAGGTAAAGGAGCTTATATAGGCAAGGTGAGGGTGTAGTCCATGTGTATAAACTTAATACACGTGTATTATACACGTGGACTTTTTTAATTTTTAAAATTCCATGTCAGCCGTCCGTTACTCCTTTAACGGAGAATGACGGAAGAGTGACTAAAATAAAACACATTATTAACGTAAAGGACCACAATACGCTGTTTTGAAATCTGGTGACCAAACTAGAACAAACACCAAACGAAAGGGACTATTCGTGAACATTACTCTTATTTATTCTATCAATTTGATCCTAATTTATTTTTATCACCTGTTAACAAAACCATTTTCTTCCAACAAATTTAGTCAATGTACAAGCAACAACTGCATCAAGGAAAAAATCACCAGAACATAATGGTTATATGCTTACTAGAGAAACCCTTTTTCCCTGCAACACTTGATAGCTCCATCATACATATCCTCAACTCCATTGTTAAACTTGAATTCCAAATTCACTAATTTCTTTAATGACAAACCAGGCAATTTTGCACCTTCAATTTTTGCAGAGACAAGATTAAAAAGTTTCAATCTTTTAGCCCCAGTATTAAGATAATAATGTGTTTGAGGAAATGCCAAGGAGAACTTTACTCACCCTGCAAATTTGAATTCTGGGTAATTAGTTGAAAGAATTTCAACTATCTTTTGATTAGTTACTGTGTTTGAGGAACAATTATATTTCTCTTTTGCCTCAGGGTGTTCAAACAGGTAAATATATGCTCTTGCCAAATCATCAATATGAACCATTGCTACATTGATAAGAAGATTATAGTCATCCTTACTCTCTGCACCCATATCAAAAAGATCAATAAAATGACATTTTTGGATCTTAAGTAGTGACAAGTAAGAAATCAAGACAAGTTCCAAATTATACCGATGATAGGAGCCAATGCTGCGCAAGTCGAGCCTTGCATCTTCGGACAAATGAAGGGACCGACGACCATAGGTAGAATGATGCTCACCAGATCCAATCCGTGTTCATTGCAAATTCAAAGGCTGCCTTTTCTGTCAAAGTCTTGGATATCGCATAAGAACTTATGTACGAGTTCAGTTTCGATCGCACGTAATCCACATCGGTCCAATGACTCTCGTCCATTGTCTCCACATTGCTCTTGTTGGGTTACTCTACGGAAATGCTGGAAGTGTAGACGACCCTCTTTACTGTTTTGGATCTTAAGCATGCTTTCAGTATGCCTAGTGCTCCATCGATCGCACGTTGGGTCACTACTGCCTCGGGCTCGTTGTCTTCGAAATCCTTGGGAGCTGCAATGTGGAGAACTCCTTTGCATCCATCAATGGTCGCATCGAAAAGTACTAGAATGAGCAATAAGAAGACTAAATATTTTCTCGCAACCAAAATTTAAAAAGAATAAAAAATATTGTAAAAGGAAGAAAGAACCTTCATCGGCGGCACTGGAAGAACGACAAAAAGGACCAAATTGATATAATAGATAACTAACATAGACCAAAACGCATATTCATGACAGAAGGGACCAAATTGATATAATAAATAACTAACATAGACCAAATGTTTAGTTATACAAATTTTTATTAACAACCATGTCACCCCTCTGTTAGATTTTAACGGCCAATAGTCAAAATAGGTTCAATTAAATAGTTAAGTGGTCGAATTTTGAATTTTTGTAATTCGGTGGTCAAAATAGGTCAAACTCAATAGTTGGGTGGTCACCCAATTAGTTTACTCTGTATTAATTGATTTGACTAGTAGATTGTATAAAAGTGTTTGGTAAAATTAACTGATAACTTATAAATGTTTGATTATTTGAACAAGTAAAATGACATATAATGACATGATTATACCCAATACTTGTCTAAATAGTTTATTAGTTATTAATATTTTATATCTATTAATATTAACTAGATTATAAAAATTAATTTTTTAATATAAAATTACTGAGTATATTTGAAAGATTTATATATTAATTTATTATTTATATAATTATTTTAATACAATTTGATTAATTATTAAATAAAAATAACAAAGGTTAATTTAGGTTGTTTGGAGACTATTTGTAATTGTTAAGGGTAAAAGAGCACTCATAACTCTTATGTTAAAACCTCTAATTTCAAAAAGCTCCTATTATGAGCCTTTTTAATTTGAGAGGTTTCGCCTCAATCTGCTATTACAATCATCTATTTACCAAGCATCTAAAATAGCAGATTTTACTGGTCAAACCTCTAATTTTAGCTCAAAACACTATTTACCAAACAAGGCTAAAGTTTTTAATATAAAAAATAAGGTTTTAGTTCATTGGCAATACATGTTGCTCTTTTAAGGAGAGAACTCAAGTTTAAACTATGGAAATGATATTGTTGAAAAAGAAAGTCACAAATCCTGAACACAAACTATAAAATAGATTAAATAGATGATATGCTAAGCCTATTAAAGCATATCAAAAATTTAAATCATATCATTGTAAGTGAAATAAATAAAATGAGAGTTGTCCTCATAATAAATATCTATAATATTCAAGTATCTAGATGTAGCTGAATTATTTCATTCTCGTTTGTGTAGATTTTTTTTGATCTGGTTCTCGTTTGTGAAACTTTTTTTGATCAAATAAAAGAATGTTCATTAAAAGCACAAGATCAGCGCCCTTAACTTACACCCAAAAGAGGAAAGGTTAAGCTTTCCAACACCGGTCCGCGACAAAGTGAAACCAACAAAACTTGAAACAAAACAGACAACGAGCAACAACAAGAAAAACCTAAACAAGAAAGACCTAAACACCATGGCACAATGATCGAGCAACGAAAGGAGATCCGACTGCAAATCGATCCTGAGGGAGTAGGGAAGGGACGCATCCAACGGTGTAACCATGGTGAGCGTTGGCATCTCAAACAGTTCTGGAAACATAAAGCGAGGAACAAAATGTATCCATCTCCTCCTAATCCGGTTGAGACTCCATTGATTACGCTTGAGAGCTCTATCCAGAAGCAGGCTTCCACCCATGAGGGGTTGGTCCTTGTCAAGGAATGAACCGACAGAAAACTTGATCAGGAAAATATATAGACACGAGGATCCTCGCCCTTCCAGAACATGAGCAAGAGAAAGGCTTCGAAACAGCAACAACAAAGACGGAGGCACTAGAAACCTTGGATCACCAGTCACCCAGCTAGTCTGATTGATCCGAGGGGAAGGATTATAAAGAGAAACTCGTCTGAGACCCTTCCTATCAAAGGCGAGATTTGGAAAGAAACTCATGGCTTACCCAGATAACTCTCGTACGAGTTATCCGAAACCTGAATCAGATCGACCAAAAGGGGAGATGAGAAACTAGGGTTCAACTGTGGAGATGTGTCTTCCCCGTCGCTAATTTGAATTTCCTCGTTCAGGGAGAAGCTGTCGTCAATACACATGGATGGCACTTGAGTTATCTTCTTTCCGTATGGATCAATCCCTAACTCAATCAAACCAACTTCATCGACCATAACGCGAGAGCATTCCATCATGTACTTACGACGAGTAGCTTTCCTGATGAGCGTGAGCCTCTTGGAACCAAACGTTTTCACTCTTTTCCTGCCTTCGATGCCATTGATGATAGAAGAGGATTTTAAAAACGAAGATGGAAACATAGCAGCTTTAAGGAGGTCATCGTTTGCCGCCCATCCTGTTTCCGAAATGCACCAATTCCTTGGTGCTACTTGGACGATAGCACTGGAGATTTGCTCCCAAATTTCTCTTCGCTTAACTTGATTGAATGGTTCATCTTCCTTCTCTATGTGTTTCCTTTTCCTGCAACTTGACACCTCCATTCTGTCGAAACCATATGCGAGTAAGTTTCCCCATGTAAGGCTCTGGTTAGCAGCTGCTGTAGAAAGATTTGGAGTGAAGGTGCTA
This sequence comes from Hibiscus tridactylites, assembly GCA_958450335.1. Classification (NCBI taxonomy): domain Eukaryota; kingdom Viridiplantae; phylum Streptophyta; class Magnoliopsida; order Malvales; family Malvaceae; genus Hibiscus; species Hibiscus tridactylites. The sequence continues at coordinate 92,219,550 of OY288270.1, read as the reverse complement.
GAGGAGCCCGTCTTGTATACGAGATCTTTGCCAGGGAGGCAATCGAGCGTATTCCTGTTATGGGTTGTAGGAGCCATCATTTCACTGTGGCCAATCTGCTCTATAGGTGTCAAAAAGGGGAAAGATTGGTTGACTTTGCAAAGGTTGGAAGTGACAACAGAAGCTTCCTTAGATTGTGTATGCATAGGGACCTTCATTTCTTTGTCTTTTGTGTCTGAGATTTGGCCATCCTTGCTTGTGAGTCGTAGGGTTTTGTCCTGATCTTTTGGCGCCACTGGATGTTGGTTTGTTCGTGGTTTGCCACCGTGAGAAGAAGGGAGCCAAGGTCCAAACTTACCGGCAAGCTTGAAGACTGAAATGTCGTGCCTACATTCCCTTTCGACGTGTCCAATTCTCCCACACCGAAAATAGAACTTTGGGAGACCTTCATACTTGAATGCAACTTCAAGTGGCTTATCCCTCTTGCGATTCAAAATGAATCCAGTTTTCAGAGGGTCTTCAACCCTATTGGCTACCCTTAGGCTAACAGATCCTTGCCAATGAGTCTTGATGTCGTCGTCCAAAGAAGAACCATAAAATAATGGAAATAGTTTACCAATCCTCTTAACGTTCTCTGTCGTTATCAGTCCAATAGGCAGGTTATGAACCTGAACCTAGAACTCCTCCAGCAAAAAGTCCAGTTCTTCAAGTGCTTTGTCCGGCTGCCATTCTTTGAGAACAAGGAGAGCATCTTGCACCGCCCACAGTTTGGCACCAAGGATACGGTGGCGTTCTTCCACCGACTTGAACAAGAAGAGGAACAAGTTGCGACCAAGGTCATGACATTCCAGTGTTTCCAACTTCCAGGCTTTACGTAGAATGGTTGTTAACGCCAAAGTCTTGAGGGGATTTGGTGAGAGTAGCTTTCCCACAAGAGAATGATTTTTTAAGGTGAAATTAACTTCGCTATCATCGTTCAGTTCGAGTTCATCGAGGAAATCCTGGCTTAGAAGGCTTTTGGTCAGCGGGGTGAGTGGGATAACCGTTATCAACAACTCCCACACTTAATGAAGCCGAAAATGGCAAAAGCTCCATAATTACAAGGGTAGTAAATGCAAGAGAAGTAGATGTTGCAAGAGACAAGGAAGCAAGAGCGAAGGCTTTGAGGATGACTGGAGGAAATAAGAGGAAAGGGACAAAAGAAAAAAACTGCAGGAATTTGAGGGTCCAAAGAGAAGAGCAAGGGCTTAAACCATCTTCAAGTCACGAGGGAACACGCCTCGTAGACGAAACCTCAGTTCTCATTCAAAGAGAAACCTAGGCTAAAAGCGTGAGAGTGGATGTATGCACATGGAGAAAAAGCTTGCTCCTTCTGAAAGAAAGCTTAATGTTGTCTGGTTAGATTATTTTACAATCTACAACACATCTTTTAGTAAATTTGAATTTTCTCGTTTGTGTAGCTTGGCTAGAAAAATGTACTACTGTTTTATCTCTAGGCGTCCTATAGTTTTTGTATGATTGGGTTTGAACTTAACATTGTGTTTCTATTTGTACAGCGGCTTTTTAATGCCTTCATTTGACTTCCTTTATTTTTTTTTTTTTGCTAATACAGTAGGAATAAAACTATCTCATAAACTATTCTAACCGATCAGCTTCCAGTAACCCCTGGACCTCTACCGGCGGTTCGACCAACCATCCATGTCCCTGTTGTTGACGACCAAACTGGCGGGCAAGACGATCCGCCACAATATTTCCTTCACGTCCAATGTGCTGGACCACAACTTCCCATTCCCGGCACAGCAATCCAAAGATCAAATCCACAACCACATCTCCTCTCATTGCCAAGGATTCGTTATTAAGGATTCGAATCACCTCCATGTTATCCGATTCTAGCATCACCTTTCGAAAACCAAGCCGCCATGCATGGAATAACGCCTCATATGTAGCCCACAGCTCCGCCATTAACACCGAGCAGCTCCCCACCATACGGGCGAAACCAAACAACCATCTACCCGAGCTATCACGCACAACACCACCTATCGCCGCTTCCCTCCGCTGTCCATACACCGAGCCGTCCGCATTCACCTTCACCCATCCCATCGGCGGGCATTGCCAACTTACCCTTAGCTGCCGCACACGGCGTGTAGCACCAGAAGTTGAGATTGACGCATCAAACTCAGCCGCTAGTTGTTTGCATTAGGCCACAACATCCCCAGCTCCAACAAACTCCTCATCAAAAATCAAACTGCAGCGACGCTTCCAAAGCAACCAACACCCGACAGCAAACATTGTCTCCCATTTTGCTGCAGCCATTGGAACCTTACCGTTGTTCCGCAAGTTATACAACAACCAATCCTCAAGTTCTATCGAAGCGAAATTAGCACGATGGCCAGCGGGAACCAGCCCTCCCCACAGACGCCACGCTGTTGGGCAGTAGCGCAGGACGTGCTCGATGTCCTCTCCACCTTGTCGACATAGACTACAGCCACCATCACTTGCAAGCTGTCGTCTAACCCTTTCCATGTTCGTGAGCAGTCCCCCTCGTAACACCAACCATAAAAATGTTAATACCCGCTGCGGCAATTTAAGTTCCCATAATACGCGCCATTTCTCTTGGCCAACTAGAGTCCTCGAATCAGCAAGGAATCTATATGCCGAACGTACCGTGAAAGCTTTGTTACCCTCCCATCTATAGCTCGGGAAATCCGGGCCAAACCAAGGCCTAGGCGGCGGAATAGCTTTTATTTTGTTCACAACCTCAATCGGAACTACATGTTCAAACTTGCACCAATCCCACTTACCATCCGCGGTAACCATGGTATGTATTGGAGCCGGATTAGGTGGTGATGAGTGAAGATAATTCTCACACAACGGTCCCTCCTCATCTACCCAAGTGTTGTACCAAAAGTCCGTAGTTGTTCCATCCCGCACATTCCATAAGATGCTGCCTCGGATAGCCTCCCAAACATTACTTAAGCCTTTCCAAAGACGCGAACACCGCTTCCTATCAATACTTAAAGGAACCTCCTCTCGCCATCCATATTTTTCCCGGATTACCCGCACCCAAAGCTTGGTTTGTTCGATTAAAATTTCAAACCCCACTTTCATAAGAAAAGCATTATTTTGGAGTTCCAAATCCTTGAAACCCATGCCTCCATTCATAGTTGGCAATTGCATGGTTTCCCAATTTACAAGTGCAATACTACGCTTAGCCTCACTACCACCCCATACAAACCTCCTTACAATCCTTTCCATTTCACGACAAATCCCCTTCGGCAAAAACGTTGCTTGCATAACATAGGTTGGAATCGCTTGCAATACCGCCTTAGCTAAAGTTATCCGACCCGCCAGCGATAAAGCTTTCGCCACCCATCCCGATAGCCGCTTCTCCATTTTCTCTAGAAGATACGCATATATCGCTCTAGTAACCCTTTTATGCAATAATGGTACTCCTAAATATTTTCCAAGATCCTCAACAATTTCAAACCCCAAACTTTGGCCAATAGACACCCGCACATCATGCGATACATTCTTAGAGAAATAAATTTGGGTCTTAGCAACGCTTACCCGATGTCCAGAGCAGGCACAAAATTGTTCCATAACCGTGTGAATGGTGCTCATTTGACTAGATTCCGCCTCCGCAAAAAGAACCAAGTCATCCGCAAAGAAAAGATGGGATACCCCCGTGCCCGACTTCGCCAACCGAATAGGTTTCCAAATCCCCGCTTCCACCTTCGCATCAATGCAATGAGCAAGACGCTCCATACACAAAACAAATAGGTATGGTGATAGCGGGTCCCCTTGCCGGATACCCCTCGACGGTCTAAACGATTCTGTGACATCTCCATTCCATAAAATTTGCGTCGAGACCGTTGAAACACATGTCATGATTAATTCAGTTAATTTCTCCGGTAACCCCACCTCGCGCAACGTATCTTCTATAAAATGCAATTCCAGTCGATCATAAGCTTTTTCAAGATCAACTTTAATCGCCATAAAGCCTTTCTTACCACTTTTAATACTCATGGAATGAATAATCTCCTGTGCCAGAATAATATTGTCTGTAATGTTACGCCCCGGGACAAAGCTTACTTGGTTCGCAGAAACCCACTTAGGAAGGAATTTCTTCAGCCGATTTACCAAGGTCTTAGCTATGACTTTATACAACACCGTGCACAAACTGATAGGGCGAAACTGACTAATTGATTCCGGTGCCTCCACTTTAGGTATAAGAACCACAAGAGTCTGGTTAAGCCGTTTGTCAAAAGGCACCCCATCAAAAAAATCTTTCACTAATTGGAACACCGATTCACCCACCACATCCCACTGCTTCTGATAAAAATCCACATGGATACCATCAATACCCGGTGATTTTAGAGGGTCCATCTCAAAGACAACTCTCCTCACTTCCTCCATTGTGACATCCGCACTCAATGTACACAACTCCCTTTCGCTGAATCTATGAAATTTCCCCGAAAGCATCTGCTGCGTGCAATCATGAATCCCGGCCGAAAACATATGGCGGAAGTACTCCGTCGCATGCCTTTTCAGCTCCTGATGCTCATAACACCATCGCTTCTCATCCACCTTAAGCGCACTAATAGTGTTACGCCGGCGCCGCTGAATCGTGCTACCATGAAAAAACCTGGTATTCCTGTTTCCCTGTGATAGCCAAGTAACCCGGGATTTTTGCTGCCACAGACTCTCTTCCTCCTTCAACACTTGTGTCAAGTCCATCTTAAGCTCACGTTCCAAACCAATCAAAAACTCCGAGTCCCGCCGTGCTCGTGCTACCTCCACCCCCTTAATTCGCGCTAGTAGTAGGGTTTTCCGACGTCCAATATGCCCGAAAACATCAATATTCCACTCCTTCCCTCGCTTCTGAAACTCTAGAACATTATCAAAAATAGACTTATCACCACACCATACCTCCGAGACCAATCGGCGAAAATCAGGATGCTCACTCCACGCCTTCACATATCGGAAAGGCCTTGTAGATTTCTCCACACTACCATCCCCTACATGCAAGAGTACTGGATTATGATCAGACTCTAACTTTGGCAAATGCAGTACCTCAGACACCGTAAAAACCTGAAAGAGAGCCTCATTACATAAACACCGATCTAATCTCTGTTTCAGATCTCCCCGCTCCCACGTGAATATCGGCCCTTGGAAGCCCATATCGATCAAACCAGAATCAAACAAAAAATCCTTAAACCTCGAGCACACCCCTAGCCGATTACTCGAGCCTCCATCGCGCTCCATAGGACTAACAATTGCATTAAAGTCCCCCTAGCACCCATGCTATCCCTTGCGTCGGTTCTAGGGCCTTTAACTGATTCCATAACGTGCTTCGCTTACAACTATTTGGACTAGCATAAATAAACGTAATAAAACACGACTTTCGCCGCGCTATATCATAGCACCAGCCATGGACAAACTGAGAGGATACCGCCAAAACATCTAGCTTAACATCCGGTCTCCACAAAACCCAAATACCGCCCGAAAAGCCCGTGGCCTCAACTCTATACGAATTCTCAAACCCTGTTCGACGAATAAACGAATCCGCCTTACGGCCACTTATCCGTGGCTCAAACAAAGCAACAATATCTGGTTTCTGCACTTGCACCATTAATTTAAAACAACGAAAGAAATCCGAGCCCGCGGCTCCTTGAGCATTCCAAAAAATTACTCTAACCATAAATAAAAATTAGAGAGTGATGGAGAACCAACCGACACTTAGGACGACATATCCGCCGTCTCCATCGTCTCAAACACCTGGTTCGCATTCCATTGAACCTGGTCATCCTCTTTTTCCGCCGATAAGCCCCGCGAACGGTTCCCGGCTTTTACCTCCTTTGCCGCTGTGCTCAGCTCCGCTGACATAGTATTTATCCATTCGGTAAGGATTGGCTTAGGAGGACCCCTTTCATCCCTCTTCTTTGGTTTAAGCCCCTTACTCCCTACAGTTTTCGCGGCAAGCACATTTTTCACATTACCTTTGGAGCCCGCTTTCCGCGACCCGGTCTTCAATCCACGACCATTACTATCTTGCAAAACGCCCCTCTCATCCTTCTCTACAACACGTACCACTTTATGATTTGCCGCTGCCAAGATAGTTTTCTCAGCAACCACCTCCTGGTTAGACGCAATCATCTCCCCCTTCGATATATCAGTCGACTGTGCCCCTGCACCACCTTCCCTCTCAGACGCGGTCACACATACTGCCCCGCCACCAATATCCACTCCGGCCACCTTCTCTGTCCTCATGTTCGAGGGCCCCGCTTCATTGGTCCCCACACATTCTCTTCCAATTCCTTCCTTCCCAGCGGTGATCGCTTGCTTCCCCTTAACCGACTCCTGATGGCTCACACCATCACCCTTACTATGCGGATCAGTCACACTCCCTTGCACCCCGTTATCATTGCGCAAAATCGTGAATCTTGGGCCCACGCCCTAAGCCATAGGTTGCTGTCGATCCACCGCCGCTCCTTGTTGTTTACTTCCCCTAGCCGGCCTACGACGCCGGGTGCTCACTTGCATCCAAGGACCATAAAGTTCACTTTCCGCCGATGGTGCCACAGTATCCGTTGTTTGCCTCTCGTCCTTCTCACCTACATGCTCGTGTTCCTTCCCACAAGCCTCCATTTGGTGCCCATACTTGCCGCAAGAATAGCATATTAGAGGCAAGCCCTCATACTCAATATTTTGGCGAAAACCATCAATCATCACCCCCGAAAAAAGTGGTTTACCAAGATCAACAACCACGGCGAAGCGAGCAAAACGTCCTCTCTTGCCCTCTAATGTATTGTAGTCAATCCTCACCACCTTACCAAACACATTCACGATCTCTCTGAACATGCTCTTAGTATAGTAACGATAAGGGAGCCCCGGGAGCCTCGCCCAAACCACTATATGTTGCGGATATGCCTCCGACGTAACAAAGGATCGAGTCCAGGGCTGTACCGTCAGATAGCTTCCATACACCACCCATGGTCCTCCGGAAAGGACCTTATCATAATCCGACTCACATTCGAAACGAACTAAATAATAGTCGTTATCCAAATCAACCAATTCCAGGCGACCCGCCGGATACCACAGCGCTTTCACCCTATTCAAGAGCGCCCTATACCCAATTGCCTTTCCCAACAGCCGGACTATTAGCGAACCCGCCAGTTTCGCGTCGATTGACTCATGCACTCGCTCAGAGAAGTTGATGCTAGGCAAAACTCCATCCATCTTCACCGTCACATCCTCCTGTAACAATTCAATGTCAAGATCCTCCAACGCCTGCTGACTTGTCTCACTTCCGGTTACCGCATCCCGGAACGATAGTTTCGCCGGACCCATCCTTGACTCACTCCGCCCCGCCAGTGCCCCGCCCTGCGCAGCGACACCCTCCGAAACAACATCCTTCATACAAATGTCCCCCGTCTCCATACCTTCTGCCCCGTTCTCTGTCAGGACATCCTCAACACCAATTTTACGTTCCTTGGGTTCTCTCTCTACGCCGGCCTCAAGCGCCTCACCAGCCCTCTCTAGACTCACCGGCACCGGGATTTCGACAGCCACATCCGGCGGTCTCCCCTGGACCACCTCCCTCGAGCCCATGACCACCGATCTCTGTTGACGTACAAACCCTACTGCTCCTGGTTTTTCGGAGAGAAAAAACCCTAACTTATAGTCTATAACTATATTTGACTTCCTTTATTGGTAAATAATAAATTGATTTGTTTTTGCAAAAAAATTATTGTATGGTTTTAAATGTAATAATGATATTAAGATTTTAAATTTATATTTTAATACATAAAATGTGTAAATAATATTTACACACTTTTCATAAAATCTTAAACTTAAATTGCTAAACTTAAAACTTTAAATCTTTCGTCTTAAGGATGGAAATCATATGCCCTTTTTAGTGTCCATATTTATGCCACACGCTTAAAATTAGGTTTAGGGTTTAGGGTTTTAGCTTAGGGGTTGTAGTTAGGGTTTAGGGAATTTAGGGTAGGGTGTGTTTTTAGGGCATATGGTGTAGGGTTTAGGATTTAGAAATTAGGGTTAGAGCTTGAAATTTAATTTTATAGTGTTTTTTAGTGTTGGGGTATAAATAGGGACACTGAAAAGGGGCGGAGGATTTTTATCCTTATCCTAAACCCATAAACTTTAAATCCTAACCCTAAATTTTAAACTTTAAAATTAGTGTAAACTTTGTTTTACACAAACTTGTGTATCAAAGCTTTTCCCTTTTATTTTAGTAAAAAAGTTTGATAAGTATGTTACGAAAATTTTAGTCTACACAAACTTTTTAGTTTTAAGAGTTAGGGGTTTAGTTTGTGGTTTAAAATTTTGGGGTTTAAGTTTAAAGATTTTGAATTTAACATTAGTCTATATAATTTTTAGTTTAAAATTTAATTTTTAAAGCTTAAGCATATATAGCGTATATAAAAAAATTACCCTTTTATTTTAGCCCCTTCTTATATATTTCCTTCATTTATCTTAGGATCAACTACACATGAAGTTAATGATTAAAAAAATCCACTCATGAAGTCGTGAAAGTATTAAGTTTTCATTTTACCTATTAATGTTTAAAAAGTTGCTTTATAGTCACTGATATTGTTAATTTATAATAAAATAATCATTTCTATGTTACCTATTATTAAGTTGATAACATAACACGTTAACAAAAAAAATTAATATTCAACTTAGATCATAAATTGTAGTTAAAATGTCGATTTATTCCGATTCTTAAAAAACTAACCCTCAATTTTTATACATCATGTCAATTTAATTATAACTCTAAAAATATAAAAGATATAAAAATTCACAAAAACTAATAAAAGATGTGCTAAATATTAAAATAAAATATCTTTTTTAATCCACCATCCTTTAGAATCTTCTTAAAATCAAAAGTTAATTTTTGTTAATTTTTTTATAAATAATTTGTATACGACTTCTTCAATTTATTCAAAACACATACATTCAGTCTTTGAATTTGTTTTTCTCTGACAAAAACAACCAATAAGTTAACGTTTGGTATTATTTCATGTTAGTATCCTAATAGAATTTGATTTTTGAAAATGAATGTTAAGAATATAATCATCAAGAAAATAACATTACAATGCTTGGTACAAATGTAAAATCGTTAATTAAAGTTTCAAAACCCAACAAGAGTATTATTTTCCCTAGAGTATTATTTCTTCTTCTAGGTAGAAGTAGAATTAGTAACCTAACAATTTACTAAAGTTGCGATTGTGATTCTCAAAAATATCCTCATCAAATAAAATACATTTTTTTAACTTTTTAATGATTTTTATTATTAATAAAATTCAATTTATCATTTAAACATACAATTTAATAAAATGTTTATTTTTAATAATAGTAGTTTATTTTAAATTAAAACAAACTAATACATTTATCTACATGATTAAATTTTTTATATAAATTTTTAATTTGTATTTAAATTAGAATATAATTAATTTTTTAATTTGATAGTAATTAAAATAAATTTAATAATCATATACTTTTTAGTATAAAAATCGTAGATAAAATATATTTCATGCCAACAACATGAACGGAGATAGATTAACTTGAATTTTTTGTTTCATCACAAATTTTATGCCTTCTTTTTTCACGCAAAATTTTACTATATAAACCCTTTTTATCTATCAAACTAAAATAACATAAGCTTTACTTCCTCCCAAAGATGGCAGCAAATTGGGTTCTCCTACCCTTATTATTCTCACTGTGTTTAGCGACTTCCTACGGTAAGAGGGTCGGTGTCTCCGCCATGGACGACCGAGTCGAAAATTATATGTCCCAGTCATTAAGCAGCACCATGCAAGACTCCGATCCTGATTTTCCACAGTCAAGAAGCGCTGCCGCGCACAAACACGATCATAGTCTTTCAGCTCCATTCAATCCTAATCCCCCCGTTGTCGGTATTCCCGGCAGTTGCGGCGGCAGTGGCTCGTGCGGTGGCAACTGCGGATATGGGTGCGACTCTTGTGGCCTCCCCTATGGAATAGGGTACGGTTTAGTTGGTCTCAATAGTCTCAAAGAAACGATTAGAGACCTTACCATGAAGCTTGAAGCTAATGGTTTATTGGGCCAACACAAAGAGATAAATATGCAAACTATGACACCATAATCGTCATAGATTTATATAAACTATGAGTTATATCAAAAATAAAAAATAATGTAATAACCAGACAGTTTGGCATATGTTTGGATTCCAATGTATTAGCTGTTTTTATTGTATTGATAAGAGAAATCTAAATTACGCTTTGATTGAAATAAAATTGGTATTAGAGGAAATATTTAAACTCTCGTTGAGGTTTAATGAAAAAAATTATTTATTCCTATAATTTGAGAAATGTTTATTTAATCTTATCAAATACAATACGTAATAAAGAAAACATATAAACCTCTTAATATTTATTTATCGAATGATTTTAAAAAATTGCTATTTTTATTTAGGTTTAATGCATGTTTGGTCCCCTGTGTTATAAATAAATTCTCAGTTTACCCTCTAAAAAATTTCATTAGTCAGTTTACGGTATATACATTCATTCCGTCTATCATGGACCACAATTCATTTTCTATTAAAATGATATGGCTCAATCACGCTTTGTTGTAACGTCTTTTAAAAAACAGAAAATTTTGAACAAAATCACAAAAATAAAAAAAAAATCCATAGAATGTAAAATGTATATAAAAAATCTATATATATACAAGGACGGAGCTAGGATCAAGTCTCGGAAGGGGCAAAATTCTAAATCTAAAAATTAGAAGGGCCAAAGACCTTATTTGACTAATATTTAAATATGGAGGGTTAAATTATGCTTGATTTTTTAATCATAAAAATGAAAAATAAAAAAATTAAATTCAATTTAAATATGGATGGTTAAATTTATTAAATTATTTCAAAGGACTAAAATTGTTATTATACCAAGTCTTTATTTCAATTTTAATGACAAAATAACTTGTTTGTCATAAAATTTTAATTGAGTGACTTGTTTGTTTCGAAACCTATAATTAAATGATTAAATTATTATTTTTTAGAAGAATAGTGATATGTTTATTACTAAACTTATTATTAAGTGACTTCTAATATAATTTACCCTAAAAACAATGAAGAGAAGAATATGTAAAAACCAATAAATCCTAGTAAAAAACTAAAATATGAGCCAACTTATTACTAAACTTATTACTAGATGCCAGAGGATCTAGCATGGACATCTTTAAACCGAAGTTTCAGGTCAAACTTATTGTTTTGTCATGAAAAATGGAGTAACTTGAATGTATACAGATGGCGGAAAAAAATTCAAAGGAAATCAAAATGCTAGCATTTGGTAAAAAGGTAAATTACTTAAATCATTATTGAAATATACCGTCAAATTTATTCTGGTACTTAAAGTTTTAAAATGTTAAATTTACTCACTAAAATTTAGACATAGAACTTTTTGGCCACTCTTCCATTAATTTTTTGACGACACGGCGACGTGAACATCGTCTATCGTTTACTGTCGTCGAACGCCACCGTTGACGAATGTAGATAGTATTCGTCCGATCTAAAATTTCACCAGTTACTTTGTCTCTACCCGCTAAGTTTGAATCCGACCTTCATTTTGTCGTAAAATGTCTCAAAGTCTACGAATCAGGCAAAAATTTATCGATTTTTCTCTCGTCGATCTCCGTCCTTCGTCGTCAAATGGAACTTGTTTCTTAGTATATTGTTTCTAGTGTGTCGATAAAACTTTCCACCGTTAAAATTAAAAAAAAAAATCTATTCTAAGTGGACGTCGTCAAAAAGTTAACGAAATAGTGAAAAATTCAATATATAAACTTTAGTGACTAAATTGAGTATTTTAAAACTTCAGTGACCAAAATAAGTCTAAAAGTAAAGTTCAGTTATTTACTTAATTTACCCAAAGAATTACCTAAACCATATATATCAAACTGTAAATGACCAAAATACCCTTGATTGCAATTACCTCCGAAACTCCAAGCTTTAAAAAACCGAAGTTCCAAGTTTCGTCTGTCGGAGACGCCGCGTTTGGAGAAAGCAAGAAAAAAAATGATACCTGAGCAATGGGCTTCTCCTTGTGGAAGTCAATGCACTGACAAATACGCCGCTCTCACGCAAATTCCATGTATTATTTCTTTCTTTCTTCTTCCTTTTTTTACTAATTTTCCATCGATTTAATAGATCTTAGTATTTTGTTTATTCTATATAATTGATTGTATTTGAAGCTTCTTCCGTCAAGATCAAGGTTCCATTTAATTCGTTATTTATTTATCTATCTATTTATTATTGTGAATTTTGGTGTTTTATTGCTTTATTTGTACGAATTGAGAGTGATTTCTCCAAATGTTTTTGAATGGATACTCCGCCTCTGTTGCAAATTTTGGTTGTTGATTTATGATAACGTGAGCTAAAAATTGGCAATCAGTTTCCCACAATTTGTGCACTTGTGTAATGAGGTGTTCAAATTATTTTTTGTTTACTTGCTTATAAGATGAATTTGGGATTTTCTTTGTTTTAATTTCCGCCTATTTTTGAATTATGAGCAATGCTTGACTTATCTGAGAAATCTATTTGTATGTCAGCAATCTATGAACGCTACTGACAAATGCAAATTCTTGTAGGGAGAGTGTTCTGCAAAAAAGGGTGTAGTGCGGATGGAGAGACATGGGAAGAATGTAAGCATTTTTGTATTGATTGTTTTGTTGCTTTTCGTTTGAAAACCGTTGTATGTTTCTTCGAACCTGGTTTAATCACTGCTTTGATGTCGTTAGTTCGGCTTTCCGGTGATTGGTTCATATTTACGAGGAATTAGTCTCTCTAAATAATGGTCATTCGTTATTGATTACTGTATCAAGCATTTAATATTCTCCAGACTATTTATAATGATTTCATCGTAACCAACCTTAGCGAATCTAGTGTTATAATACACCGGTGAAACGGTATATCTTTTGAAGCTGATTATATCTTTATTTTTACGATTATGTGCTTTTTAGGTATATCAGAGTGTGATGAGATATGCTATAAGGATCCTGTATTAAAGGACCAGAAATGGAGTTCTTACATTGATCGCTCCCCTGGGGCTGCCAATTACTCTCAGGTACTTAATCTTGTAGCCATTTTTATGCCATTTTCTCACCTGTAATGACCCTAGATTTTGTTGTTTATTTCGTACTTTTTCATGTCTGATATGGTAGAACGGCTGTTTACTCGGTATGAGCTGTTTTTTATGGTTACTCTTTCTGTTTTTCATGTTTGAGACAATGAACCTCTGAAAGTCTGCTATAATGCAAATTTAGTCAACTTATGTTTTCTTTAGAAATCTAGTGCTGTACTCTAGGAAAAGATTTTAGTACTTTTTGAGTTTGGTGTTCACTTCAGTTATCCAGAGTTGATTTTTTACACTGGTTTGCTATTGCTTTTTAGTGTTAGACAGGTTGGGGCACAACCAACTTAGTCTTTATGTGTATCAAAGGTATATTCTCCCGTAAGTGGTTTTACGGCGCTCTGGAGTTTATAACCTGTGATGCTGCTTGATTATATTCAGAATGTTCTTGATATCGCTATGAATCAAACAACCCCCCAACCAACCACACACACACACACTTGAAATTATTGCAAAAAAGTAAAATTCATTACAATGACATAACTTTCCCAATAGCGCCCCAAGGTACTGTCTCTGTGCTAGTAAAGCTAGATTCCCTTGTAGTCTTACTTATAGCTTTCTTAATACGGCACTCGCACAGAAATTAAAGGTGGAAGTGCTGTGGTTTGAAGAACATTAATACTCTTACTTTGCGGAGATACATGTGACTCGGAATGTGTTCTTCAAACATCTCATGATTCCCAGCATAAGGATATATATGCAGTGCAATTGGGCAAATTATAGGAATTCGTAATACAGATTAGTGAAATAAGCAATATTTTTGGTAAAATATTATACTATTAAATTCATTGTTGATTTTTTTAATCATACAGGAATGCTTCAATGCTTGTGTAGCTGGATGTGGTTATAAGGTTGGTCTGAGATTGCGAAATTTAAAGAACTTATCATTTGCTTTCTTCACCCACGTTTTATCCACAATCTCATGTTTCTTTACACATTACAGTTTGAAATATGTAAAGAGATAGTCGCGCAAGTCAGACCGAGACCATTGCCGCCCAGTCCTCCTCCAGTGGTGAAACCGCCACCATTCACTAAACCTGCTGAACGTGCCGAAGATGTACCTAGTACATCAGCGTAGCAAGAGGTGAAAAATAAAGTTCGATACAGTCTTTATAAGCTGAATAGCATAGGAGAGATCCATCATGTTGCTGACATGCTACTATTGATCGATAAAGTCGTGTATGGGGTCGTTTCGGTGAAGAAACATTTTTATTTTCTTCTGTAGTTTGCCCCTCGTCAGTTGCCAGCTTATTTAACCCTTCAAAACATTACTGCTAATTAACATGGAAGGGTCTGATTTTGTTAATCATGGCACATGGAAAAGCTTTTTTTTTTTAAGATTTGATGATTTGGGAATATTCTCAAATTTTGAATTCGGGGGTGCTCGACTCAAAAAAACACAGATTTTTTTACTGACTCGAAAAAATTCAATTAAAGTTCGAGTCATAAAATGAAATTTTAAATAACTCAATTTGTTAATAATTTCTAGAGCATATGTTAAAAATTCTCAGTTGATACCCTCCTATTTCCTTTAGGTTATGGGTTCAATACTCATCGGGAGTAAATTCTTCTCCCCTCCTATTAGATAGGATTTGTTGAAAAAAATAACTCAAAAAATTTAGCAAATTGTATCAGCTTTCAAGTTTGAGTAAAATTCATGAACTCTTCTTAATATATGTATATCGCACATGAAAATATATATATATATATATATATGGTTTTAGAAAATTATTTAAATTTAAATCAATTATTACCATAACATTATAAATGTTTACAATTTAATTTGAATAGAAATTAAATAATCTGATTTTATAAATTTAACTCAAAAAAATATATAAAAAAATAAGTTATAAAATGAGATGCAAATTATGTTAATTCAAACAGAAAGTCACAATAGTGACCCACGTGCAGCGTAATGTTCACTGGTCAAGACTAGAGGTGGCAAACGGGTAAATCTATTCGGGTTCGGTTCGGGTCATTTTAGTTTCGGTCATTTCGGGTCTGATATCATTTGGTTCAGATTCGGTTCAGTTCAGTTTCAGTTTGGTTCTATTGTTCGATTAATTTTTGGGTCAGTTAAATTTCGGTTCGGTTGATTTTCGATTCTATTCAGGCCGGGTCGGTTCTGATCAATTTTTTGTTGATGGGAGATCGGTCGGCTTTAATCAAGTTTTTAGGTATGTCAATTTTTTTACACTCTTTATATGGTTTTATAAAGCTGAGTTGTGCGATTGTTTATATCTCATCTTTTTTATTTCTATTAATATCTTTTATTCATTTCGGGTTGTCTTCGATTCAGGTCCATTCGGTTCGGGTCCATTTCGGTTCAACTAAAAATCAGTTCATTTTTTGTTCGGTTTCGAGTCAAACTTTGGGTAAGCATGTTCAGTTCGATTTCAGGTTTGGTTCAAGTAAATCAGTTCGGTTTTCCTGGTCAAGACCGGAGGTGAGTTGGGTCTGTTAAAACACCGATGCTGCTATCTCGCCAAATCCTGGAATTGGATCGCTGGGAGATGATGGTTACTGGATTCGCGGATTTAATACAACTTTACAAGCGGAGCTTTGGGCGATATTCATTGGACTACAAATTACATGGGATTATGGTTTTAGAATATGATATGATGCCCCTATGTAATACTTTAGCACTACATTCTTATTAATTCGAAAAAAAAAACTATTTTGAACTAACAATATATATATACTGAATTGAAAAAGGGAAGTTTCGCATCTAATGAACATTGTTTGTAACTTAGTTAAAATCAAGTGCTCTAATGCATTTAAAAAATAAAAATTTAAATATTAACCTAATAACATTAATAAATTATGAGAAAAAATAGGTAATAATAAGAATAATAAAGGCAAACCACACAAGCTATTGGATTATCACAACTTAGTTATGTGATTGGAGTTTCTCCCCAATGTATGCTTGCAACTTCCCATTTCCGCCTGTGAAAATTGGTTCTTTCGAATCAACAATAAACAGATGAATATGTCGAAAGAATTGCAGCAAATCCGATATCATTAGCAAGATGACATCGGCAAATGAAAGCCGAAAACACCATGAAAGCACAACCAAGCAAGGGGGCAGCCTTGGCCCTCATATCATCAATGTCTTCCTTGTATCTTCAGTGCAAAAGATTATTACTGTCAATAACCAGTCAATAAATAATAAGTTCATCTAAAACTACATAATAAAAATTTGATTCCTCAAGAATGTTACAAAAAATAACAATACTGAGCTAACCTCCTATGGAACCAAGGGTGGAAGGGGAGAGAACAAAATAGGAAAGGCTTATTCGGATCTTTTCGAGAGCTTCCTCTTCATTCGGCTAAAAGGGCCGACGCTCCGGTCCATAATATACATGTAAATAACCTGGCTCCATGATTTATATGAATCCAAGCCTTCGTAATATTCGGGAGCAATCTCCTTCACCTTATGCAGTTTGTTCCCGGGAATCCTTGGGAAATCGTGGTGCTCGTTGTGATAGCCAACGCTCCATGTCATAAGATTTAGGGGACCATAGTAAGAATATGTTTCTTGTTTAGGGTTGAATACGTAATGCTCGGAGATGAAATGGCCGGCCATTGGGTGCATTCCACCACCAACAAATGTTGAAAGGATCAAATAAGCAAAAGATTTCCAGCCCCAAAAGTAAACTAGGATAACATCAAGAGCAACCTGAATAGTTAAGTTGATGAACTCCCAATAACCAGGGGGCTTCGGTTTGAGGAACAGAGGGCGGAGCGCGTAGAAGAAGAGTTGGAAGATGACCCATACAGCTTTCGAGACAGCATTAGTCACGAGATGGGCTTCGGTCTTGCTCGGGACATCCATGTCGATGCCATCTACCCCTTGAAAACGATGATGCTCGAGGTGATACTTCTGGAAAGTGACAGACATTGGCACACCGATAGGGAGATTAGCGAAAATCCCAAGCCAACGGTTGTAAACCGGAGTGGAGAAGGCAAGATTGTGGCTGAGCTCATGGATGGCTAAGAAGAGATTGTGGTTGAGAAAAGAACCAAAGAAATAGGCAATTACCAACATCTTCAGCCAGCCGGCATCACGGAGGATAATTGCAGTACATAGCTGAAGTAAAACAACCACAGTAATCTGCAAATACAATTAACTTCAAATGAATCTACCTATAATTTCAAAGTTCCTTAAGCTGAAAAGACCAGCAAAAGAGGGAAAACAGTAATGACACCAAATAAAATAAATTATTTTGGTAAAAACTTGATTTAGACTCCAACTAAATTTGATGTGAACTATACATATACATGAATGGGGATATCACTCATACAGATTCTGTAAACCCAAATCTGAGTAACATAACTAAAAGAGACAATAATGGAGCTAAATTAATTGACTAAAAACTAGTTTATTTTTCTTCTCTAGAATACTACTTTGGAACATTAAAAAGATCTTAATGAGTGCAGGCTACAGCACAACTAATCCAAGCAAACCGCAAATAGATATATAAAGCAAAGGCTGCTTATTTGGCATAAAAACATCAGTATTCCAGAAAGTTGGGAAAGCAAATGGGATGTAGATTCCACCAAATCTACAGCCATTTCAATGAAATAGCATCAAAGGTATTTAAAACAAAGAAAAAATGGAACTACCCACAGAATCAAATCGGTTAAAGAGCTTAATCCCAAACAATGTGAGTTGAAAGATCCAACTTTTGAGCTAAAAAAAACTCAGAATCAAATGGATTCAGTCCAGTAAAATGGCAGTAAAAGGGAGGGGAATGAATATTGAATACCTTAAGAAAAGCAAGTGGATCGGGGCCAAAAAGCTGTTTAATTTGAGGGTAGTGAGAGAGGATGTGTCGTCTCCTAGAAGCATGAGGCTCATCTGTGTATGACCAGAAAAAGTCATTCGCCATTAATATCCCTTCTTTATCTTCCGCTCTATTTTCCCCTCCTTTCCCCATCTCTCTGTCTCTCTCTATCAACCCTTCGTTTTCCCTTTCCTGATCTTCTTCCAACAATGCCTAATTTCACAAACTATGCCTCTTTTACGATAGGTGCTAAAGTATTTTTTTTTTTTGGCTGAATTAGTTGTTTAAACTATTTCTTTTACTGAAATAATTGTCTATATTTTAGTTTTAATTGAAATAAATGTCTAAATTAATGTCAAAATTAATTTTAAAATAAGCCAAAAGTTAAAGTTTAAGCATCTATTTTAGTTAAAATAGAAGTTTAAACCTCTATTTTAACCAAAAAATACTTTAAACACCTATTACAAAAAAATTATAATTTGAGCACTTATTTTATAGTTTAGCTTTTTAAAAGTTAAATATAGAAAATAGATGTATATAATATATAAAAGGGAAATATTTCATAAACAGCTAATAGAAAAAAAAAATTAAAGCGCATCTAATGTAGTTTAAGTGTTTAGTTAAGGTTTAGGATTAAAAATTATTGTTTGGAGTTTAGAGTAAGAGTTTAATTTTTAAGGTTAAGGATTTAAATTTTAGTTTTTAGAGTGAAATTAAGTATGCTTGTGAAATATTTTTTCTACCATGCATTGAATAATATCCGGAAAATTTTAAAAAAACGACTAAAAAACAGATGTACACAATTCCCCACAAAGATCGTATACTGTAAGGAATTTATGTATAATGTACACAAATATTTACAAAATTTATAAAGATTTATGTATGTACAAAAAGTGGTAAGTATTTGTGTATGTACACAAATCCTTACCACTTTCGTAAAAATTTCGGTGCATATACACAAATCTTTATTATTTTTGTAAAAATTTGTGTACGCACTTTTTTAGCCGCCTTTTTAGCAGTCGTTCCCTAAAACTTCCCATAATATCCCTATATAAAATATAGATGAGAAGTAAAAAATAGAAAAAGCTATTATTGCGTTGTTATGGAGAAAATTGAGTTAGAAACTTTTATGTCGAGCCTTTGTAAAATTCGATTTAAATTAGTCAACCAATATATCGAATATCACATGTTAAAAAAATATAAAAAAGGTTTTAACGCATGTAAGGCGTTGATGTAATTGCACGGTTTTAAATGATAAATAGGGATGGATACATGCCCCGAACTTGACGGATATGAATCTAAAAGAAATTCACATATATTTCATTTTTTATGTAATTATTTCATGTACTATATAGCATGTGAAAATAATTTAGGTTTTAAGGTTAAAATTTAGGGTTGCTTAAAACTTAAATCCCTAATTATATTACCCTAAACAATAACATCTAAACTCTAAATTCTAACATTGAATCTAAAATTCTAACTACATACACTTAAACCCATAAATTTTAAATTTTACACTCCGATGCACGGGGTATTTTCTCATTTTTCTAAGTCAAATTATGTTCTAATTTCTATTTATTAAATTTTGAAGTTGGACATATTTTATTTTTCTAAACCAATTTATGTTTGAAGTTTTTTTATCCTTCCTAAATTTAAGTTTTAACCCATTATTTTTTATTTCTCAAGATTTTAATTCCTTTATTTTTAAAACTAAATTCTAAATCCAATTACTAACATTTATGTTTTAAAGAAATTCATGTCTATTACAACATCATTTTTTTAATCATATTATTGCAAGTTAGTATTTTTTATTTCAAAACATTTTTGTCCCTCCAAACCGGTGTTCAATAGCCACATGAACTCCAATTACATCCAAGATCAGATCTCTAAATAGAGAGCAAAACTTTCCCAACTTTTTTTATCCACAATATCTAAACACAAAATTACTTTAGAGAAGTACTATTCGACCTAGCATTAGTAATAATCAAAATTTAAGAGCTATCAGAGTACCATCAATGAAAAAGAACCGTTTATTCCATTGAGATGGCAATTTTAGTTACAAAATACGGCACATTAATAAATATGAATACGGCACCGTTTATCATTCAAACAAGAGAACTGTAAAAAGACAACAAAGAGAATAAACATGGGACAAGGTTTATGCTTAAACCACAGTAACAGAAAACAACTGATCATGTCTTTGACACAATCATGCAACATGTTTTAATTGTTCATCCTCCATCTTCAAGGGATTCAATGCCACAGTAAAAGACTCGGAAATGTGTTTTTTTAATTATTGAACCTTAGGATATACAATCATGTACAAATATACCAAATACTATTAACAGATTCCTGTACGAACTAACCTCGACTTCACCACCGACCCATAATTACTTGGGGCATGGTTTTTCTTCAGGTGAGAGAAGTGGGAAGAAAGCACTGCAGTACCAGCTGATCTAAATTTGCCAAATCGAGTGATTTGGTCTTTATGTAATCAAAGAGAAAACGAGCAGTCTATCGGACCACCGGGAAGATAATCTAGAATTTACTTATATCACCTTACATGGGAATCATAAATATAAAAAATGGTATCAGGGACAATCAGTGGCAACTTATCTATATACATGAAAAGCCTTCTAAGATTCTCCCTCGTCACTGTGGCCATGTCAATTATATCCCTGCCGTCTGTAAAAACCCAGAGATCCCCGGAATTAACTCTCTTAAGGTTATCCCGACAGAAGGGGCATGACTGTGATCTTGCTCGCCTGCAATTCATTGTAACAGATCCTTATTATCATCAAAAACAATCAAATATCTTCCAATGGAAATAGTGAAGCAGGAAACCAACACTTGTACAATGTCACTTAGACTTAAGTATGTGTGTCCAACACGGACGTGTTTAATCTTTTAAAGTTTCTCTGTATATTTTGTTGGTCTTTGGGAGATTATAGGTCTAGATATGCATCACAAAGCAACCGCCATTGCAAAGTTAATACAAATAAGATATCAGATATCTTATTACAGCCAATAATACATTTCAGTTGTTCAGAACTTTGAACCTTCCAGAAAAGGAGACAATCGACAAATCGAGAATTAAGCAAGAACATTTACTGGATTCCTACTCCAGAACACTATCCATGTTAGATTCAACAGTGCTCCCTCATATTTAAAAGTGGAATGAAAAATCATCTTTAGAAACCTCAGACCAGTCAGCATCCCTTTACAGCTGAACCACAAACAGTGAGGTACCAGTCTCGGTGTTTTACTTGTGTGTTAAAGCAATTTGCCTAACACAAGACACCTTACTGAAGTGAGGACATCAGCAGTTTCAAAACCCGATGATTCCTAGATGATAGAGTTTATATCTGAAGTTTGAAAATAAGCATGATGTTGAAGTCAAGATACTAGATGGAAGACCCAAGAACACTCAAAACCATCAGGGGACAACTAGACGACATACATGGTTCCATCTTACAAAGATGTAAAGAAAACATAATAATCACCATTCTAAATGTTGCATCATCATAAGCTTTTTAGACAATAAGTTCAAAAGATTCAATTCCATCATCATGCTTTAAATAGCGTTTGAAGCAACACATCTACCGGTCACTTTGCAAATTCTATCCTTTTATGCTCCATCACTTCATGGGTTCCATTCGTAAAACACATATCAAGCAAGGTTATGAATGCAAAACAACAAACCTATCAATATCCTAAGTGGCCAAATATATTACTGGGGAGTCGGGACTGTAGTACTAACGACTCTTGGCATGTAAAACGGAACTTTAGAGGATGTATGCATGGCTGATAATATAACAAAAATCATAGAAAGTATATGAAGCAACAGATAGTCGGAAAAGGGGATGCAGGGCAGGCGAGAGGAAGAATACCACTCATGGTAACATTTCAAGCACATAGCATGGTTGCAATTTGGCAACACAATTTTACTGTTAATCTCCATGCATATTCCGCATTCTTCTTCTCTTTCGAAATCAACATTATTAAGCTGCCTGTACTCTTCATCTTCTCTTCTTCGGTACCTTTCCATACGCACTGCTTTATGTTTTTTATCTTCGGTACCGGTGACACCACTCTGAAGTTGCAGTAAAGAGGGATAGATAACAGCTGGACACGGTACAAATTCAGAAGCATTAGGATAACTCCAAATAAGAACTACATTCTATAAGTGAACCAGAACACACAGATTGAGGAAGATACCATAGAATTCTCTTATGCTGGCTTTCCTTTCATGCGTAGACATGGTGGTAGTTCCATCCTCATAAACCTGAAAAACATGATACAACAGCATAATCAAAAATCAGCTAACATCCCTCATTATGAAACGAATTAAACTCAAAGTAACGAATTATAACCTTGTAAATTAGTATTCTTAACAGCCCCAGTGCTCCGGCAAGGTTACAGTCAGTCCACTGCACCAAAAACAGGAAGAGGTGCGCAGCTGGACTGTACGACATTCTCATTTGAAGGCATGCACCATCGTACTCCCTTGGAAAATCCGAAGCCCTGTAGTTTTCATTGCACAATGAACATTTAAGCAGAATGAGAACATATAGATAATACTAACCAATAGGGTCAAAATATATCCGCGCAGTCACACCTACACCCACAGCTGCTAAGGAAATTATACAGAACTATCCAAAAGAACTAATTGCAAAACAACTGTATTAACAACTTTTGGGACCCTTGTTTCAGCAATCACAAAGATATTGTCTCTCAATGGATCAGTTTAACAAACCCAAAATGCATAAACGCTTGCGTACATATGTATCTGCATAAGATATTGAAGAATCAAAACACTGTATAAACGCCTTTATTGAGCTGGGACCAACCATTGATGAGTGATGAGTGATGCTTATATTACAAGTATAGGGATGAAAAAGATGAAAAAGAAATAGTAGTACAATCAAGTGGAACCCATTGGTCATGTGAAATCTGATGGAATAGATTTATCAAGATAACGAAAAAATGCCCCACACGACACATGCAAACTTGCAATCTTTGAAAAGAATCTTCAACACTGACTTTGCTCTAACATTTCTAAAGAAAAAAAGTTTATAAACAAAAATAGCACTCATAATTAAGATACCCCATATCTAGTGCCTTTATAAGGGGAAAACTGTCAGTGCAAGAAGAAACCGACTCAACCTACTATAACCAAAAATATTAAATGTGTTGCTGACTAAAATAAAAGGTGAAAGAAATCAACTCAACCTACTATGAAAAAATGTTCAACACCCATTTTTTTCTGGAAAGGGCAAAGAATCAAATGCTTGGTCCCTTGGATGAGAGAAACTGAAGAGGAAGAACTTTGGGCTTAAGTCAAAACTGAAAATGGAAACGATAATAACATTTTGCTGGACAAGTGAAATATGATTCAGAATCATGATCAGAGAACCACGTGTCTAAAACTTTCAGGGGAAAACAAAGCTTCAAGCTTTGTGAACTGTAACATTCATTTCAAACAAAAACTAAAGCAAACACAAAATAAGAACCAAAAACCCATAATTATGTTATTGTTATTAGGGAAACTTACAGAGTATTGACATGTTGGATATCAGCTTCAAGCACTTTAAGAGAGTCCTTGAAAGACTTTCTCATGGAACCTATGTACATATCTCTCCAGCCTCCCCAAAACACCCAAATTCCAATTGATCTTCCCCCAACAGAGTCAGCCAAAAGAACCCTAATTTGCTTCTCCAAACAACTTTTTTTTTGGGATAAGCCTTTGGGTCAGTCCCTCACTCAGAGAAGAAAAAGTTTAGGTTTTCTCTCTCTTTTGGTGGGTGGCGGTGACACTTTGCTTTCTATTCTCATCTTGAAAGTGAAGGGAAGAGAGAGTGATTATAAAAGTGAAGACGTGGATAATCCTTTGTCGTTGAGCGTTCAAACAATAAACTAAATTAAGGAAAAGGGATAGAGAATAAATTATTTACTTTTTTTAATTATGAAATGATATTATATTATTATGTCCAGTTTTTATCGTGCATATATTAGTAGGAAAAAATTATTGATACACAATTAAATTTATACAAATCTTTTAATTTTAAAGATTTAGTTTAGGGCCAATATTTTATTGTTTAACATATAATATTTAGACTTTAAGTATATGGTTTATAATTAATTATGATTTTGAAATTTGAGTTATATAGTGTAAATATATCGGTTTGTGTAAAATTTATTATAAGCAAAAAAAATTTGCCCACATTATTATTATATTATTTTTGTTATATTTGAAGAACTTGCCTAAATCAAACTCAATCAATTATTCTGGTGAAAAAAATAGTGTTCATCTTATTAGACTCATATTCAAATAGTTTTGTTTGTAAGATGTGTATTTTTCAAAGGATTGAAAAATATGAACATATAATTTATCTAAAATTTATTAATTGATCGAGTGATTAATAATGTTCATATTATCTCATATTGTAAAAATTCAAATCTTGATTTTTATCATTTAAATATAATCTCTCTACTCCATAGAAAAAACTTATCAAACTCTTATTTAATACGGGTTGTGGTAGAATGGTCAAAAGTTGAAAGGTGTGGCTGCTCCATTGTTGGATTATTTATTTATGAACTTTTTTGTCTTTCTTCTCCGATTGAATTGAGTTTTCATAATAAACTTCGCTACCACCATTTCCCCATTTTGAAAAGAAATTACATATATATTTTTTAATATAAAATTTTAATTATTCAAACTCTATTTCACCTATAAATCAGAAAGCTAATATAGTTTAAGTGAAATTGAATTCATGTGATTTTTATTATTGTAATGAAAATAATGTTAATTAAATTAAAACTTAATTAGTATATTTATATGATTTTTTTATATCTAAATGGTTTATCAATTAATCATTTTTCTAATCATAACTTTTGGTACTATTTCTTTTTTTATCTCAACCATACCCATATCATGTGTGTCTTGTGATCCAATAGAAGGATATTTATATATGTAATCCAAAATAATATTTTTTTTCTAATAATAATAATTTAAAGTTGTTCTAAAGGAATAGAAATGTTGAATTTCTTTAATTTTCTGTCGTGGCTCATTATTTTTTACTGTCAACTGTAAATATTTTTCTTTTGACTGTTGGTCGGTAATTAATTTTAGTATTAGTTGTCGATTATCGGGTTTTTTTATATTTTAAGAAGAATCCTTGTTTTTTGGTACATATTTTTTCTATCTTCATGACACGCAATTTCCTCTGTCATTGTGACATGATTTATTTGTTTTGTGGTTCGTTTCATCTGTTCTTATGGCATGATTTCAGCATACCCTAGCGGTCGTTTGTTGCTCGCACAAAGATCTTAACGGTGCTAGCTTTTAATTATGATTTTGTCGGTGGTCATGGAAAGTTAGATCCCAACTCGGTTGATGGTTGTTTGCCGATGTAATCAGTCATGGGTAGCAGAACATTATGCCTGATAGTTTAGGTCGCTCGCCACTCCTTTTTTCACATGTTATGCATCTTGATTGGATTGAGATAAGGAGATTCTGAAAAGCTTATGGATTTTGATAGTATGCTTATCTTTATGGAAGTATTCAATTTTTTTTTGTTTTTTTTTTGTTGTAAGAGATTTTGGTGGATTAGTCTCATTCTTTTTCTTCTTAAATGCGTTATAATTGTGATATCTTTTATAATTTTAATAAAAATTCAGTGGCTATTATAAAAAAATATTAAAATTCAAAATCGAGATAAATTTATGAAGAGACACGTAAGCATTAGGGAAAAATAATTAAAAGGTAATTAAGATTTTCTTTTTTTATTGAGTAATTAAGATATTGGAAGTGTTGAAAGATGACATTTTGTATTGCATTGCATACATATGAGATATGGGTGTTAGTTTGTGAGAAATGTTATTTTCTTTTATTTTTTTTCCTAATAAAATTGGCTTCAATTGTGTTGCAACTTGCAACAACTTTGTACCTCAAAAGATACCAAATAAATTTGGATTAATTATAATTACTTTTTTAAACAACAACCAAAGGGGAAAAACATGAAAGCAAACATGGAGCGAAAGAAAATGAGAGGCGACACCCGACATGTGATAAGAAGCGGTAAGGATCGGGGGCGACCGGGGCAAGGCGGGCTGTGTCAACGGCGAAAAGCCGAAAACCATAGCCTTACTCCGAGAGAAAAGATGTGGATTTAATGTAACCTATTGTATAATTATCATTATAAAATAAATTGAACTGCGATTTTTATTTTTATTTTGCAATTATATTCTCAAGCAAGTACGGAGCTATGATCGAACATTAAAATGAGTCAAAATAATAAATTTTAAAAAATATAAAAGTTTAATAAGCATTTGAATTTAAAATTCAAAAGGTGATACTTAAATTGTCTAATATTTAAATTTACAAAAAAAACTAAATTTTTATTAGACCAAAATATAGAAGGCGGAGGCCCACATGTCTTTAATTCATCCCTTATTAATTAAATATTTAATAAGTTCTTATATTTTTATTTATATATATTTTTAGGGGGCCAAATTACAATTAAACCAAAATTTATTAAAAAATTATAATTTGTAACAGGGGCTAGGCTCCTCTGGGCTCTAAGGCAGCCTCGCCATTGTTCTCAAGGTTAATATTATGATTGAAACTTATATAAGATGAAATAATAAGTATTTTTGACCATCTAATCAATTAATGAATCTTAAAGTGCATTTTTTATTTTTTAATCATAATGAATACATAATTTTTTTTATCATTTTCGTCATTAGCCCATAGTATTTGCATCATGTATAATTGTAAAATTAGTCATTATATTCATAATTTGATAGTTTTTTTCTGAAAAAATATAATTTAATCGATTTTAGTTTATCTACTTTTCAAAATTCAAATTTTCTTAAACAATAAGTGGTTGGTATTACTAAATTATAAATACTAAAATAATCAAATTGGAGGAAACAATGAAATTTGACTTAATGGATTTAACAATTATCGTTTTGAGTTAGGACTTAAATTTAAAATTTGAAAACAACAATGATTAAAAATAATCAAACAGAGTACGTGGACTAAATCCACACTCGATCAAGTCGATCAAGAGATGAACACTCGATCAAGAGATGGACTAATAAAAAAGTTTGACTAACTAAATTTAGAGATGAACACTCGATTAAGTCGAGTAATTTTTTTTTGAGTTGACGAGTCTTATTTTATAACTAAAATTTTATTTAATTTTTTTTAAGTTGAGTTGTTCGAGTTTCTGTTTAATTTTAATTATAAATATTTATAATGTCACGGTACTAATTTATTTTAATTTAAACGACTTTCTATAGTCATATATGATGTATATATATATGATATACATATATCAGACAAAGTTGAAAGACTCGATTCGACTCGACTCAAACTTGAAAATTAATTTACTAATTATTAAATATTTTAAATTATGTGGAGTCTCGTTTTATAACTCAAACTTTATTAAAAAAATCGAATCAAGTTTATAAAATTATAATTCGAGTAAAATCAAGTTTTATTGCCCTTTATTAATCCACAATTTATACATTTGTATATTAACTGAATCCACAACTTACATAATAGTTACATTAATTTAATGGCTGTCGACATGTTTTCATATTTTATTATTGACGAGATTTATTTTTTATAGTAATGATAATAATGTTTGTTTGTATCGTTTGATTTAATTTTTAAAATCTTTCTTTATATAGTTCTATTTTATGAAATAGGAAACATACGAAATAGTTATTTATGTTTATATATTCTACTTCACCGTTACTTTTGAAAAATTCTTTATATTCTCAAACTTTTTTTTGATCAGAGTACCAAATTACCGTAAGTTTTCATTCGTGAAAAATACAAAAGGAATTTGTTCCAAAAATAAAATAAATATTTTAAAAGGACTACAGCTATATGCCTATATCCCTTTTTGTTGGTTATGTGTAGACATTAACCTGAACTATAAGCTTATACTATTAAATAATAATATCGTGGGTATTATATAATTTTAGATAGAATCAACCAATTGAACCCGTAGAGTAGTCCTAGTGATAAACGATGGTGTATTTCATCTAAGTGATTCAAATTCGAGCATTATGTGTGTAGGTGTGCACCTTAATAAAAGATTAAAAAATTGAACAAATATTACCTTATAATGACATTAGCATATTAAAAAAAATAAAATCAACTAATTCTAATTTGATTTGACTTTCTATATAACTTGTTATAACAATTTAAAAAAAAATACATGTTTTATAATATTTAAATTATTTCTAAATTTTTTAAATAGAAGATAATTATACTTAGATTATCAATCATTAAATTTCAATCGAATCAAGATTCATCTTATAAAATATATTTTAAAATATAAAACCCTTAATATAATCATTATTATGTATGCCTAATCGTTGGTTTTAGAGAATAAAGAGTTACTTAAAAGGAAAGGTGGAGTTGGAAAGTTGCAATATTAGCCATAAATGAGTAAAAACAAATTCCAAACCTAATCAACTACTATGACTTTTATATTCCTTACCTAAGATTTGTTAAGGCCGACCATTGAACCTAATTAAATAGTAAATTTCTGGTGGGTTTAATATTCTTTTTATCTAGTTGAACTAAATTATAACTTGCCAATCTATTGGGTTGAGACAGATTGCAATCTAAATTGTTTTAGGTTTTTTTTAATTTAAAATTGAAATTCACTAATTTTAATGATGTACAATTTTTAAAATGGATATAATACATATTTTAGTTTTTTAATGATCTAAAGGTGATGACATAAAATGAGCATGCGATGATGGCCTGGTGGTCAGAGCACGCTCACCTGCTCCATTCCCTTCCCCTTAGGTCCCGGGTTCAAGACCCCTCAGGAGCATAGCCTTCACCTAGATTTTCCCCTCCCCCTCTAGGTAGAAGTAGAATAGGATTTTCAAAAAAAAAGGTGATGACATAATAATATTTGTTCATACATATTCTTAATATTTTTACAATGTACATACAACTTGTAAACAAAACAATTTGAACTCGTGTCTCCTAGAATGAATATCATCCGTTTTTCCACTATGACATTTGTTTAGCTTTTAATATTCAATTTGGCCTTATTTTTTACGATGTTAACCTTAAACTTTTATGTATCGTATCAATTTAATTTTGAATTCAAAAAAAATTAAACAACTTATATATGTTTTTAAAATATTTAGAAAATCCCTTTTTATCGTAGCTTTTTGTAAAATCTTACGAAATTCTTAATCAGTACAGCTTAGCAAATTGAAGGTGGGGCGGTAGGGGCGGCGGGGAGTGGAAGTGATGCGATTTTTTTTTCAGAACTTTTTATAATTTGTTTTAAAGTTTTAGAATTAAATTTAGATTGATATAACATATGAAATTTGAAGATAAAATTTTTAGAAATCAAAATCAAATTTATGGATATATAAACATTGAGGGGTAATTGTAAAATTTTTGAAAATTCTCAATCACCATCGCTAGGCAACGGAGAGCGTGTAGAAGTCATCTTGAATGTGTCGGCCTCATTACTCTCGCCGGCTCTTGCCTCTTGCATTTGAATGAAGCCCATGAGCCTTTTAGCTGTGGGCCACTTAGGCAACACTTATCTTCTTCACGGAGAATTGAAACTACACGTCGGTTGTGGGTCTTGCTTTGTCTCTCCATGCACGGTGGATTGTAGATATTAGACTGTTAGAACTAGAAAATAATTTAATATGAAATTTATTCATTATTTATTATGTGAAATATGCGACTAGATCACAAGGCAAAGAAAATGAAAACAGTCAAACAACGACTGATAAAAAATTAAAAGTATGTAAAAAATAAAGAAAAATGTGTCACAAAACATACAAAAATATACTATAATGACAGAATTATTTTTATTAAAAAATAAAAAAACAAAAAAAATTACAAAGAAAGCATAGGGATAGAATATAAGAAACAAAGAAAAAGGATTAAAAACACCCGACATTAACAGCCAATATAAAACTAATATCAGCGTCGACAAAACTAAATGAATTACAAAGCAAGCGAGGCTGCATTATAATAACCAAATATAGTTTCTTTTTAAATAGCGGATTCTTCAATGCTACCCTAGGTCATGGTCGTCGTTCGTTCCTGGAAAACTTTTAGCATTCCAGCAAAGGTAACAATTCCGGCCAACGTCCCGTCTTCTTCCACAACCCACACATAACTTGCACGGTGTGAGAGTGCCTGAATCATCACCGCCACCAACGAGCTCCACGGGCGACACATAATGGTTTCCGATCTCCTCACCACCTTTGCCGAATACCCTCCCGACCTCCCCTTCCTCATCCCAGCCCTGAACTCCTCGTCCTCAGACGACGAGGAACACGACGACGAAACCGAAGAAATCCCCGAAGAAATCCCTGAATCTTCTTCCATCAATTCCAGGGCTTCCACTAGATTCCTCTCTTGCAACCTCTCTTTCACCAACCGAATCAAATCCTCCGGTGGTCCACCGCAATCGATATAAGCCATCAAATCACCGGCTGAGAGTGTAGCAACGGCCGCTGCAACATCCTCGCCACAAGAATTCAAAGTGAACGGCGAGATTTCTCCAACCAACTTGCCATCACCGTCGACAACAGCGACTGAAGTTTGCATCTCAAGGGACTGAGAAATCAACGGTAAGGCCAACGAAGCCGGGTCATCGTAATGGACGGTTGTGATGCTGCCGGCGTTGATGATGTCCAGGGAGTTGATCGGATAAACAGCGATTTGGCTAAAAAGACCGATTGCATTCACAAGGTAACGAACAATATCTTCCTGAGTTAGCCAACAATATTGGCGGTTGTTATGGAAGGTTGGATTCGGCAAAGTAAGCTTTTTCCTTGAATTCCTGCCGTTGTTCTCCAATGGTATCACCAGATTTTGTGCTCCTTCCATAATCAAATCTATAGCTTCCTCCACACTGAGAAGAAGAAAAAAAATTATGATAATAAATAAATACGGAAAAATGACATATTTTAATGTTATATTAATATTGGTAAATAAATAAAAGTGTCTTATTAGAAAGGTTTAATTTAAATATATAAATATAATTACATTCTTCTAATAAAGTTTAATATAAAATTTGAAAAAATGTTTAATTGAAATATAAAAAATATAAATAAAATAATATCTATAAAATCTTATAAAAAGTTTCAAAGTTCTAACTAAAAGCCAAAATTTTATTTTACAATGTTTATTTTGACTAAATTTTCCAAACAAGCGGTGCCACAAGAAAATATGGTTTTAATAAAAATAAATAAATTACATTGTATGTCATTTAATTATAAGTGTAATAACAAATATGTCATTTAGTTAGACATATATAATCACTTCACTACTGGCCAGTTGACAAATTAAATTATTATACTCGTTGTGATTTTAACGTCGCGTTATAGTAGACATAATCATTTCACTAATTGAATTTTTAAATCTGCAAGGTTAAATTTATTGAATTATTTCAAATTAGGATAAATTAATAGAATGCATAAGTTTTGAGGACTAGAATTATTATTATATAAAACTCTTATTTCAATTTTGATGACATTGTGACTTGTTTGTCACAAAATTTTAATTAAATAGCTTATTTGTTTCTAAACCTATAATTGAGTGGCTTAATTTTTACTTCTCAAAAAAGACATGTTTTTCCCCCTAAAGGCTTATATTATAAATAAGTACCTATAGTATATCAACTTTTTCATTTAGGTACTTTAAGTATTTTTTAGTCAAAATAAGTACTTAAATTGTACTTTTGTGTCAAAATAAATACATAATATATATATTCATCTACATTCCTAAAAGTTGAAACGTGCTATTGATTAAATCATACACTAAGCACTTATTTTGACAAAAATATACTTTAAGTAATGTTTTTGACCAAAAATATACTTTAAGTACTTAAATAAAAAATTAATTTTTATATATATTAAATAATTATTTCTGAATTATTTTTTAAACTCATAATTGAGAGAATAAAATGTTACTTTTAAAACATATTTGTTATACTTATTGGTAACAAAGTTATAATAAAATGGTTTGTAGCGTAATTTACCCTAAAAAACCATACTATATTTTTAAAGAAAAAACCCCGCGTTATTTAAAAGGAGAAAGCCAGGCGAAAATGGGTTGGATTCAAATTAGTTTACCATGCAGAGAGAAACTGAAAACGCGTAACTTGAATGGAGTAAGAAAAAACGGACCTTGCGTTAGGTTCTAAATGACGGACAACGTCTCCTGTTTTACGAATGAAAACGGAAAGCGGAGCTTGAAGAGCAGTTCCAGGATTCGAAAGCTTTTCTTCCTCGCTTAGGAAACAGATAATATCAACCATGCACACTTTGCCTACGCAAAGGCACTCCGCAGTGTTGACCTCGTAGGCGGCAGCTTCCGCTAGCAGACCGTGGTTACAGCTCCAAACACTGACACAGTTATCCCCCGATCTCTTCAACGCCGCCAAGGCGTCGGTAACGGTGGCGGAGATGGAGAGGGACCGCAACGGTGGCCTGCCCAGACATAGGTCAGATACCTCACGCGCCAGTAAGGTCTCTGCCATGCAACAATTATGTATCAACGAAATGAGGGGTTTAAAAAAAAGAAAAGGAAAATGGATGTTTCTAGAGGAAACGAAAATCTTATGAAAGGAGCAGAGAGAATCGTGTGTGGTATTTATAGGAAGTTGTTTATCAGCGGTTTACAGATAAATACATATTTTACTTTCTTTGGTCCGATTAATCATTACCAAATTATTTTGGTTAACCAATATTATTTTATATCAATTTAATTGTACATTGCAGTCATTAATTACTTGTTATTATATTTATAGTTTTAAAAAATAAAATATACGTTTTCATATTAAATATCTATATAAATGCTTCTTTGTATTTGAATTTATCATATGAATCCTTAGATAAATTTAATTAACAAACAAGGGTGATTGTTATTATTATTTGGCCAACTTGGTTTTTAATTTTGATTAACATTGCCAACTTGTTTTTTTAGGCTGTTAAAACCAATTGTAAAACCAGCTTGTAAAAGTTGCATGTTCTCCTTCTTCTATCCTATTATATAAATTCCAATGTCATATTAAATTAGTCTCACAAAAAATTAAGTTTTGATGTATTGAAGGATATTGGGTGTTTAAACATATTAGATCTTATTTTTTTATATGTGATATCAATTACAATGTCAGTCCAATTAAATTCATTCGTTGAGCTGTAATTTTTAAATATATACAGTTAAGAATTATTTTAGAGAAAATGACCCTATATAAATTAGTTAAACATATACAATTAAAACATTATTTTAGAGAGGGAAAATGACCCGAGTTCAATCGTGATATTTGCAAGGTGTGTGTTTTGTCAAAATATTAAGAATATCTATAAACAGATATTATAATCAACTTTAGACTATTAAAAAACAAAATTATTGTCACGTGAGCTGATGTTCTCAAAATTTATTCAAACGTTCTACACAAATAAATCATCCTCAACAACATTTTCAAATTTATTCAATCTCGTTCTCAGATTGGTCTTTCGCTCATAGTTCACTAGGAAGCACCTCCTCACTCATTTATCAAATTTAATTTTAATTCTGCCTTCAGTTGTCATTCATCATCTGCCACTACAAGAGTCATTGGGAGGAATAGAGAAGGCTTAATTATGGCTGCTTGTGCGATTCCTCATGAGACTGATGCATTTGTAGCAGAAACGATAGCAAGCAGTACAATTTGTAAAGGATTTGAGTTTCTTAAGTGTTGTTATAGAGGATGACTCGTTAACAGTCATTATTTAAGAAACTTAATTATGTTGTGTATGATAGATCTATTATTGCGCCAATTATTGTTGATATAAAGGAACTCTCTAAGGACTTTTCTGCCATCGTTTTTCGTTTTGTCCGTAGGGATGCCAATAATGCTGCGCATACTTTGGCTCATGAATGCCGGTCAGCCCAAGTCTCAAGTTTTTGGATTGAGGAAGCTCCTAGATGCACTAGAATGGGTCTGTTCTCTTCACAAGTTTAATGTGTGATCTCCATTAAAGTATAGGCTTCGTATTGTAGTTTTTTTTTCGGATACATTTTTTATTTTGCATTATATTTTATATGCACTCTGAGGTTATTTAGTTTAGAATTTTGCTGGTCTGAATGAGCTTTTTGTTGGCTCTCAGTTAGTAAAAGTTTATTTATGGAGTTGTTGATCTTGTTGCGATTGTGCTTTGCTGGTGTACTGATTAGGAGTACTATGTATTCTCTTCCTTATAATATATATTAATACCAGCTATTATTCAAGAAAACAAAATAATAATAAATGGCGTTAAAGAACTGAGCTTGACCCTCTTAATGTGGAGAATAATAGAAATGGATCCCATCCCAGACATTTTAAAGGTCTTATTTGGCCTCTCACAGCACCGTAGAATGTACCTACCTCAACCACTCCTCGAATTAATTATATCCCTGCTCAAGTTATCATATATATTTATACAAAAAGAATTATATATTTATATTTAATAATAATAAAATAAAAATAAGCATATTTGATCAGTTAGTTAAGTTGCTCATTTTTATTCACTCATATTCTCTTAGGTCATGAGTTTTAGACTCACTAGGAACACTCCTCTTCATTCATTTTGGAGTTCCTCTTCCCCTCCCCTCTAAGTAGAATTAGGATTATATTTAAAATTTATAAAAAAATAGTAATAAAGTAAAGAACTTGAGGAGTTGGTCAAGGTAGGAAAGGGGTGATGCTCTTCCTAGTACATCTAGATTTGAGCAGTTTTGTCTGCAAGGTGTTTGAGGTTTATCAAAGACTAAAAATAGAACATATACTTTCATGTGACCATATTATTTCGGCCAATGAGATGTTGACATGTCACAAAGACTTAGATATTTAGTTATTTTGACCAAAAGATAGCTTAATTAGGCACTAAAAATAAAAAATGATATAGTTTAAATACTTATTTTGACTAGAAAATAGTTTAGGTACTTAAAATGATCAAAAATAATATTTTATGTACTTACTTTGACTAAAAAATAATTTAAAGACTAAAAATAAAAAGTTCATAATTTAGGGACTGAGTTTTAATTTAAACCTACGATATATTACAAATGGTATAATAAAATATTAAGGTTATAGAAATTATTACAGATGGCCAAATTTAAAAAGAAATCTCATTTGAGTTTCAAAATAATATATTGTTGTAATTACGACGTTGTTTTGAAATTCAGATGATATAAAATAAAAAATAATTTGTTGTAGTAATTGCTATGAGATATTGAAACAAGTAATATATTGTAGAATGTACGGGAAATATCTCGTGCACTAGCGGTGGAAATCTTTTATTTTTATAAGCGTCTTAATTTTAGGATTAGAGACGTAATTTAGGGTTTATGTGTTTAAAGTTTAGGGTTCGTGATTAAAATTTAGGGTTTAAGGTTAGAATTTAAGGTTTAAATGTTAGAGGTTTATGTTTTAGGGTAATATGTTAGGGATTTAAGTTTTAACCTATAATTTCTAAATGTTAACCCTAAATTCAAACCATGGTCCCTTAATTTTAAGCACATAAACCTAAACCCTAAACTAGACCTCTTATCCTTAAAATTAAGTCACTTGTGGAAACAAAATTTTTTTACAGTCAGTGCATGGTATAATTACCCGTAATGTATTGCAGTAATTACAAAAATATATTAAAATTTTGATAATATAAAACAGTAAATTTAATATGTTATAATAATTGCTATAATATTTTTTTGTAATATATTGTAATAATTACTAACATTTTATAATAATTTATAATATGTTGTAGTAGACAATATTTTTTAACTATCTATATCTATCTCATTGACCACTAATTCAAATCAAATATTACAGATGCTCATTATAAGGCGACTCTCCCAACCCAATCTTTTTCATTCACAATATCATAACTCAAAATTCTCATGCTTAAAGAATCTAATTTTACTTTAAACTTCCAAATTAATCACAGCCAAGGGCTCGCCCAACTAGGGTAGATCCTTTTGATCAAATTTATCATCTCATCGCACATCTATAGTCACGATTTTACGTTAAAAGTTTATATTTAGTAAAAATATTTGAAAGTTTAAAAATATAAGGGATATAAAATTAGACTATTAATATAAAATATAATTTTTTTTTAAATTATATTAGAATTTAAAAATTTTAGAGGTACAATTATTCCAACACTCCCCTCGATTCACCCTTATGACTCTGTCACCACCTGCATTAATAGTATGGTCCATTTTCATCATAGGGAAACTCATTTACATCCTATTATATCAAACCTATACTATATTTAGTGGGTCTCACACTCAATTCGCTGCTTAAATATGGACAATCAATGAATGTGAGGGGGGGAAAAGAGTTAGGGCAATGAATGAATGTGAGGGGGAAAAAAGAGTTAGGGCAATGAATGAGCATTTTCTGAAGATACTAATAAATGCTTCAAAAGCTCAGTGATTGTGAAGTTCAATCACAGCCACAACAGGAGATCCTGATGCTTTTCTGGCTCACTATTGTCCATTCACTCTTGCTCTTCCTACAAGGTTATCGACCACACCCCACATTCTGTATTTTAAAATTTGATCAAGTTTTGAAATGAAGATCTAATTAATTAACATCACTTCATTTAACGTGATTAAGCCTATTTGCTTAGTAAATTATGATGAAATTCTGTTGCCATAATATTGCGGAGTGTTTTAATTTTGGAGGAAGAGAGGTTGTTCAGAACCAGTATGAAATTTAATGTCAACTAAAATTTGAGTGATATCTTGTCATTAACATTAATTAAAAACAAAAATTATATTAAACTTACGAGTCACATGCAGGGACGAGTAGTACCAAATAACTTTTAGTATTATAAATCACATCCGAAATTAACCTTGGTGTTGGGGAATAGACGAAAATTCAAACGAAGGGGACGACAAACAGTTTAAATGGTT
Source organism: Hibiscus tridactylites (assembly GCA_958450335.1). Lineage (NCBI taxonomy): Eukaryota > Viridiplantae > Streptophyta > Magnoliopsida > Malvales > Malvaceae > Hibiscus > Hibiscus tridactylites. The sequence continues at coordinate 92,182,636 of OY288270.1, read as the reverse complement.
AGCTCAGTCGTTTTAGCTTAGTAGTACCAAATAACTCGGATTTTTGACAATCAATTCTGTTCACAAGTTCAAAAAAAAAACCCAACCAACCAAAATAATCGATTAAACCAACTCCCAACCAAAAACAGTTAGAACCGACTAAACCAAAACTTCTTACATGTTTTGGTGATAATAACCTTGGTAGTGTGACGGAGGAGGTTGGACTGTCGTCTTCAAGTAAAAAGGTATATTCATAAATAAAATGTTAGAGCCGACAAATTTGCATGGTCCAGACTCCAATTTCGTAATGTTAGAAACATGTTGCAATAATCATTTGAAAAACCCAACTTTTTCCCTAACCACTTCGACTTCAAGTTTAAACAAGTACAACATCATAAAGCTTGCTTGTATCCAAAGTATATATGACAATGGAAAAACATGGCGCAGATTACAATTTGACCCTCTTAAGAGATCGAAACAGATGTCTGGGAGGCCAGCCACCCGCCCTTTGCAACAGCAATTCGACAGTTGCAACGAATTAAGCTCGCTACTTTGTCACTGTTCGATCTAATCAATGCCAATGACACTTACACATTGAAGCATCTTTTGCTCAGTCAGTTGAGAGATGATTCCTTCAGCAAGCCTTAACAATCGGAAACTATTTGATAAATCAATCAGACTCCACAAAGATCTGCAATGCAGTGAAAAGAATTAATCAGAACTGACATTTACCTATTCGAGATGCCATGTAAGCATGTTATCTGTTTGGTAAAATCAAGAAATATAATACCAACCTCCACATCCGGCAATGGGTCAAAAGTTTTCTTCTCTCTTGTGTCGGACACTGTAATTCCGCTAATTTTCTGCACTCCGAGTTTAGTTGCAATCAAGTTCTGCAAATGTAAAGCGAGTTAATTACAAATGAAGCAAAAACATCAATATGTAGTTGCAGAAGGAATAGCAGCAGAATCTATGAACATATATCAAACTGTCCATGGCAATCTATACAAGGGGAAGAACTAGAATAAGTAACCACATTCGATAGTAAATGATTGCATTTTGAAGTTCGGGCCAGACTCCAGAGCCAAAACTAAAACAACCAGATTGAAAATGTATGGTCCAGAAATTTTATTCATACCAGATGGAAATCACTGGAACCAAATGCTCCCACCTGTGGCAATACCTACACAAGTGTAAATTTTTTATTAACTATTTTCTTTAAATAAAACTTTTTATATGCTATACAGAAAAGAAAAAAACACCACTACAAATATTTATTTGTCACTGAAGTAATAATAATCTTATTAGAAGACAAACCAAAAAATTAATCGGAGTCATGCTTGAGGTTCAAAATTGCACAAGTCATGCATCAACCAACCACTTCAGAACCGTTACAAATTGTGAAATGAAATGAAAACAGCGATATCTAAGACCAGAACCAGAATCTTTATTTTATGTGTTGATGGGTTAGGCTGAAGTGATTCTCAGCAACCATGACATAATTACACCATGATACGCCTTTAGCTTTACCACACAAATCCCACCAAACCGACCAGATCGTTTTAGATGCCACCAACCACATGTTCATCAAGAAGCTCTAAGAATGCTTGCTTCAAACAAATGCCTACCAACCATTCATGAATGCCTTTAATGGTGTGACATGTCACTTTAGCGACCACCTACCACAAACCTCTTTTATGAAGAACTTCTAAGAATACAAGATCCAGGCCAATTCTAACTTCTTACTTTCTAATTCTACCTCTCTCTAGAGGAAAGCTTTACGTATATAAGCCACCAAAATACGTTATAATAGTTGGGGACAAAAAAAGGTAAAATAACATTGGTAGTCAACTAAATCAATTACCATCGTCTGAAACCCGTTAATCACAACATTCTTCTCCCCGTGTACACTATTTTGTGATAACCAGACCTCAAATGGCCCCAACTCTCTGTCTGTATGGTTCGTGAGATTCAGATGTACCTGCAAGCGGCAATTAAGTCAATGAACTTATTCAAAGACTCTTAGAAAAGGATGTCAAAGATTTAGAAGCAAAGAGAAAAATTCTAGGCAGAAAAAAAAACATAACAGCAGAGATCGTAAGTTTTATCATAAGGATGAAAAGAATTTCTTAAAAGATTTTGACATAATGCGAAACAAAATGCATGTAGTAAAACATACCAAAAAGGACTTATCCAAATTAATTAGAGATGGAATCTCCAGAATTTGCAACTCAATCTCTTTGCGACTGATCGGCTGAAAATGAGGAAATATCAGAATGGGTTTGATTATTCCTTGTTAATTTTTTCTATTGAAAGTTATGCAGATCTCAAACTTGCAAAATAAACAGAACACAGAGAATTCAACAGTGTTTTTCTTTTCCTTTTAAGAAAAAGAGATAAAAGTGAATTGTTTGTTTCAGTATAGTACAGATTTCACAAAAGACAGCACAAAACTTTGTCTTCTAAAGTTGTAAAAATGCTTAACTTACAGTGCCAAGAATTTGCTGGGTTTGCAAGCGGCCAGGTTCACCTAAATTTGTACGCCATGTTATCTGAAGTTTACCAAGAATATTAGTTCCCTCTACCTTCATTTGTGCAGAGTCAGGTGAAGCCAATTTCAATTGATAAAGGTAATTGTGAATTCCCCCACCAGATCTGATAAGAATAGGTGCCTTAAATACCTCTCTGCCACAAATTATGATTATCAGTTTTAGCTGAATAAAAAACAGAATTCAGAACTCAAAGGGTTGCTCGTGCTACTACTAATAGTAAAAAAATTCAAAATTATACATCCATGTGATATATCCGCTCCTTACCTAGTTGATGAACTATCAGCAGGATGGAGTTCATCAGCTTTTAGCACTGTAGCACTCCAATGAGGAGCTGGTTCAAACTCAACTTGGTCCATATAAAGATTTGTTTTTGTATGATTCTCTATGCAAGCTTCTAAATAGGTAGTTTCCTGAGATGAAACATTCAGCTATTACAGAAGGACGAAAGCCCAAGTTGATTTGCAACTTTTACAATTAATAAGTTGGACTCGAACAGATGTTAAGATAATGGTGCTAGTGTAGACTGCACTTTCCATAGATCAACTATAAAACCAAATGAGGCACTCCAATCATCAGATGGTAGCTTACATATTGCAGAAACTGAGTTGCAAGAGAAAAAACACACATCTGACTTTGCTTCTAATACTACAAATGAGAAACAACAAAAAGAAAAAGAAAGTAACAGAAGTAAACTCAGAGGCTGGGGTTCATCACACAATGCTCAGCGAAGGAAGGATAAAATACTGAGGCTGTAGGAATTTATTTGATATCAATTTCATTTACAAATCACATTACACTTTATATATTCAAGACATTTTTAACCCTTTTATTTCAATAGTTGCATGACATAAAAAGAAGCTATTGTAGCAGGCATGAGTCTCTAGGCTTTATAAACTTACATTAGATAACTCAAGTCAATCTCAACCTACCTTGACAGTGCGGACCTGCACAACAGAGATAAAAGTATTACAATTTTGAATGGGAAAATCAAAGTTAAAGCGAAGAGAGAGTCTCAAATAACAAAGTTGAAGCAACAAATGGCTCTGAAGCTAGCCAAGGGCGGCATACACAAAATATTAACTCATTTCTTTATAATGGTACGGGACAATACCTTTGTCCTAACTGATAAAGGGTTTGCAACAGCGAACTTGAAAAACTGTGGAAGATATTTTCTTTCTCCATCATTATCAACGTACAATGCAGTGCAAATCAGCCTAAATTTTGTCTCCCAACAAATCAAAGATCAAGTTAGAGGAAACTAATGAATAAAAAGGAGACAGAAAAATCAAACTACTACTTACGTATGAGCTCCAAGTTCCTTGACATCGTGTTCCACAATGAAATCATATCGGCCACCTGCACGTATGGATTCAACAGGTGATTTAGTGGTATCCAAGAGGAGGATCCTCTGTCTCTCCGTCTGAATTTCAGCCTACAAGAAAACAAATACTTTTCACTTCGTGCGATTTTGTATCAAACCAAACCACATGTTTTTGAGAGTAAATGTCTGTATGAACTATGAACATCAAATCTAAACCTGGTTCAGAAGAAAAATATTTTTGATACTCAAACAAGCTTAAGAAGAAGCACACGATCTAATTCATTTTCGAATCACATACTAGTAATAAAAAAGCTTAGTCAAAGTGTCAAACTCACTTAAAGAGGGGAAGAAAATGTTCATTATCAACGCAACAGGAAAACAGTTGCAATCAGCAAAAATTGCGGCAAATTCATCAACAAATTAAACAAACTGACCTTAATAATAATGTCCCTAACTTCAAAATTAGAGTTGTTATTGATGCTAATATAGCTGCAGAATGTCTCCCCCAAGTAAATCGCCCTACATTAATTTAATAAATAGGTAAACAATAAACAAACCGAAATTAAAGAAATTTAACAAAAATGAGAGGATAAGGAGTGGTGAGACCCGAAGGATTGAGGGAGGAGGAGGAGGCCAGAGAAGCCCATAGCATCAGATGGATGGTGGAGGAGGAATCGGTTGCCGTAAGTCAGATCGGAGGAGTCCGTGGACTTACTGAGTTGGGTAGATAAGAGCGGGGGAAGGTTGGCGGCGGCGAGTGGATCGTCGAAGATGTCTTCACCGACGCATAGATCGGCGAGGTCGAGGCGGAACGGAGGATCGACGTGGAAAGACGGCTTGCAAAGCCGCATCACCCTGAAGGCGAGGGAGTGGGTTCCTTGTGGAGCCGAGCTCATGGCTTCAACGATTTCAGAATTCGAGGCTTTGTTACTCTTTGTTCCTTCTTTTTTTTTCTTGGGATATTAAAGCTCTTGGGAGACTACCTGTGAGAAGGAAAGGAAAGCAATGAAATATCGGGCGACGGCGTGCTGCGGAATCAGGACTCGGGACTGAGTACTGTGTTTATGGGCTGAGTCAGATCGGACCGCGATCTGAGAAATTTGTTGTTTTTGCGGGCCAAAACTGGGAAAATTCTACCATAAGTATAATAAAATAAAGGGTAAACTACACTACGTACCCCTTAACTATGGCCCATGAGTCTAAAATATCATCGAACTTTAAAATTGTTCAAAACTATCACTGAACCTTAACATGTGAGTCGAAAATACTACTCCGTCGTTAACTCTTAACGCCCCCCGTTAAGTCAAAACGATGCCGTTTTGGTGTGGCTATTTTGAAGTTTAATTTAGCCCAAGATGGCGCCGATTTGCATAAGGAAAAATATTAAAACCATACACTTAGGGGGTTTGGAACTCATGACCTTTAAGAAAAAAAAATTAAACTTTAACCACTAAACCAACATAGCATTATATAATATTTTACCACAAATATTATATATCTCAAACTAGATAAGATTAATTCAAATTATTTTATGAAATAAATAATATTAACATACAAAAATATAAATATATATTATTTGCATATATATATATATTAATATATATAAATAAAAAAATATTATTTTTATATATTATTAATAATATAAATATATTATTTTTAAACATTCATAAAAATAATATATTTATATTATTAATAATATATAAAACCCTAAATCTTATATTATTAACCCACAAACCCCAACCCTCAAATTTAAATTCTAAACCTTAGAGTTTAGGATTTAGGATTTAATGATTTTTTATATATGAATTTTATGTTTTTTAAAATAATATATTTATATTATAAATAATATATAAAAATAAAATATTTTTATTTAAATTATATAAATTTATCTATTTAGTTTAACCAATTTATTTTATAAAAATAATTCTATAAATAATATAAAATATATTATTTTTACATATATCAATAAAAATATATTATTTTAAAAAATCAAAATATTCATAAAAATAATATATTTATATTATAAATAATATATAAAAATCTATAAGCTCAAAACCTCAAATCATAAGGTTTTGGATTTGAGGTTTGGACTTTGTAATTCAAGGTTTAAGATTTAGAGTTTATAATTTGTATATAATATTTATAATATAAATATATTATTTCTATGATTATTTTGGGTTTAAAATAATATATTTATATTATAAATATTATATAAAAAATAAAAAAAAACACTTTTATTTATATATATACAAATAATATATTTTATATTATTTATATTAATATTATTTATTTCATAAAATAATTTGAATTAATATGAAGTAGTTTGAGATATATAATATTTGTGGTAAAATATTATATAATATTATGTTGGTTCAGTGGTTAAAGCTTATTTTTTTCCCCTGAAGGTCTTGGGTTCAAAACCCCCAAGTGTATGGTTTTAATATTTTCCCTTTAACAAAACCACGCCGTTTTGTGCTAAATTAGGCTTCAAAACAGCCGCACCAAAACGATGTCGTTTTGACTTAACGAGGATGTTAAAATTTAACAGTAGAGTGGTATTTTCGACTCACATATTAAAGTTTAGTGATAGTTTTGAACAATTTTAAAGTTCGGTGGCATTTTTTACTCAGATGTTATAGTTGAGTGGTATGTGGTGTAATTTACCCTAAAATAAATAAGATCAAACTTGATACATGAGCTGAGTCAGATCGAACTGCGATCTGAAAACTTGTTGGCCCTGTTTGGTAAAATTAGAGGTTTGAAGCATAATTAGAGGTTTGACCAATCAAATCCGCTAATATTGTTGTTTGGTAAACATCGAATTGAGGTGAAACTGCTAATTTTGAAAAAGCTCATAATAGGAGCTTTTTGAGATTAAAGGTTTGATATTATAGTTGTAAAGACTCTTTTACCCTTACCAGTTACCAAAAGTCTCAAAACAACTTAAATTAAATATTTTCTCACCCTATTTATAAGCTAATCCTATTTATTTTTTTATTATCACATATTTATATGTGTATTTAAATTTATTAATTAATATAATTATATTAAAATAATTATATAAAAAATAAATTAATATATAGAAAAGTTATATTAAAAATGATTTTATAGATCTAATTAATAATAATTAGATACAAAATATTGATAACTACTAAACTATTCAAACAAGTATTGAATATAATCATGTCATTATATGTCATTTTGCTTGTTTAAATAATCTAACAGCTATCAGTTAATTTTACTAAACACTTTTATACAATCAGTTAATACAATCCGCTAGTCAAATCAACTATCAATTATCAGCTAATGCAATCCGCTATCAGCTATCCACTAATTGTCAAACAGGGCCGTTATTTTTTTTTTGTGCCAAAACTGGGAAATTTCCACCATAAATAATAGAATAAGATCAAGCTTCATACATGAACTTTTAACAGTTTTATGTCATATCATCATTTACGTATAAATTATTATGTTAATATTATTAACAGTTAATATTTATCAAATGACTAATTTGATAAAATTTATGAATTTAAGAGTAATATTTGGTGCGTCTTTTGTAGATTTACTAAATTGATTAGTTGGTACGAATTCATGGAAAAAAAATACTCCTCTTATCTTCTTTAAATTTTCTTAAATATGTGTCATTTAATTTATACGCTTTAACTTGAAACTTAATCAGGTTGTCAATAAAAATTTTATTAAATTATTTATCTTGAAAATATATATTTAATTCCACTCGACTCAAATTTTATAAACACAGTTTAAAATTTTAACCTTATCAAAAATTCACCCTTAATCAGATATATGTATAAGACCCACTTATAGATTGTATAAATTAAACTAACGAATAATAATTAAGTTTACACTTCGTAATGTGATAGCGCTATGGCAACAACACCTTTGATATTCAAATTGGTGTCAAAATAAACCTTAACATAATTGAACAGAAATTCACTAATTCTTTGTGTCTTTATACATGTCACAGCACTGAGAAAAAAAACTTTAAACCCTAATTTTAAATTTTAAATCATATGTCTTAAATTCTAAAAATTAAACTTTGCACCATAAATTCTAGGTTCTGATTCTAAATTTTGACTCTAAACATTAACTGTTTAATTTTTTCGGTGTTGTACAATGTAAATACACTAAAAAAGGACATATATTCTTGTTCGATTAAACATGCACGGAGGGAGAAGATGGGTTCTTCAAAGCTGCGACCACTGAGGTTGTTCTTGGCTTGACCCTCTCTTTCTCTCGAAGGCTCATTCAAATGTTTGATTGAGAGGAAATGTCAAATTGGATCCCCAACTGGTATGGAAAGAAGAAGAAAACAAAATTTGGCCACGTACTAACATTTCAATTTTCTCTTTTATTCTTTGACTGAAAGAAAATCTAATTCCATTCCTATAATATAATATTCACACGCACGAAAATGTGAAGACGAAAACTTGAGGAAAAAAAGTATTTGACGTCATTGATCACTAGAGTTTTTTTTAATATGATTATTGAATTTTTATTATAACCATAGAATATATCATAATTACAACGCATCCAAGAATGGAAATAATGAGACTAATTTACTTAATTTTTATAACTCAAACATAAAGAAAAAGTGAAAAACTTTTAAAGAGATAAGTATACCATCAAAATTCAGAAGCTTTCTGAATCTCTTAGTTTTTATCCAATCGGGACTCATAACTTATGAAAAGGAGTGGTGAGCGATCCAAACTATCATGCATAATGTTCTGCTACCCAGGACTGATTACACCGGCCAACAACCATCAACCGAGTGGGAATCTAACTTTTCGTGACCAGCGACAAAATCATAATAAGAAACTAACGCCGATTAAAAACTCTATGCGAGCAACGATCGACCGCTGGGGTATGCTGAATCATGACACAAAGACAAATGAAACAAAACCACAAAAACAAAGAAAACACGTCACAAGAGCAGAAGAAAACGCGTGTCACAAAGACAGAAAAAAACGTGTGCCATAAAGGCAGGAATTCTTATTCGAAAATTAAACAAAAACAAAGAAAATAATAAACATTGGCAATCGACAATCAATAGCTAGATGATTGTTGATCGTCGGCTAACACAAAAATTAAAATTAAATACAGGCGGCGCAGGATTGTTAGAAAAAAATTAAGGTTTTTAATTCTTGCTTGATCAGAGTTTTTAATTTTGAAAAGTCACACAATAAAAGCTCTAGAAAATATGATTAAATTGATAAAATTTATATATTTTAAGACTAAAATTATTGTCATATCAAATAATGTCATTATTTTTGTTAGAATTTAACGATTAATGATTGAAATAAAATAAAATAAAATTAGTGACAACTATATAAAAAATAGTTCGATCCAATTCAGAAAAAGTAATAAATAGGTGACTAATGATATAATTTTTTTTTATTTTATTTATCATATGACACTCTATGTCATGTGACCATTTCTAGTGTTGTTATGTCATCTTGGTAAATAAAAAATAGATGATTAAAAGTCGCAACAATAATAAAAAACTATCTAGAATACACAAAAATACATTTTTAAAATAATAATAAGAATCTTGGGGACCAAATCTAAAAAGACTCATGCAATGGAAAATTAAAACATGGAAATAAAAAAGAACGCGTGAAGAAAAAAATATCCCCTTAAATATGTCCATCTTTTCATATAAATTTGTAACTATCGTCAAATTTTTTTGTCTTTATCTAATTATATGCTATATATGTCTGAAAGAATAAAGATCGAGAAAATAAATCCTGCAGAGTGTTATGTTATCTATTCTGATTGCTTTGACAAACTCTCATGAAAGAAATATAATCATATTAAACAAATGATCTTCCCTAATTAAAAAATGTGTGTCATGTTGATCGTTACACAAACATCAGACTACATAAATATAGACAAAAATTATATCACAAGACAAATAAAATTCGTGCCACATAAATTGACTAACAAACACAATAAAATATGTGAAGAAGATAATCCAAAATAAAGAAGTCCTTATTTGAAAAAGCAAAATAAAAAATAAATTAAATAAAGAAAAAAACGGTGACATTTAGAGAAAATTTGGTTTTATAATAAATATTTATGATCGGGTGCGTTTGAATTAACTTTCTAAAGTAGTGTTCCTCAAACTCAATCACAATTCACATCATAGTTGTTTACTTTACAGTTGGGTTAAAGACTTAAATAGAGAAATTATTAATTTAATATCCATTAATTATCATCTTATAATGTAAAATCATTATATTTAGTTATAGCAACAGTTGAAAGACAAGTGTTGGCTTATTTGGTAAAAACACAAAACAAGACGACTCTCTTAGGCTGAGGGCTAGTTTAGCATTGCTTTTGAAAAGTGATTTTTAAAATTGTTGTCAGAAAGAAATTTTAAAAATGAATTTTAAAAAGTTGGTTGTAAGATTTTAGTGTTTAACATTACTGTCAAAAACTGCTTTTAAGAAGATAAATGACTATCTTAGACATGATATTCAAATTCTTTAATGCTATAATATATGAAATATAACGACTTAAATTGTTATAAAAATATTTTTTAATTAATATATATTTTTAATAATTATACATGTTCCATAAAAGTATAATAAATTTAAAATATTTTATTTAAAAAAAAACTTTGACATGAAACTACCTATTATATTGCAGGAGAATCAAACTCAATAAAAATTAAAAATCAAAATAAGAAAAAATCAAAACGCTAGCTTTACTGAAAGTACAGCTGGGGTAATGAATTAGGGGCAAACTTGTCTTTTCCCTTTTAACCGAGATTTTACACCGCCAAAGCTGAAAAAAATAACTTTTTGGTTTGGTTTGGAATCTCAGTTCCAAACGGACGTTTGCTGCAATATTTTGTTTGTTTATGAATGCTTTTGAGTTTTAAACGAGATTTTGAGCCAAACGGGCGTTTCAACCTCAATCCTAAACGAACCCTGAGAATTGAGATATTAAGAGCATTCCATGTCATCGCCAGCTAATAATTTAATATGGCAGCCGGACGATCTGTTTTTTTAATCGATTTTTATGAACATATATTTGAAATTGTTTTATTTTGAACTTTAATTTATATTTAAAAATTCCAATTTTGGTCTTGAAAAAATAAAATTTACCTCAATTTAGTTAATTCCCAAGTTTTATATTATATTGGTTTTATAAAAATGAAACCAAATATATCATAAAATTATATAAAAAAGTATGTAACTGAAATATAAAAAAATGTTTATATAAAAATAGAAGTTTTTTTAATAAATATATTGAGATGAGATGGAATTTGATCTAAACCATCATTTGAAAGATCAAACCGATCCACCCCATTCTGTAAAATTGAGAAAAATCAAACCTCGATGAATTTGTAAACTTTTTAAGTAAAATGCACCATTACTCATTAAATTATAAAAATGATTGTTTTAATTACTAACATTTTAAAAGATAAAATACTAATAAATTAATATACTTATTACAAATAATCATCGGTTGTTATAAAATAGTGTATTAATTTGATTAATTTAATAATTATTTTATGTTGATAAAATTAGATAATTATTTTGTAGCGGATTAATTTAATAATCATTTTATAATTTTAGAATATATAGTTGAATGTCTATCGGTCTTCACCAACGGGTTTGGTCCAATGATAAGCAGCTTAGTATCGCTTAAACATGTCTTGAGTTTTAAGCCTTGCGCATGCGGAAAATTCTCGATAGGAGACTTATCCACTAAAATTAGGTGTATGACGTAAGTCGATTTGGTTTAATCTAGAACAAAACCTTGAGGAATGAGAAGGCTAACATAAAAAATACTACCGGTCTTTTTCTTAAGAAAATGCTTAACTATAAAATAGGTGCCTAAACTTTGCCAACTTTTTTACAATAGGTGCCTAAATTATTTTTTAGCTGAAATAAGTGCCTAATGTTTTATTTTTGTCTATTTTAAAGTTAATATGTCAAAAAAAATCATCACCCAATTATAGCTTGACATGTTTATTTTATTTTTTATTTTCAAAACTAAACTGAAAAATAAAACAAATTAAAAATATCTCGATTTCTAAAAAAATATAAAATAGTCCCTAAATTCTAAAACTCCAAACCCCAAATTTCAAAATTGATGGCATTGCCGCCGTCGATGGCCTCGCCGGACCTCACCTCCTCCGTTGCCGGCGTCTCCCGCCCATTTCCCCAAACTATCATCACCGGTAACCGGCAGGAGACGTGCCAATCGGACGTCAAATGTTAGAGCGTTTTACGTTCGTCGCCCGATTGACGCGCCTCCCGCCGATTGCCAGCAATGGGTGGTTGGGGGAAATGGGTAGGGGACTCCGATGACAGCGGTGGGGAGGTCCAGTGAGGCTATCGTCGACGACAATGATGATAATTTTGAATTTGGGGTTTGAATTGTGGATTGTTTTGAAACTTTTCAAAAAATTTAAAAATATTTTTTTTTCAGTTTTTTGGGAAAAAAAATAATAAAACAAAATAACACGTGTCAAATTCTAATTGGATGTTAAAAAAATTTTAACGACGTTACCTTAAAACAATAACAAAATGAAACTTTATGCACCTATTTTAGAGAAAAATTAAACTTTAGACACCTATTTCAGCTAAAAATACTTTAGGCACCTATTGCAAAAAAAGGCAAAGTTTAAGCACCTATTGCAAAAAAGGCAAAGTTTGGACACTTATTTTATAGTTAAGCCTTAAAAATTTCCACCGATCTATTTTGTCTTATATATTTATAGGTAAACTACACGGGTAGTCACCCAACTATCAAATTTTTCCTGTTTTGGTCATCCAATTTTTCTTTTGTCAAAACTGTCACTAACGTTTCGTTTCATTATCATTTTTAGTCGCTAGTTGTTAAAAAATTAACGGAAATGTTGACGTGTCATGCGATAATAACACTTTTAGTCCTAAAACTTATACATTCTATTAATTAGGTCCTAATTCAAAATAAGTCATCAAATATATGTGTCAAACCCCAAATTTTCCATTTTCTTTCTTCTTCCTCTGCAACAACACTTCTCTTTCTTTTCTTCTTTCTCATTTTCATTAACGTTTCGTTTCCCCATCTGTTGATTCTGATTTGTTTCTTTTAATATGAACTTCGTTTTACGACAATGACATTGTGATAAACAACATGGTCGCTGATGTCCATCACACATTACTCTACGGGGGGACGTTTATGTACCCTGTTGATAAGAAGAGCCCCAATGGGAAGCTGCAGTATGTTTAAAATGCAGTTAGCAGTACCATTTACTCGCAGACTCGTTACATGTGTTTTGCCAACACAAATTTTTCATTTCACATGACCATGAGACTTAGTTTCTCACCAAGTTTGAGTAATTTGTGTGAACCAGTGTTCTCTACGAGGTCTTTCCAATGTCGTTCTTGGTCGAAAAAGCTGGAGGTCAAGCAACTTGTATTTTTTTTCTTGGAAAGCAATGAATTGAAGCTAGTAAAACTGTTGCTCATGGTGATCTGATTTTGTAAAAAGCTGGAAACTTTTTGCAGGCATTTGACTTGGTTCCAACAAAGATACATGAAAGGTCTCCAGTATTCCTTGGAAGCTATGATGAGATTGGAGAGATTAAAGCACTCTATGCTGCTGAAGGCCAAAAGGAATAAATGCGTCACTCTTTTTTTTTACTGGATTCAGTTTTTAATCATCAATTTCATAAGATTTAATCCATTTCAAAGCTTATTCTGTAATGGGATACTACAATCACAATTAAATAAAACATTTGACTGAGTTGGTGTCACAAATCAACTCGACACTAATTCAATTTATACCATAAACGAAATGTTAACGAAAATGGTAAAGAATAAAAGAAAGAGAAGTGGTGTTGCAAAGAGAGAAGAAAGAAAATAGAAAATTTGGGGTTTGATCATATATTTGATGAGTTATTTTGAATTAGGACCTAGTTAATAGAATGTATAAATTTTAAGACTAAAAGTATTATTATCCCATGACACGTCATTATCTCCATTAATTTTTTAGGGTAAAGTACACAGACGGTCACTGAACTTTGGCAAAAAAAACAAAATGGTAACCAAACTTTCAAAAATCACAAAATGACAATTAAACTTTAAGTTTTATAACAAAATAGTAACTAGAGGTTAAATGCCGTTAAGTGGCTGTTATAAACTTTGGTATAATAACACATTTAGTCATTCATATTTATACATTCAATCAATTTAGTCGTAATTCGAAACAATTCACTAAATTTAGCCCTCGTTATTTATGCATTCTTTCAATTTGGTCTTAAAGAAAAATTCCAAAGTATGATAACATGATAAATAATTACAATTAAATTTTTATAGGAACTCAAAAACTCGACTCGACTCGAATCGAAAAAATTTCAAATAAAGTTTGAGTTGTAAAATATGACGCGGCAACTCGAATAACTCGAAATTTTTTTGACTCGACTCGATTGAACGCTCATCTCTATCTTAAGATATAACGCGTCAACACGAATAACTCGAAATATTTGAATATTTTAAATTATTTTTCCTTTTAAATCGAATATTTTTTAAAATAGAATATTTAAATCACATCAAATATTTAATAACTACTTTAAATATTCAATTTAATTTAAAAATATTCGATTTAAAAGAAAAAATGATTGAAAATATTCGAATATTTAATAACTATTTTAAATATTTTTCTTTTAAATATTAAAATATTTAATAACTATTTTAAATATTTTTCTTTTAAATATTAAAATATTTAATAACTACTTTAAATATTTATTAAATATTCCAATATTTTAAATCGAATATTTTTAAATTAAATCAAATACTTAAAGTAGTTATTAAATATTCGATGTGATTTAAAAGAAAAAATGATTTAAAATATTCGAATATTTCGAGTTGACGCGTCATATCTTAAGATAGAGGTGAGCGTTCGATCGAGTCGAGCCAAAAAATTTCGAGTTATTCGAGTTGACGCATCATATTTTACAACTCAAACTTTATTTGAAATTTTTCGATTCGAGTCGAGTCGAGTTTTCGATTTCCTATAAAAATTTAATTAAATATTCGAATATTTTAAATCGATTTTTTTCTTTTAAATTGAATATTTTTAAATTAAATTGAATATTTAAATTAGTTATTAAATATTCGATGTGATTTGAATATGAAAATATTAAATATTCTATTTTAAAAAATATTCGATTTAAAAGAAAAAAATCATTTAAAATATTCGAATATTTCGAGTTATTCGAGTTGACGTGTCATATCTTAAGATAGAGGTGAGCGTTCGATCGAGTCGAGTAAAAAAATTTCGAGATATTCAAGTTTACGCGTCATATTTTACAACTCAAACTTTATTTGAAATTTTTTCGAGTTGAGTCGAGTTTTCGAGTTCCTATAAAAATTTAATTAAATATTCGAATATTTTAAATCATTTTTTCTTTTGAATCGAATATTTAAAGTTGTTATTAAATAATCAATGTGATTTAAATATGAAAATATTAAATATTTTATTTTAAAAAATATTCGATTTAAAAGAAAAATGATTTAAAATATTCGAATATAGAGTTATTCGAGTTGACGCGTCATATCTTAAGATAGAGATGGACGTTCGATCGAGTCGAATCAAAAAAATTTAAGTTATTCGAGTTGACGCGTCATATTTTACAACTCAAACTTTATTTGAAATTTTTTCGATTTAAGTCGAGTCGAGTTTTCGAGTTCCTATAAAAAATTAATTGTAATTATTTATCATGTTACCATACTTTGGAATTTTGCTTTAAGGACCAAATTGAAAGAATGCGTAAATAACGAGGGCTAAATTTAGTGAATTGTTTCGAATTAGGATTAAATTGATTGAATGTATAAATATGAAGGATTAAATGTGTAATTATGCCAAAGTTTATAGTAGCCACTTAACGGCATTTAACGTCTAGTTACCATTTTGTTATAAAACATAAAGTTTAATTGCCATTTTGTGATTTTTGAAAGTTTGGTTACCATTTTATTTTTTTCACCAAAGTTCAGTGACCATCTGTGTACTTTACCCAATTTTTTAACAGCCAGTGACCAAAATGATAACGAAACAAAACATTAGTGGCAATTATGATAAAAAAATTAGTTGAGTGACCAAAACAAGAAAAAAAATGATAATTGTGTGACCACCCGTGTAGTTTACCCTATATATATATATATTTAATTGGCCAACCTTAATGAACACCGTCGCTTCTTTAATTGGAAAAGAATTATTTGTTCCCCAATTTTAACCTACCATTACCATCAATTGCGCGAAGCTATTTTGGAATTAATGGACCCACGACTTTTAATCTCACCAGAAAAATTGGAAAATAGGGAGGGAGTGGGGGCAAACAAGTTTTGACATATGATGCAACAAAAAGGAAAATGTTCACATCACATTCGGTTTGGAGATTTTAATTTATTATATGTTTAGAATATTATTATTATCATTATTAGAAATAAGGGCTTTTGCCACTTTTTAAATATGACAAATTGAAAGGTAGGATTTAGATAATATTTGGATTTGGATATTCAATTAGGGAAAACTACACCAGTGACCACCGAAGATATTGGGGATACCTATTTGAACCACCGAACTAAAAAAAACGTCAATCACACCACCAAACTTATTAAATCAACCTATTTTGACCACCGCCGTTAAAAACCTAACCGTGGAGTGACGGAACTGCCACGTGGCAGTTGATGGGTATTTTTTAAAATTACACATTTGGTCTCTATTATTTACACATTTTTTCAATTTAGTCCTAATTTCAATTAATAAAATAATAAATTATTTAATTAAGTGGTGACACGTGTCAAGATCTTATTGGAGGATTTTAATTATTTATATTTAATTTTATTAATTTATTTTCCCCCTCCAATTAGGTGGTGACACGTGTCACCACCAATTTAGAGAAGGAAAACGAAATTGAGCATATATGACACCCAGGGGATTCGAACTTGGGTGGTTTAGATGGAAAGGCAGTGATTAAGCCACTGCACCAAGCCCAACATTGTACACTAAAACACCCAACTTAATATATAACTCTTATTGGTTTCTACATTTATAACCCAAAAGCTCAAACCCTAAACACTAATTTCACACATATAAATCCTAAACCCTAACCCTAAATATTTCAAATTAAACCTCAAACCCTAAAATTTTCAAATTAATTTCACGCTAAATATTTTAAATTAAACCCTAAACTCAAACCCTAAAAATTTCAAATTAATTCCATGTTAAATATTTCAAATTAAGCCTTAAACCTTAAACCCTAAATATTTCAAATTAAACTTCAAACCCTAACCTTAAACCATAAATTTCAAATTAATTAAACCCTAAATATTTGTTATGAAAAACAGTCTCGTCAATTTGTTATGAAAGATGTAGTTTATATTAAAAATATTTAGGGTTTAATTAATTTGAAATTTATAGTTTAAGGTTAGGGTTTGTGGTTTAATTTGAAATATTTAGGGTTTAGGGTTTAAGGCTTAATTTGAAATATTTAACATGGAATTAATTTGAAATTTTTAGGGGTTTGAGTTTAGGGTTTAATTTAAAATATTTAGCGTGAAATTAATTTGAAAATTTTAGGGTTTGAGGGTTCATGGTTTAGGGTTTAAGGGTTAATTTGAAATATTTAGCGTGGAATTAATTTGAAAATTTTAGGGTTTGGGGTTTAGGGTTTAATTTAAAATATTTAGTGTGAAATTAATTTGAAAATTTTAGGGTTTGAGGTTTAATTTAAAATATTTAGGGTTATAGTTTAGGGTTTAGGATTTATACATGTGAAATTAGTGTTTAGGGTTTGAGCTTTTGGCTTATAAATGTAGAAACTAATAATATATATATATATTATATGTGGAGAATTATAGCACAAAGATGTGCTTGGTGTAGTTGTAGAGGATCTGCACTTACACCTGGGAGACCCAGGTTCGAGTCCCCCAGCATGCATATTGGTGAAATGTTGTTTTTCTCCTCTAAATTGGTGGTGACACGTGTCACCACCTGATTGGAGGGGGAAAATAAATTAATAAAATTAAATATAAATAATTAAAATCCTCCAATAAGATCTTGACACGTGTCACCACTTAATTAAATAATTTATTATTTTATTAATTGAAAATTAGGACTAAATTGAAAAAATGTGTAAATAACAGGGACCAAATGTGTAATTTTAAAAAAAATACCCATCAACTGCCACGTGGCAGCTCCGTCATTCCACCGTTAGGTTTTTAACGGCGGTGGTCAAAATAGGTTGATTTAATAAGTTTGGTGGTGTGATTGACGTTTTTTTTAGTTCGGTGGTTCAAATAGGTATCCCCAATATCATCGGTGGTCACTGGTGTAGTTTTCCCATTCAATTATTTTACAATGTGAATTTGAAACGAGTTGTAAATTCGAACATTCAAACCTAACTCTAGATACACGGAGAATACTTTTACTTTTAAGCGATTCAAATTTTAGTCATTTAAAATAGTTATAATTGTGCGGATAAAATGAGTTTGAAAATTTAGACGGCTTTATAGATACAAATAATTCAAATATATATATATATATATATATATATATATATATATATATATATATATATATATATATATATATATATATATATATATATATATATATATATATATATATATATATATATATATATATATATAAAAGTTGTTGTCACTCTCAATTTACCTATAGTTTTTTCCCCATATCATTTGGTGTTTTTACCCAATTATCACCATTAAAATATTATTTCTAACACATTTTTTTATTAATCCTCTAAATAACACACCTTTTAACACATAGGTAAAGATATGTCCTTTTAATCGTGATTTTTGAATTTCATGTTTGATGCATATGATGTACATTGGCCTTATATGACAGTCCAATCAACAAATTTCATAACATGTCTCGAATTACATAAAATATGCATTTCATCAATCACATTTTATAGGGTTTTGAAAAACTATATAAAAATATAAATAAAATGGTGCATTTTAAAAATATAAATCAAGTTGTTTGAACTATAAGTATAGTACAAAACTTTGAAAGGCCATAACTTCGTGTCCGAGTATCTGATTAATGTTATTTTTTAATCCACATAACATTTCAAATCCTCATGCCGACAAAGCGTTTTGTATCTATTTCATCCAAAAACATCGTTTTAGCCTTTAATTTTATTTTGTTTATATTTTTCAATAATTTTAAATCATTGACTTCGTGTTTTTAATCTATCATGCTTAAAAATATTTTTTTGTATACCATTATTAATTAGAATATTATGCATGCAATTTTACTGCATATTGAAAATTTTTATTTTACTACTTGTAATTTTATTTTTCAAATTAATTCATGTGGTGCAAAAATTACACTTTTACGAAATATGTCATTCATATTAATCGATAAAACTTTAGAATACATTGATTACACGGTCACATATGAGAAAGACACGCCTTCCAAAAAACGCTGCCGATAGGATACATCTTTGCTCTATATGTCATAAAATAATATTGTTTTAAAAAATAATCTTAAAATGATATTTTTTTATAATTAATTTTTTTAGAACAATTTCTGCCAAAGGGAGGAGAAAGAGAATTTTGCTCCAACTGAATTTTGAACTCTCTACTTAAATTAAAGGAACGAAAAAATGTCAACAAAGAGCTTTAATCATCTGGTCTAAAAATTATTCGGTCAAAAGAAATCTATGACTTTTTTTATCACAAAATAACTGCCATTCATTACTAAAAGAAAGGTACATCAAATGGGAAAACAAAAGGTCCCACACACGTAGGGGACATGCAACCAGCCGTAAAAGCATGTAACTGGCCATACAAGGCCTGAAGACCTAAAAAAAAGACCAAGACAAAATCCGAAAACCAGCTGACTGGAACCCAGCTGCGATGGTAACAGGAAAACAAAGAAAAAGACACCAAAAGGCACCGTACGACAGCAGGAGAAAGGCCTAAAGCCTCCCATAAAACACATCCACTGGCTGAGCCATGGATCGTGTCTTCAAACTCGATAGCTTTAGGTCGATTACAGAGAAAACTAAAATGTGAACTTCGACTGCTCTTATCTGGGAGAGCGACAATATCCGTGCCTGAGAGCTCTATCCAAAGGCAGGCTTCCAACGTTGTATCGTTGGTCCTTGTCAAGGCAGCAACAATTGTATCCCCCAAAAGAGAAGAGAGCGAGATCACCGAGCTTCCTCCCTGACCATGCTTATCGAACTCGCAAAAAAATAAAAAAAAAAAGACACTTCAACATACTGAAAGAGCCTCGACCATGGATCATCCATCGCCCAAGCTAAAACCGTGATCCGAGGGGAAGAAGAGGGACGCGTGTGAAGCCTATGATCCTTCCTTTCATAGGCAGCGTTGCTGGGAAGACTCATGGCGATTCCGGATAACTCCCGTTGGAATTATCCGGTTCCATGGCAGGTTCAGCAAACGGATTAAGTGAAAATTTAGATTGAGAAGCCACAACCACCTCTTCTCCATCACTTACCAGAATTTCTTCATTAAGGGAGAAATTATCATCTACGCACATGGAAGGGATACGTGTGATAATTTTTCCAAACATGTCAATGCCCAGCTCGACTAGCCCTGCTTCATCCACCATCATCCTTCTACACTCCATAGCAAATTTTTGCCTCGCTGCCTTTCGAATGAGTGTGAGCCTTTTAGAACCAAAAGTCTTGCCTTTTCTCTTCCGTTCTATGTTTTGGATAATGGTTGAAGAGGTGAGTAACGGAGCCGCCAATAAGGCAGTCGTAAGCACCTCCTCCTTTGCCGCTGGATTTTTCTCAGATAGACACCAGTTTGTAGGACCAATCTGAACAATAACTTTCGATACTTGATCCCAAAGCTCTCTCCACCATCATCTTCCCTTTTACGTTTCCTATGAGTCGAAACTTCCATTTTGTTGAGGCCTGGAACAAGAAAATTACTCCAAGACCTGTTAAGGTTGTCGTTTGTGGGATCATGATTTGATTTCGATATCTCATCGATGCAGATAGATAGCTTGGAGCCAGAAGATTTGAAATCTCCTTGTGCAGGAGTTAAGTTTGTGTTTGGCCCAGGATGAACCATACGCCAGCTGTGCTCCCCCACACTCAAAAGAGGAAAGGGAGGATTGACTTTGTTGATGGTTGAAAAGACCTTGCATGCATCCTTAAACGAGACATATTGTTGTCTTAGATCTTCGCTGGATTTGCCTTGGTTAGTGGGCCAAAGGATTTTGTCTTGTCCACTCACATCTTTGTCGCTTAGTGCTGGCTTGGCTGCTCCGTTGGTTCCGGTTGCCTAGAACGGGTGTGTTTTTTATCTATCCCGAACGCCGTTTTTAACCAAGGTCCATACTTGCCGACGAGTTTCACGATCACAACCTCATGTTTGCAGTCTCGTTCCACATGTCCTAAGCGCCCACATCGAAAGCAAAACTTGGGCAAACCTTCATATTTGAAAGCCACTTCCAACGACATATCTTTTTTTCGATTCAGAACAAACCCCGTCTTGAGAGGATCTTTCACCCTAATGGCCACTCTGATTCTCACCGTGCCTTGCCAAACTGCAGTATTGTTAGTGTTCAGTGAGGAGCCAAAGAAAACGGGGAAGAGTTTACCGATCCTTTTAACGTTATCCTTTGTGATCAGTCCGGTAGGGAGGTTGTGAATCTACACCCCAAAATCCTCCAACGAGAAATCAATCTCCTCGAGCGCCTTATCTGGTTGCCACTCTTTCAACACCAGGAGGGAGTCTTGCACCGCCCAGGGTTTACAGCCGAGAATCCGATGTCTGTCTTCCGTCGATTTGAAGATGAACATGAAGAAGTTCTTTCCTAGGTCGTGACATTCCAAGCCTTCACATTTCCAGGCTTTCCTAAGAATTGTTGTAACCGCTAGTATCTTGATGGGAGATGGAGACAGAAGCTTCCCCAACAAGGAAAGATTCTTTAGAGTGAAGTTAACCTCGTTGTCCTCATTCAGCTCTAGATCATCAATGTAGTCTTGGTTCAGAGGTTTTGGTTCAGAATGATTGATGGGAAAGTCGTTGTTAACGATCCCTGTGCTAAGGGCTTGGCGGCTGTGCATCATAGACGAGAAGTAAATGTGTTCCAGGGTAAAAGCGCGGCGCTACAGATAGAAAAGGGTGGGTGCAGGGATGAAATAACGAGGATGCGAGGCTATAGACGAAATGCAGGAAGGTGAAAAACAAGTTGAAATGGAGCAAGAGCTTGCTTAAGAATTCTATGACTTTACTTGCCTGAAATGACTACGTCTTTATCACGTGTAATTCCATCCTAATATTAATAACATTCCCAGAAGATATATACTTTTCCTCATTTCTGTCATTTTGTGTTTGTCTATACATTGTTTTTCTTTACCTAATAATAAATTAATGACTTATTTTAATATTTCATTTCTGAATCAATGGAACAACTCTTAAAACGTGTGGAAATGTTTATATAACAACAACGGCTGATTTTTTAAAACAACTTGTATTAAGCACCTCTAACGAGTGTATATATATAATACACATAATTCAAACTAATAATAAATAATTATTAGTAATTGTTATTTACCCACATTTTATTTACTACAAATTTATATTATTATTTGATTTTTATGAATTTATTTAAATTGTATTAACGTATATTTCAATTGTATGATAAAATATTTATTTTTGCAAGGGTTATTTGAGAAAATATTTAGAATCTATTATTTATTAACCTATACAGTAAAATTTCTATAAATTAATACTCTTTAAAGTAATAAATTCTATTAAATAATGTATTTTTCCGGTCCCGACTTGAGCCAATATAAAAAATCATCAAATTTGATAAGATAATAATATAATAATTTTTAGAGATCCCTTTATAAATATAAACGTCCCATCAAAACTATAAATTAATAATTCATAAATATTACAATTACTACTTTGATAACTTGCTAAAATACGAATCTATTGTAATCTGTTTCTTTTTAAAATTCAAATCTAATTCAATAATTTCATCTCTAACTTTTCTAATTACACCCACAAGTTCTGGTGTTGAGGTAAGTAATCAAATAATAAGTGAACAAAATTACTGTATAAATCTCAATATAGACTTACGAGATATGAATAATTTGATACATGAATATATTTAATAACATATACATGAATCTACTTATTTTTAATTAATTGGAATATTATGTACAATTTACAATTTATTTGCACACAATATCTTTATCAAAGTTATACATATTTGTTGAATTGAGATTTTTTTAATTAATAAATTATTAATTTATCGATATATTAATATCTCTCTAAATTAATAAAATTTTATGGTCTCGAAAGTATTAATTTATAGAGATTTTACTGTATTTATATACAATGGCAGAGCCGGTATATAAATTGGGGTGTTAATTAAAATATCTTAAAAAACAAGAAATTTATATGAAAATATTAAAAATTGTTTAATAATACTTTAAATGACTTCTTTTATATCGTGACACCGTATCTAAAATTTATAGATCCATCATTGTTTATTTATATAAAATAAAATAAACCTAAAGAATTGTACCAACACGTTAAATGACATAATTCCCCTTTAAAACCTGAACACTTGTCAGATTGAGACCCCATTAGGGGATTATTTTTCAACTACTCCGTAAGTATAGAATAATAGACTAGTTCAATGTTCATGGGTTGTGGACGGTTTAACTTTAATTATAAAATACAAAATATTTAATATAAAAAAATTAATTTTATCACTTTAATGCAGATTTTGTTTTTAAAAAATAATATGCCGAACTCAAAAAATACCAAAATTCTTAAATTCATGTTCGGCGATGTCTGATGAAGTGATTATATTCCAACTTTGTTAATATAAAAAACAATTATTAAATCTCATAAAACAATTTTTTATTCTATATGATATAAAGTTATTTCATCACTCGTGTTATATATTTATAAATTAGTGAATTAAATCTATTGAACGACTCCGGTAATAAACACAACCTTTTTCTTTGGTGATTTAAATTTGAACAACATAATTTGTAGGCGGGCGGGCGTGCCTTTATGCAAATTTGAGACTAGACTAAGATATTATTTTGTAATTTAGACTGTTAAAAATAAAAATAAATTAGTTGTGAATTATTTTGTAAACATTATATTTTGCATGTAGTGTTTGTTTTTTACTCTTAAGCCTTAAAAAAGACGTACGCATCGTCCAAATAAATTGTTCAAATACGATTTTTTAAAAAAAAATAACGATTGATTTTCTATTGGCATCATTCATTGATTGAGTTCAATTCTTGTTTTATTTAATTATATACAAGAGTGTGAAAAGATAAAAATCACTATAATACTTTATAAAAAATGTCACTATAATAATATTAATTATCATTTAAATAAAATGACTTTTCAATCATTTAAATTTCAATAATTTACTACCCGAGTTAACACCGATCAATTGGTCACAACAATTCAATTATAATTTTAATAATGAAACAAATATAAATACAAATACGAGTATAGCTGTAAATATGTATATATATAAATAATATAAGGATTAATATCTTATACACTGGCGGTGTAAAGTTTTTATTTCCACAAGCGCCTCAATTATAGGGTTTAGGGTTAGTGTTTAGGGTTTATAGTTTAGGAGTTTTAGTGTAAAGGTTTAGAATTTAGGGTTCATGTTTAGAATTTAGGAATTAAGGCTAAAATTTAGGGTTTAGGGTTAGGGTTTAGTTTTAAGGTAATATGAGTGGGGATTTAGGTTTTAACTTATAAACCCTAAATTTTAACCCTAAATCCAAAATTCTATCAACAATCCCTAAATTCAAAACTACTACATTTATACCCCTAAATTTTAAACCCTAAACGAAGTCCCTAACCCCTAAAACTAAGGCGCTTGTGTAAAAAAGTTTCCACAAGCGCTTGTGTATAGAACAATTACCCATAATATAATATAAATTGAAATATAACCAAAACATCATTTAAAAAAAATATAACCAAAACAAATCTGAATAGAACTATAAATAATAAACAGTATAAACTTATATAATGATAAAAGTCTAATTTAAAATTTCAATATTTAAAATATATTCGAATCTAAATCAAAATAAACAATATACTCATAAACAATGGGGTTATACAGTGGAGGTTAACCGCTAAATTGAAAAGAAAAGAAAAGTAGGTGTTGAAGAGATTAGAGGTGGAGATGACAAAAGTGGGAAAACAGAAAAATTACATAAGCGGAAATCTATTGACTAATGACCATTTCTCAATTCTCCTTAAACCTGATTCAACTTTCCCCATTTTTAACTTCAATTCATTTTCTCTATTTCAAGCTCTGCAACCTTCTCTTCAATCCTAAAGTAAGGTGATTTTTTCTTTAATTTCTTTGAATGTTCGACTTTAGCGAGATGGTGACGATGGCCTGTTGTTTATTTTGGATCTTAGTTTGATTAATTAGCTAAACTTCATTTAAGTTAAACTGCTGTTTTTTGTGATTATTTGATCTGAATATCGAGGCAGTGTGAGCTTCGTAATTAGTGAATTTGTTATTGTGATACTCATTTTACGATTTTTTTTCCAAGTAAAGGTGTAAATTATGTGAATTGCTTCGGAGATTGGTAAGAAGTGAGATATTGCAGAGAAAGATATGAGTTGCGGTTGTTTTGGTGGATCAGTTCAGCGGAAACGGAGCACCGCTCAAGCCAGCGGCGGTATAGACGGTGAGGATTCTCTTTAAGCTTTCTAAAATATTCTGTTTTTGTTTTTTTAATTTAGAATTTTAGAGTCGTTGGATTTGATTTACTGCATGTTCAATAATTGTACTTTGGTTTGTTCTGTAAAATTTCAATATTATTATAATTGTTTTTTTTGTTGTTGAAAATTCTGCAGAGCAATTGCTTCGGAGAGTTAATCATTTCTCGTACAATCAATTAAGATCAGCCACAGATGATTTTCATTCAAGCAATAAAATAGGGCGTGGAGGTTTCGGAACAGTTTACAAGGTGCTTTAAATTTACTTATGCTTATTAGTTTATCTAATCAAATTATGCAGAATTAAATTAACATGTTAATTGATTAATGAAAAGTTGAGAACTTTGAGGCTGGGGTGTTTGGGAGGGATGGAAATCCTTTGCCCCTTTTCGGTGCCCCTACATATGCTTCCACGCTCAAAATTAATTTTAGGGTTTAGGGTTTTAAGTTAGGGCCGCGGTTAGGGTTTAGGGAATTTAGGGTAGAGTGTATTTTTAGGGTATACGGTGTAGGGTTTAGGATTTAGAATTTAGGGTTAGGACTTATAATTTAATTTTGTAGTGTTTTTTTTAGTGTTGGGCATATGTAGGGGCACCGAAAAGGGAGTGACGAATTTTATCCGTTTGGGAGCAACTGTTTTAATCTATGCTGTTCCGAGTTCTCATTTTTCTTTAAGTATTTGTCTTAGATGCATATCATGACAAGAGTATGAAATATAATCCTCCAATTACCCTTCAATTACATAGAAAAACTCAAAAAGAAATGAATATACCTGAATTAGACATATACCCGTATCTAAAACTCACACCTCGAGCAATATAGGTTTTAACTATGCATATGTTTCCTTTCAGTTTTAATTTACTTATGTTTATATCTTGTTGACTGATGTGCACAATCACAGGGACAACAGGAAATACATTAGTACTGCTTCTAATTTCTATTGATTTTTATCCAAGTTCATCAATGCTATATTTTGGTTTAGAACTGATTCCATAAAAGATTGAGAACATCAGAAAACTAAAAACATGAACTTATGAACAGAAATTTAGCTTTCAATGGTGTCAGGCTGAAACTAGAGGCTAGCTAGACTGGGTCAGGGATCCCTAAACCCAATGTGCTTTCGTTATTTCGGTTCCTTTATTAGGACATTCTAACATTCTAGCATTCACTTGTAAGTCAAGCTTGGTGTCTGACTGATTATATATGTTGCTAGGGAATTCTAAAAGATGGAACTGAAGTTGCTGTGAAGACACTTGCTGCCCAATCGAAACAGGGAGCTCGTGAATTTTTGACAGAGATCAATACTATATCAAATGTCAAGCATCCAAACCTTGTCGAGCTGATCGGGTGTTGTATTCAAGGAACAAATCGGATGTTGGTCTATGAATACGTTGAAAATAAGAGTCTTGATAAAGTCTTATTAGGTAAGACTGTCTGAAGTTTGTGTTTTAACTCAGAGGAAGACTTGACTCTCATTTTTGAATTCCTTGGTTTTGCAGATCAAAGGAGTACAAATATCAAATTGGATTGGAGCAAAAGATCAGCTATTTGCTTGGGTATTGCTAGGGGTCTTGCTTTCCTTCATGAAGAACTTGTTCCACATATCGTTCATAGAGACATCAAATCTAGTAACATACTTCTTGACAAAGACTTTAACCCTAAAATCGGAGATTTTGGGTTGGCTAAACTTTTTCCGGATAATATCACTCATATAAGTACAAGAATAGCAGGAACTACGTAAGCCGCTGCTTCTTTATCTGCTCTGTTCTTCTTTGAGGCTTTTTGTATTGTCATCGAGTATTTGCCTTCTTTGAGAAGTCATTCTCTACGTAGAGTATAAAGATCCCAATCACCTTAGCATTGTCTTTGAAATCGAAGATGCTTTGATAGATTCATGTTTAATTTGCACACTTTGACAGCTCAAAAGGGAAACTGAATCCGTATAATCAGCATTACCTACATGTGAGCACATTCTTGCTGAGAAACAACAAATACTGTAAAAACATGAGAAAGCTTAATGTTTAAAGAGAAATGGATTTGGATAGTATTTGCATTTGATTTCTATGGTTTCTTTGATGAGCATATCGTAGCTGAATTCATACCAGATATCAAAGAAGATAAATTGCATAGCAAATATTAGGAAAAGAAGAACTTAGTGCATGCTTTATCCAAACCTTCTCTGGTATTCATTTTCCCTCATGAGTTTGGACCAAGTTTCCGTAGTAGGGATAGGCTGCATTTCAGCCACTGAATCTGTGGGAAAAAAAGTCCCAAGAGATCAGATATCTCTTGGTTTTTGTTTCTGAATGGAACCCAAATCTATAAAATCAATTTTATGTAAGGATGAAAATGGAATGGTAATGACTTATGCTTACTTCATTCTGTGCAGTGGTTATTTGGCCCCGGAATATGCTTTGGGCGGTCAGTTAACCATGAAGGCTGATGTTTATAGCTTTGGTGTCCTTGTACTCGAAATAATCGGTGGCCGAAGCAGCTCAAAGACAAACTGGGGAGGCACGGAGATGTTACTCTTGGAATGGGTACGCCTTTATTTTCAGAGGTCTAAGCGACTGTGTATCATTCTTCAACATATTCAGCACATCTTCCTTTTATTTAAGTTAATTAAAATCATATTATTATTGTTTGCTTTGATAGGCATGGCAGCTCCATGAAGAAGGCAAGCTCCTAGAGCTCGTGGATCCTGAGCTCGGAGAATTCCCGGAGGAAGAAGTCCTTAGGTACATGAAAGTAGCCTTTTTCTGCACGCAAGCAGCAGCCAATCGAAGGCCTTTAATGAGTCAGGTTATTAAGATGCTGGGACGGAACGTTCAGTTGAACGAAAGAGAACTTATGGCGCCAGGATTCTTTCAAGATGGAGAGGCATGTTCGAGTAAAAAGTCGATTGAATCATCTGCCACATCGACTAGCTATCAGATGAGTTCCGTCCCTGTGACTATCACTGAGGTTACCCCCAGGTGAACATTCAAGTGCTCATTTTCTTTTTCTCGCTATGCAGGCTTGAAAGCATAGCAAGAGCCAAGAGGGCATGGAGTTTTGGACTCGTTTTTTTTAATAGGAAAATTAAGTTGAAAGCTTGATGTTGGCGCAATGTAACCCATTAGTTTTAAAATTTTCCTTGTTATATTTTGGTAATGATTATTATTATTATTAAAATTAAAAGAAAATAAAGGAGAATTTTATTGGAAGGAGTCTTACTTGTTGGTATAAAAAAGAAGGAAAATATTTTGATACACAAGTTTGTTTAAATAAATTTTTAAATTTTAAGGATTAGAGTTTAGAGTGTAGGGTGTAAAATTTAAAGTTTATGATTAAAATTTAAAATTTAAAGTTTAGATGTAGCGTTTTTAATAATAATAAAAAAACTCCTTTTTTTAATTTCGACGCCTTTTGAAAAAAGATTAAAATAAATAAAATTCATACTACTACGCCTACAATGGAATATTAAAAATGCGTTTTTTAAGTATTTGAGGATTTTTTTTATTAAATAATACTAAATTTCATTCAAAGATTGAAATCAAGCATTATAAAGACTGATAAAATTTGTCTGCCCCTTTTCGGTGCCCCTACATATGCCCAAACTCTAAAAAATACTATAAAATTAAAATCTAAGCTCTAACCCTAAATTCTAAATCCTAAACCCTACATCTAAAAAATACACCCAACTCTAAATTTTCTAAACCCTAACCACAACCCCTAACCTAAAACTCTAAACCATAAACTCTAAAGTTAATTTTGAGCGTGAAGGTATATATAGGGGCACCGAAAAGGGGCAGAGGATTTTCATCCTATAAAGACACAAAAGTTTTAAAGAAAAGAAAACAAGTATAACCATGACATATAGACTTTAGAAAAGAAGACTAAACATATGCTCAGAAAAAGCAAACACAAGAGTTTTGAGAAAAAGATGACAAGTACCGGAGAGGAAAGCATGCAGCAGCAGCATAGAACCACTAAAATTGAAGGGACGGCGCCGTGTGTTTTGAACCATCTTTAAGTTCGTCAAAAGGGAGTACGGGAGGGCCTTAGCGACTGTGGAAATCGACGAGAGTTCCAAAGGGTCAGGCTTACATGGACGGCAGAGGAAAATCACAAAGACCGAACGAAATCAAACGTTTCTCATTCTTAATGATGAGATTGTCGAAACAGTAGAAGACCCTCGGAGGGAACGTAAAATGACCCCAAACAAAATGAGAGAAGACCAAACCTCAAACTTTGGACGAAAAGCAAAAAATCAAAATATAAAAGTATGATCGAGAAGTTTGAGGGTTCGATTCTCAATTATTGTGTAACATAATTTAAAAATGTATGCTTATGATTTATAGGTACATAGTCATTCAATAGACGAGTGAGAAAACATGATTGCTTTTACTGGTGTGAACCGAAAAGTGGGTGGAGTGTGGATTGTTGGTGGCAGACAAATAAAGGTAGAGTTTTCATGAATTAGTTACACAACCAACTAACTAAATTGATGCCTTCCAACTGAACTTGTTGTAATATTAACCAAATAATTAAAGTGTGAAAAGAATCCATGATTTTATAATGTATAATAGGATCGTTTCTCATTTTTTTAAATAAGTTACGTTTAATGTTTGTGAGGAAAAAATTAATTATGGATTAGTAGTAAATCAATGAGAAAATAAATTTATGTTGTACATCATAGATTTAAAGTTTTATCTAAGTTGTTATTATTCAAAAGTCAAATTATTCCGCACATAACAAGTAAACAAATATTTATTTTTGTAATTTAAACCTCTTATATTAATAAATTATGCATGCCCCTAAAATCTTTGAATCGTCCCTAAAAATATAAATAAAAAATTAATACATAAATCTACTTTTTTGATGAAGGAGTTATTATCACATATTCACATGCCTCGTTAAAAATCATCATAAACCTAGTCAGAAGAAAAAAGTACACATGAAAATAATATATCAACTAAAACTTATATTAAATGTAAAAATCTAATGCCAAGTAAAACTAACGCTGCAATGTACATCATTGGAAGTATGGATTGGGCAATTAGGAATTTAGGATGTTGATGTTGTCTCTGGGGTTGGTCTTTAGCAGGCAGTAGCATATTGTTTTATAACAGAATTATTTGTGGTTCGAGCATATGTGTGTAATATGTATAATTAACAAATTTAAAAAAAAAGTATGAGCAAATATTTTCATCTGGGGTTGTGGGCCCATCTCACCCCAAAAAAACTGGGGATCTATGAAAACTGCGAGGAGCACGAGATTCCCCTGTCATTGTTGATATGGACGGAGGTAATTATCGAGTTTCTTTGGTTTTGTAAAGGTCATTGGGGTTTGTTCGACACTGGAAAGAAAAATTTAAGTCTTTGTTAATTTAAATATTAATCAAATATTATTTAACTTTTAATTAAAGATACGAACCTAAGGTGTAAGGAATAGCCAAAGAAGCTATCAAAATGCAGCAATTGGGGGAGTCATTCGCGGTGACCAAGGTGAGTAGATTTTTTATTTTTCGCGGTATATTGGTCGATGTTCTTCTTTTATTGCCGAATTATGGGTTATTTTTGACGATATAAAGCAAGGCCGCAACCTTAGGTTTAATAAGGTTATTATAGAGCCAGATTGTGATGAGACGTGTCAGTTGATTAGTGAGCATAATGAATTTAGATGGAGTTTACTCATTGTGGATCGCATCCATGAGTGTTTATGTTGGGATTGGAAGGCTAAGCTATGTTTGATTAGTCGTGAGGCTAATTTTGTGGCGGATAGACTTGCGACTAATTTCAGATTTGATAGACATGGCGAGTTTATTTATAGAACTGAACCGAACGAGGTCGTACCTTTGTTGGCTTTGGATTTACAGTATGTGGAGGGGATTGGCTAAAGAGGTATTTTGTTGTCTTAATTGTTTGGCGAGTGTTTTGGCGGCTCATTTTGTATTAGCTACAATCGAGTGTAATCTTTTTACTCCATTAAGTTTATGGAAGTTCTTTTAATGAGGCATGGAATTGCAGCTCCTTTCCGATTATAATAATAATAAAAAAGCTATCAAAATTATATAAATCAAGACATACTTATTTCGAAATTACCCTTACATTTGGGCCCATAGTTAATCGCAGGGCCAGCCGAAACACGTTTCTCACCAAATTACCTTTATATTTTGGGCCTTTGAGGGGAAATTTCCTCTACTTTTTGTCCTAAAATGAGGGCCAAACCGAACCCAAAACAAAATCCCCACCCGACCCAGAATTATCTGTTCTAATTCTTTGTCCTAAAACCTTTCTTTTTTTTTATCTTTCTTTCAGCTCACCATCCAAGAAAGTGAGAGAAGAAGAGAGAGACAAAGAGCGAGCTTCGATTTCATTTCAAAAATCTCAAAATTTCGAATTTTGTTATCCCTTTTGCCCAAAGTACCCTTGTCTTTCTTTTCAAATGCCAAATCCGAGGTAAAACGCCGCCGTCACAACAAAGAAACCCAGATTCCGAACCATGATCGTCCGAACCTACGGTCGCCGCAGCCGTGGTTTAACCAGGACATTATCCGACTCCCTGGACGACGACGTTTCCGAATCCCTTCCCTTGTCTCAAGAAACGGTGCCGTCTCAGGACATCTACGATTTCCCCCTAACGGCCACTCAAGAATCCTCTTCTTTATGGCCGTCATCTCAAGAATTCAACGACAACGGCTACAAGAACCAAACGAAAACGTCCGTTAAAACAACAGCAACCCAAAGGATTTTTGAATTCGACGATTCGAGAAACGACGCCGTTAAAAGATCCAAGAAACAGAAGCAAAGCCAGAGCAAGAAAGATGTAGGGTATTCGTCCATGCCATGGATTTCGTCGACTTCGAGTCTGATGGAGGCTCAAGAATTCGGGGAAATGATGGAGCACGTGGACGAGGTTAATTTCGCGCTCGATGGGTTAAAGAAAGGCCAGCCAGTGAGGATCAGGAGGGCGAGTCTCTTGTCTTTGCTTTCGATTTGCGCCACCGCCCCACAGAGGAGACTATTGAGAACTCATGGGTATGTTGAATTCTTTCTGGGATTTCAGTTTTTAGGTTCTTTTTGTTAAAATCTCTTGATATGGACATCTGGGTAGTGGTAAATTTGGGTGGAATTTTGAAATTTGAATCCAAATTAGGTTAAAGCTGCATTTTGCTTCTTTCGACGTTTTGTTTAGGCTTTTGGTCTATGTGGATTAGTAACTACAGGAAGAGTTTGAAAATTTGAATTTCCTTATGTGAACCTATAGTTTACGGTTGGCATTTGATTTTGTTATCAAATTAAAATTCTCCTTTGGTGGTTAGTTTGTGTTTCCAGTAGCATTTAAAAGGTCATTTACATTGTAGTTTGTCAATTGTCTATGGTCTCTTTTTAGGAATTGCAAATTGACATTTTCAGCTTATTCAACCTTCAGAATTTACTGGGTCAATACTTGTTTCACTTTAAAAGAATGTGTATATAAAAGATGGAGTGGTTTGCCCTTAAGAATAACTCTGATTCACTTTGTTGTCCTTACAATGGCTTCGCAAATATGTTCTTTTCAGGATGGCTAAGACAATAATTGATGCTATTTTGGGGCTCAACTTTGATGATATCCCTAGCAACCTGGCTGCTGTGGCCCTTTTCTATGTCTTAACCTATGATGTAAGTTCTTCAGCACTTGAAGTTGCAATTCAATTACTATTTATGAACCTAGAAGTATTTTCTGTTTAATAGTCGAGGGTTTTATGCACACATAAGGTTCATCATTCATGTGAGAAGGTGTGGATCCAATATTTATTAGTACTATTATTTCTGCACAAAACAGACTTTGTAAATGACTAATTTGTGTGTCTTATATTGGAGTCTTACATGTTAATCTGCCTGCCACCCATTTGGTTTTCCCCTTTAATCTTCAGTTTATTTTATTTTTTTGAAGGAGAAAGATTGTACGACTTTATTAAAGGAAAAATACAATACAAGACAAAGTCATGAGCCTCATTGAAAAAACTCCCTAAACCTAGTTGGAGGAAAAAGAGTGCACCATGTCGATACCAAATTATAACATAATATTACATCAGCTAATTGAATAAAAGCAAGCACGACCAATGTAATACAAGGGATCTAAACCCGTACCAAAGCAACCGAGGGTTCACAAACGCAACCATGACCTTAGTTGAAACAAAATAACGTTGAGTACAAACGAGACTTCCCAATCATGACAAACCATACTAAGGCCTAAACCAACACCCAAGAATCAAGATAGACACTAAAGCATTAGAGAGCCAAGACTTCAACCAATACCAGTCCTTTCATTTGAGCCAGCTACATTCAGTTTATTTTTATTCTTTATTTTAAAATTTTGGATGTCAAGAGATCCATGCTTATATGCCTAGCTTTTATGCTTTCTGTCCCTTAGACCAATATTTGCATATAGTTGAAACAAATGTTTTGAACATGTCAATTACAATATTATTCAAGGTTTGTATGAATTTGTTGTGTCAGGGTCAAGATGACCATCTCCTGGAGTCACCTTGTTGCATCCGATTTTTAATTAAACTTTTAAAGCCAATTACCCCCACTGCTAAAGAAAACAAAACAGAGAAAGTGGGCTTTAAGCTTTTGGCATTACTAAAGGATGCTGATGTCACACGGGATACAACTCAAGTGTTGGATTCAAGCTCTGCAGCTATTGTTTCCAAAGTTGAGGAAATTCTTGTTAGTTGCAAGGAAATGAAGCCAAGATGTGGAGATGATAGATGTTTACGAAGGCCAGAGTTAAGCCCAAAATGGGTCGCTTTGTTGACTTTGGAGAAAGCTTGTTTGTCTAAAATTTCTCTTGAAGGTATCTAATGGAAATTTTTCTAAGATTTATAAGTGTTTATTTATAGATTTTTTTTTTGCTGAATTGCATATCTACATATAAAATACATACTCATACGCTACTGGTATCATTAATTCAGATGCAACTGGTACTGTAAGAAAAACTGGGGGCAATTTCAAGGAGAAACTAAGAGAGTTTGGAGGACTTGATGCTGTCTTTGAAGTGGCCATGGAGTGTCATTCCGTTATGGAGGTGTGAGATTGTATGTTGTATCTGATTTTTGTTCTTTTGCCTTTCAACTGAAGGAGTTCAAAAAATACTGCTTTAAATTTTGGAAAAGTCTTCTGGTTCCATCTCTTACATTTACATGAAGACATGCATTGGTGACATATAATGCATTTTCTTCTCTGCAGGGTTTGGTGGAGCAGAGTTTTTATCCTCTTACCAGAGATAAAAAGGATCTGGAGAGCCTGGTGCTGCTTTCAAAATGTTTGAAAATCATGGAAAATGCTGCATTTCTAAGTAGTGATAATCAGGTACTTAAGTTGTGATTTTCGGTTATTTTGATTTCATTTTATTTTTAAGCTTGATTTGTATGACTAAACTGCCACTTGTATTAAGCTGTTAAGACTTTTTTTTTCTTTACTTCTATTGTAGAGTCATCTGCTAGAAATGAAGGGGAAATTGAAGTCTCATGGATCTCGACTATCTTTTACGAAGCTTGTTATAAGTGTAATCAAGATTCTCTCAGGTTACTGGTGTTGCAATTACTATCTCAAAATGTCTTCTCTCTCATTGTTTTTCTATCTTTTGGAAGATTTATTGCATTTGATTAACCAATGTCATCTTTTCCAGGGCTTTATTGTAAGAGTTCTTGTAGACCGACAAGTACTGAAAAGGCTTGTGGTAATTCTAAAGCAATGGGTGATGTTGATGAATTTGCTCTAACTGCAGATTGTAAAGGTATCAGACTGTCTGATATTATTAAAACAGAATATATCTTTCTCATGACTGCTCTTAGACTTGATTGATTCGTTTCAATTTTTGCAGTGGATAGACATGATGTTATCTGCATCAGTTCGTCTGATAAATCCTCGAGCATGGAGTGGTCTTTCTCTGAAAAGAGCTTCAATACATCTCAGAATGATCCAGGGCCTTCTACTCAGTGGTTGGGTCATCATGAACCCATTTTTCAAACCGAAAGTGCTTCCATGAATGATAGTCGTTTAAAGATGAGAACCCATTCTTCCTTGGGCAGCACATGTAGTGGGAAATTAGGAAGTTCATACGATGAATTGCCTGTAACAAGCAATGGCTCAGGGACACTTTTTGAGAGACATGATGGTTCAAAAGATGACAAAGGGCACCTTCTAGAGGATTGTCAAGATCCTTTTGCATTTGATGTAGAAGAATTTGTGCCTTCAAAATGGGACTTACTATCTGGGAGAAAAAAGACATCCCAAGCTAAAAGCCATCGGAAACGTGGACCTAAAAATAGAGAAATCCAAGTTGAGCATCAATGCCAATTTACAATGAGCCAAAAGCAATCAATTACCGAGGAAAATTTCCAGAGAAAATCCATCAATGAAGAATATAATCATTCAAATGCAACTTCTAGTTCTCAATATGCTGAAGAAGAATATTCCAGCCTCCTTTCTGACTGCCTTCTTGCTGCTGTAAAGGTATCCCTAAATATGTAGTTCATATTTCATCCAACCTTTGCAGTGCTTGTTTTTTACTTCAAGTGTTATAATATGTATGATTACAATGAGGCAGATGGTTACCTATTTCCCTTCGTCTGCTTTGTGAATCCTTGAATGGTGTTGATAGGATAAACTGGTCTCTGTTTACTGGAGTGCATAAAGCTGGCTTTGTTGTGAATAAATGGATATTCTGTATGTTCTCTTTTAGACTAGTGGCTTATTTGATCAGTGGTGGTGTTATCTTGGCAGGTTTTGATGAATTTAACAAATGACAACCCACTCGGCTGTCGGCAAATTGCTGCTTCGGAGGGCCTAGAGACCTTGTGCACATTAATTGCCTGCCACTACCCTACATTCTGCTCATATTTGCCTCGCAGAAGTGAAATGGGAGAGAATTCTCTTTTTGTAGAACCTCACAACCAGAAGGACAGACCTCTTACCGATCCAGAGTTGGATTTCCTTGTAGCAATACTGGGTTTGCTTGTGAACCTGGTAGAGAAGGATGAACATAACAGGTTGATTCATCTTCTTTGCATTAAGTTCAGTGGCTTACAAAGTAGAGTTGAGTTCATTTTGTGCCTTTTTTATATTGATAATCACAGGCACGCTAAGCATTACATGTCATACTTCTATGCAGATCACGGCTTGCAGAAGCTTCTGTTTCTTTACCGAACTCAGAAGGATTAAGAGAGGGGAGTCACATGGCTGTAATTCCCCTGCTATGTGCTATCTTCCTTGCGAACCAAGGAGAAGATGATGCTACTGGAGAAGTTCTTTCTTGGGTGAGGAACCCTTCCCCTTCTTTCTGTGAATGTCTTATTTTTCATGGCTTGGAGTTGACTTGCCTTGTACCTTTGTTGTGTTCGATTATACAGAATGATGAGGCTGCTATGCTACAAGAAGAGAAAGAAGCGGAGAAAATGATTTTAGAAGCCTACGCAGCCCTACTGCTCGCTTTCCTTTCTACTGAAAGGTTAGTAGTCGATATATTTCCCTGTGCCCAGTTCCTTGTTTCCTTACTAAACTGTTTCACTTTGTCATCGACAGTAAGAGCACACGAAATGCAATTGCCGATCGTCTTCCAAAGCGCAGCCTGTCGGTTCTGGTACCTGTGTTGGACAGATTTGTGGTATGTTTAATCTAAGTACCAAATCTGTCGACTCCAAAGCAATTTTACTACACTTCAGGCTTTAAGAGTTATGTAGTCATCTTCGGAAACATATTTATGCATTTCCATTGTCTTTAAAACTTCCTTTTTCTCCTTGCGCAGGCGTTCCATTTTACATTAAACATGATTTCTCCAGAGACGCATAAAGCAGTGAGCGAAGTGATCGAATCGTGTAGGATACCATGAGAAGTAATGAAAATGTTCTGTACAGCCTGTCTCCTTTTTAGATTAGTGGTTTTGTTATAACAAAATGCCGGTGCCGACGAGGATCGGAGTTGGCAAACACACTGTATTGAACTGACCTGCAAACCGATGATACATTAGTTTGATCCTTACCCCCACCCTCCCCCTTCTTCCCTTTTGATGTTTTTTGTTTTGATTTACAGTGTTATTCTTTGTAGCAGAATGATTGCATTTTCTAGATGCAGACGAAGACTGAGTGTACATGGAAGTGAAAGGTATAATGAATGAAGAAGTTTTAAATTGCCTTTGTTTTTGCCGAAGGTTCTGATTGACATGACACGTGACCATTTATTCGGACCTTCCTATAAGCATTAAGCAGCATCTCACATGGGACTCGTCTCATGTATAAGGATCACGTGGCCTGATAATTTACTCTTTTGTACCAATTCACATTATTATTTACAAATAATTTAATACTAATGTATTAAATAATAGGGTAAATTATATTGGTCACTAAATTTTTAGGATGTTCACTTTGGTCATTGAATTTTTAAAATTTGCATTACAGTCACTGAACTTTTAATTCAATTTCATTGTGATCATTGGCATTGAAGGCTTATTTTTCACTGAAATGGTCGGTTGTCGGTCAAATTTAACGGTAGGAAGACTATTTGGTCAAAAGATTAATATTGTTTGGTTTCAAGTTGATTCGATGATTAACATAGCCTGGCCAAATAGAGCCTTCTTACTGTTGGAATTGACCAACAACCACGTCATTCTTTGAAAAGTGACCTTTCACGGTAGTTGTCAGTTCTTAAAATTAGAAGTTCTTGTGAAGAAAATTTTAACGACAACGACTGTAATAAAAAGAAAGAAAAACTACACCGGTGGTTTCCAAACTATTACCATTTTTTTATTTTGGTCTCCAAACTATGTTTTTCGGTAAAATTGTCTATTCTGTTACATAGTTCTCCTGTTTTAGTCCCCGACGTTAAATAGCTAACGGTTTTGCTGACGTGACATTTTTTTAAGAGGAGAGAGAAATGATTAAAAAATATTTTAAAAATGTCACATCAACAAAACCGTTAGTTATTTAACGTCGAGGGACCAAAACAGGAGAACTATGTAACAGAAGGGACGATTTTGCCGAAAAACATAATTTAGGGACCAAAATAGGAAAACGGTAATAGTTTAGGAACCACCGGTGTAATTTTCCCTAAAAAAATTAAAATTTTAGTGATTGGACTGTAAACTTAAAAAGTTAAGTAATCAAATGAAAACATTCTAACAATTCAGTTACCGCTTAATTTACCCTAAATAATACAAGTATAACACACCTCTAACAACCCAAGTACCCAAACAAGAATACCCCTCATGAAATACAATGGCATGTTTATACTGTAAAAATAATATATATTAGCACAAAAATGCTAGTATATATATATATATATATATATATATGGATTAATATCTTATACACTAGCGGTAGAAACTAAAAGTTTCCACAAGCGTCTTAATTTTAGGGTACATGGACTTAGTTCAGGGTATAGGGTTTAGGTGTAGGGGGTTAGAATTTAGGGACAATTGTTTCAATTTAAGGTTTAGGGTTATAATTTAGGGTTTATAGGTTAGGTTTAGTTTTTAGGGTAATATAGTGAAGATTTAGGTTTTTAACCTATAAACCCTAAATTATAACCCTAAACCTTAAATTAAAACAACTATCCTTAAGTTCTAACCCCTACACCTAAACCCCTAAACTCTATACCCTAAACTAACTACATATACCCTAAAACTAAGGCGCTTGTGGAAACTTTCAGTTTCCACCGCCTGTGTATAGAATATTTATCATATATATATATATTAAAAGGATAAATATTCTATATACACAGGCGGTGGAAACTGAAAGTTTCCACAAGCGCCTTAATTTTAGGGTATAGAGAGTTAGTTTAGGGTTTAGGGGTTTAGGTGTAGGTGGTTAGAATTTAGGGATAGTTGTTTTAATTTAAGGTTCAGGGTTATAATTTAGGGTTTATAGGTTAAAACCTAAATCCTCACTGTATTACTCTAAAAACTAAACCCTAACCTATAAACTCTAAATTATAACCTTAAACCTTAAATTAAAACAGTTATCCCTAAATTCTAAACACTTATACCTAAACCCCTAAACCTTATACCCTAAGCTAACTCCCTATACCCTAAAACTAAAGCGCTTATGAAACTTTCAGTTTCCACCGTCCAGTGTATAAGATATTAAAAATGGTGAGTTCAATTGATTGGATAAAAAGCAGCAGTATTTAGGAACCAACATTTGGTTGCCTAGAAACATTTTTGACCTATGGAATCTTTGGATTTCCTTCTCTATCTTCATTTTTAATATTTGTACATATTTTCTAAAACAATTTTCAAAGAAAATTATTATATTTATGTTTTGTTTTAGGTATTTAATTTTTTTTTGTCAAAATAAAACATTAGGTTGCTTAAGTAAAAATAAGTTGGTCTAGTAAGAAGAGGCGTTAGATCTCTTAAGCAAGGTCAAATGTTTGAATACCGACATTGTGAATAAAAAATAGGTTGTGAGGATCGCTTCATATTGAGCCTCTACAAAACTCAATCTGAATTAGTCGACCAATGAGACAAATAATGGTGGTTAAACCAAAAAATAAAATAAAATATTAAGTATCTACTTTGATTAAAAAAAAAGCATCTAAAGCACAAAAAAAAAAAACAATATAGTTTTGACATTCATTTTATTATAAAATCTTTTTATAAATTACGAGTATCTTTTTGTCTAAAAATCTAAGATTAATTACGTCAAGCTAGACAATACCATAATACTTTCCTATCAAGGTTTTTTTAAATAGTCTTAGTTCATACATATTCTTGACACTTTAACAACGTATACACATTTTGTCAACAATGCGATTTCAACCTTAATGATAAATTTCTCCCACCAAATATTTGATAGTAATTATTGATTTATGTTTTGAAAATTTACAAGACTATTCAACAAAGCGTTGGCTGATGGTGTAATTTTTGCTATGAATGGTTGTGTTTCATAGCAAATGCAATACTATAAATCATTCTTTTTGATTTGTAACTAAAAAAATACAATTCGAATAAAGTCGAACAAATAGAAGTTTTATTTAAAAATTGGAAAATTAAAGGTATGTTGCACTTTAAAAAGAATAAAAAAAACTCTTCCAATACATTAAAATCGAAGATTTGCATTTTTATTTGACAAATAACAATAATTAATTTTACTGGATAAAAAGAAAATATTTTAAAATTACAATAACAGACTACAAAATAATAAATAATAATAGACTAATTGAAATATTTCCTCTGAAATTATCATGGTGGTGCATAAACTAATCGCTTAAATATAAAATAAAATCAAATACAAAAAGAGTTAAAAACTCAACCAAACATAAATAAAGAATAAACATCTTGAACACGACCATAAATATTCATATAACAATGTGACAATGTTAAACTGGAAAATTGAGATCGAGATTGAAATTCTTGATATGATTGAGATTGAGATTGAGATTGAAAATTACCTTTGGATCTTCGGCGATTTCTACAGTAACCGATGAAATTGAGATTCTTAATATGATTTTCAGATTTATTCTTAAAGTGATGAGAGATCTTCGCTTTTAATTTTGGCAGTAAAATTTGTTGTTGACATGGTAACTTAGATTTAATTCCCAAAATTGAAAATTTTTAAACATTCAAGTGAATCTGGAAACTTTTACTACCTTTTAATTATTTTTATTCGATTTTATTATGTTTTATGAAAAAAGTTTATAAAACCTTTTAAAAGGTTTAATGATATTTTAACATTTACACTTTTAAAACAAAATCATTTTAACCTTTTTTAATTCTTGACGTTGTATTTTTTTTTGTTAAATTGAAAGAATTAGACGAGAAAAAATCGAACTATATATATATATATACACATATATATAATGTTTTATATTTTTATATTTTTAACAATTTTTATAGTTTTATGTTTTTACAATTTATTGTATTATATATGTATATATATAATGTTTCATAGTTTTATAAGTATATTTTGAACCATTTTTAAAATTTGTCTACAAGATGATAAAATAACTAATGTCAATTATTAACAAAAAAACAAAATAATTGACATTAATTTAAAGAGTTCAATAAAAACATTGTGAAAAAAAGTTAGAATGCTAAAAATTTAAAAAATAATAATAAATAAAGGTTATGGTTTTTAAAAGGTTCGAGGCTTAAAATACTAGTGTCAATATCGTTAGTCCCCTTTAAAATGTTAAAATTTTAATAAAATTTCTGGCCTTGTCAGGTGTCAGCTTTGGATCTGCCTAGCAATGTTAAATAATTTTTAATATAACAAAAAATAAAAAAAAAGACTATTTAGTCAATGCATTTAGAATATTTTGTCATGTGCAATTAATTTTTAAGAATGATTAAACAATTAAAAATAATTTATAAACAGAAAGTTATGCATTGCGAATTAAATTTCCTGTCAGAAAATATATTTCTGTGATTCTCTCTTTTGTAAATAGTGGTGGAAATTAGAATCTTTTTATTGTTTATTATTATTATTATTATTATTATTATTATTATTTTGCCATTAATTAAGAAAATAAACAAAAATACCGGTAAGCTATAAACGTAGGAAAAGGGGGGGGGGGGGGGGAGGATCTCATTAAAGCTACAAGCAATTATTTATATAATCCACGTTGTATATATTTTATATTTGTGTATAATTGCATTTTTATCCTAAGTTCTTTTTTTAAGAAAAAGTCAATTCAATTTTTATTTTATTTTTTTTCATTATTTTACCCTTAATGTTTTTTTTTCAAATTAAAACTAACATACCGAGAAGTAATAAGTTTTTTTTATGTTGAAATTAGTAAATTTGTCTTTTTACCAAAATTTTACAATTGTTCATAATCTATTTTTTAATATTTGTATAGAATTATAATATTATTATTTTAAAATATTTTTTTATTTTGTATTAGAGAGAACGAAATAATTAAAGTTAACATAGACAAAAAAACAAAATAGTTGACGCTTGATGAATTTATATGTTACTTTTTTGTCATATAATTTATTATTTTTTTGAACAATTACTATTTGAGAGAGGAAAATGAAAATTTTGCTCTACTGGATCTTAAACCAAGACCCACAAACTAAGGGAATGAAATGATGTTAACTGAGAGCTTTAACCACATACTTTAGAGATTGTTGATGATAATTTAATTTTTAAAAGTTTTGCAAGCTGAGTTATTTTAAAAAACTTTAATTCCTAAATAAGAATATTTTTAAAAGAGATAATCTAATTAATTTTTGGTAAAATTTACAAATGACCATTAAACTAGGATAAATATTTATTTGGTTATCCAACTTTCAAATATTGTAAAATAATTATTTAAGATATCAAATCTGCGGGTTGAAATTAAGTTTCTCAAAATCTTAAGGCAAATGCCCCAGACTTAAAATGTAATCCGTGCTTGATTATATATGTATTACATGTAAAATTTAAAATCAAATTAATATCTATATCATATTTTTATCAATGTTCGGACTAATAATTTAAATCCTAAGCCTAAACCTTTAAGGATCAGACTAATACGATCGTAATTAAAATAATATACGCACATAAACCAGAGAAAATTAGATAAAAGTCCACAATGATAAATTTTAGTTAAATGCACTATAGGAACCAAGCCTGGAATTTATATTCTCAATTTGGTACATACTAATCTTGGGAGGTAGGTACATAGTAAATATGAAATGTTTCGAAACCGGTTAAAGTAACTTAAAATGTTATGTTTTTAATAACATTTTAATTTTTTTCCGTGTTTTTTTGACAAGTTTTGAAACTTGTCGAAAAACCATCAACCTAAAATGTTATATGTTTTTTCAATAACATTTTAATCTTTGAAACTCGTTGAGAAAACATCAACCTATTGCTTTGTCAAGTTTCGAAACTTGTCGTTTTTAGCTTTAAATTAGGCCATTGTACTGCAGACTCACGCTATCTTGGGGCCATTTTGTTATCGAAAAGAATTCTCAATCTAGTATCTATATTTATGTTGCATTTCAACAATCAATTAGGTTGTTGACATGGTGTTGACCGATCAACATATCAACGACATTAAATAATATGTATCACAACATGATTGATTGTTGAAATGTCATGTTAGAACTATGTATCACTTTGAGTTTTTTCTTAAGTTAAGATACTAAATTGAGAAAAAAAAATACTAAATTCAGGGATTAATTTATATATTAGACACTTTATTTACGTATTTGTTAGAAGTGATGTAATCGTGTCCGAAATTATTAATTTCGGATTACCGTACTTGGTTTCTTTGTTTTTCTATCATTAATATAAAAAACCAGCCTCGGGGATCTCCCATTTTTGCCTTGCATTTTTGGTTCCCAATGTCCAAACCTTAACTCTTAAACATATATTTTTCTCCTTTTTGGTTTCCCTTGTTTTGCCGCCACCTCCATTAAAATACTCCATTTCTTCCCTCTCCTCTTCATCTTCATCCCTGTCTTTGGCCAACTCCCTTTCATTTGTTCTTTCGTGCTTCCAACTTTGTGCTTTTTTCTTCTTCTCTCTTATTATGTACAGATTATGAAACTAGTATTGCCGTTACTACATATATCTGCAAACGATTCAGTTCAGTTTTCTTACAAGACCTGCAGACCAAACCCAATGTTTAAAATGATCAAACAACATCACCCGAATTTCCAACATACTAAAACTTCGTTCTTTGGATTCATGTTCTTGTTGCCCACTTCCCTTTTCGCTCTTTCCCTCCTCCTCCTTTTAGCTTTCAATGGCTTCTCCGTTTTCTATATTTATCTCCCTGGCTATCTCAAATCTTCACCGGAACCCATCAAATTATTGCCTGAAAATCTCTCCGGCGAGAAAACGGTGACAAAGCTGGTCTCTTCAGTGATGTACGCAGTGAAAGAAGAAAACCCCCCCGATGTTTCAAAGACCCATCTGGTCCAGAAACCGAACATTTCAATGATTCCCAGACCAAAACAGGGTCGTTCAACCCGACAGATGCTGAGAACACTGGGAGGTTCAGGGACAAAAACAAAAGGGGTTTTCGCCGGTAAAGTCAAGGCCTTTTTCCAGAATTCAAAGTGTAAGCCTCGGTTCTTCATGACTTGGATTTCTTCGATTGAGTCGTTGAGTGA
This sequence comes from Hibiscus tridactylites, assembly GCA_958450335.1. NCBI lineage: Eukaryota > Viridiplantae > Streptophyta > Magnoliopsida > Malvales > Malvaceae > Hibiscus > Hibiscus tridactylites. The sequence goes on along the minus strand of OY288270.1, from coordinate 92,137,945 downwards.
CAGAGAATTGCTTGCAATCCAGAGTGTGTTCAAATCACACCCCAAAGCCTGTTTAGTCATCGTTTCGAATTCATTGGATTCCGAAAAGGGAAGTCTTGTTTTGAAGCCGTTTCTGGATTTGGGGTTTAAACTGATCGCCGTAAACCCTGATTTCGACTATATTTTCAAGAACACTCATGCCGAAACGTGGTTTAATCGACTGAAGAAAGGGAACGTTGATCCCGGTGAAGTTGCTTTGGGTCAAAACCTCTCGAATTTGCTTCGGCTTGCCTTGTTATACAAGTACGGTGGTGTTTATATAGACACTGATGTTCTGGTTTTGAAGAGCTTCAGTCGTTTGAGAAACGTGATCAGTGCTCAATCCGTCGACCCCGGGACCAAGAACTGGAGCCGGTTGAACAATGCAGTTTTGATTTTCGACGAAAACCATCCGTTGTTGTTCAAATTCATCCAGGAGTTTGCACTCACTTTCGACGGAAACCGATGGGGTCACAACGGACCGTACTTGGTTTCGAGGGTGGTTGCGAGGGTTACCGGTCGGTCGGGGTTTAACTTCACGGTGCTGCCGCCTTCGGCGTTTTATCCAGTCGATTGGACCCGGATTCGGAGCCTGTTTCAGGGGCCGAGAAACGAGAGTCATTCGAATTGGTTGAAGGTTAAGCTTAAGCAGATTCGGAGGCAAAGCTATGCGATTCATCTTTGGAATAGACAAAGCAAGAATGTTGAAGTTCAAGAAGGGAGCATCATTCATCATATTGTATCAGATTGCTGCATATTTTGCAACTCTTCAAAAATCAAGTTTTAAAGTATAGAAATAAGGATCAAAACGTCACATTATTGTTCTATGTTGAAATGTTATCATGTTATAGTTATATATATAGGTTAAATTTCTGTTCATTCCACCATAGAATAATGTAAAAGAAATTAAAACCAAAAAAAAAATGAGATTCTCCATGAACTTTTTCTTGTACATGCAAAGATCAAAAGTTTATGGTTTTTAATCATTATTTTTTTAATGTTAACAACTATTATACGATAAAGTGTTAAAAAATTGATATTCTTTACGTAAAATTTTAAATTTAAAGAGTTTGATATCCTTTAAGAGTTCAATCAGATTTACCTTCATATATAGTTAAGGTTCATGTGACTAATAGACGCAAAAGACTCATACTAAAAACCCAGTCTTTTTATAGTGATACTTTCTTGGTTGATAACATAAAATGGAAAAAAAATCATTGATGCTTTAGATATATGTTATATTATATTATATAAGATGATTCATGTTCATAAACTTTGTCATACTAGTTAATTTCAAACTTTGAACATGAAAATGATATGGTGTTTAAATTGTTTAATTCATGTGTAATACTTTCATGGATGTTAATTCTGAAAAAAATAATTCAACAATAATTGAGATTTGGGCTGTCTGATTGGTTGAAGAAACTATATGTAGCCAGTTCTTAGGAAAGTGATTCCTTATCTTCCAAACAATGTACACACTCTTATATACCATATTCCTTGAGATCTGTCAATTGTAACCATCGTCCTTTATCTTTGTTATACTAGTAATTAAGTAATTAAAAAAATAAAATAAAATAATTAGTTCAAGTGGTAAGTAATTTGTTATTGGTGAAAGAGGTATTGAGTTCAAATGTTTGTATATGCAAAAGATTTTTACCGAAAAATTCTCTCACCAAAGCTGGGTCAGTCCAAATTAGTTAGAATAGAAAAGACAATAAAAGATATTGATAAAATTTTAAAGTATTGATTTGATTGCTGATTTAAGATGAACTAAATAAGGAATATAATAAATATGTAATAAGAATATGCGTTTGGGTTAATAATATCTTCGACATTAACTAAAAATTAAGACTTGAAAATCTTACCCCTTCTAAAAAATAACATAGAATTGTTACCCGAAAACAATTAACATAGAGTTAATGTTTTACATATTTAATTCGATTTTTTTTACCAAGTGAAACGATTCTATATCAATTATAATTAAACAAGCTTTTAATTTGATAGAACTAATTCAGCCCCTTTTTCTCTAACCATACTGCGAAAGATCCTTCTCATTATTTTTTACCATCAAATTTCTTTTTGATAATCAAAAGTATTTGATCTATTGATTGATTAATTCGTATTGAATATTACACATATTAACTGCTCTCAACCTAGTTTATAATGTCAGAATTCGACCACTGACCTTATTAAAAAAATTTAACGTCTCATTTCGCTACATCAATTAATAATTGATAAATATTTTTTCATCGCATCTAGACATACCGAGAAAGATTTCTCACATTAAAGTGTCATTTACACCTCCCTATTCAAGACTCAAATCATATTCGTCCTCCAATTATCATAAAAAAATCATAGAGAGAGGTTAAAATTAAATCACTACAAATTTTAGGGATGAAAGTACAATTATATTGTTTTTTTTGAATATGTTGGTGTGATGCAAGGGTAGCATCTGTTCAACTTTCTTAGTCTTTTTCAAAGACGACACACACAATGTGACATTACTGGTGCTTGAACCCGGGTCCCAATGGATGATAAACATCTACCTTTGCCACCAGAACACAAAGAGATGAGCAGTACAATTATATTGTTGAATTATGAGCAAAAAGAAAATTTTCATAGTCACTAAATTAAACTTTCACAAAATTTACGGAATTAAACAAAATTATACTATTTTTGGAGTTCAAGGCCTCTTCCACCTCTCCTAATTATAATATATAGTCCTAGTAAAAAATATCAATCTTTGACCTTTATTAATTGAACTATTTTAATTATTTTTTAATAATTATATTTACAAATCAATTTATTAAAATTATAAATATATATTCAAAATTTTATCTAATAAATTTTAAATAATAGAAATTAAAGTTTAAAAAGATAACATTAAACATAAAAAAGTGATACATTTATTTGGACGAAGAACATATATATGATATCATATCGGCTGAAATCAATGTGTAAAGTAATATGAGTTTTTTTTTAATAGTTTTATGGTATTTACAACGTAGTATATGTTCATACTTTTTGTTAATCCTTTAATAATACACATTTTACGAACAAGGTAACTTGAATTCAAATATCTTAGGATGAACATCATCTATATTTTCACTGGAATCACTCTTTGATTCAATATGAGCTCATCTTGGTTTAAAATGTTTTTTTTTCTCTTTTTCAAGCAAATTCAAAATGGTTGGGGTTTGGGGAAGTGTTGAGACATGCAAATGAAGTGATTTATCTACCGTTAGAACGGCCTTTGAGTTAGTTTAAAGGGAAAACTTCTTGCTTGTATTCGTCTCCAAAGCATGAATGTTTCTCTTTCTCACTAACAAAGTATATCTATCTTAAGTATCTACATAATTTTGAAAATTATAGTTGATTTATACGTCACTTTTAAATCGCGATATTTTTTTTTTAAAAATAGGTCGTTTAATTATAAGTTCTTAATTTTTTAAAGATTTAATAACATGTTCGAATTCATAAATTAAATTTTTTATTTTATTTGATTTGAGAAACATATTTAATTTATTTTGTAAGAATTAACATAATATAAAATATTTTACAAAATTCTAGATTGAGTTGAGGCGAGATCAAATAAATAACTTTTTAGATCGAGATCGGAACTAAATGTTAAAATGTTTACAAAATAATCTAGACCAAACGAATTCAAGTGTTTATAAGTGAAACTCATGTCGGGATCAAGACAAACAAATAACCTACTCGTTTTGTGTAGTTAGGTTTGTTTATTTTTTTATTAAAATCAAATTATTTGTTCAAATCGAAATTTAATTCTGTAAATCTGCCGATCATTAAAGTGTTTAGTTGTTGAACAGTTAATTTTTTTAAAGTTTAATTATCGATTAATTTTGTTCGATTCTGATTAATTAATCGAAATAGGAATATATTTTTAAATGTAAGACCAATTACATTAATGACTCATAATATTTATAACTCAATATTTATATCTTAATCTCAAAATTAAGTCTAACCCAAAAGAAAAAAAACTAGGAATACAAATATCTAAAAAAGAAATTCATTTTTAATTTTTATTATTTTGAGTCAACAATTTCAAAAAAAATCGATTAATTCAAACATGGACTGACCTAATTTTAGTTTGATTAATTAATACATTTTTTAAAATTTAATTTGATTAACAATTAAAAATTTAATATTCTAATTAATTTAATTCTAAATAATTTAATTAATTATTAACCAATCTGATTGTTTGAAAATACACACGGGTGAAATTGGGGGAGAATATCTTAAAACTGTAGGGATTTGAATCGGCGAGATAAAAAATAATCGAAACCTTCACCTACGGGGATGAGGATGGAGAAATTTTATCACTGAATCCCAAATAGGGATGAGAACGAGTAGGGGTGTGCATTTCAGATATCTAAAATTTTTGGATAAGCAATTTAGCGACATGTATCCGATCTGAAAAAATTGGATATCCGAAAATATCCGAGTTTATATTTGATTTAATTATTTTTTTAAATTTGACGGTACTATTCATGAAAATTTTAAGTTTTTGAATATAACAATCAATAATTATTGAATATGACAAGATTTGTATTCATAAAAAAGTAAAAATATCGAATATAACAATATTCATATATATATTTATATAATTGAATTTTCAGATATCGGATAAAGGGAATCCGGCATGAATGAGAAATAACTATCTGGATCCGATCCGAAATTTTTGAATATCCAATCTGAATTATCCGAAAAATAAAAAACGAATCAGATATCTAAAATTTCGGATCGGATCCATCTGATCATATTTTTTGCACACCCATAGGGACGAGGATTGCTATATCCAAATTGTGGGATAAACGAACTGTAATCGTATAAATAATTGTGGAGATCTGCGGAAAATATCCGCAAGGATCCCGATATTTTACAATTTTTTTAAAGAATATATAATTAAATCTCATTTACATGTGCACCTACCTTTCTTATTATTAATATTTCAGTCTCTCGAGATATTTGTATCTTTTGTTTAAATTTTATTAAGTTTGGGTGACCTCTCTAATAATTTACCTTTTTTGTTAAGTAAGAGAATCTAATATATTGATCTCCTTATTTATGTCGTTCATGTTACGCAAAAACTTTGTTCCCCTTCAACCATTTCTTTAAATATATTGAGTATGTGACTTGTAAATTGAAATCGATAATACATTTTAGTTAGTAAAATAGTAAATTTTGTTTAACATTTTTGGATAAGAATTCTCCGAAACCCGCGAGGGATCTAATGAGGATGTGGATGAGGATGAAAAAAAAATACTGAAATATAAATGAGGATTATCCGAAATTGTATCCGCAAGTGTTAAAGACGTAATAAAAAATACAAAATCGTCCTTACACCGACCGGTTTTTACAACTAAAAATACATGTATCATCCGCACTTAAGGTGGCATTTTCATGTGCACATTCTTTGTTTTATTTATCGGTTCCCAATTGATTGACAAAACAACTTTGGATTTACCATAAAAAAGGATAAACACATATAAAGATGTTTTGATTGCAAAAGGTGACCTATGCATGAAAAAAATGAAATGATTAACACAATTTCATCTGTATGTTTATTTGTAGGTATGGGATACTATAGTCATTGACCCTAGGTTTGGCTATTCATTCTGTTAAATCGGTATAATTTTTGGACTATACAGATGTTTCATGAATTCCGTAATAATTAGTTCAATTAGGTTTATTAATCAAATATATAAAAATTAATTAAATTTACTTTTATTAAATTTTTAGACAACATTTTTATTCAAAACTTTTTCCCTTCACACTCTTCTACAATACAGTAAAATCTCTATAAATTAATACTCTTAAAATTATGAAATTTTATTAATTTAGAGAGATATAAATATATTGATAAATTAATAATTTATTAATTAAAAAAAATTAACGTCAATAACTTGTTGGATTATCCAGGCGAAAACGACGAATGTTTACAAGTTCAAATTTTAGAGAAAATTGTGGCTAATATTGTTGAAAGTTTTACTAATGATGAAGTTGAAGATGATTCAACACCACTTGAACTAGTCACGCGAAAGGAAGCATTGAATGCGGCAACAACTCTTCACAACTTTTTATTGCAGTTGGAGACCTCAACGCTGTAAACTTGTGGGTGCAATTAGAAAAGTTAGAGATGAAATTGAATTAAATTTGAATTTTAAAAGAAACATATTACAATAGATTCATATTTTAGCAAGTTACCAAAGTAGTAATTGTAATATTTATGAATTATTAATTTATAGTTTTGATGAAACATTTATATTTATAGAGGGGATCTCCAAAAAATTATTATATTATTATCTTATCGAATTTGATGATTTTTTACATTGATCCATGTCGGGACCAAAGAAATTTATTATTTAATAGAGTTTGTTAACTTAAAGAGTATTAATTTATAGAAATTTTTATTGTATGTACTTATTTAATTGGCACCGACAGATAATTTAATCACCAAACAAATTTTAATTCATTAATTTATTTTACAATTCTATAATATCGAAAGACAACGAAGAATGATGATTTCTTGCTGTATCTAAAAAAGTGTTATGATAGGTAAAAAACGAGGAAAAAAATTAAAAGTATCACATCAGATAAAAATATTTTAAATAATACTTTGTTGACTTCCACATTAATAAAAAAATATCACGTCATCCGATTATTTCATATTTAACGAATCAATGACTAAAAAAATAATTTAAAATTTTTAGGGTTATAATTGAAACTTTTAATAGTTTAGTTATTAAAATAAGACAATGCCTAAAGTTTGATGACTTTGTAGCTTACCTTTAAAATAATGAAATTAGCCACTCGTCACACTGATCAGATTCATTAAAAATACTTTATATATACAAAAATTAGTTTTGTTTAAGAGCTAGACTAATTTTGAATAATAATATTGTTGATTAATACATATTTTGTGTCTGAATTTGGTTTTAGTTTTAGGTCTCTAGTTGGCATCTCAAATTTTTTGAGTTCATTAGATACATAAGTTTAGTTTAAGTATTTAATTGGTATCTGAATTTAATATTATGTACATAGTTGATATCATTTTTTTATTGAACCTATTTGGTATCTATTTTTTTTCTAACATACTTAGGTACTTGAATTTGGAAAATGTCTTAACTAAATTTTTATTAAACATGAATATACATGTTATTAGTCAACAATCTCTAAAGCATGTGGTTAAAACTTTCGGTTGACATCCTCCCATTCCTTTAAGTTGTGACTTTATGGGTTCAAGACCTAGTAGGAGCAAAATTCCCATTTTCTTCTCCCTTTAGGTAGAAATTGTTAAAAAAAGAATATATTGTTATGAATATATTTATCTATGTAGATGTCTATCATGATTAGAACTTTATCTAAGGAGTTTGATTTACTTTATCATTAGGAATATTATCTCATTTAATTAGAGTTCAATGTAATATGTACTTCTTATGCCTATAAATAGATGACTTGATGAAAACATTGTACACAAGTCTATATTTGAGAATAATACAAATCCCACTCTTTCTCTCATCTCTTTATTCTTCCATTCTTGTTCTTTGTTCTTATTATTGTTCTTTGTTATTTTATTCACAATACGTTATCAACACGAGTTTGCTCGAAAGATTTTGGTGCTCTTCGTTCGAATCCCAAATAAGTTACTGAAATACTCTAATCCTACTTTGAACTGAAGATAAGTTTTTTTCTCTATATTTTTTAATTACTAATTGTCAGCATCTTATATTTTAATTTGGTCTTTAATTTTTGGTGATATATTTTGAAGGTATAAGCGAGCTATGAATTTTGAAGCCGCTCGTAAACACCAATTGAGATGTCGGGCTACACAAAATCTGATGCTCGTGGTTCAAGCTGATGAACAGCTTACCATTGGTTTGCTTTCTTTGGCCTGTTTTTATTTTTCTAACTTGAAAAAGGAAAAATTCAGTTTTAGACAAAAAATAATAATTAAAGTTATGGTGCGATTAGTTAAAATAAACATATATATTATTTATGAAGAAAAATTGTTTTCTGTCAATGAAGACCTAAATTTTTAATATAAAAAACATCTATCTTAAGGGTAAACTGTGACCTTAGTTCTTCATAGTTTAGATCATTTTAGTTTGATCCTGATTGTTTCCTTTTCTACACCCTTAGGCACTATGCTAACTTATGATAAACAAAAGAATATATATATATATATATATATATATATATAAACGCGTCATTGTTATGCCTAGTAACTGCCTATACAACTATGTTTAAAAAATAAAATCAAAAAGAGAGTATTATGCCACAAATTCTCTAGTTTTTAATATATTCAGTTCAGTCCATATATATAGATCTAATTATTATAGTTTCATATATGTTTAGGTTTAACACAATGGTTAAACTTGGAATTAAATATCAATATTTGTTTATCTTATTTTATTGATAAGAGTTTATATGTTTTGAGTTTTACATGATATGTTTAAATAGGTTGGAAAAAGTCATGACTTCTCCGAAGATAAAATCTAAAGAGGTAAAGTTGTTAGATTCTGGGGAGAATTAACGGTTTGGCAATTCATATCGCAACTTCCTTCTCAATCTGTTAAGGTATTAATCTTTTCTTTTAAATTATTAATAAGGGTTTTTCTTGTAATATGTTTGTTCGATTAGATTTGTTTCATTCCCTAAAGTGAATGAAAGAGTTGTTATAAAATTTATATTTGCTTGAAAGCAATATTTCTTCTATATCAAAAAACTCGACTATAGACTTCTCCCAAGTTTACGAAAATTCGTCTTGATCCAAAAGGTTTTATGGGAAGCATTCCCTGAAGTGAATGCAATCATGATGTTTATTCCATGCAATTATTGGACCTGTTTCATTCCCTGAAGTGAATGCAAACATGATAAATCACTATTCAATTGGGAACATAACTTTAATGTAATCCAAGTATATTGGTTGGATGTAACACCCGTGTTTTGGGGTTAGGAGTTAGCCGGGTTTATAGTCCGAGTCAATAAAATTAAATTAAATCAATTCAACTTAAATTGAGATCTATTTTGGCTTTAGAAAAAAAGGAAGGACTAAAGGGGTAATTTGACCCAAAAGTTTTTAAAAGCAAGACAACTTTAAAATTAAAGTTGTCATCTTCTCCCCAACCCACCTTTTCCAACGTTGAATGACCAACACCATCTTCAAACTCTCTCAAATTTCCTAGTTACTATTCCATTGGTTTACAACTTCATTTCAAGGTGTTTTTGAAAGGTAAAATCATATTCTCACTCTCCTCTTTATTCTCTATCTACATATGGTTTTAGATTTCAAAGATATGAACTTTTAAAAATTAGGGTTTGATTTAAAGTTTGGGTTTTTATGGGAATTTTCATCTTGTTTTGCAAAATTGAGTTGGGTCTTTGTTTATTCATGTTAAAAGGTGCAACATATGTTAATTTGGTTGAGTTTTATTGAAAACCCGAAATGGGTTCTTGGAGCCATTTTTGGGATGTCAAAACTTGGGTTTTTGGGAGATTTAAGGTTGAAATCGAAGGGCTGTTGGTTTAGGTATGTTAGGAAGGTGATTTGTAGTCTTTTGGGTGTCATTTGGATGATTAGAAGTGGAGTTTTCAGCTAGTGTTGTAGGGAGTACGAATTTGAGATATTTGGGGATTAATTTGATTTGGAAATTTGGGTGAAGCTTGGTTTGAACTCAAAGGTTGAGTGTTGTTTGAATATTAGCATTGATTGTGGTTGTTGGTTGTGTTTTTGGTTGGCTAGAAGCAAGAGGAATCATCGAAGAAGCTTTGGGACCGAATCCGAGTTCGTAGGAATTTCGCTTGGTTGCTAAGGAAGGGCGGTGAGTGGTTTCAAACTTGTTTTAAAGTTTGGTTCGAGTGTGTGTAGAGTGTGTGTGTGGAATGTACTTGGTAGGCCATTTCTTTATTGCAAGTTGTTAATTCTAGCCTTTGATTCCATTAGATGCTATTGTGTATTTGCCTATCTATGCTCTTGTGAATTGTGGTCATATTGGTGCATGTATATCATGAAATGTGCATATGTGATGAGCATGGAAGGTGGTTGATGATATATGATGTGGTTATGAAAATTGGCACTAAATAAATTACCGGTTGTAAATGATCGATCATTAGGATTAGTGTGCACACAAATTGAGTCAAAACGTACGTGGCCTTGATGGCGTTAAGTCATCAAGGAGGAGTACGGTGATGTAATATTCCACCGGAAGCTTTTATATAATTCTACGGGATGATGAGTGGAATCCCATCCGTAGGGTATGTGGCGATGAGTGGAATCCCGCACATGCAAGGTCCGGTGATGAGTGTAATCCCACCGAGGTAAAGTGTTGTTGAGATTTAAATCCGCACATCCGGGTAATTGAAAGTGGCCAATTAACTTGTTCATATATTGTGATATATGATGTTGATATATGATTGTTGATATTGATGCTTGATGCTTAGTATGATGTAAGATGCCATATTATGCCACTTGAAAGACTAGCTAGGTCTACTTGATTACTTTACCAATGTATGTTGTATGTGAGGTTTAGGGATTACATGCTTGAACCCTGCATTGTTGATGTTTTTCGTTTTAGAGCACCCTCACTAAGCTTATAGCTTACGCTCTCAATGTTCAACAATGCAGATCATTAGCGTGGTGTTAGCTCGGAGCAAGGCAAGAAGGGCTTTCCAAGTTTGTGGCTCAAGTACGGTGGTAAATTTTGTATTAGTTAGCAATGTGGCAAGGGTTTTTGTATGATCTATGTACGACTCATGTATGTTGATGTTTTGAATTGGCTTTGGTTTGTAAAGCATGTTATACTATGATGTATGGTTGGGTGTGATGGCATGTCTTTAGATGTTTAGGTTGCCTTGTTGTGGGTGCAAACCTCATATGCTTAACTTGTGCCTTTTAAGGCCTTTTGAGTTCCATGTATGACCTTAAATGTTGAATTGCCTTTGTTGGAATGCCATGTATGGATGTCTTGTTTCATGTTTGAATGCTTAAGTTGCTTGTATGGCTTGTGCACCACCTTGTGTTGAATCGTGCCTTTTAGCTTTAAGTTTTCAAGCATGTTTGTTATGTTGGTTTGCCTTAGGAATGATGTTAGTGTGTTGGTTGAGGTTTTAGAGGGATTTAGGGGCATCCTTGTGCCTTAAATCAGCTAAAACTTGTAAGTTCGTAGCAGGGGTACCGATACGGTTGGACCCGTACCGATACGACCTTCTTGTTCCAGGCCACGCGTTTCGATACGCGAGGGGGCGTATCGATACCTTTTGGGTCACTGAAGTTACTGGAGGTTTTGGTATCGAAACGGGCCTCTGGCGTATCGATACGGTCATCTTAGCATTGACCGCGTGAAGTTGACCGTTGGGGAGAGTATCGATACACTCCTTGGGTGTATCGATACGGTCTCCACGGGTTGACTCTGACCAGTTGACCTAGTCAAGGCGTATCGATACACTCATTAGGGGTATCGATACCGCCTGCAGTTTAAGTTTAAAATTGGGCTGTTAAATGTTGTTTTGGGTTTGTTTGATTGTCTCGTGTATGTTGTTCCGCTGTTTGATCACTTAGGATTTAATACTCCTCTAGACAAGATTAAAATGAAAGAAAAAAAGTAGGGTTGCTAACCGAGGGGGAACCTTAACGGGTTTCGCTTCGGTTTTCCCCGTGTGGCCCACTCGGACCGGTCATCCGGCCAGACCGGGACGAGGGGGTTACATTGGACATCCCGTTCTGCGAGGCTATTGGTCTCAAAGGAGGTTTTTAAAGGACCTTATGGACTGGTTTAACAACGCCGCGCACGAGGATTAAATCTTTGTTATCTGTGATGAGGATATGTTAATAAAACATACTCCACTTTTCACGACAAATAATGTTGTCCTCAGACACAATATTGTGAAAAAGGTTTCAAAGGCTCATTGGCTTTACTCCATTCCCTGAAGTGAATGTAAAATTATATTATGGAAAGAATAAAAGCCACATTTGTGGTCGTGATTGAAACCATGAATATAGACTTGGGAAACATAGCATTTTAAGGATACTTCTACCCACTGGTGATGAGGTTATAAGGATGATAAGAGTGATAAATATCATTCTAATGAAGTAAAATTATTTTTATTACCAATGTGATGTTATAAACCATTGGTCTCGTACTTGTCGTACGTTGAAAAATCAACAATCTATGGTGACGATTTATGCTCAACATAAGCATAAGATATATTTTCTCATTTAAATGCAAGAGAATAATGTGAGTATTATATCTTAGGCAAAATGACAAAAGATGCCCCCCAACGTTTGCATGTTTTGTCATTTGGCCCCCTATTTTTTTGGGGTCCAAATATGCCCCCAACGTTTGTTTGTTTTGTCATTTGACCCCTTATTCTTTCTTTTGGTCCAAATATGCCCCCAGCGTTTCATTCATAGTCCAAATATGCCCCTGTTAGATGTAAACTGTCAATCAACTGACGGTTAACGGCTTGTAAAATTTTTTTGACATGGCATCAGCAGATCTTAATACGTGGCAAGTCCTGTCAGCATCAACTGTTGAACGTCAATTGACTGACAGTTTCCATCTAACGAGGGCATATTTGGACCAAATTGAAACGTTGGGGGCATATTTGGACTATGAATGAAACATTGGGGGCATATTTGGACCAAAAGAAAGAATAGAGGGCCAAATGATAAAATAAGAAAACATTGGGGGCATATTTGGACCAAAAAAAGAATATAGGGCCAAATGACAAAACATGCAAACGTTGGGGCATTTTTTTGTCATTTTGCCTATATCTTAAAGTACTAAAAATATTGATGCTCTAGAAGAGCAATAAATTTTTGAGAGAAAGCACACTATGAAAAGTGCAGAATTGCGAATATTGCAATAATTACCGCTAATGATAATAATATCGTCACCACTAGAATTGAAAATTTTAAAAGAGCAAATATGAGTTCGCAAAATATCCTTTTGGGAATTATAGATAACATATATTATCAATTAGCATTTGAAATAAGCCATTGTGGATATAAGTTCTGGTAGCCAAAAAGTCGGTTGAAAGCTCTAGAAAAGCTATATATATTGCTACCAAAAAAATAATTTCCATTGAAAGCTCCGAAAAAGCTAAAGATATTCCTATTCAAAGGAACAATTTTGATGATCGTACTAGACATGTACGAGTGAGATTGAATCACATGTTAGAGTAAACTAGAAGTTTACGGAATTCAGAAATATATATACACACTTGTATGTAGTTGGTATGATCGGTTAGACCATCCTGATCAATAATGATGTGAAAGCTATTGAGATTTACATGCACATATATTAAAAGAACCTGGAGTTCTTATGGTGCTTATTCTCAAAGGAATGGAATAAATTCCACTTATTAAAGAACGTGAAGTTCTTGTGTTGTTTAAAGGAATTGATTAAATTCCACTTACTAAAAGAACATGAAGTTCTTGTGTTGTTTGTTCTCAAAGGATATAGATGATCCCACTTACCAAAAGAATTAGAACTTGAAGTTCTTGGACTGAAGTTGAGACTGTATGTCTTGCATATTTGAACGAAATATGGGCCCATATATCCACAAATGTGGAAAGTTTTATATGACTTTAGTAGATGCATCTACATTGTTTTATCAACTTACAACCATAAGTTTGTGAGATTGATTCTAAAAGGATTCAGATTATGCAATTAGACTATTCGTTTTGCAAAAGCTTATTAGTTTATATTTTAGGCTATATCAGTTGTTACAAAGCCTATTGATTATAAAAAAAATACGGTTTAGCAAATTTTTAATTGGATGTCTCCTATTTAATAGCTAAACTGTGAGAATAAAACATTTATTATTTATATGGCATTTCCATATAGCAACACTTATACGCATCAAGCCAACGAGTTATAATAAACTCCCCATTATGATTTGACTTTTGGTCAGAAGTCATATTTCCTATTTTTAAATTTTTGAATGTGGGATATATAGTTGAATTGCTCCACCATAATGCACAAAATAGGCAAGTAAAAAAGGTTGAGAATATATATTGAGTATGAGTCTCCTTTTATATTTAAATTCTAAACATTAATTAGAGAATAATTTATTAGATGGTTTTTCTTAATATCAGCGGGAGAGAATAATCAGCTGGATAAAAAAGGAAATGAATTATCATTATCTAGATCCTCTAATATGAACTAAAAGTTCATAATATAATTCATGTTATTTCATGTCAACTGCCAGACATATTTACTGACTCAATGAGAGTAATTAAGTCTCATATACCAGCTGAAATGCTCTAAGTTTAAATTACATGTTAGAGCAAGTAGATGTAAATCATGCTTGAAGCATAATAGTTGAAATGGTTCCAATGATCAAAATTCTCGTAAATGAAAAGTATTATGAGATGATCATATATTGGTGGATGGTGCTCCTAAAGAGACCCAATACATAACTAATAAAAAAACTCTTGAAGAGTTTCAGGTACCTGTGTAGAACTAATGTTTTGATATAATAATTGAAAAATAGTTTTGGACAAAGTTAAAAAGAATTCAAAACCATTTCTAAAGTTCAAACAACTTGAAACTATATTTATGGGATATGTCAAAAGGGTTTTAAGTGTTTTCAAAGCCAAATTCAACAAAACCATCCATGCGTTTCGAAACGTCCCTAGATGTTTCGATACGAGTCTTTACAGTGGTAAAACGTTTCGAAACGGGCTTTAATCTGGATGATATTTTTGCATAACATTTCGATACGGCCTCTACCGTTTCGATACGCCTATGTTGCATCAACCTCAACGGCCAAAAAACCCCAACGACTATTTCCCAACTACCTTTTAAATGTAGAGCGTTTCGATACGCGGACAAGCGTTTCGATATAGTCAAGGGCGTTTCGATACGGGTACTGCAACGGCTCTTTCTATTTCAAGAGTGTTTCGAAACAGGGAACTGCATAACTGCATTTATGGTGGGAAATGAAGTCTCCAACGGCTCCAATTCAACCCCAACGACTACAAACTCTAAGAAGAGTATGAAAGGACCTCCAAGCATCTAGTAATGGTTAATGCTTCAATTGTAATACAACATATGATCAAAATGTGTTTTAAGACTTAATTGTCAATTTCTTGTATAGACAAACACTAGTGAGCCAAAATTGTTATATTTGCTCAAGTGTTTTAGGATTGGGTGAGAGCTTAATTGTGCAAACAAATACCTATTAGAGAGATTTGAGTTTGTTTATTTTATCTCTTTGTAAAGAGGGTTTGATCAAGGCTTTGGGTAGAAAGCTTGATCAGTTTGTAAGGGTTTCCTCCTAAGCCTAGAAAAAGGGACGAATCAATAGTGAATTGATTAGAAATCCTTAGTGGGAAGCTAAGGTAGTGGATGTAGACCTTAGTTAGAAGGTTAAACCACTATAAATCATCTTGTCCTTATTTATTTTAGCTTCCACACTTCTATCACCCAAAATTCTACTTCTCCGCCACTTGGCAAGCAAGAACGGTTGAAGAAATCGAGCGCCGAATAACTCAACAATTGGTATCAGAGCTTGGCTCAATTGAAGAGGATTAACATCCTATTGAGAAGATCCGGCAAGCTCGGTCAACATTTCATACAACTGGCTATATGGCGCAATCCATTGACAAACCGCCCTTCTTCGACGGAACACACTATGCCCATTGGAAGACAATGATGAAGTTCTTCATAAAGTCAAATGACTACAAGCTTTGAGACATAGTAGAAGATGGTTCGTTCGTGCCTCAACAAAGCAAGGCGGATTGGAGTGCCGAAGATCGCAAGAAGATGGAGCTTAATTGCAAAGCCTTGGACATCTTATTTTGTGCATTTGGCCCAAACATCTATGAGAATATGTCTTCTTGTGAGAGTACCAAGGAGGTACGAGACAAGCTTGAAGTCACATACGAAGGAACCGACGAAGTAAAGGAGACCAAGATCGACCTCTTCAACCTAGCATATGAAAACTTCAAGATGGATCCAGAAGAGAGCATCGAGAAGATGTTTGATACGTTCTCCACTATCACCAATGGTCTCAAAGGCTATGGAGCAGCCATCCCGGAAGAGAAGCTTGTCCGAAAGCTCATCTACTCCCTTCTCGAGTCTCAAAACTTTGAAGCTTGATGAGCTCATGAGGTCGCTTCTCACTCAATAAATTATGAAGAAAAACAAAGAAGAGGAGAAGAAGAGGGAAGAAATTAGAGCTATGAGGGAGAAGAAGCTCAAAGGGCTTGGCATCAACACAAATGTCATTGCTCTTAAATCCTCCACTTGCCACCATGTAGATTCAAGTGAAGAGGGGGATGATGAAGAAGAGATAGTTCATCTCTTCAAGAAGTGTTCCCCTTACATGAAGAAAGCCTTGAAAGAGCTTGAACGAGAATCCATGAAAAAGAATAGGGTAAGCACTTCAAACCATAAGAAAAAGGCATATGTGGCTACTTGGAGTGATGAAGACTCCACCGACGATGAACAAGTCAACCTTTGCCTTATAGCCATCGAAGAAGATTCAAGGGTAACTTCTAATTCATCTACTTCATGTTCATATTCTTTTGATGAATTACAAGATGCCTATGATGATTTGGTTTTAGAGTTTAAAAATCACATTTTGAAAAACAATAAAATGATTTCAAAGTTGAAAATTCAAAATGATTTGATTTCTAAAACCAAACTTGAACTTGAAGCAAAACTCGAAGAGTTTGAACAAAAATATTTTGATTTACAAAATTTGCTTCATAAAGTTCAAAAAGAAAAAGATTTGATTTCCAAAGAGCTTGAAAAGAAAAATAATTTTAAAAAATCAAATTTTTATGTAAGACAATCTAGTGCCCCTAGATTTGTAAATGGTAAATGTTTTAGAAGTATTTGGGTCCCAAAAGGACTAAGTGCTTCAACTAAAAAGGGTGAAATTGAAAAATGGATTCCTAAGGGGACTAAATTTTGTGTCACTAACGTCTATGGATCCGAAGCAATTTGGATATCAAAAATTACTTGATTGTCTTATGATAGGTGTGATGGAGAGTGATCAACAAGTCAAACATTGAGGGGGAGCTCCATGCACACAAAGAAAAACACTTGAAGAAGGAAGACTTCACATCCTCCCTTGGAGTTCAAATGTTGGTAAAATCTAGTTGTTTAGTTGTTTAATTCAATTTATTTTTTAACTAGATTATGAAATATGTTGAACTAACATTTTGATGATGCTTTGAGTAAGGGGCAACCATTTTAAAACCAAAATTCTAAATTTTTTGGTCATCTCTTCAAACCTCCTAAGTTATTTTGAACTTAATGTCTTTTGAGTTCTTTTTTATATAACAAAAAAAGGGAGAATTTAGTTTGAAAATTTACATTTTCAAATGAATAAGGGGGAACTTTACTTTATTTTAAAATTTTCATCTCTTATTCACAATTTTATACTTAAAGGGAGAGAATCCCAAACAATTTTTCAAGTTGGTTTTATTATATCAAAAAGAGGGAGATTGTAGAACAAATGTTTTGATATAATAATTAAAAAATAGTTTTGGACAAAGTTAAAAAGAATTCAAAACTATTTCTAAAGTCCAAACAACTTGAAATTATATTTATAGGATATGTCAAAAGAGTTTTAAGTGTTTTCAAAGCCAAATTCAACAAAACCATCCAGGAGTTTCGAAACGCCTCTAGGTGTTTCGATACGGGTCTTTACAGTGGCAAACATTTCAAAACGGGCTTTAATATGGTTGAGATTTTTGCATAGCGTTTCAATACGGCCTCAGTCGTTTCGATACGCCTATGTGGCATCGACCTCAACGATCCAAAACCCTCAACGACTATTTCACAACTACCTTTTAAATGCAGAGCGTTTCGATACGGGGACACGCGTTTTGATACGGGGACAAGTGTTTCGATACGACCAAGGGTGTTTCGATACGGGTGCTACAACGTCTCTTTCTATTTCAAGAGTGTTTCGAAACGAGTTCGAGCATTTTGAAACGGGGAGCTGCAGAATTGCATTTATGGTGGGAAATGAAGTTTCCAACGGCTCCAATTCAACCCCAACGGCTAGTAACGGCTACAAACTCAAAGATGAGTATAAAAGGGACTTCCAAGCATCTATTAATGGTTAATGCTTCAATTGTAATACAACATATGATAAAAATGTGTCTTAGTACTTAATTGTCAATTCCTTGTATAGACAAACACTAGTGAGCCAAAATTATTATATTTGCTCAGGTGTTTTAGGATTAGGTGAGAGCTTAATTGTGCAAACAAATACCTATTAGAGGGATTTGAGTTTGCTTATTTCATCTCTTTGTAAAGAGGGTTTGATCAAGGCTTTGGGTAGAAAGCTTGATCGGTTTGTAAGGCTTTCCTCCTAAGCCTAGAAAAGGGGACGAATCAATAGTGGATTGATTGGAAATCCTTAGTGGGAAGCTAAGGTAGTAGATGTAGACCTTGGTTAGAAGGTTGAACCACTATAAATCATCTTGTCTTTATTCATTTTAGCTTCCACACCTCTATCACCCAAAATTCTACTTCTCCACCACTTGGCGAGCAAGAACGGTTGAAGGAATCGAGCACCGAATAACTCAACAACCTGAAATAAAGATTGAAATCTTGAAGAGATCTCGATGATTTATGTCATTACGAGAATGGAACCAGAAAATTGGAAAGTTGTCGACAACAATTTTACAAATAATTTTACATAAAATACTTCTATATAAGTAAAGAAAGAAATCGAGGATCTTGTATAAAATCTATCCAGAAGTATAGATATTGAATTGGCATATGTTGAAAGACGCTTTGAACTTCTAAAATAGAAGTATTTGGACCAGCACTCCAAACACCTAAAGGTGTAATGCAAGTGAGGCACAAATAAGTAGTCGTAAATACGACTTGAACTATGATTTATGAAAAGTTTTAATTACTTCATGGTGGATGCAATTACTTTGACAATTATGAAAAATTTTACATGTGTCTAATTATTTGTGAATCTATATTTATTCTTGAAGGATTTAAAATGCTAGAAGCATTTGGAAATTTTTGAGGAAATTTATTTAGACATGTCTCATGAATATTTTGGCACATTTGGTATAATCGTCTTAATGAATACTAATTGAGAAGATACTATAAGAATGATCAGATTTCCTTATGTATTTTATAAAGGGGTTTGGATCAAGATCCATTATGATAATTTTAGAACTCCTAAAGAGCTTCAAATTGAAAACTCGTGAAGTACTTTCAATACAAGTACTTGAATCTTAACATCAAGTTTATCTCGACCTGAAGATCGAGCATTTTTATATATTTCTTTTTGTCTATGAATAGACATAAGCTGAAAGAATTTTAAAGAAGATTCAATATGAATAGAGCATATCTATTGAGTATCTCAATAGTTGTAAGATTGTTGGATGTGAATAAAGATAATTATATTTTTTCTTGGTCTTGAAGCACTATATATTAGTTGATCAAGAAATATCTATGAATATATAAATATCATTACATTTAGACCTTCAAACATTCGTCGATGCCTCCTCAAATCTTGTAGAAATAATTGTTATGCACAAGGCAAGCCAAAAATGTGTTTGGCTAAGACCATTGACCCAAGATATCTAGAAGATATGCGATTTACTTTCACAAGATATGATACAAATGCTATCTTGTGTAGAGATAATGGAAGGTGGATACATCATGGAAAATATTACTTCAAAGTTTCATCCTCCGCTATCTTTAGAAAAATAATATTCAAGTTTGAATTATGAAGATTCAAAGATCTTTTGAGATGTTTTCATGAGGGGGAGTAAATATGCGTTGCACTCTTTTTCCCTTAACGGAGGTTTTGTCCCAATGGGTTTTCCTAGTAAGGTTTTTAATGAGGCAACATGTTATGCATATCAAAGATGTGTGCGCTCTTTTTCCTTCACTAAAGAATTTTTTCCCATTGTGTTTTTATCTTAGTAAGGTTTTAACGATGCACATTATCTACATAGACATCCAAGGAGAAGTGTTATGAATATTTATCTATGTGGATGTCTATCATGATTAGAACTTTATCTAAGGAGTTTGATTTACTTTATCATTAGGAATATTATCTCATTTAATTAGAATTCAATGTAATATGTACTTCTTATGCCTATAAATAGATGGTTTGATGAAGACATTGTACACAAGTCTATATTTGAGAATAATACAAATCTCCCTCTTTCTCTCATCTCTTTGTTCTTCCATTCTTGTTCTTTGTTCATATTATTGTTCTTTGTTATTTATTCACAACATATACATGTTATTAAACGATATTTAATGCATAATTTTATTCATGCTAGTTAATTTCATGTACAAAATCTTATTTATATGAATTTTTATCCAAATAGGCTATTATTATGATTTATAACAAAATAGGGTAAATTATACCAGATATCACCGAACTATTGATACTTTTTTGTTCTAGTAATCATGTTATTTTCACTACAAGAATAATCAGTAATATAACTTATTTCTATTTTCGTCGGTAGTCATTAACATAGTTTGGTATAACAACTTTATATTCTATCAGTTTGGTTATAATTAAAAATAATAATTCAATGAGTAAATCTAGCCTTACATATAGGGGTGTTTATCGAGCTAGTTGACCGCGAGTTGGACAGTGCTCGACTTGTGCTCGTTAAAAAATTTTGTTGCTAGACTCAACTCGTTGCTCATTAAGCTCGTTAAAATTGTGCTCGATTCATGCTCGTTAAAAAATTTGTTGCTCAACTCGACTCGTTGCTCGTTAAGCTTACTAAAAAATTTACCTCATTTTTTAACTAAAAGTAAAATTTAATAATATTATATGAGGCTTAATATAAACATAAATTAATAAATTTAACCAAAAAATATCAAAAGAGTATATAAAGCACTTTCAAATTCTGAATTCCAAACTAACAATCCACTAAACTAGCATATTAAAACTAAAGTAACAATCCACAAGTTCACCAAACTAACATATTAAAACTAAAGTAACAATCCACAAATACATCAAACTAACATATTAAAAGCATTCTTAAAAAAAAGTTCAATGATGCATAACCAATCTTGAAAATATGGAAATCAACATCTCTTCACTCAATTCATTGTTGCTTACAATTAATAAAAAAATATTTTAAAAAATTAACGAGCTGCTCGTAAACTTATCGAGTCGAGTTAGACTTTACTCGACTCAACTCGTTAAGGTCTTGAGTCGAGTTCGAGTCGAGTCAATCTGAATCGAACGTTTACCGAATTTTAACCGAGTAGAGTTCGAGTAGCTCACGAGCTGCTCAACTCGTTAAGCACCCCTACTTACAAATTTATCAATCATGTCAATTTGGTATTTATTTTAATTTGCAATAATTTAATAAATGTGGTATGTATCACTAGGGGTGTTCATATCCGGGTACCCGAAATTTTCGAGTACCTAAAAGTCGGCCCGTGACACGGCCCATAAGAACCGGGTACCCGTAAAATTTGGGTACCCGATTTACTTTTTTTTACATTTTTTAAAATCTATTTTTTAAAAAAAATACATAGGAAACACATAAAATTTCATGATATATATTTCAAACACAAAAATTATTGATTTGAGGTTAGTTTTAAAAGATAATATTTGGATATATATATATATATATATATATGTATGTATGTATGTATGTATGTATATTGAAGTTTATAGACAAAAAAATGTATTAAAAATATTAATTTCGATCATAATTTTTCTTTCGACTCTCATATTAACAAACTAAGATAAATATTTTTGAAATTTTGTAAACTTAAAAGTATATAATACAAGTATAAAAAGAAGTTAGAGATTTAAAATTAATTTTAAGAAAAAATATAAGAAACATAAAATAAAAATAGAATTTAAATATAAAATATATAAATATTAAAATTAGCGGGTCAGGTCGGGTACCCGGTTATAAAAAATTTCGGCCCTGACCCGGTCCAACTACCCGTAAAAAATTGCGGGTCGGGTACCCGACCCAAAAAAATTCGAGTACTTTAATATAAATGCCCGATAATTTTTAATCACGTAGATGAGTCAACGAGTCGAGTAGTTTGGGCCAGATATTTTTGAACACCCCTATTTATCACCCTTAGCTTGGTTGCCGACTACTTAGCTCGTTTAGATTAACTTTTTTTTCCTTCCACGACATCTGACGTTTTGTTTTCCGCTTCACGAATTCAATCAACAAAAACGTTAATTAGAGGCATTTAAAACACATTAGCAATTTAACTAATCAATTTAAAAATTAAGAATACTGAGTTCCGTAATAAAACATAGCCATTTTCAATAAATCATACATTCCCATTGACTAAACTTTAAACCAAATATCTAAATCGCCTCTAATAATGTTTCTTGATCATCTAAATCATCAATCTAAAAAGATGTTATCACAACAGTTTTTAAAATTGTTTGTAGAAAAACAACCTGACGATTAGGATTTTGAAAATCGTAGTTTTTTCATTTTAATTTGATCTTAAAATTTAGTTTTTTCCATTTTAATTTGATCTTGAAATTTGAGTTTTTTTTATTTTAATTCAAATTTCATTTATTTACCATTTAAAATCATTTTAGAGTTGTCACCGATCACTTTGGTAGACCGGACACCATAAAAATCGGACCAGAGATTCTTTTAGTAAAATTCGGGTTCGGGAGTCGGTTACATGTAGGGAATGGTTAGCACTCCTACAACGCACGTTATCGGTACCTTATTAATTACACGTGGCATTTTGAACATTAATATGAATTTAATTAAATCTTTAATCGTTAAATGAATCTATTTCGAATAGGGATATCCTTTTGCAAGAAAATACATTTTGGACGAATATAATTTTTGAAACATCAAAATACATTAGGACACTTCAATTTATATTCAAAATATATCTCAACACAAAAGGTTTAATGCATGTTAAATTATTGTCTTGTCACTTTTAAGTAAAAACTTATTAGGGCTCCATTAATTTAATTAATTAAAATCCATGAATATTATTAAATTTAGGACTTATGTGATAACACCCAAAAGATTTAGGCATTGCCCATATTTGTCCTAAATAAATAATATCCTTATTGTTAATGTGACTAATTATTAATCCTAATTCTAATTTTATTAAACTAACTACATTTAATTTCCATTTTCTATGTTTAAATGAGGTATTAAATCTCTTGCCCAAATACCACTTTGATTAACATCACATTGCAATGTGATACTAGTCAATTTAAGATATTTGAACTTTTATTCAACATTCATTTATTTTCTATAGTGTCATTACCTAACAAATTAATTAGATTTAATTAAAGAACTTAATCCTAAAAGGCTCTAATTTAATTACACTATGTGAATTAATTTCTCCAAAACAAATATACTACGTGCATATTTTAAAAGCATGCATACAATATAAATTAAACAAATAAATTAAAATTATTAAACAAGAACAATTGAAGTGAGTTCGGGATTGAATTACATTAAATAAAAAAATTAGGGGATCAAATTACAAACTTTTAATAACTAAAGTGAAGGAAATTAAAAATAAAGAGCCCATCTAAAAAAACGGCTAAAATTCTAACCCAGACCCATTTACCCTTGGCCCAAACTTGACAAGCCCAAACTCTAATCAGACTCTGAGTCGGACCACGAACATGCATTTGAACCTGCTTAGAGACACGCGGATCTGCTCATGACCCAGCACCAAAATGGTGTTGCGTCGACTCGTGTATAAAAGAGGGGCAACCGAGCCAACTCGGCCATTTCTCCCGAATCACTCTCTCTCCTCATTCGTCCTCTCTCTAAACTCTCTCGACACGAACACTCTAAACTCAGAAAATCTCACCCTTCTTCGATCAAAACTTCAAGTTCATCACAAATTCTTCACTTGTTCTTTTCACTTCCTCATTTTGATCGATTCTAAACACTAAAACTCCTTCATTTTTTGTTTCTTTTGAATCAAAACTCGCTTTTCACTCATTATTCATCTCATGTTCTTCATTTTTCACTCATTATTCATCCCATGTTCTTCATTTTTCACTCTTTGATCTAACTCTAACACCCAAACTACACTGATATATATTTCTACTCAATCAAAACCCTAATTTCCTCAAGAAAACGAACCATTTTTTTCATTTTCTCTCATTTGATCCCCGAATTGACATAAAACCCTAACTCGACATGTATTTCGGCCGTCAGAAGCGACGCCAATCACCGGTCGTCGTCTTCGGTCATCCATTTTCTTTCTCCAGTGACTGGAAATTTTTCAATTATCTTCTCCGTTCAACCTGCACTTTTCGGTTGTCTTCTTATGCCAAACCTGCAACTCCAACCTCCATGCTCTGTCGTCGGTGTGATTTTCGGCCACCGTCCGCCGCTGTATTGAAATTCTCTCAATTTTCACTCTTAAACTTAGATCCGCTACTCGTTTCGTCAGAAACTCCCGTCTTTCCCGTTCTAAGCTAACTACCCAAAACCAAAACTCACTCTCTCTAATGGCTCTAATAATTCTGTGATTAAAAGTTGTCCCCCACTAACTCTCTCTCCTCTATTTATATCAAGTGTCAGCGATGATGTCATCGGGCTTTTAGTCCGCGTGAGATACAAACTGACCACTCTCAAGCTGACATGTGTCCCTTTTGGCGTGCTTTAGAAACACAATTGGACCTTTTGTGTTTCTTGGGTAGGTCCTTATACCATTTGGGCTAGGGGTGGGAATTGTCGGGTACCCGGTTCATCCGGGTACCTCAATTTTCGGCCTGTGTCCTGGTCTATCTCATCCGGGTACCCGAGTTTCGGGTACACGAAACACCCGAGTTCCCGAGTAATCGGGCACCGGGTACCCGCATATATTTTTATTTTTTTAATTATAAATTTTAAAAAAATAACATATTAAACACAAAAAAAATTTTAAACTTAAAAGTATATAATACAAACATAAAAAGAATTTAGGGATTTAAATTTAGTTTTAGAGTAAAAATATTAAGAAATTTAAAATAAAATATAATTGAAAATATAAAAAAATATATTAAATATTATCGCGTCGGATCGGGTATACGGTAACTTAAAAATCCCGGGTCGTGTCCCGGGGAAATTCTCGGGTCGAGTACCCGGCCCGGTCGGATAATTTTTTTAGAAAATTACCCGATTTTTTTTAGTTCGGATCTTCGGGTCGGGTACTTTTGCCCACCCTTAATTTGGACGGGAGAATTTAATTTGGGCTTTAAAACTTGTATTCCGAGCTTTTTATTGTAATTTGGCTTTTCTGTAATGAAAAATGGACTCTAATAATGGATATTTAAACTTTATTTATTTACATAGTATTTAGTTTTGTTTTAATTTTATATATATACCTAGACAAAATACGAGCATTACAGATGCAATTAAAGTTTCAAAATAACTATTAAACTCATAGGTATTCACAATTTACCCGAATGAGGTTCTTTCATAATTTTTATGTTAGCCAATTTTCATCAATTCAATTATAACTTCATTCTGAACAAAAATCTCAAACCAACTAAAAAATTCTTATTTGAGTTCCACTATTGAAGTTCCATGAACAAACTCAAACATGAATATGGCGGTGAGATTTTGAATATGAGTTGAAACCCCGGTTTAAGAGCTTGAATAAGTTGGAATTAAATCATTAAAAAAAGAGAGGTAATTACATAAAAACTCATTTTCTATGAACCGAAAATATTTGTGCAAAAACTCGTCCAAGAGATAAGAAAATGAGTTTTTCTTTGAGGAATTTTGAATGTTTTGTGGAAGTTTTGTAAAGTAAATAAAAGATTTGAGATTTAAGAATGATTTGAAACTAATAAAAAGTGGAATCCAAAGAATCCAGGGAGATATTTAAGAGAAATAACAAAAATAGAGAGATTTGTTTGATTTATAGGAAATGGTAGAACATATAAATTTTGAGACTAAAATTATAATTATATAATGTTATACTATTATTTCCGTCAGTTTCTAACGAACACTTTATGATTAGTAAAATGATTTACATCTTCTGAAAAACGATTTCGAAAATCACTTTCTAAGTTTGGATGATGATATGCATTTCATTTTTGGTTGTTTTGTAAATTTTCTAGAAATGATTCATTATAAATATTAAATACAATAAGTAATATTATTTATTATAAAAGTTTAATATTATCATTAAAATATTATTTTTACAGTATTTTAAAAACATTAAGACTCATATATTATATTAAAATGATTTTATAATATTTTATTAATATTAAATATATAAAAATTACTCATTATTAATAATTCAATAATATTATTTTTACGAAAATAATAAATTGTTTTAATTATATTATTAATTTATTATATATTATATAAAAATTAATATAATATATTATAATATACCTAAGTATAATTAAAAGAATTATATTATATATTGTTATAATATTTAAAACTAAATTATTATATTTTAAAAATTATTAATAAATATACTTCCAATATTCTAATAATTGTTTTTTTATTAAAATAGTAATATAATATTATATTAATAACATTATTTTTTAATGAGGCTTGTATTAATTCTTTTTGTATGATTTTGCTGGAATAAAATCATACTTTCGATCAAAAAAATTACAAAAAATAAAATTATTCATTAGTAATAATATATAATATTATTTTTATGGAAATAATAAATAATATTCATTATATTAATGATTTATTATATACAATTAAATTGGTTAAATCATCATGTGATAGCAACATTTAATTCTAAGCTACAGGTCTGCAACTTTGCACGCTGGTTCTCGTCTGCAGTCTTGCACGCTGGTTGTCTGCATCCTTGCACGTTTTCAGTTCAAGTTTTGTTGGAAAGAAAGCATGGAGACCAATCTGGCCTCGTTGTCCATAGATGATGGTGAGGAGGAGGCGTTGGTAATACCAGAAGAAGTAGGGGAGGTTGCTGAGGATTACGAACTATGCCTTGTCGGCCGGTTTATTACTTCAAGCGTAATTCATTTCTTGTCTATGAGGAACACTCTAGCAGATATTTGGCACCCACTGGAAGGAATTACAATATCCAATTTAGGGGATAAACGGTATGCTTTCGGTTTTATCATGAGGTAGATCTTAACAGGGTGATGGATGGATGCCCTTGGTTCTTCAACAACCATTTGCTGGTGCTACATAGGATGGGTCCAGGGGAAGACCCGATGAAGGTTCCTTTGGATAATGCAATCTTTTGGGTCCAAATTCACGATCTCCCACCAGGTCTGATGTCTGAACAAATGGCCAAACAATTTGGAAGTTTCCTTGGTCAGTTTCTGAAATACGATTCAAAGTTGGTGATGTCGGGACGGAGACAATTCATGAGAGTCAAAGTGCAGTTAAATGTTAATCTGCCATTAAAAAGAAAGAAGAAGGTGGCCCTGGGGAAGGATCGACATGTTTATGTGCGTTTTCAATACGAAAAACTGAGTCTTTTTTGTTTTATTTGTGGCAAACTAGGCCATGGAGAAAATCACTGTGGCTTACGCATGTCTCTTAGCCCAACTGAAGTTGTGTTTGGCTGGGATCTCTCTCTTCGGGCTACGCCGCGGCGGAGTCTGCCACCACCAAGCAGATGGTTGAGGGAGGAAGTTACTGGTGTGCCGTTAGTGGATATTCATGCTGCAGTGAGTGGAGTGGGACAGT
Organism: Hibiscus tridactylites; assembly: GCA_958450335.1. Taxonomy (NCBI): domain Eukaryota; kingdom Viridiplantae; phylum Streptophyta; class Magnoliopsida; order Malvales; family Malvaceae; genus Hibiscus; species Hibiscus tridactylites. Next base: position 92,110,284 of record OY288270.1, on the reverse strand, counting down.
TACATGCACGTGGGAAAGGTGGGGAATCTTTCTCTATACCCCAATCACCACGTGGAAATAGTTTTGTTGGTCCCTTTCAACCAGACAAGGGAACAACGTCGGGGGCATGCATGGATATTGAACGTGATACTGAAGACAACCCTATTTCAGTTGCAGAGGGGAAAAAGAGACAACGGCTACAACAGGAAGTGAAGACAGTTTCAACGGACAATGATTCTGCTACACATGCGAAAGAGATATCGGCTAGCTCTGTTAAGCAGAGCAGCCGGACGCCATGAAGCTCCTCAGTTGGAACGTCCGTGGGTTGGGGAAACCACGGGCGGTTAACCGTCTCAGGAATTCACTGAGAGGTAACCATCCCCACGTTTTGTTTCTAATGGAAACAAAGCTGGATCGAAGACGAATGGAGAAGGTCAGGCGCAAATGTGGTTTTTTGTTTGGTATAGATGTCGATGCTAATGGCTCGAGTGGAGGAATGTCCTTAGGATGGAAGCCTGATATAGATGTTACACTTCTGAGTTTTTCAGGTTCCCATATTGATGTGGTAATTAAAGACGATGATGCACAATGGAGATTCACTGGTTTTTATGGAAATCCAGTAGAGAGTAGAAGATTTGAATCATGGAGGCTTTTGCGGCAGCTGGAATCTCAGCATAATCTCCCATGGCTAGTGGTGGGAGACTTCAACGAGATCACTTTCTCTTTTGAAAAGCATGGTGGTCGACTTCGCAATGAACGAAACATGGCTAGCTTTCGAGAAGTATTGGAGGACTGCAATCTGTGTGATCTTGGTTTCAAGGGAGTATGGTATACCTGAGAGAGGGGGAGGCTGCCGGAAAACAACGTTAGGGAGCGTCTGGACCGAGCAGTGGCTAACCCTGATTGGTGGGACTTATTTCAACACTACACGGTGTCCCATCTACCTCACACTATCTCAGATCATTGTCCCATCTTAGTGGATACAGTAGGTCAAGCCATGCAACGTACTAGGGCCAGGATTGAGTTTTTTCGATTCGATGCTAATTGGGTCCTTGAAGAGGAAGCTGCTCAAATTGTTAAAAACAGTTGGGAAAACTCAGGTACTTCTGTGCCAGAAAAATTGAGAAATCTTGGTATTGCTTTGATGTCATGGAGCAAAGAACACAAGAAGCAATCTACAGCTCGAAAACGAACAATGTTGCATAGGTTGAATGATTTAACGCATCAAGATCCAGATGAGGAAGTTCTTGCTGAGTTAACTGAGATTAAGTTGGGGCTTAACCTAGAAGCTGACAAGGATGAATTCTTCTGGGAACAACGCTCACGCTCAAACTGGTTACGCCATGGGGATCAAAACACCTCTTTCTTCCATAGTCATGAATCATATCGCAGAAGGAAAAATAGTATAAAGGGCCTATTTGATACAAATGGGGAATGGGTCACGGATGACAGTGCTTTGCTCAATGTTGCTACGGAGTATTTTAAAGATATTTTCCAAACCTCAACATCCCTTGAAGCAGCTAGCTTACTGGAGAATGTTACTCCTAAGGTGACAAGTGACATGAATTGAATCCTCATGAAACCATTCACAGCTGAAGAGATCTGGATGGCAGTGAAGAGTATGCCTCCCATAAAAGCTTCTGGGGTAGATGGTTTTCCAGCATTATTTTATCAAAAGTTCTGGGGTATCATTGGTGCTGATATCACTGCTTTTTGCTTAGCAATCCTCAATGGATCAATCGACATGAAGGACATCAACGATACCCAAATTGTGTTAATCCCAAAGGTTTGCCACCCTCGAAATATGACTGATTTCAGGCCAATAAGCCTTTGCAATGTAATTTTCAAAATAGTCTCTAAGGTACTGGCTTGTCGATTTGCTCCCATGCTTGATCCGTGTATTGATAAAGCTCAATGAGCTTTTATCCCAGGGAGACAAATCACAGACAACATCTTGATAGCCTATGAGGTGTTGAATTCACTGCACAATAAACGCGTGGGCAAGAAGGGTACATTTGCTTTGAAGGTGGATTTAAGCAAAGCGTACGATCGAGTAGAGTGGCCATTTTTAGAAAGTATGCTGCTTAAACTCGGTTTTGCTGAAGGATGGGTGCGGCTGATTATGAAATGTGTCCAAACAGTCTCCTACTCCGTCTGTTTAAATGGATGCAAGGGTGTTCAATTCTATCCTTCGAGGGGCCTCAGACAAGGGGACCCCCTTAGTCCATATTTGTTTCTAGTCTGTGCCGAGGGGTTATCCACTTTAATGAACGTTGCAAATGAGCTGAAAACAGTGAAGGCAGCTACCATTGGACGTGAAAGGTTAGAGGTGGGACACTTGCTTTTCGCGGACGATTGCATCTTGTTCAGTGAAGCATCTATAAACGGGGCATCAAACATGAAAAGGATTCTGCATGAATTTGGCAATGCTACGGGACAAAGAGTAAATTTTGATAAGTCACTTGTGTTTTTCAGTTCGAATGTTGAATCTTCACTTAGGGACCAAATAGGCTTGCTCCTGGGGGTTCGAGTGTCAACGAACCCAGAAAAATATCTAGGTCTTCCTACTATGGTGGGACGGAATAAGAAGGAAGCTTTCAATTATTACCTAGATCGTTACAACAAGAAGATGAACAACTGGGGTATTCGATTCCTAAGTGTGGGAGGAAAGGAGGTCTTAATCAAGAGTGTTCTCCAATCCATTCTAGTGTATGCTATGAATTGTTTCTTGCTGCCAGCAACCTTGTGTCGAGCTTTAGAACAAGCCATGGCTAAATTTTGGTGGCGATCCAATGGCATAAAGAGAGGGATACACTGGGCTACATGGCAATCTCTGGCTCGTCCCAAACACTGTGGTGGTCTCGGATTTCGAGAGCTTGGCAAATTTAACATAGCTCTCCTTGCCAAACAATGTTGGAGATTAATCAAACACCCTGAATGCTTCTTGGCCAAAGTGTTAAAAGCACGCTACTATCCTGCAAACAGCTTCATATCATCTACTCTAGGCTCCAACCCATCCTACATATGGAGGAGCTTATGGAGTGCGAAGGGGCTTATTGAGAGAGGAATAGGGTGGAGAGTTGGCACCGGGCAAAGTATAAACCTATGGAATGATGCATGGCTTCCAGGCACAGGGGATGGAAGGGTAAAACGAGACACAATTGATACCAGGTACACTCTTGTCTCTGATTTAATCCATTCACCAACTTCAACCTGGAGAGTGGATGTTCTTGAAGATCTCTTTGATGCGCCACAAGTGTCCTTGATATCCTCAATCCCATTGTCAACTTTGGGGAAGGAAGACACTATAATCTGGAGGCTAGAGGGAACTGGGCAGTACACAGTGAAAAGTGGATATCAGATGCTACGTGATGAACAAGATTTAGATGCTGGTATAAATAATCATCCTCCACCATCTTTAATTCAACAGTTTTATAAAGATATGTGGGCCATTCATTTACCAGCAAAGGTTAAAATCTGTTTTTGGAAGATTACTCATAACTTCATTCCATCTTATGCTAATCTCCAAGCTCGTCGACTCAATGTCAACAATTTGTGTCCCTTTTGCTGTACCCCGGGAGAAACGGTTGCTCATTTAATGAGGGACTGCTCTTTCATTAATCAGTTGGCTACAGAGCAGGGCTTTATGCTCACTACATGCCCTACTAACTCCACATGGGAAGAATGGTTGGCACAATTTTACTGCAGTTTAAGTTTAAAGGACAAATTAGCGTTAATGGTGACTTATTGGGAAGTATGGTATGAACGCAACAAGCTAATTCATGAGGGCTCAATAGCATCAGTACAAAGCACAAAGGCGTTTATCAGGGCGTTTATCCGTGAACACGAAGAGGTTAATATAGCTAGTCCCCCAGGTTTAGTGCATAGTGCAGGCAGATGGGAAGCCCCAGCAGAGGACCTAATAAAGTTTAATTTTGACGCTGCTTTTGATATACACACAAAATTATCTGTATCAGCGGTGGTTGGAAGGAACCACGAAGGGCTTATAATGGCTTCCTGTGTAACTCACCATACACATGTCCTGGATGCTTTTGTTGCTGAGACATTAGCATGTTTGCAGGCTGTTAATTATGCAAAAGATCTAGGTTTCAGCAAAGTTGTCATTGAGGGGGATAACATTACAGTGATAAAGAGACTATGTTCAAATTCACAGGATTGCTCTGTGATTGGTCCAATTATTCATGATATCAGATCCACTGCAGTTTACTTTAAAAGCATTGAGTTCAAGTTTATTCATCGACAGATTAACCAAGTTGCCCACACTCTTGCTCAAGAAGGAAAGGCACAACTACATGACTGCTATTGGATAGAAGAAGCACCACCAAGGACTTCAGCAGCAGCAGCTTTGGAAGCAGGAAGCACCATTGCATATTAATCCCTGCTGTGATCTCTGCAACAACGACCATACAAGTGGATGTCTATATAGCTGGATTTGGCTACCTTTCGGAGTTTAATTTTATCTGCATTTTCTGAAGATGCCCTCCGATAATCTCTAGTTTTGAGAATTTGTTGGCTTTGTATCAGTTTATAGGGTTACGTTTTGTTTTGCTTCTCTACATACTTTTATCGTTATGTACGTTCTTGTTTCAACTATAATACAAAACCAACTCTTTCACCTCAAAAAAATTATATACAATTAAATTAAAAATATAATATGATTATAATATAACGGAGTATATTATTATAATATTAAAATTTATAACATTAAAAATAAAAATATTAGATCATTAAAAATTATTAATAATTTTATTTTAAATAATTTAACCAATTAAGCCTTTATACTCCAAAATTCCATCAATTCACCCATTTGATTAACATTGACTATAAAATTTAACAGTTCTTTTTGATCAATTGGTGCAATGTGTCGTGTTACAATGTTGTCACGTGACATTTTCAAAAAAATTATTTTTATTTAAATTTTTTTAAAAGTTCCAAAAATTCTAAAAATATAAAAAATAGTATTTTTTTAATTCTATAAATGTCACATGGCTGAATTGTAGTGTGTCACGTGACAATAATATCACAAGAAAAAAATCGTAAAATATAAATAATAAAAATTATCAAAAAGTTTAATTAATTTAATTTAGTGGTTAGAAAGCTTAATTAAGTGTAAAAAATTTACGAACTTTATTGATTTTTACTAAGAAAAAGTTAAGGGGTCAAGCACCTTTTTAAATCTACATAAAATAAACACGCCCTTGTTTAAACTGCAATTCAACCCAAGTACCCGACCCATGAACATATGTATACACAATTAGGGGTGCTTATTGAACGAGTCGATCGCGAGTTGAGTAATGTTCAACTCGTGCTCGTTAAGAAATTTTGTTGCTCAACTCAACTCGTTGCTCGTTAAGTTCGTTAAAATTTTGCTCGATTCGTGCTCGTTAAAAAATCTTGTTGCTCGACTCGACTCATTGCTTTTTAAGCTCACCAAAATTTTTACCTTATTTTTTTAAAATATAGGTAAAATCTAGTGATGCTATTAGAGCTTAATACAAATTCAGAAGAAGAAAAAAACTTGTGAGGACTGAGAAGACAAATAAAAGAACATGTCATGATTGAGTTAGAGATGAAGTCGATATTCGAGTGTGAAACTCTTTTTAGTTTCTCAACAATCTTCGATGAACTAGAAAAGAGAGAATGCGTTTAAATTTTTGGTGTTTTGACTTTCAATCGCATTTTTTGTATGAGAATTAAATATTTTTCCCTTTTCAACTTTTATACATAATATAACATTATAAAAATTGTTTTAGTAAAAAAGCAGGAAAGGACTAATTAATATGATTTAATTTCTTATTAATACTAATTAACTTTTGAAATTCTCGAGAAATATAAAACGCTTTTGAAAAATTGAAATTAAATATTTTATTCACTAATTTTTTTAGAATTTTCAGCTAACATTTAAACTTATTGTAACATAATTTTTTAAGGGAGCACAAAGAATCATTAAAATGTTTTTAGAAAATATAACGAGTTGCTTGCGAATTTATCGAGTCGAGCCGGACCTTGCTCAACTCAACTCATTAAGATCTCGAGTCGAATTCAAGTTCGAGTTAAGTGAACTCGAGTCGAGCATTAATCGAATTTTGACCGAGTCGATCTCGAACTGTTTGCAAGCTGGCTCAACTCAATAAGCACCCTTATACACAATACAACTTTTCCCATTTAAGCCAATTGAGAATTAGAATTAGAATTAGGAAATAGGCTCATTTAAATAGATAACTTGAAAGCCCAGCTTCCCTTATGTCCAACCATAACCGCATCAAAGCCCAACACTCTCTCACGTGCGATCGTAACCACACGCGCGTAACCATCTCCATATTTAGCTATATCGGCCTCTCTTTCGTCTACTTCGCCATTTCCCCACTCTCTCAAAACCCTTCCCCAAACCATACGTCGGTCGGATTAAACAGACAGAATGACCGCTGAGGTACTCCCGAACCAAAACGGCACCGTCTCTTACAACCGGGATCTGAGTAAGGAAAACTCTAACCCTAATCCATCCGCCGCCTCCAAGAAGGCCCGCGAAACCGAACGACGTCGTAGGAGGCGCAAGCAGAAGAAGAACAAAAACAAGAATACCTCCCAGCAAGAAAATGACGCCGCAGACGGTTTGACTTCCGAAGCCGGCGACAGCGACGGTGGCGAAGATGATGCGAAGGATAATTCCAATCATCACCAGGTATCTAACCAATTTCTTTTTTGAGATTTCTATGTTTTAGTGAACATTGATTATTTCGTTAGTATTTGCATGTAATCGTGTATAATATAGTGTTAGACAGTGATGCAAGGATTTTTTATTTTCTTTAGTTGGAATGTAATTGGATTTTTTTTAAATAATTCGCATAGTGAACTTTTAATTAATTTACATTTTTTAATATTGAATTTAGTATTTTCTTTTGGCTGGAACTGTAGGCGATGGAACAAGTTGTAATTGAGTACGTTCCTGAAAAAGCTGAGTTAGATGACAGTATTGATGAGGAATTTAGGAAGGTTTTCGAAAAATTCAGCTTCCGGGAAGCTGCTGGTTCTGAGGTAAATGAAATTCAGTTAGATGTGATCCATTAATTTCTGATTTTACTTGTAGTTCACTAAAAAAACTTGTAATTCTATTTGTACAGGAGGCAGATAAGAAGGACGAGTCTGCTCAAGATGCAGATGCTAAGAAGAAGGCTGGTTCTGATTCAGAAGAGGAGGAACAGGATAATCAACAGAAAGAGAAAGGCGGCATATCAAATAAGAAGAAGAAGGTTTTTTGGTTTCTCATTTTATTTTCAAATATTTTTGATATTATCATATTTAGTTCATTTTGATGAGATTGAAGAGTGAGAATACTTACATTGTTATTGCTGACAGCTACAACGGCGGATGAAAATTGCTGAATTGAAGCAGATTTGCTCAAGGCCTGATGTTGTTGAGGTTTGTTTTCCTCAACTTGACGTTTGCTTGTTTTTACAGTCGGTTGATAACATGTCTTGTTTTAAAATTTAAACCAGTGCTAAAACACATTTATAGCCCAACATTGTACCGGAGCACATTTGCTATGATTTTTTTTTCGTTTGAATTGTTTTTTTTTGTCTTGGCTATTAAGGAACCTTATTGAACTAATCTTTTCATATGGATATTGTCATGCAATGCTGTTGGAATATTGCAACTCGTATGGAACATTGTTTACTTATGTGTTTATAATTCGATAGTTCATGATAGATATGATTATTTTGTCAGGTTTGGGATGCGACTGCTGCAGATCCTAAGTTGCTGGTGTTTTTGAAGGCATATCGAAATACTGTTCCTGTGCCGAGGCACTGGTCTCAGAAAAGGAAATATTTGCAGGTTAGTAACTTCTGGGGCCGATAACTATTAATATGGGTCAAATGTGTGTTCCTGGTTGGCAGGCATAATCTTTAGTGAGTGGATTAGGAAGATGGTGAGGGAAGATCAAGTCAATAAGGCTTCTCTTATATGTATATATGTACTTCTTGCAGGGGAACAGCTGTGACAGCCTTGGAGACTGGACTTATAGGTGTTTTGCAGAAGGGACTCATGATTGATTCTCTTTTAATATGACTGCCTTTTGGGTTGGGATATAGATATTTAATAAGGTTTACATAGAGTAGCATAACTTGCATGCTAGATGTTGGGGAATGTGGGTATTTGTTCATTGTTAAGGTTCTAATCAATCTATTTTAGATTTTCGGATGCCTTTGTGTTATATGCTCGGGCTAGATCCATCTAAGATATTTTTAAGTGACCTGAATTGGATGCATAAACTTCCTAGATATTATTAATTATTATTATTATTTGAACTTCTGTTTCTCATCACCTTGTGGATCTTTTTTTAGGGGAAGCGCGGTATTGAGAAGCAACCTTTTCAGCTTCCTGACTTCATTGCTGCAACAGGAATAGAGAAAATCAGACAGGTACATTTAATCCTTTATAATAGCAGTTGTGTGGTGTCTTGCTGTCTATGTCAGGAAAATCACTCGTTATCAACCAATCTTTTTCTCATTTAGGCTTACATTGAAAAAGAGGACAGTAAGAAGTTGAAGCAAAAGCAACGTGAGCGTATGCAGCCAAAGATGGGGAAAATGGACATCGACTATCAGGTTTGTTATTTTCTTGGCTCATTGATTCTTGTATATTGGAGATTTTTGTTTCAGTCCATCTTTAGCTGTCGTGGAAGGCTGCTCATAATCATGTATTTCTTTCTGAAATTATAGTCCTGCTTGTAGAGCTAATGATGTTCTGGCTTCTGTTTTTTAGGTTCTTCATGATGCATTCTTTAAATATCAGACAAAGCCAAAGCTGACAACTCATGGGGATCTCTATTATGAAGGGAAGGAATTTGAGGTACTCTTCTGCTATTTCTACATGTATAATAGGCCGCTTTTTATACTTAATAAATATAATGAATGTGTCAATTAATTTAAAATGATGTGCAATTGTACAACTTCATTCTGTATGTTGAATTATGGAGATTATAGGGACATTGTTGAATAACAATGTATTTTAGATTTTGCTAATGATAAGATCATACACTGAACACTAAGGAGGATAGAAGGTTTTTCGGTTACTGAATTTTTCACGTTGTTGATATAAGTAGTGCATAATTTAAAACTGTTAATTGGGAAAATCTGTTTCGTAAAACGTTTGGGGTTACAGAAACTGGACTTCACAGTGAACATTTTTAGGAATAAGTTCTTGAGAGATCACACTATTATACTTGTATGTAGTCTTCTGTTGTTATTGCAGTCTCGTGTATGAATTCAATGGCCATCTAGTTGCCCTGGTAACTTGTTGTTCGCGGAAACAATCAATCTTTGGATAAGATTGATATACAACTGGATATTTAATATTTTATACCTGAATGAAATGATATTGGCACTTTTGTGGTTAATCTTGAAGGATTATTGTCTGATGTTGTCATTCAGTAGTTTTTCCCTTTGTCTTAAATTAATATTGTTTGTTTGGAATACAGGTAAAGTTGAGGGAGATGAAGCCGGGCTCTTTATCACATGAGTTAAAAGAAGCTCTTGGTATGCCAGAGGGTGCTCCACCCCCATGGCTTATCAATATGCAGGTTAATTTTGTTAATCTCCTCTATTTTTGCATCTGATATCTCAGTATCGTTGGCGTTATTGACTCGCAATTTTTGCTTACAGAGGTATGGTCCTCCACCATCATACCCACATTTGAAAATACCAGGCCTTAATGCGCCCATTCCTCATGGAGCAAGCTTTGGTTATCACCCTGGTGGTTGGGGCAAACCTCCGGTAGATGAGGTAAACCTCTTAGAAAATTTCTGTGTTCTATGTGTTATAGTAAGCTTGAAAGCTATCTCTAGATGAAGTTATCTTTTCAAGGTCTCTATTTAACTTTCTTGCTTTTTCCAACTTATTGTCGATAGTATGGACGTCCTTTGTATGGAGATGTATTTGGAGTCCAGCAGCAAGATCAACCTAACTATGAGGTACTTCCAAGTTTTTAATGCAGTTTTGATTTTGGATATTCTAGTTTATAGTTCTACTAATATGCTAGAACTCAGGCTTTTAGCTTGTGTTTTGTTCCTTCATTGGTATTTGCTTCATGCGATAAAATTTTACTAAAGTGGAAAAAGTAATAAATAAAGAACTAGTAAGGGTGAAGTAGCCATCTTAACATTAAGTTTGACCCACACAAGTATGCACAACATTATTTTCTCTCTCTAGGAGTATATGACAGCTTCAATAGATTGTAATGTTACACTCTCCATGGCAATGTGTAAACTTTTGTCAAATTCTTTGAAGCAAGACTTTACTGGCAACATCCCACTAGAAACATTCTTCAAAACCTTTCTTGTTTTGGGTTGTGTGCTAGGTCACAGGTGCCATTTGTATTAAAATGGAGAGTAGTATTGGTAGCTTCAACAGTTTGGATTAAACTTCTATTTCTTGAGCCTATGATCTAATTTTGCAATATGTTATTTACTTGTATATAATGATAAAATCCAGGAGGAGCCTGTTGATAAGTCAAAGCATTGGGGTGATTTGGAGGAAGAGGAAGAGGAAGAGGAGGAAGAAGAGGAAGAGGAGGAAGAGCAGATTGAGGAAGAGGAGTTGGAGGATGGAATCCAATCTGTCGATAGCCTCTCAAGGTAATAATATTCTACTATTTTCTTTCTGTTTGGTGTTGTAATATGTTTTACTGCCCAAAATTATCATGCCAGGTTCTTTCTCAATCTGGTTTTTACTGATTTATAGCCATTATTTTTCTTTGTTGTCTGTGGTGTATTAACTATTTTAATGATGATTTTCTTCCCTTTTGCCTTCAGTACTCCCACCGGAGTAGAGACACCTGATGTCATTGACCTTCGTAAACAGCAGAGGAAGGAGCCCGAGAGGCCTCTTTACCAAGTGAGTATTATATTTGAAACTTTGCTGTCTCCAGTTGTCACTATTCACATCTCCTTTATATTATTCACGAGATGTTCTTCTCACTGCTTCATGGTTGTCTTGTTTCTTTAAAGGTGCTTGAAGAAAAAGAAGAGAGGATTGCTCCTGGGACTTTACTTGGCACAACTCACACGTAAGAATCTAATTTGTTGTTTTTTGTTTTTGCTCCTATAGTTTCAAATCTTTGACTGATATTATGGAACTTGTTTTTTGTATACAGATATGTGGTTAACACTGGCACCCAAGACAAGTCGTCAGCCAAAAGGGTAAGAGAGATGACTATTCATTTTTTGATATTGCTGTTCCTTTACCCCTGGTACATGACTACAGTTCTCAGATTTAGAACATTATCCCAAGTTTGCTACTTTTTGCATTTTATTTGGTGTGAGGTTGAAATCTTTCTCATAATTTGACCTTTTCTTCTATTGCAGGTTGATCTTCTCAAGGGTCAAAAATCTGACAGGGTGGAAGTCAGTCTACAGCCAGAGGAGTTGGAAGTTATGGACAATGTGTTGCCTGCAAAGTGAGTTGGATTCATAACTTCCACCATCTAACTATATCTAGTCCCAAAGTAAAAAAATCCAGTTTACTCACATCGGCTGATTTCACAGGTATGAAGAAGCCAGGGAGGAGGAGAAGCTACGAAGTCAGCGTGAGGACTTCAGTGATATGGTGGCCGAGGTAAGGCTTACTGGAGTCTTTTTGATGAATTTTTTGTTACCGAAGTTATCTAAAATGTGAACCAATAAGTGTTGGGTGCATTGGTAAAGGCACAATGTTGGGAGGGGTTGTCACGAACCCTGAACATGGACCGTAAAACGGACGTGAAGAATACAAAAATGATAATTGTTTAGAAAATGGCTCACATTATTTTTTGTCTAAAACTCGCCATCCTACTGATTCCTGACCAGTGTTCTCGGCTTATGTTTGACTATGTTGGATTAGTTAGGCCTTAATGAACTTAGGTCCGTTGTACTTGGTACTGATATTATGACGTTTTTATTATTAAATTTAGCTGAATATTTTCAAGAGTATTTCATACAATCCATCTGAAATGGAAAATATGTATGCTTCTTAAAGATAATAATTTGGAGTTGATTTGGGTCAAGCCTTAATTTTTTAACTTGAGATGGTGGTTGGATGTGTATGTTTTTATGCCACGAAGATTGTTAATTCCATGTATTCTGATGCAGAATGAGAAGAAAAGGAAGCGTAAGATGCAAGAGAAAGAAGGGAAATCAAAGAAAAAGGATTTCAAATTCTAAGTAGGCCAAGATTCCGTTTGCGGTGTGAATTTGAAGGATCGCCTTTGCGCATCGAGAGAATGAGGCCCTTTTAGCATGTGCTAGATGTTGTACTGAATTCGTTTCCCCATATCAACCTGTATGCTGTAGTAACTAATATATATGAAGATAGATGCCAATCATGATTACATCTATAATCCTCCACCGGCACTACCCCAATGTGTTTTGGCGACCTGGGCAGAAATGAAACCGATAATCCTCTCTTGTAACTTGTCCAAGGCATCTGTAGAATGAGTGCCAAATGCTTTGTGATTCTCTTTTTTCCCCTTATCTGAGATAGTTGTGAGTTAGATGTGGAATTCTTCTTCATTGTCGACCGAACTTCAATCGTCAAACTTCATATTTCAAATAGCTTTGTGTTAGTGTAATCATCTATCTATATACTGATTCAAATGCGCGAGCTTGATTTGGTAGAACATACTTGAAATGTCACTCTGTCTGCTTTAAAAAGTTACACAATTGATCTTGATTTCGATTAAGATCTGAGAATGTTACATTGTGAGAGGATTTAATCTATAAAATGTAAGAATGTTTACTTTAAAAATTTAAACAATTGGTAATAATTTATGTTGCAATTGAGAATGTCATTTGTTTTTTGACGATAATTTTTTAGGTTGCATTGCAACAAAGAAAATTATGTATTTTTATAAAATTTGTTAGGAAGAAAGTAATCGGTTTTAACTTAAAATTTATCGGATTATTTTAAAAAAAATTATGCACTTAATAAGTCTTTCTGTTATAACCGATTATATATTTTTTAGCTTTATATTAACAGATTGTATTTTAAACTCCCTTATTTTTACACTTATTTTGAGGGTGACACCTTCCTTCTATTCAGCCAACCGTTCAGCCAACCGTGGATGCTCTAGGTTTGACAAAACATTTCCTTCTTTAATATTTATTATATAAAGATGCCTTACTTCTTCATTATTTTCTCACGGACCTAATCCATACACATTGATCAACCACCTCCAATCAGTGAAATTAGCTGTTTGGATTTTGCGTGAAATACATTTCCTGATTTGAAAGGCTATGCTGAAACTCTAACCCCCTAATTTTCAAATTAGGGCTGGAGAATTTTAATTAAAAATGATTTAATAATTAAATATTAAACAATAATAAATTTAAGAAAAATACTTTGATTCAAAACTTGCATAAAGTTTAGTTTACATGTACTTTTTATTTTTAGGGTTTAGGGTTTAGGTTGTAGTGTATAGAATTTAAAATTTATGATTAGAATTTAGAGTTTAGGGTTTAATGTTTAGGTTTTAGGGTTAGATATTTAAATTTTAGATTTTATAACTTAAATATAAAGGGTTTAATTGACACGGTTGTTATTTCAATATATAAAAAAAGATGGACTCGAATGTGCTAATGCATTATCCTTCTAATTTATAAACTTCTGAAGAGGTCTGGACAATTTAAACATTGTATATAAAAATACAGTAATAATTTAATGGATTAATATCTTATACACATGCGGCGGAAATTGAAAGTTTCCACAAGTGCCTTAGTTTTAGGGTATAGAAAATTAATTTAGGGTATAGGGTTTAGGGGTTTAGGTGTAGGGGTTTAGAATTTAGGGATAGTTGTTTCAATTTAAGGTTTAGGGTTATAATGTAGGGTTTATAGGTTAGGGTAATATGGTGAGGATTTAGTTTTTAACCTATAAACCTTAAATTATAACCCTAAACCTTAAATTGAAACAACTTCTCTAAATTCTAACCCCTACACCTAAAGCCCTAAACCCTATACCCTAAACTAACTCCCTATGCTCTGAAACTAAAACGCTTGCGAAAACTTTCAGTTTACACCATCTGTGTATAGAATATTTATCCTAATTTAATTATTACTTATTTAACAGAGCTCAAAAATTAAAACTTAGACACACATATACGTACATATATATGGTACAATGTACTATAATATTTCCTATTGCCCGATTTGTTTCATAATATTTCCTATTGGTTACCATTTAGTTCAAACTAAAATATGTGAAAGAATCAGATGTAATATTACCAAAAATCATGAAATTTAGTCAACAATCTCTAGAGCTGGTAGTTAAAGTTTTCAGTTGACATTATTTTCTTCTTTTAAGTTGTGGGTTTAAGACCCAACATGAGCAATTTTTTTTTTCCTAAGTGGAAATTGTTCCAAAAAAAATCATGACTTTTATAGTAGAACATAAATGACTTAATATATGATTTAGAATATGAGCTTGTTATTCGTTAAATGTGGTATTTGTGTGTTTTTATTTAATTTGGTTTGTGATTTTGTTAATTTAATATTTGAATTTATTGATTTTTTTACGCGACCATTGATGATGTAGTATCTCAACAACTTATAAAATTGTGACATATAACAAAATTATTATCTGATCTCATACATAATTTGTCAAATCTAGATACACAATCAAATTTTGATACTACTATGAGCAAATAAATCACATTAGAAAAAACAATAAATTTAGATATTAGATTGGAAAACAAATTTTTTTACGTGAACAAAACTGTGGGAAGCCAAATTTGGGAATGAGATTATGTACGGCATATTTTCTTTTAATATGTTGGTGTGATCACAAGGTAATATTTATTTAATTTTCTTAGCCCTTTAATAACATACACACATCATACACATATAGTACTCAAACTCGGACTAACATGATAAAATATATCATCCTTTATTACTGGACCATTCCATAGGTTCAACATAATTAAATCCCAGATTTGATGTTTTATCCACTTGTATGCAGAACAGAAATGAAGAGAGCGATTGATTTTAGTTTTCGTTTGCCTTTTCTTCTGCCATGTTAAGTCAATTTCATGGCCGGCCGGTGACTACTAATTTGACACCAAATGGACCCTATACCTGCAAAGCATATATATATATTGTTGGTAATGCTTCAAGAGTTACCAAAACTATATCCCACATTGGTTGGGAAAATAGTTAGGGAAGGGTATTTATACCCATGCTTCCTCCCTCCATTTGATTCGAACGTTCAGAATATTTATTTGATTTGATTCGAACGGTTTGATTCCAGTGCAGTTTATTTGAAATGTCATTTATAGACATGATTCCCAGCCTATAAATAGAGGTGCTGCATGCACCATTATATATTATCAAACACATTACAAAGCATTTCGTCTCTCTCTGCTTTCCTCCACTGTTTTATTCGAGCAATTCTACTGTTGTTTACTCCGGAGTCGAGTGTACGGTTCCAGGAGCGTTCGTGTGCACCTCGGGGGACAGCCTGCCCGTGAAGCGACTACACTGTTCGGGGCAGTTTTATTTCTAAGGCAGTGGCCACCATACCACGACACGGTTCACATCTTTACATACTGTTTTTATATTTTTCCAGTCAGTGCTAACAACCAGTTTTGCAGTTCCATTTTACCAACATGAAGGATTGGAAAAACAAGGGAAATTACATGAAGGATTGGGACAACAATAATTGATCCGTATTTGTTTTATTGATCATTTAATTTAGACCAAGTTTTATAAACTCTTGTTATGAAAACGATCTTTCCAATCAATTTTTCTTTTTAAAATATTAGAATTTGAGCCCTTAATCTTATTTAGGGTAACTAACGTCTCATCCTACTAAATTAATTTTTTTACAACCTAATTCAATCACTCCACTATCAACGGTCTTCCTCTATCCACGTGTCACCAACCCACCACCTTCACGCCTAAGTAACTCTCTCCCTGGCCTATCTTCATTTTCTATTTGCACTATAAAATTCTTTGGATAGCCCACTTCTCATCAATTTCCCAGGAATTATCCAATTTGTTTAAAAAAAAACATCACACTGTTATGTTTATAACTTATAAGGAACAAATCTCATGATCATCACTGGTTTTTCTTCAGGTTGATTTGATCACTTCATTCTTCGATCCCAGAGCTTCAAAATTTTTAGTTTCTGAGATATGGGATTGAGTTCTAAGCAGGTTTCTAGCGATGGCATCGGGTGGAACCAGGGCCAGTCTTTGTTGCAGGCTGCTCCAATTACGGAACTACCGCAAGCTTCATCGATGAAGAGGCGACATAAACAAAACCACCAGCCGCCATTGAAGTGTCCGAGGTGTGATTCTTCCAACACTAAGTTTTGTTATTACAACAACTATAACAAGTCACAACCTAGGTATTTCTGCAAGACTTGTAGAAGACATTGGACTAATGGCGGCGCTCTTCGCAACGTTCCCGTCGGTGGTGGCCGCAAAAACAAGCAGACCAAGACATCCGCTGCCTCCGGTGTTATCAGTAGACTTGATAGCTTTATCGCAATTCAACCGCAGCAACAAAGGAAGGACCATGATCAGCTCCGTCCATCCTCTTCGTTCAATGGTGTCTGCCTAGGTTCTTCTACCATGTCGCAAGAATTGCTGTTTCAATTTTCAAGTTTGAGCTCGAGTTGTTTCGAGAAATCACCATCTGCAATATTAACCTCGTTTCGAACTTCGAGTATCTATAATTACAGTGGAGAAACAATGGAGGATCAAACCACGATCATGCCCGTCATAAGTGGCACTGATTCACATACATGGGAAGAACCTATCACGAGCAGTGACATTGAAATGGCACAAAATAAAGTGACCAATTAAAATTTGTAATTGTGGGCACATATGTAAAATGTATGTTGCTATTAAAAAGTATGACACAAAATAAAGTGACCAATTAAGTTAAGCGTGTCATAGGTATTAAAATGTCATGGAAATAAAAGTGTAGATACCATAAGATATATTTATAATTCAATGAGGGGCAGAGTTATAAATATTTAATAGTTAATTTAATAAATCAACTATATAAAGAGGTAGTGGTCCCCAAGAAATAGGTTAACTTGTTTTTCTCTCCTTCCCCGTCAGAGAGTTTTACTTAAAGAGATAACATATCTTCTTGGAAGATCAATACCAAGATTTGGGATTTCAACATCACAATTCAAAGTTTTAATTTATCAATTAATTCAGGTACGCTTCCGCATTCAATTTATTCAGTTTATTGTTCTTAATGATTTGACATGATAGATCCTGGGTTTTAGGTTTTATATCTATTATGGTTTAATTCTAACAAGTGGCATAAGAGCCTTGTCATGTTAAATTATTAAGAATCAGTTTTTTTTTCTATTTTTTGGATTGATTTAGCCTTAATTATTTCTAAAGATTTAATATCATGATACAATGCTTTAGTTATAAATTTGTGTAAAATTGATGGTATGCAACTATGCATATGTGCTATCGGTGTAATCGTCAAGTTTCGATTATAATAATTTAGAGTTTTGATTGATTAAAAAATATATATTTTAATTTCTTTTATCGCCGCATTAATCAATTGGAATAGGTAGAAATTAAAGGCAATTATGTTTCTATGCTTTTTCTTTAGTTTAGGTTATTGGCCATTGAACTTGTTCAATGTCGGCAGATTAAGTTTTTTTTATGGATTAAGTTTGTTTTAGGGTTTTATTTATGTTATTGAGGCATTTAAATCTTTTAGCGGTTATATTATATTATGGTTTTGAATTGCCTCTCAGTTTTTCTTTTATGTTCGAATAGCCTTAAAACTATATCGATTACAAAGTTGATTTAATTCATTCATTGTAATTGGAAAAGAAAAAAAATTACAGTATACTACCTTTAAAGTAGGTTAGTATCATATGTTACAATGGTTCAATTATGTTGCTGTTATTGTAAGCAATTATTTGGGTTTGAATCATTTTGTTTACATTTGATTTTGATCACACGCTATTATTGTTATAAATTATAGAACATATGTTTGGCAATGATATATATTCAATTCGGTTTGATAAAAAAAATCAAATTTGATCATTATGTTATTATGAATATTTTAAGATTGTATGTGATTATTATATGAATTACTCATTTGTATAATACTTTTAATTTTGGCTTTTAGTTAAAGATTGGATGTTTTGAATTCGACTTCGATTTTGAGAAATGCATGCTTAAGGTTTAAGACATTTTTGTTAAGAAATAGTCAAAGATTTAAGTTTTTCGATTTCTGATAGCCCCATTCAGACAACCTTATTTTAGGTTATTTCGGAAAACTTAAGTGTTATCAGAAATTTCAGCTTTGACTGTTACAAAATTTTAAATTTGGATATCGTTATATTTATTGTATATATTTTGAGATAAATTAATTGAAGCATTAAGTCACCAAAGTGACCTCTATTGTGAAAATTATTTTATTTTAAAATATAGAAGGTTTTGTGCATGTAAGTCAGATTATGTTAGTATTAATCGGCCCAAAGGAAGGTTAATAATTAACATTATTACATGTGCAACTGTGGTAATAAACATGTGATAATTATTCAGTTTTATATGTGATCAATAAATCGGCCCAAAGGAAGATTTCTGTTTGACATGTTCTTATTATCAATGTTTGATTACTGTACCAAGATATCACTTGCAAGTTAATTTTTTGTCCAAAGATGGAATATTAATGGAGTGTATGGTATCTTGATATGAGGTTTACTTTATTCAAATTTATTATTATTTTGGTTATCTTTTAATTTAATTGAAAGATAAAATTAAGAAAAATATTTTGAAACAATTAAATTCATATTTTGGCTTCGGATGTCTAGTATTTTAATGGATTAATTGAAACATAATGTCACCAAAGTGACCGCTTTTGTGTAGATTAGTTCATTTAAAATATCAAGATATTTATGGGTTTTTGTAATTCATGCGTTTATTAATTGGCCCAAAGGAAAGTTAATATTTGGCAGAATTACAACGACAACTGTGGCGATAAATGTGTGACAATTATAAGGTATTTTATGTGAGCAATACGTTAGTCAAAAGATTAGCCTATTGTTTGACATAGTTTATTGCCAATGTTTGATTGCTACAACAAGAGTACCGCTTACAGTTAATATTACTGTCCAAAGACTTGATATTAATGTTGTGCTTGGTATCTTGAGGGGAACTAGTCATTATTTTGAATTTATTTGTTTATTTATGAATATTTATGTGAGCTTGTTTCTATTTTATTTACTTATTTTTGTTCTATATTTAGGTAATTTATTTTTGTTGTCACAATATCTGTTAAATACATTCTACACTCGTGTTTAGTGAAACTAATTTCAAGGAATAGAAAAGACACTTACATATAGTATTTTGATTAATGAACATAGACTTTGCACTAAGGAATGAACAACTTGCACCTCTCACTACGGTAAGCACTCATAAAAGGTATTTTGAGAGGTGAGATCGTTCAAATCGCATGAGTCTAATGATCATAAAACACAACATTCTAGATGTCTTTAGGAGCACAAATCTAAAGAGATTATTCATACTAAGGGTTTCCTTGACGAAATTAAGAAATGTTTTACCCAAAACATTAAGGTTAAGATGACATCACTTATGCTTTCTTTGATGTCTATGAAGTATAAGGGTCAAGGAAATGTGAGGGAGTAGATTATGAAAATTCTTAATATTGCTTCAAAATCTAAGGCATGTAAGATCAAACTCTCTAACAATTGTTTGTTCTTATGATTGTGGTACCGCTTCCTATACAATTTAACCAATTCAAAATCAGTTACAACTGCCAAAAAAAAGGAGAAATATACTCTAATTAGGCTCATTTCTCATTGTGTTCAAGAGGAAGAAAAGTTGAAGCATTATAAGTGTAAAAGTATTAATTTAATTAGTGCTCATTTAGTTAGTGTCTCCAAGAATAAGGGCAATAAAAGAAAATATTAGAATAAAGTTGCTAAGGGTTCTAGCCAAAAGAAACGACAATAAGTTTTTAAGTGTTGATTCTTTTGTATAAGTTAGGCACATCTAAAGAAATTAAACTTTAAAAGCGAGCAACTACTTCGGTTATTTTGAGTGATCCATGGACCGTAAATTTTATGATCCCACAATTAAGATTATTTTAAGGAGAGTTTATAATTTTTTTTAGGATGTTGAGTTTGGAGGGAGAAATAAGGTTAGATACATTGTTATTGAGGATGAATTGAATTATAATTTAATTCATACTATCACTTTTGACAATGTTTAGGTTTTCAACCTATCATTAATCAAGAAGTGAATCAAGTACTTCAACAAAACAATGTTGAACAACTCTCATTCAAGATAAGGTAATTGTTTCAGAAGAACAAACTCAACAACTTAAAAAAAAACAAGTGTCATTAAAGAGGTCCACGAGAGGAAGATGAAATACTATTCCAGATTATTATATTGTATTTCTTCAAGAAAATAAGGTAACAATAGAATGATAGAAAATGTTCAATCATTTTTTTATCAGACCATAAAAGTTCTAACTCTCAAAAGTAGATTGATGTCATTCAAGAAGAGTATAATTTTATGCAAGACAATAAAGTTTAGGAACTTGTCTCATTACCTTAAGGTGCAAACCAATTGGTTGTAAATGGATATTTAAAACCAAGAGGGATGCAAATGATAATGTGGATAAGTATAAAGCACATCTTGTATCTAAAGGATATACTCTAAAAGAAGACATTGATTTTGCAGAGACTTTCTCTCAAGTTTTTATTGAAAGACTCTTTCAAGATAATTACTTCACTTGTTGCTTGTTTTAGTCTTAAGCTACATTAGATAGATGCTAAGCTTGTTTTTTTTTTCAATGACGACATTGAAGAAACTATTTATATGGTACAATCATAGAGTTGTGTCTTATGATACAATGTCAATGATATGTAAATTAAAGAAATCTATCTATGAGCTTATGTAAGACTCTTATTAATAAAATTATAAATTTCATGTTGATTATCTCATTCGGTTTTGAAATAAATTTGGTTGACACTTGTATATACTACAAGTTCAGTGGGAGTAAACCAAGTGACACTCATATTACTAAAGAAGATAAGTATTATCTTACTCAATGCCCTAAAAGTAACCTTGAAATTTAGAAAATCCAAAAGATTCTCTATACATAAGCTATTGAGAATCTAATTTATGCTTAAGTATGTATGCATTTGGAAATTGTGTACATTGTTGGAATGTTAGACATATTTGAGGAATCATATTATGGACCATTGGATAGCAGCCAATGGGGTTATGAGATATCTTCAGAGAACAAAAAAAAATTACTTGCTCACATGTCGGAGTTCTGGTAAGTTAGAGATCATCAGGTTTACAGACTTCGATTCTATTTGAATATTGATGCAAAAGAATTCTGTCACATGAACTGCTACTTATAGATTGAATAGAAAGACCACTTCAGTTATTTTGTGACAATAAATATGCATTCATTTATTCTATAAACAATAGGAACACTTCAAATTTAAAGCACATAAATATTAAGTTCCTAGTTGTTAAAGAAAATTCAGAGTGGTTGTGTGTCTATAGAGCATGTTGGTACAAACTCCATAATTGCGCGCATATTAAGAAACTGTCACCCTAGGTCTTTCATGAGCACACTACTCATGTGGGTGTAATGTTATTTAAGGATATTCGGTTTTACTGGGAGTTTGTAATTTTGAAATAATGCTCATTCGGTTTAGACACAATTTCAGTTACTTCAGTTTAAAGTTATTTAAGATTATTTTCTGCAGAAATAAAGTTCTTTTGGTTTATGTACACTCTTAATTCAGTAAAGTTGATCTCACTAAGGTTTAGGAGGACCAGTTGGAAATAGACATGTATGGTTCACAGTTCATGTAATTTTCCATGCTACACATCCATGATTGATCTATGTCATTTGACTATATTTGTATACGTGACCATTGATGGGTCCAGTCATGATTGATATGGCGAAGACCGCTTTGATCCTATGTGGATATAGTTGATGGACGAGATTGTTATAGAATACCTATTATATAATAGCAAAATTTTGAGCTCATAAGGTTGTACATTTATCAGGAAACATATGTTGCCCAAGTGGGAGATTGTTGGATTAAAATTCGTAATTGTGGGCACATATGTAAAATGTATGTTGCTATTAAAAAGTATGACACAAAATAAAGTGACCAATTAAGTTAAGCGTGTTATAGGTATTAAAATGTCATAGAAATAAAAGTGTAGATACCATAAAATATATTTATAATTCAATGAGGGGCAGAGTTATAAATATTTAATAGTTGATTTAATAAATCAACTATATAAAGAGGTAGTGGTCCCCAAGAAATAGGTTAACTTGTTTTTCTCTCCTTCCCCGTCAGAGAGTTTTACTTAAAGAGATAACCTATCTTCTTGGAAGATCAATACCAAGATTTGGGATTTCAACATCACAATTCAAAGTTTTAATTTATCAATTAATTCAGGTACGCTTCCGCATTCAATTTATTCAGTTTATTGTTCTTAATGATTTGACATGATAGATCCTGAGTTTTAGGTTTTATATCTATTATGGTTTAATTCTAACAGATCAAACCACGATCATGCCCGTCATAAGTGGCACTGATTCACATACATGGGAAGAACCTATCACGAGCAGTGACATTGAAATGGCAAATTGCAATTGGGATTGGGTTGATATTCATGATCTTGTGTCTACTGATCTCAACGCTCAATGGTATGATTCTCATATCAAACCATGAGAAGGACAATTTTTTTTACTATTCAAAGACCTTACACTCATGAATAGAATGTTTTTTTAACATATTTAATTTCACGTCTTCTCATATATTATACCAATAAGGATGATTAAGTATTTTTTTCTTTAAATGTTATAAAACAATCAAAATTGAGATGAAATAAAAACTGAAATAGACTTTGCATTTGCTAACTCTGATTTCTGCTCTGTCTTATAATAATAATAATAATAATAATAATAATAATAATAATAAGAAGAAGAAGAAGAAGAAGAAGAAGAAGAAGAAGAAGAAGAAGAAGAAGAAGAAGAAGAAGAAGAAGAAGAAGAAAGAAAGAAAGAAAAGCATAGACCTTGTATTGGGCCTGGGTCATTAATGCATAGGTGCTAGTGCGGATCTAGGGCATGAGTTGGATCTACACATTGATCCTTATACTCATATATAGGGATGTAAAAACATGTAATCGGATGGATTTTAGGTCGAGTCAAATCAGATACATGTTATTTTAAGTTGATTTGTTGTTTTGACTCGACTTAGGCCGAGTGCGAATCAATTTCAAGTCGAGTCCATTCGGTTTGGGTCCGAATCGGTTAAATGACGGATTAATTCGGGCTCAAATAGACTTAAGCTCGGGGTCATTTTAGGTCGGTTTAATTTTAGGTCGGGTTCATTTCAGGTTAGGTTATTCGAATTTCGAATTCGTATTAAGTTTGAGTTTGGTACAAATAATTGATAGACTTTGGGTTGGGTCATTTCAAGTGAATTATTTAACGCCTTTCACGAACACAATCACATTAAAAATAAATATTAGGGACTAGAATAAACAAAAGTGTTATCGTGTTTAAAATAGGCAAAATGACAAAAGATGCCCCCAACGTTTGCATGTTTTGTCATTTGGCCCCCTATTCTTTTTTGGGTCTAAACATGCTCCCAACGTTTGCTTGTTTTGTCATTTGACCCCCTATTCTTTCTTTTGGTCCAAATATTCCCCCAATGTTTCATTCATAGTCCAAATATGCCCTTGTTGGATGTAAACTGTCAATCAACTGAAGGTCAACTGCTTATAAAAAAAATTGACGTGGCATTAGCAGATCTTAATACGTGACAAGTTCAGTCAGCATCAGCTGTTGAATGTTAGTTGACTGACAGTTTCTATCTAACGAGGGCATATTTAGACCAAATTAAAACGTGGGGGGGCATATTTGGACTACGAATGAAACGTTGAGGGCATATTTGAACCAAAAGAAAGAATAGGGGGGCAAATGACAAAACAAGCAAACGTTGAGGCATATTTGGACAAAAAAAGAATAGGGGGCCAAATGACAAAACATGCAAACGTTTGAGGCATCTTTTTCATTTTGCCTTTAAAATATTGGATTAAAGTACAAAAATTAAAAATAAATAAGGGTCAATTTCAGCTAAAAGTAAAATATTAGGGAGTAGAGTGAATAAAAATATCAGCATATTAAAAATATTGGACTAAATTACAAAATATATAATAAATATGGGTTATTTTTTGTTAAAAATAAAATTTTAGGGACTAACATGAACAAAAATATGATCATATTAAAAATATTGGACTAAATTACAAAAAAATGAGTAAGGGTCAATTTCAACTAGAAATTAAATTTTAGGTACTAGAATAAACTAAAATATTATTGGACTAAATTACAGAAAATATAAATAAATGTGAGGCAATTTTGACTAAAAATTAAATTATAGTTACTAGAATAAACAAAAATATTATTCGACTAAATTACCAAAAATAGAAATATATATATGAGCCAATTTCGGCTAAAAATAAAATTTTAGGGACTAGAATGAACAAAAATATAATCATATGGGTCAATTAGTTTCTCACATTATATTATAATATAATAAATTCATAATTTCTCAAATACTTCATTTTTCTCTTGAAAACCATCAAATTATAGACATCCTCAATTACATGTTAGGTAAATATTAAGTCAGATCACTATCAGTTCAAGTTCAAGACATGTCGGGTAAAATCAGATATCAGGTCGTTTCAGTCGAGTTATATCAATTATTTTTCAGGTTAGTCTTAAGTTCGGGTTCGTATAAGTCGGGTGCAAGCCGAGTTCAATTACTACAATATTAGGTCTAACCCAGGTTCGGGTCAACAACAGTCGATTGCAAATAAATTTCGGGTCATCACTTCCTCAGGTCAAAACAAATTCTGACTCAAACAGATTTTAGTCAGATTTTCAGGTCGGATCAATTTTTTACATCCCTACTCAGATCTCAATAAAAATGTATAGCCAAAAGAATATGTCCAACAAAAACAAGTCCAATAAGGAAACTCTTATGTTGCTTCCTGCGCTGTCACAACGGAAGCGTTGACCATAAGGCTTGTCATGTCTATGGCTATCAACTGCGGTTTCGATAACATCATTGTGGAAACTGATTGCAAAGCAATGATTGAGAGGATTAATAAGGAAACTTCGTCTGCTTGGACCACAGCTGCTGTGGAGGAGGACATAAGAATGACCTCTGCTTCCTTCAGTTCTTGTATTTTTACCTTTGTACCTAGGGCTTGTAATCAGGCAGCCGATCGGCTAGCCAAGCTTGCTAAAAACAATAGAGAATTTAAGGTGTGGGACCTTAGATCTTTCTTGTCTGGTACTCCGTCTGATGTTTTTCTCCATTGAGTATGAATGAAAGTTAACCCTTTGAACAAAAAAAAGAAAAACAAGTCCAATAAGCTACAACCACAAAGATGTGATAAAATACTAGACATAAAAAACAAAAAATAAACCTCATTATCTTTATACACTTACACACTTAAACATTGAATTAGGAGTGGTAAACAAAACTAACAATTTTGTAGGCTGCTTCGAAAAATAAATCTGACTGTATCAACAAATAAACCACAAAAAAGATTCAAACTATTGAAAGACCACCAAAAATGTAAATCAAAGATGAACATTGTAAAAAACTATCTACAAATACAAATATATTACGCATGTAGGTAAAAATGTATCATAAGACAGAAGCATATTACCAATAAAAAAATATGTGGCAATAGAAGAAAAAAATAAACAACAAAAAAAAATATAGAACAAACGTGAACTAAATATAAAAAAACTAAAGGAGAATGAATTTCGGCAGCCAATCGGTCAACGACCAACCTTAGTGTTGATCAACAAAGGAAACATCTAATAAATTTATATTTTTTAGTTGTTAGAATTGAAAATTTTAACTATTAATTCGTAATAATAATCTTTAAAAATTACAATCAATACAGAATATTTGGAGTGTTTTTATAATTTTATATAAATCTAGTTATATATTTTGATATTATAATCGTTCATAATATATAATTTATTTTATAAAAAGTATGTATATTTATATTTTTGTTTGGAAATATTTATATATTTATTTATTATCCAATGTTTTAACTTCGCGTCTTATTCTTTTTAATATTTATTTATTTGTATGTAATTAGTCTTTATTTAATAATTCAAAGTAACAAATTAAGCCAAAAAAAAAGACATGATTGAAATGTTTCTATTTTATCAAGAGTATTTTATCCTAAATGCAAGGAATTATCAAAAGCTTAAGAAAAGAAAGAGAATAAGATTCTAGGTATAAAAAAAAAGCGCTATTGTTAGAAATAAAGTATTACCCCTAGTGAGAATCGTCTCAACGAAACGTGGGTAATGAGTATGGAGTTCTTAAAAAAAATATTTTCTCTTGATAATCTTTTTTTCCGCGATCCAAACGCCCCCTTAATTATTAAAAAATAATATATACTTTATATAATTTTTTTTATTAGTCACACATTTGATAATTATAATATGTAATCATTATAAAATGATTATCCATATGTATGCATGTGAATAGTTGAGAAATGGGGTCTGTTCCAGCTATAAAGGGCAAAGTGGATGTGATGGGTATGCATAAATCATAATATGGTTTTGGGTATAGTAGCATGGATTCATTTCTTCATAATTTAAGACCACTTGTCGAGAATCTTTCTCTTTTGCCTTGTCCCCACATCATTTGGGTTGTAAAGGATTAGTGTTTTGCTCTACTGCTCGGTCTAAACTGTGGGGTTTCTAGATTTCATTTAGGGCACCCAAATTTTTGTTCCAACAGGAAACATGCTATGTTCCGGTTCTCTTTTACTTCAAATTTAGAGCATGTGCACATTGGGGCCACACTTTCCGGCCTCGGTTTCTTTTTTGGTGTAGGTTATTTACATGAATTGTTTTTTTTTTCTCAATTTTTCAGGGTTTTACTTTGATTAATCCAGACTGACCTACGTTGTATACTTGTTTTTTGTAGGTGAGTCTTTAAGCGAAATTTTTTTATACACAAGACATCAAATTCGAAATTTGCTTAAACGATACCAAAATGCTTACCACTTGTACCAACCCCTTGTTATTTACATGGATTGTTTAACGCAACCAAATCATGAACACTATAAATTTCTATGCTATTCATGGATCTGATGTGGATTAGATATCTGTTAGGTTTTGAAGCGTTTGAGAATGAAATATAATGATTTTATTAATTAGAATGTTGGAGATAAATATAAGATATCAATACGTGACTGACAAGGATTATTTTATTTTCCCTAAATTTTAGTGAAAACTGAATTTCCATATCATTGAGAATAACATGGTGAAAGGATCTCAGCAATCGGGGCTGCACAATTCCAACGTTAGCCCAAGGA
This sequence comes from Hibiscus tridactylites, assembly GCA_958450335.1. Taxonomy (NCBI): domain Eukaryota; kingdom Viridiplantae; phylum Streptophyta; class Magnoliopsida; order Malvales; family Malvaceae; genus Hibiscus; species Hibiscus tridactylites. Next base: position 92,082,842 of record OY288270.1, on the reverse strand, counting down.
ACCGACGGGACCAAGCTGTCAGATGGGTGATGGCCCAATCTTTACACCTTTACCAATGCCCAGAATAAAAGGATCAAAACCTTCCACACACCTTGCCAATAAGTCCATAAAGGTCGGACACCTATATTTTAGGACCATACTTTGTCTCTGCATTGGATCAAGAACATAATTTGGGGTGGGGGTAATAAGCAATTAAAAAATTTGAGTTCAAACATTTTTTATGCAAGATGAATATACATTATTAAAAGGTTAATAAAAATTAAATAAACATTATCATAAGATCACACTAGATACTAAAAAAACGATTAAATAATGTAGAGTCATAACTTATGGCTCTTGAATAAGTTACTAAAGGTTAATAAAAACGATTCAATATCAAATCTTTAATTAATATAGTTTTAGGTTTGATTCTTGAATAACTTTTGAAGACGAGTAAAGTAAATATCTAATTTATAAAAAAGGTATAATTGGAGAGCAAAGTGTACCTTAGACTTGAAATCGTATTTCAATGCAACACATAAGAGTCAACTTTCTTAGTCTTCATCAAATGCATTGATCCTCTAAAGTTAATGGAGTTACTAGATTTTTTATCATTGATTAGTTTGGTTTGTGAATTTGCACAAAACTACTTTAATTATCATTGTTTGTAACAATGTTAATCTAATGTAGTGTTATGCAAAGCCACAAAACTCATTTTCTTTAGATCGTTGACTGTATTGTTAAACTCTTTATCTATCATCTCTTTTAAAAGCATTTTATCTGAAAAGAAAATCATCGAAAGATATTAGTTTTGCACATAAAAGTGGTAACAAAAGAATCTTAATGAAGAACTACAAAAGAATGAAGAACTGAATGATGAAAACAACTAAACAATGCAAAAGTGAATGGATAGGAAGGAAAATAACAAAAGAATGAAGAACTGAATGATGAAATCTTAAACTTTGTGGATTGTGATAACATCAAGATCATATAAATTAAAGGTTTTAAAGAATCTTAATGGGCAATACAATATTAGTACAAAGTGTACTACAATTGTACTATGTAAGATAGTTTTGTCACAGAAGAAAGAAAACAACTCTAGTACTCACTCTTTGTACTATGTACTTCAGTTTGAAAGGCTTTTCATGTGTAAAAACGACCTCAAAGTTTCCAAAATTTTCCCAGAAGGGGCTTTGGATTGATTTTCTTGACATTGGGCTAAAAAATGGGGCTGGTGGGTGTGACATTGGGCTCCAAAAACGACCTCAAAGTTTCCAAATTCTTCTCTGCGAGAAATAACAAAAAGATTTCTTCTTCTAGTAAAGCCCTTATTATTGCAACCAAATATACTTAAAAGTAACAACTTTATTGATTGTCACTAAACTTGTAAACGAATCATGATTGAATGATAATATCTCTTTTACAGTAAGGTACTCAAAACTCGACATTATTTATTGAGGTCAATAATAAATTATATATTTTTAGAAGAGTTAAAAGTACAATTTCACCATTATCTTTAAGTTTAAATTTTTTTTAAATTTTTATTCTTTGTGGGGCCATGGTCCATTAGTCCTCAATGCGTTACCCCTCTATCACTATCCTATACGGCTATACCTATCGTAAAATCTTTAATTGAATTGGTATTATCAATTATGGATTAACTAGATTTGAACTCAAGTGCAAAATGATTAAAATGTCATTTTTATGATAATTAATCTCATCAGTGTTGTCTGTTAGCCAACTATATGACCAAAGAATGAAAGTTAATTTCTGATTAAGCTGAAATGTAACTTGGATATGTGGTATCAAAGGATGAGACCTGTACATTTCAGGGATGAAAAAATTTAATGGACTTGATTCTCAATAATCGATGAAGTTAGGATCAAACATTCAAAAAGACAAAAATTTATTAAAACTTTAAATTTAAAAACAAGGAAGGGCAGAAATAATGATTAAGTACTTTCATGTTTTTATTTACCGCAAGTGCCACAAGTTGAAGGATCATGAAACAAAGAAAAATTCGATGATTGAATTGTAAAAATTAAAAAGAAAAGATGTGATCACTCCTCATATATGACAGAGACATTGCAAAGATGGAGTTGGCAATTATTTTTCAAATCAAATGGGGGATTTCATTTGATCCTTATTAGCCTGGAAAGGCTGATGCGGTTCTCAAATAAGCTTAACAACTATTTCCTTATTTGAGAGATGGTTTTCCCATTACCAAGATTCTGTATATTAATCAAATTGATTTCCTTATTTGGGGATTTCATTGATTGTGTTGAACTGCTTTTGCACTCTTATTAGTTGGTTAAGAATACGGGTGCTTAACGAGTTGAGCAGCTCGTGAGCAGCTCGTGAGCAGCTCGAACTCGATTCGGTCAAAATTCGATAAACGTTTGACTTGAGTAGACTCGACTCGAATTCGAACTCGAACTTGACTCGAGACCTTAACAAGTTGAGTCGAACAAAGTCTAACTTGACTCAATAAGTTCGCGAACAACTCATTAATTTTTTAAAATATTTTTTTTAGTAATTGCAAGCAACAATGAATGGAGTGAAGAGATGTTGATTTTCTTATTTTCAAGATTGATTATGTGTCATTGGACTTTTTTTTTCAAGAATGCTTTTAATATGTTAATTTGATGTATTTGTGGATTGTTATTTTAGTTTAAATATGTTAGTTTGATGAACTTGTGAATTGTTACTTTAGTTTTAATATGCTAGTTTGGTGAACTTGTGGATTGTTACTTTAATTTTAATATGCTAGTTTAGTGTATTTGTGGATTGTTAGTTTGGAATTTAGACTTTGAAAGTGCTTTATACACTCTTTTGATATTTTTTGGTTAAATTTGTTAGTTTATGTTAATATTAAGCCCATATAGTATTATTAAATTTTACTTTTAGTTAAAAAAATAAGGTAAATTTTTTAGTGAGCTTAACGAGCAACGAGTCAAGTTGAGCAACAAATTTTTTTAACGAGCACAAGTCAAGCACAATTTTAACGAGCTTAACGAGCAACGAGTCAAATCTAGCAACAAAATTTTTTAACGAGCACGAGTCGAACACTGCCCAAGTCACGATGGACTCGCTGATAAGCACCCCTAGTTAAGAAACATATTTCCATAGCGATTTTGTGTGCTTAGAGTGTTGACATTGTTGCTTTGCAGTGGTTTCTGTATGGTAAGGAGAGCAGCATGAGCAACCTTTCAAGACTCCTTTCTTCTACCATTAAAACTTATAGATTTTTCAAGTGACAATCTAGTAAGTTAATGGTTGTTCTTTATATTTTTTAATTATATTTGTAATGTTTTTTTTAACAAAACAATGAAAATAATGTGTTTGATAAATCTTAATCATGCTTCTATGATTTATTAATGAAGCATTAAGTTAATTGTTCAAAGTAGTAGAACATATTTTTATTCTATATTGTCATTTTAAGTTTTCGCTAAAAATATTTGAGACGACTCTATTACTTTGTACTAAGTGTTTAGAAAAAACATTTAAAGTGCGAAAAATCTAATGAGAAGTGCTGAGATTACTTGTACTTGTTGGATTTGAATTGTGTTGACAATTTACTAAATTTTGTTGTTTTAAAAATATTATTGACTTATAAAGTGAACAAAAATTATGGGACGAGAGATAGAAGGTGATTATGATGGTAAAGTGGCTGATTTTGGTGTACTTAGGTCTGATCTTTTTGTTATGAAGTGTAGCGTAGTGTTCTCTTTCATTGCACGATTATTTATATCGGTTTGAATAAATGTCAATAGAGAATTATCGTTTGCGGGTGATGCTCACTGATTATGAGTAATTGATACGTGATACTTGGTGATTGTTCACCTGTTGTGCATGCGAGTGTTTTCTAATAGATAAGCTGCCACGTAATTGTTAGTGATCGTTCGCGGACAATACTCACGAGTCATAGGCGTAGCCACCCTCTAGAATGGGGTGTCTCATGACACCTTAAAATTTTTTAGAAATTTATTTTTTATATAATTTATTTATAAAAAATTAAAAATATAGAGAAACGATACTTTTTTATGAATAAAAATGACATCTTTTAAATAAATTTTTGGCTTCGTCCCTGTCACGAGTTATTAGTAGCCGACATGTGATAGCCGGTGATCATTCACCTAGTGGGGTTTTCGGATACTAAATATATATACTTTGCATTATTTTAATTATAAAAAGCCTAACAAACAAAAACTAGTGGGGATTCCAACCTGTTTTGGCCTAATATTACTAGTAAAGAAAATTATATTAAACGATCAACGTGCATTCAAAATATTGTTTCTTTTGTCTTTTCCATTTGGCAATTTTCTTCGACCTAAACCATAGGCACTTTTTCACATGCGTCGAACGTGCTGCTTTCTTTTTTTAAATTTGTTTTTGTGTAAATAATTAGTTGGTGAAAACATTGACTAAGACGAAAGGAGATTAAATCGTTACTAATATATAATTTTTTAAACGTTTAAAATATAGTATAAAGTACACACATGACAAGTAAATTAAGTAAGAATATTGATTTTTGACCATTAAAATTTTGGAGTTATAAAATTGTAATCAAACTTATCTAACTGTTAAAAAATAGTCTCTACACGTTATAAAATAATAAGTTTAAAGATTATTTTGTAACAACTCGATAAGTTTCAATAACCATTTTGTAATATTTTGATAAAGTTTAAAGATCATTTTATAATAATTAGATAAATTTAATGATCATTTTGTAGCTTCTGAAACCTCAACAGTTAACACGATCATTTATACTTAATTTAGTGACCATTTGTATAACTTGGTCTAAAATCTATGGTAATTTTTAAACGTTTATTGTGACTAAAATTAATTGAGAACATATACTAGAAGCTACATACATGTTATATATTGACTCAAATTTTAAATGGTAATTAATTGGATTGAATTTTATTGCAATTTTAATGGTAATTAGGTTTAAATATTTATATTTATGTATGAAGTTTTATGAAATATGTAAAGTAAAAAATTCATACAAAGCACAAAAGTTTGATGACACAAAATAATTATTTAACTTATACAAAGAATATGTCACAAAAACACAAAGAAATGACAAACATGTAAAAGAACACAAAAGTTTCTTTAGATTGAATTATATTAGTGAATTGAGATTCACCGGTTGATCGAATGATTAAGAATTTTTATGATGTCTTATTTTGTATGAATTCGATTCCTAACATTAACTTTAAAAATATAAATACTTCTCTCCTTAATAAAAAAATTATAATAATGAATTGTACAAAATCTTAACCGAATAAAAGCACAACATAAATTCTTTTAATAACAAATTACTTAAACTCAAAATACCAAAAAAAAATACCACGCCCAAGTTTATACTTTTAATCCAATTAAAAACCTAACACCCTTCTCAATTCAAAATTCATTAATCTAGTACATATAGACAAATAAAATTTTAATACTTTTTATCAGAATTATATGATTTTATTGACGAAATAAATCATACAGAAAAAATATCCACGCATGCCTTATTAAAAATTCCAACTTAAAATTTTAATTGATCATTGATTGTGTTGAACTGCTTTTGCACTCCTATTAGTTTGTTAAGAATACGGGTGCTTAACGAGTTGAGCAGCTCGTGAGCAGCTCGAACTCGATTCGGTCAAAATTCGATAAACATTTGACTCGGGGTTGACTCTACTCGAACTATTCAACTCCAATATTACAGTGCAATATATAAACATGGATAATTACATTAAAACCGGTACTGAATACAGAATCACAGACTAAACATGGTGGTTTAAAGGTTTATTGATAGTCAGCCATAAAAACGAGATTCATGCTCGGTAATATCTTCACAATTTTACCCAACGATTCCCCAACTAAGCGGATTACTTCAGTTCGAGCATACTAAAAGCAGGGGCAGCCATGTACTTGGATTATTAATATGATAAACAAATAAACAATTAAATTTGGAAATAGCATTTGGCACCCTTACTAATGCAAAATCATGAACAGGTGATCAATAATTCAATCGTAAAACAATCGATTAAACACAAAATTTAGAAAGATAAAACTAATATGACACACATTTAACTCTTCAACATGCTCTTTCAGTATTTTAGCAGCACCAGGAACCATTGAAACATGAGCATCATGCCCGCAAGCATGCATTTTTCCAGGAATTTTACTCTTGTGCTCCCAATTCACCTTTTTCTACAGATTTCAACAACTTATTATTCGAAATCATAGTTGATTCGAAGTCAATCTCAGATATTTAAATAGCGGTCCGAAATAATCATCGATTCAATTCATCGATTAATTTAATTCAATGAATTGAATTAATTATGATTAATTGTGATGGCCTCTTCATCTCAAATAAGATGATAATGTTAATTTTAGGAGATTCAAGTTTAATTAATTTTGATATATATAAAAAATAATTTAATTGAATTTTTTAGGAGAATTCAACAATTCATTGAATTGAATTGAATCGATGATGGTGAAATTATTTTTAATGGTATATGGTTTAGGGTATAGGTTTAAGAGTTTAAGAGTTTAAGGTTTAAGGTTGAGGATTAAGGATTAAATTATTTTTTATAAAGAATATGGTCAAATTGAAATAATATTTAAATAATGAGGGTTCAATAAAAATACGAAAATAGATGAGGTACTAAATATATAGTTTACTCTTATTAAAAAATAAAATTTAATATATATAAAAAATAATTTAATTGAATTTTTAAAAATAATTATTAATTGTATGATGGGTCCTTAAAATTTTAAATCTTTATTAATTAATTTAATGGTGTTCAGTGGTGTTCATCATTAGTGGTGTTCAGCGGTGTTCGTCGCACGTGGTAGAATTTTCTTTAATATAAAACATTTTATTTTGGTTAATTTTACAAGTGTGAAAAATACACTAAAATTTGTTTTTTTTAAGAAAAATGCAATCAAACATTGAGATATCAAGTTTAAGTTTAATATGCCAAAATATTATGAGTAGATTATCAATTTAAATTTTATTTTGGTTTAAGTCTCGTAATGTAAAGGTCATATTCAAATTTATTATAACTTTAATCCGGATATATTTTAATTATCAGTTTGATTGTGTTTTATATATGTTAATTCCGGTGACAATTATTCTGATATGTATTTGGTAAACTTGCAATAATAATTATATATGTAACTTAAAGATAACATATATTACAAAAATTATTTATTTATATAGTGCAATTAGTGTTTTGTGTGTGAATCATAGATGTCTCTTGTTCTCTATTTATTTGTATAATACAACTTTTGATAACAATGATTATAATTAACATTAAAAAACTATAAAACATGTTTGGTTAAATTAATTGAATTTCTCAATGTTTGTGAAATATTTTAATCCTGGAAATCAAAAGGATATGTATAATTTTTTAAAAATTCTAATTCTAATCATAATCATACTTAGAGAGGATGAAGACTCTATGAGAAAGAAAGGGGAAATGATACATATAATTTTGAAATGATTTAACTGTAAAATAAATGCTCAAACTATACATTTTTTTTTATTTTAGGTGCCTAAAGTATTTGGGTCAAAGTAGATACCTACCGTTTTATTATGTTCTCATTTTCAGGTCGACCGTTAATTTTTTTGCCCAATTAATATGTGACATTTTTTATCTTCTTTTATCCCATTCGATTTTTAGTGAAACAAACAAAAAAAATGGAAAGTTGAATGAATGATTTATTTTTAGAAATCGAACAATCTTAAGTCACAAAACTTTAATTTCAAGACCTTATCTATTCTCGGTGCATCAATTTCAATCTATACCTCTTTATTCTCGTTTTTTGCGAAATTAAAACTCCAAACCTAAATTTTTTATCAAACACATTAAAACTCTAGTACTTAGAACTTAATGGAAGATAACATTTTTTTAATGACCGACCTGAAAATGGGTGCGAAATAAAACATTAAACAATTTTGACAAAAAAACATTAAGCAATTAAATGTAAAAAGAAATATAATTTAAATAATTATTTTACATTTAACCCCTTTGAAATATATTTTTTTTTAGATAAAACCTTTTGAAATATCTAATCCTTATATGATCACATGATGTGTATGCAATATCTTGATATAGTGGGAGTCGTTAAAGATGATAAATTGAAGAAAAAATGATGGGGACCTTATCTTGAAAAAAAACATTTCTTAAAAAGTTGGTGAGATTGTACTCTATAAAATATTTTCATAAAATATATTGAAAAGTACTTAATAGATATATCTTAATTCTTAAATATGGGGACAACGTAACATATCTTTGAAAAAAAACACTGTCTATAAAATAGTATTTTTTATATATAATTATCGATATTTGGTGACCACATGCAGATCTCAATTCTCAACTACCCACCTTCTATTTCACGAGGGAATAATAAGTCGGGATGACTTTTTTGGTCCTCAATTTTATCAGTTTAGTTATTTAAACCCTTCAATTTTGTTAGATTTATTTTAATTATTTAATTATTATTTTTGCTCAATTGACTCGAAAGAGAGTTGATATCAACATTTCAGTAAGAATAAATTAATTTTTTTTCTTTTTTCAATTTTTTTGATGATGTGGTAGAAAAAGATAAAGTAGTTGATGTCAACATTTCAATAGAGACAATAGAAGTATTGATCCATTACATTTGAGTTAATTTAACAAAAATAAATAAAAGTTTAAGGGCCAAAAGGAACACAATAAAAGTTTAAGGGATAAAATGATTAAATTAGTAAAGTTTAGGGGCCAAAAGATTATTTTGCCTAATAAAAAAAATAATATTAAAGGAATAAGCGTCGTTCCTCTTTGTTTTCATTTTTATTCTTGGTTGGTCGGCGGTGGTATCAGTTTTAGCGCTAGTCGCCAAGGCCGGTATCAACGTCGGTATTTTAATTTGTTTAATTTTATATATTTAGTTCTTGTCTTTTATTTTTTTTGTTTTCTTCTGATTGTTTATTTGTCTTTGTAGCACGTTTTTTTTTTGTCTTGTGGTACGTTTTTACCTTATGTAACGTTATCGTCTACCGTTGTAGTAGATTTGCATTCGTGGATACTTTTTTCATGACGTTCAATCTGATTTGCAGTTTGTCTGGTCTTCAATAGTTTGATTTTCTTTTGTGGTTCGTTTGCCGATGCAGTAAGATCTGTTTTGTGAAGCATTCTCCAAAATTGTTGATTTTGCTCATCACTCCTATTTCAATCCTGAAGCGTGTAAGTGCGTAAAGACAAGAAGTCTTACTCTCTGTTTTTTATTGCTCCAGTGTTTCATCTTTATCTATGTTTTACAACTCACTAGACGTATTTTGCTGATATGATATTTTGTTTTTCTAGTTTTTCTCTATTCAGATTTAATTTGTTTTGTTATTTTTTGTTACTATTTCTTCTTTGGATTGTATCTTTATTTTGATTTCTAATAAAATTCAATCGGTATGTTTTTAAAAAATTAATATTAAAGGAGTCAATTATGCCCAGTGACGGAACATAGGGGGATTAAGGGGGTTGGTCCCCGCTAACTTTTTTTTTCATTAGTAATAGGATCGATTTTTTTAGAAAAAATAGGTAAAATTATCTCTATAATCCCTTTAAAGTTTGTAAAATCTTAGTATGACCCCCTCAAAATTTTTAATTTCATTTTGACCCCTTTATAAATTTTTAATTTTTTTAATTTTATTTTGGTCCTTTATAAATTTTTAGTTTCTCCCCTGATAAAGCTTATAATGTACAAACAGAAGACATCGTTTTACTCATGATTAATAATAGACTATGTTAGTTGAGGTAGTGCTTATTGTGTGGAAGCACTGATTAGGCACATCGTTTTTAAGTTATTTTGTTAACATTTTTTGTTTAAATTAAGCTGCGATTTTTTATTGAAGTATTCCATATCAAATGACATGTTTTAAAGAAAATAAATATGATGTTCAAATCCTAGAAAATACGGATTCAAATCGCTTTGTCTACAAAGTGTATGTATATTGTCAAAATGGTTAAGAATATCTATGAATATATACTACCTTCTAATTATCTTTAGACTATTCAAAAAAATATGAAATTATTTCATTTATTTTTTCGGTTTGTAAATCAAAAACTTTAGGACACATTTATATGTTTGTTAATATTGAGATTAATTCATTTTAATTTATTTAACTAAAACTAATCAAAAGTTCAAACTTCTTTGTCAAAAATAATTTTCAAGGTGATCGATTAACTGAAGATCTATTTGATAAATTGAAAAACTAAATAAAAAATATTATTAGATTATTTGATAAATCTAAATTAAAAAACAATATAATATTAAAAAGAAATAAAATATAAAAAAATTATTAAATGTATTCAATATTGAGCGATGATTGGTCTTCATTTTTTTAACCCTAGCCGCTCTCAACTCTTTTCCTTTGCTAAAAAAGACAACCCTAGCCGCTTTTATTTTGTTCAATTTTTTTGATCGGTGGTTGGCAATTAATCTTAGTATTGAGTATCGATCACCGAATTTATTATTTTTTGTTTTTAATATTTTAATAAGAATCTCTACTTTTGTGGCACGAGTTTTTCTTGTTCTTGTCACATGTTTTTTTTTTGTTTTGATGTGGTTCGTTTCATTCTTGTAATCACTAATTTTGTCCGGACCTTGAAACTATTTTATTCGTGTTAATATCGGGTTGTTGTGTTATTTAAAAAAAAGAAGGAAAAAGAATATATATATATATGTACATGCTAATTAAAAAGAGGGAAAACATTATAAAAAAACATTACTACTATTAATATTATTAAGTTTTACCTTTGTTCTTTCTTGTTAATATTACTTTCATTAATATCATTATTATATAGTTAATTATGATCATTATTTATTGTGAATATTATACTACTAATATCAATAATATATCGTGTATCATTCCATGAAGTTATCATTATGTTATTAATAGTATGTGTACAATACTTACTACTATTATTATCATTTATATGTTATTATATATATTAGATTATTATTGTTATTATTTATTATCATCATAATGAAAATGGAAATAAAACTTAAGTTTAAATAAAAGCCTAAAACCAGACAGTAATTAAAAAATAAAAGTCCATTATACATAAGACCCGTTCAATACCCAAATAATACAAGCCCGTAGCATGATAAAAAATAATAAAAAAATCTTAATTGACTTGATATCTTCTTGTGCAGTCGCCGCCCTAATCCACAACCATCAGATCTATTGAGATCTGACGGTCCAGATCTGATCCTCGCGAGAAACCCTAAAGACGCCCCTTTCTATCGCGCGGTGCATCACCAGATCCGTTCGATCTGGTCTCTTTTCAACGTTCCAGATCGGATCTTGCAAAAACCCTAGGGCAACCCGTTCGTCAGCATGCGCCGCATCTGCTCCCGACCGTTAGATCGAGAGGAGATCTAACGGTCCCAGATTGACGCGGAGAACATTCCAGATTCTCTATGCTTTGCACGCGCGACGGTTTTGTTGCCCCACACGCGACCCTTCGTTACCCGACGCGCACGTGCCAAGCCACGCCCGTGACCCCTCGTCTGTCACATGCACGCCAGTGTCTCCCCTCCCATTTTCGGTAGCACCGACATGCAACACAAAAAAGACATGATCAGAGTACCCGAAAGTGGCAAGAAAAACAAAGAACAATAAATCAAAACAAAAGTCAACCAAGAAGACAACAGAGATCAAAGAGAAAATTAATTTTCTAAGCATTGCATGTAATTTTTTTCGCTTATATAGAGAGAATTGGAAAACACAAGAGAGGAGGGATATCAGTGAGCATTGAGAGCAAAAAAAATGTAAAACCAAGATTTTTAGAGAAATCAATAACAAAAGAAAACTTCTGAGGTGTCATATTTTTTCCTATCGATTGCATTCATACCAGTAAAAAAAGAGTTTTGTTTTTTTTACTTTTGGGAAATCGTTTCTCCCTTCGATTCCTCGGGATGAGCCGGTGACAAGCCCTTTGGCTTCTGTCTGGGAGGTCACCGGAGTGAGCCATTCGAACCACAGGGGTATGGTTTTTCTTTAAGGTTTTGAATCGAAACTTTCGAGAAGGGAGAGGGAGCTTTCGGTTTGGTTCTAAAAGGGGTTTTGTCATCGTGTCATCCTTAGGTTCCATAGGTTTTTTGGGTTCGGATAGATTACCGCTGTTGCTGGTTAGCGGCAATCGGCCGGTATAGAATTTTCTTTTTACGGTGATGGGTTGGCCGGAGGAGAAAAGGGAGGTCTTTTTTCACTCGAAATGGCAAAAAGGTGATTAAAAATTTTTGAAACAGGTTTTATATTCATATTTGGTTTTTAAAAAGAGTTATTTGCTTCATAAGGACCTTCGTCCTTTCACTTTCACCCTAAGAGGGTCTCCGTGTTTTTAAACCCCGTCTGTGGTCTCTCAAGCTTTTTTAATATTTGCAATCTCGTCCCAAATTTAGTTTTAATCGACGTCGAATGGTTTAACAACCATTTGGGTCCCTGCAGGTTTTGCGATTCTTTTAATTTTACCCCTATTTTCGGCCAAATCTATTAAAGCAAATAGGGTTTATTACAACTTGGTCCCTATGTTTTTGGTGAAACTTCTTAGCCATCTCCTCTTTTCAAATCACTCTCATGGTCCCTGAACTCTCAAAAGGCCTTACAATTAATTTTTTTCTTTATTTATTTGTTTATATATATATATATATATATATATATATATATATATATATATATATATATATATATATATATATATATATATAGTTTTTGTTGTACTACGTATGTTTATTTATTTTGGTTTTTCGAATACTATGTTTAATATGTGTTTAATTTGTTTGTTCGTTTTCATGTAGCAATCTAATCCATGCCTTCGTACGCTCGCATCTCGCATTTATTTTCCCATTATCGCCTTTGTTCATGCTTGTTCATGCATCCTAAATACTAACGTTTATATATTTTTTATGCTTTATTTATTTATTTATTTATTTTATATGTTTATATATATTTTTTCTTTTAATTGTTTGTTGCTTTAATATTATGCGATGTCTTTTTATTCGGGAACGAACGAGGCCAGTACCAGTCGTAGTGGTGGTGGTTCGGACGTTCCTTCTCGAATATCAAGACTTTTAAAATTAACACATTCGTATAACCAAATTTCGATACGAATCATCACTTTAATTCGCAAAATTTAATATTAATTAAGCGGTATTGGTTTTGGTACCGATTTTAGGGCTAGGCGGGGGTGCTCATCCTTCCCCGCGTGTAACTGACTCCCGAACCCATTTTTTTAAAAGCAAGAATCTCTAGTTTAGTTTTCAGTGTCCGGTCTACCATTTTTAAATGCCCGGTGGCGACTCTTTTTTTAAACCCGATTAAATTTTCAAAAACCAATTAAAACTCGGTTCTTCTAAGTGACGCCGAGGTACATATATTTTTGAAATTTTTTTAGTCGCAACAATTTTGTCCTTATGTCATGATTTCAACATACCTTAGCGATCGGTTGGTGCTCATACAGAGATCTTCACGGCGTTAATCTCTAATTATGGTTTCGTCGGTGGTTTTAGAAAGATGAATTCCCGCTCGGTCGATGGTTGGTTGCCGATGTAATCAAACCTGGGTAGCGGAACAATCTGTCTGATAGCTTGTTTGCTCACCACTCCTTTTTCATCCCTATAAAGCGTCTCATTTGGATAGAGACAAAGAGATTTAGGAAGATTTTTGAATTCTAGTATGTTAATTTCGATGGAAGTGTATGCTTTTCTTTGCACCATTGTAATAGATTTTTAGTGGTCTTGTCCTCTCTTTTTTTCTTTTTTTAATGCATTGTATTGTATTATTTTTATGATGATTAATAAAATTCAGATATCATTATTAAAATAAATAACATTTTATCTGATTATTAGAAGTAGTTAAAAATCATTAAAAACATTAATTTCAGTTTATTGAAATATCAAACCATCCATTCATTTAATTGAAACTGAGAATTAATTAGAACACGTGAAAAAAAAAACATTGGAAAATATTTTTCTGAATATGTTGGTGTGATGCAAGGGTAGTATCTGTTTAATTTTTTTTGTTATTTTTTAAAAAGACATACACAACATGGTAATACTGATGTTCGAATTCGGGTTACCAAAATGATAAATATCATATTTTGCCACTGGGACACAATAGTTGAGAGAAAAAAAAAACATCTGAAAACATAAATGTCTTTGTTGGTTAAGAAAATAAACCACTCCATTGTCAATTTTCACACCTTCATTATTTGGGGAAGATTCATCTATTCCGAGAAAATCTCCCTCAATCGCGTTCTCAAGTCAAATACACTGTAGAAAATAGTACGCCAATAGTCTAAACTATTATTTGGAAGTTTTGGTCAGCAAACTTCTAAAAATTATAAAAGGGTCATTAAATTTATTAAAAATCTATAAAATGGTCACTATATTGTTACTTATCATTAAGGGGATGTCATAGTGTTAATTTAATGGTTAATATCTTGTTTAACCCCTCAACTGTTACTTAAACTTTATTTTGATGCTTTTCTAATTATAAAGAAAAATATAAATAATATATCATTTTAACTATACTAAAACTATATTTTAATTGAATTTAAAAATGCTTGCTTTAAATAAAATATATCATGTATAAGGCAATTATTGTTAATTAAAGATTATCAAATATTCTCAAATTAGATTATTGTTAATTTAATGGTTAATTTAATGGATATTTTTATTAGTTGGGACCATGAATAATGTGACGAGCCGGACCTATGATATAATTTCTTCTTTATTTTAGTTTGCATTAGATTTTTTTTTCTTGAATTATAATGTAACGAGTCTTAAACTAACTAATTGTTTCTTTTGCAATATTTGGCTTTACAAATATCATTTGGGTTTGCATTTTGTATTTTTTTTATTGAATTGTGATAATTGATGGTATTTTTATTTAGATTTTTGGGGGGAAATTTTATGCATTATAAATCTTAAAGAAGTTTTACATTATTAAAGTTTTTAAAAATATTTTATAATTTCAAAAAAAAATATTTTTCATTTATTTTATAAAAATTTATGAGATTTTTAAATTTTTTTATTTTAATGTATACAAACGTTGGAAAAGTATCAAAAATAAAATCTTAGTAACAATTGATCAATTAAATGAGAAAGTAACCGTTAAATTAATGTGTCATGTCATTATTCTTTAACTGTAGGTAATGATAGAGTGATCATTTTATAAGTTTTACAAAATTTATTGGTTAAAATGATCAAATACTCATACTTTAGGGATTATTAGTGTACTCTACTAAAGAAAACACTATGAAAGAGTAAAATTTTCAAGCAATCGGTAGAATTTTTATGGGTAAAGTAAACCACATTTATAACCACTCAATTATATGTGTGATATTATTTTGATCACTAATCTACCAATTTTATCAATCAACTCACTCAACTATTTAAATAATATATCAATTAAGTCACTTGCTAACAGAGTAAATAATGATGCAATTAACATAAAATTTTATAATTACACATTTGATATAGGTTACTTACATGTTATATTAATTTGATTCGAGATTAATAATTAGAAATCGGAGCGATAGATTTCACCATAACGACAAAGGATCCGACACCTTTGATTTCACTATAAATTCCATGCTTCATTTCATCATCTTCACACAGCCACATCAAGCTAGTTAGCAATGGCTTCCGCCGTCAAGTCCACACCAACCCTTACTCTTCCCAATTCCTCCATTCAAACTCCATTCCTTCCCAAAACATCTCAACTCTCCATATTCAACTTTGTCTCCAAGAAACAAGTGTCGTGCAAAGCCAGCAATGGGGACCAAAACAATGAACACTCTTCTTCTCCCAATAGGTTCGATAGAAGGGATGTCCTTCTCGGCCTAGGCGGTCTCTACGGTGCAACCAACCTTGTGAGCGACCCCTTTGCATTGGCAGCCCCGGTTGCCGCACCTGACTTTTCTCTCTGTGAGAAATCGACTGTAACGTCGAAAAGTGCCGGAACCATAAAAGTCGCCTGCTGCCCGCCGAACGCAACAAATATCATAGATTTCAAGCCACCTAAGGTAACCAAGTTACGGTATAGACCGGCGGCACATTTGGTTGATTCGGAGTACTTGGATAAGTTTACAAGGGCCATGGAGCTGATGAAAGCTCTTCCCGAGGATGATCCTCGTAATTTCATGCAGCAAGCCAATGTTCATTGTGCTTATTGCAATGGAGGTTACGATAATGGAGACCCCAACCAAGAACTTCAGATTCACTTCTCTTGGCTTTTCTTCCCATTCCATAGGTTTTATCTCTATTTCTACGAGAGGATATTGGGGAAGCTAATTGATGATCCGAGTTTCGCTATGCCGTTTTGGAACTGGGATTCTCCCCGTGGAATGGCTATCCCTCAGATATATGTAGACCCTAACTCTCCGCTCTACGACGAGAAGCGCAACGTTAACCACCAGCCGCCGAAAATGCTCGACCTTGATTTTGCCGGCACTGAGGAAGAGTTATCAAAGAGAGATCAAATAAAGAGTAATCTAACTGTGATGTATAGGCAAATGGTATCCAACAAGACTGCTTCTCTTTTCCATGGAATGCCGTACCGTGCTGGCGATAAACCCAGTCCGGGAATGGGTGCCATTGAGAACAACCCTCACACCGCCGTTCATCGCTGGGTTGGGGACAAGCGGAACCCGTATTCAGAAGATATGGGCAACTTTTATTCTGCAGGTAGAGACCCGCTGTTCTACGCTCATCATTCCAATGTTGATCGGATGTGGAACATTTGGAAGTCATTACCGGGGAAGAAACGGACTGATTTCACCGACACAGATTGGCTCGATTCCTCGTTTCTTTTCTATGACGAGAATGCGAATCTGGTTCGAGTCAAGGTTCGGGATGCCCTTGACACGAGGACTTTGGGATACGATTATCAAAAAGTTGATATTCCATGGCTTAAAAACAAGCCAACTCCTCGAAGGCCCGATAAGGGTCAAGGCCAAGGTCATGGTCACGGTCACGGTCGTGGTCGAGCAGTGGCGGCCGAAACGAAAACCGCAACCGTTATCCGCAATGTTTTCCCTATAGTTCTAGACAAGGTGGTGCGCATTGAAGTTCCAAGGCCAAAGAAATCAAGGACCAAGCTTGAAAAGGAAGATGAAGAAGAAGTATTGGTTCTACAAAACATTCAGCTAGACCGAGATATAGCCGTGAAATTCGATGTGTACATTAACGACGAAGACGACGAGGCGCCGACCGAACCGGAAGATTCGGAGTTTGCCGGGAGCTTTACAAATATACCACATAACCATCACAACCCGGGCGTGAAGCTTGACACTAACTTGACGTTGCCATTATCAGATTTGTTGGAGGATTTGGATGTTGAAGGTGATGACAACATTGTGGTGACTCTGGTGCCTAAAGAAGGGAAGGGTCTGGTATCGATCGGTAACATTAAGATCGACTACATCCGAGACTGATGATCGGTTAATTCGTTGACTCTTCCGATGCGTTTATAGACGACATCCTTTGTGTTCTTTGATCGGAATCGGATTGATGGGTTCATCAATTTGTTTTTCCTGTTTTACGTGTTTCTCTTTTAAGTTATTAATAAGGCCATCATGTCTACGTCCATAGAATCCTTTGTATGGAATGTTCTTAGCAAGGAAACCTGCTTGGATTTTATGTTTGGGATAATGGACCGGGATGGCTATTTTCGTTTGTTCAATTATGAACATGGAATTCGAAACTTTTGCTTTATTTTTCCGAGTTGTTAATATTAATTTGGGTAAAATACTTAAATCATCATTCAACTTTTCTCTCAGACCTATTTTGGTCACTGAACTTTCAAAACTTTCAAAAAGGCTTAATAAGGTCACTTTTATTTTTGATTTGTGTCGTTGTATTTGCCAACATTCAAAAAGTTATGTTTTAGTCATTAATATTATCTTGTTGTTACAATTTGATTATTAAGTTATTAATTATAATTAGATTGCTTATGTGACATGTTAATAAGATGAGTTAATGTTAAAAGGCTTAAATAAAAAATTAGCCTTTTATCTATGTATTTTTTCTGCTTTAAGTACTTAAACTATGATTTGAGAAAATCAAGCCCTTAAATGATCATTTTTGGTCGTTTTAAGTTCCTATACTATTTTTTGGTCAAAATAAGTACTTAAATTATGTCATTTTTCTTCTTTTAGTCGGTCAAAAAAATTGTGATGTGTCAACATCTTATGAGTCGAAATAATTTTCTTTTGACTTAAATAACTATCGGACTTAAAGTGACAAGAAATGATAGTTTATGGGCTTATTTTACCCAAACCATAGTTTAGGTGCTTAAAACAGGAAACAGGAAAAGTTAGAGGGCTACATTTTGGTTTAAGCCATTTTAAAATTGACCTTAAACTTTAAACGAAATATAATTAAGTATTTGAACTTTTTGTTTTTTCACCTTCTTTATCTCATAAGTTCATTTTCTAATCTCGCCCAATCATCCAATTTCTCACTTTTCCTTGGCAGTTGAAACCCTAGTGCCACTGGAAATGACACTTTGATCGCTGACGTTAAACCTCTGGTTCCAAAAAAAAAAAAATCAAACTGGACTCTGAACTTTCACTACCGTTGTTCACTACAATAGTGGAACCAAAATTATTTTTGAAGACGAGCACTGAACACACACATTATATTTCGATCTAAATATCTCAAGTGGGCACGACTACGTAAAGTAATTTTTTTTTTTTTTTTACTTTTGATGACATATTTATTGAGTCAAACAACCCGAAGAGAGGCCTCATCCGAAAGAATTTTCATCATTAAGTGGAAGAGACAAACTTTACTCCAGCAGAATATATCCTTCAACTCAAGACCTCCTTAAAACTTAAAAGCATAAATATGGGATGGGAATTGTATGCTACTTTTATGGTCCCACTTTAAAATATTGAGTTTAGAGTTTAGTGTTTAAGGTTAGAAGTTGTGATTAGAGTTTAAGTAATTAGGAGTATGGTGTATTTTTTAAGGTGTAGGACTTAGGGTTTAAAATATAAAAATTAAGATTAGAATTTAAAATTTAATTTTTAAGTGATTTTTAGTGTGGGACATAAAAATTATCCATAAATATGCTTCCATCCCACCCTAGCATATTTAGCTGCAACATCATTACTTAAAAAAAAAGTAGTTCTTTCAAAATTTTCATCAAAGTTAATTTGAGGGCTGATTGATTTATTAAATTAATTTAAAAATCTAATTTAATTAACACTGAAATTTTATAAGAGAATGACAGGAAACATATCTTTATAGTTAAAAAAATAAGAAAGTATGCTTTTTGGTCAACTTTTGTGCATTAACAGAGTATAAGAAAGTCAAAGGCTAGAGGGCCTTAGCCACCGAAATTTTAAATAATTTAGTCTTTGTAAAGTGATGTTTGAGTTAAAATTAGAAGTTTAGTTGGTTAAATTCATTAATTTAGATCTTTGGTAAAGAGCGGATTGATGTGAAATCTCTAATTTTGAAAAAGTTTAATAGGAGCTTTTTGAAATTAGAGGTTTTGATATAAGAATTATAAAGACCCTTTTACCCTAAACAATTATAAAAAATCTCTAAATAACCTAAATTTAACAATTTCTATTTTAATTCTCCAACCTCACGTATTATATTGTGACATTTCTAAACTAATATTTTTGTTTTTTTGTTTTTACTCTCACACATTTATATTTGTATTTAAATTTAATAATTAATTAAATTGTATTAAAAACAATTATATAAATAATAAATTAATATATAGAATCTTCAAATATGTTTAGTAATGTTATATTAAAAATTATTTTTCATACCCTAATTAATATTAATAGATACAAAATATCGATAACTAATAAATTATTCAAATGAGTATCGAATATAATCATGTCCTTATATGTCATTTTGTTTGTTTAAGTAGTCAAACAACTATCAGCTATCAGTTAATTTTACCAAACACTTTCATACAATCAGCTAATATACAATACGCTAATCAAATCAGCTAATACAATCAACTATCAGCTCATGTAATTTGCTATCAGCTATCAGCTATCCGATAATTGTCAAACAATGTCATAATATTTTTTTATTTTTTTAAAATTAATTTAACTCTCTCAAAGTTTTGAAATCCTCATTAAACCTTCTATTTAAAAAAAGTAATTTCTCACCTTTCTAAAAATGTCATTAAATATTACTGTACTAAATTTAATTAGTGAAAATATATTGTTGTGTTGGGCCAAAAATATATTGTTATCAATTATAAGATATATTTTAATTTATTATCATTAATCATTAGTTATTTTTTTATTACAAATCGTGTCTATTTTCATGGAGAAAAAACTTCAATCACAGGCGGATTTTGGAAGAAGTGGTAGCCGAAATAATTACTCCTTCATTGGTAAATCAAAATAATTTTGATTTCGGCTTGGTATCTAGTTTGATATCGCTTAAGCATGTTTCGAGTTCAAGATCTTTTGTATGCATAAAATATCAGTTAAGAACATCTATCAAAATCAGATGTGTGATGTAGGTCGGTCTAGATTAATGGAGAATCGAAGGGCAACCAAAAAATAATTTTAAAAATATAGAATTTGTTTAAACTATAAATTTTAACCTATTAGAAAATATGGTTAAATACTTAATCTGTAAACCAGGGACGAAGCAAAGATTTGGGGTTGAGAGATAAACTATAAATATTTGAAAGTAAAAGACAAATTTAAAAATAAACTAATTTATAAAAAAAAATTAAATAGAAAAACAAAAGTAAAAAAAAATTCTTCGAGATAGAGTGCGATTACCCCCTCGCGAAACCCATATAATTTCGTACCTGCATTAAACTCTATTAAGATGCCCACATCCGTTTCATAAATGTCATTTTAGTTTGACGTTTAATGATAGATATTTTAAAATCGTGTTTCTCCTATTTAAAAAGTACATGAATTTTTTAAAATTACAAATAAAAAATACAATCATAACTACAAATAATATATATAAACATCTTACAATCGAAATTAACCATTGCAAATTATAATCAGAATATTCACAGAACTTGTATATAATTTATATAAAATGAAAATTACACATGAGTGCATAAAGATCCAAAACCTTAGTCTTTATAAACGGTAACAAAACTCGGGATAAGAATTTGAGGGCTAACTTAAATTTTAAAAAATTTGGAGGTTTAAACAAAAATTTTCAAAAATTTTAGGGTTTAACTAAAATTTTCAAAAAATTTAGGTTTTAACTAAAATTTGTAATAATTTTGAAAGATTTAATTAGAATTTTAAAATTTTTGAAAAGAAATTTAATTAAAATATTCAAAATTTTAAATTTTAATATGAACTTTTAAAAATTTTGATAGGGACAAATTGAATATTTCAAAATTTTTAGGTGTAAAATTCATATTTTCCAAGAAAAAAATTTAGGGCCATAACCCCCTCTAATTCTTCATATGATTCGCCATTGTCCGGTTGGTCAAATTGCTCATCTTTATTCGCTTATTTCCTTTAGATTATAGGTTCTAAATTTACCAATAGTACCTGTACCTCCTTCCTTCCCCTTCCCCTTCCCCTTCCCCTTCTAAGTAATTAAGATTAAAACTAAGCTTTATTAATATATATATATATATATATATATATATTAAAATTTTAAATAAAAAGATTTTAAGATATTAGATATACTATATAAGATGGAATATTAATGACCTCGACAAAATCATTGAAACTATATAAATTTATGGGATCGAAAAAGAGTAAAATATTACATGTTGCGATTAGAATAGATCTAGCTATCTTTTTAATATTTATAGTATAATTATATACCATATGGCGATTTTTTATATACGTTAATTGATCTGTGGTAGGTGGGCTAAGGAATATGTGATAGCTTTATGCCTTTATCGTTTAATTTATTTCTTTTTCACACTTCAACATATTTTTATAGTATGGATAATGTTTAGTAATTTTTTTTTGATAAAGTTTAGTTAATTTTTTTTAACGTTTCAGTGTAATTATAATATAATATTTATTTATTAATATTAATTTATATTTATATATATGTCAGTTTTTAATGATATATATATTGTATAAAAAATTGTTGAGACCCATACCATCTAATAATAACAATATTTTTTATTGAAATTACTTAATAATTTCTAATTAATTTTTTTATTTTTTATTGTACGTAGTGAATTCTTCAAATTAATCTAATAATAAACATCCTGTGCTGAATTCTTCGTCAACTTTTGAGCCTGGGGTGGGGCAAAATTTTTGCTATGTAGATATAAAATATATCCAAATCTATACCTAACAAATATGGAAAGGTGTGCATATAGTGGAATTTAAATTAAAAAATTATATGTAATCTGATTCAAATCTGTTTTTAAAATTCTTTTTTATTAAATTAATTTTTTATTAGAGAGCCATCTACAATCAGTTGAAGTAGTAAAATGAGGTACTAAATTTCTTAAACAAAGTTAATGGTTTGAATTTTAATATTGTGAATAAAGCAGTTGGATGAGAGGGTAGTCTCATAATGAGCCTAAAAAATATAGAGCAGTTGGTTGGAGTGTCACCTCATAATATGCTTCTAAAATATGGAGCAATAAGGTAATTATACCATGCATTAGCGGTATAATTTTTTTGTTTCTTTCAACGTCCTAGTTTTAAGGTTTAGAGATCTAGTTTAGAGTTTATGGTTTAGGGATTTTAGGGATTGTGATTAGAATATAAGATTTAAGGTTAGAATTTAGTGTTTATAGGTCAAAACCTAAATCCTTAATATATTGCTCTAAAACCTAAACCACCTATAAACTTTAAATTCTAATACTAAATCTTAAATTACAATCATAACCCTTAAGTTCCAAACCAATAAACCCTAAACTATAAAAACAAAAAAGTTTTTACCCTATGGAATACTTTTCATATAAAGTATATTTAATCTCCGGCATATGCTTCCCACCATCAACGCTAATAATTAAAAACAATGTTTCCATCACGTGAAATCCCTTACATATTTGGAGTGTTTTTTTAGTATGTTTCATGAATTGAGAATAAAAAAATGGATGCACGTTAGTAATTGTAAAGGATCCAACCCCATTAAGTTGGCTATAAATCCCATGCTAGTTTGGATCGTCTTCCCACAGCCAATCAAGATAGTTAGCAATGGCTTCCAATGTGAGTTCCCCGCCAACCCCCATCACTCTTCCCAATTCCTCCATTCAAACTTCATTCCTTCCCAGAACATCTCAACTCTCCGTATTCAAGAAGAAGAAGCTAGTGTCGTGCAAAGCCAGCAATGAACACTCTTCTTCTTCCAATAGGTTCGACAGAAGGGATCTCCTTCTCGGCCTCGGTGGTCTCTATGGTGCAACCAACCTTGCCAACGACCCATTTGCATTGGCAGCACCGGTTGCCGCACCTGACCTTGACCTCTGTGAGAAATCCACCGTGACATCGAATAGTGCAGGGACCATAAACGTCGCCTGCTGCCCGCCGAAACTAAAAGATGCTGTAGATTTCAAACCACCCAACTTTTCCAAGATACGGTATCGGCCGGCTGCACATTTAGCTGATCGTCACTACGTGGTAAAGTTTAATAGGGCCATGGAGCTGATGAAAGGTCTTCCCGAGGATGATCCACGTAACTTCATGCAACAAGCCAATGTGCATTGTGCTTATTGCAATGGGGCTTACGATAACTCGGGTTTGGGGATCCCCAATCAGGAACTTCAAGTTCACTTCTCATGGCTGTTTTTCCCATTCCATAGGCTGTATCTCTACTTCTACGAGAGGATCTTGGGGAAGCTGATTGGCGATCCAGATTTCGCGATGCCGTTTTGGAACTGGGATTCTCCCGACGGAATGGTTATTCCGGAGATATATGCAAACCCCAACTCCCCGCTCTACGACGAAAAGCGCAATGTGAACCACCAGCCGCCCAATATGGTTGATCTTGATTTCGCTGGCGTAGAGGAAGGATTGTCAAATAGTGATCTTATAAAGAGTAATCTGTCTGTGATGTATAGGCAAATGGTACGCAACAGGACCGCTACTCTCTTCCATGGATCTGCGTACCGTGCGGGTGACAAACCCAGTCCTGGACAGGGTGCCATTGAGAACAACCCTCACACCGCCATTCATCGGTGGGTTGGCGACCAACGGCAACCTTACAAGGAGGACATGGGGAACTTCTATTCTGCAGGTAGAGACCCATTGTTCTACGCTCATCATTCAAACATTGACCGATTGTGGAACGTTTGGAAGTCATTACCAGGGAAGAAGCGGTGCGATTTCCCCGACACAGATTGGCTCGATTCCTCCTTCCTTTTCTACGATGAGAATGCGGATCTGGTTCGAGTTAAGGTTCGTGATGCCCTTGACACAACCACTTTGGGGTACGATTATCAAAGAGTTGATCTTCCATGGCTTAGAAACAAGCCAACTCCAAGACATAGGCCTGGTCGGGGTCGGGGTCACGGCCACGGTCACAATCATGGTCGTGGTCATGCAGTGGCGGCTGAAACAAACAATACCGGCACTATCCGTAACGTCTACCCTATCGTTTTAGACAAGCTGGTGCGCATTGAGGTTCCAAGGCCGAAGAAATACAGGACTAGGGTCGAAAAAGAAGAGGAAGAAGAAGTATTGGTTTTCCAAAACATTCAGTTAGACCGAGATGTGTCCGTCAAATTTGATGTGTACATTAATGACGAAGATGACGAGACACCAACCAAACCGGAAGATTCGGAGTTTGCAGGGAGCTTTACGAATCTACCACATAACCATCACCACCCAGGGGTGAAGCTTGACACTAACATGACATTGCCAATATCGGATTTGTTGGAGGATTTGGATGTCGAAGGCGATGATAACATCGTGGTGACTTTGGTGCCTAAAGAAGGAAAGGGTCTTGTTTCCATCGGTAACATTAAGATCGACTACATTCGAGACTGATCGCTTAATTCCTTGGCTTTGTGTGTGTTCATGTACTTGTTTCTCCTGCGTTTTGTGTGTCCATTTGGCTTTCAGTCATGAATAAGGGACCATCAAGTCTATGGCCATAGAAACCTTTGTATGCTGGATTCTATGCTTGGGATAATAGGCAGAGATGGTTATTTTCCGTGTTTAATTTATGAGCAAGGAATATTTCCAAACTTTGTAATCTTCTTCCATTTAACTTTTTATTTTAAAATTCTAAATCCGTTTTCAAATATGAATACAATCAGCCACTGCATCTGCATTAGCATGTCTTTGGCTGGGATTACAAATTTACTTTTGGTTTTAGGTGTTTTGGAGTCTGCATTAGCATGTGGATCAATTTGATTCTAAATAACTCAGCTTTTGACTGAGAAAAACATATAGAATGAATATTTGATATGTTTTGTCAATGTATCACATTGATATGTTGTTATAAATTAATTTAAATAAATTTTGTTTTAAAATCTTATGACACGCATTATCATGTAATTCACTAACAATGCATACAACTATATATTATCGGTGTACAAAATCTTATTAATTTATTATAGTAAATATAATTATAAATAAACATTAACGAGTTAATACTTTTTAGGTCCACATATAAAGGTTATTCTCCGTAACACAAATAAGTTCTAATATAAATAAGAGAGAATATTTCATTCATCGCTAGTGATTTTTTTTATAAACAAAGGTTTATAATTATATTGCATCGTATTTAAGGCTTAAAAATTAAAATTAAATTATATGATTATATTTTAGAGTTTAGACGTGATATAATTAAAACCTTGTTTGTAAAAAAATTAATATCGATCTTTTAAATAGTGGGACCAGTATTGAGATAACCGGACTCCACCTAGTTTGGACTTGGCCCAATTTGTCCCAAGGAATGTTGTTCAAGTTTTATGTTGGGATCGGATAATGAATGAGTGATGAATACTAACATTTCGTGTTTAATCTAATGAAAAATAAGACTTGTTCATAATTTTTATTCTATTGTTTTGGTTGAAGTATGGTAGGTAAATTTAATATTCAGAAAAGTCTTGAAAGCATGAGATTTTTGAAGTATAGGGTTTGATATAATGCATGATTTCAAACCATAATAATATTAGAGATCAGGTCTACCCAAAAAATTCTTGAAGAAAACTAAAATATATAATCCAAAGGGGAGGAACAAATAAAATTTAACCTTTTCTGGAATATGTCATTCAACTTCAAGCCCAACAACTATTATAAAAATCTCAATTTTTATTCTAATTAGACGTTATATTAATGTATAAGTGAAAATTGATAAAATTAATCTCGCATATTGTTTTGCTAATGGTTCTAATTGTATTAGTGAATTAACATAAAATGAGATTTAATCATATAAGATTGTCGACCTTTCCTAATTAGAAGGTATTACGTGATAATTATTACATAAATACTAAACTATCGTTAAGATAAATAAAAATCGTATCATAAAACATACAAAAAAAATTATACACATAAGAAGACGAAAAGAAGTAAGGAAAGAACTTGTTTTATTCAAGCCGCCCTAGTTGCCTTCAAATCTGAATTATCATTTTGTTGTATTCAATGGAATCATATGTCCACTTGAAAAGTCTAACCCCTCATTCACATCCACACTATTGTTATCTTCAATT
Organism: Hibiscus tridactylites; assembly: GCA_958450335.1. Taxonomy (NCBI): domain Eukaryota; kingdom Viridiplantae; phylum Streptophyta; class Magnoliopsida; order Malvales; family Malvaceae; genus Hibiscus; species Hibiscus tridactylites. The sequence continues at coordinate 92,056,222 of OY288270.1, read as the reverse complement.
CAAGTTGTTTGAAATCAAGCAAGCAGCAATGGCATCCACCGCCACTTCTCTTCCCAACTCCCCCTTCCCAACATCATTCCTTCCCAAAACATGTAAGCTTTCCGGATTCAAGAAGAACGAGGCTTTCAACTTTGTCTCCAACAAAGTAGTGCCGTGCAAAGCAAGCAATGGGAACCAAACCAATGAACACTCTTCTTCTCCCAATAGGTTGGACAGAAGGGATGTTCTTCTCGGCCTTGGTGGTCTCTATGGTGCAACCAACCTTGCCAACGACCCATTTGCATCGGCCGCCCCGATAGCCTTCCCTGATCTTGACCTTTGTGAGAAATCGACTGTAACATCGAAAAGTGCGGGCACCATAAAAGTGGCTTGCTGCCCGCCGAAATCAGCAAAAATTATAGATTTCAAACCACCAAAGTTTTCCAAGATACGGTACAGGCCGGCGGCTCAGTTAGTTGGTCCTGAATACTTGGATAAATTTACGAAGGCCATGGAGGTGATGAAAGCACTTCCCGAGGACGATCCACGTAGTTTCATGCAACAAGCCAATGTTCATTGTGCATATTGCAACGGGGCTTACGATCAAGTGGGGTTTCCCGACCAAGAACTTCAAGTTCACTTCTCATGGCTGTTTTTCCCATTCCATAGGCTGTATCTGTATTTTTACGAGCGGATATTGGGGAAATTGATTGATGATCCGGATTTCGCGATGCCATTTTGGAACTGGGATTCCCCCGCAGGATTGGCTATCCCTGCAATATATGTAGACCCTAACTCTCCACTCTACAACGAAAAGCGCAATGTGAACCACCAGCCGCCCCAATTGCTCGATCTTGATTACGCTGGCGAGGAGGAAGAATTGTCGAAGAAAGATCTTATAAAGAGTAATCTCAGTGTGATGTACAGGCAGATGGTGTCCAACAAGACGGCTTCTCTTTTCCATGGAGCCGCCTACCGTGCCGGCGATGATCCCAGTCCGGGAATGGGTTCCATTGAGAACAACCCTCACACCGCCGTTCACCGATGGGTTGGTGACAAGCGGCAACCGTTTTCCGAAGACATGGGGAACTTCTACTCTGCAGGTAGAGACCCAGTGTTCTACGCTCATCACTCCAATGTGGATCGATTGTGGAACATTTGGAAGTCGTTGCCGGGGAAGAAGCGACGTGATTTCACTAGCACGGATTGGCTCGATTCCTCATTTGTTTTCTACGACGAGAATGCAAATCTGGTTCGAGCCAAGGTTCGGGATTGCCTTGACACAAGGACTTTGGGTTACGATTATCAAAGAGTTGACATTCCATGGCTTAGTAACAAGCCGGCTCCTCGAAGGCCTCGTCAGGGTCAGGGTCAGGGTGGTCGTGGTCAAGCAATGGCGGCCGAAACAAGCAAAACCACTGCCATCCGCAATGCATTCCCTGTAGTTTTAGAAAAACTAGTGCGTATTGAGGTTCCAAGGCCAAAGAAATCAAGGACTAAGCTCGAAAAGGAAGATGAAGAAGAAGTGTTGGTTCTACAAAACATTAAGCTAGATCGAGATGTGGCCGTGAAATTCGATGTGTACATTAATGAAGAAGATGAGGAGACACCGACTGGTCCGGAAGATTCAGAGTTTGCCGGGAGCTTTACGAATCTACCCCATAGCCAACACAACCGTGGGATGAAGCTTGACACTAATTTGACATTGCCAATATCCGATTTGTTGGAGGATTTGGAGGTTGAAGGTGATGATAGTATTCTGGTGACTTTGGTGCCTAAAGCAGGGAAGGGTCTAGTTTCGATTGGTAACATTAAAATTGACTATGTTCGAGACTGATGTTTTGTTAATTAGCAATGAAACCCCTGTTTTAGATTTTATGTTTGGGATAATGGAATCTTAGTTTTTTTCTCAATCCGACGGCTAATTGCTTTTTCGATGCTGGCTGGCATCCCTCTCACGTTCTTCTCTTTCTTTTGCCATCAAAAGTCCGTCTTCCTTTCTCTTTTTATTGTTATTTTTATGTTTTTCTCTAGTCGATTCAATAAAAATTTATCTTTTCGACGGTCATGATTTGATCTCGTGCGTAGTTTAGAAAAAAGAAAGTACAATTCTTCTTGTTGCCTGAAAGATTTGATGAAGGTTGTTCCTTTTGTTTCTCTTTCTTCTCTTTTGTCTTTTATTTTTGGGTAGGTCTAGAGTGTAGCTAAAATACAGTAAATTTAAAAAAAAAAATTGTCTTTTAACTACACCCTAAACATGTTGCACATTAAACTCATCCTTTGTTTGCAGAAATTTTGATTTCTTCTACAAAAAGTATAGGTTTCACATTTCCCTATGACAGTCTTATAATATATGAATTTAAATGTTTGACGTCTTTCTCAACGAATTAGTATTACCTTGATGATTTTTCTGATAAGAAAAAACGTTTGGGATTCAAACGGTCTTTGTGGCCTCAAAACTCAATCGTCAATTCGTTTAGCGGGATGAGACACTAAATTTTTTAAAGAATGTCAAAGGTTTAAATCATGACATTATAAATGAAATAAGTTAAGTTAAGAGAATTATCCATTAATCGACCTTTATGATATCTAATTTTAATTAACCGACCAATAAACCATATACTAATTATTATAAAAAAATTGAGACTTTGTAAAGTTGTTCAAATATTTTAGTTCTTTCACTTAACAGAAAAATCAAGGGTAATTTTCACTCATGGTCACTTTAGTTTTGGGTTTGTTCTATTTTGGTCACCCGAATTTAAAAAAGACTATTCTGGTCACTTACGTTCGAAACCGTTTCTATTTTGGTCACTGGATCGTTAACCTCCGTTAATTAAAAATAATAATTTCTAATTTGACCCCCCAAACTTTTAAAACTTCATTTTTCACCATCTTCCTCAATTATCGAGCTACATTCCCCCGGGTTTGTATCATCATCAAAACATGTATTTCCCCTGTAAGCAGTTTCTCTTTACTGTTCGATGGTTCTTCTTCGAGTTTGTCTAATGGATCACCACCACCTCCGCCGCCATTAGAGGGCTTTCCACCACACTTGTCTAATGGTCTGTTTATGGATTCAACTGTTAGACAAAAGGCCAGTAATGGATGCTTGTTTGGTGAAATGGATCTTTGTAGGAATCTTAATAAGATGTATATTAGCAATGATCAAGAGAATTTCTGTTCTAGTTTTAGTGGGGCTTGTAATGAATTTAGGAAAGGATTTTCTGATTTTGTTGGTATTCAGTCCTCTGTTTCGATAAGTGTTCCACTAAGTGTCAATGGTGGGAGGAATATGGCTTTCTCTGGATTTCCCCAGCAGGAATATCCCCAAATGTACCTTGGTTGCCCAGATGCTTTAGTTTCGCCTCGAAGAATGAATAATGCAAATGTTGCAATGAGATCTCCATGGCAGAAAAAAGAGCTTGCTTGTAATTATCACCATATAGGGAATTCTCTAGTAATCTTTCGATGAACAATGGTTTGATCTATGAACAAAGAAACGATATGAATTAGAATGAAGGAAGAGGTGAGCTGAATTTCCATGCTTCTCCCCCGCCTTGTTCAAGCAAACCGTAATACAAGCGTTGGAAGCCTGTTAAATCGGCGGCTGCCATTATACAATGGTTTATCTCGAGCTCATTCAAATGTTGGAATCCCACACGAGGACGGTTTCATTATTCAAGGAAATGGTTTAAATTTTGTAACCAACATGGGGCTGAACAAGGGTTCATTGCAGGAGATTGGTGCGAGTAAGCGTCGTGAAGGAAGGTTGCAACTTGTTAACTGGTCTCACTTTGCAGCAGCTTGTGGAAATGCTAAGAATGCTAAGTTGTATAACACATGGGTATGTCTGAAACATTACAAATGAAGCCCGGGGGAATGTAGCTCGATAATTGGGGAAAATGGTGAAAAATGAAGTTTTGAAAGTTTAGGGGTCAAATTAAAAATTATTATTTTTAATTAACGGAGGTTAACGGTCCAGTGACCAAAACAGAAACGGTTTCGAACGTAAGAAACCAGAATAGTCTTTTTTGAATTCGGGTGACTAAAATAAAACAAACCCAAAACAAAAGTGACCACGAGTGAAGATTACCCAAAAAATCAAAGTTTAATGTGATGAATTTTTTTTCGAAATAATCTTAGCCCGGTTTGTATTAGTTTTTAGTCCAATCTTTGACAAATTTCCATAAAAGACCTATTTAGTCCAGTCCGAATGACAAATTAATAATGAAGATATATTATTGTACTAATTTTTCGATCTGTATAATAATTATATGTATAAATTGAAATATAATTAAATTATAATATTTTTGCTGTTATATCTTATATAATTAAATTATAATAATTTTATAAAATACAATTATAAGAAATTTAAATAATCTAGTTTATACAATAGAATTTAATAAGACATAATAACTGAAGATTATATGTTTTAAAAAATGCGCTATAATTTTTTTTTATATTGAATCGACTAATTTTATTAAACAAGGAAATATCTGAAATTACAATGAAAGTTTATCACTAAGTAAACAAACACAAAAATCCAGACACAAACCTAGAAAAACTAAATTAGCGGCTCTAGATCATAAGAGGACCATACCAAGAAATAGGTAAGAACCTAATCCAAAGACTTGAAACAAAAGATGGATACAAACATCCCCAAATCGACGATGATGTGTAAAACCATCAACAAACAACATTGACAAATGCATAATACAATGAACGTACGTTGACAATAAGGTCATTACCACAACTCAATTGCGAATAAACAATAGATATAATCGTGTATCCAAAATCGGTTCAAGGGTCCAAGACAGGGAGATCAGCACCATAATGAAAGGAACGCCATCTTGATCAGTCGTGGCGACGTCAGATCCAACCCTGATAGAAAACAAATAACAAAAAAAGTGTACCAAGAGGCAGAAAAACGTACTAAGAAGCAGAAAAACGTACCAAAAGATAAAAAATTTATTGAACTAAAAAAATGGTGTTAATAAATAAAAGAATAGATAAATAATAAATCTGGCAGTTGAAAATTAACCTAAAAGTTAAAATTGCCGCCAGCTAATCAAATAAAAGAGGATAAAGACCCTTATGGCGCAACAATAGTAGAGAGTGAAAAATTAAGTAGTCAAAGGGGTCGAATCCAAAAAATGTGCTATAAAATTTGAATTCAATACAGTTAAAATATTGATTGTTTTTTATACATTCATTAATATTAATATAAATCTTCCTTAAAATGATGACCATAACATTCTACCCTATAAATTTCAATGTTACCATATAAATATATTTCATTCTGAAAAACATATCAAATTAAGTAATTTTACAGAGTTTTTGTAAAAAAAAAACAGTTGATAATTAATAATAGGGCTTGCATGTTACTTAATATTAAGTTAATGACGTGTCAATTGATTAGGGTGACCACTTGTTAAAGTTTTTATAACATTATATATAATTGTTTTATCTTGAATATTATTAATATAATTTAATGAAAATATATATTTTATTTTTAGTTGTTGATAAAACTCATACACACTGTACTTATAAACAAAATTTAATTCAGTGTATAAAAATATATTAATAAAAAATGTTTTTTATAACAAGACAAAGAAGAAAAAGATGCTTTCACATGGAAACAGTGAAAATAAAAATCTCAAACTAATATATAAATCACAAGGTTGTTTTTCAAATATTAATCACGGTGAGTTGAACACCAAACTATTTGAGTGTACTTATTTTGATCATCAAATTAGACAATTCGTCAATTAGACCACTAAAATTTTAAATTGGTCCTATTTTGACCACCGCCGTTAAAAAATTAATAGAGAGATGACGTGGCAGTTAACAAAAATTTGTAAAAGTAGACATTTAGTCTCTTTTATTTACCTATTATATCAATTTAATCTTAATTTTAATTTAATTAAATAAAATTATTCAACCAATCCGATGATGATATGTGTCATCACCCAATTGAATAAATTTACTCAAATTTTAATTTATTTTATTTAATATTTAACATATTTTTTCTCAAATTAATATAATTAATTTCATTTTTTTAACATATTTAACATATTTTTATACATTGAAAAGGAATAGAATGGCCTTGTGGTGGATTGAACTTGGGATCTATGGGGTATAAAGTAAAGCCTTTACCACCACACTAATCGACTCTTTATAATATGAATTGCACCCTTTTATATACATATCTAATGCAGTAAATATTAGGGGGAAAGAAGTAAAAATAGTTGAAAGGGGACTCGAAATAGATCACTTGGGATGTGTAAAATCACACAAACCACCAAATCAAATCAATTAATTAATTAAAAATAAAAAATTTAATATGTTTGAAGTAGTATTAAAGTAATATTTAAAATGAAAATAGATTTATAATTTTTATTTTAAAATAAAATTGAATATTTAAATTAGTTATTAAATATTCGATTTAATTTAATATGAAAAAGAAAAAAAATTGAATATCTTATATCGAATATGTTTTCTTTTAAATCGAATATTTAATATTTTCATATTTAGATTAAATAATTGTAAAAATATTAAATATTTAATTTAAAATGGTGCAATTCGTATCGTAAAGAGTATGTTGGTGTGGTGGTAAAGGCTTTCCTTTATACCCTATAGGTCCCAAGTACAATTCACCCCAAGGTTTTTCCATTCCTCTTTAATTTTCCTTTACCTACGTGTGATGACACATATTATCATATGATTGGTTGATTAATTTTATTTAATGAAATTAAAATTAGGACCAAATTGATATAATAGATAAATAACATGGACTAAATGTATAATTTTACAAATTCTCATTAATTGTCACGTCACCCCTTCGTCGGTTTTTTAACTGCGGTGGTCAAAATATTACCAATTTAAAAATTTGGTGGTCTGATTGACGAGTTTCCTAATTCGGTGGTTTAAATATGTACGCCCAAACAGTTCGTTGGTAACCTGAGTAGTTTACCCTTATTATTAATTAAATTTTATTTTATTTCCTAATAAAAAATTAATATAATTAATTTCATTTTTTAAAATATAACTATTTTAGACTTTAAAAGCCTATAAAATTAGTTTATAATATTCTATTTAAAATGATAAATAAAATAGATTAGTTTAATACACTTTACCACTTAAACTATACATGTTTACCCAACTTACCCCTTAAAATGATAAATAAAATTAATCAACCAATCATATGATGACATGAAATTAGGATCAAATTAATATAATAAATAAATAAATAACAAGGACTAAATGTGTAATTTTACAAATTTTTGTTAACTGCCACGTCACCCCTTTGTCGGTTTTTTAACTGCGGTGGTCAAAATATGATGTTTGGTGGTATCTTTGACGAGTTACTTAGTTCAGTGATTAAAATAGGTATGTCCAAACAGTTCGGTGGTCACCTGAGTAGTTTAGCCTTATATATATTAATTAAATTTTATTTTATTTCCTAATCAAAAATTGATATATTAATTTCAATTTTTTAAAAAAATATAACTATTTTAGGCTTTTAAAGCCTATAAAATTAGTTTATAATATTCTATTTAAAATGATAAATAAAAATAATTGGCTTAATACACCTTTTCCCCCTAAACTATATATGTTTTCCCAACTTGCCCCCTAAAATTGATTTTGACCACTTTTGCCCCTATCGTTTTTTGTCATTACACTTATTACCCCTTACCGTTAAATCAGAACGTGCCACGTCTTTTTTTTTATTATTTATAAATTTTAAAATAAAATAAATATATTAAAATATCCAAAACACCATTATCTTCATCCCCTATCATCTTCTTCCTCACCCTTTCTCTTCGATCACAGCCCATGATTCCCCACTCCAAACTTGTAACCCCCTAGACCCGCCTATGCGTTTCACGGATCCTAAGAAGTCACATTAGGGTTACAAGAGCGACCCGCCGAAAAAAATCCGCATAAAACATTTCCTCTGAAAGACACATATTAAATTATAACGATAACTTTTGTTGAAAATACTCTTTCATAAAATCATATAAACATATAACAGACTTTCAGAAAACATTTTACAGATACTATCATAAAACAATAATAATATGCATGCCCACTAACTATGTCGGTACTGTACTCCAAAAGCAACGCCGAGAGAACTCCGAACACTGATGTCAAATGTTGTACCATGATATATTCCTTTAACCTGCGATGGTAAAAACAACGTGAGCTTGGAAAAGCTCAGTAATACAAAACTACTAAAAGATGCTATAAGCTCATGTAGATATATGGTAGGCATAACATTTCCATGATGTTCCGCGCAGTAACTGTCTTTCTTTCTTTTTCAATATTTCAGGGTAACGTTATACTTGAGAATAACGGTACTTGTTCTTTATTCAATTATCGAGAATTAGACGAGAATTATAGGCTTTTAATGTACGGAGGTGGAATTAGAGAGTTCGGTTCCTAATGTGTTCCAACAGTGTAAGTAAAACATGTACAACAACAGTATAATATACATTTCTAGTTCAAAAACATAAAGTTCAAGTAACAATACAGTACGGTTTAATTTTTTTATCTACCCTCCAACCACACTCCAAGAGGCAGTTCCCCAAAACTGCGTCAAAGGCGTTAACCAGTGCCCATTGGGCATAGGTGCCATCCTAAGGGATTACCTTAGGAACGGTACGGTACGGTATGGTAGGTATTACCCTAGCCGAAGCATAGGAACCTGTAACGGTAAATGAATTACCAATTGGATCAGGGCTGAACCTACAGTCACTTCATATTCTATCCCAAGTACCCCAGTAACAATCTATGTAACGGTTCGGTTAATCAATAATTATATTTTTAGTAATACATTATCCATATAGCATGTTGGTCATATCAGGTACATATGCATATATCAAGAATAAAGTACGGTCATGTTTAATTATAAAACATGTCATGTTCATGTGAGTTCAAGTATTCTATCATGTGCACATAATCGATATTATAATATGTAAATCAGTATGCAAAAACAGTCGTGTAGCACACATGGAACACACTAGGTGAAATAGTTTATTTCTTTGGAGATACTTGACATTTACGGAAGAGAACATATTAACTTTTGACAATTGAACGGATCTTTGAAACAAGGTCCCTATTAAAAGAGGGGTTTGTACTAACGATTCAAACCAGATAGTCAGGAGATGATACGTCAAGATCTTGAGAGTTTAGGCATATCATGAGTGATTTAGCCATTTAAGCCTACCAGGGGCATTTTGGTCATTTTATCATACACGACATTTTGGTAATTTATACCAATATGGCGTAAATAGTGGCTCAGAAATTCTATTTTGCTCATCAAGTTTCCAACCAGGCATTTAGGGATTTCTACGTCGAGATCTTCCATGATATCAAATACATTTAGGGCTGTTTTGATTACTTGGGCCAACGTGGGCATTTTGGTCATTTAACTATCAGGGGTGATTTGTAATTTAGCCCAATAATGATGAAATAACGATTTGTAATATTTAAGATTCCCAGAAGTTTATCGAGCCTCCAAAACCATTCGCACTAACATATTCCAACCTTGCAGTACTAACCAACGCTTCTGATGCATCCAACGGTATCGTATATCTGAACGGTTGCTTTCATTTTTCACCACAAGATTTTCCACGAAGTAGTCAAACTTATACTCTGTGCGGAGAAACTTCCAGCCTTACATTAATATCAAGAGTGATTGACGTACGTAAGTCATGCTTCAACTCATAGGGGCATTTCAGTCATTTTCAGCTTTATTGGCATTTCTAGAATTTTATCGAAGGCAATTTACTTATCCCAGTCAAAGGGGTATTTCAGTCATTCTGAAACTCGGGATATCCATCATTCTAGTTAATTTGCAAACCTCGGTATCTGAGGATACTTCAGCCTTTTTGGTCGATACGACCCGTCCAATTGATTTAAGGGTAATCTTCATCAGTGGTCCCTTTCGTTTAGGGTATGTTCTATTTTGGTCACCAGAATTTAAAAAAGATTATTTTGGTCACTTACGTTTAGAATCGTTTCTATTTTGGTCCCTTGGCCGTTAGTCACCGTTACTTAAAAAAATTAGTTTCTAATTTAACCACCAAACTTTCAAAAGTTTATTTTCACCATCTTCCCCAAAAATTATAAAACTAAAACCCCAAAAAATAAATCAATGGCTATAACCCAACACTATAACCCATTCCCCCAGGATTTCTATACGGTTTCCGATGTTGATGAGCATCTAGCATTATTTCAAATGTCAAGCCGACTAATTGGAAGACAAGGATTTGTAATAAGTGGAAACTTACTGGATATTGTCCATTTGGAAACAAATGTCATTTTGCTCATGGAGCTGCAGGTATGGTTCATTGATCAATTATTTAACCAACTTACATGTTTTAACTCTGCATTTCCGTATCGATTATTGAAAGTGTTTATGGTTTTCGATTGTTCGATTCCATTGAGTATGCCGAGATTTTGTTTGCTTGTTGTGTATGTCGTGATTGTTAAGTAAGAAACATGAACTTAAATTGAATGCATTATACATATAGGTGTGACCCTGTTATCACTTCGGTTAATTCAGATTCGTGAGCATCGTGATGTTAAGTCGACGCCTCTGAAATTGCAGAAATCAAGGATTCTTCTTGTGCTACCCCTACCGACTCGAAGCAAGGGGAAGAGGAATGCCCTCAAAAGCTCCTCCAGATACTGTGTCGGTTCCCTCACTTCCACTTTCCAACGTTTATCACACGCAGAGGACATCTATCGCACTCCAAAGGACAAGACAAAGAACTCTTCAAAAATGGAAAGATTCGGATAGATTGCATTATGTTATCTTGAAGTTTTGGTGTTTTTTTTTCTTCAGCTGATTGCATTATGTTATCTTGAAGTTTTGGTATTTTTTTCTTGGAAACCAAACATGCTGTCATTGGGATTCTTTCTTGTACCTATCGTTGAAAGCTTTTGAAATACATAGTTTCCACTTTTTTTTTGAGTTGTTTCATAAATGGTTTCTCTGCAATTCTGTACCAGTAGATATATCATTGGTATATTATAAAAGTAAAATTTGCCTAAACTTGGGGTTATAAGTTTCCAGATTTTTTTTAATGTGAAGGAAATTGGAAGAAAATTAGGATGGCAAGAACAAGGATTCCCATCTTGTTGATGAGACTAGTAATTTGGTGTTGCTTGAATATCCAGTAAAATCAAAATATATGAAATAAAAAGATCCGAAACAGCCAATACCTGTTCGAATTCAGGACTTTCTTGATAGAATGACATTAGAGGAAAAGATTGGACAAATGGTCCAAATCGATTGCAGAGTTGCTTCGGCTGAGGTGATGAAGAAGTATTTAATAGGTGAGCAACATCCATCACACTCTATTTATCCAATAAGTTCCCACTTATTACAAATCATTGTCTTCCAATTAGTCGGCTTCGAATTTGATCCATTCCCATCGTCACGGAGTTGCCACTGCCGTACCCTCCGGCAGAAACCTTATAGAAATCTTAGGGGAATGGGTTATAGTGTTGGGTTATAGCCATTGATTTGATTTTATGGGGTTTTAGTTTTATAGTTTTTGGGGAAGATGGTGAAAAATAAAATTTTGAAAGTTTGGGGGTTAAATTAGAAACTAATTTTTTAAGTAATAGTGACTAACGGCCAAGGGACCAAAATAGAAACGATTCTAAACGTAAATGACCAAAATAATCTTTTTTGAATTCTGGTGACCAAAATAGAACACACCCTAAACGAAAGGGACCATTGGTGAAGATTACCCTTGATTTAACCATGACCGTATTTCCAATACTTTTAGTCATTATGATCAATTCAGTATTTGAGTCGCTTGATCAATTTAGAGGTACGAATAGTTTCCCGTAAATATAACTATATTTAGGAATTCATTCTAAATTCAAGGAAGTCTAACACCTTACAATCTCGAACGTTTAAATCTTGTTACCATATCTTACCAGTAGATCGAGGTTTCCCGATGAATCGAGTTTATTTACCATATCCACTGTAGATTTCTAGACCTCTTCCAATTCGAAGGGTATTTTAGTCATTCTCATATCTCAAGGGCATTTTCGTGATTCCATGTCCAGGTATCTTTCTCATTTAAACATTTCACACTAATGCTCGAAATTGGAGATTAGTTGCCTCATTAATTATTTAATGAACCTCAGATTTATTAGCTTCCTCGTTCGAACATTTCGGTCTTATCTAAGTTATCATACTCAATTTCATATTTAGTTTGACTTAAGTAGGGCTAACAACACTCCTTATCATATTCATGCATGCATTAACAAATACCAACATGTTCTCAAAGCATACAAGAGGTAGTAGTGTATTACCTTAACTTCGAGCTGCAACAGTCGATTTATGATGCCTCATTTGATTGCACTCAAACCCGAATTCGATGTCCCATAACAATTCAGATATGGAGATACGTGGGTACCTTCAATAGAACAATACCCTTAATCAGTCCTCATTTACATCGGTCTTATACTAGATATTTAACTTATGCACTTTTGGGTTCAAAGTCAAATTTAAAGGCTTTCGGGTTAGAATTTTGCGAAACGGGCTTCAAAATCGGACTCAGGACGTCGACAAACATAAAATAGGAGTTTTCGGAAAATTTGACTTTTTGGTCAACGGTCAAAGTCAACGGGCAAGTCAACGGCCAACGAGCAGGTCAACGGTCAACGCTGACGTCAGCAATCAAAGTCAACGCTGACGTCACTGGTTAACAGGTTTGACTCACTGAGTTGACTCGGGCGAGTTGACTCACTAGGTTGACTCGGTCAACGAGTCGGGTTGGTTTACTGTTGGGCTGGGCAAGTTTAGGTTGGACCGGTTCACGGCTAGACCGGATCTTAGCTGGCCGGTCAACGGCCACCGTCCAGGGCGGCAGGAAATCGCCCCGGACGGCGCGTGAGGCCCACGCGCTGCCAAAAATGGCCGTAAAATACACCAAAATGTATATTTTTGCTTCGATTCATCCCACCAGCAAGTCTATTACCCAGAAATCAAATAGAAAACTTACCAAACTTACCCAAAATGAATCCGAGGTTGCCGGATTTGACGAAGCTCCAATGAAGGGCTTGCCGGCTTCGAACACGCGATCGGTCGGTCGGGTTTTGTTCGCCTTGCTACGGGGAATCCAACGCCGGTGAGAACGCGGCGAACGGACGTCGATCTACCCCGGAAACGACGAACGGAGGTAGTGTGGGTTTGGGGGCTGCAGTCGAACCTTTAGGCTGCTTTCCACGGCGCACGACGTCGATCTAGGGCGAGTGGCGGCCGTAGCTAAACTGGTGGCGCAACGGAGAACACGTCGACGACAGCGGTGTCTGCCACGGCTAAGCGGTGCCGGAGATCGAGGCGGACGGTGGAAAGGGGAACGGTTGAACGAGAATAGGAAAGGTCTCAAACTTTCAGATCTAATCCCTTTCTCTTTTTTTTGACTGATGCATTTAATTTGGGAAAAGGGGGTGGTTGGGATATTTTGAATTTAATATTATTATTTTTATTATCAGGTTTCCAAGGCAACGATTAAAAATATATCTGATTAACATATAACCAAGGCTACTCTTAGTTCAAATGGTTAAGCTTGTCACTCTCCAAGCTAAAGGACATGGGTTCAATTTTCCTTAGTTGTAAATCCCCCTTCTTTTTTTTACTTTAGGGGTGTTACAAAACTCCCCAACCACACCGACCATTCACTATTAAATGACCCCTGTCTTCACCGTTTCGTTGAAGTCGGCAACAAGTTAGCTGCCTCCAGCAAACTCTAGTGTCGCTCGCTTCTCATTCACAGGTCCGCCTTTCCTCCCTTTTACCTTTCACATTTCTTTCGATTTTGATTTTAATTAAAATTGTTGTTTTTAATAAATTCTATTGGATTTGGGATAATGTTGTTACAGTGTAGGCTGATCCTGTGCTAAGAGATCTTTTCGTTGTTAATTAAAATCAAAATTGGGGATTTAGGTTATTTCTCATTCTGATTTTCTTTATTAATATATGTTTGTTTTGAGAATTGAAATGGTAACAGGACTATGTCCCCACGGTTTTCGACAAATTCAGTGAAGGACTATCTCCTTGCTATTGAAGTCTGATTTTGTTTTTTTTTTCTTTACTGTATTTTGGTGTTGAATTCATACGGGAAAAGAAAATTTTACGAAAAATTTGTGTTTAACATGATTTTTGATTTCGTGACTTTTGAATTTTGGAATATGGAGTAGGATTTTCCTCCTATTTGGTTAATCACTTTCATTGGAAGTGTTTTGAATTTGGTGGAGACAGGGGTCGTTTAACAATGAAGGGTCGGTGTGGTTGGGGAGTTTGAAGTGGGAAATTATGGGTTGTGACTTGTGATCGGAAAGAAATGGTGGGGAAAAAGATGATAGGGGATGGTGGGGAAAAAGATGATAGGGGATGAAGATGAGGGTGTTTTGGGTATTTTAATATATTTATTTTATTTTAAAATTAAAAATAAATAAAAATTGGCGTGGTGCGTTTTGATTGGTCAAGACATATTTTTTTAACGGTAGGGGGCAATATGAGTAACGTCGAAAACGTTAAGGGAGAAAAGTGGTCAAAATGAACTTTAAAGGACAAATTGAAAAAACATGTAAATTTTAGGAGGTGAAGTGTATTAAGCCAAATAGATTATATATATGACATTTAGTAAATTTTAGGCTTTTAAAGCCTATAAAATCTAATACCATCTATGTAAAATTATATATATATGTGGGGTTATAATTCGTTGACACAGTATAAAATTTGAGAGTTTTACATTTTATGTATCGTTGGATTATTGAAAATCAATAGTTGAAAATAATCATAGGTAATGGGAATATTTCTACAGAAAAAATAAAAAAAAAATACTTTTGATTTAAAATTTTAAATCTCAACCACTAAAATCAATTAATCCAACGATCCAAAAAGTATATGTATATATAATGTCCTAACCCAATGTATAAACAAAATTTTCCTTTAAAACATTTATTGAAGATATTTCCATACCTTCCCTTAAAAAAGAAAAAAATCACATAAAAATAAATTACATTCATATTTTTGTTTAAAACTTTATTAGCTAAATGGAATAAAAGGTCTAAAAATTAGATATTATGTGAATATATATATATATATATATATATATATAAACGGAAATGTTTTTTTATTGGATCACAAATTCACAATATCCTATTGTGACTAAAAAATCAAAACAAATATATTTGGATCTAAAAATTCAAAATTAATTCTGGACCCTAAACGTGATTCTAAGAGAGCAAGATAGAAGTAGCTTTTACGTTTTGTCGTGATTTTTACACTATATTTTTATACAATCCCGATTTTTAAGAAAAAACTCCTAAACATAAATCATGTTACTTTAAAATCAATTTTACACAAAATCAATTCTATAAAATTACATTGATCCAAAATCAATTCTACCACCGCAAAACCAAACACACACTCGTTGTGTACATTGGCATAGGATTCTCGTAGGATATTCAAAATTTAAAATTAAAGATATTTCACTTATTCTTTTAAAAAAATAAATTCTCATTGTTTACTACTAATCATAATCATCGATTTTCACAAATCTAACATTAAAAAAAAACACATAAGATTTTTAAGTTTTACACGAGGTCAACAGATATAACTACGACATTCACTTAGATCATGTCAAACTCATTTAATTTTACATTTTTTTATTAAAAAAATTATACTTTTTTGAATCATTGGATAATGGTAAATAAATAGGTGGGATTAACTCTTATTTTTTCTTATTAAAATCTTCTCATTTCACACTAGTAAGTAGTAACCCGAGCGATTCATTTACTATCATTTAACGTTTCGAAAAATGTATAAAACTTTGTATAGGATAAGATTCTACCTTTCTCTATATGATTATGTTTACATAAAAATTTTATACACATCATATAATCATAGTTATTACATATAATAAACATTTTCAGTTGTATCATATTATAATAAAACATTTATATATGTTTTTTTATTTTTATGAGACGAACATATATCGTGTTATCGTTATCTAAAATAAAAATAATTAAGATTTTTAGAACACCAAAACTATCTGAATTCATCCAAATTTATCTGACTCAAATTAATTCTAATTCAAAAATATTTTCGACCCGAAAAAACCCATTAATTCCGCACTTGAGTTCAAAAAGCAAGCCCACGCACGAAAAATTATTATATGATCTGGGCCCACCTCATCATCAATGTTTTTGTCCATTAAAAATTAGTCATATAATTTTTTTAATGTTATTTAAAAAAAATAGATCTTCACATTTTTATGTTATGAAAATAGAAAATGAGTGATTATACATAAATTAATTATAAATAAATTACTGATATTAAAAAAAGAATTAATTTGTTAATTTTTAGTGAATAGAAACTATAAATAACGTGGTGACGTGGCTCATAAAATAATTACTCCGTATGGACATACATGGTTTGCCGCGTATACTAAATTATTGTTGTATCGCGCGATTTACGCAATAAAATAAGCTGGCACTGGCACCTCTACACACGTGGAAATGCTTGTTCTTCCCCCACGACAAAACTGTTGTCACATCACATCATTATTAACTTTATTAATTCAAAATAAAAACAAAGGCGCCCAATTGGCCAATCCAAAAACTCACTGTATAAATAGGTATGGCGTAGATCATTCCCATATAGGGATGATAACTAGCCGAGCCGAGCCCGAGCTCGAAATTTTAAGCTCGAACTCGACTTGAAAATAATATTATTGGGCTCGGCTCGAAATGAAAAATTTTGCTATAATTTTTTTTATAAAAGATTCGTTAAAAATTCATTTCATAACCAACACTAAAACGAAATTCAATGACCAGAAAGAGAAAAAAAGTGCCAAAAATTAGATTAATCCAAATAATCAATAAATATTCTTATAATACAAACACATAATTAAAGAAAATACAAAATCAAATAACAATCGACTAAATAAAGAAAATACAAACACATTATTTATTTTAGTGTATATGTAGATTTCGAGCCTATTCACGAGCTTTTCGAGCCGAGCTTAGGTAGGCTCGGCTTGACTTGTTAAGGTTTCGAGTCGAGCCCGAGCCCGAATCGAGCTCACTCGAGCCGAGCCCGAATAGCTCGCGAGCCGGTCAGGCTCATTATCACCCCTATTCCCATATCCGCCTTTCATACATTCATGGAGTTGAGAACATTAAATTAATGGCATAAAGACAAAATTAACACCATTACATCATAATAATACCAAATTGACACCCAAAATCTTATATTTTCTGAACTAGTATCATTATAGTGTACTAACCGTAGACTCACGGCGAGTTCGAATAAAATATTATTATTATTATTATTATTATTATTATTATTATTATTATTATTATTATTATTATTTTGTTGAAACTCGTCGTAGAACCACGCCGAATTCTAAAAAATTTCAAAAAAAAAATTTGTGTTTTAACTTAATTAATCACATTAACGGATGATTAGAAAATTCTAATTAGAACTCGCAGTGCATGCTTGGCGAGTTTAATTTTAAAAAATTTAATTGAAACTCGCACTGCATACACGACGAGTTCCAATTAGGATTTGCTAATAATGCGTTAATACGATTAATTAAGTTAAAAAATAATTTTTTATTTGAGCTTATTGTGCTTCAACGGCGAGTTTACTACAATGACGCCTGTCTGGGAAATATATGATTTTGAGAAAATTACATAAATAGTTTAGCAATGATGATGTTTACCCTAAATTAATTTTGAGAAATTACATAAATAGTACCCTATCTATTCATGCGTTATTGTTTTGGTATCTCATCTAATATTTTGATAAAATAGTACTTGACATTATGTTTTTTTTTGTTTGAGTATCCCGACAGTTAAAAATTAATAGAAATGATGACGTAGCTTGATATAATCACACTTTCAGTCCAAAATACTTACATGTTTTATCAATTTAATATAAAATTTTCAACTTGTCATCTCATTTCTCTCAACACCCAGTACCCAACCACAATCTACTCTTACCTCAAAGCCATGTCGTCTACCTAGAACCTGCAAACCGACTACCCCTTGACCCCTCGAGCACACGAACATAATCTGATTATGATTTCGCTTGAAGATTTGCATTTGATGTTGGTGAGTTTCAGTCATGCAGTGATATTTGGATATGTTTTTGTCTTGACATTGCTCTTGACAATACCGTCAATGCTTTTAGAGACCTTTGTTTTTTCAGAAAGAAATGAAGGTTGATTTTCATTTCGTAATTGCATCTAGATTTTCAACATTCAATTTTATTTTCTAATTTCCATTTGTTGGTTATAGTAGTTTAGTGAAAATGTAAATTTTACTTCTTTTGTTTGAAAAAAAAATCCAAATAGAACCATGCATCCAAAACAGTCAAAATTCTAAAAAAAACAAAGTGAACAGAAAATTTAACAAATATAAAAACAAATACTACGTGTGAAGTACGACCATAATGCCATCTGCTTTGGGGTAAAAAAAAAATCATATTTTCCCCATATGTGAAGAAGTTAAAAATCTTGGGCTTTGGAAAAAATTCAGAAATTGTAATTTAACAGGAAAAAAACACAATGAATAAAGATTAAAATCTATGTTAAAAAGGATTAAAATCAATAGCGGTGTGAATAAAATTCACAAGGCGATAACGATCCGAGGGGTGAAGGGTCGGTCGGTTTGTAGGGTTCAAGGGTAGACGAGTGACGACGGTGGCTTGGAGGTAGGGGTAGACGGTGGCTTGAAGGTTGGTATTGTTGGGTGTTGGGAAAAAATGATAAATAATTGTAAAATTTGAGGTTTTATCCAATTTTTTGAGATGATTAAATTAGGTTAATTATTTTGAATTAGGACCTAATTGTTAAAATGTATAAATTTTTAGACTAAAACTATTATTATAACGCGCCATTGAATTTGATGGAAGAAGAAAAATGGGTAATTTGCAACTTTACCCCCAAAATTAAGATAATGTTTTAAGTGGATGAATTTTGGACTAAATTGATAAATTTTTTAAGTGTTTTGGACTAAAACTATGATTATACCAAGCTATGTCATCAATTTCGTTAATTTTTAACGGCTGAATACTAAAACAGAATAAAAATATAACGTTAGATATTATTTTATCAAAAATAATAGTTAGGGTACCAAAACAGTAATACATAAATAGGTGGGGTGTTGTTTATGTAGTTTTCGCACCAATTTATAACCCATGTAAAGAAAAAAAATGATATAATATATAGTGGGCCTTTGTTTTCAAACTTGATTTCAATGAAAAAAAATTGTAATTCTTAGGTGATATGAGTTGGAACAATTTATTGGAATGATGGTATTTATAATTAAATAGATTAAAATTAATGAACAAAGGTTAAGCAAGAGTATCAGATTGGAACCAAAACATGGATCATGGCATATCCACATCCTTAAACCCCACCTGATTTGTGTGGCAAACTTTTGCAATAGATCAACCTACTTTCAGTGGTCTAGTTTGGAATTTCAATACATGTGGGGAATTCATTTGGCTTTCTACTACATAAAGAACACGTGCTAGAAACGGAAAAGTAAGCAAATATAAAAGATTTCTTTGTCTGAGATATGGAGGGAACAATAATTGTGTTGGGTTAATAATATCGATGTTTCTGCTTTCGTTCAAAATATGGATTCTTTTCAGTGTATCTAAATATAATTCAAATTTGTAATAATTATTTTGGAGTACAATTATTCTTTTTCTTTTTGATCCATGGAGTAGAATTATTCAATCCTTACCAACCAACATCCATCGGACCCACTTAACATGAAATTCAGCTTTAGTACGTGGAGCACCTTGGAGGTTGCAATTTATCCAGAATCTCTAAAATAAAAGTAGGGCTGCTAAACTGAAAAAACCAAAAATCGGATTAAATCAAATTAAACTGTTTGAAAAGTTTATAGTTCACAAGTATAATAATAGTGGTTAATGTACGGAACTGGATTTGAATTTTATTTAATTTATAATTATTTATAAATATTTTATAATGTAAAAATAATTACTTTATACTTAAAATAGTGAAATAACTTAAAATATTATATATGAATTATTAATTATTTTTATTTACCTAAGAATTTATTTTTTTAAGAAATATTTACCAAAAATACTTTAAAATTTTATTAAATAGTATTTTAAAGTCATCAAATAAAATTATTTTGGTCAAAACAAAAAAACCTCAAAAATCTAAGGTTTATGTGGAAAAATTGATATCTAAAATCCACCGGACCGAAAATAAATGGATTATTCAAAAACTTTCCGATTTAAATAAAAAAAAACAATCTAACTTTTTCAAACGAAATGACTTATATTCCATCAATGTCACTGAGAAGAGACGTAAAGTTCTAGGGTGAAACCTGTTAAAATGAGTCGTGTATTTAAATTATTACAAAAAATCGTAAGGATTTATGTACATGTACCAAAATTGTTACAAAAGTGATAAGAATTTATGTATATACATAAATGCTTATTATTTTTACGTATATACTGAAATTCTTACAAAAGTTATTAGAATTTATGTACATGTACCGAAATTATTACAAAAGTTGTAAGAATTTATGTATATGCCAAATTTTTTACTATTTTTGTAAAAATTTCGGTATATGTACATAAATTCTTACGATTTTTGTAAAGATTTAAATACACACCTTATTTTAGTCTCATTTTAACGATTTTTTTTAGACAAACCCAGAAGAGACAACCAAGTTCATTGGGTGAAAAAAATAGTGTACTACGAATTACTGTTAAACTTTTTCACTGTTCGCTCTCTTTAATTTTCATATAATGCCACGTGTTAATAATTTATATTTTAGGTTAACATTGGAATATCACTTTAGTTTAGTTTAATTAATATGTGTCATCCTACTTTCAAGAGTGAGATAAATAATGACTTTTACTTTTTAGAAAATTAATTTAGTTTTGAATTTGTTTTCGTTTCTCTTGATTTCTATCTTTTTATCAACTTGATCCATTTATTAGAAAAACATTCTAATTATTTTATTTTGTCAATCCTAATTATGGTGATAATCGAGTAGAAAATAACTGAAAATCGTAAGGATCTAACCGACATGTATAGAAAATAACCAAAATCTTTACCCATGGAGACGAAAACGAGAAAGTTTTATCATTGAAGTTTAAATGGGGATGTGGACGAGAATTATTATATCTGAACTGTGGGGATAACCAAATCATACTCGTATAAATCATCGTGGAAATCCCCGAAAAATATATGCAGAGGTCCCTTATATTTAACAATATTTTACAAAGTTAGATGGTTATAAAGGTAATTTATCCACTTTTCAGCAAAAATCTAATATAAAAAATTCTACAAAATAAATCAAGAAGTGAACCTTATATTACTATAACCAAACATAAGTCTGAATCTGTTTAAAACAAACGGTGCTTGATTTTGAGTTATATATTAGGAGTTGTTAAATTTTGAGTGAGCAAAGATCAAAAGAAAAAGGCAACATACTATTTCCAAAAACATCAATGATAGTGACTTTAGAAATTCATCATGACATAAACCGTACAAATAAAATTAGAAGTTATAATTTATATGGTTGAAAAGATTATCGAAACTAGTTTCTTTTAGAACAAACGAATTGTGATTCAGATCTATAGATTATTAGTTACATATTTTTTTTCAAAGATAGTGTAGGCTGCCATGTTTCAATAGTTAATATTTAAATAATGTTTTACTTTTTTTGCTCAACAAGATGTCGTATATTAAAAAGAGAATATACAACCAAACGTCACAACGGTCGCCTCGTTAAAAATCTCCCTAATCCTAACGGAGGAAAAGAGTATGACCCGTTTGTGACAACAAAATACAACCAGACAACATACGAACGAAGAAACCAGCACCCACATGATAGCATTAACACACGTAAAATAGAGAAACACGCGACACCCCCTCCTTAGCCAATGCATCGGCTAGACCATTCGCCTCCCGAAAAATATGCGAAAAACACACCGAATGCAAACTACTACAAGCGTTGTCTATCTCATGAAACACCTCCCAATACCGCCACGGTCGCTTGTCCACGTGTAGCACCCAACTAACGGCGACCATGAAATCCGACTCCACAACCAATGGATATGATGACCAAGCCGACTGCTGAAAGAAAGTTAACGCAAAGACAACCGCGCACAACTCAGCCTCATTAGACTCGATACAACCAAGCGGACCAGAAAACAAAGCCACAATCATGCCTTGATCATCACGCAACACACCCCCGAAACCTGCTGGACCCGGCTTACCACGCGCGGACCTGTCGACTGAGAATTTCAACGTCCATGCCATCAGTGGTTCCCAACAAATGCCGCTACGTATTGTTTGTTTATTTTTGTCAAAACTAAATTTATTATTTATGTTTGTAATTTTGGAGATTTAATGTTGAGTATTTATTTTAATGTATTAAAATTTGTTTATATTTTTCGAAATCCGCAGTGATCCGAAAGAGATATATATGAGGATGAACCCCCCCCCCCAAAAAAAAAACATTTAATGAAATTTCTTAAGATTGTATACGTAAATATTGAGGACGGAGTGGGGAATTCAAAATCGTTTCCGACCTGTCCATTGCCACTTCTATTACTAGTGTATATTGTTTTATCTTTTTTAAAATATTATTGCTTTCTATTTTTTTATTTTTATGTAAAAATACAAAAAATCAGACGATGCTATTGCCTATTACTATACCTATCAATTGATTTAATTTGATAGAATATTAAAAATATCGAGTTAAACAAATCATCAAATACTAAAATGTCTTTAAAAAAATTTTAAGAGTAAAAAATAATAAATTCGATGGTTGCTGACCACCGGCTAAAGAAACAAAAGAAATGAGGTTGCAGGAGCATTAGGAAATGCAGAGAAAAAATTAGATTAAAGTTTAACTGTATGGTATTTTTAGACGCCTTTTAGATTATTTTTAAATAATTTTTTATAACCATTTGATGTCTGAATTATTTATCGGTTAATCCTAATTTGGGTAGTACAAGAATTAATTATGGGACAATTTTTTTAACTCAATTTGTTTTATTCATAAAGTGTAGGTTCCAACCTTAAATATTGTTTAAAAGAGCTAAATTAATTAATAGTTGATAAATTGTTTTTTTTTAATTATAGTCCATCCTACAATTGCTATCGCGTTTGAATTTAAGAACATAGCCTGTCACTTGTTCAATTTAAGAACACGCGTCGTATAGTGTCAAAATAAATTCTTAAACTCAAATAAATAAAAATAGTATAGCGAGAGTAAGGGTCGATCCACAGGGAATAAGAGTTCTAACACCCTTCCGTTCTGACTTAGACCAAGAAACCTGTAAAAATAAAAGTGGGGGTTTAGAGAAGTGATTTGAGTAATAAAAGAAATAATAAGGATGAAAATAAGTATTGAAAATGAATTATGGAATGAATTAGCCTCAAGCTACGCTTTGCCACGACATCCTCGATCACTGAAATGGATTTTTCTTCAACTTTCTTGTCGGTTACAGTCTACAAGGCCCAACCCTTGCAACTTACTTCTCATTGGTAAACTCGACTCCTAGGGCAATCCTTGAAATCAAGCTTTAGTTGGTTAGCTACGGCAATCGATACTAACTCAAGTCCGAATTAATGCTAGAGAAGCCCGTGCTCGGATAATCGTCTCGATGAGAATTGTTTCCGATTTTGATTCCCCTTAGTGAATCGCCACTAAGTTTGTTCTTAAGGAGTTGAATTGGCTACAAGCTTTTCCTCGTCCCCAACGATGGATCTAAACCACTTCAACTCGATGCGCTCTCTCGGAATGAAACAATTGAGATTCCTAAAGATTAGGCCGATTGCCTAATCAATTTTACAGAGAATCTAAAAAAGAATTGTTAAAGGAATGAAGAACTTTTCTAATCTCACGAGTTTAGTCGGGTTTGGCGTTGCTTTTGGTTAAAGAGGATTTAGTTAAGCATGGTTGGTGAAGAAACCATACTTAATTAAATAATGAAAGAAATGGAGAAAATGGAAATGGAGAAAATGGAGAACTTTATTAAACTCAAAGGTAGAAGAGAACAATGAGCAAGTGATGCTCTAACTCACCCCCAAAGTGGGGTATTTATAGTAGCTGAAAACCCTAAAAAACTAAAATGATAAATCTCAAATTTAATTTAAATTACATAAGATTATTATTCCAAGTTTGAATTTTAAAAATTAAAATCCGGATGATAGACTATCTGATAAGCGGCTTGATAAGCTATCACTGCTAGGGGTGATAATGAGCCTGACCGGCTCGCGAGCTACTCGGGCTCGGCTCGGTCAAAGCTCGGTAAAAGCTCGGCTCGAGTGAGCTCGACTCGGGCTCGGGCTCGACTCGAAACCTTAACAAGCCGAGCCGAGCCTACCCAGGCTCGGCTCGAAAAGCTCGTGAACAGGCTCGGAATCTACATATGCACTAAAATAAATTATGTGTTTGTATTTTCTTTCATTAGTTGATTGATGTTTGATTTTGTATTTTCTTTAATTATGTGTTTGTATTATAACAATATTTATTGATTATTTGGATTAATCTAATTTTTGACACTTTTTCCCTTTCCGGTCATTGAATTTCGTTTTAGTGTTGGTTATGAAAGGGATTTTTAACGAATATTTTATATAAAAAAACTATAGCAAAATTTTTCATTTCGAGCCGAGCCGAGCTTGACGAGCCCGAGCCGAGCCTGACGAGCTTCGAGCCCGAGCCGAGCCTGGGCAGGCTCGGGCTCGGCTCGGCTCGTTATCACCCCTAATCACTGTTGCTGACGTCAGTTTCTAGAAGGTGCTGACGTTGCGCCCAGTCAGCATTCATGCCATGGTTCATGCCCATGAATCTACCCATGACTCCAGTATTTGCTGCAACATTCCAACTTATTTCCAGCATCACGTAACCTGCATGAAAACAACATAAAACAACCCAGTTAAGTCCCTCAAACTTATATTTACTCGAAATAAGGACAAAAAACACAACCAAAATAAATACTCATCAAATTCCCCCTCACTTATCCGATGCTTGTCCTCAAGTATCTCAAAATTAACAAATCTAAGCTCAAGTTGTCATTCTTAATTTCACGAAGTCTCAAAATTTTCGATATGATTAAGCATCTAAACATGAAAGAAAAATAAGGAGCAAAATAGATAAATGGCAAGATTAAAAAATTTAAGCAAAAACGACATTCCAATACCCTACTAACATCAATGATGCAAACCAAGTACCCCCCACAAAGAATCGCTTATGTCACTCAAAGTGTTTAAGGGTAGAGAAAATCACTCGAGCCAAAACTAATTAGAGCATTACCATAGGCTTGTGGTTAAATCTAACCTCCACTACTAGCATGAATGTGATGCAAAAATCAAGAGGTCTTTAAAAAGGGTTGTAATGGGG
Source organism: Hibiscus tridactylites (assembly GCA_958450335.1). Classification (NCBI taxonomy): domain Eukaryota; kingdom Viridiplantae; phylum Streptophyta; class Magnoliopsida; order Malvales; family Malvaceae; genus Hibiscus; species Hibiscus tridactylites. The sequence goes on along the minus strand of OY288270.1, from coordinate 92,030,794 downwards.
CTAAGGTTTGGGTAGGATAAAGGCTGAAAAAAATATGGGTTAAAATTCAAGACAAAAATCATCTCAAAAATTTATTCAAAACTTTTCTCTCTCTCTCTCTCTTTTTATTCGAATCAAAATTTTTCTGTAGTGTATATTTTTTTCGAACTGCACTTCTTTTTTTTTGCTTTTTTTTTCTGCAGACTCGAATAATTTTCTGCACAATATTTTCTGCACTACATATTCGAACAGTTTCTGCACAGTTTTTTCTGCTCTGCTGGACTGCATTTATTCGAATCTGTTTTTTTAGACAATTTTTTCTTGAAAAGGGGACAAAAATAATGGAATTAGGAAAAATGGATCAGACTAAAATATGGTGATTTTCAAGAAAAAGGCCAAGGCTCAAAATTGTTTCACTAGGGGAAATTAATTAAAGGGTAGGCAATTTGTTTGGGAAGATAAATGGTTAAAACCTAGTGCCTCAATCATATTTAAGCATCATATTCAATCAATGTAATCTCAAAAAGAATTTAAACGCAAGTTCTAGAATGCAACTAATTTAGCTAGGCACACTCAAAGAAACAAAGAGCAAAAATAGTGCATGCTCATTAGGCTCAAAACTCACAAAAATTTGTCTTGTGTATCTAGGTAAGCATCATGTCAATTAAATAGGGAAAGAAATGTCATAAAAAATATTTTATGGAAAATTAATCATGCCAAAATTTACCATTCAACCTAAAACTTTCTAACAAGATAGATAAAAAAATCATACGGAAACAATGAGACAAGGCCAAACTAAGGATTAAACAAGAAACTTAAATTAAATAACATCAGGAAAACAAGAGAACAACCAAACGGATAAGCAATATAAAAATTTGACAAGCATATCTTTCCCCCGCACGTAATGCATTTTGTCCCAAAATGATAATTTAAAAGTAAAAAGAGAAGAGGAGGAAACTCCCCGAATGATAGTGGTCACGTCGGCCGTGTTGAGATGAGCGGGACTGGGTGGTGGTTGCTGCGGCGGACCTGCACACTGGTGCGTGGCATGGTTGTCGGGCAATATTTGGTTTTTAGGATGGAGGTTGAAAATGAGTGGAAGACGGCTGCTCGTGTAGGGAAAAAGAAAAGAAGAAATTGTGTTTTGTTTTTAATAATAAAAAGAAATAAAAAGGATAGGTTATTTAGGGAAAAGGACGGCTGTGGGGATAAGAGGAAAGAATGAGGTTATATTTTATTATAGTTGGGGGAATAAAGTCAGTGGGCCCAGTGTTTAATTTGAAATTTGGGTGGGAGATTGGTGAATGGACCGAAAAGAAGGGATAGAGTTTCACAGGATTGAGATTTTGTTTTGAAAATGGGTGTTTAAAATTTTTAGGTGGGGTCTATGAAATCTCTAGAATAAAAAGATATAGATGTGTTTGGTTTAAAATTCAATTGGGGGATTGGTGTTTGACCGAAGGGAAGGGATAAGGTTGAATAAAATGGTTAAAGGGATTTTAAATGGTGAATGGATTCATATGAATATCCCTTTTATTATCTGAAAAAAATAAGAAAAAAATAAAATGAAAAATGAAATAATAAAAATAAAATATAAAATGAAAAATAAAATTAGAAATAAAAGCAATGAAAAATAGAAAATAAATGGGTTGCCTCCCATTCAGCGCTTGTTTAACGTCACTAGCTCGACGACCTGGTTCAAACTACAGGTATTGCGACAAATACTTCTTCCAATTCTTGCGATTTATCCAACTGAGTATTTTCTTACGAGAAATTTTGCGATTATGAAGTTTTTTTATTAGAAAATTTTCTCTTTCACTATTTAATTTATCTGGAGGTAATTTTAACTCCAAATTAAATCCCTGCAAAATAAAAGAAAACATTTCAGATTTCGATGGAGTTAAGCGTAAATCAGAATGAACAGAAGAAACATTTTTCAACTCCTTAATTCATTCGTCGTGATCCTTCAAATCCCTGCACGAATTATCAACAGATTTAGATTCTATAAATTCTTCAACGGCGAGCTCAATAACATCTATAAAATTTATACTAGCAACATTATTAGGATGTCGCATCGCTTTGTAAACATCAAATTTTACCACCTCGCCATCGAACTCCATTGTAAGAATTCTGCTTCTCACATCGATTTTCGTATTTGCAGTACTTAAAAATGGACGACCAAGGAGGATTTTGGAAGAATTATTAGTCCGATCATTTTCCATGTCTATGACATAGTAAATTATGGATCTGTCCGCCAACTGTATGGTTACTTTTGTATCCTTCAAAGGCTCAACAGAAAGTGAGTTATAAAATGAAAGTGGCATAACATTAATAGAAGCCCCTAAGTCACACATTGCTCGTTTAATACCCACTTTACCGATTTTGCAAGGAATGACGAACATACCTTTGTCCTTCAATTTCGGCGATAACCTTCGCTAAAAAACTGCCGATACGTGTTCTCCTAGATTAACATTTTCAACTCATATAAGACGACACTTGTTAGTACATAAATCTTTCAAAAATTTAGCGTACCTTGGGATTTTTCGGATTACGTCAAGGAGCGGGATATTGATTTCCACTTTTTGAAACATATCTAGGATCTTCTTTTCTTCAGCTTGTTTATCTTTCTTCACTAATCTCGATGGGAAGGGAGGTGGCACGACATAGGGGGATGGTTTAGGGGTCGGGTTCGGTGTATCTTTTTCAACGGGAGATGTTGCCTTTTCTTTACCTTTCTTTTGAACGCCATCCTCCGTGTCTTCTAGTTCGACGACTGTACCACTTCGTAGAGTGATGGCATTCACACTCTCTCTTGGATTGGGCTCCGTTTGAGAAGGTAATTTCCCTTTGGATTCTAAGCGACTTACCGCTAACGTCAGTTGACTTATCTGTTTGTCAATTGCTTCAAAGTGAGCTTCGGTCCTTAGTTAAAATTTTTCTTGGGCTAGCGCTAACCTTTCAACAATTGACTCCAACGAAGGCTTCTGCGGTTGATATTGTAATGGTGCAGTTGGTTGATAAGCTTGATTTGGCCTCTGGTTTTGCGCGTAACCGAAGTTTGACTGGTTTCTCCATCCCTGATTATATGCATTTCCTATGGCATTAGCTTGAGCGATATCATCTTCCTGAATCATCAAACAACAGTCTGTCGGATGTTCTGGACTAGTACAGATTCCGTAAAGTCTAGATGTTCTTTTTTTATCTACAACAAGAGATTGCACTATTTCAGCCAATTTATCAATCTTATTTTCTAAAGAAACTGTGCTTACCTCGCGAACTCTTCGAGATGGTTCGCTAGATTGATTAAACCTTTGCGAATTGGCGGCCATGGTTGATATCAGTGTTTTAGCCGCTGTTGGGGTCATATTGACTAGAGCTCCGCCGCTTGCCGCATCTATTACTTTCATATCCATGGGCGTCAATCCTTCATAAAAATATTGAAGGAGGGTTTGTTCCGACAATCGATGTTGTGGACAATTTGCACACAACTTTTTGAACCTCTCCCAGTATTCATATAAAGATTCGGATTCTTTTTGTTGAATGCTCAAGATGCTGCGCCTTATTTCGCTCGCTTTTGCCGCAGGAATGAACCTGTCAAGAAAGATTTTAGCCATGTCAGTCCAGGTTGTAACAGAGTTTGGGGGTAAATCAAATAACCAATCTTTTGCTATATATGCTAAAGAAAATGGAAAAGCTCTAAGTTTAATTTGGTCATCGGATACTCCCTGAGGCTTTGTGCTTAGACAAACCATGTGAAATTCCTTCAAATATTTGTGAGGATTTTCCCTTGGCAAGCCGTGAAAAGTAGGTAAAAGGTGGATCAAACCCGTTTTTAGCACGAACGGTGTTTCACCATTTGGGAAGGTTATACACATTGGTTGCTGGACATCGGGTGCCGCATTTAGCTGGCGAATAGTTTGATTTTCGTCTCCCATTGGATCTGGTTCAAAGTTCGACTCTGCTTCAGATGTGATCTCTAAATCGCGTTCAAATCTTTGCTGGCGTTGTTTGTTTTTCTTTTCTCGAAGTATTTGTGCGTGCAACTTTCGGGCTAGTGCTTCGATTTCCGGGATGAGTTCAAATTGTTCTCCTGGATTGCTCCTGGTCATAAATCAAATGAAACAATATTAGTACTTTGCCGTATTCCCCGACAACGACGCCAATTTTGACATGCGTCGTATAGTGTCAAAATAAATCCTTAAACTCAAATAAATAAATATAGTATAGCGAGAGTAAGGGTCGATCCACAGGGAATAGGAGTTCTAACACCCTTTCGTTCTGACTTAGACCAAGAAACCTGTAAAATTAAAAGTGGGGGTTTAGAGAAGTGATTTGAGTAATAAAAGAAATAATAAGGACGAAAATAATTATTGAAAATGAACTATGGAATGAATTAGCCTCAAGCTACGCTTTGCCACGACATCCTCGATCACTGAAATGGATTTTTCTTAACCTTTCTTGCCGGTTACAGTCTACAAGACCCAACCCTTGCAACTTACTTCTCATTGGTAAACTCGACTCCCAGGGCAATCCTTGAAATCAAGCTTTAGTTGGTTAGCTACGACAATCGATACTAACTCAAGTCCGAATTAATACTGGAGAAGCCCGTTCTCGGATAATCGTCTCGATGAGAATTGTTTCCGATTTTGATTCCCCTTAGTGGACCGCCACTAAGTTTGTTCTTAGGGAGTTGAATTTGCTACAAGCTTTTCCTCGTCCCCAACGATAGATCTAAACCACTTCAACCCGATGCGCGCTCTCGGAATGAAACAATTGAGATTCCTAAAGATTAGGTCGATTGCCTAATCAATTTTACAAAGAATCTAAAAAGAATTGTTGAAGGAATGAAAAACTTTTCTAATCTCACGAGTTTAGTCGGGTTTGGCGTTACTTTTGGCTAAAGAGGATTTAGTTAAGCATGGTTGGTGAAGAAACCATACTTAATTAAATAATGAAAGAAATGGAGAAAATGGAAATGGAGAAAATGGAGAACTTTATTAAACTCAAAGGTAGAAGAGAACAATGAGCAAGTGATGCTCTAACTCACCCCCAAAGTGAGGTATATATAGTAGCTGTAAACCCTAAAAAATTAAAATGATAAATCTCAAATTTAATTTAAATTACATAAGATAATTATCCAAAGTTTGAATTTTAAAAATTAAAATCCGGATGATAGGCTATCTGATAAGCGGCTTGATAAGCTATCACTACTGTTGACGTCAGCTTCTAGAAGGTGCTGACGTGGCGCCTAGTCAGCATTCATGCCCTAATTCATGCCCATGAATCTGCCCACGATTCCAGTATTTTCTGCAGCATTCCAGCTTATTTCAAGCATCACATAACTTGCATGAAAACAACATAAAACGATCTAGTTAAGTCCCTCAAACTTATATTTAATCGAAATAAGGACCAAAAACACAACCAAAATAAATACTCATCACTAGAACTTGAGTAACTCACAATGAGAGTGAAAATTGTAGATTCTTGTTTTTAACAGCAACATTATTTACAAACAACGTATTGAAAGTGATGTGGATAAAATAATGGACACGGCGTGTTTGAAGTTATGAATTATTTTGGACATAATGAGTGTTGTAGATAAAATTTTAGACATAGCTCATCGAATATAGTTAATACTAAATAAAATATTAGATACAACACATCGAAAATGTCATTAACAAAGCATTGAACACAGTTTTCATATTAAAAAAATTTGTAAAGCCAACATTGGGAATGATTTTTTTATAAATCCTAATTTTAATCTTAATCTTACATAGAGGAGAATGGAATGTGGGATTCTAAGTGAAGAAAGGAGGTGCTTCTACTGAGTCTAAAATCTATAACCTAAGAGAATAGGTGAGAACAAAGATGAGCAGCTTGACCAACCGACCAAATATTGTTAAGAAGTTTATTTCTTAATATTTTCTTGGATTACAAGTGTTTTCCCTCTAACTTTACATTGCTATAAAAATAAGTAACATTAATCACGTTTATGTGATTCTCTCTCACTTTTATTATCTAATGATTGAACAAAAATCTTTTGTTCTATTCGGTGTCCCTATATATGTCACAACATTAAAAAATTAAATTTTACACTCTGATTATAAATTCTAAATCTTAACGTTTAAATCATAAACCCTAAAAACTAAACTTTACACCTTAAACCCTAAATTTAATTTTAAGTGTTAGAACATATATAGAAACACCGAAAAAGAATTGAAAATTTTCTATTCCTAATGATTACCCCATCTTCTTCCATTTTTTGTTCCATTAGCATGTTCATCCACATTATTTTATAAATTATAAATCATCTTCTCCTTTTCAGTACACAGTGGCATATGTATAATTTTTTAAGATGGGCTCAAGTTAAAATAATTTTAAGAGTGGACACAAGTAATAAAATTTTCAAAGGGTAGGCACAAATCATAAAATTTAAGGACCAATTCTTAAAAATTTTAAAAATGAAGGGAAATTTAAAAAGTTTGAAAAGTCCAGGGTGGGCACAGGCCCACCCAAAAACAAACGTGGACATGTCGGTTTCTCTTTCCATGTCTTATACTAATATATTATATTTAGAGTTTAGGTTTAAGGTTAGGGATTATGCTTAGTGTTTAAGGAATTAGGGGTAAGGTGTATTTTTTAAAGTTTAAAGTTTATAATTTAAGATTTAAAATATAAAGGTAGAGCTTAGAATTTAATTTTTTAGTATTGAGAAATAGAAATGTGCATTGAAGAGTGCACGGATTTTTATTTTTTTATAGTGGTTATTAACCAATTGCTTTCTATGAGCAGGCTATTAAATATGGATATTATTGTTTATTTTGGGGAGTATCTTTATGTAGACATTTTTAAATCAAAAACCCTTTTTTATTAATTATTTGGAAAAATGACTCGTCGTCTTTTATTTGGAAAAAATGACATTCAAATCCGCTACGTATGAAGAACTTGCTTTCTGGAAAGAGCGAGACTCAATATCGCTTTCTACAAAAAGCAAGTTCTACATACGTGTCAACGATTTTTAGTATAACGAACTTAACAGGAACTCACGTTCTACAAAAAGCGAGTTCCCCGAGAATTTGAAGAGTCAACTTAATTTATCGCGGGGAACTCGTTTTCTGTAGAAGGCAAGTTTTTTGTAAATCAGGCTAGCATACCAAGCGTCCATAGGCATGATCGAGCAATATTTTAGGTTATTAATCGTATAATTTTAGTAAACATTGAGTTTAGATATGTAGTACTGGAACTTGTCTTTCATTCGACACCAATATGGGCAAGTTCGGTCAATTTTAAACCGAGTAAAATTCGCGTTGAAAACGGTTCCATAGCTTTTTTGTGTGAATGATTTTGCTTTTAAAAAGGCGTGATAGGCTTGTTCAGTTTATTAATCAAATAATGTAGGTTATTGTTTATCCAAAAAAGAACGAAAGTAAATATAAATTCTAAAAACTATGTAAAAAATAAATAAGGCAGAATAAAATATTATTAATTATAAAATTAGAAATAAAGTCTTGCATAAATATAATTAAATTTTTTAGACATCTCCCTCGTCCTAATAATGCCTACGTCCACCCATTCCACAGCTGGGTGCACATCGATCTTGTGGCGGATTCCTCTGAACGTCATGTGCTCCATCATCGTCCTCATGAGGAGCGCCATCATCATCGGCACCATGATCGTCCTCGAAACGTGTGCCACTGCTGGCACTAGGGCCGGTGTAGAACAAGCTCTGCGGCCGCGTCTGCTCGACAATCATGTAGTCGAACTGTGCTGCCAACGGTGGAACATCGAACACTGAAAGAACATATGATGAACTTATCGGCATAAAGGGACGATAGGCGTCCGTGAAGCCGAACTCAGGTGGAGGCCTCATATGCTAAAACGTCTTATGACCACTCATTAGTAGAAACGATGACGAAGCTGAGTGCATGAATGTCAGTCCTGGCGCTGGTGTCTAATGATGTGTCACGTAATGATCTGCTGCTTATGTTGTTCCAAACGACGAGGCCCTTGCAGTGTGAGTTCGCCGTCTCTGGCTTTCAGGCCCTATTCTAGTACTGCGTTGCGTCGACTAGCTCTAGGTGGCTTGGCGTTGTGCGGGCGAGCGATTTTGGGGAGGCACCTGAATTTCTCACTCACGCTCTTCCAAAGTTAGTATATGTGGCTTTCCATTTTAGTGATACCACCGCATATAGTCAAAAGTGATGTTTTGGTTCACAATGGGTGCATAGATGGGCGGCTGCATACCATATCTTGTCATTCATTGCCCGACCCATTTAGCGTGATGATGGCCCCAATGGACTTCCGTCTTCCCCTGCCGTGTCAACCGTTGTAATTCGTCCAAATTGGGTGGCGGCTCCTGAACCCCTTAGATGTAGCTAGATTGTCGCAGAACCCGGTCGGTAGGATGCCACTGGAGGGGCCTCATACATGCACCGTGAGCAACCTAAGTCAGGATCACAAGAACTTGGATGTACATGTCCTATGCATTACCTTCATGGCAATGGTCAAAGCAAATCCCCGTGTGACAATTGCCACCTGTATCACTACAGCTAAAAATCAGCACAGCTACATTCATGAATACCATAAAGCATGGTACGCAAGGTGGCGGGCCATACAAAAAGTGTTTGGCCAATGGGAGGAATCTTACAATCAGTTGCACCCGTGGCTAAACCTGATGCAAAAACACATACCTGGAACGGTTGTGAAACTTGAGACGGTTTCGACATACGAAAATGATCGTGTTGTACCAAGTGTTTGTCAATTCAAACGACTATTTTGGACATTTTCGCAGTGTATTAATGCATTCATGCATTTCAAGCTGATGGTTCAGATCGATGGTACTTGGTTGTACGGGAAATATACACAGGTCTTACTTCTGGCGGTTGCACAAGATGGCAATCGGAAAATCATTCTTGTAGCCTTCGCAATAGTCGAAAAGGAGGATCTCGAGTCTTGGTTGTTCTTCCTTAAGAACCTACGGAGACATGTTCTTTCTCCTGTAATGCGGGCAAGGGATAATGGGATATGTGTTATTTCCGACAGAGGCACAACGATCAAGTGGGTAATAGTACGTTTGGGCCAGTCTTGAGAGCCTCATCATATTTACCACCGTTACTGCTTACGACACATTGCGACCAACTACTTGCAAAACTACAAGAACCAAGATGAACGTGCTATGGTGCTTCGAATGGGTACGTCTTTTAGGTCATTTGCATTTACGACATCTTTGCATGTATTGTTCGCCCTTAACTATTCAACTGTCATTCCCTAGGCAACTCGCATTACGTACATGAGGTAGACCAACTATTCGAAGAACTGAGAGCTAGGAATAAAGATGGCGCAGACTACCTTGCCAAAATCTCAAGGGAGAAATGGCTTCGATCATATGACAGAGGTAAACGATATGGTCACATGACAACAAACTTGACTGAGGCGGTCAACTCAGCACTCAAGGGAGTGCGACATTTGCCTATCACTTCCGTTGTCAAAGTGACATACTATCGTTTGGCTACCAAATTTGCAACCTTGGGAAGGCAAGCAACTGAGTACATGACAGGTGGCCACAAAGTCCACTCGGACGCTGAACCGACCATACGCCCAGATCTGCACTACTACGAGAAAAGGGACGTCCACGATCGACACGAATTTACTATACGGAGGATATGGTCGAACATAGAGAACAAACCGAACAAAAGAAACATTGCACTATATGTAAAAATCCCAGACAAATGCGTAACAAGTGTCCTAATCACTCGGGACCTCGTATCAACTAAGTGATTGTAATTTCTTATTGTCTGCATCCCTCAAGTTTCGGTTTAAATAATAAGGTCTAATCCGTTTTAAGAATTCTCTTTCCAGCTTGTCGTTTCTGCACAAAACCATGCTTTGGAACCATTTTCAACACAAATTTTATACCCTTCTCCATGTATCATGTGTGCCAATATCAGTCTCATATCAAAGACAATTACACTACAACGCCTTCAAGGTCAAAAATTACGATAATTCTCGGATTAAAAACTCGGAAATTTTGACAGAACAAGCCTATCAGGCCAATTTATATTTTCATTCATTCACAAAAACAAGTTATGGAACCGTTCTGCAGAAAGCGAATTCTTCGCGATAAATTAAGCCGGCTCTTCAAATTCTCTGGGAACTCACTTTTTGCAAAACGCAAGTTCCTGTTAAGTTGTTATACTAAAAAGTATTGACACATATGTAGAACTCGCTTTCTGCAGAAAGCGTTATTGAGTCTCGCTTTTCCCAGAAAACTAGTTCTTCATATGTGGCAAATTTTGGGATCATCTTTCCAAATAAAAGACGACGGGGTTACTTTTCCAAATAATTAATAAAAAGGGTTTTGATTTAAAAATACCCTTCATGTAAGACCCCTTTATGATATTTAAGGAAAATTAAAAATCCACACCCAATCAACAAATTTTATTTTTATTATAGGAATAACTAATATGTCTTGTAAATGTAGAGAGTTGCATTCACAGAATTTGTAAAACATATATTTTTAGAATTAAAATCAAATTGGTAGATTTTGTAAGTGTTGAGAACTAAATACATAATTATACCAATTAAAAATCTGACTTCCAGTATTGATTTAACAGTTAGTGACTAAATTGAAACTAAATGTTTAACATTAGTGACCAATTTTTAAGATTTTTAGTTTGGTAACAAAAATAAACAACCCAATAATTTTGTGACTAATGGAGTAATTCACCCAAAGAAAAAGAAAATTTCCAATCATTTCAAGACTTTTCATGATATCTAGTAGCATGAAGTAGGATTGTAGGAATACTAACTCACCAATGGTAACAAAGGGGTCTATCGTCAAAATAACAATAATGGCCAGGTATCAAACCCCATCGATCTCACTATAAATCCCATGTCTTATTTTATCATCTTCACACAAACATATCAGCCAAGGCGGCAATGGCTTCCACCGTGAATTCCCCACCAACCCCCGTCGTTCTTCCCAATTCCTCCGTTCAAACTTCATTCCTTCCCAAACCATCTCAGCTTTCCATATTCAAGAAGAAAAAGCCTTTAAACTTTGCCTCCAAGAAAGTAGTGTCGTGCAAAGCCAGCAATGGGAACCGAAACAATGAACACTCTTCCTCTCCCAATAGGTTCGACAGAAGGGATGTCCTTCTCGGCCTGGGAAGTGTTTATGGTGCAACCAACCTTGTGAGCGACCCGTTTGCATTGGCAGCCCCGGTTTCCGCCCCTGATCTCGACATTTGTGAGAAAGCAACCGTGAGCTCGAAAAGTGCAGGCGAAATAAAAGTTGCTTGCTGCCCACCGAAATCAGCAAAAATTATAGATTTCAAAGCGCCAAAGTTTTCCAAGATACGGTACAGGCCGGCGGCACATTTAGTCGATCGTGAGTACTTGGATAAATTTACCAAGGCCATGGAGCTGATGAAAGCTCTTCCCAACGACGATCCACGTAGTTTCATGCAACAAGCCAATGTTCATTGCGCATATTGCAACTATGCTTACGATAATGGAGACCCCAACCATCAACTTCAGGTTCACTTCTCATGGCTGTTTTACCCGTTCCACAGGCTGTATCTCTATTTCTACGAGAGGATCTTGGGGAATCTGATCGGTGATCCAAGTTTCGCAATGCCGTTTTGGAACTGGGATGCTCCACCTGGCATGATTATCCCTGAGATATACGTGGACCCCAGCTCGCCGCTCTACGACGAGAAGCGCAACGTGGACCACCAGCCGCCGAAAATACTCGATCTTGATTACGCTGGCGAAGAGGATGATTTGTCGAAGAGGGATCTTATAAAGAGTAATCTCGCTGTGATGTATAGGCAGATGGTAACCAACAAGACGGCTTCCCTTTTCCATGGATCGGCGTACCGTGCCGGAGAAAAACCAAGTCCGGGAATGGGCTCCATTGAGAACAACCCTCACACCGCTATTCACCGGTGGGTTGGCGACCAGCGGCAACCGTATAAGGAAGACATGGGGAACTTCTATTCTGCAGGTAGAGACCCATTGTTCTACGCTCACCACTCCAACGTTGATCGATTGTGGAACATCTGGAAGTCGTTACCAGGGAAGAAGCGACGTGATTTCACCGACACAGACTGGCTCGATTCCTCGTTTCTTTTCTACGACGAGAATGCAAACCTGGTTCGAGCCAAGGTCCGCGATGCCCTTGACACAAGGACTTTAGGGTACGATTATCAAAAAGTTAACATTCCGTGGCTTAAAAACAAGCCAACTCCACGAAGGCCTGGTCGGGCCAATGGTAAAGGTCAAGCAAAGGCGGCCGAAACAAACAACAACAACGACACCGTCATCCGTAACGTCTTCCCTATCGTTTTAGACAAGCTGGTGCGCGTTGAGGTTCCAAGGCCAAAGAAATCAAGGACTAAGCTTGAAAAAGAAGATGAAGAAGAAGTATTGGTTCTTCAAAACATTCAACTAGACCGAGACGTGGGCGTGAAATTCAATGTGTACGTTAACGACGAAGACGACGAGACACCGACCGGACCGGAAGATTCGGAGTTTGCCGGGAGCTTTTCGAATATACCGCATAACCAGAACAAAGGCGGAGAGAAGCTTGACACTAGCTTGACATTGCCAATATCAGATTTGTTGGAGGATTTGGATGTTGAAGGTGATGACAACATTGTGGTGACTTTGGTGCCTAAAGAAGGGAAGGGTCTGGTTTCGATTGGCAACATTAAGATCGACTACATCCGAGATTGATCATCATCGATTTGTTTCTGCCGTGTTTTAAGTTATAAATAAGGTCATCTCTCTTCCATATGGCCATAGAATCCTTAGTTGTGGACATCAGGTGAAAATGGTTCGGTCCTTACCGGCCAGATCTTTCTACTTGATCTTTCTACTTTTAACTTAATCTTCAGTTCGGTTCCGGTCTGTACTTCGAGTTTAATCTTCAGTTTGGTTCCAGTTTGTCATTTGTCTTATTAGTTCTTGTCTATCACCCTTTTGAATTGGATTATCGTTAAAAAGAAATCATGTGATCTAATTAGATCGACAACCTACACAACTGTTAAAAATGGTTCTAACATAAAATGTTAACCTTTTTAAGTTGTAACTGAAATGTTATAACTTAAAATATTGTATACACTTTATTATAATTAGGTTTAATTTATTTTTAAACAATTTATAAATTCATAAAAATTGGAAAAAATCTAAAAAAAAATGAGAGCTTTAAAATAAAATTTGGATTTTAAGGATATTTTATGATATTATTTGATTTTTTTCTTCATTAAAATTATTTTAACATTTTTAAAAGAATTTTCAAATTTTCTTGACACATGACATGTTTTGAGTAGGACGTTATCATTCTTTTAACATCAATGAAAATGATATGTCAAAAATAGATTATAATTTATAAGTAGAGTTTGATTCAAATATATATATATGTATATATATATTTGATAATAATGAATACTGAAATTATATTCTCGTATTTTGTTTGAAGTGACTCCACCATGAAAAAAAACATTACCAACAATAACATTTTTTTTGTACAAGATGTTGCAAATAATATTCCAATAAAATTTTAAATGTAACATTATTTATTTATTTTTGACAAATTTTAAATTTATTCTTAATCTTACATAGAGGGAGGGGAAGGAAGGGGAGTGCTCTTAGTGGGTCTAGAACCAATGACTTAAAGGAACAAAGATGAGCAGCTTGGTCAACCAGCCAAATATGAATAATTCTACAGTAAATGACATGTACCGTAATGTACCACTATTTATATGTACCGCAATGTATCATTATCTGTTTTAATTAGTTTTGAAATCCTAAGGATCAAATGTTATTATCCCTTTTTAGATCATAAAATTAAAAAAATTATATTATTTTTTCAGATTTTTTTAAATTTTTTAATTCAAAAAATAATTAAACATTAATGCTATAATAATTCTTACATTCACTTTAATTTAAATGTAAAGTTGACAAAATGATTACTAAACTTTTATAATTACCTACAAAATCCAATTCATCGTGCGGAAAAGGCCATTTTATCTTGAAGCATTCAGCAGCTAGAAAAGGAAAGAGTAACGAGAAACAAATCCGTCTCTCCCAATTATGTTCTCATCCGTGAGGTATCTTTGATTTATCCTCTGCGAATCATAAAGTTCAAAAATTTATTTACCACTGATAAGATTTGATCCATTTCCAAGATACGCAAACAAGGGTAGGGTTTTAGATCAATAAATAGCTTGTCAGTCCATTTCAAATTGTTGTTAAAAACAAATACATACATGAAAAAATAAACTATGTCAAGTACTTTACCATCAATTTTTTAATTAGTCTAAATTTATCATCGAACTTTATTTTTAACTCGTTTATATTATCGCACCGTTAACTCTTTAATGTCACGATGACTTGAATGCTAGACCAAAATAATGTCGTTTTGGTGTCGCTATTTTGATACTAAGTTGCCCAAAACGGCGTCGTTTTGCTAAAGAAATATAAAAAATTATGCACTCATGGGATTTAAACCTAGAACCTTTAGAATCAAAGCTAACTTCCTAACCACTAAGCCAACTGAATATGTTTAATTTAATTTTAGCACAAATAATATATATTCTAAACTGTAGTTGAGATTAATTTAATTTATTATATAAATAATATTAATATCTTATAAAATAATACTAATATAAATATGATAATATATTAATATATAACTAACAAATAAAATATTTATATTAAATAAAAATATATTATCAATAATATTAAATATATAAATAAATAATATACTATTCTAAAAATTAAAAAACTAATTTTCACAAAACCTCCAAATTTCCAAAATTTACAACAACAAAAAAACTCCAAAATCCACCAAAACATTAAAAAATTCTTACCTATATACCATAAAACCCTAAATCATAAATTCTAAACCTTAAAATCATAAAGCCATTAGTAGCCAAAATGGATGGATTTGGGGTTTAAACTTTAAGGTTTATAGTTTAGAGTTAGGGTTTGAGGTTTTGTTGGATTTTGAGTTTTTTTTTGAAAATTAGTCTTTTAGTTTTTATAATAATATATTTATCTATTTATATATTTCATATTATTTATATAGAGTAATATTATTTATATGATAAATTGTTGTTTGGAATATATATTATTTGTGCTGGAAACTAAACATGGATGTTAAGTTGGCTTAGTGATTAGGAGGTTGTCTTTGATTCTAAAGGTCCCAAGTTCAAATATCATTGATGCGTGGTTTTTCATATTATTCTCTAGAAAAACGGCGCCGTTTTGAGCAATGTAGTATCAAAATAGCGGCACCAAAGCAGCGTCGTTTTGATCAAGCATCCAAGTCATCACGACGTTAAGAAGTTAAAGGCACGGTGGTATAAACGAGTCAAAAAAAATTGTCATATTTGGATCAATTAAAAGGTTGATAGTAAAAATAGGTCACACCCAATAATTTGGTGGTACCCGACATAGTTTACCTTAAAAAGAAGGAAGCAAAGGTTTGGGATTTTGAAGGTAGTTCAAAAGATTTGAGAGTAACATAGGGTTTAATATTGAATTTACGTAAGATTTTATGTTAGGATGCGAACTATTATGAATTATATTAGAAATTTAAACTTGTGAAATTACATAATTTTATGAAGTGTAGACTTAGATGAAAATACACAAAAAATATAAAAAATGCATATAATATATGGGAGGGACAAGATAATATTAGTTATAAATTGAGGGATCAAAATAAAATATTGAATTGTCTCTAATTAAAAATATGGTCAAATTAAAATAATGATGATTAAATTTATTATTTTTTTTCGAATTAGGATTAAATTGTTTGAAGTGTAAACGTGGAGGACTAACTGTGTTATTATATAAAATATTTTAACAACCACATCACACTTTTAACGGATGTTGATGGGTCCGTGGCCAAATTGAAACAAAACTAAAAGTTTAATGGTATCATTGAAGCAATTGAAAGTTTAATTACCAAATTGAATAATTGATCAAACTTAGTGACTATTTGTAAATTTTACCCTTAAATTAAAGTGAATTTAGAAATTATTATAGTAATAAATGTTTAATTATTTTTTGAATTAAAAAATAAAAGAAAACACATAAAAATGATTTTTAAAATTTTATTCTAAAAAGGGATAATAATACTTTCGGTCATTAGGATTTCAAAACTGATTAAAACAATTAATAGTACATCGTGGTACATAAAAATAATGGTATATTGCGGTACATATCATTTACTATAGAATTACTCTGTTAAATGTACTTGTTTGAGTGTAAATTTATTAAATATATCTAATTCATAATAATTTAATATTGAAGTGTTACACATATATAAACAATTTTTAATATTTAATATATTTGAATTAGTGTTTAATATAAATACATTTAGTTTTTTTTTTGTTTTTAATGAATCTTCACGGGTTTTAAAGGATATGTTTTTTAATTTAATAAAAAGTATTTGTTTTTTCATTGGAATTATTTGCTGGGTTTACATTTACTTTTTATTTTAAAAGTATTCTCACCATTTTAGAAGTATGATTTAAATTAAAATTTCTAAATTCGTTTTTTTTTCATAAAAATACAAATGCCCAATCCTTGTTTTCAAACTTGCTTTAGATTTCGACATCCATTTACGATCGTTTATGTAGGCAATTTTAAATGAACATGTAACCTTTTGTCCCGGTTCGGACGCTTGACCGATCCGAGTGGGTTACACGGGAATAACCGAGATGAAACTCGTTAAGGCTCTATTTCGGTTATCGACCCTAGAGAAAATTTTTCATTTTTATCTTATCTAAATGCATTGTTTAAACCTAAGCGGAAGCCCAACAACAACCGGGCCTAAGCCCAACCTTTGGAACCCTTTAGAGATGTCAAAAAGTCCAAAAACATGCATGTGTTTCGAAACAGTCAAAGCCCGTTTCGAAACACCAGCTTCAATTTAAAAAGTCAGACACCCGTTTCGAAACGCATCCACCCCGTTTCAGAACATGGTCACATTTTAGCCTTGCTGTTTCGATACCAGTTTCCGAACGACAATTCTAGTGGCAAAAGTGTTTCGAAACTTGTTTCGGAACAGGGGCTCACAGTAGCCAAAACGTATCGGAACTCGTTCAGATACGGGGGCCCTGGAACCACACCCGTTTCGAAACAGAACAACCCGTTTCGAAACACCTGCTGTCTGCAAGTTCTCAAAATCAGTTTTAAACTTCTCCAATTTATTCCAAACGTCCGATATCGACTTGGAAGTTCGAGGAGCAGTTACAAAAATGAATATTTTATTTGAATTTAATTATTTGATATTTAAATATTAATAAAAATATATTTCATATTATTTAATATACTAATAGTGAGTGTTGAACTTATTAAAAATATATAAATTTGCTTTTAAGTAATTTCAACCAAATATTTTAGTCTTACATTTCTGTAAAATGAATCAAACAATGTAACATAATATTGTGTGAATCCTATTATTAAAAGTAATCTTACGTTCATATATTAAATGTACTTTAAGTGTAATTAGTAAAAAAATTCAAACTAAGAATTAAGGTAAAACACAAAATGTAATTAGCTATTAAGTCTTGTTAAAACAAGATCACTCTAGTCCTAATCGGATTACAAATTAAAAATAGAATATATTATTATGTCAAGTTCAATTATAAAAATATATATTAATATGAAAGTGAATTAAAAAAGAAAACTATAAAGTATTGGCACATTATAGGATCAGATGTTTCTGCCCATTGTTTGTCATATTGAATGGTACTTCAAGTGTAAAGGAGATGAATGACACCTTAATTGTATTAATTCCTAAGATCAAAAAGCCTGAAAATATGTCACATTTTCGGCCTATTAGCCTCTGTAATGTGATATATAAGATAATAGTTAAGGTCCTGGCTATTCGTTTCTCCTCAACTTTGGATGTGTGCATTGACAAGTGCCAAGGAGCTTTCATTCCAAGCAGACAAATATAAGATAACATTCTGATAGCATATGAGTTATTGAGCTCTATGAAGAACAAAAGAACATGGAAGGTGGGTTCGTTTGCATTAAAAGCCGACCTGAGTAAGGCCTATGATCGTCTCGAATGGCCATTTCTCCAAGGAATGCTTCTGCATCTGGGGTATGATCAACATTGGGTGAACCTTGTCATGGATTGCGTTACAACAATTTTTTATTCTGTCAGTTTAAATGGTGTTGTTGGCGAGAGATTTGCCCCTTCCCGAGGGCTACAACAAGGCTGCCCTCTAAGCCCTTATTTGTTTCTTATTTGTGCAGAGGGGCTGTCGATTTTGCTGAATCATGATAATCAAACCAGAATTTTAAGAGAAATTACCATCGGCCGTGAAAGACTAGAGATAGGCCACCTTTTATTTGCTGATGATAGCATCTGTTTTACTAATGCAACAAATGAGGGTGCGATGAATATGAAGAATTTATTGGCTCAATTTGGTAGTGCCTCGGGCCAGAAAGTGAACTATGATAAGTTTTTCATTTTCTTCAGTAGTAATGTGTCATATGCTGATCAAGAATCCATTAGTTCCATTTTAGGTGTTCGTGTAGCATCTAACCCAGAGAAGTACTTGGTACTGACTACAATGGTTGGTCGTAACAAGCGAGAGGCTTTTGGCTACTATTTGGACAGGCTCAACAATAAAACGACCAATTATGGTGTTAAGTTCTTATTCATGGGTGGGAAAGCAACTTTAATCAGGAGTGTCTTGCAGGCTGTTCCAGTTTACACGATGTACTATTTTCTGTTCCTTCCTCTCTATGCCGTGCTTTGGAACAGGCGATGGTAAAATTCTGGTGGAAGAATGCAGGTACAAGCAAAGGAATACACTGTACCACTTGGACTCAACTAGCTTGTTCGAAGAAAGATGGTGGTGTTGGTTTTCGAGAGCTTGGTCAATTCAACGTGGCTTTATTAGCTAAGAAGTGCTGTAGACTACTTAACAACCCAGATACTTTATTGGCTAGAGTCTTGAAAGCCAGGTATTACCCAACAGGTGAATTTCTCCATGCAAACTTGGGCTCAAATTCTTCTTATACATGGCGCAGCATATTGAGTGCAAGAGGCCTTCTTGACAAAGGTCTTACATGGCGAATTGGCAATGGTGTAAGTGTCAACATATGGAATGATTCATGGCTCCCGAATGCTGGTGATGGTAGACTTAGAGCTGATGTAATTGATGTAAATTATACTAAGGTGGCGGACTTAATAGACTCACCTACAAAAAGCTGGAAAATGGATATGTGCTTCACAAATTGTTTTCGGAGGATCTTGTGTCTAAAGTTTGTGGCATTCCTTTGGCGAAAGCAAATTTGAGTGATGCTTTGGTGTGGAGGTATGATGGTTCAGGCTCCTATAAAGTCAAAAGTAGTTATAAATTGTTTCGAAACGAATCTGCTAATAACTCAGGTTCGTGTCATATTGAACCTAATATGTGTGTGAAGAGATTCTATGAGTGTATGTGGGCTTTGGAACTGCCAAAAAATGTAAAGATCACGATGTGGAGGATAATCAATAATTTTGTGCCTACCTTTGAAAATTTGCAAGCTCGAAGACTGCAGGTAAATAACCTGTGTGGGTTTTGTCGAGCTGCTGTTGAGGATATAGTTCATGTAATACGTGACTGCTGGTATTCAAATGAAATTTTTGCAGCTCAGGGTATCTCTTTTTCCTCTATTAGTGCAGATTTGATATGGAAAGAATGGGTAGCCACCCTTTTCAATGCGTTGAATAACAAAGATAAAAATGTGTTTGTTGTGTCCTGTTGGGCTATTTGGTATGCCCGGAACAAATCAGTGCATGAGAATCAGGTAATTACCACACATGAGGCGATTTCTTTTGTCCAGGCATTTTTGCGGGAACAAGAGGGCTTACAACGAGCTGTATTACCAACACCAAGCGTGAGACAATCATATTGGCATCCACCACTGGGGAACCTTGTGAAAACGAACTTTGATGATGCTTTTAACGAGCATTTACAAGTTTCGGTATCGGGTATTATTTGCAGAAACAGTGCAGGGCAAATAATGGCAGCTTGTGTTTTGAAACACTCTCATGTTGTGAATGCATTCATGGCAGAAGCTTTAGCTTGCAGGGATCCGGTGGATTTTACTAAAGACCTGGATTTTGCTAGGGCTGTTTTTGAGGGGACTCTTTAACCATAATCAAGAAGATGAACTCGGGTGGTGCTGATTTCTCACAAGTAAGGCCTTTGATTATGGACATTAAGGAAGCAATTAGGGGTCTCCATGAAGCACATTTTTGCCATGTACGACGCGAAGAAAATATGGCTGCACACACACTTGCACAAGAGGGGCGTTTTCATGATCCGCCGGTATATTAGATGGAAGAAACTCCTCCATCAATCACCTTGGTAGCAGAAAGGGATAGACAACACCTTCCTGGCCTTGATTAAGAACTGTCTGCAGCTTCTTGTTTCCTGTTGTTTTCTCATGCGATCAAGGTATGGGTGTTTATCGTTTATTGTTTCTCGGTTCTCCTCTTTTACCTGCATTCCTAGATGCATCCCGAAGTTTTAGATCTACATGCTGGTTTTCCTTTTCTTTAGGTTTAGATTAGAGAAGATTTGCTTAGGTTGTTCTACATATACATTTAGTTTTCTTCTCTTTTAATCGTATCTATAAAACCAGCACTTTTCAAAAAAAAAAATTCAAAGTATTATACAATCCCAAGCAGGGTACTTTTGGTGGGTTTTTCAAGAGCTCAGTTTCAAAATCCTGAAGCAGTTTTCAATTTCCCAGTCCATCAAAAGCACAACTCAAACAAAATCAGCTTTAATTTACAGAGATTGAATTCTTCAAGTTTCTCATGCTACATAAATATATATAACACTACATACTACACCTTACATATATAGGTGTTACAATGAGTGATGTTCAGGGTCAATCTCGATTTCTTGAGCCAGTTCTCGGGTCAGCTTATCGGCGCGATCGTCATGTCCGCCGGCGAATGTATAAACCCGGAAAGCAAACTGGAAAGCCCTCCACAGCATTTTAGTGCACACTTTCTTTGGTGCTTCACCTTTGCTTTTGGGCACTTCATTTGCTGCCAACTTTGATTCTCTTCTCTCCTAAATTAACCCCAAGAAAGAGGAAAATCCAATTATTACGTGCTAGGCAAGTAAAAAACAGTTGAGAATCGAGAAACAGAGTTATATTGATGACATTATATCTGGGGTCGAGTTACCTTGAGTACCAGCTCCATGCAGTTGGAGGAAGCATCAACCATTGCTTCTTTGATCCGTACAATAATTTGGAAGTCGAATTCGATGTTGTGGCCCTTTAATTTCTTGGCTTCATCATCCTTGGTTCGCTCCAGGGAGTCTATGTCGTTCTTCATCTGTTTTAAGTAAAAATTGGGATTAATGAGAATTGTATTACATTCTTGTATGTCAAGTCAAGAGCCAAATGATACCTTGTCGAAGAAACGTTCGAACTTATCAAGAAGCTGAGTCAAAGGAGGTTCAATCTTCATGTTGTGTATCTCGGTCACCATTGATTCTAACTTCAAGTAAAGAGCCGCTGCTGTCCTTATTGCTTCCAGCTTTTTCCCGGGGAAGCCTTCGAACTTTGCGAGAACCTGCAAATTTCAAACATTTGGAGGTCGGCCAAATGATTCATTGGTGTATAGGACGATAAAACTATAGACAGAAGTGAAAATTTACCTGACTTTCATCTGTTAAGTTCTCGAGAATGGATTCGACATATTTGTGGAACTTAATTAGCTCAGACATGTCACTGGTTTTGAATGTACTGATGGAAGTTTTGAGCTCTTTGATTGATTGTTCATATTTCTTAATATCTTCTTCGATTTGTATGAAGTATGTTGATCTGAGACCAAAACGAAGTGAGCAAAAGATATATATCTACACACACACACACGAAGAGCCACTTATTTTTAATACAGGATTGGCATAATTTATTGGATTTTGATGTAAGGGACATGTATACCTCTTTGTCATCTCCGCTAGTGCATCAGCCATTCCTTGTTTCCCATTGCCGCCGCTTGCAGCGCCTCCTCCTCCACCCTTTCTTCCACTAGATGCAGAGGAGGTTCGCTTTGGGAATCCTTCTAATTTGCCCTTGAGATTTCGATATAGGTTACCCATGTGACTTGATCTCTTCAATTTAGTATTTGTTTTCTTGAAACGCAAGGCACCAGCACCAGGTGCAGGAGGCGGTGGAGCAGCTCCAATTGCCAGTGACGCTCCTGGTGGGGGTGGTGGAACTGGTCCTGATCCTTTTGAAGCCATCATGGGCGGTGGTGGTGGTGGTGGGAGTTGTCCTGATGCAGTTCTAGTAGGAGGAGGTAATGGTGGTTGTGTAACTGGTGCTTCTTTTTCCACTACAGGAGGTGGTGGTGGAGGTGCTGCTGCTGCTGTTACCCCTATATTTGGCTTTGATGGAGCTGGCGGCGGCGGCGGTGGTGGAGGTGCTGTTGCTGTTGTTACCCCTATATTTGGCTTTGATGGAGCTGGCGGCGGCGGCGGTGGTGGAGGTGCTGTTGCTGCTGTTACCCCTATATTTGGCTTTGATGGAGCTGGCGGCGGCGGCGGTGTTGGAGGTGCCGCTGCTGCTGTTACCCCTATATTTGGCTTTGATGGAGTTGGCGGCGGTGGTGGAGGTGCTGCTGCTGCTGTTACCCCTATATTTGGCTTTGATGGAGTTGGCGGTGGCGGTGGTGGTGGTGGAGGTGCTGCTGCTGCTGTTACCCTTATATTTGGCTTTGATGGAGCTGGCGGTGGTGGTGGTGGTGGCGGCGGGGATGGTACTCCAGTTGCTGCTGATTCTTCCAATGCTGTACCCGGTGAGGGTGACTCTGGTTCTCTTGCTTCTGAAGTTTGTTTTGCAGCTTCTGCATTTGGTTGGGGTGGTGGTAGTGGTGGTGGTGGAGGAATTTGCGGTAAAACTTCTGCTGGTGTTGCTGGTGGTGGTGATGCTGATCCATCTTCAGCATCTTTAGCCACTTCTTCATCTCCCAACAACTCGGGAGGCGGTGTCACCTCGGGTGGCGGTGTTATTGGTGCAGCATCGCTTCCATTTATCGGTGTATCACCGGATGCACCGTCTGAATCAGAAACCGGATCCTCTAGTGTCTCGTTTTGAGAGTTCGGATCCCTGGTTTCATCAACAACTTCACCATTTTCCTCTGCATCTTGTTCCTCAATCATAACATTATTTTGCTTCATAAAACTGGGAACTTCATCTCTATAATCAGGAAGCATATGTAATTTCAGTCGCTTCACATCCATGGGGCTCAGTTTCCCCACTGCTTGAACATTGACAGACAGCAAAAGAGGTGAGGAATAAGGAAGTTTTAATGGACCGTTCAACAACTCAGGCAGCACCGAAGTCGGCGAAGGGCAGCAATAACCATTTTCTTTACAAGGATTGACCTTTTGACATAATCCCTTATCATTCTCTTCATCTTCATCAATCATATCAGATTTCTCTCTTGCTATCTTAATCAACCCATTGAGTGTTGCCACAGTAATTTCAACTGCCAAATGGTGAAAGAAAAGGGGGGAAACATTATCAATTTCACTAGACTCAGTTTCGATATCGGAAAACACAAACGAAATGCGCCCAAAAGTTCTTGAAAGTGCTACCATTAATCCCATTTTTCTTTGCAGTTTATCAGATTCAAACAAAGATACATATAACAACAGGTAACTACATCTATGAGAAAGTTTACTTGCATACCAAGTTTTTCAACAGTTTTAGGCTCTTCATTGGCATTCATGTCAAGTTTGCATTTGTCTATCCCTTCACCGCTCATATTCGATACGTCTGCAAGATCTTGCAATGCCTCGCAAAAGTACATCAGTTTCTGTTTATAGGCAATTTCAGGTAGATTGTTAGCATTGGGATCAATCTTGAAGCCATGCTAGAATTTAAAACAGGCAGTTCTATGCAAAAGTTTCAAACCTTATCAAGAGGTAATCTTTTCAATTTCGATCTACGGAACCGGGGTATGCTTTCAGGGTAGTATTTATGGAGATCTTGCATTGTCCCTAATATCATCTGCAGAAATCAAGACATATAGGAAGATTAAAACTATTGAAACAAACTTAACAAAAAATATTCCGGCCGACGTTACTCTGAGTTTTCATTTTTCTTACAATACCTGATCTGTGGATAAAGTGGTACTACAAGGTGGTAGATCAATGATGTCTCTAAATGTTGAAATTTTCTTCCTAAGCTCCAGCATCAGAATGAAATTGCATTGTACTTGAGGTGAATTGTCCTGCTCGGCGCCCTCCCTTCTCTTTCGGCGCCTTGATAGAGAGGTTTTTCCCTGCGTGCGCACACACATATAAGATCAAAATTTGCAGGTTCCACTTTAGGCCTTCCAAAAGGGAATGACTCATGCAATCATTCAACAAAAGCAAGAATTGTGTAGAAAATGGAAAATTTATAGAAATTTAACCATACAAAAATCATTTTAAATAATTCAGGAAAAATCATAAAAAGGGAGTGTGGAAATGCATTAAAAATGGCATCTTCAACAAGTAAATCTGTTCTTCACATTGCCAACAATGGTGGGTTAGAGACAGAATTTTAGAATTTTAACGACAACCCTTGACTTCTGCATATATACATACAAAGAATAATAAAGAAATCCAAAGAGAGAAAATTGAAAATATTTACCTGGACAAGTTTGATTGTTTTGGAACCAAAGAACGCTGGCGTCAAACCACAGCATATTGCACGCATGATCACCTAAAACGTCGATCAGAATTTAATCCAAAGAAGAAGAAGAAACCTTCAATGGAACAATGGTTGACGTTGGTTAAATCTTAATAAAAGAAAATATGAGAATATCCAAACGAGAACAGTCAAAAAGAAAAAGGAACTTGATTTCGTGCAGCGCATTAGATAGCTTCCCAGGGCTTTGTGGCCTGAAACTCAAACCCAAAAAGAAAAAAGAAAATGAAAAAGAAAAAGAAAGAAAACAAAACCTTTAAATGAAGAAGACGAATGATTGTTTTAACATTGTTTGAAACTTCCTCTAAAATGTTTCCAAGTCAACAATAGAGAATTGCTTATTCAGAACTGCACTCCCGTGTTGTCCTTGTATAAGGTTTCTCTCTGCCTTGAAACTCCATACTCCTTAGTGTATGTGCTTTTACAAGTAGTTAGTTTCTCACCCCCTAGAAAAAATGGGTTGACCTTGTCAGTTAGGTACGATGTCTAGGGTGCTACACTGACTCGACTCGGTTTTATTTGAGATGGTATTATAATGAAAATCGAGTTCAGAACAATATATATTGGGCTTTAATTAAAATTTTCAAGATCGAAACGGAGATGATTCTAAATCAAATCCTTTCGATCTTGAAATATTCACTTCAAAATTTCTTAAATTGATGTGTTTTTTCTCTCAATTTAATTCATTTTTTATGAGTCTGTTTGAATGTTAAGGAACAATAAAACTACTAACCTGTGAGATATGGTTAAGTTAAATATAGGAAATTATGAAGTTGGGAAGGTTTGTAATCCAAGAAATCATGGAATTACAACCTGTGATTTATTCTCTTTTTGGTTAACATTTTCTAACTTGAGAATATGTTTTCCAAACTGTAAAACAAATTAAGCTAACTAATTACAAGTTTTTTAGGTAAACTACTTAGGTTTTTTAATTCAAGTTGGACCCCTTTTAAGGTAAGTAGATTATGTTACATTCCTTACCGACAAACATGGTTTAGACGAACACAACATGGAATAAAAATCATTTATCTTTTTGTGCCCCTATTTATGCCTCACACTAAAAATTAGGTTTAGGGTTTATGGTTAGAATTTAAGGAATTTAAGGTATGATGTATTTTTTAAGATGTAGAGTGTAGGATTTAGAATTTAGGATTATGGCTTAGAATTTATTTTTTTTAATATTTTTTAGTATTATGCAATAGAAATAGACACTGAAAAGAGGAAGATAATTTTTGTTCAAAAAGATGTTCGCAGGATGAGTTTTTCACATTGTTTTGAGAACAAGCAGCTACCAAAGAGGTGGTTTCGTGTTTCTGGATCTGTTCTACATAAGAAGCAGACCACATGATTTAGTGATACGAAGTATTAGTTCTTCAAGCAAAATTAAAGATTCAAATATTAACATTATGAATAGAGTAAATTGGATGATAAGAGTTACTATTATAATGAGTATCTACAGACTACAGTATCCTATTCGAATTAATCAACTAATAAATTAAATATAAATAATTATACCAAAAAAATCAGACTTTTTAGTCCCCTACTTCACTTACACAACTCAACCTTTTGCAATAGTAAAGTTGATCATCAATGGTGGTTCTCAACCTTCTATTTTAGTAAACAGTGGAAGTTAATATCAATGCTTATTTATTTTTGTGGAGAAAGGCATGCTAATATAAAAAATTCTACAACGTGCGACGAACACCGATAAACACCACTAATGATGAACACTGATGAACATCATTAAATTAATTAATAAAGATTTAAAATTTTAAGGACCCATCATATAATTAATAATTATTTTTAAAAATTCAATTAAATTATTTTTTATATATATTAAAATTTTATTTTTTAATAAGGGTAAACTATATATTTAGTACCTCACCTATTTTCGTATTTCTATTGAACCCTCATTATTTAAATATTATTTCAATTTGACCCTATTCTTTATAAAAAAATAATTATTATGGATATCTATAATATAAAAAGTGACGTAAATCAAGGTTACCAAAAGCAGGAATCGTTCCTTTCAATTTATTTCCATGTAGCTCAAGGTTTATCAAGTGACTTAAGTTGCCAATTTCACTTGGGATGAGTCTACCACGTGCGACGAACATTGATGAACACCACTAATGATGAACACCGATGAACACTATTAAATTAATTAATAAAGATTTAAAATTTCAAGGACCCATCATACAATTAATAATTATTTTAAAAATTCAATTAAATTGTTTTTTATATATATTAAAATTTTATTTTTTTAATAAGGGTAAACTATATATTTAGTACCTCACTTATTTCCGTATTTCTATTGAACCCTCATTATTTAAATATTATTTCAATTTGACTCCATTCTTTATAAAAAAATAATTTAACCCTTAACTTAAAATCCTAAACTATTAAACCTTAAACCCTAAACTATTAAACCTTAAACCCTTAAACTCTTAAACATATATCCTAAATCATGTACCATTAAAAATAATTTCACCATCATCGATTCAATTCAATTCAATGAATGGTTGAAATTTATTGTACAGGGCTGCTGCAATTGGTGCTGCATTTGATCACGGGATCATGGGAAGAGATGACGGTTTAGTGTATATGTGGGAACTGTCCACCGGAACTAGACTCGGCGTTTTGCATCATTTTAAAGGTATGTAATCAACATTAAATTAAACATATTCATGGAAATCTATGTTATTCAGACTTAGGGATGCTTATAATACTAATGACAAATTCTAGATAGCCAACAACTATGTGTTCCGTTGGTAGAATGCTTAGACTCTTACTTTCGGTGGGTCGCGATCAAACCTTGATAACATAAAATTAAATTGAATTGAATCGATGATGGTGAAATTATTTTTAATGGTATATAATTTAGGGTATATGTTTAAGAGTTTAAGGGTTTAAGATTTAATAGTTTAGGGTTTTAGGTTAAGGGTTAAATTATTTCTTTATAAAGAATAGGGTCAAATTGAAATAGTATTTAAATAATGAGGGTTCAATAGAAATACGGAAATAGGTGAGGTACTAAATATATAGTTTACCCTTATTAAAAAAATAAAATTTTAATATATATAAAAAATAATTTAATTGAATTTTTAAAATAATTATTAATTGTATGATGGGTCCTTGAAATTTTAAATCTTTATTAATTAATTTAATACTATTCATCGGTGTTCATCATTAGTGGTGTTCATCGATGTTCGTCGCACGTTGTAGAATTTTCCTTTCACTTGGGATGCGACCCCTGATGCAATATCCAAAAGCAGAGAATTCTACGAGAGAACCTGAGAGATTCCCTTGAATTGACTGGTATGTGCAAATTATTTCTCGGCTTGGTTCATTCAGAAGTAATTCCTACTATGTTGATAAAACGACTGGGCCTGGTAATCTGAGTCCGGCACCATCACACTCGATAACAAAGAACCCTGCAAAGTCCTTCCCTCCGGTTCTACAAGGAATTTCTTGTCTTCTAAGTAGGATTGAATATCCGCCGTAATCGGCCTCAGCTCCGGATCTTCTTGGGATCTTAAGCTGTTTAGAAAGTTCTCCGAGACGATGTTCAACAGTTTCATGAACTGGGATTTGTATTTTCTGTAGAGACCAAAGCCAGCCGTCTGTAAAAACAAATATATCCATTGTTAATCCGAAAGAAATTTATATCTCAGTGAGCACATTGGCTCCGTATTAGTTTTATTTAGTAGTTTAAGAGTATAGGTTTAAGAGTTTAAGGGTTTAAAGTTTAGTAGTTTAGGGTTTTAGGTTGAGGGTTAAGGGTTAAATTATTTTTTTATAAAGAATAGGGTCAAATTGAAATAATATTTAAATAATGAGAGTTCAATAGAAATACGAAAATAGGTGAGGTACTAAATATATATTTTACCCTTATTAAAAAATAAAATTTTAATATATATAAAAAATAATTTAATTGAATTTTTAAAAATAATTATTAATTGTATGATGGGTCCTTAAAATTTTATGATGTTCATCGCACGTGGTAGACTCATCCCTAATATAAATGTTTCTTCTTGCTCTCAAATATTTTATAAATTTTCCATGAATGTTTAGGTTAATGCTAGAGTTAAATGATGTAACTGAACAAAATATGCACATTACAACAATTAAGGAAATTAATGAGCATGGAGTACATTATTTATTCCTCTGCTTAGGATATTGCTCTTGTTGAGAGTTGAACTCAAGACCTCCCGCTTACTAAACGGGTGCTTTAACCAACTGAGCTACAAGAGCTATTGAACTACTTGTTAGTTTTATGGGTTAATATTTGATTCACTTTTAATATGATATATTAATTGTTTAAATACATCCATGTGTACTTTTTTATTCTTTTACTAGAAAGAAACATTCACATGTCACTCATTCAACCCAATTTGTAAAGTTTTTAATTTTTACGGACCGTATATAAAATATTTTTTTAAAACAAATCGGGTCATTCCATCACTTGATAAAAAAAAGCTTAATATACAATTTCTCTCTAATGTTCACATGTTTTCTCATTTTGGTACTTAATTAATATATTTTTATCAATAGTTCTCCTAAAGTAGTCAAACATTACTCACTTTACCTTAACACCATTAATTCCAATGAAAAAATTAGCTAAAAAGTCCGTGTCGCGTAACACTTCTAAGTTCAGATAAAAAAATGTAGATGGCTAATGAAAAAAGATAAATAACATGTCAAATCACTTAAATTTTTTTATTCAATTTAGTCCATAAAAAATTATTTAATCATATATTAACCCGTTATATTTTTAAATTCTATATTTCAGTCTAATATTATTTATAACATTATAATGTTGTATCTAATAAATTAATGCATCATCATCAAATTAAAAACTTATTATATTATTGACAAAAATAATACTATTTAGGTTTACTTGAACTGATATGGAAGACTAAAGAAAAAGGTTTGCTTGTGAATTTCTGGATAGAGTCCAACTTAGAAAGAGACTTGGAGCTGTTAGAATCATGTAAAGAAAAGATTCAAAAGCTCTGCAATTTGAAACAAGAAATTATGATTCCAATATGCTGCAAAAGTCAATATTTCCCAAGAATATCTTTTGAATTTCATTCTGGTTTTTGTCCATTCTGTCCATTTGCATGCTTTTGATGCTTAGCCACATAACTTACTTTGTTGGGAATAAAAAGGTCATGAGTTCTGGATTAAGAGTATAGTCATATAATAGACTTCTATAATATTAATCTGTATTAATCGAATATCAGTGACTATAAAAAAAATTAAATGCTTTTTCAGGATATGTCCAATTTCTGATGAACTTAATTTAAAACTTTTACAATTTTGTTTTTTCTAATGTATGTCAGTCTCCCATTGACTTAGGACTCATTTGGACGTGGTGGCAGTTCTATTGGTATTGAATATCAATGCAAAACTCAACTTAACCCCCATCTTTTGTATTGTGTTTGGTACACTTCCAGTGGGATGTTTCAATTAAGCTTTCAAACAACCGTTTGGGGTGGCTGACTGTTCGACATTACTTCTGAGTTCCGCGGCTGTTTATAGATACCGTAAATAGTTTAGAGGTGATTATAAGGTAGTATCTTTTTATACATATTCTTAAACTTTTGACAATAATGAACATATTATAGACACAACGATTTGAATTCGTATCTCCTAAGATAAACATCATCCGCTTTTCTATTGGAACAATTGTTGGGTTCTCTTTATTAGTCTTTTTGTTTGTTTACTTTTGAGTACAAATATATTTTTAATTATTATTTAATATAACGAAGTTCTAATATCTACTAATATTTAATATAAAAATTAAAATAAATGCAATTTAAAAATAATAATTTGTTTTTCCATATAAGTATATAATTTTAATATATATTATTTAATAATATTTATATTTATAGATTAATATCTTTAACATTCATTTTATATTCTAATCTTAATCCTACTTAGAGGGAAGGGAAAATTGGACTTAGGGGAAAGAATGAAAGTGTTTCTAGTGGGCAGGTCCGGTCCTGGGCTTTTGGTGGCCCAGGGCGAACATAAAAAATGGACCCCAAATTAGAAATTTAAACTGCGATTGCGGTCGTATTTACGATCATGTTAGATTTTATTATGGTTGCGGACATTGTATATGTTATTTCGGTCTCTGCGAGTATCACAGTTGTGAAATCTCTTAATAACATACGTTATTGTGGACATAAAAATTGTGGGTATAGCAGTTTCAGATGGTACAGTTGCTCATAGGAGGATGTAGCATATAAATTGGAGATGCAATTGACCCCACTTGATTTGTTGGGGTTAGGGTTTTCAATGAGGTAATATAGATTTTTTTCATAAGAAATATTATATTAGACCCCACTTAATTTGTTGAGGTATGAGGTCAACAATGCTTATTCTAGTGGTATAGAAATCCTTAATACCTCATACTTCACTCATGACCTCACTATAAGAAAATCCTGGCTCCGCCACTATCGCTATCGTCATGTTACGGCCTTTGTTGCGGTTGCATATCATTATTTAAATCTTTGTCCCCAATAACAAGTAACGAAAAAATTAATTTTAAGAGTGAGTCCATAATAACAAGTATTGGAAATTGAGCCCCTAATAACAACAATTGGAAAAAATGAATTTTGATAGTATGCTCAAAATAACAAATATCGGGGCCCTAATAATAAGTATTAGAAAAAGTAGAATTTTAATAGTAGGCCCCTAATAATAAATATTGGAAAAAATAAAGCTCTATTAATAAATATTGAAAAGATTGGGCCCCTAATAACAAATATTAAAAAATTAGACTATTAAAAATAAATACAATTCGAATAAAATTAAATACGTGTAACATCCTTGAGCGATGGGCCCTGGGAAGGTGCCCTTGTTGCCCCTGCCTAGTGTCGGGCCTGCTAGTGGGTTTAGAACTCATGACCTAAGAAAATATGAGGAACAAAGATGAACATCTTGGTAGGGGTGTGCATTCGCTTAACCGACCAAACCGAATTACCCAAAATTCATTAACCAAAATTTTTTCGTTTTAACCGTTAACCGAACCGAAAATTTTTAACCGAACCGAAAAAATTCGGTCGGTTTTCGAATTAATCGAATTTTGTTATAAAATTTTAGATAAATTACATAATTGATCACTAAATTATGTTAAAATGATCTTTTTAGTCACTAAACTTTCATTTTATGCTAATTTGATAAAAGTTTAATGACCATTTTATAATATATCAAAAAACTTAATGATCATTTTATAATTTTTGAAAGTTCAATGACCAAAAATAAATATATGTAATATATATAATATTTAATATATAATAATTTCAGTTAATTGACCGGTTTCGAACCGAATTAACTGATAACCGAATTTTCTACACAAAAAATTAACCGTTAACCGAACCTACCTAAAATTAACCAACCAAATTAACCGAAAAAATTTGGTGCAGTCAATTAATTTGGTTAAAACCAAAGAATACACATCCCTACATCTTAACCAACCGGTCAAATATATTCGCTCATATCTTTAATTTCACAGCTACAAAGTCTAGTCTAGTAGTCTCACAGTTAAGGGTAAATAAAGCAAAAAAAATACCTTTAGAAGAAGCTGAAATTAAATTTATAATTTATAAATTTACCATTTTATTTACTTACAACTTTAATCTTCCTGCCTTTTTCGATAAATAAAGAAAAAGAAAAACGATACGAACGAGTGCCTCGTTAAAAAGTCTTTTGAATCTTAATTTGAGGGGAAAAGAGTATACTTAGAACGTATGGACACAAAAACCATTCGACAACAAAACAAACTATTCAACACTGGAACCTACTAAAAGATCCTCATGAAGTAAAGATGCCACCTCCGAATGTGAGAGCGCGTACAATCGTGTAGATTAATCCACCTCACCAAACGATAAAAACTCATATACCTGGAATAATTTAGTCAGTCTATCGGCAACCTTATGACACCTCTTCTCAGTCCCACCTTTATTTTCATTCTTATAAGAGTTAATCTTAACCAAATCAAATCAAATCAAATCAACTCAGCTGCCTTCGGCAGTTTGTCTGATATAAGCTAATTCGAAAGTCCAAGCTATTATTTAAAAATATTGAAATATTATTCTTATTTTAATATTATTATTTATGTATTCTTATTTTAATATTATTATTTATTAGACATAAATAATAATTCTAATAAATCAAATCAAATCAGCTCAGCCAGGGACGGAGTCGGGATTTGGGGTTGGGAGGAGCAAACTATAAATATTTGAAAGTGGAGACAAATTTAAAAATAAACCAATTTATAAAAAAATTTAAATAGGGGGACAAAGGTGATAAAAAAATTCTTCAATGGTGGGGAGGCGATTATCCCTAATGTAGTTCGAGCTCTGCTCAGCTTCTTTCTTAAAAAAATAAAAAAAATATAAATCCAACTAGTTTCTACCAAAGGTGACTGGATTGTCAGTATGTCGCCCGACCTGCTTTCCATACGATAGTGAACTTTGCATATACCTTTCGATTTTTCAATATTACTATAATATATAGTGATTGAGAAAGACAAGGTTTGAACGCTTTAATTTTATACCTAAATTATGACTTTATTTCAAATCAGTATTTAATTTCTTTAACGTTTAATTTTATTATTAAATTATTGATATATATTAATCATATCTTATATTTAATAAAATTGTTATAAAAATTATTAGTTTTAAGTAAATATTGATATATATTTTGCAATAATATGATGCAGCACAAACGATATTTTGAGGATGAAATTGAAAAATTTATAAGTGTTGGAGATCAATTTAGAATGCATGTCATAATTTAGGGATAAAATTAAAACATTCAAAATTTCAAGAATCAATTTAAAATAAAAATTATACTTTGAAGGTGTGTGATGCAATTCACTCTTATTAATTTAAATATTTATAAAATTACGTTTCGATGTCTCTTTAAATTTAGATTTAAATGTTTATTGTGTCCTATTAATTAAAAGTTCAACCATTTCTTTTTTTAGATTAATAAAAAATATTATCATGTATCTTATTAAAAATTTTAAATTTAGTCGGAAGAAAAAATACACAAACAAACTTAGAAAGAGCATTCGCAACTTTATTACCCTCTCAACGTACATATTCTAAACGAACAGTCCAATTTCGTTGCCGTAGCTCATCCAAGTGGCACAGTCCCTTGACCAAGGCGATGCGAGTTCGTGTGTAGCAGCCTCAAAGTTCAACAATTTCTAGGGTAAATTACTGTGCAGGTCCCTTATGTTTTACAAGTGTACAGAGTTAGTCACCACTTTTGAAAAGTGCATATTAGTAGTCCTTCACGTTTTCGATGTGTAAAGAGTTAGTCACTCCGCCGTTAGACTCCGTTAGAGACCTAACGGATTGCTGATGTGGCTTAGTTAATTTAAATCAATATACACGTGTTTTTCCACGTGGATTATTACGTGGAACTTTCCCCTAACATTATAAAATCCCCAATTTGTATAACCCTAACCCTAAACATTCTCTGTAAAATAAATGTGTCTTCTATTTCTCACACTCTTCAGCTTCTAAATTGCAAAATTGATTTCCTTATACAAAGAGTAAATAGTAGTAATCTAAGCTGATTACTGGGTCGGCTTTTCTTTCTAAATTAAGACGATTTGAAGTTTATTATTCAGAGTTTGGTTTCAGTGTTTTGTTGATTATATAGATTATGCTGATGTGTTTAACAGTTGTTTGAGGTAAATGGGTTGTTGGGGTTTCGTATTTTGAGCTGTGAATAATCCAGTTTCAGAGTTTTTGCAAAAAAAGAAAAAAAAAAGAAAAAGAAAACAGAGACGGGGAAATGAGGAAATCGTTCAAGGATTCTCTCAAGGCTCTTGAAGCTGATATTCAGTTCGCCAATACCCTGTAATTTCTTCTTCTCTCTTCTGGTGTTACACTGAAACTTGTTTGGGTCTTTAATTGTATGGATTTCTTCTCACTTTTAAGTATCCAGTATTTGAATTCTTGTAATTCGATTTGTTTACATTTTTATTACTCTGAGGGGCCATTAAATTTTCATCATAAGTTGATTAGTTTTGCTTAATTGGAATTGTTATTTGGTGATTTTTGGCTTTCTTCTTCTTCTTCTAAATCTAATTTTACAGATAATGTTTAGGGTTAGGGTTATACAAATTGGGGATTTTATAATGTTAGGGGAAAGTTCCACGTAATAATCCACGTGGAAAAACACGTGTATATTGATTTAAATTAACTAAGCCACATCAGCAATCCGTTAGGTCTCTAACGGAGTCTAACGGCGGAGTGACTAACTCTTTACACATCGAAAACGTGAAGGACTACTAATATGCACTTTTCAAAAGTGGTGACTAACTCTGTACACTTGTAAAACATAAGGGACCTGCACAGTAGTTTACCCCAATTTCTAATATTAATTCTATTTTTGTCATGTATATATATATATTTTTTATAATCATTAGTATCTAAATTATTAGTAGACTAATTCATATTAAATACCGGAGACCAATTGATAATTGATTGTTCGTGTGTGTTGAAAAAATATTTTTATTAAGTAGAGAAATATTTACATTCTCAAGACAAATGTCAAGATTCTAACTCGTATAAAATAAGAAAATATAAATATCTTTAATCACTCGGTCAATTAATAAATTTCAAATAAAAATAAAATTAGGTGGAGGTAGAATAGTGGGCGCTTTGATTTTTTTTTTTTGTTGCTACCCTCCCGATCGTTCAGGCTTTCCCTGATTGATTCGGATCGACCAATGTGGCACATCTAGTTATGGTGGATGAGTCTTTCAACAAAATTTTTATGTATACATATTATCTTAAATTCGAAACTTGCTTAAACGATATCAAAATGTTGTGAAAAGGAAATTCTGAGTTTTATTAATGTTGAAGAAATAGTTGCTCTTTTACAGAGATGTTGCCTGCGAATATATAGCTAGCAAAAACCCTAATTTCTATAACAACCTTGCTGAGTCATTGTTTTACAGCTCACGTAGTCAGCATGGCTGTGTAACAACCTCCTCCTTGGCGCCTTCGTTTTGCCAGCTGTAGGTTTGTTCAACATTCACCCGGTTGTCTGAGTTCTTCAGAGTTGTGGGAGAAAGAACATGAAGCTTGTGACGTAGGATGCTGAAACGTTCAAGAGGCAGCGGTTTGGTAAGAATGTCAGCCAGTTGCTCCTGAGCTGGAATATAGTTCACCTGGATTGCGCCGGTAGCAACACGTTCACGTACAAAGTGAAGGCTTAGTTCAA
The DNA here is from genome assembly GCA_958450335.1 of Hibiscus tridactylites. NCBI lineage: Eukaryota > Viridiplantae > Streptophyta > Magnoliopsida > Malvales > Malvaceae > Hibiscus > Hibiscus tridactylites. The sequence continues at coordinate 91,994,812 of OY288270.1, read as the reverse complement.
CATGTTTCGCCTTGGTGTGAAGAACCGGGTTGGCAGCCATGGCCACTGCGCTCGTGTTATCACACCAGATGGTGGGGAGGGTGGAGGGTGATACGCCCATTTCAGTTAGAACGCCATTGACCCAGACTGCTTCAGAAGTAGCTTCAGCGAGGCTTCTGTATTCTGCTTCGGCAGTGGAACGAGAGACAACTCGCTGTTTTTTGGAGCTCCAGGTGACAAGATGTCCATTGTGGAAGACGCAGTGGCCGGACATGGAGCGACGGTCATCTTGGTCACCTGCCCAGTCAGCGTCAGAGAATACTGCGATATCAGATGAAGCTGTGGTAGTTGTAGCAAACCATAGGCCAAAATCCAATGTGCCACAGAGATATCGTAGGATCCTTTTGACTGCACTCCAGTGAACGGACGTTGGGTCTTGCATGAACTGAGCCGCTTTAGTGACGGCAAAAGAGATGTCTGGGCGGGTGTGGCAGACGTAGAGAAGAGCACCCACAATGCTGCGATAAGTCTGAGGATCAGGAAGTTTCTCACCATCGAAACGACTGAGTTTTGGAGATGTAGCCATTGGGGTAGTAGTGGGTCGAGAGTTGATCATGTTGGTGCGAAGCAAAATCTCAGTGATGAATGTCTTTTGGGACAAAAGCAAGCCATCAGGGCTTCGATGAGCGGTTATGCCCAAGAAGAACTGTAAGGGTCCAAGGTCTTTGAGAGAAAAGGCGGAGTCAAGGGCTGTGATAACCTGTTGAATGTGAGCTTCTGAGGTCCCAGTGATAAGAATGTCGTCGATATAAACAACCAGGTAAGTAGTGATGTTGTCACAGCAGTGAAGAAATAAAGACGGATCGGCCCGAGATGAAGTGAACTGGAGAGTTGTAAGGAAATCACTGAGTTTCTTGAACCAGCTTCTTGGTGCCTGGCGAAGGCCATAGAGGGCTTTCTTAAGTTTGCAAACTAGCAAGTCCCCTGTGGAAGAGGGATGTTCGAAGCCTGGAGGCTGAAGCATGTACACTTCCTCGTGTAGGTCGCCTTTGAGGAAGGCGTTATTCACATCAACTTGCCGGATTGGCCAATTGCGCGTGACAGCAATGGAGAGTAAGATGTTAATGGTGGAGAACTGAATCACAGGACTGAAGGTGTCCAAGAAATCTGAGCCAGGAATCTGTGAGAAGCCTTTGGCTACAAGTCGGGCCTTGTGTCTGTCCACAGAGCCATCGGAGTTGTACTTTAACCGGAAGATCCATTTGCAGCCTATAGGCTTGCGATGAGCTGGAAGAGGGACAATGTCCCATGTGTTGTTGTTTACTAGAGCATTGTATTCAAGCATGACAGCAGCATGCCAGTTGGTATCCTGGAGAGCCTCTTGAATAGAGGAAGGAATAGCAGTGTGGTGGAGTTGTAACACTTTGGGGTTTGAAGATGCCATCTTTAGCTCTGGTGATCATTTGATGGGTGTTGCCAATAGTGGGAGAAGGATGAGAAGAGGAGGTTGGTAAGACATGTAGGTCAGGGGCCATGGGAATAGTTGGTGGTGTCTGTGGAATGAGTGTAGTGGTTGCGTGTTCAGTGTTGGTTTGAGGTGAGGTGGGAGCAGATTGGGGAGAGGCATTGATGGGTGTATGTGGAGGAGAAGCAGTAGGTGATATAGGTGGTGGGGTTGTTGTAGGTGAGGGGGGGTGTTGGTTGGTGTAGGGTTTGGAGTAGGACTGGGATCTGTAGGTAGGACATGTAGTGGAGCTGAGGGACATGTGTGTTTTGTGGAGTCAGAAGAGGGAGAGTCAATGGCAAAAGGGAATGTTGCTTCATCAAAAACCACATTGCGAGATATGTAGATCCGACCATCTTTAGCAAGGCACTGATAGCCATGGTGCTTGGGTGAGTAGCCAAGAAAGACACATGGTTGAGACTTATACTCAAACTTGTGTTTGTTGAATGGGCGGAGATGAGGGTAGCACTGACAACCAAAGACACGAAGCACTGAGTAGTCAGGTGGCTTGCCATACAGCTTTTGATAAGGAGATATGTTCCCAAGTGTGGATGTAGGCATTCGATTAATAAGATAAACAACACTGAGAATGGCATATGCCCAAAACTTGAAGGGGACCGATGCTTGAGCAAGTAAGGTGAGAGCTGTTTCAACAACATGGCGATGCTTCCTTTCGACGAGACCATTCTGTTGGGAAGTGTATGGGCAGGTAATACGATGGTGTATACCAAGAGCAGACAGCTTGGAAGCCAGTGGAAAAAATTCTCCCCCTCCATCAGTTTGTAATGCCACGAGTTTAGAGTTGAATTGATTAGTTACCAAGGCATAAAATAACTCAAAAGCAGCTGTAACTTCAGACTTATTATGAAGGAGATAGAGCCAGCAAAAGCGAGTATGCTTGTCAACAAAGGAGACATAGTATCTATATCCATTAGAAAGATTGGGGGCAGGACCCCATACATCAACTTCCACTAATTCAAAAGGAAACTTATAGACAGTAGAGGAAAGAGCAAACGGCTGAACATGACTTTTGCCTAATTGACATGGTGCACACACCATGGACTTAGGGGAAACAATGGTCTTATTGAGAGCTGTGCTGATCACACGAGCTGTGGGATGACCCATACGTCTGTGCCAAAGTAGGAATTCAGAATCAACATCTGTGGAGAGAATGGTAGCTGATGAAGTGGATGGAAATTCAAAGCTGTAAAGACCTCCAGTTTGTTTCCCAGTCAGCAGAACTGAGCCTGTGTGCTCATCCTTCACATAACAAGAGGAAGCATGAAACTCAATATAGACTGAATTGTCTTTAGTAAATCTGGATACAGAAACTAAATTCTTTGTGATTTGAGGCACATGAAGTAACTGATTCAATAAAAGAGGACGAGAGGTAAAGTCAATTGAAGCATCACCAGTATGAGCAATGGTCAGTGGTGAACCATCACCAATGTGAACCTTACCACTGCCTGTGTATGTGTCTCGAAGCTGAAGATTAGCCAGGTTGCTGGTGACATGGTGAGTGGCACCGGAATCAGGGAACCATGGACCGCCAGACATCATGAGTGTGTTGACTTGAGCCTCAGCAGGGGGAGAGTTGGTAGTAGTGTCATCACCCGAAGAGGGAACGAAAGGATCATAGGAAGTTTCATGGGAATGTTGATGACAGCAACAGACATTTGCATGAGCTGGAGAGTGTGTCGAGGCAGGAGGAGGAGAGGCACGTTTGAAATCCTTGTTGAACCTATGCCAACAACGGTCAACTAGGTGGCCCAACTTGCCACAGATCTGACACTGAACCCGTGGGCGACCCTTAAACCTGGAAGCAGTAGATGCATTCTGTCGAGCAGTAAGAGTGTCACAAGAAGCAGGCTCAGACAAAGATGGTGAGGACAATTTGGCTACGTTGACACCAATCGAAAATCTGGAGGAATCCATGAGACGAGATTCAGCATCAGTCAGGATCGAGATGACACTTGCCAGGGAAAACGGTTCTTTGCTGGCAGTGATAGCAGCGACAGAGGGTTCATACTCCATAGGAAGACCATTGATGATGGTGGCTATATGTTCAAGCTCAGAAACCGGATTTCCACAAGAGGCGAGAAGATCACATATGGTTTTCACCTGAGTAACATACTCGGACATGGTGAGAGAGCCCTTTTTGAGAGAGCGTAATCTGCAGTGAAGATGCATGAGTTTGGTGGTGGAAAGAGTCGAGTTGGCTTCAGTGATAGCAGACCATATGGAGGAAGAAGTTTCTGACCCAACGAGCTTTGGAAGTGTGGTGGCACTGACTGTGGAGAGCAACCAAGAGGCAAGAGAACTGTCCTGTTTGAAGTGTCGAAGATAAGCTGGATTAGGGATCCGTTCGCCATTAGTTCCGGCAATCGTTTTCTCCGGAGTAGGGTAAGACGAATCAAGATACTCCTCCAGGCCCAAGCCACGAACAGTTAAGAGGACTTGTTGTTTCCATAGCAAGTAGTTTGTATCGTCAAGCAGGACATTCACACGTCGATTGGAGAAGATCTGGGTCAGGGCATCGGAAGGATCAGGGTCTGCCATGGAGGAAGCAGAGAAGAAAAGGAAGAAAAGCAAATGCAGAGTTACAGGCCTGATACCATGTTGTGAAAAGGAAATTCTGAATTTTATTAATGTTGAAGAAATAGTTGCTCTTTTACAGAGATGTTGCCTGCGAATATATAGCTAGCAAAAATCCTAATTTCTATAACAACCTTGCTGAGTCATTGTTTTACAGCTCACGTAGTCAGCATGGTTGTGTAACAACCTCCTCCTTGGCGCCTTCGTTTTGCCAGCTGTAGGTTTGTTCAACACAAAATACTTACCACTTAAACCTTCATTACATGATTTTTTTTTATTTTTTTTGCAATAAATCTGAAAGCCATGGGCGGTTCAAAGATTTTGGGGACCCTGTGCAATTTATTAAAATAGGTCTCTTAATTTATAATCCGTAAGAGAGATAAGTTTTTTTTTTATATTTTAATACAAAAATATTATTAAATTGTCCTCTTTGAGCAACAAAAAAATGACTTATAAATATTTAAATATCAAACATTTTCACTTTAAAATTATCATTCTTTTGTATGTTTTAAGTTTTACTAATTTTTTTATATACACATAATTATATATATAATTTTATAACTTTTTACAAATATTTAATTTAATTTAGGTTGTCTATTTTCAGGGCCCCTCTTTCTTGAGGCTCTGTGCGATCGCTCCTATCGCGCTTGTCCAAAACCCCCACTGCTGAAAGCTAACACAAAACCAAAGGCTCGCGTGTCGCGGGAAATATCCCTGTTATTTCTTTATTAGTAAATCAATGGTCAACGGTAACAGATCTCATCTTCTCCCATTGTTATTTTAAAAAAAATGTTTTGTCTAAATTCATAAATAATTAATTCAATCTAAATTGTTCCAAAATTTACAGACTACTTTTCCCTAATTTTAGATAGTTTTCACCTTTCTATATAGCATGAAAATTAAGATGGAACAATATTCCAAACAATAAGATGGAACAAGTACGAGACAATATACAATAACCTAATTTTTTCTCCACAATTTTATAATATTTTTCGTATGTTTTCCAAAAAAAATTAATTTATATTTTAAAAATATCTTTAGTATGTTTTCTAGTTTTTTTTGTTATATGCATGTTCGTCTTACGGTCCATATTCGAGGTGCGAGGTTGTCTCTCCCAACAATGTCATCTCCAAGGTTCGAACTCACGTCCTCTCATTAGGAGTGCAATGTGTTTTATCAATGCACACAACATTTGTTGGTTCCAGTTTTATTTTTTAATAATTCAGATTTTTTTAATATTACTTTCATAATTTTGTAAATTTCCATTTTTTATTTTATAATTTGGATATGTATATTTTTAGAATTTTCCCATTTATGTGATCTGGTTGAGCTGTATTTTTGAGGTAGTTTTGCCTTTGGATGAATAAAAGTTAATTAACTTATTTATATATATTTATTTATATGATGTCATCCTAACCTCTGCGCCACTTTTGTCGTCGAGTTTCGCCAATGATTTCCGGTAGAATCGAACGATTAATTGAGGTAATTAAGCTATACTATACATAAACTTTTTCAAATAAGCAACCACCTTAATTATATATGTATATAATATTAATGCTAACGTTATCATACACCAATATTCATACGCGTTATGCATATAATATTTATATATATTCCCGCCCAAAACACTCGAGAGAAATTCACGAAAACTTTCCCCATGGTGCGACCGTCGATCGATGCAACGTCCGGGAAATTCTCAATCATCAAAGTAAACCTCTGTTTTGTTTACAAAAATCAATGTTCTGGCTATTTCCCAGATTCATCCTTGAAACTTCAGCCTCTTCTTCCATTGTCTCCAAGAAATATGTAATTTTTTTTGAATAATTTTAAAGTGATTAAGGATAGTATTTGTTCGTATTTTTTTTAATCTTTTGAAGGTATATATATACCTTGCGGACAATGCTATTCGAATTCGGGATTCTGAGGATGAACATTATCATTTTTTTACTCGGATCGCTTGTTGGATTCGAAGGAATACGTAAATTAAGAGAGAAACCTGCACATGTATTGAATCTTGAACATATTACAAAAGAATATTGTTTCTATCCTAATGTATGTTACAACAAGGTTTCTGCATTTTACCTAACGTTTGCTTATTGTCAACTAAAACAAATCAAAGATGAATGATTTTACAACTTTTTGGAGATCTAACCTTTCTGGTTTCTCTTACCGAAACATGATGAATCAAATAAAAAAACGGGGTTAAAGACACGAGTTATGCCTTGAGAAATGCGTGTCTAAATCTTCATATACGTATATTATTCACGACCATGCAGAATATATGTACTCTTCTTGCTTGAATTCTGAGCTTCTAACTCCACCAGGTTCTTAATGACGGCTTCAGTTGCAGAATTCAAGAACTCCGACCAGTCCCTACAAACCCAAAAATGGAAACCAGCTGGTAAGACAAAACTAGAATCCTAGTACTGAAAAAACAAAACAACGTTACAAAATGTACCCTTTTAAAGTGTCGAATGTAAGTCCAACGGTGTATTTGGCCTCCTCGAGAGCCCAGTTGAACCTTTGCAATTGATCGGCTGAACGTATACCGTAATCCATAACCTGAAGCTGAGAAGGTTTCACGTCGCAGAATATCGGGATAACCCTTTTCTTGTTCTCCATCAAAAGGGCAAGCTCTTGCATGCAGAAGTACGAATCGCAATAATTGGGCGAAAATATTGCCACGCCGAGTTTACACCCCCGGATAGCCGGGTTTATTTTCCCGAACAACCGATCACCGGGCTTCATACTCCGACTGTCCAAGAAAGGCCGTAAACCCAACCTGAACAAATGGTCATGCAGCAAACCGGCAATGGTTCGTTTCGTATCGATCCCTCGGTGGTTTATAAAGATGTCGCAGACAGGTCGAGTCATTGCGGTCACCTTGTTTGGGGTTCGAGGTGGGACTTGGACGAGTTTACGACACAAGTTCAAGGCAACTGATGAGCAACGCTGCTGCATTATTGAAGAAGCTGAAAGGAAAGAGGAATCAATAACAATGGTGGATTGTATATTTTTCGAGCTCGAATGTGTCGTTTTTGGTCGTTTGGTGAGAGATTTCTGAGCGGGAGAAAGACGGGGGGAGATGAGGTATTTAAAGGAGTAAAAGACAGGAATTTGATATTCAAGGGGAAGAATAGTATAAATTCTTGGGGGGTTAGTTTGACATCATGTACTGAAAATGAAAAGTAAAAGTGAAAAATACAAAAAGCATTTTGAATGGCTTGACCTCCCGACGATTTTCTTCTGATTTTTGTACCTTCAAACACGTTTATTTATATAACTTCTTTAATTATGTTCTTCGGTTTATTGACGTGGTCTCTCTTATTGAGTTTGTAAATATAAGGCTCAATGTATCTTTCGCCCCTCACTTTAACTTTTATTACAATTTGGTATCTAACTTTTTTTTATGTAATTTGGTCTCTGACTTTGGTTTTGAGTTTGTAATTTGGCCCCTGATAATTTTTACTACAATTTGATCCCTGACTTTGTTTTAGGTTTTAACTTTGGCTTCTTTGAGCTGCAATTTGATCTCTATTTTTTTTTTACTGTAAGTTGGCCTCCGACTATTTTTTATACGATTTTAAAATAATGATTAACTTTTATTTATAAATTTAAAATTATCTAAAGTGTTAATATTTGTATTTAAAAATTTAATTTAATACAAATTAAAATGTTTAATTAAGGATGAATTTATAATTAAAAATTAGGGCTCAAATTACATACGAAAGCCAAAGTCAAGGGTCAAATTGCATCAAACAAAAGTTAGGGAGCAAATTGCAATCCAAAGACAAATCTGGGTCAAATTGTATAAAAAGAGTCAGGGGATCATATTATAGATTGAAGTTAAAATCAGGGGTCATAAAAGGAATACTAAAAGATCAGGGACTATACATTTTTTCGGGGTCATAAAAATTACATTATGTAGGGCATAGAATATTGTGTGGAATAGAATTTTTTATCTTTTTCGATGCCCTTATTTATATCTCACACTAAAAATTTAAAATTAGAATTTAAGATTAAATTTTAAGGTTTAAATTTAGGGTTTAAATTTAAGAAATTAAGGGTATAGTCTATTTTTAGAGTTTAAAATTTAGAATTAAAATTTAAAATTTATTTTTTTTATATTAGGGCATATAAAAAAAGCACAAAAAAAGTGGTAGGATTTTTGTGCTATTGTGTCCGACTCTCTTTCTTTTCCTCTAATTAAATACAATTTTTGGTAGTAAAAAATATGATCAAATCAAATAATGATGATGATGAATATATCTTTAATTTTTTTACTAATAACAAAGTAATGATCAATGAAGGAAATATTAAACTAAAACACTAAGTTAAACCATGAAAATTGGGTAGTTCTACGGTACAACATCTTAATTTAAAATTTAAAAGCGACCAATTTTAAAATTTGTCTAAACAACTTAAAAATTATACTTTTTGATACATTTTAAGTTGATTTTTTTTTGACAAATTTCAAAATTTATCGAAAAACCACGAAAAGCAACATAAAATGTTATAAAAATATAATATTTTAGGTTACTTGTCATTTTTTAGACTCGTCCATGAAAAATCGTTTGGGTGGCCTTTTATTCATTTATCTAATAAAATAACAAACGATTATAATCAGAGTGATAAGAAATTTATATATGAATTTATTAATTTTAAATTTGATACTAATATTTTTGTTATCCTATTTAAAGATTATATAAAATTATAAAATATTAAAGATATTATTTTAATAATATTAAACTATTATTAATAAAGTGGTATATTAATATTTTTCAACTGAGTTGTTGTCGACTTAACTTGCCACACTAACTTAATATGAAATTTTATAATATGTATAAATGATGATGACGACAATGATGCTAGAAGTAGTCATGATAGAAGAAATTATGGTTGGGGCTAAAAAAAAATTGGTTTCATTTGGTTTTCAAAAATATTTTTATTTAATTTTTTGAAAATTAAGAAATGATTGATAAATAAAATTTTATTTTCAATAATGAATATAAGAAAACATGTTCGGTTACCATTTTCTTACAGCAAAATCATGATAAAAAGGTAAAGAAAATTATTGCATTTGAATGGATTTGAACCATGGACAACGATTTATTATTTAAAATTTGTTGAAAAAATATTTTTGTACTCATGTATATTTGAACTCAAGTTTTTACGAAAATATTTTCTATATTTTTATATTTATTGTCACCTTTTGTTAAATGTTGCTCCGCCACCGTTAGATAATTAATTTAGAAGCAATTCAAAAACATATATGTAACAGTTTAGCAAATATAGTTGTTTATATGCAGCAAATTAACAAGAAACTGCCGTTTTTTATCAACAATTGAACTAAGTTCTCAATAATCTAGTTATCTATATGTTTTTAAAAAAATTTGAAATGATAATATTTAAGACTTGAAATGTTGATTTTCAAAAGGAATAATCGAATAAAATAGTTAATTGCTAAAGCTTGATCTCCAAGATTTGGAGATTATATACGCGGGGTAGTCGACAACCCCAGGCGCCGAAATTTCTTCTTTGCTGCGAAAATTGCTAAAGCTTCTTTTTTTTCTTTTGTTGTTACTTATTCTATCATTTAAAAAAATCATTTTAGTTTTTTTTTAAATTGAACTAATTGACAAAAAGAGTAATAAATTTGTTAAAAGTAATACTAGTTGGTTTATCTTTTTATGTAAAATATTTTAAAATAATAAAATATTAAAAAACGATAAAAAAATATATTTGCATTATTAAAAATTGTTAATAAAGTACAATAATTATAAAATTTGATAAACGAGATAAAATAGCATACGAGTTTTTGTAGCAAAATATATATGCGATCTCAAACAAATTCCAAAAACTTTATTTTTTAATAGCAAGTAGGATTCATCCATAGTAAGGGAAAATACAATAAAAAAACATGTTCTAATCCTAAAGAGTAAAGAGAATCTTAGGGGTTACGTCCACTAATACAACTTATAAGGATAGAAAATTAAAACATGCAGATCCTAAAATTGTGAAGAAAAAACAATTTTTATTTTAAAGTGTCTTTCATCTTCCATAAAAATTTAATTGTAAAAGTATTGATGTAGGAGACGTAATTGAGAAAATAAATCTTGTAAATTATTTTGTTAAATTGCACTGATAAATTGCTATAAATGTGGATTAATCATCACGATCATTGACCTCCTTTGATTAGAGGCACGGCATAATGATCGCTACACCAATATTAAAATTATCACAAAATGTAAATAAAAAACTTACCGTAAGACATGCAGCCAAGTAGAATAAAATGACGCAAGCAAAAAAGTTTAAAACAAAAGATATTCAGAAAGAGTTGTGTTAAAAATAAATCCGGATGATTCAAAGATCAAACCATTGTGTTAATTAGATTTTATTTATTCAGAAAACGTTGTTAAAATAATAGGTTTTGATTCAGTCATAGTTAATGGCACTGAATAGTAGTGGTTTGGCCTAACTTTTAGTTTCTGGTCATATGAACTGGGACATGTGGAAATCAGATCTAAAACTCGGTTTCATATCATCTTTTATGTTTAACTTTATTTCTTGACTGCTCTGGTCTGGTCTGGCTTCTGTACAGATCTTCACTACTAGTATTTTAGAATTCGTCTTCCATTGAAAAATCTCATGGCTAAAATACACTAGAGGTCATTTAGTTGTTGTTGAAATACATATATGAAGAAGAATAGGCAGAGAAAGCTTGCTTCTTCTCTTATTCTCATGCAACTTATATAGAAGATGAAATACAAAGGAGGGAAAGCATAACAGAAACCAGCTGGTGTAACAAACCCTAGCTGGTGAAAAACAACGTGTAACGGAAAGGATTACAGCTCGGCAGGTTTGTTGCAACTGTGATTTGCAGCTGTGATCATTCTTCAACATCCTCCCTGCTTCCTTCATTTCGAACTTCTTCATTGTTTAATACACGTAGGCGTCGTCTGAAGTTGTTAAAATTTTCTTTTGACAAGGGTTTAGTGAGGCCATCAGCAAGTTGAAACTCTGCTGGTACGTAGTTTACTTGTAGTAGTTTTGCTGCCACCTTTTCACGCACGAAGTGGACATCGAGCTCTACATGCTTGCTCTTTGAATGATAAACAGAGTTATCACTCATTGCTATAGCACTGGAATTGTCGCACCAAATGACTGGTGGTGAGTGTAGTTGAACTTTCATTTCAAGGAGGAGGGTTTGTATCCAGGTTACTTCTGATGCTGCATCAGCTAAGCTGCGGTATTCCGCCTCTGTGGTCGATCGGGACACTGTTTTCTGTTTCTTGGACGTCCATAGAACAAGGTTGCCTCCTACAAACACACAGATTCCTGATATTGAGCGTCTGTCATCCACGTTACCTCCCCAATCAGCATCAGCGAATGCAGTTACTTGGCATGGTTCAGTAGTGGGCGAGAAAACTAAGCCTCTATCCAACGTTCCATTTAGATATCGTAGAACTCGTTTGAGAGCTACCATATGCTGTTCGCATGGTGAGTGCATATATTGAGCAAGTTTGTTCACTGCAAATACTATGTTTGGGCGTGTATGACATGCATACAGTAGAGCACCCACTAGACTTCTATATTCTTTGGGATCTTGTAGAGGATTCCCTGCTGACTGAGTTAATTTCAGTGAGGTTATCATTGGAGTGGGTGTGATGTTTGCTTCTAGCATCCCAGCTTTAGATAACAGTTCAATCAGGTATTTCTTCTGACTCAAAACAATCAGACTTGCTTCATACCTTACTTCCATGCCAAGAAAATAGTGAAGTCGTCCAAGATCTTTGAGGGAGAACCTTGAGCCTAAGCTACATACCACCTCATCAATGGCTGTGTTAGAGTTCCCTGTAACCACAATGTCATCGACATACACTATGACATATGTCACTGAGCTTGGATTAGATTTGATAAACATAGAGGTATCTGCTTTGGAGCTAATGAAACCCTCATCCAACAAGTATTCTTTTAGTTTAGCAAACCAGTTCCTTGGAGCTTGTCGAAGCCCGTAGAGGGCTTTCTTCAATTTGCACACAAGCAATGTGCCATTGGACGCCAGCTGTTGAAAACCTGGAGGCTGTAGCATGTAGACATCTTCAGACAGGTCTCCATTCAAGAACGCATTGTTTACATCGAGTTGCCTTAAGGTCCATCCATGGTGAGCAGCTAGGGAAATGACAATGTTAATGGTGGTGGCTTTGACAATTGGGATGAATGTATCTTGGAAATCTTGGCCTGGGACTTGTGAGAAGCCTTTGGCTACAAGGCGAGCCTTATATCGTTGTACTGTGCCATCAGCATGCTTCTTCACACGGAAGAGCCATTTGCAACCAACAGTGGATCTCCCTTCAGGTAGTGGTACAACCTCCCAGGTAGCATTCTTAATTAGTGCTTCATATTCAGCAAGGACTGCAGGGCCCCAATTGGATGATTGAAGAGCAGCTTCAATAGACAGTGGTTCAGCTTCTTCGACATGAAGAGAAGTTGTGTAGGTTTTGGGTTTGAATATACCATGTTTGCTCCTGGTTACCATAGAGTGTCCTCCCAGAGGTAGAGATGCATGTGATATAGATTCAGGGATTAAGGTGGTGGGTCTGACCAATATGGGTTCAGGTGGTGGAGAAGATTCATGTATAGGTAGAGGTTCATGAGTAGATATTGAGTGTGTGGGTTCAAGTGGTGATGGAGGTGAGAAGGGAATGGATGATGTGTCAAGGTTGGGATGTATAGATTCTGTAGTGTCATGAGTTTCATTGTGGATCATAGGACTCGAGGGAGGAGGGTGAGGTGATGTTTCAGTAGTAGGTGTTTGTGATGGTAAAGGTGTTGGAGGAATATTACTGGGAGTGTGAGGAAGATTTAAATTAGGAGTGGGAGATGTAGAATCATGTTGACAGGCTTCAACACCACCAGGAACAACAACAAACTCGGAGGTGTCAGGGAACAAGGAGGTGATACTGGTGCGAGAATGATCAGGAGCACTGGATGCCTCGAAGGGAAACACTTGTTCATCGAAGATTACATGGCGTGACACATATACACGACCATCAGGTGCCAGACAATCATACCCTTTATGTTGAATGCTGTAGCCCAAGAACGTGCAGGGTTGTGATCGAAAACTGAGTTTGTGCCTTTGATACGACCGGAGATGAGGAAAGCACCTGCAACCAAACACTTTCAAGGCATGATAGTCTGGTTGCTTGCCATACAGTCTTTCAAATAGAGAGGATCCTTGTAGCACTGTCGAGGGAAGCCTGTTGATAAGATGCACAGCAGTGCGAACAACATATGCCCAATATTGAAAAGGCAAGGAAGCTTGAGCAAGTAACACAAGAGCCAATTCCACGATGTGTCTGTGCTTGCGCTCTACGACACCGTTCTGTTCAGAGGTGTGTGGGCATGTGATTCTATGTGAGATGCCTGCTTTAGCTAGCTCTTGAGATAGAACCCTGAACTCGCCTCCCCAGTCACTCTGGACGGCTTTAATTTGAGCATCAAACTGAGTATGAATCATAGCTTGAAACAGGTGAAACACTTGTAATGCTTGGTTTTTAGATTTGAGTAGATAAACCCAACAGTGGCGGGTGTAAGCATCAATGAAGGAGATATAATATGAGAATCCATTGGATGTAATGTGGGCCGGTCCCCAAAGATCAGTGTAGATGAGTTCAAAAGGAGCATTGTAGACAGTATTAGAATCAGTAAATGGAATTCTGTGACTTTTACCCAATCGACATGCCACACAAACATCTGAAACATTTCCATTTCGATTCCCAGAAATTACAATGTTTGATTTCTTACAGACTTGAACAAGAGATGAGTGAGCAGGATGGCCCAAACGTCTATGCCACAAATCGTAAGTGTTAATGGAGGAACTAATAACATGAGCTTCACATTTATTTGTAACTAAAGAACCAGAACATGCAGAATTGAAATGATAGAGACCATCTTCCACAGCTCCTTGTAACAGCACTTCACCAGTATCCTCATCTCGAACCAGACACGATGTTGCATGGAACTCAAAGAATATGTGATTATCTCTAGCTAGCTTCGAAACAGAAAGGAGGTTCTTAGTAATAGCAGGCACATGTAGAAGATCATTAATCAAAATAGTACGAGAAGATGTATGTATCTCAGAGTGGCCAGATCGAGAAATGGACAGATTGTTACCGTTGCCTACTGTGAGTTTACCTGGACCTGTGAACTCAGTAGCATGTTGAACTTTGGTGGCATCAGGGGTAACATGATGGGTTGCTCCGGAGTCTACAACCCATGAATCAGAGGAAGTCGAGGCTGGATTACCACAAAACTGAAAGTTGGCAGTAGGAGACTCAATCGTTGCAACATGGGCATTAGCATTATCCTCAGATGATGTAGGTTGAGGGGAGAAAGTGCCAGTAAATCCATTGTCATAACGGTGCCAGCATCGATCAGCAGAGTGACCAACCTTGCTGCAAATCTGACATTGAAGACGAGCACGACCACGAAACCCAGATCGACCACCGGACCAGGAATTGAATCTGCCACCAGACCATTGGGGGGATCGACCATCAGTGTAAGACGGTGGACGCGGGCCACGATCAGGAAGAACATCATGCTCACGACGATGAACATGAGCTACATTGGCAACCATAGGCAATTGATATTGGGCATTGAATCCTCGAAGTTGAGCCTCAGCGTCAATCAGGACAGATTTGACACTGTCAAGAGTGAAGGGGTCCCGGCTAGTGGTGATAATAGCCATGAACGGCTGGTATTCGATGGGAAGTCCATTTAAAATAGTGGCTATTTGTTCGATGTCCGAGATGGCACTACCACAGGCAGAGAGAGCATCGCAGACTTCCTTAATTTGAGTAAGATAATTGCGCATCGTTTCATCACCTTTGCGAATGGATCTGAGTTTACAGTGCAAGCTCATAGCACTTGTAGTGGATTTATTGGCAAAAAACTTCTGAACGAGAGACCAGACTTCAGCTGCCGTTTCAGCACCGACAAAATGGGGTAGAAGGGATGCACTGATTGTTGATAATAACCAGGACGCAAGGGCGCTGTCCTGCGCTACAAACGCCTCATGATCAGCGTTGCAAATCTGTTGGCCATCTGAACCCGTGACAAGCTCAGGAGGGGGTTTGGCAGCTCCAGTGAGGAGTTTCTCAAGTCGATGGCTCCTAACAGTGAGGAGGATTTGTTGTTTCCAAAGAAGAAAGTTCATCTCATCTAGAACCAGGCTGATTTTCTTGTTGGTGAAGGTGTGAGCAACTCGTACTGAATCAGTCGAGTCGGAGCTGGGGGAAGCATCAACGTTAGGCATGATGAAGGGAAAGAAAACGAAACAGAGAAAGAAGAAGGGGAAAAGAAAGAAGCAAAAGAAGGCTCCAGGATCACATGGCGATTGATACCATGTTGAAATACATATATGAAGAAGAATAGGCAGAGAAAGCTTGCTTCTTCTCTTATTCTCATGCAACTTATATAGAAGATGAAATACAAAGGAGGGAAAGCATAACAGAAACCAGCTGGTGTAACAAACCCTAGCTGGTGAAAAACAACGTGTAACGGAAAGGATTACAGCTCAGCAGGTTTGTTGCAACTGTGATTTGCAGCTGTGATCATTCTTCAACAGTTGTAGATTAAGTAACAAATTGGTCACTTATCTTTTAAAAGTAACAATTCAATCACTCAAATATAGATTTAGAAACAAATATGTCATTTTTTTCTAAAAGTAACAATTCAGTCATTCATTACTGGTTTAGGAACAAATAGGTCACTCTACTAAAACTTTGTGACAAACATGTCATTCTGTCATTAAAATTGAAACAATTTGGTATAATAACAATTTTAATCTCAAAACTTGGTATAATAACATTCCTTTCAAAAAAAAACTTGGTATAATAACAATTTTAATCTCAAAACTTATGCATTCTATTAATTTTGTCCTAATTAAAAATAATTCAATACTTAACCCTTCATATTTAAAAATTTCAACATTGCACCATCTTGATACACCCTCGGACCACTTACCACACTCAATACTATTGTCTATTAGTGCGATAATGAAAAGATGTGATAGCTCGGCAGACATAGACACTTCACTACTAGGGGAGTGTATTCGGTTAATTCGATTAACCGATCGAACCGAATTACCCAAAATTCATTAACCGATTTTTTTCCTTTTAACCGTTAACTGAATCGGAAATCGGTTAATACGGTCGGATTTTGAATTAACCAAAATTTGTTATAAATTTTTGGGTAAATTACACAATTAGTCACTAAATTATGCTTAAATGATCTTTTTAGTCACTGAACTTTCATTTTATGCTAATTTGATAAAAGTTTAATGGCCATTTTATAATATATCAAAAAATTTAATGATCAGTTTATAATTTTTAAAAGTTTAATGACCAAAAATAAATATATGTAATATATAATAATTTCGGTTAATTCGGTTAATTAATCGGTTTCGAACTGAATTAATCGATAACCGAAGTTTGAAAAAACTCTTAACCGTTAACCGGTTTTACCTAAAATTAACTGACCGATTAACCAAAAAAACGCAGTTCGGTCGGTTAATTCGGTTAAAACTGAATAATGCACATCCATATTCACAACTACTCAACTGGCAGACTAAGGTAGTAATAGGCTCATTATGACCTTAATGTCACCTTCTACTAGGCATAGTCACTTCACAAATGAAAATTTTAAATATGAAGGGTTAGATTTATTGAATTGTTTTGAATTGTGACTAAATTAATAGAATGTATATGTTTCAAGGACTGAAATTGTTTTTATATCAAGCCTTTGTTTCAATTTCTATGATAAAGTAATTTTTTTGTCATAAAATTTTAATTGAGTGATTTATTTTTTTCTTAAATCTATAATTATGAGTGATTGAATTGTTACTTTTAAAAGAAAAGTGACATGTTTATTACTAAATTTATAACTAAGTGACGTAGGGTATAATTTACTCAAAATCTTATTCCCAAACATGGGTTTTCACCTTTTCTTGTCTGAACCTGATTCACGAGGTCTCTAGTTTTTTTGTTTTCATTTTCAAAATTTGAGTCTAATGAACACGAGTTTCCGAATCTCGAGACTCCAAACCCAATGTTTTCAGATAGAAGGTCCTCGTTTATTAGTATTAGGGAAAACTATACCACTCGCCATCAAATAAATTGGGGATACTTATTTGAACCACTGAACTATAGAAATCGTCAATCAGACCACTAAACTTATAAAATCAACCTATTTTGACAATCGTCGTTAAAAAGTTAACGGATGGGTGACGGAAGTGCCACACGGCAGTTAACAAGACATTTTTTAAATTATATGTTTAGTCCCTATTATTTACTTATTAAATCAATTTGATCCTAATTTTATTTTAATAAATAAAATTAATCAACCAATCAAATGATGACACGTGTCATCACCCAATTGGATTAATTTAATTTATTTTGTTTAATATTTAATATATTTTTTCCTCCAATCAAGTGGTGACTCACCACCTGGTTAAAGGAAATTTAAAGAATAAAACATGAGGGCATTATGGTAGTTCAAACCTAGGACCAAGGGGATAAATCCTCAAGCTTTTACCGTTGAACCAAACTACTCTTAGTGCTATTATTTGCACCTTTTATATACATATCTTATAGTGTAGTAAAAGTTAGGGAAAAAAGAAGAAAATAAGAGGGCATTATGGTGGTTTGAACCGGGGACAAGGGGGTTAATCCCAAACTTTTACCATTGAACCAAACTGCTCTTAATATTATTATTTGCACCTTTTATAACATTTAGAGTAGTTTGGCTCAATGGTAAAAGCTTGGGATTAACCCTCTTGGTCTTAGGTTCAAACCACTATAATGCCCTCTTGTTTTCTTTTTTTTTTCCCATAACTTTTACTACACTATAAGATATGTACATAAAATGTGCAAATAATAGCACTAAGAACAGTTTGGTTCAATGGTAAAAGTTTGGGAATTTATCCCCTTGGTTTCCTTTAAAAAATGTTGAACCAATATTCTTTTTAATAAAAATGATGATTAAAATGTTAAAATTTTAAAATTATAACGTAGAATTTACATGACAATTCACATGTATTTCATGTTATTTTTATTTTTTATTTTACGAATATTTTTATATAAAATATAAATTATTCATTGTGATGCATACTGCATATAATACAAATAGTTGCTAGCTTGAATTACATGTAGATTGCTATGATTGAGCAACATAAATCGAAAACACCAAAAATTGACTTTAACCTTAGTATTAGGATGATTTATGGTTCACAAGTTTAAATATTACAATTATTTAAACTTAATTTAATTTTTATTTAATTTTTATTATTTATAATATTAAATTAATATTTTATACTTCAAAATAACTTAAATATGAATTATTTTTTATTTACTTAAAAAATATTTTTGAAGAAATATTTATGAAAAAAGACATTAAAAATTTACCAAATAATATTTAAAAATAATAAAATAAATTATTTTATCAAAAAAAAAGGTAAAAAATCTCAAAACTCAAATTTAATATGAAAAACTAAAAACCGAAGTTAACTGAAGTAAAAAACGATGGACTATAAACATAATTTATTAAACTAAACCGAACGAACAATATACACCTATAGACATTCATGTGGGTCATTACATCAATAATATTAAAAAATAATATTTTATTTTAAAAAGTGATTCGACATTTTTTAAAGGTCTAAAGACAAAATTTAAATAAAAAGAGTAAGGACTAAATAAAAAATAATCATTGTGGGTTAAATTTATTAATATGCCTTAGTATTGTTAGTGATATAGCAACAATTAGGGGTATGGATTATTTGGTTTTAACCGAATTAACTGACTAAATTAAATTTTGTTCGGTTAATCGGTCAGTTAATTTTAGGTAAAATTAGTTAACGGTTAAGAGTTTTTTCAAACTTCAGTTATCAATTAATTTGGTTCAAAATCGGTTAACTAATCTAATTAACCAAAATTATTATATATTACATATTACATATATTTAATTTTAGTCATTGAACTTTAAAAATTATAAAATAATCATTATAATTTTTGATATATTATAAAATAGTCATTAAACTTTTATCAAATTAGCATAAATTGAAAGTTCAACGACTAAAAAGATCATTTTAGCATAAGTTAATGACTAATTGTGTAATTTATTCAAAATTTTATAACAAATTTCGTTTAATTCTAAAACCAAACGAATTAACCGATTTTTTGGTTCGGTTAAAAGTTTTCGAAAATAGTTGGGTTCGGTTAACGGTTAAAAGAAAAAAGTTTGGTTAATGAATTTTAGGTAATTCGGTTCGATCGGTTAACCGAATGCACACCCCTAATAACTCCTTGAACTAGATAATATTTTTTTTATAAAGTACATATTCATTTTATGATTTATGTTTGAAATTTATGGTTCTTCCTTCCAATAATGTTATCTCGATGGATCAAACTCAGATTTTCTCCTTGAGAGAACAATGTACCTTATCATTACACTCAACCTTTGTTGATAGATAATAGTTTATTTTTAACTTGGCGAGTGAATTTTTTTGTCTAAATTAGTTAGGGAATTTGACAACTTTTTTTAATCTTGTCTATAAACTTTAATTTTTTTAGCCCTTTTGATGACAAGATATGTGTCATATCATCACCTTAAAATTTTAAAATATTTAAATTAATATATATATATATATATATATATATATATATATATATATATATATATATATATTGACATGCCATTTTAATAACCAATGGTATAGGTGGCGTGGTTAAAATGTTGAATTATGTTATATTATGTGTCACAACTCAATAGGTTGTCGAAGTGTTACATTAAAAATATATGCTAATTTAAGATTTTCTTTTGCCAAATCCATAATACAAATTGAGAGAGAGAAAAAGTCTTAAGTGCCGATTTTTAAAAAAAATGCCGACTTTATGTATCAATTTGATAATAATAATAATAATAATAATAATAATAATAATAATAATAATAATAATAATAATAATAATAATAATAATAATAATAATAATAATAATAATAATAATAAATTGACTAGAACACTTTTTCCTACGTTTTGAGCCCATTGCTTTTAGCCACTTAAGACAATGGAATGGGCATGATAGAGGAATTTTATGGGCCCTTAACCCGAATGGCAAGCCTTTAAAGTTTGCCTGTTGATTTGTTCTCCATTAAAACAAAATCAAATATGAAAAAATAAAATAAATAAAAGAAAAATTAAAATTTCTGAGATTAAGCATCTGGCTGTATTTAAACGCATGAACTAAATGCACCAGCGAAATGTGACAAATATAAATGCGTAAAAGAAAATGTATCTCTTTCTTGGAGGTAAAAAGGCTTAAATAAATAAGAGAAAATTACACCACTGACCACCAAACAAATTGAAGATACCTATTTGAACCACCGAACTATAAAAAACGTCAATCACACTACCGAACTTATAAAATCAACTTATTTTGACCACCGCCGTTAAAAATATAACGGTGGAGTGACGGAACTGCCACGTGACAATTGATGGGTATATTTAAAAATTACACATTTGGTCCATGTTATTTACACATTCTTTCAATTTAGTCCTAATTTTCAATTAATAAAATAATAAATTATTTAATTAAGTTGTGACACGTGTCAAGACCTTGGTCTCCCAAGGGTAAAGTCAATGGCTTTGCCATTGCACCACGTACAACTTTGTGCTATAATTCTCCAGATATAATATATATCTCTTATTAGTTTCTACATTTATAAGCCAAAAGCTCAAACCCTAAACACTAATTTCACATATATAAACCCTAAACCTTAAACTCTAACCCTAAATATTTCAAATTAATTTCACGCTAAATATTTCAAATTAAACCCCAAACCCTAAAAATTTCAAATTAATTTCATGCTAAATATTTCAAATTAAGCCTTAAACTCTAAACCCTATATATTTCAAATTATTTTCACACTAAATATTTCAAATTAAACCCCAAAACTCCAAACTTAAACCATAAATATCAAATTAATTACACACTAAATAAGCATGCCGGCAGTACGGATGGGTGATGGGTCCGGTGGGGGCACAATAGAAACTAGAAAGGTCCAAGGTTAGTAGTGAATTGTTCCAAGTTCTACTTTGAATTTCAAGGTTAATACAACACCGAGTGTTGCTTCAAGGGACAAGGTCGTGCAGTAGAAAAGTAGCTTAAATAATGTCAAGCATACGGTGGTTCGTAGTGAGGAGAGCCGATAAAAACAGTATCCAGGGGCTAAGCACTAAGCAGTAAGGGGTGGGTACTAAAAGGGTGCAACGGCCAAGCTTCAAAAATAACAAGGATGAGCGGGGTTCTTCTAAATTCTAATCCACTTTTACCTACTTGTGTTTCGACTCTTATCTCGGAACTTGATAAGGCTAAAGCGGCACAATCTAATGTCCAGGTGTCCCCTATGAGGTGCAATGGCCAGCCGATATAGCTTTTCAGCAGCCGAGTGAGAATGACATACATGGCACGATGAAATCTGGAGACTATAAGTATTGTTGCATGGTTTTATTCTCAATCTCATTTGTTTATTCTTTTTCTTCCTCTCCAAACATGTTTGAACAAGAAAATCTCCATCACCGGGGAAGCAGCAAGGAATCAAAGGCTCAAAATCATTCCACACTTCACCAAGAGGCCTCTCCCTCTTCACAAGATCATGGCTTCCCCTATCTGATCACCCTCCACGTGGCATCATCTTTGGGATCCATGGGTACGGCAATGATATAAGTTGGACTTTCCAGTCCACACCCATCTTCCTTGCTCTTGACATTGAAGGCCATGGGAGGTCTCAAGGCCCAAGGTGTTGACTCAGTTGTCCAAGATTGTCTCTCCTTCTTCAACCTCATCAAGCAAGATCCCAGCTTTGATGAGTTTCCTTGTTTTCTTTATGGAGAATCCATGGGCGGTGCCATTGCCTTGCTGATCCCAAGGTGCTGTTTTGGTAGCACCTATGTGTGAAATCTCGGACAAGGTTAGACCCAAATGGCCGATTCCTCAAGCCCTGACTTTTATCTCCAAGTTCTTGCCCACTTTAGCCATTGTATTTGTACCCACAGAAGATCTTCTGCACAAGTCGATCAAAGTGGAAGAGAAGAAGGCTGTTGGAACAGTAATCCGTTCAGATATAGAGGGAAACCCAGACTGGGAACTGTTGTTGAGCTCTTGAGGGTGACTGAGTTACTGAGTCAAAAGCTGTGTGATGTGAGTTTCCCGTTCTTAGTAGTCCATGGCAGTGCAGATGATGTTACCGATCCAGAAGTGAGTCGGAGGAGACATCGATATGAAGGGATGTGGCATTCGTTGAACCTGATGAGAACATTGAGATTGTTCGTGGAGATGTTTTGTCTTGGTTGAAGGATAGATGCAACACAAAAATCTGAATAGGTTTAATTTATGATGTTTGATTTGTAAGAAGATTAAATAATGAAATAGATCATGTTTTAGGGTTGATTTATTTGGTGTTTGTCAATGTCAGGTCTAACAAAGACATTCCAAAAAAGCAGACATATATATCAATATCTTAAGGGTTAAGAGGAGTAAAAATTAATACAGAAGAAGTAGAAGGATCAAATTGGCAATAATCATGGTTTGAAATTAATGAATGAATCCATATGGTAAATAATATATCTCAAAATGGAAGCTATGTATCTTTAAAAAAGAATAAGAAAAATAAAAATGGGAGACCTATCATTTACAACTCTAACTAAAAGAATAACCAGTTCTAACTCTATATCATCTTTAGAAGAGACCTAAACCCATATACAATGTCAGAGGTGATGAGAGGTTTGAAAACTATCAATTGCCATGACAAAACCGAAAAAGAAAAAAAAAACAGAATTAACTTTCCTTTTGTGTCCAATGGGATTATGAGAATTCACTCCTATTATGCACAGTGTGTTAAAAAAGCCTTACTCCTTGCCGTCGTTGCATCACGAAATTGTGTTCTACAGGAAGAAGTGGGAGATCCGGAGAAAGTGTAAACACTGCCGGTTTAAGAATGTAGCTATCGAAGTGAAATATCATGCCATGAACAAGTATTCCAAGTCTTCTACTGTGAGGCGAGTCTGACGCCCGCCGGTTTCATCCTCCCCAAATGCTGACGCAACCATCTTCCTCTTCTTTTGCTGTTATAATTCAAGAAAACAAAAATAAGCAAAACTGCAGATAAAGTTCTGCGTGAAAATGAACATACTAGTTCAATTGAAGCTAGGAACCATTTTACAAACAAAGTTTTATCATTAATATTCCTGGATTTAACGATACACAATTCAACACTTTTGTATGCAATTTTAAAAGATATTGAATTAGGAATAAGCTAGTTATAAGATAATGAAATAAGCATTCAGATTACAGGTCAGGCGTCCACACAAAGGCTCAATTTTTCTACGCAGCATATGAACAGCTTTATCCATATTTATAATACTGAAAGTGACTTATCAGACTATTAACACTATCAGATACGTCAAAGCTTTTCTAGGCAGCTAGCAACCATCATCATTAAATACAAAATCATGAGTTTGATAAAAGCTAGGGTATTAACCATGAAAGAGAAAGGTAAAACGACATTCTGCCTGCATAGGTGGAGGGAAAGCTTACCTGAAGAGCTAAAATACGATCCTCAACTGTATCTTTAACAGTTAATCGTAAAACGCTTACTGGGCGAGTCTGCCCAATTCGATGTGCTCTATCAATTGCCTGGTCCTCAGTTGTAGGGTTCCACCACAGATCAAGCAGAAGTACATGGCAAGCTGCAACCATATTCAGCCCGAGACTGGCAGCTTTCAAAGACATAATCATAACAGATACCTGCAGGCAAAGGAATGAATTTCACAACCAAACAGAATTGCTAAACACCAGAATATTGCAGTACATGTGAATTTCACAAAATAATAGGGGTAAAGAAAATAAAGAAGTCATTGAAACCTCTGGTAGGGTGTTGAAATCTTTCACTGCTTTATCCCTAGCAGCAACTGACATAGTTCCATCAAGTCTTCTGTATTCGATGGAAGAACTTTTAAGACAGGCTTCAAATAAATCCAACATCCTTGTCCACTGGGAAAACACTATAGCTTTCTCCCCAGGTACCTTACAGGAATTATTCAAACTTTCACCCATAACCAGATCCTTTTCATCAGGAAGGCCATTTAGTGAATCCCCAGAATGGAGATCAGAGGAACCTTCTGGACAGCCACTATTCCTTAATCTATGATCTTGAGGTTTAGCTAGTGATTTAAGGACCTGAAGGGCAGCCTTAATTTTGGAAGAACCATACAGATTATCCTCAGAACAAGGCCCAAATACCTCAACAACTTTTGAACCAGAACAATCACGAGGTGTATCTTGACCGGGCTGCTCAGAGAGAGAACTGTTTAGAGAGTTATATGTAAACACAGAAGACGCATTTAGTTGAACCTTGCAATTTTTGGTGGGACATTGTTTGTCATCACCAGTAAGATGTTCAGAGATGCATTGGTTGCAGAAAACATGACCACAAATAGTGACAACAACATCTTCTGGTGGATCCTAAAAAACATGAGCATGAATATCAGAATTCAGAACAGATGATTAAAACTTAAAAAGTTCAAGAATAATTAAAGGAATAACTAAAACGGAAAAATTATGCCAAAAGAGATTATTCTGGTGATAAGCCATGGAAGGCAACGCATGCCTCCATTAACAAAATAGCGTGACAGGAGAAGCAGTCTTAAAGTGGATGGAAACTAACTAAAGGAACAAGCCGAAATAACCACATACATTGCAGATGCCACACAGTTCTAAAGATGATAAACAACTCAGAAGAAAGGTTAGCTTCTCCTGGGGAAGCTTCGTTGCAGTCTCAATTGACGATTTCCATGAAGAGTTTGAATCAAAACCTCTAACCAGAAGAGGATGATCACAGGCTTGGCGAAGGCGCAAAAGCATCAACAAGATATTCACATAGTTCTGTTTGACGGTTCCTGCATCTGCATACTCCTGATAAAGAATTCAAAATGAGCAAAGTAAAAGAGAATGTAATAGAATAATGATAAAGCAACATTAACTATTCACAGCATTAGGTACATCCTGCAAAACTAAAAGAAACGTGCAACATCTACTAGTATATAAAATTTTGTTGGACTCGGAAAAAAACATACTTTAAACTGAGCACGTGAATCAGCCTCCAGTCTGGTATAGAAATCACGTTCCTCCTTTGTGAATTCCACCTTTTTCAGTTCTATCACTTTAGGTGGCAGGTTAATAATAGGTTTCCCATCAAGAAGAGTACCTGCAAAAGGAAGCAGAAAAATTATAATAAGTGACTGCATTTAGTTGCATGCAAATAAAACTCTCAAGGAAACTCTACAACCAACTATATAAATTGGATAAGGAACATCAAAGTAGAACCAGATTTCACCGCAAGACCATCTAAAACTAAAGAAAAATAGTTAGTACCTTTCGTGCGGCGTAACATTATTGTCTGCAAGATAGCTTGCAATTTTGAATAGCCTTTCGCTGGATTTCTAGTAATCGGGATCTTTATGGAAGAACAGAATGATTTGTAAGCAGCATATGGGTCATATCTCAGAAACCTGAAATAGCTATAAAGGTCGTCAATGGCATTTTGAATTGGAGTCCCAGACAAGCACCATCTACGTTTAGCACGAAGGCCCCAACAGGCTCTAGCAACTTGAGTTTTATGGTTTTTAATGCTTTGGGCCTCATCCAGTACAATTCTAAACCATCCAACTCTTGCAAGAGGTCGAGAAGCAGAATCAAGAAGCAAATCATCCACCCCCTTCTTGTGTTTCACTCCTTTTTTATTAGAACTAAGCGGGCATTTTCTTTTTCTGCTTGGTGGAAAATCCAGGGATGAAGCACGGCCAGCTTCCAACTTCCCTTTCTCATCATCATCTCCATGAACAGGAGGCTGCTTTGGGACCTCCATGCCAACAATTGAATATGTAGTAAGGACAACATCATACTTTGCCAACTCAAAAGGATCCTTTGTCCTGTTGGCTCCATGGTACACTAGAAAAGTGAGATTAGCTTTGCTTGTCACTTTATTCTGTAACTCATCTGCCCATTGCCGCAATACACTTGTGGGACATACAATGAGAGTTCCAGCAGCTGGCCTTCCCTTTGCTTGCGCTGGTGGATTAGAGCTTTTATTTGAAGCACCATTTGACATAACTTGATTGTTATCAGAATCTTGCTTCACCTCTTCATCGTCATCCAAATTTAGTGTTTCCAGCTCAACCTTTCTCATATCTTGAGAAGATGATTTAGAAGATGAAGGCCTCTCATTAAGAATAAGTGCAATTGTTGACACAGTTTTTCCTAACCCCTGCAATAAAGAATATATATATGAAAACATGATTCACTAGTTGTCTAACTAGAGCATGACAACCTCAGAATTTTGGAACTGACCTGGTCATCTGCAAGAATTCCTCCCGAACAGTGTAAGCCAGCTTTCTCCTTCTGGGTCATCCATGACAAAGCAATTCTCTGTCCAAGGATTATGTTAGAAAGGAATTGAAACAGAATCATAACACTCACAATTAAACATGCAAAAGAAATAGGCGATCACTACGCAAGCATACAGAATCAGAAAAGCAACATGTATAGAAAATTTTCAAAACAGTAACACCATAATTAATAAATAGCACAATATCTTAAATTAAACAAATTAAAAGTACAACTAACAAAATAAAACAATGTCTTTTTTTCTTTGACTGCATCTATGAATGGTGAGGAAATATCTCACACTAAAAGAAAAGAAAAGAAAAGAAAAGTGCCAAGTCTCGAAAATTGACATTGAACCTCTTAAAAAGAGAGGTAAGCAAAAAATCACCACATTAACTACTTCTTTAGTCCAGACTCCAGTTTTATCCAACTTGATCAAGATAAGTATATTTTAGCCACGCTCACTTTCTAACAGAAAGCTCACCCATATTTGGCATTCAAATCCAAAAAAAACATAGTTAAATGTCATCTAAAATAAAGTTTTCAACTGTAGCCATTTTCACCTTATGCAAATAGCATTTCTCAATCTATGAAGTTCAAAACTTCACAGAAGCTCAACATTCAGAGTAAAATACGGAGAAAATCTATGATATGGAACAATTCAGACCTGATGTCGTAGAAGAGGTACTGCCAAAACACCATCTGGAGGATTAGCTTCAGATTTTGGCTGAGAAAGGCCCTGTGAGGCTACCAATTTTATTAATCAAGTAAACATAAAGCCAAAAACATTACATGTAACGCTTATTCTAACAAAAGAGGCCACCAATTTAGCTCATAAATAAGGAAACATCAATGTATAAACACAGAAATACCAAAGGAGCCTAAATATCTATCTTGCAAAACATTTTCAACAGGAAACCTATGGTGTGAAACCCAATTTGATGCAGAGTTGAATTAAGCTGAGAAGGAATTTGAAAGAATCTAATCTCTTAAAGTTTATAGTCAAAACTTTTCATTACACATTATAATAGTTTATGCAGCAGTATTTCATTCAAAAGCTCCTTTGGCCAAAGGCAAGGCCATAGTGCTGTTTGAAAGAACAGGAAGCAGAGAGGGTAGAGTGACAGAAACCAAGCAGTGGAAAGTCCGTTCTAATTATAAGAAATTGCTTCACTCATGGTCAAGCCTCCTTAAACAGGTTTGATAATGGAATGACCACAATCATCTTTTATCAAGCGTACAGTTTCACTCTCTTCCAAAGCATTATTTTTTCTTTTGGGCAAAAAATCAGGAGATACATCAAAGGGAAGATCGCAAAGTTTTGGAACTATTTATCAGAATGTAGTTCCATCAAACTGAGTGGCAAATCATTAACAGCCCTAATATATTTAAACATTATAACAGATACTAATCAACTTCTTTGGCAGTCAGAGACAACAAGTTGCCATGTTCTGGAAGTAGAATTCTTTCAAAGAGACCAGTGAAATATCAGGGGCACTATCACATTAAACCACTCCCAAAAGGTAACTCACATTTTTTTGGGTGGGGGTGGTGAAAGATAATGCACAACTAAATAAAGATATACCACAGAATAAGCAAAAGACAGATTTTTTGCCTAGCCAGTTGTGCAAAGTTCACTTTAACACTGACAAACCCCAGAAATTCAACCAAATTCTATTGATTCAGCAATGCATAAAAGCAAGAAACAGTGCAATCTCAAACAAGTAGCACTAACCTGCAATGCCTCCCGAAAAATTAATTGTTCATCATTTCCCTTGAGCCGGATACCCCCCATTCCCGAGTTATGAGGCTGGGTACCAG
Source organism: Hibiscus tridactylites (assembly GCA_958450335.1). Taxonomy (NCBI): domain Eukaryota; kingdom Viridiplantae; phylum Streptophyta; class Magnoliopsida; order Malvales; family Malvaceae; genus Hibiscus; species Hibiscus tridactylites. The sequence continues at coordinate 91,966,414 of OY288270.1, read as the reverse complement.
ATGTAATATTCGGAAAACTTGAATTCTTCTTCACAAGCACCAGGGATTGGTTTGAGCGGGCAGGTTGACTAATGTCTTCAAGAATGCATACATCAGGGTCATCATCAACATGGGATCTGCAATCTGATGAATTGCTGTAAATAGATTCAGGGCTGACTTTAGAAAGACCAAAGCTCCTAGAAGGAATCAACTTATTCTCTCTTTCATCCTGAAAACAACTTAATTGCATCTTGGTTGATGTAACCGGGTGGGCACTGGAAAAATATTCCTCTGAGGAAGCTAAATTCAAATGTTCATCACCAAAGAAAGATCTACTGCTAACATTTAGATTAATATCATGATGAGCATCCTTGCCAAAATCCATAAACTCCTGATTAGATATAGAAGAATAAATGTCAAATGACTGCTTTGAGGCTTCAACAAGAGACGACGAGTCAGCAATTCTGTCAGTATACTTTCTCAGGCTTGCTTCATTTAAAGGTTCAGCAGAATGGGAGAAAATGTTGCCAGATGTAATCAATGTATTATCTTCATACTTTACATAAACTGCTTGCTTGTTTTTTGAAATGCAAAGACGAGAATGTGGGAATGGCTGCACCGATCTTTTGTCATCATAAACTGCTTGATTGTCTTTTGAAGTGCAAGGATGAGAATAAGGGAATGGCTGCACTGATCTTTTGTCATCATAAACTGCTTGATTGTTTTTTGAAATGTAAGGATGAGAATGAGGGAATGGCTGCACCGATCTTTTGTCATCAATGAGTTCATCACTGGCAATGTAAGAAAATTTCCTATAGGCTGGTAAAACACGCCCATTCCCTTCACCTTCAAAAAGTAGTGGCTTTACATCAGAGAAACCAGTCATTGAGAGCTGTGACACAGACCCATTATCAGTTCTTCCATGAGCATACATTGTCCTACTACTTGAGCATGCACTCTCAGTGGGAAATTCCAGAACTTCACCCTCCTTACTTTCTTCAAACATAAAACTGAAGGAATCAAGCGAGTGTTGCATTGAGGAATCAGCAAAATATGGATCACCTTCATTCATGTAATGAAAATTAACTGAAGGACCACTAACATCACTAACTATATCGGAACCATGATAGATGGTAGACTTATTAGAAGAAAGATTGCGTGAAGTCATATCTCCATTGAAGGAAGAATACTCCACAGATCTGGCTACCTTAATCTCAGGAGCTTCAAGGCTTGCAACTGGATTAGTTAGAAAATCACCATCCTGATCAAATGTTATGTTTGTATTCTCATCAGCAGGGCTGTGCAAAGCATCTAAATATTCAGTAATCAAGAATCAGCATTTTCACAGTTTCACTAAAAGTTTCAGGGAGAGTGATTTACAGAAATTATAAAATGCAAAACTGAAACACAGTGTTCAGGTTAAAGTAGGAAGTGGGTAACATACTTTTGTAGTCAAACTCCTCTTTAGTATTCATGGACCGTAAGCCAGTTCTTTCATCCACAAGATCAAAAGTTAAATTATCTCCGTGATCTAACACATGATTGCCATCTATCTCAGTAAAACTAGATGCTGTACTACAGCTGGGCATCTCAAGCATAGACATCTCAGCCCTCTCTGTGTAGGATGTCCCTTGAGAAGCAGACCACTCTTTCAAACTTGCAGAGGACGTTTGGACCAGAGAACGATCACATGCAGAGGGTTCTAAATTCCCATGATAATCAAATGAGCCACCAAAAGTAAACCCCGAGGGAGGCGAATCTTCAAATCCCAAGCAAGAAAATCATCAAATTTCATTATATAAAAAAAAAGAAACTTAGAAAAATGTTTGCAATGAAATTTTACCACTCTGAAACTGGATGGATTCGAGAACCGAGTCCCTTTGAGACAAATTTCTAAGTGATGGATCTTCTGGATTACTCTGCAATTTAACAGAGAAACAAGGACCAATAAGAAAGGCATGAAATATCAGTTCAAAAATCTATAAACCTCGAGACTGAAATTGTGCATAGTCAATTACAATTTCAGCAACTTAAATTATATGAACTTGAATTCCAGATACACAAATTAAGCAAAGAAGTACTTGAACTAAATAAATTCCGCACAAAAAACATAGTAGAATACAATAGTTCTCATAAAATCAGTCAACATTGAGCTGCCATTGACTAGGGTTTTCAATCAAAGAGTACGTGATCCACACAACAAATTCCCTTTCAAAAATTTCACACGCAAGTAAAATTTCCACTAGAAATCTTCACGATCCACAACCCTAAAAGTGGAATCGATCTTAACCGCAAAAAAAGTAACTAACTACGAACTACCTGCGGAGGATCATCGAACTTCTCCTCAAGAATACGAAACAAGCTGTCGATATCCATGCTCAGACCATCGCCAGAGAAGTCATCATCGAATTTACAATCGGCTAAGCTATCATTATAGTTATCCTCCGCCATCATCAACATCGAACAGAAAAACTGAAAACCCTAATCAAAACTCTTGTAAAAACCGGTCAATTCACAAAAAAGAAACAATTGATTGGATCCAATCAACACGAATCGCATCAATTCAACGAAGAAATCACCGGGAAGTTTCTTAGACAGTTGGCGGTCACAAATTAGATGCGACTTTTTTGTAGAGAAAAAAGAACAAAAAAATAGACAAGAGAATCGTGAAGAACGCGGTGGCTGGCTTTTTCTTTGGGATTTAAATAAGGATTGGTTTATTGTAGAAAGACTTTGAATTTCCTTTTTTTTTTTAAGAAAAAAGAGATGTATTAAATAATTCCTCTGTTGAGGGCGGCGGACGGCGGCGGAGAAGACAATAAAAAGGGGGTTAGGTCTCAGTGTCCGACACGGCGTCGTATGAAGGTTGTTTTTACTTTTTACGATGATTCGATGGCGAAATTGCGCAAGTCGGTGGAAGTGACACACGAGTAAAACGCGCATGAACCGGTCTTTTTGGCGCGTGATTTTATTAAAAGGCTGACTTAAGCGTGCCGGAGAAAAGCTGTCAATTAGCATTAATTACGTATATTTTGATTTTCATTAAGGTTTCAACAATTAGATTTGGATAATGATATTTTTTTGCTACTAAGATTTTATTTTACATAAATATTTGAAATTATATCAGATATATTCGAAGTTGAATCAAATTAAATTATATTAAAAAATATTTTTTTATTTGTATAATTTAGATTCAAGATGTTATTTATGTCAAATTCACTATCATTTCGATTTAACAATGATTAAAATTTTTCTTTATCAATAATGTGGTTTAGAGTGATTGTCAGGTTACTGTTTTTTTATATTGATATTAGTTTTCTGTTGGTTGTAAATCGTTGTTAGTTTTTTTATATAACAATAAAAAAAATATTTTATTTTTCATTTTGAATATTTTATGGTGTTTTGTTCTGTCTGTTTTTGTGGTAAGATTTTTTTCTATTTTACCGTATGTTTTTGGTCAAGAAAAGTCAACACTCTCATATGGTTAGATTTTTTTTGTGACAGTTTGTCGATATTTTAGAACTATTAATGAAGTAATCTGCAAGATTGCTTTTGTTAATCATCTCTACTACATCAATAATTAAACGTCCAGTTTGATAAAGACATTAAAATTTATTTGTTAGATTTCTATGGATGATAATAATAATCAAGAGAAAGTATTTGGTTTATTTATTTCACATCATTTAAGTTTCATGTTTTATTTTCTATTTCTATTCGAGAGTTCTGGGTGAATATAGTCAAAAAAAATTATTTAAACAAAGGTGGTCGAGATTTTTATGTATTAATACTTGGATTAACATTTAATAGACTGTTAGTGTAAAAAGGTTTACACAAGTGTGCCTATTTCAAGTCCAGATTTAAGTTTTAACTTTAAAACCCTGAAAATCTAACTTTAAACCCTAAATTATAACAATGAATCCTAAATTTTAAACCATACAACCTAAACTCCTAATCTCTAAATCCTAAACTAGAAACCTTAAACCCCTAAATAATCTTTAATATTAATAAAAGTATAAAAGGAAAACAAATGCAAAATATTAGAGACGTGCATGGTTGTAATAAATGCAGATTATAATGTTAATAATAAGATCCGATGAAATCCAAATGCAATTAATTTTACATCGGAAGAATCCGACAATAGGGGAAATTTCTTAGTGTTGATGTAGGAGAATTTATCAAAAACTTTTAGTCATGTTTTTCAAAATTTTAATTTTGATATTGAATAATACAAACACAATGTAAATAAATTATTAAATTAAAATATTAAATTAGAGAGCATGAATTAATCTATAATTTAAGCATAATACAATGACAAATAACATATTTTGATTTAACAAATTTTACAACTATTGTTTGGTCATAATCAAATTTTTAAATATAAAAAAATATATGATCAAATTAGGATATAATATTAAATGCACATTTTTTTACATAATTAAGAGATTAAATAAAAAATTAAGTAGAAAATATTTTTATTTCTTTAACATGGAGTTAACGAAATAAATCAAGTTAAATTAAAAATAGCAAATAGTTTTATTTTTTTATTCAATCAATTTGAGATTTTATTAGATTCATAATTCATGAATGGAATTATCCCTACGAATATTACATAAAATATATGGTAAAAGCATCATTATGCACCATATTTTTCTTTTTGAAATATTAATCAATGTTTCTTTAAATGTGAGTTAACAACAAACAAAAAATATATGATTGTTTAATGATAGAATTGAGTTAGAATCAAATATTAAAAAAATTAAATTATTTTTATATTAAAATAATAAAAACTTTGTTAAATATTTAAAGGTGAACGAGATAAATATTTTATTTAATTAATATTTGAATTTAAAGAAAATTAAAATGTTATTATAGTAAAAAAAAGTGGGCTACAACCTCTTTTACTATTGAATGGGGTCGTTCAGCTTGAAGGAATGAAACATTATATCTTTAAAAAAATTGAAAATTTAAATTTTGATATTAGAAATAAAGTAAATCAGGTTAAAATATTATATTTATAATAAATATTTATAATATAAATTAGTCAGTTAATTAATTAAATGTTATTTTTATAAAAATAGAAAGAAAGAAAAAAACACAAGTTTTTATTTTTCTTTTCCCCGTAATTATGCGTAAGTTGCTTCGTTATAATCCTATGTTTGGCTTTAGCGGTGAAAACAAAACAGAACCGTACATCATTGTTGACTTTTCTAACATTTTCTTTTTATAAAGTCAAGACAAACAAATGTTGGAGCAAATTGCATTTTTTAAATGTTGAATTACAACATTTTATAATATTTTGTGTACAAAAGTGCAACAAAACATGGTACATGTCTGTTAAAATACAATTGAAACAATATATCTATTTATATTAATATATATATATATATATATATTTAACTCGTTACACTAATTCATTCTTTTTATAAAATATAAATTACAACGTTAAACTAGTCATATCCATCCAAATTAAAAAAAAATAGATTGTAATTGTGCTTAAACGTACTCAGACTTTAATATTTTTTAAAATATTAAAATAATAATAATAATATCAATCGAACTAATGTTCAATTGATTATAATAACTCATTTATAAATTTAATAATAAGTATGCACGAGGCCCATAGATAAAAGACCCAGAGTCAATTGGGCTTAAAAAATAAAAATGCATGCATTTCATATTTCATTGGAATGTAATGATCATGCTTGCTAGAAACTGTATCTCTCCACTTAAGGATAGCAAGGCCAAATTACATGTCCCTGATCTGATTCTATGCGCCTTGTCTGACCTCGCCCGAATTTTTCATTTTTAAATTTCGAGTTTGGGGCAAGTCGGAATCGGAACGAAACTTTTAATTTTCAGGTTGAGTCGGGGGCTAAAAACCCGACCCACACCGTCTCATTGCCATCCCTATCTCCACTCAACTTGTCAACTGGACCGATTATTTTTTAGATCAACTCGAATGGGGTAGATTGGAGTTAAAAGTTTCTGAGTCATTTCGGTCGAGTTCGGATCATTTCGAGTTGTTCAACCATGTTTGTTAACATAAAATGAAGTTGAAAGACGGGAGATCTGAAAATCTGCCCAGAAACATAAATGGAAATGCAATTCAATGAATAAAAAGAGCAAATGTTCTCCACAAAATAACAAACTACTCGTCTAAAAGCCATTGCTACTCCACACAGGCTCCAAGCCTCCAACTCTTCTGCATTTGCATAACACAATGAACAAAGAAAAGAAATATAACATTTTTTTTCTAAAAAAGAAGCAAAATATTGATTCAATATTTGACACAAACAACATAAACCCAAATGATATTCTTACAATCCGAACGATCCCGAAATGGAACAACTCCCACTGTATTTGCAGCTAAACTCGAATGGCAACATCGACCTTCGTCGAAATTGAGAGCATAACTGGAAGGATCATACTGTAACTTCAACCGTTGTTTGCTTCGACTCTTCAACACTTTCTTCAAACCTGCTTTCACTCTCCAAAACAAGTTTCTGCATCGTTTCTTACCATAGTTTCCCATGAAATCCATATGTTTGAAGCAAAATCCAATGACCCTTTAGGCTAAAATGAATGTCTTTTTATTTCACTTGCAGTATTCAACGGCAAACACTGGTTTTTATGTGGAATTTTTACATTGGACTGCTAAGATTCTATCCTAAAGTGAGAGAAAAGGGTTACGGTGGGCAGTGTGCAGTGGGGAGCGAGACTTCCCTATTGTCGTAGTATCAACATCAGATACGTTGTTTTCAATCCAGAGCCACTTACAATATTTTTTTTAACTGCACAGTCAATTGGGACCATTTCCCAGTTTTATCTGCTGCTGGTGCAATACTGAAAAGCGCCAGCTTACCTAACGAAGTTACATTCTTCTAGCCTCTAGGATGAGTACCCATTTTATTTAACAATGTTGGTTAATCAATAGGCCAAGAAATGCCCCTTCCTGTCACGCAATCCAATCTTTATCCGTCCGGCCATGTCGTGAAAGAATAATTCAAATTTGTAAATTGTTCTTGTTACGAGTAAAATGGGATGGTAGTGGTCGACTTGTTGGCGCTTAGACGGTTCACCCTTCTGATTTAGATAGAAAAGAAATGAGAGAATCAATGCAGAATAAGGTGAATAGTAGATCTTCTTCGTTGGTCTTCTAAGTTCACTCATATGAGTATATATGTTTATGTCTAACTCTTATCATTGCATGATGATTGATTTAGTTTTAATATTAATGACTATTGATGGATTGACAATAATTATGTCAAAAGATAGTGACAGTCTCGCTATGAGCAACATATTGGACTGACTCGTTATGAGCATGTTTCTTGAATTATTATGTGAAAGTCACCACATCGCTCGTAGTGATAACTACATTATGATCCTCAAACTTGATATTATCATCATTTCAACGCCGTTAGTAACATATTTTAATACAGTCAAACGTGTGTCGTAACTGACTACTCCGTAAAAATTGATATTGTATATGTCACAACTCACACATTTATGTAGTGGGATATGGTTGATCAATATATGATTTATCATTCTTACATAATAGGAGTAATATCGTAGGCCACTTGATTGAGTGCGACTATAAATGCATGGTCATGCTCGAATAAGTTGATATGAGATATCATAGTTATTCGTTTATAATAGTCTACTCAAGATATCAAGAAATATTAGATGGACTAAACAAGTGTGACTGTTCCATGACTTGTGTCCAATCTAGATATAATGGCAAAAGAATATAATACATAAAAAGAGTTAATCACGAAGAGGTTATGTCAAATCATGATTTCTTGTAACTTAGATGGCAATGACATATTGCTAGATGTCATTCATTGTTTGTAATAATAGTTGAAATTGGCATATATTAAACGAATTATATATGTACAAATTTGTTGTACATGAATTTAGTTAAATTAATATATATTTGATATATATAATTTAACTAATGATTAAATATTAAAAGAAAATTAATTATTATAATTATGACTCTTTTAATATATAAATAATAGATTGAAAAATATTAGAAATGACCTAATTAAGTTGAATTAGGATTATATATATATATATATATATTGAAATCCTAATTAAGTTAAATTGAGATTATATATATATTTAAATCCTAATTCAGTTGAATAGGGATTATATATATATATATATATTGAAATCTAATTAAGTTGAAATGGGATTATGCTTAGTAATCGACATCATGGAATCGTAATTGGATATCTATTTCCTTCAAGTTCAGAATTTCATATTTTAAACAGTTAATTTTTCATCCTTGTTCACCCCGATTCGTTCTTCGTATATGAATCTTTGGTAGTAATCGTCAGATAGCTTTTTCGTTGCACCATGAGATGTGACGGCGTGACCCAACAGTAAAATCGTAATTCATTAAAAGCTCTCCCTTGCTGATGATCTAAGAAGACGGAAGACATAATAAGTATAACAATACTCTTTTAAGTACACACAAGTTTTTCGAGATTTTCACACCCGCAAGTATATTACTCTGTGTGTGATGTTCTAAATAGGGTCGAAGCCAGATTTTATTTCCATAGGCTACAATTGAATTTTTAAAATTTCCCCTAGCCTTGGATTACATGTTCAAATATCTGGAATTGATGCATGTAATTCTGATAAGTCCAAATCACAGCATCTTTGTTTATTGTTTTTTTGTTAGTCTAGAAGCTTTTGAGGCAAAGGAGCAGCTTTACATACATTTGTTTAACCTGTACTTCTCCCATTTTGTCATCTTTAAAGCCATTTTGCTTTAATACATTCTCAGTAAATTTCCTTTTGTCTCATTTAACAATTCAATGTCTTGTACCGGATGACCCGTCGCTCTTAAGCCAACACTGCATCTTTGTCCCGTCGATGTTGGATGTGATTCATATTTCCAATTGGACCCAACTTAAATAAGTATAAAAATTCGTGAAGAGGAAAAAGATATATAGAAATCTTGTGGTCGTTGTATGATATTTCATTTTTTGGCCTTATTTCAATCTCATTTTGTCTGGACCCCGGAAGGTCGTTGAGTACAATTATTGACGTGAAAACTATCCAACTTGCTGTTTCATTGGTGTTTTCAGTTCGGGAGTTGTGCATAATATTCAAGACTCATATTACTTATGAAAACCCAAAGGTCTGCTCAAAGTTTGAGATGGTTTGGGTAAATATATTGGGCCAAAAAACAGGTTTGAACAAACCAAATAATTCGGTTTAAAACATAAGTCAAGTTTGGGTTCTAACTTTAAGGCTCAAAAAAGAAGAGCCCAATCTGAAAGCCATACAAAGTGCGGTCAACAATTAAAGAATGCTTTTGGTGCCCTCAAAAGAAGAGAAAAGGGCATGCAGCAGATCCTTTCACGTGAGGGGCTTGCCCAATCTGACACACTCAATGACTTGGGTCAACCCCTGCCACACGTGCGATGGTACAGTACACGCGGGTGGAGAATGGAGATACCTGTTAACAGTGTTTTGACTCATTTTGCCTTTGGGGAACAGAGATCGACGGCCAGGATCCAGTAGAATGTGAACAAGTCATTCGGACCGTTGAATCCATCTCAGACATGTTTTAGATGTACACATGGTGGTTAGAGCCGACAGACGAAACCCGACGTGTCGGGTTTATCATGGGAAAGTGCACGAGGCAGGAGAGAAAGTAAGTCCAGACCTTGGCCATATATATATATATATATATATCCGAATTTTTCTAACGTGAAGCGCCTTAAAATGAGGCTAAAAAAACTCAACCAAAATTCTTATAAAAAATCCTACAATTTTTAAACATTTTGTAAAAAATTTAGTATATACTAAACAATCGATACCGAAATTCCTACAATTTTTATAAAAAATTCTGTTGCCCCTCATTTAAAAGGCCTCACCCTAGAACTTCTCATAATATCCATTGAAAGCTATTTACCAAAATTTTACTATTTTGACATATAAAATAAAGATACGACTAATATAAGTTAATTTTATTTATATTATACGATTTTGAAAAGATATAATTAATGTAACGTGTCCTTATAAAATTTTAAGTAAATCGTCAAATTAAAGGATTAAATTGTATAAAATGTAAAATAATAAATAAATAAATTTTGTCAAGAAAAACAATAATATGCTCTTATTGAATAATTGAAGATAATGTTTATACACATACTTGGTTATTGTTGTCGACGTGGACGGACGCATGATTTTAAGAAGCGCGAAATTAAATTATCTACAAAAAATACAAATATAATATAAGGAACTCAAATCTTTTAGAGGGTGTGATTGTCTCAGAACTCATTGTGTTCGTCCATGCTACTCGACTCATGTGTGATCCAAAAACACTTTTAATACGCAAAATATAACCTTCATCTTGTAAGATAATTTTTTATTCCGTTCATTAATTAAAACTTATGAGATCAAGTTAATAGCGAATTTAAATAAGATCTATTGATCCACCTTGTCGTGATGTCATTTTGATAACTAGAGACAGATAGTGGCCATCCAAAAAATAAAAAACGGGGTCTAAAATATTTTCTCTCTCTAATGGGTATAAAAAATCCCCCCCCCCCCCCCCCCCCTCTTTACACACAAAACTAAACTCTTTCTTTTAAATTATATTGCACACTAAATTAGACATATTTTCCCAAAGAATGGAGATGCAATTGCACTCTTAAGGGCTCTTTAAATCTTCCTACCCGGACATATACAACATCTTATAACACGTGTAAAGAATGAACATGTAGTGTGTAGAACGATGGGGGTCCTATTCTAACTTCCAAGCCTTCAATGAAGTTGGGGCATAGCCTCAACAGTCAAATAATAAGAAATCCGGTGTTATCAAATAAGAGTTCAGATTTTAATCTTGCGGATGAAAAATATTTTTCACTATTTAAAAAATCGACTTTAAATTTATTGATTAACCAAGGTGGTGTGAAGTAATGATGTGAAATGCCAGGATGGACCACAAGAAACTGCAATGTCGGATGCCACATAAAGTACCGTGGCACAAAGGCTGCAAACGTTGAGGGTCCTGTGGCTGTGGGAGTTGGCCTTTCCAAGATGAAAGAAACTCATGCTACTTTTTGGTGTTTGATTTTATTACATCACTTGTAATGTTTGCAGTAATTTTGTTGCCTTTCTCTTTCTGTCTGTTTCACTGCAATTTCTTTGCTTTGGAATCTAACGTGCTTTTAACATCTTCCATTAAATCCTGCATGCTTTAGCAATGTCCTTTCACAACACCTCACTCTTTTAATCTAAAATACCATTTGATGGAATGTTGAGGAGATCAGGTTAATGACTAAATAATGCAAGTAAAATTTTAAATGTTTACATTATTCAGATTTTTTTACTTATAAATCGAATCATATTAAACGTTAAGCTATATTTGATCAACCTGATATTAAATATTTAAACATTTCCTATGTGTTCTCTTGTATATTGTATGGCACTGACTATTATTTTACTCTTTTCTTAACCTACAAAAACTGGAATGCACCCTCCCAAGTCCCAAGTGTTGGACCTTGAAAATGGTGATTTACACGAAGGCAGAAGAAGAAGAAGAAGACACAAGTCAATTCCGACACTTTAATTGAAAAGAATCAAAATTTACAAATACCCAGAACATTGTTCGATCTTCTACCTACAGAAAAATAAAGAAAAATCTACATACAATAGGGTAAAAATGTAGAAAAAAACATTTTCCCAAATTCCAAAGTAATTATGTTTTTCACCCCATAGTCATGAACGTACATGTAAAGATATATAGCCCCACATGCTCCTCTCTGTCTCCTTGTCTGCTCTCTCGCAAAGTCCCCAACATTCACTGGTTTTAAGTACTCCAAAGAAGCTTTGATTCTGCTGTAAAAACCTCTCCTTTATCTCTCTCATGAAGAGCTATGGGGTGAGAATTGAGTGAAGGAGCTAAATTAAATCTAATACTACCTTCTTTTCTTTCTTCTTTTTCACCCATTGCTGAGAAAAAATGGGACAAGAAGAAAGCTACTTGAATAGTTGGCCACCGGTGGGAGCTCCATTGAATGTGCAAAGAGAGGACCACTGGCGGCAATTTGACAACTCTGTTAATGCGGTCTCCTTTGGTTTCGTTGCCACCGCCATTCTCATCTCCATGTTCTTAGTCATGGCCATTTTCGAACGTTTTCTCAGACCCAACTCTTCTTCCCCTCATGCTCCTACCCATGGCGACCTTGAATCTCAACTCGGTTTCAATGGCAAGCAAAGGAACTCATCACCAAAAGTGAGTCACCCCCTTTCTGTTCTTCTACATCTGGGATTTCTTCAAATTTGTTCAGAGTTTGAATTGGATTGTTTGAGTTCGTTTTCCATGATATTTGTTCAATTCTATGCCTCGGTAGCTTAAAGTTCCCATCTTTCCTGATATTGCAAATTTGCATCTTTTTGTTCAAAGGTTTGATCTTTTTGGGTGGTGGAACAGCTTCAGTTGATTGTGTTCTTGTTTTCAGCTCCTATTGTGCTCTGTTTTAGCTTGGTTATGATAATTGACCATTTGGATTCTGTGGATAAGTACTTTAATTATGGTGGATTAAGGGCATTTAAGATGAACTGTCTCGGTTTAGATTAAACTTTCTCCAATGGCATCCTAGGTGTGGACTTGCATCATGAGAAACATATAGTCTACTATTCTACATTCCATGGTTTACAATGCAGATGTTCGACCCACCGGCCTACTGTTTTGAACCTCGTTGTTTCAATTTAAGTTTCGATTCCGAGGGATGACATTTCGATCTAGCTGACTACGCATGTTAGAATGTCCATGGAATCCTGTTGGTGTTGGATCTAAATTGATTCACACGATATGCCTGTTTTTGTGCTTAAGGATCCATGTTCGCACCCTCGAATCTTTAGACATAATGTCCCGGGTAGTGTTTTTGAGTGGCACCTATTTGGGGGACATTGAAATCGTTTAGTCGAGGTTTGGAAGTTCATAGTTTAGTTGCATTTGAGGGCCAAATATGTTGTGAGACTGCCTCTATATCGACAAACAAGATGGATTCTAGCCGATGTAAATGACTTATTCGCCTAGCGGCACTTTTTCGAAAAAGCATTTGGTGCTACAGCAACTGATAATGCCCTTCTATGTTCTTGTAGTCTTATGTTTGATGTTGTCTGATACAAATGACTAAAAGTTTGTAGTTCTACTATTGGTTTAGGCAATTAATACATCAACTCTACATTATTAGTCGTTTGAGTTTTGTCCGCTTGTCGTCCGATCTTCTATTTGTTTGTTTTTTCTCAACCGAGAGGAGATTTTGCTACATTTATGTTCTTATCATAACAACTACATGGGTTGTCAGTTTGTGGATGTAAGGTAGTAAGGTCCATGCTTCTTTTTACCATGGACTCTTTCTTGGAAGCTGTCTAATGGGTGGACTTGTTTCAGTGGCCTTAATCCTGGAAATTTTCCATCTTCGGTTCCGAATTTAACCATTTGTTGAACTTTAGAAACTAGGCCGATTTACTCTCGGGTCTCACCTGTGTGGATCCATGAACTGCCATAGATAATATGCTGGTGCATGGATTGGCTTTGAGCCTCGGCAATTTTGACATACAAATATTCCATGTTGCATCGTCGACATTTGTTCGTATTGTTTTCAAAGGAGTAGCAGTTACTGCATTTCTGTTTCTTTTAAATACCTAGTAAAACATTCTTAATCTGGACTGAAAGGACATTTGAACATAGATTTATTTTATGCAGATGACAACATACACCTGCGGAGTTTCAGTATTAATGCCCGGGGACGAGATTCCTACCTACATTGCACATCCAGCTCCAGTCCCCTGTCCCCCGGAGCACCCGTCAACGCCACAGCAGCAACACTACACATCCGGCGATAATGACTCAAACTCCTCCGGAAACATTCATGCAAGTCCAGTAGGTGAAAACTAAATTTATGACATCGCATTGCACATGCTACCCGAAACAAAGATCATCATTACCCTTCAGCAGGAGGTTTTTATAAGAACAAAACAAGTCCGTAAACTCGAGATGAGCGCTGCCCTTTTTCTCGTGTCTCGGCCTTAAGATCGACATATTGTCTGTATATAGAAATAGGTTTTGGTGGAGTTTCTGGCTTTGGTAGAACTTAAATCGCCTTTGCTTTCGATTTTCACCGATCCATGTTTAAAAAAAATTCCGAGATAGGGAGTTAGGACTTTGAAGATGGTTTGAAATGCCATCAAATGGATCATTCTAAATGTAAAATTTTTGGGTATATTACGTATACTTGTTTGAGAGTATTGGAAAGTGATTTAGAAGAAGAATTATTTTAGAAACTTATTTCCATTCATATCATCTTGTATGTATGTACACTATCCTTATATACAAGGATTACAAAGATTACATTGACCTTCATGTACATGCATTGTAGGCTAACTTTCATAGGATTAGGTTAACTAAGTAACTGATAACCCTAACTGAAAACTAACAGCTCAATGGCTGACTAACAGCCTCTAACAGCAGTTAACCGCAGCTAACAATCTTCAACATCCACCCTGCTCTTTGCATCTTCAGCTTCAAACTTCAACACTCTCCCTGTTCTCTATTTTTGTTGAGTTGTTTTGAATAATAGCAACACTACTTCTGGGCATCACTTGAAGTCTTTGTCTAAACTCTTCAAAGTAGGATCGAGTTAAGGGTTTTGTTAGTCCATCAGCTACTTGACATGCAGCTGGAATGTAACCAACACAGATCTTACCAGCAGCCACTCTTTCTCGAACAAAATGTACATCGAGGTCTACATGTTTAACACGTGAGTGAAACACAGGATTTTCACTAATAGCAATAGCACTAGTATTGTCGTTCCAAACTTCAGGAATACTGATTTTAGTATAGCCCATTTCTTCAAGAAGAGACACAACCCAACAAACTTCTGCTGTAACATCAGCAATACTCCTGTATTCAGCCTCTGTTGTAGACCTTGCAACAGTCTTCTGTTTTCGAGAACTCCAAGAAATCAGATTGTCACCAAGATAGACGCAACAACCTGATACAGATCTTCGATCACAAGCATTTGCTCCCCAATCTGCATCTGCAAAGGCTGCAACATGACAAGCATGAACTGAAGACTTCCTATACACCAAACCATAGTCTAAGGTGCCACTTATATAGCGTAACACACGTTTAACAGCAACTAAGTGATGTTCCCTGGGCTCATGCATGAACTGAGCCAGTTTGTTCACACTAAAAGCTATATCAGGCCTTGTGTGACAAGCATATAAAAGAGCTCCAACAATGCTCCTGTAGTGTTTTGCATCTTCAATAGGGCTACCTGACACTTTGTCTAACACATCATTACTAACCATAGGCGTTGGAACTGCATTAGCTTTGTGCATATTAGCTCGAACCAAGAGATCACGCAGATACTTCTGTTGATTCAAGATCAAGTAATCAGGCCCTCGAACAACTTCTAGGCCAAAAAAGAAATTCAAGTGACATAAGTCCTTCAAGGCAAACCTCTCACCAAGTAAAACAATGATCTTTTCTATTTCAACAGTGGAATGCCCAGTCAAAATTATATCATCCACGTATACCAACATGTAGTGTAACCCCCTCGTCCCGGTCTGGTCGGATGACCGGTCCGAGTGGGCCACACGGGGAAAACCGAAGCGAAACCCGTTAAGGCTCCCCCTCGGTTAACGACCCGGAAAATTTCTTTTAACATTAATCTTATCTAGATGCAATTATAATCCTATGTGAAGCACAGCAGCGGAAGAACCAAACAACGCATCACTCACCGACCAAACAAACATAAACAGTCCATTTTACTTCATTCCAGCAGGCCGTTTCGAAACACCTATAGGGTGTTCCGAAATGCCCTGACCTGGTCAACAGGCCTGGGTCAACCACAAGGTGACCGTTCCGAAACAGGAGTGACCCGTATCGGAATGACCTTGACGGTCAATATCTCGTGGTCAACGAGATTTGACCGTTTCGGAACTTCAAAGGCCCGTTTCGGAACGGCTTCATCTCGCCAATTTCTCAAAATTCCAGTGGCGAAAACGTTCCGGAACGACCCTCATCCGTTTCGAAACGGCAGGCCATTTACGCAGGGCCGTTTCGGAACACGGGGACCCGTTCCGAAACACCCCCTGTCTGCAGACTTTTCTGGGTTGTTTTGAGGCACAAGGATGCCCCAAAACATTCCCAAGACACCAAGCAACTTCAATGCAAGACATCCTAAGGTATAGCGATCATACAAGCATGCTTCAACAATATTTAGACATATCTAGTACCAAAGCAACAATCCATAACATGTATTCATTCAACAACATTCAAACACATGTAGAGACTCTTAAGGCATAGGCTAATATTCAAGCAAGTAAATAGGCATGAGTTAACATTCATCATGGCAACACAACCATACAAAAGCAATGTATATAAAGGAGTCTACACATGCTCCTACCAACCAACAACAATCACAAAACATTACACATCCCATTGCTCGACCATTACGTGTCTAGTATTTTAAACCCATACTTGGTGAATTCAATCCAAACCACACTTGGAGGCCCTCCTCTTGCTCGAGCAACCCACGAACTAAGGATCTGCAATGTTGAACAAAGAGAGCGTAAGCAAGGATGCTTAGTGAGGGTAAGCTCTAAAAACAAACCTCAACATTGCAGGGTCCGAGCACGATCTAGCCAAAGCCATTTACACTTACCAAGGTCCACAAGGTATAAATGCATGAGCAATGTATTACATGTATGCCTTAATTAAGAGTTCAATACTACCATACATGAAATCACATATAAACATCCAAACAGCTCATATATCTTAACACATTGCTACATAAATCAATCAACATTGGCACCTAGTTATGACTCAAATACGCGGATAGACACGTTGGAAACTCATATCCAACAACCACATTACCTCGGTGGGATTCCACTCATCACCGGTCTAGCGGAGGGGATTCCACTCATCCTCACGCCCCGTCGATGGGATTCCACTCATCACCGACTATATTTAGATACCATTTCCGGGCGTACCCGTACTCCTCCTTGGTGACTCAACGCCACCAAGGCCACGCGCGACTTTGACTCATGTGTACACACTAACATCCTAATGATCGATCATTTGTATTTAAGTATACTAGTGCCAATATTTTACTCATTCCACAACACACATTTCAATCATTTCCGTGCTTAGCACGTACTCACCATGGACACAACCATGAACCATCACCATGCATGCTTTAAGCCATACAACCCATGCCTCAATTCACATGTATAAAACAATATACATAAGCATTCATATCACAAGACATACGAGGCATATACATTCATACATTTGAGTTCATCCAAAGGCTTAGATCAAGTTTAGGATTAGGCTACCACCCTAATCCTAACTCTAGGTGGGTCTACCAAGCCCAACCTAGTCCATATACTCGAACCAACTAATTTAAAACCTTTAAAAACTAACGACCACTCACCTAAGCTCCCAAGCTCCAAGACCAAGCAAGCGACAACCTTCAACTCTCCGGATTCACTTCCGATGCTTCACCGATGCCCAAGCTCGATTCTAAACATCTCAAACACAACCAAAACGTTCGAATCAATAACACATCATCGGAAACAACCCGGATTAACATTAACAAGCATTCAACACCCCAAACAAAGTCACAAAACAGAATTTTCGAGTAGCCTTTATAACCCACTGATTTCTTCCATTTCAAGCATCCAAATAACCATCAAACACACCCAAAGCAGCCCTCATATATTATACTAACATCAGCCCTCAAAAACCAACCTTAAACAACCCCCAAAACCTCTTTAAAACCCTCCAAAAACCCATTTGAAACCCAAATCCGAAAATTGTTCAAAACCCCTTTGAAATTCACATATATCATACCATTTGACTTCTATATAACTTATCTAAACATACAAATTCAACACATTTACTTTAACAACATAAAGCTCCCATTTTTATTCAAACTTCCATAAATTCCATTTTCTAAAACCCTCATGAAAATGAAAATAGAAAGTACTTTTAAGGAGGGAAAGATGAGGACAACCCAAAAATGTCATTACCTTTTAAAAATCTTCAAAGATGAAGCAAGGAGATGATGGAATAGTAACCATCCATGGTGGGGAGAAGATACCGTGAATTTTGAAAGAGAGAGAGAGGAGGAAGATGAGTGAAAAATGAAGTTTTATGTGTTTTGTTTTATTTTAAAAGCCAAAAGTCCTTTGTACCCTTAATGAGATGGGGTCTTCTCAATAGTATGAAAACCATGGTTTATTGGGGTTTAAATCTTAAAACACGATCAACCCAATTTATAATTTTGAAACAAAACCCGAAACATTATTTGGAGTATAAAACCGAGCCCAAACTAATATTTAAATAGTATTTTTGCCTAACCCCTAAACCCGGGTGTTACAACTCTCCCCCACTTAAGGAATTTCGTCCCCGAAATTACCTGGTGGAAACAAATACGGAAACTGCTCAACCATATCAGCTTTCCTCTCCCACGTGGCCTCTTCCACACCCCTATGTCTCCACAACACCTTGACCAACTCTATGGTCTTGCCTCGCAACACCTTGCTATCAGAAGCAAGTATCTCAACGGGCTCTTCATTATAAGACAAATCCGGATTCAACTCTATCTCCTCAACGGGCATCACATGAGAAGGATCTGATCTATACCTCCTAAGCATAGACACATGAAAGACATCATGGATCTTCTCTAACTCAGAAGGTAACCTCAACCGATAAGCTACGGGCCCAATCCGCTCAACTATCTCATACGGACCAATGAACCTCGGACTCAACTTGCCTTTCCGGCCAAATCTCATTACCTTCTTCCACGGAGATACCTTCAGAAACACTTTCTCACCCACTGAGTACTCAACCTCTTTCCTCTTCAAATCTGCATAAGACTTCTGACGATCGGAAGCTGCTTTCAAACGGTCACAAATCAACTTCACTTTTTCTGTGGTTCCTTTAAGCAAGTCTGGCATAGGTAACAACCTCTGACCTGTCTTAGCCCAACAAATCGGAGTTCTACACCGTCTACCATACAAAGCCTCATAAGGTGCCATCTGTATACTAGACTGATAACTGTTGTTGTAAGCAAACTCAACTAACGGTAAGTGCTTCTCCCAAGAACCCTGGAAATCAATCACACAACAACGAAGCATATCCTCTAGAATCTGTATCACTCGCTCTGACTGCCCATCGGACTGCGGATGATAAGATGTGCTGAAATGCAAACGACTACCCAAAGCACCATGCAAACAACTCCAGAACCTCGAAGTAAATCTAGGATCCCTATCTGAAACTATAGACTTTGGAACTCCATGAAGTCTCACAATCTCACGAATGTACAAGTTTGCCAACTTATCTAAGGAATCCGTAGTGTTCACTGCTAAGAAGTGAGCACACTTAGTGAACCTATCAACAATCACCCAAACTGAATTCTTCTTCGAAGGAGACAAAGGCAACCCCGATACAAAATCCATGGTGATTCTTTCCCATTTCCATTCCGGAATCTTCAAAGGCTGTAGCAAACCTGAAGGAACCTGATGTTCTGCCTTCACTCTCTGACAAACCATGCAACGGCTCACATACTCGGCTACATCTCTCTTCAAACCAACCCAATAGTAATCATTCTTCAAATCTCGGTACATCTTGGTACTACCCGGATGCATAGAAAAGGGACTCGAATGCGCTTCACTCAAAATCTGTCGTCTCAACTCAACATCTTCCGGTACAACAATTCTATCCCTAAAGCACAACAAACCCTCACCACTGAAACTATACTCGGTCGGTCTTCCTTCGGCTATGTCCTGAACATGAGGAACTAGGCTCGCATCTTGTAACTGCTTCTCTCTAATCAACTGAATCAAAGAAGGCTTCACTTGCAACTCGGTGATCAAACCACCATCATCGGACACACTCAATCTAGCAAACATAGCTCTCAGCTCAACGGCCACTTTTCTACTCAAAGCATCGGCCACTACGTTTGCTTTACCCGGATGGTACTCAATAGTCAAATCATAATCTTTTAACAACTCTAGCCATCTCCTCTGTCTCAAATTCAACTCTTTCTGTGTCATCAAGTACTTCAAGCTCTTGTGGTCGGTGTAAACAACACACTTCTCACCATACAAGTAGTGACGCCAAATCTTCAATGCAAACACAACTGCGGCTAGCTCTATGTCATGAGTAGGATAGTTCTTCTCATGAATCTTCAACTGTCTAGAAGCATAAGCAACAACTCTCCCATCTTGCATCAAAACACATCCTAGGCCTACGTAGGAAGCATCACTGTAAATCACAAACTCCTTACCTGAAACAGGTTGTACTAGCACTGGAGTATTTGTCAAAGCTTCCTTCAACTTCTCAAAGGCCTTTTGTCTTGCATCTGACCATTCAAACTTGACTCCCTTTTGCAACAACTTAGTCAAGGGAGCAGCTACTCTAGAGAAGCCATCAACGAACCTCCTATAGTAACCGGCTAATCCTAGGAAACTCCTAATCTCGGTCACGGACTTAGGTTGTTTCCACTCAACAATAGCCTCAATCTTCGATGGATCAACTCGGATGCCTTCGGCCGAAACAACATGGCCAAGAAATACAACCTCTCGAATCCAGAACTCACACTTACTGAGCTTCGCATACAACTGATTGCTCAACAATCTCTGCAAAACAAATCTCAAGTGCTCATCATGCTCTTCTTCTGTCTTCGAGTACACAAGTATATCATCAATGAAGACAACCACAAACCGGTCTAGATAGTCTCTAAAAATTCTGTTCATCATGTCCATGAATGCTGCTGGTGCATTCGTGAGCCCAAATGGCATCACAAGAAACTCATAGTGACCATATCTAGTCCTAAAAGTTGTCTTCGGAACATCACACTCTTTCACTTTCAACTGGTAGTACCCGGATCTCAAATCTATCTTCGAGAACACTGAAGCACCCCTCAACTGATCAAACAAATCATCTATACGAGGCAACGGATACTTGTTCTTCACAGTCAACTGATTCAGCTGTCTATAGTCAATACACATGCGCATGCTACCATCTTTCTTTTTCACAAACAACACTGGAGCACCCCATGGAGAACTATTAGGCCTAATGAAACCATGGTCTTATAATTCTTGCAACTGACTCTTCAATTCTTTCAACTCTTTCGGAGCCATACGATACGGAGCTATCGAAACTGGACTAGACCCTGAAACTGTCTCAATCACAAACTCAACATCTCTGTCGGGAGGCAAACCCGGCAACTCTTCAGGAAACACATATGGAAAGTCACACACTGTTCTGATATCTTTCAGTCTAGCTTCACTCATATCCGGATTCATAACATAAGCCAAATAGGCCCCACATCCAGAGTCCATCAACCTATGTGCCTCTAAAGCTGACACCACATTAGACAAGAACTTAATGTACTCGCCCACTACCACTACCTCGTAGTCATCAGAAAGCTTCAAGGAAATTCTCTTTGTCTCAAAATCCACACTAGCCCGATGCTCAACCAACTAATCCATACCCAAAATAATATTAAAACCATAGAAAGGAAGTTCCATCATATCAACTGAGAATACATGACCCTGGATCTTCAGCGGACACCTCCTATACATACGTCTAACTACAACTGTCTAACCAAAAGAACTAGTAACATGCATACCTACATCTAAGATCTCAACAGGAATACCTAACTTCTGTGAATGCTTACTCAAAATGTAGGAATGCGTAGAACCCGAATCAACCAAAGAAAGCAAGGACATAGACTGTAACTCGAAATTACCTGCTATCACATCGGTGTCGTTCCCGGCCTCTCTCTGAGCATAGACCCTCACTGGTCCTCCCGCCTCTGGCTGCACAGCCACAACATGAGCAAGGTTCCTCTGAGCATCTACCCTAGGTGCATCAGCCCTCGGCTGGAAGTAGCCACGACCGCGCCCACGGCCTCTCTGAAAGTCATTACCCCTCGCAGGAGCCTGAGCAATATTCGGTGCCTGAGCTGCCTGACGTGGACAGTCCCTCCTAAAGTGGTCCCTCGAACCACAGTTCCAACAAGCATGAAAGTTACCCCAGCACTCTCCAGTGTGATGTCTCCCACACTGTGCACACTCGGGCAAGCGCCCTCCTCCTCTATGGCCCTGATGGCCCCTACCATGGTGGCCACCGCCACGCCTCTGATCAAACTGATGCCCGCCACCTCTGTGCCTCTTAGCATCTCTACCATCAAAGTGGTTATGCCTCTTTCCAGAACCAGAACCACCAGCTCGTTTGGCTGAACTCAAACTATGCTCCAAATCCTTGGCCCTCGCGACCAACACATCAAAGTCTGAGTAGTCAGAAGCCAACGTGTACCTCTTAACCTCTTCATTCAATCCGTATCGGAATCGTTTGCAGCGTTCCACTTCAGTAGGAACCAACTCTGGGGCATACTGACTCAAGCGAACAAAGCGGATCTCATAATCAGTCACTGAAGCATCTCCCTGAGTGAGAGCCATGAACTCTCTCTTCTTCTCATCTAGGTACCTCGGTCCTAAGTACCTCTTCCGGAAAGCAGACTCAAAGAAATCCCAATCTATCTCGGCCTCTGGAATCCCGGTAGTGATGGTGACCCACCAGGTGTAGGCATCACCCTGAAGTAGTGAGATCACACAACCAAATCTACGTGCGCCCGCACAACCCATCTGAGCCAAAATACGAACTGTCTTCTCCAACCATAACTCCGACCTCTCCGGAGTAGATCCTCTAAACTCCTCGGCCCCTAAGCTACGGAGCCTCTCCAACGGTAAGCTAGCATCATCACCCCTAGGCTGAGCTGCAGCCTGGGCTCTCGCAACTGCGGCCTGGAATGCTCCCGCTATTGCTTGCACAAGCGGAGTCATATCAATTCCAGCTGGACCTTGGCCACCTTGGCCACCTTGAGGTCCATTTCCTCCGGCTCCATCCTCGCCCCCAACTCCCGGTGGTGGAGGTGGTGGAGGAGCGCCAACTCCCGCTGCCCCTGGTCCCTCTATGTGAGCTCCCGCACCAACTACCGGCTCAACAGGAGCCACAACTCGTGGTTCCTGACGAACCAACCTCGGTCTACCTCTCGGTCTAGACATTGCTCTCACAGTTGTTAACTACAACCACAACAAACAAACATACAAATTGGGTTAGCAAGGCAAGGCTTCCAAGTGTCCAAGTATGTTTCCTCACTTAAAAATCATTTTTCCAATGTAATAGTAGCAATGGGACCCACACACACATGCTTAAAAGTAAAACAACCAGCATACTTGTCACATAAGCAACCATTCTTGTAGAACAAGCAAACACCGTGCAATTCAACCTAAAAACTTAAACTTACCTCACTTACCTGCCCAAGGTCTCGGTAACCTTAGGCTCTGATACCAACAAGTGTGACCCCCTCGTCCCGGTCTGGTCGGATGACCGGTCCGAGTGGGCCACACGGGGAAAACCGAAGCGAAACCTGTTAAGGCTCCTCCTCGGTTAACGACCCGGAAAATTTCTTTTAACATTAATCTTATCTAGATGCAATTATAATCCTATGTGAAGCACAGCAGCGGAAGAACCAAACAACGCATCACTCACCGACCAAACAAACATAAACAGTCCATTTTACTTCA
Organism: Hibiscus tridactylites; assembly: GCA_958450335.1. Lineage (NCBI taxonomy): Eukaryota > Viridiplantae > Streptophyta > Magnoliopsida > Malvales > Malvaceae > Hibiscus > Hibiscus tridactylites. The sequence goes on along the minus strand of OY288270.1, from coordinate 91,942,798 downwards.
TTCCAGCAGGCCGTTTCGAAACACCTATAGGGTGTTCCGAAACGCCCTGACCTGGTCAACGGGCCTGGGTCAACCACAAGGTGACCGTTCCGAAACAGGGGTGACCCGTATCGGAACGACCTTGACGGTCAATATCTCGTGGTCAACGAGATTTGACCGTTTCGGAACTTCAAAGGCCCGTTTCGGAACGGCTTTATCTCGCCAATTTCTCAAAATTCCAGTGGCGAAAACGTTCCGGAACGACCCTCATCCGTTTCGAAACGGCAGACCATTTACGCAGGGCCGTTTCGGAACACGGGGACCCGTTCCGAAACACCCCCTGTCTGCAGACTTTTCTGGGCTGTTTTGAGGCACAAGGATGCCCCAAAACATTCCCAAGACACCAAGCAACTTCAATGCAAGACATCCTAAGGTATAGCGATCATACAAGCATGCTTCAACAATATTTAGACATATCTAGTACCAAAGCAACAATCCATAACATGTATTCATTCAACAACATTCAATCACATGTAGAGACTCTTAAGGCATAGGCTAATATTCAAGCAAATAAATAGGCATGAGTTAACATTCATCATGGCAACACAACCATACAAAAGCAATGTATATAAAGGAGTCTACACATGCTCCTACCAACCAACAACAATCACAAAACATTACACATCCCATTGCTCGACCATTACATGTCTAGTATTTTAAACCCATACTTGGTGAATTCAATCCAAACCACACTTGGAGGCCCTCCTCTTGCCCGAGCAACCCACGAACTAAGGATCTGCAATGTTGAACAAAGAGAGCGTAAGCAAGGATGCTTAGTGAGGGTAAGCTCTAAAAACAAACCTCAACATTGCAGGGTCCGAGCACGATCTAGCCAAAGCCATTTACACTTACCAAGGTCCACAAGGTATAAATGCATGAGCAATGTATTACATGTATGCCTTAATTAAGAGTTCAATACTACCATACATGCAATCACATATAAACATCCAAACAGCTCATATATCTCAACACATTGCTACATAAATCAATCAACATTGGCACCTAGTTATGACTCAAATACGCGGATAGACACGTTGGAAACTCATATCCAACAACCACATTACCTCGGTGGGATTCCACTCATCACCGGTCTAGCGGAGGGGATTCCACTCATCCTCACGCCCCGTCGATGGGATTCCACTCATCACCGACTATATTTAGATACCATTTCCGGGCGTACCCGTACTCCTCCTTGGTGACTCAACGCCACCAAGGCCACGCGCGACTTTGACTCATGTGTACACACTAACATCCTAATGATCGATCATTTGTATTTAAGTATACTAGTGCCAATATTTTACTCATTCCACAACACACATTTCAATCATTTCCGTGCTTAGCACGTACTCACCATGGACACAACCATGAACCATCACCATGCATGCTTTAAGCTATACAACCCATGCCTCAATTCACATGTATAAAACAATATACATAAGCATTCATATCACAAGACATACGAGGCATATACATTCATACATTTGAGTTCATCCAAAGGCTTAGATCAAGTTTAGGATTAGGCTACCACCCTAATCCTAACTCTAGGTGGGTCTACCAAGCCCAACCTAGTCCATATACTCGAACCAACTAATTTAAAACCTTTAAAAACTAACGACCACTCACCTAAGCTCCCAAGCTCCAAGACCAAGCAAGCGACAACCTTCAACTCTCCGGATTCACTTCCGATGCTTCACCGATGCCCAAGCTCGATTCTAAACATCTCAAACACAACCAAAACGTTCGAATCAATAACACATCATCGGAAACAACCCGGATTAACATTAACAAGCATTCAACACCCCAAACAAAGTCACAAAACAGAATTTTCGAGTAGCCTTTATAACCCACTGATTTCTTCCATTTCAAGCATCCAAATAACCATCAAACACACCCAAAGCAGCCCTCATATATTATACTAACATCAGCCCTCAAAAACCAACCTTAAACAACCCCCAAAACCTCTTTAAAACCCTCCAAAAACCCATTTGAAACCCAAATCCGAAAATTGTTCAAAACCCCTTTGAAATTCACATATATCATACCATTTGACTTCTATATAACTTATCTAAACATACAAATTCAACACATTTACTTTAACAACATAAAGCTCCCATTTTTATTCAAACTTCCATAAATTCCATTTTCTAAAACCCTCATGAAAATGAAAATAGAAAGTACTTTTAAGGAGGGAAAGATGAGGACAACCCAAAAATGTCATTACCTTTTAAAAATCTTCAAAGATGAAGCAAGAAGATGATGGAATAGTAACCATCCATGGTGGGGAGAAGATACCGTGAATTTTGAAAGAGAGAGAGAGGAGGAAGATGAGTGAAAAATGAAGTTTTATGTGTTTTGTTTTATTTTAAAAGCCAAAAGTCCTTTGTACCCTTAATGAGATGTGGTATTCTCAATAGTATGAAAACCATGGTTTATTGGGGTTTAAATCTTAAAACACGATCAACCCAATTTATAATTTTGAAACAAAACCCAAAACATTATTTGGAGTATAAAACCGAGCCCAAACTAATATTTAAATAGTATTTTTGCCTAACCCCTAAACCCGGGTGTTACATGTAGGTATACCCAGTTGCATGCTTAAGCACAAAGAGTGATGCATCTGCTTTTGATTCAACAAAACTAATGGCCAACAAGAAATCTTTAAGCTTCTCATGCCAATTGCGAGGTGCCTGCCTTAGTCCATACAGTGCACGTTGTAGCTTGCAAACTAACCTGGAACCATCTGATGCAGTCTCTTCGAAACCTGGTGGCTGATCCATGTAAACATTCTCATCAAGGTCACCATTCAAGAAGGCATATTTATGTCGACTTGCCGCAAAGCCCAATCATTGGAGACAGCAAGAGATAGCACAACATTCACAGTAGTCATTCGAACAACTGGACTGAAAGTGTTTCTGAAATCTTGCCCAGGTATTTGAGAGAAGCCCTTGGCAACTAACCTTGCCTTGTGCTTGGAAATTGTACCATCAGGATTGCGCTTAAGCCTGAAAACCCACTTGCAGCCAACTGTGGACTGACCCTCGGGCAATTTAACCAACGACCATGTTCCATTTTTATTCAAGGCATCCAACTCAGCACGAACATCACCTGTCCACTCAGGAGACTTCAAAGCATCCTAAATATTCAGAGGCTCCAATTCTTCAACATTGAACACTTTTGGCCTGAAGATCCCATTTTTACTCCTGGTTATCATTGGATGACCAGTGGTGACCTCAGCTACATCTGAAATACTTCCAACCTCTGTATCCTCAAGTCGTGAAGCACCAGTTCCTTCTTGAAATTTTTCTGCCTGGTCCAAATTAGTTGACATTTGTTGTGAACCTTCATTTGTTATTTCATGTGGATCCTCATATGGTACTGCATGTGACACCTCATGTGGTGATGTACTAGAACCACCCACAAAACTGCCTCCATCTCGACCACTATCATTTTGCCCCGAATCATTCGAAGAAAACTGTGGTTCAGGAACTTCTTCATTGTGATTAGTAGCTCAGACCCTGCAACATCAGCAGGAGCTTCATTGTGATTCGACAAGCTTGCTTCAACTTCAGGTACAGGTGCAGAGACACTTGTCGTTGTAGTAGGATTAGCATGACCAACTTGAGTTTCAGTTTGATCTTCAACACGAGGTCGATTCCTACTAGCACCACTCGTAGGAACAACAATAGGCAACGCACCCGATCGAACCTTTTGCACTACTGGAGCATTTTTAACATCCTTCTTAACTGCAAAAGGAAAAAACAACTCATCAAAAATCACATGTCGTGAGACATAGATTTTCCCATTTGGAGCCAAGCACAAATACCCCTTATGCTGACAACTATACCCTAGAAAAGTGCATTCTTGTGATCGAAATGCAAGCTTGTGTGTCTGGAACATTCTTAGGGTGAGGAAAACACCTGCAACCAAAAACCTTTAAGTTGACATAATCAGGTTTCTTCAGAAACAAGCATTCATATGGAGACTTATTGTGCAACACCTTAGTAGGTATTCTGTTGATGAGATGCACAGCTGTGCATACAGCAAACGACCAATAACTCAAAGGAAAAGATGATTGTGCCAACAACACTAAAGCAAGCTCAATGACATGTCTGTGCTTGCGTTCAACTGTCCCATTTTGCTCAGAGGTATGCGGGCAAGATACTCTATGTCGAATGCCTTCCTTAGCCAGCAGCTGAGATAAAGACCTGTACTCACCACCCCAGTCAGATTAGAATTCCTTAATATGTGACCCAAACTGAGTCTGAACCAGCTTAGAAAATAGCTCAAAAGCTTGAATAGCTTGACTCTTGTCCCTTAACATATACAACCATGTATGTCTTGTGAATGCATCAACAAAGGTGATGTAATATTTGAACCCATTAGAAGAAATGTGTGCATGTCCCCATAGATCAGAGAAAATCAATTGAAATGGTTGAGAATACACTGTTGTAGAAGAGGAAAAAGGAAGTTTATGACTCTTCCCTACACGACAAGCTACACAAACAGGTAATTCTATTTTATTGAAACTTGAAGCAAACTTTACATTTGTTTCATTACAAATTTGCATAAGGCTTTCATGAGCAGGATGCCCAAGACGCCTATGCCAAAGCTCATAGCTGTTTCCAACCTTATTACTAGGACCATCTTCACTATGAACAACATTACAATCAACATTAGTAAAAGAAGAGATCAACTCAGTAGCAAACTGATACAAGCCATCTTTCTCAACACCTTGAAGAAGAACTTATCCTGAGCTTTCATCACGAACCAGGCAAGTAGAGGCATGGAACTCAAAGAACACTCCATTGTCTCTAGCAAACTTAGAGACCGAGAGTAGATTCTTAGTAACACAAGGTACATGCAACAAATCAGATAAAAATAACTTGCGAGATGATGAAGCAGAAGGAATAATTGAATGACCAAGATGCTTAATATCTAGCTTAATACCATTTCCAACAATGATCTTACCTGGACCATTATAACTCGAAGACCTCAAAAGATTGGCAGAGTCAGGAGTGACATGGTGTGTTGCACCAGAGTCAACCACCCATGTATTTCGAGAAGTTGTTGCAACATTGATCTGAGGTGAATCTTGACCCTCACCAGCTTCTTCTGATTCATCGAAAGCACCCAATTGAACCTGTCTAGAAGCCTGACCTTCTTGATCACCTTCAGCTTGAAACTCCTCATCAAACCGATACCAACAACGAGTTGCTAGATGACCAATCTTGCCACAGATCTGGCATTGAATTTTAGTACGACCACCATGGCCTCTTCCACTCATTCGACCACCAGCACCTCTGTAGCCATAACCACCTCGAGAGTTAGCACCACGAGCAGGAGCAGAACCACGAGAATTGAAACCACCACCAGCAGCTTGGGCTACATTCGTACTGAAGGGCAAATCAAGACTGCTTCGAGCATTAAATCCTGCAATCTGAGCTTCAGCATCGATTAACAAAGACCTCACTCGGTCAACAGGAACCAAATCTTTGCTCGATGTAATAACAGCAACAAAAGGTTGATAATCTTTTGGTAAACCATTGAGAATACTTGCAATCTGTTCCACATCTGAAATTTTACTATTGCGAGAAACCAAAGCATCACAAACTTCTTTAATTTGCGTAAGATAAACACGCATGGATTCATCACCCTTCTTGAAAGATCGAAGTTTATAGTGTAAACCCATAACAGAGGTAGTCGAACAATTAGAGAAAAATTCTTGAACCGTTTTCAATACCCCAGCAGCTGTTTCAGCTCCAACAAATTGAGCAAGAAGATTCGAGCTTACCGTGGAAAGCAACCACGATGCTAACGCACTGTCCTGCGCAACATAATCCTCATAAGCATCATTTGGAGAAGACGTTCCATCAGCAGCAGTAATATTCTCAGGTGGAATCGTCATCTTTCCAGTCAAGAGCTTCTCCAGCTTATGGCTCCTAACAGTCAGCAACACCTGCTGCTTCCACAACAGGTAATTCATTTCATCCAGAACAACACTGATTTTCTTGTTGGTGAACATCGCAGCACAACGAACAGAGATCAAGTAGAAACAATCACAGAAACGCGGAAGACTATTCAGGACACAACAAGCTTGAAGAACTCGTTACAAGCTCAAGCTTCTCCGGCGATTGATACCATATTGGAAAGTGATTTAGAAGAAGAATTGTCTTGGAAACTTATTTCCATTCATATCATCTTGTATGTATGTACACTATCCTTATATACAAGGATTACAAAGATTACATTGACCTTCATGTACATGCATCGTAGGCTAACTTTCATAGGATTAGGTTAACTAAGTAACTGATAACCCTAATTGAAAGCTAACAGCTCAACGGCTGACTAACAGCCTCTAACAGCAGTTAACCGCAGCTAACAATCTTCAACATCCACCCTGCTCTTTGCATCTTCAGCTTCAAACTTCAACAGAGAGTAGAGAAGCAGTTTCATAGCAGTTTGGTGCAGATGGATTGAAACCAATATAGAACAGGAAATTTGAACCTCCATGTGAAGCATTTACATAATTACATGTTACAAAAACACGGGTGAAATCTTCCTACACTACTTAAATTTTTTAAGTTTTAGAGTAAATTATATATATAATCACTCAACTTTACTTTTAAATCTATTTTGGTCAATGAAGTTTCAAAACGTTTAATTTATTCGTTGAAGTTTATACATTGAAAGTTTTTGTCATTAAAGTTTAAGCATTGAACGTTTTTTTGTCACTCTTAAGCCTCAAGCGATTGTAAGCATTGGTCGTTCAATTTCACATTTTACTAGTCACTCCGTCTTGTCCCCTTAGTTTGAATTTGACATCTATTTTGTCAAAAAATGCTCGTAATCTTACATCAATTTTCTGTTTCTCAATATGTTGCTTTTCTCATATCGATGAATTTCTTAACGTTTAAACCTTGAAGAAATTCCTTTGTACGTCGATAAATGGACGTCATAAAAAATAAACAGAAAAGTGACAAAAAAAATATTCAATGTCTAAACTTCAGTGGGTAAATTGAACGTTTTAAAATTTTAGTGACCGAAACAAGATTGAGAAAAAGATTACTAATGATTTACGTAATTTACCCTAAGTTTTAATAGATCATATCTCTTTATGTTCAAGTAGGCCCAAAACTAGAAGGCTTGAAATTCATCGGGAGACCCATCTAATCTATGGCCTATGGATTTTGGTGAAGCAAGTGCTTCAAATTCTGAACCCCTAATTAGAACAAATCTATATTCGAATTAACCCATAATATTTACGTATGAAGAGACTTGAATCTGAACTCTCAGAATTCTCAAAACCTTAATATTGCTGTTTAACTCATTTTTTCCTACCCAAACTTTTTTAAATCAACATTTTCCTAACAACAATATTGAACTAAGTGTTGTCGGAAATTCGGAATTGGATAAGATAGATTAGGGGTGCTTATCGAGCGAATCGATTACTAGCTGAGTAGTACTTGACTCAACTCGAAAATTGTTCGGTTTATGCTTGACTCGACTCAATACTCGATAAGTTCGATAGAATTTTGCTCGCCTTGTTGCTCGTTAAACTCGTCATAATATTTACCTTATTTTTTAAAAATATGTAAAATCTAATAATAATATATAAATTAACAAATTTAACAAAATATGATCAGAATAGTGTGTGAATCAATTTCAAAACCTAAACTCCAAAGCAACATTCTACAAATACATCAAATTAACATAATATAAAAAATACAGAGCAACACGCAAATTTATCGAATTGAGCCAACTCAAATAAATATTAATCGAATTGTAACCGAGTTAAACTTTAACTGGTCATGAGATACTCAACTTAATTAGCACCATAAGATAGATCAATTGAATCAAGTTAAATCAAAGCTGACTAGTGGCATAAAACAAATACACAGTCAGCATCTACGAATTAATAAAAACCCAAAAAATCGAAACAAAAATTAACTAAAAACTGGTTGAACTGGTTAAAACCATTTTTTACTTTATATATTTTTATTTAATCATTGATGAATTAGTGGTTCAATCGATTAAACTAAAAATTGATACTCTGATTGGTTCGACTGTTAATCCAGATTTGATAATCATGATTAAACTAATCCTTCCTATTTGTTTATTTCTACATCTTCCATTAGCGTTCTTTCTATGATAATATAATATTTAAGGGGTGGTTTGGTTCACGAAATATAAAATTACTTTTGGGAATGAGATTACTGGAATGTTACATTACTTAACATATTACTCGGAATGTTGTATTACTTTGATTTGTTTGGCAGGAATGTAAGATTACATTGTTTGGTTGAAAGAATATAAGATAGGAAAAAGACATGTTTTACCAAATTGTCCTTAAAATATATTTTTTTAACCAACTGAAGTTTTAAGATTAAAGTCGAAATATTTACATAAAAGTTCATAGAAAATATAAAAAATATAATATGTAAACTTTTTTATGAAAATTGATCATAAATAATAAATGTAATAAAACATATACCAATAATAAAATTTGAATCAAACACATATATAAAAAATCGAAATAAAATAAAAATCTAATATATTTTTATTTTATATGCATCGTATTATTTTATAATAAGTATTAAAACCCTAAACTACTAAAAAAATAAAATAGATTTATACTTGTGTAATTATATACAAGAAAGAAATATCATTTTAAAATAACTATATTTTTTAGGGATATTCTTGTCCAAAGGGAGGGGATTGTCTAATACCTAAGAAAAGGGAGGGAATGACATTCCCGGGAAAAGACCCAAAAATAGCTATTGTTGGGTATATTTCATTATCCCTGGGAGGGAATGCTCTTGAACCAAACGTGTATATGTGATTTCGGAAAAGATTATTCCCTCTAATAATAATTTTTTTCCGCGAACTAAACGCCCCCTAAGGGTAAAAATACATTTTGGTGCTTGAACTTCGTTTAAGACTCGGTTTTGTATTTTAGCAATTTTTTAGTTCAATTAGGTATTTGAACTGACTTTAAGGTTTAATTTGGCATCTAAAATTTTTTTAGGGTTAATTTCATATTTTAACTTGATTTTTTTTCTTTCAAATTAGTACTTGAACTTATTTTTTTCTTCAAATTGGTATATACGATAAATCACTTATTTGAGTTGATCTAAGGACTCGTTCGTGAATGCTTCCCAAACGGCTAGTGAACTGTTGAATGCATAAGCAGCACCGAGTGATGTCGTCGTACATAAAGAACGCTCGTTTGAAACCTTAATTTTGCCTCAAAAGCTGCAAAATGCTAAAGCTGAAAAATTCAACTTCTATCAAAGGTTCATTTTTCAGGCAAACTGTGGTTCCATAAATAACGACGAACGAAGCCTAAACTATGAAGTCAAGTTTAAATACCTATTTTGAACCAATAAAAAAACAAGATTAGGTTCTAAAATGGACCGAAAATTTTTAATTTCCAAATTAAATTTTGATGTCATATTTAAATACTTAAATGTACTAGAAAAAAAGCTTAAACACCAACTTCAAGCTTGAAGCAAAATTATATCAAAATATATATTTACTCAATATTTAAAAGCGAATGTGGAGTCAATCATGAAGCCCTTTCCATGTCTCTTTATGAAGCAAAATTATATCAAAATATATATGGGTAAAATACCTAAATCATCATTCAACTTTGGTCATTTGACCTATTTTAGTCACTTAACTTAAAAAAGGTTCAATTTACTCATTTAACTTTAAAAATTGACCTATTTTGGTCACTCCACCGTTAAATCTTTAACTCTGTTATGACATGGAAATAAAAAACAATAAAAAAATATATTTTTTATAATATTTTAACGCACATAATTAATTAAATAAAACAATTAGTTTCTCATCTCACCCTCCTTCACCACCACCCCACCCTTTCCTCACCTTCACCGGCAATCATCTTCTCCATTCCAATAACGTCACTCCGATGAGCTTTTCGGCAAATCAAAATCATCAACCGACTCCTCTTCTTCTCTCTTTTCCTTCTACTGATTCATTTTTTGTTTTGAAAACCGCCCTTAAATGACCCAAAACAAGTCCAAACCTTTACATCTTGAGAGCGCGATTTGTTGTTGTCTGCCGTCGGATCGGCCTGAAACTGGGATATGTTGATCTTCTCATCAAGGCACCTCGAATGACTGTTGGGATTCACTGTCCGATGCTCTGATCGTTGGAACTAATATGAGACGGTAAAACTTTCTTCTCTTTTAGATTTCAGTTTGATTTCTTTTCTTTTTTGCTTTGATTTGTTCCGATTTCTTTTATTTTTTAAAATTTTGGTTATCAATTTGTGGTTGAGTGGCGAAGGTGATGGTGGTTAGGTTAACGACAATGAAAGAGTTAAAAGGGGCTTTGATGATGGTAGTTAGATTGGTTCACTAGTTTGGTGAAGATGATGATTCCGAGAAAAGTAGTGATGAATCCTAACATATAACTCAAATGCAAATAGAAATCGAAAATCATTTTTTATTGAATTTTTACAGTGGGGCTATTGATTTCTGACCGTTTGTTGGTTTAACTTTTTTTTTTGCCGATTATAGATGGTCTTGGGTTTCTTTGGATTAGATTTTAGTTATTTTTTACACTTGCTGGTGTTCAAAGTACTGGGATTTTATTTTACAAAAATCTTTAAAATGGATCTCATTTCTGTATTTGCCATGTTTATGGTTGATGTTTGGTTCTGTTAGGTAGAAAGAATTGTTTCAGACATTTAAATTTTTACTGGAGTGTTCTTACTTGTTAGCAATCTTGTTGCACTATTAGAGAAAGAAAGAAAAAAAGATAATGTTTGATGTAGAAATCAATGAGCTTTTGACTCTTTTATGGTTTTTGATCAAGAAAAGTTTTTTTAGCTTTCATTGTTCTTATGAATTGTTTCCTTCAGTTCTAGAAATATGTTGCTGAAATTTGGGTTTACAAAAATTTTGGTTCGTCGGAAATTTACCGGAACGATGTTATTGGATGGAAAAAAAAGTTGCCGGTGAGGGTGAGAGAGGGGTAATGTGGGAGTGAGGGAGGGTTTGCTTTTTTAATTAAATAATAATAAAATTATCTATTCATAATAAAAAATAATAAAATAACCCACATCATAACGGTGTTAAAGCATTTAACGGTGGAGTGATGAAAAAAGTGCAATGTTAAAAGTTAAATGAGTAAATTGAGCCTTTTTTAAGTTGAGTGACTAAAATAGGTCAAATGACCAAAGTTGAGTGATGATTTCAGTATTTTACCCTATATATATTTACTCAATATTTAAAAGTAAATGTACTAGAAAATTATTTCATAGACCATCTTGGCCAAAATCCACTCACTTTAATTTTTCCTTCTATGTTATCATTCCACTCAAATTAATATTCGAGTAACCACCCATCCCACGTTTACAAAGAAAAAAATAAAATGAATTTAACGAGCGGTTCTAATAAAAAAGATGATCATATTTATTGTATGAGATTTAAGTTTAATCAATTTTATTTGTAAGATGTTTGTACATTATCAAAAAATTAAAAATTTTGAATATATATTGCTTTCGGATAAAGAGTCATTGCATTGAGAGATTTTTGTCTCTCAAAACAGATCTAAATCTGATATAACGCTAGCAAGTTGAAAACTACACCAACCTAGCACAAATAATGTTTCATAATGGAAACAAAAGTTGAAGTCATTTTGGTCGAAATTTTTGAACTTTTAAAACTTTGGGGATGTTCCAAACTTTTGTCTTTGCTTATGGAAAAGAGACGAGCATATAAAAAGGGTAAAGCAAAATCTGATCTTCTTCTTCTTCCCCACATTATTCCTTTTTGTAAAGAGGGTCCAATCCAACAACGTATTCCATTAGCGAATTAAATAAACTATTGGACCACTCCCTACTGTCTTTACCCAAACGCCTACAAATATGGATTTCCCTCTCTAATTTCCCCAAAAGTTTCAATTTTCACTTGCATCTTTCTTTCTGCCTATTCCAGTTGTGTTCTTTTTAGGATTATAGACTATTTTAATGGTGGGTGGCCAAGCATGGAGCTCTTTCTTTTTTCATTTTTCTTTTAATTATCTTTTATGTTCATTTTACTATGTTCATTTTTAAAACCCATTATTATTTTGTAGGGCGAGTGTATAAATTGAAAACCAAACCGAGTCGGCGAGTCGTAGACTCGTAGTATTTGGACGATTAATAGTTTACACATTTTAAAAAACCGTGATTATCTAAATTGATTTAATTTTTTTTAATCTATTTTATAATTATTTTTTATATTTTATAATGTTGAGTTTTATTTTTTTTAAAATTTAGGGTTTAGGGATTCAAATGTGTACTTTAAAGTTTAAGAGTCTAGGTTGTATGGTTTAGAATTTAGAGATTATGGCTTAGGGTTTAGAGATTTACGTTTTATATTGTATAGTTTAAATAGGAAGAACTTATGAAAATTTTTGTACACATGTTGTATATCAATATATAACCTTTATTATTATTGTTGTTGTTGTTTTATGTTTTAGAAATATTTATAAAAAAATTGAATCTTTTTAACATAATTTGAACTTTTATTAAGTAATTTCAAAAACCATAAAACAAGATGATTTTGTCAAAAATAAAGTAATGAATGTGAAAAAAATAAGAATCAAATTAAAATAGAAAATTGAGATCCACTAATTGGCTTAGTAGCTAAAGATGCTGATATTGTCTCATTTTGTACGAACTCGAATTTTGATATGAAAATATAATCTCTATTTAATAAAAAAATTAAAATTAAAGATTTATAATCCAAAAAATATAATTGAACCGAACGGATTATCTTCAAAGTTGAAAGTATTTATTTCTGGCAAATAGGTAGTTAGCAGCATGATAACCCATGCATTTTGCTCACGGTATGGTATAGGGTATGCCCCAAAATTGTTAATAGCCAGCTTGATATCCCACTTTCAATTGCATAATTATGTTTCACGGATCCTTGGTGAGTTGTGATACGATATATTCGCTGTCTTTTAAGTAAAATTTTATAGATGAAGAAAAAAATTAAAATTATGAGAATTTATTATTTTTATTATAATTTTTTTGTTGCGGAAAACTCATAAGTTTTCTACAGCAGCATTAACCTTTGAATCGAATAAATATTCACAAACAAAACAAAAACAAGAAGAGAAAATTAGAGTGCATGAACACTCATTTTTGTTCATCTTTAAAGAAATATGAAACATTCAAGGGAGACCAGAGGATTCTCAATTGTTTCTTTTGGATCACTTGTGGTAGCCCCATTATTATTATTGCTGCTTTCCCATTTCCCTTCCATGCTGGTCGACATGGTACCATGTTGTTGTTGTTGTTGCTGCTCTCCCGGGTCACGTCGGACCCTACCAGGAGAATGATTGGCGACCCTTCTTCCAGACGGGCTCCGACCCATTACAGCTGGTGACCTTGACCTCCTCCCTCTACTCTCACCCGGATCTTTCCTTGGTGGCTCGGGTCTTGACCCACGTCTCACTTGGGGTTCCCTGCTTTGAACCAACCTCCCCGATGATCCCCCATTTCTCCTATTCGGAGACATACCCACGACCCGGTTCCTTGACCCGGATCCCGCCGGAGATCTCAACACCTTGTGCTGCCTCACTTCATCCTCTTCATCTCTAGTTACAGTCGAAAGGCTTTCACTTAAACTGACACTGCAAATCTCAGAAACTTCTTCTGAAGCCGAGTACTCTTCAGTGACGGGTGATTTTGGTTCAGACTTGACGTTGAAATCAAGGGTTTCTTTTGGTTGGATCTTCCCAAAGGCCGGTTTCTCAATCTGGGTTTTACTTTTCTCGCTCTCTTCTTGTTGTGGCACAGAGATGTGAGCTTCGGGAGCTTTGGGTTTTGGGGTTTCGGATAAAACTTCTTTCACGGTTTCTTCGAGACTCGCTTGTGCATGCGATTCCTTTGCAGGAGGGGAACCTCTGTTCGTGCTTACACAGCAACCCATTTGAGGAAATGGATTGACTCAGAAGAAAACTGCCATTGTTGAGTTGAGCTCAAAAACTAAGCTTTTTCTTCTCATGAAGATTTAGTTATGCATTTTCCTGGCTCTAGGAAATGAAGAAAGACGTGTAGACAAAGTAGCAGTGGAGTGCATTTATTGTGAACATTCAACAACAATTTAGATAACTTATTGCTATTTCTTTTAATGACCTTCACAGTTTTATTGTTTGTAATTCAAGTCCCTAAACCTGTGTAAGGGTAGGGTTATTCACCTAAGCCTTAAATATCCACTCGATATTTATAGTGTTTTTAGTGAGAATACTCGTCTTCAAAACAGAGTTTAAACAAGAAAAATATAAAGTTTAATGATTAAAATGTCTTTTATTAAAGGTAAAAAATTTGTTAGGCCTAATTTATTTTGGGAGACCCAATAGTTGATGTGATCAATTCATTGTATACATTGATGTATTATTATTATTATTATTATTATTATTATTATTATTATTATTATTATTATTATTATTATTATTATTATTATTATTATTATTATTAGTCGAATTGAACAGACTTAGACGAATTCAAATGTTTTTAAAATTTTATAGGATATAACATTTTTTCAAATTTAATAAGTAATTGGAACAAAAGAATTGTAAGTACCAATTTAAACTAATATGTTAAATAGAAATATTAATTAAAATAAAAAAGTCAAATTCAAGTGTTTGATCGATAAAAAATCTGAATATCAAATTTGATCTTAAAATTAAACTAGGATTATAAATTAACATAAAATAATATAAATATAAGTAAATAAACTTGAGTTGAAACTTGAACAAGAATGAGTTGATATGAATGAATTTTGAACAAAATTTAGTGTTTATTGAGTTTTAACAACTACATATATTATTAATAGCATATTAGGACTTAGGAGCATAGTCAAATCCTACTCTATGCAACTCATAAATACACCTTTACTTTGAGCGGCCTATATCTCGTGATTGGTGCAAATTCTCGAGTAGCGGCGCAGCATAGAAGGGGAATTTTTGTATGTGCCTCGGTACATGTGATGTCTAAATCCAATCAGAATGGGCGGTTGACGTGGGCCTCTATTAAGGGTGATCCAACGGTGGTGATTGGCTTTTATGACAAGTTTCATGGGAAATGATCTGTTCTTTGCTGTTCTATTGCTATTATGCATGAAATAATCAATCGGGCTATGAAAAATTCTTAAATTGTGTCAGATATTTGGAACAAAAACACTAATAATTTGAGCCTTGAGGCCTATGTATGATGGAATATTGACTAGTAAAGTTGATTGATTAAGCAGTCGTTGTTGTATATGGGCTAGAGGTGGCAATCGGGTCATTCGGTTCGGGTCGTTTCGGTTCGGGTCATTTCGGGTCTATCTAGAATCGGTTTAGATTCGGTTCGGGTCGGTTCGGTTCGGGTTCGGGTCTGATTCGGGTTTGTGATGAGTCGGATTCGGTTCGGGTATTGGATCGGGTCAGAATCGGATCGGTTGTTTTCGGGTCGGGTCAATATCGGATCGGTCCCTTTCGGTTCGGGTCAAAATCGGGTCGTTCGGGTCGCTTTCGGGTCGGGTCAAAATCGGGTCGATTTCGGGTCAATTTCGGATCAGGTCAACATTTAAATTTTTGGGTCAATTCGATTTGAGTTGAATTAAAGGTTTGAGGTTTAGTATTTATGGTTTAGTTTAGAGTTATTGGTGTATGAAATTAATTCTGATTCAACTTGTTAATCTATGCATTTGAATTTGATTAAATATTTAAATCAAAGCTTCATGTATCCATATCAAAATTTTTTGTAAAATTATATTAAATCAAAGTTTATTATATGTAATAATAATAATAATAATAATAATAATAATAATAATAATAATAATAATAATAATAATAATAATAATTTCTGAAATGAATTAATTTATTAAACTTATGATCTAATTGAGCTAACTAAAATCTAAAAGCATAAATCACGGACATAATTAAAATAATTCTAAAACTAAATGTGAAATTTCAATTAAATTAATCTAAATTAAAACTCAATTAAATTTAAAAAAAAAGAAAAAAGAGAAAGACAATTGGTAAAAATAAAGAGGGAAAAGACAAAAATTTGGAGGGAAATAAGCCACCAATTTTTTAAGCTAGATTGAAAAAAAAAAGAAAAAGACAATTAGAAAAAATAGAGAGAGAAATGACAAAATAAAGAGGGAAAAGACAACTAGTTTTTTTAATGCATGGACTAGTGATGCAATTAAAGGTTGCCCCAATGAATTGGTCTATTATGTATCCATTTCTTTTAATGCAATCTTTTGACATTTTTTTCTTTGTAAATGTAAGATTAAATATTGGGAGAGAAAATAGTACATTGAAACTCTAAATTTAAAAATTAGTTTATTTAATTAATATTGAAACGTAAAATAACATAAAATATTATTATACCACAACTTTGACAAGAGGAACAGTCTCTTCCATGATATAGTATAAAAAGATAATAAAACATACTTCTTTTTATTATTTATTATATTGTTAAAAATAGATATTCGGGTCAAAATCGGGTCAAAATCGGGTCAAAATCGGGTTAAAATCGGGTCGATATTCGGTTCAGCTTTCGGTTCAGCTTTCGGTTCGGGTAGCATTCGGTTCGGGTCCATTCGGTTCGGGTCCATTTCGGTTCGGGTCCATTTCGGTTCAACAAAAAATTTCGGTTCGGTTCGGTTCGGTTCGGGTTTCGGATCAACTTCTGATCATCATGTTCGGGTCAAAATCGGTTTCGGTTCGGTTCGGTTCGGTTCGGGTTTCGGGTCTCGGGTCAAGTTTGCCAGGTCTAATATGGGCACACCTAATCAATCAGATCCTTTTCATAATTTCTTTTTGAGCATTGAGCACACGTAGTTTTTCCAGAATTAACGGTTAAGATATATAGGACCATGTGCTCCATATCGGTTTTATTGTATCAATTAATATCAATACCAGATAATATAAGTCTCTTTTCAATTAAAAAAAGGTAATCTTCACTGATGGTCACTTTTGTTTTGGGTTTATTTTATTATGGTCACCCGAATTCAAAAAAGATGATTTTGACCACTTACGTTCTAAACCGTTTATGTTTTGGTCACTGGACCGTTAACCCTCCGTTAATTAAAAATAAAAATTTCTAATTTGACCCCCAAACTTTCAAAACTTCATTTTTTACCCATATTAAAACAAACCCAAAACAAAAGTGACCATCAGTGAAGATTACCCATATTCTAATTTTCCTAGTAAAGAGATCTCCACCGCCAATTTTAGGGTTTTCAATTAGCTGCCGCGCCTCCATTTGCCTTTCAGAGCTTTGATCGACGAGCAGCTAATCGACCATGGGTCATTCTAACGTCTCGAACTCTCACCCCAAAACCTACGGCCCTGGATCTCGCGCCTGGTAATTACTTCTCCTCATTAATTCATTTTAGCATATAATTTTGTTGAACGGATGCAATTGAAGTTTAGTTTCTTGAATTTTTTAGTGCATGTATTGGACGAATTAGAATGATACTCTTTGAATCTAAGAGTTTTAGCGACTTTGAATTTGCTTGCATTGAGATTGTTATGAATTATTTTAGTGTAGCATTTAGAAGTATTCTGCTATGATTCTTGTAAAATTTGTTTCTTCGTCCTTGATTTTTTTGGTTTACAATGACTAAGAAGTTTTGTTTGTTTTTTGTATAGCCGTGTGTGTGGCAACCCCCACGCCATTATTAGGAAGTATGGGCTCATGTGTTGCAGACAGTGCTTCCGTAGCAATGCCAAGGAAATCGGATTCATCAAGGTAAAACTAATACCTTTGCTAATTAATCTTTTGATCAGTGTTGTTAAGAGAAGATGCATAATGCATTCTAGGCGTTAGAGCTCTTATATTGCTCATACTAGAGTGAGGCGCAAAAGAAGCGCTAACGTGTGTGACATATGGCGCAATTTGCTCTTGTTTTTATGTGTGTGTGTGTATATCTATTCAGTTACGGCCATGATAATGAACTCTAAAAATTGTCCAAGTTTTCTACAAAACATGAAAATTGTTTATGTATTTTGTTAGCTAGGGTGCATGATTTCCTTACAGTCCTATTTTTTCCGTTGGATACTTAAACATTTTAAAAGTAGATAGTTTGATACTACCCCCTTTCTTACCAGTAAACGTACATTTAAAAAGCTAACGAAAGAAGCTAAAAGTGATAGAAATTAACGAAAATTTCAATCAAACGGGCTATTCTCAACTGTCATCTTAGAAAAAGGGTGCTCAGAGGCACGACGTGTGCCTAATCAAATGCATCCTGTCCGAAAGAGTTCAAGTCGCTTCTGTTGTCTGACGTTAAGCTGCAATGCCTTGAGAACAATGCTTCTTACGATTTTGTTTTGTTATCTTAATCTGTATGAGTTTTCATACTGGTAATTATTTAACCTTTATGTCGTTTCTTGTTTTCATCTTGCAGTACCGCTGAAGAATTTTTATGACTCAGAGCATGAGAAACGTATACGTTATTTACAACCACCATGGATATAGATGAACTGGTTTATGCATAGATTTGTGAAGTTGGTAGCTTGACTGTAATTTTCTTATTAATGTTCGCCCCAAAGTTCCCAGCCGCGTTGGCAGCAGCAAACTTATTATTTTCAATGCTCTCTCCGTTAGGGCAAGTACGTATGTCGCTGTGTAGTTAAAGGCTTGACCTAACATTTTCATTGACAAAATGAAGTTTTGGGGAAGATGGTAAAAATAAAATTTTGAAAGTTTGGGGGTCAAATTAGAAATTTTTATTTTTAATTAACGGAGGGTTAACGGTCCAGTGACCAAAACAGAAACGGTTTCGAACGTAAGTGGCCAAAATCATCTTTTTTCAATTTAGGTGATCATAATAAAACAAACACAAAACAAAAGTGACCATCAGTGAAGATTACCCTTAAAAAAATTATGTTACTGAAGATGCTCTCAACTTGGTTTAGAAAAGTGTCCACGAGAAACAATTTTTTTTGTTTTTTTTTTTACTTCTATTTATACTCCAACACTAAAAATTTAAATCTTAAATCTTAAAATTTAAACCATTACTAATAAACCCTATACACTAATGTATACATTTCTTCATATATTTTTCACATGTATAAATAAGATTTGTAATGTTATTTAACAAAAAATATCATTTGAACTTCTAAAATATATTTATAATATTATTTTTAAATAAGGAGCTTTTGGGGATAAAGTATTGATGAGAGTATAAATGAGTCAATGAATTGATGTGAAGAAAAAAAATTCAGTTGAATGATCAAATTGAATAAAATATAAATTTAAAAGACTAAATTGCAAAAAGAATATATTTTTTAAAAATATGAATTGAAGTTATATAGATATTATATAGTGTTAGTGAATCATGTGGTTTAATTTTGGTCAAAAATAAAATTAAAATGAAAGAGAAATTGAAGAAATGGGAAATCATTCAAAGTTGAGGGGTTAAATTGCAAAAGTTAAAAATTTAATTTAAAAAATATGAATTGAATCGAAATATGTGTTCTACGGTGATTTAGGAGCATGCAGTTCAAATTTGGTCAAAAATTGACTTAAAGCGAAGGAGGGATCGAAGAAATGAAGAAATCATACAAAGTTAAGGGTCTGAATTGAAAAAATATGAAATTTATTTTCAAAAATATAAGTTGAAAGATAAATAAATATTCTACGTTGGTTCGGGAATATGTGGTTCAAATTTGGTTAAAATGGATTTAAAATGAAGGAGGTATTGAAGAAAAATGAAGTCAAAATTGCAAAACTGTAAAATTTGGTTTTTCGGTTTTTCAGTTTTTCAAGTTGGGCAAATTTTAATTCGACTCGAACTTGAAATTATTTCAAGTTACTCGAGTTAACTCGAATAACTCAAACAATTTAGCTCAAATAACTCAAAATTAAAAAAAATATTTTTTCGATTCGAGTCAAGTTTTGCTCACCCGTATATGAAAGCCCACAATTTGCAGCATACAGACTGGAAACATCCAATAAAGCTCAACAATTGCCCCATTTGGTCCAACGTCCCCATCTCATACTGGGTTTGTGAAGAACCAATAACTTATCCATTCCAATCCCCATTATGCTGCCCAAGGGTTGGGCTTTAGTCGGTCTTTCAATCATTTGAGAAGGAAAAAAAGACTATTTGCATATGTTGAAGGTTAAGTGTGTACATGTCAATAACTTATGTAAGGGGTGTTGTTTTTTAATGACATTTAAGATAATTGATTATTTATAAAGGATGTTAATTGTATTTTTTTAATTTTATATAGAAAATATGTAAAAAAAAAAATTTGGGTGTAATCAAACATCCAAATTGTCTATGTGACTTCTAGGGATGTACATGAGACAAGACAGATCACGAGCTACTCCAGATCGACTCGGTCAAAGTTCGATCAATACTCGAATCGAGTTCAAGTTCTTAACGAGTCAAGTCGAGCTACTCGATATCCGACTCGAAAAGCTCGCGAGCTACTCGAAAATATAATATACTAAATTTAAATTTAAAATTTAAATTCATAAACCTAAACATAAGTCGTAAACCCTAAAATCTAAATAATAAATTCTAAACCCAACAACCTAAACATCTAAACCCTAAGCTAGCACAATAAACCCTAAAATTAACAAGTTTGTGTATCAAAATTTGTGTCATAGTTTTTTTTCCTAATAGCGCTTTAAATGAGATGAGATAGATCGCGAGCTACTCGAGTTCGACTCGATTATAATTCGGTCAACACTTGAATTCGACTCGAGTTCTTAACGAGCTGAGTCGAGCTCAGATTATTCAGGCTCGTTAAAAACTACTTGAGCTCGAATTCGACTCAACTTCTTAACGAGCTAAATCGAGCACAACACTACTCGAACTCGACTTGTCTCTTTTACACCCACTCTGCCCATGTGCGTGGGATAGGTAATCCGGAAAGCTTATTTGATGCAATTTGTGCGGTGAGTTCGTAGGAATCCACCTAAAGGTTAAGTCTTAAAAACCTGGTTGTTTCTTAAGCACGTTTTTAGAGTCTTGTAAAGAAAAGTGAAGTGATTCAAGTTTGAATTCAATTGGTGGATGGTGAGCGGATGGCTATCCCGATAGGCGATAACTATAGCATGATTTAAGAAATTGGCAGTTGGGAGGCTAACCTCAGCAAAACAAAAAGCCGCAACTTCTCCAGTGGTAGCTATGACAAGTGGCCTGCAATTTGCCATTCGGCAACCATGCTCCATTACCAAACCCACCATCTCTTTTGTCTATTCCCATCTACTCTCTCCACATCATTCTTTAATCGTAATCATAAAAAATAAAAGGGTAATCTTCCCTCGTGATATCTTTTGTTTAAGATTTGTTTTATTTTAGTCACCTGAATTTAAAAAAATCATTTTTGCCACTTACGGTTTGAGTCGTGTTTGTTTTAGTCTCTTAGCCGTTAATCTCCCTTACTTAAAAAATTAATTTTTAATTTAACCCCTAAACTTTCAAAACTTTATTTTTTCACCATCTTCCCAAAAATAAATCCAACTAAAAGCAAATGCTTATTCTCTAGTAAAGTTGTTCCGTCTATATTTAGTTCATCTTTCTGCAGAAAAAAAACGACTTCAAAGCAGTTATTTAAATAAAAATTCAACTAAAAGCAAGTGCTTATTATCTTATTCCTAATCAAACTTGAAAATCATTCTACTTCCGATCCTTCCTGGCATCGGCATCTAAATGAATAGTTACACCACACAACAAAAAAATTAATAGCACATCGCATACAATCTAAACAATTCATCCCACAATCAGACCCCTATATGCCTACAATGACACCAATCTTATCAAATTTTAGTACAAGTTTGACACTACAACATCAATTGCAATTGTATATTACTTTGGCTCTATTCGCAGCTTTCAATTAAAAAAATTCAACTCAAAGAAGGCATTAAATCTTCGTTAAATAATCAAAAATATTTTACTTCTTTTTGACTAACTAATCCAACCAGTTAACTTCCAAAATTCAATTTTTATAACTTTAACCGAAATTATCTACTTAAATTCAGCACTTCAAAATTCAATACATCTTTAATTAAAGCCTTCAATCTAAATTTTTTCATACATTAAAAACAACCTTAGCACATTAAAATCTCATATCCATACATCATAATGTACTACCCTCTAAAACCCTCAACCCAAATAAACATTCCTTTATTTAAAATAACCTATTATGACACATTCCTCAAAGAGCAAAAAGAAATGATTTCATATAGAAAAAAATAAAATATAAAAAAATAAAAGGAAAGTACAATGATTTTTATATGGTTTTCACTTTTCAAGTATGTGCTACCGAATTAGCTATACAACTTACATAACAGACTTGTATTTGACAAAAAAACCCTTAGGGGTCGTTTGGTTCATGGAATATAAGATTACCTTTGGAAATGAGATTACCGGAATGTTACATTACTTAACATATTACCGGAATGTTGTATTACCTTGTTTGATTTGTTTGGCAGGAATGTAAGATTACATTGTTTGGTTGAAGGAATATAAGATAAGAAAAATACATATTTTACCAAATTGTCCTTGAAATATATTTTCTTTTTTAACCAACTAAAGTTTTAAGATTAAAGTCAAAATATTTACATAAAAGTTCATAGAAAATATAAAAAATATAATATGAAAACTTTTTTTTATGAAAATTGATCCTAAATAATAAATGTAATAAAATACATACCAATAATAAAATTTGAATCAAACACATATATAAAAAAATCGAAATAAAATAAAAATCTGATATATTTTTATTTTATATGCATCGTATTATTTTATAATAAGTATTAAAACCCTAAACCACTAAAAAATAAAATAGATTTATACTTTTGTAATTATATAAAAAAGGAAAGATCATTTTAAAATAACTATATAATTTAGGGGTATTTTTGTCCAAAGGGGAGGGAATTGTCTAATACCTAAGAAAAGGGAGGGAATGACATTCCTGGGAAAAGACCAAAAATAACTACTGTTGGGAATATTTTATTACCCATGGGAGGGAATGCTCTTGAACCAAACGTGGGTATGTGATTCCGGAAAAGATTATTCCCCCTGGTAATGATCTTTTCCGCGAACCAAACGCCCCCTTAGCCTTTGTTGTGCTTCAGCATCATATATATATATATGGATGGTGGGACTTGGGAGGGGCAATTACCCCTAATATTGATGGTTTAATTACATTTTAGGTTATTGATAGTTTTGAAATTATTTTAATTAAGTCTTTGTCCCTCTCAAAATTATATGGTATAATTTATTTTTAGAATTTTATCAACTTTAAAATTAATCAACTTAAGCATTGATCCCAATTTTCTTGATTTAATTACTTTTTAGAACCTTTTAATTTTAAAATTACTGAAATTAAATCCCAACTCCTTTAATTTTTATGGTGCGATCACTTTTTAACATCTTGATTGTTCCATAGTTAAACAACTTGCCCTCCTCACGATTCAATCATGGCTCCGTCCCTATATACATGTGTCTAGATTTTCTTATGGTAATCACATCAGGTGAGATTTACGGTGATGATTATATTACGAGACTTATAGTCATAGGCTTAACCCGTTAGCTATTTATAATCGGTGATAATTTGGTATATTGCACTTTACATTGTCTTGATCTATATTTTTTTTATAATTACTAGTATCAAATTTATTGGTTGACTAATTCAGATTGAATACTGCAGAAGTTTACTGTAAAGACAATCCTCCTAAGTTAATTATTTCATTCACAACGTTAAAATTCGAATCTGACTTTATTTAAGGACTAGTGCCTCATCCCACTAAATCAACTGATTTGATATGTTTATCCTCAATTTTACATAATTATGTACAAAATGATGCCATTGGCTATTGGAATATTTCAATATATATACACACACTATATAGGCACATCATTCCCCTTTTGCACACCAAATATGATTAAGACGGCCAACGAATCTATTGGAACATATATGCATGGCAATAATGAAAGAAAATTCAGCGGTGGGAATGTTTGGTTATTGGGAAAGTTAAAGAAGTCAACCTAATTAAGGCCTTTGATGAAAGAAACTGCAGAGAAAGTAAGAGACACTGTAGAGTCAAAACTCAAACATGAAGGATTCTCACCATTTTTCTATGGGGATCCCCACAATAATTTTAGGGTAAATTATATCATTGGCCACCGAACTAATTGGGGATTTCTATTTTGACCACCGAACTAACGAACTCATCAATCAGACCACCGAACTTATAAAATCAACCTATTTTGACCACCGTCGTTAAAAATCTAACGGTGGAGTGACGGAACTGCCACGTGGCAGCTAACGAGAAAAATTTAAAATTACATATTTGGTCCCTGTTATTTACACATTCTTTCATTTAGTCCTAATTTTAAATTAATAAAATAATAAATAATTTAATTAGGTAGTGACACGTGTCAACACCTTATTGGAAGACTTTAATTATTTAGATTTAATTTTATTAATTTATTTTCCTCCTCCAATCAGGTGGTGACACGTGTCACCACCTATTTAGAGGAGGAAAACGAAATTAAGCACAAATGCCACCCAGGGGAATCAAACATGGGTGGTGTAGGTGGAAGGGCAGTGGTTAAACCACTGCACCAAGCCCAACATTGTGCTTTAAAACACCTAACTTAATATATAACTCTTATTGGTTTCTACATTTATAACCCAAAAGCTCAAACCCTAAACACTAATTTCACATATATAACCCTAAACCTTAAACCCTAAATATTTCAAATTAATTTTACGCTCAACATTTCAAATTAATTTTACATATATAAATCCTAAACCCTAAACCTAAACCCTAAACTCTAAAGCCCAATTTAAAATATTTGGTGTGAAATTAATTTGAAATATTTAGGGGTTAGGGTTTAAGGTTTATATATGTGAAATTAATTGAAAGTAAGCGTGAAATTAATTTGAAATATTTAGGGTTTGGGTTTAGGGTTTATATATGTGAAATTAATTTGAAATGTTTAGTGTAAAATTAAGTTGAAATATTTAGGGTTTAAGGTTTAGGGTTTAGGGTTTATATATGTGAATTTATTTTGAAATTTTTAGTGTAAAATTAATTTGAAATATTTAGAGTTTAAGGTTTAGTGTTATATATGTGAAATTAATTTCACACCAAATATTTTAAATTGGGCTTTAGAGTTTAGGGTTTAGGATTTATATATGTAAAATTAATTTGAAATGTTGAGTGTAAAATTAATTTGAAATATTTAGGGTTTAAGGTTTAGGGTTATATATGTGAAATTAGTGTTTAGGGTTTGAGCTTTTGGGTTATAAATGTAGAAACCAATAAGACTTATATAATAAGTTGGGTGTTTTAAAGCACAATGTTGGGCTTGGTGCAGTGGCTTAACCACTGCCTTTCCACCTACACCACCCAGGTTTGATTCCCCTGGGTGGCATTTGCGCTTAATTTCGTTTTCTTCCTCCAATCAGGTGGTGACACGTGTCACTACCTAATTAAATAATTTATTATTTTTTTAATTTAAAATTAGGACTAAATTAAAAGAATGTGTAAATAACAGGGACCAAATGTGTAATTTTAAAATTTTCCCGTTAGCTGCCACATGGCAGTTCCGTCACTCCACCGTTAGATTTTTAACGGCGGTGGTCAAAATAGGTTGATTTTATAAGTTAGGTGGTCTGATTGACGAGTTCGTTAGTTTGGTGGTCAAAATAGGAATTCCCAATTAGTTCGGTGGCCAATGATATAGTTTACCCATAATTTTATTCTCACCTACTGCTTTTATGTCTATTTTGTTGTTCCACGGTTGACTTCACACAAATTTAAATATACTTTATTCTAATAATTTTCGAGACATCTTTACTTGTATTAGTTAAGTTCCGAGTACATGGGGTAATGAACAAGTAACAATAGATGAAATAAAATAGAATTGATATATCATATCGGAATCAACCTCCTGGGTAGTCTCAATGAAATAAAAAAGGTTGTTCTTGAGAAATTATATTTGAGCAGCCTGCCTACAAAGTGAATACAAATATATATATATATATAAAGGCCATAGGAGGGGGATTCGTGTCCCTCCCATTTTCTTTTATCTAATGACAATTTTAGTCTCTATTACTTGTAATACTTGTCAAATTAATCCTTGCCCTTTCAATTTTAGTATTTCCCTCCCAAATTAAATCTTATCTCTATTGATTTCGAAATTAGACGACTAAGCTTTTTTATTATTATTTAACATTGATTCAGTCTCTTAGTGTATGAATTATCAAAAAGTTAAAAAATTAAACATATACTATCATAAAATAACA
The DNA here is from genome assembly GCA_958450335.1 of Hibiscus tridactylites. Lineage (NCBI taxonomy): Eukaryota > Viridiplantae > Streptophyta > Magnoliopsida > Malvales > Malvaceae > Hibiscus > Hibiscus tridactylites. Next base: position 91,916,461 of record OY288270.1, on the reverse strand, counting down.
TTAAATATATACTAAGAAAAAAATATCAGATCAACATCGCATGTTGTTGACACACAATAATTCAAGGTGGTTCATCACTCAACTCATGTTGCATGTGTGTAGGCTTAGATATACATTTAAAAGAAAAGGAGATTACTTGGAGTTTGATCAATGATTTTAAAGATTAAAGCCAAGAAAGAAGAAAAATAACTTTTGGTTTCACATGGGATGTTTTCGTCAACTTTAGGTTTTGAGTATATTTTGATTGTTTTGAATTAATTAAAATAAGCTATAAAAAATACTTAGCAAAGAAGGACAGAAAATAACAATCCAAAAGGTAATTGAATTACAATTCACAATTCATTGAAAAAAGAAAAAAAAAAGAAAATCATTTAATGCAGATTCTTTTTATTTAATGACATTAGTACCCTTGTATTTAGAACTTATTTTATATTAGGCAAAAGATACCCCAACGTTTGTACGTTTTGTCATTTGCCCCCCTATTCGTTTGTTGGAGCAAACAACTCAACGTTTCAATTTGGTTCAAATATGTCCTTGTTGAATAAAAATTGTAAGTCAACTGACGGTCAACGACTGGTGTTGGCTGGACTTGCCACGTGTTAAGATCTGTTGACGTATCAACGTCATATTCACATCGTGTCAGCATCATATTCGTCACGTGTCAACACCATAATCACCACGTGTCACCATTTGGTTCGGCCACATGTCACCATTGATAGTCAGCCATGTATCACCATAAAGAATGGTATAATAAAATATATTTTTTAAATCTGACGTGGTATATGCCACGCCAGTCGATCTTAACACGTGACAAGTCCAATCAAAATTATCTATTGACTGTTAGTTGACTGGCAGTTTTCATCAAACAGAGGCATATTTAGACCAAATTAGAATGTTGAGAGTTGTTTGCTAAAAAAAAGAATAAGGGACCAAATGACAAAACGTACAAACGTTGGGGGCATTTTTTTTTATCGTTTTACCTTTATTTTAATAAACCATGTTTATATTAAAATTAAAATATTCTCAATTGTTAATAAAAGAAAAATCTAATTAAATGCAAAATAAAAAATCTAATTTACAGTGCAAATAAAATAAATATTATATAATATATCCGTTTCCTTTTTTTTTCTTCCAAAATTGTCTTCTTAAATACTTATATTTCAATTCTCGGTTCATAGTGATGATAATCTTTATGTGATAGCTGATCATCCTTTGTTTCATACACTCTCTCTAGTACTCCGCTCTGTTAGATTTTTAGGCTAAATAGAAGTAAATATTTAAAATATAAAAAATATTAAAAAATATTTAAGGATATAAATCATTTTTTACAATACACGGGGCTTCACCACCTGCACATGACGAGATTTTAAAAAAATATTAAAAAATTAGACCTCGCCACCTACACATGACGAAATCCCTTCGTGTACTGTAAAAAATAGCCTACATCCCCAAATATTCTTCAACATCCCCTACATTTCAAATATTTATTTTTATTTGAATTATTCTCCAAATTTCTCCCTGGTACTCTCTATCCTTGTTTTTTTTTTCATTTTCATTGTTTTCTTTTTCATCTTTTCTCCCTTGTATAAATATTTTCAAATTTTTTATGCTCGTCCTCTTATTTTCGCTGTCTATGTATTCTATTTTCCAGATTTTTTTATGGAGGGTTGTGTTTTGTCTCTCCAATTAGGGTGTTTGTTTTTTCACCCATTTTGATTCGACCTTATTCCGTCGTTAGGAATGAGCAAAAATTAATTTGACTCAAAAAATATAATTTTCGACTCGATTCTAATTTTGTAAATTCAACTTAAATTAAAATTTTAATAAATAAAATTTTAATAATAAAATAGACTCGTCAACTTGAATAATTTAAAAATTTTAGTAATTAGTATATTAATTTTTAAGTTTGAGTCCCTCAACTCTATAATTTTAATTTAAAATTAATAAATAACATAACATTGTAAACATTTACAATTAAATTTAAACAAAAGCTAGAACAAACTTAACCAGAAAGAATTTAAATAATAAAAACTTTTTACTGCATTAGAAATACTCATCCTTAATCTTTATTAGTTTGTCATTGACTCTAATCATGGTTGTTGAGGTTACAATCGTTCTTATGTACTCATGTCGTTTGGGCTTTTTAATGATATTTCAATAGGAAGGAGGAGGAGTTAATTGTCATTTAGAAAGAGAAAAAAATAAAGTGGATATAGACAAAGACAATTAGGTCAATTCAGTGTCCGAAAATCGAGAAGTTAAAGAAACGACAGCGCCTCTGTTTCTTAACCAAAACAAACCCACATTTTTTAATTTTAATAATGATTAATTATTCCAAAACCCAATCACAGAAAAACAAAACAAAGTCCCATTCCCTTTAATTCTTTTTAGTATATAAATATATATACTATATTTTTCTCTTTAATTCTTCAACATTATTCCACAAAATCTCTTTCATTTCTTCGCTGATTTCACTTATTTTCTCGTTTTGGGCTATTCTCCATTACCCCTTTAAAAATTCATAACGTTTATATATCCTTTTAAACGTCCGCCCTTTTCCTTTTCTTTTTGTGGGAATTTTCTTGAAAGGGTGGCGTCGGCTAACGTCGCCGGATTTGGTTAAGCCGATGACTTTCTTGATTTAATTTATTTTTCCGGTGGTGGGTCGTCGTCGGAGTTGTCCCTTTTTTTTGAAGTGATCGTCGGCCGTACACGTGTACATGGGAACGGAGATGATAACGAGGACATGGGGTACTTGGGAGGAGCTTTTGTTAGGTGGGGCAGTTCTCCGCCACGGTACGCGAGATTGGGACCTCGTCGCTTCGGAGCTCCGAACCCGAACCGTTTCTCCCCTTGCCTTCACTCCCGAGGTTATTACCCGATTAATACTTTAATAATTCTTTCATATGATCCATTTTTATACCTTTTTTTTTCTTTTAGCATTAAAGAAATGATTTTTATTTTTATATTCAAAAAAAGAAAAAAAATTGAGACTGTGAGAAGACAACGATATGAACACGGTGGAGTTCGTTGCTTTTTATGCGGCAAACACGTCCTGACTTTAACAAACGTGATTTTCTATTTGCATGGTTTTGATTTTGATTATTAATTATAGTTTAGTACTTCTTAATTATAATTATTTACTATGGTCAAGGTAATGGTAAAGGGCTTGTCACGTGACTAATTAGGATTAAGTGAATAGTTTAAGAATGGATCTTCACTCCTGACTGGTTCTTTTAGTATAAATTATAGGAGAAAGGAAACTAGACAATTTTAGAAACTGAGAGTTAACAGTTTGCTTGGCTATTCACTGCGATCGAAGTATTCGTGTTCGACACATGATCCAAGGATCCGACACGGTGTACGTGTCCGTATAATGTCGGATAATAGGATGTCATTAAAGCTAATTATGACAGCTATTAGTAGTCACTTAAGGTTCGAAACTCACTTCCCGGACTTGATGGTACAAAGTTTGCGGGTTTGAAACGAATGTAGTTTGGTTCGTAGGACATACTGGTATGGATTGAAGCCTTTATAATTCAACTATATGATTGAGGATGTGTATTTAACTGAATTATGTTGAACTTTCCTTGTTTAATAAAAAAAGGGAAGGAGTTAGAGAATAATACTCCTGCCGGTAATGCGGTGTATTGAATTACTTGATGTTACTTTTGTAGATTTCATCTGACGGAGTTCGTATCCGAATGCAGGTTTGTAAAGCCAAGTATGAGGCTTTGCAACGACGGTACTCAGGTTGCAAGTGAGTAATCCTGTCCGAGTTTGTTCTAGTATTTCATTTTTGCATAGTTTACATTCTCAAGTATGGTTCTTTTAGAGCTTGGTTCGAGGAGTTACGTAAGCAACGAATGACAGAACTGAGGCTGGCTTTAGAGAAATCCGAGGATTCAATTGGGTGAGTTATTGCCAACCAGGCAGGATGTAGTTAATCAAGTTTCATCAGCACATTATTTCTCTTAGGGGCATGCATTATAGTTAGTAGGTCGAGTTTTCGTTCCCAGATTAGTTTACATCCTAAAAATTTGCATTCTCGCATGTATATTACTCTGGACTAATTCTAGTTCTTCTCAGGTCTCTGGAATCAAAGCTTGAAAGCTTAAAAGCCGAGAAGCAAAAGGATTTGAGGGTTGATTATGATTCCAGTCAGACAGAATCAGCCTTACCATGTCTTAAATCCGAGGGATTTGAATTTTCCAGTAAGGATGCATATAAGGATGGCCTCTCTGCTGGTAGTTTCACACAGGAAGCCGAGACAAACTGGGCACCTGATTGTCAAACTCTGGCCACACTTCCTGCTGAAGAGATGGATTCCAAGCCAGCAGCAGACATGCTGATCTCCAAGAGGGAGAAATTTTCAAGCATGGATAAGTTAGCAGATACACTCTGTGGAGGACAGTTGCCGAGTATACGGAAGAGGAGAGGGAAACGAAAGAGAAAGGATTGCAGTAAGGATGCCAAAGAAGGGAGTGTCGGAGAAAGCGAGTTTCTATGCTCGACTGATGTTGCAAGTGCCTTGGATTGCAAAGAAACTTCGGCTAGTAACTCTGCTCAGATTGCCAAAACATTGGGCGTCGAGGATCATAGTGGAGGTTCAACCAAGGACGGGATTGATGATATAATGAGAATATTCAGTTCCATCGCGGAGAATGACTGTGCTTGTGTCTTTCGACGGAGACTCGATAGCCAGGTAAAGGAAAATATTCTCGGTTTAGTTCATTAACGTTTGTCAATCATTTTTTACCAATCTGCTCCTTAGTTACACCAAGCATTGGCTAAGCTTAATGTTGATATATAGATAATCTCTAGATTGTTCATTGTCACACAGAAAAGAGGAAGATACAAAAAAATGATACTACGGCACATGGATTTCGATACCATAAGCTCAAGAATTGCCAGTAATTCGATCACGTCTGTTAGAGAACTCTTTCGTGATATGTTATTACTTGCCAACAATGCCTTGGTTTTTTACTCCAAGAGCACTCGTGAATATAAATCCGCACAGCGTTTGAGACATATCGTCATTGAAACTTTAGGACAACATTTAATGGAATGCAGAGGTAAGGTTCCCAGCACCACCACTCCCTCCAGCAAGCCCATGCATAAGCCCCCTGCAAAGCCCCGAAGTGTTCCTGCTGGTACTAATCGCAAACCGCCAGGGAACACATCCAACAATGGGAATCCCGCAGTTGGGACTTCTCATGGGAGTAAAAAGACAACTAAAGCTGATTCTCCTGCATCGGCGGAGTCATTGGCTGTGGCAAAGAAGGTTTCAGCTCCTCAGCCTGAGCCAAGAAAAGGGGGCGGTGGACGTGCAAGTCAAAATCCCGAAACTCGAACAAAAGGAAGAAAGAGGGCTTGAGCTCGGTGATGGTGTTGTAGAATGTATATCAATTAGTGTTTCTAAAACTAACATGTTGTAGAATGTATATAAATTATGAAACCATGTTGTAGCTTAATGTTTCTAAATGTCTATAGTTATCATGTGTAAAAGTTTATCCTCAACAGTTATAGAACTGCAGCTTAACTTGTAAAACTAACATTAATTAGTGAAAACAAAAGGAAGCCCTGTTTGTTCTGCAAGTACTTCTTGATGCATAAACAATGTTGAAAAATTAGCTCCAAAAGTAGTAAAGAACAATTAAAAATATTTTTAAAATTATATTTTTATCATTTTATTTGAATATAAATTAATAAATATTTTGATACGAGAGTAAGAGAGGTAAAACAATACATTTTAAATAATTTATGGAAGTTGTTTTCCAAATCTAAAACACTAGGAGATTTATGACAACTTTTCAACTCAAGACTCTAGGCCACTCTCCAACAAAAGCAATGAAACAAGCTATAAAACCAGCAATCTCTTCGATGAATCCGTATTCAATTCAAAAAATATATAAAAAAAGACAAGAATAATTATATACTATGTTGTCTATCTTCTTGCCGTCCTCCTTTCGTTTTCGCCTTGGCTTCAACGGAATGGCGGATTGGAGCATTTGGAGGAGAAGACAAAGTTTCTGAATTTTCCTTGTTTCTCTCTATAAAACAGCATTGATTCCCCTGGTAATGAAAAATGTGGCCTTCAATTCCCAAGAAACCATTTCCCCTTCCTCTACGTGCTTAGACCTTGAATATTATTCCATGGCTGCTCACCGCGATAGGAACCCTTTTCACGAGGAAGAAGATGATGTCAACCCTTTTTCTGTGAGTTTCATATCTCTTCATCTTCTCTGTGTCTATATATCTGTCTATCCATTTACACGTGTGTGTTTGTATGTATCATATCATATACATACATCATACATGGGCTTTATGATTATAAAGTTCAATAAGTCTACATCTCTAGTTATTGCCATATGTTGATTTGAATTTAATAATAGATTAGGTTTATCGATTCATTCTAAATCCTGGTTTTTTAAGAATGTCGTTTTGACGATGATATCCGTGTATCCATTTAGTTATTTTTATTTTCTTTTATTTTTAGTTTCAAATAAGAATCGTACATGTTTTGAGTTCTTTATTTTTTCACATCGTGATAGTTAGATGTTCATATAACGATACATTTTTTGATAAAATACATTTTTTGCTTATCTTTATGGCGAGATTTATTTTTTCAATCTCTAATCTTACATTTATATAGCATTTAATTAGTTGGATAGAGACAAAAAAAAAATTTATGATGATGGTTAAGTTTCTATAGAAGATGACTACGGGTACTTATCGAGCGAGTCGATCGCGAGTTGGGCAGTGCTCGACTCGCGCTCGTCAAAAAAAATTATTGCTCGACTCGACTCGTGCTCGTTAAAAAAATTTGTTGCTCAACTTGACTCGTTGCTCGTTAAGCTCCCTAAAAAAATTACCTCATTTTTTAACTAAAAGTAAAAATTAATAATACTATATAAGGCTTAATATTAACATAAATTAATAAATTTAAACAAAAAATATCAAAAAGAGTGTATAAAGCACTTTCAAAGTTAAAATTCCAAATTAAAAATCCACAAATACACCAAACTAGCATATTAAGACTAAAGTAACAATCCACAAGTTCACCAAACTAATATATTAAAACTAAAGTAACAATCCACAAATACATCAAACTAACATATTAAAAGCATTCTTGAGAAAAAGTTATATTTAAAAAAAATAACGAGTTGCTCGCGAACTTATCGAGTCGAGTTAGACTTTGCTCGACTCAACTCGTTAAGGCCTCGAGTCGAGTCAACCCGAGTCTAGCGTTTATCGAATTTTGATCGAGTCGAGTTCGAGCAGCTCACGAACTGTTCAACTCGCTAAACACCCCTAAAGATGACATATTTAAAGGGAAAATTTTGTTGTTTTTTTACCGGTTTACTTGTTTTAAAATTTAAAATATGTGATTAAATTTTAAAATTTAAAATAGTAGGGGTATATATTTATACCTCTAAAGAACTAACATATATAATATGTCATTCGAGGTTTTGGAGATTATGTGGGTGTAAGTGAGACTTTGATTGTGTTTACAATGTTAAATTTTTGAGATTTTGAGTGTATAAGTTCGAATTTCACCATATAAAATATTATGTACGAGTTTTCAATTTAAATTTATTTAGATTTAAGTCTCATTATATATGTATTGGTCAAAATATATTTCGATTATGAATTTATTGAATTTGTGTACCGCAGTAGCCCGTATGGATGTATTGTTTGTAAAAATAAATACATAACTAATAACAATAGATAATTGGTTCTAACTTTGCAGAACCCTTCACATAATTCACACGCAAGGCTACCGACTCTTCCTCCTGAACCAATCAGCTACAATTATGATCGCAATCCAGCCATTGATATAACTCTTGATAAAGCAACGGTAATCTATTAAGCACCCATTTTGCTGGTTCTAGTGGAACTTATAACACATCAGTTTTCTTTGAATATATGCATTAATTATGATTCTTGAAATGTAGAATTTGAAGCAGAAAGAGAGAGAACTCCAGGCTAGGGAAGCTGAAATCAAAAGGAGGGAAGAGGTAATGGATTCCTTGTACAAACATGTTAAAAACCTGGCCAAATTATGATTTTACTCCCTTTAGTATAATCAAATTCAGAATCTCTATTTTATCTTCAACAATTGTTTTAAATTTAATTTGCACATCACAATCTTTTGGGACATGCATGCAGGAAGTTAAAAAGAAAGAAGAAGCTCTAGCAAAAGGTAATTTTTGCAATTAAAGTTTGATTAGTCTTTGCAGGTCTTCATGTTAACTTATAGTAGTAGGTTTGATTTTGATCTTCTGTATATCTGTTGCAGCTGGAGTTTTCCTGGATGTGAAAAATTGGCCACCATTTTTCCCAATCATCCACCATGATATTTCAAATGAGATACTGAATTATCTACATCGAATGCAATATGTAGCTTTCTCCACATTCTTAGGTAGGCAACCTACTTGCTGAAATGCATAACTTAGATTCGATTATTACAAGTTTTCACTTGAACATAACGGTTGATTCTATTTTGTTATGTTTCTTTCGATTTTGTTGAATGATCCATGTTCGACCGAGTAAACACCAAGGATCCCAGACAAGTGAAAATGATGAATGTTGATTTCATGCAGGACTGGCCCTGTGCCTTCTCTGGAATGTCATATCTGTTTCCACAGCAAGCATCAAAGGGGAAGGTTGGACTAGAAATCTTGTTGCTCCTTTTGGTTTTTTTTTTTCAATTTCATTTTCCCCATTTTTATAATCTTTTGATTCTGATTGGCAAATCCTAAATCTTTAACATTTTTAGGCATAGCGATATGGTTCCTGGCTGTCATCTATTTCATCATAGGTGTACCGGGAGCCTATTTTCTATGGTATCGTCCACTTTATCGAGCTTGCAGGTACTAATTATAACCCGGTTCCATCGTTTCGACTAATGTTCTTCATTCTGTTTAACGAATCATCTTTTCATAACCATGTTGCAGGAAAGACAGCGCGTTTAAGTTTGGATGGTTTTTCATGTTTTATATGGTAATGTTTATTTTATGTATCTGGCAACCCTTGCCAGCTTCTTATAGCTATCTTATACCGTTTCTTTTCTCCTGGTTTGCAGATACATATTTGCTTCTGCATCTATGCTTCGATTGCTCCGCCTATAGTTTATGGCGGGTTATCGTTCCCGTAAGTTTCGTGAACCGATAACAAACATGTTTGAACTCTTTTAAGTACTCATGTTAGGGATCTATGTCGGACTCGACGCATATCTAGACATGAGTATTTCAACTTTAATGTGATGTTATGGCCTATGGGTGATGCAGGGGATTCTTGAGTGCAATACATGTTATGAGCGACAATGCTTTGGTTGGGGTAAAACGAAAGATCATTCCTTTCTCTTAAATCCTTTGATTTGAAAGCATACATTATGAAAAAAAAAAGAAGAAGAAGCATTTGCCGGTGATTCTCAGAAGCCTTGTCCATTGCTTTTTCTTGCAGATATTCTACTTCGTTGGATTCGGGTTGTTCTGTGTTGAAACACTGTTGAGCATTTGGGTCATTCAGGTATTTCATCGAACACTTTGAAACCATTCCACTCTCTGTTGTTGTTGCTGCTGCATTAACCCATGTGTGTTTTTTCGACAGAGAGTGTACAGGTATTTCCGTGGTACTGGTAAGGCGGCGGAGGCAAAACGTTACGCTGCAAGAGGAGTGGCCATGGAAACAGTAAGCTTATAAAGGTTGGCAGAGAATTAAGAAACCTCAGCTGAGACTTGGTGGAACCTGGGCTTTTGACATTTGTATATTGTTATTATCACACATTAATCAACCCGCCCCCATTACATTATTTTAAGAAAACTCCATGGTTTTGATGATTGGTGTACTTTTTCAATAGTTTATACTGGGATTCAGTTCTTACGATCAATTAATTGTCTGGTAATGATGAATTTAAATTCGAACAATTTATCTACACAATATTTAAGAATTAAGAATATATGTTATTATGTAATTACACTAAAATATTAAAAAATATATAGAATGATAATTATGATAAAAAATTAAATTAAGATTAGAAATTCATACGGCTGTCCCCACTTTGCCAAATTTATATCTAAAAACATAATAATCAAGTAATCAACGGTTGTTATGAAAATTTAATAAGAATATTTTTATTAGCTTGCACCAAACGTTTTCTCTAAAAAATTAAAGAAAGACAAGTAGAGAGACAAAATATGGAAGCAGTCTGAGGACGGTAACCGTTGACGTTGAAAGGAACACAATAGTAGAACAAACAAATGAAACACCAACTTTTCTTCTCAAGGACGCTGTTTCTTTTTTTTTTTTATTGTTGTTGTAAACTACTCCAAATGTCTTTAGATTTTGTTATTAATACCAATTTATCATTCAATTTTTAAATATTTTAATTTTAACACTCAACTTTAATTTTTTAATTTCGGGTTCAGTGCATTATAAGCATTAAACCATTAACCGTTGTTCTCCATCAAAGTTAATTTTCTATTTCTTCGATCAAAAAAGAAGAAGTTAATTTTCTATTTCAGCTCATCATCTTCTTCATCAAAATTATAAATATTTTTTTGTCTATTTTTAGTCATAGTTGAAAACAATCGTTCTTCAACGTATTTTACAAACCACCTAATCATTAAAGAAGTTATCTCATAATTTTCTATCACTTCGTCAATTTTTTTTCTTTCAAAACCTCTTTAAAACTCACAAAATTAAACACAAAAAAATCTATAATTTTTTGAGGTTTTAGAGCTTTCTTATATTTGGAGGTTCAAGGTATTTGTTCAAAAATTTGACTGGTAAAAAATACTCTTTTGGAACAAAAAATAATATATCCCAAAACTAGTCTCATCAGACGATTGTTGAAGGAGATTTAAGTATTAGAATGTTAGACCTTTAAATAAATTTTCGTTGATTTTAAGTTAATTTCACGAAAAATCAATTCAAAGAGAATAAAGAATAATAAAAAAACAAATGTGTCGATATTGATATTGCCACGAATGACGACTGATGACTGACGGTAGCAACAATAAGAGGAGTTGATTATCTGCAGGGACCAAAATGATATGCAAATTAGAGTTTAGTGCCTAAAAATGAAAGATTTGTAACGTTTGTCTGCCTATAAATATTGAGGAGTAAATTTGTAATTATACCAAAGAAACTTATTTTTCCCGCTGTTTCCTTCTACTTTTTCAACAAATACTGTCAACCGAAGAGTCCAACTTCTCTTTCTCTCTCTAGCTTCTCAACAGCGAAACCACGTTTCTCTCTCTCTAGAAAGTTTCGCTCTTCCTTCTGTAAGAACACAAAATTTATTCAAAAGAATAAATTATTGACTTTCAGTTTTCAATTAGCTTCTTATAAAAGCTTCTTCCTTTTTCTTCCCTCTAGTTTAGATCTTCCTTGTTTATATTTACCCCATTTTCAGTTTCTTTTTTTAAGGTATTGGCAGACAAAAATTCTAAACAGATGGCTGGTCGTTTCGATGAAAACCCATTCGCTGAAGAAGAAGAAGTTAACCCTTTCTCTGTTAGTTTCTCTTCCCCTCTTTCTTTTATTTGATGATGTTTTGGTACCGAGCTCTGTTTTACAGGTGTTTGATGAAAGGTTTATTAACAGATTATACGTTGACTTGATTTTACTCACTGATCGCTTTCTGGGATTTCAGTTTGATCTGAAATTTTGGTTGAATTATGGCTGTTGGAAGTGTTTTATTTGGTTGGTTTGGTTGATGTGATCATTTCAACGACTTTATGTTTTCTTTGTTACTGAAAATGCATTAAATAAAGTAGAAATTTCATATTAAGCTTATTCAATCATTAAATTGTAGTCAATTTTGTTTTAAAAATAAGCTTCCCGGAGCTAAAAAACATGTTCTTTTGCACTTTGATGAACCTTAATCCTTGAAAAAAAGAGAAGACTATGATGCATTCTCTGGGTTTTATTATCTTGATTCATATGTAAAAATTAGTATACGGATGCTAGCCAACTTCAGTTTTAATATGATTATTTCTTTTAAATTTTCTACCAGCAGGATCCAGCTGTGGGAGGGAAGGCATCTGGCCAGTCTAAATTTGGAGGTCTATTTTCGAAGGTAAACTAAATCCCCGTTTATATAGTTTCTAGGGGATATTTAATTCAAAACTTACTGTTGAAGTTAAAATGAGAACTGTTTTTCGGACATATATCGACTAGAATGGCTGTAAAACGTGAAATTTAGCATAAGGCTTTGGTTGTTTTGTACCCTTTATGTCTATGGAGAGTGCTTCGTCTGTGAAAGGTCGGGTTTTAAGCTTGTTGTCGAATGTCGAGACATGGATATTTGGTCACTGATGATATGTACAACCATAACTTCAGGTGATCTGATGTTGTGCTAAACTACCACTATTTAATTCCTTGAGCACACGGAAGTTCCATATGTTTCACTTATTTGCAAGAATTCTATTGTAAGATCGTAGTGATCAACCTAGAAACTTAGTTCTTTTTTCTAATGCTGATAGATTTAGCGGTTAGCTTGGATATGTCATGGTTTAGGATGATTTAGTTCAGAAAAAATAGGTTGCTTGCTATGTTGTTGTGATTTGGTCATCTCGAATTTGGCCTTTTAGCATTGCTTCAACGTTGGCAAACTGGAAAGTTTTCTTATATTAATACTTGCTTCTTGAATATGTATTATGAACAAATTTTCAGAATGGTCCAAGCGCTCCACCCGCATCAAACTCAAGACTTTCACCACTACCTCCTGAACCTGCTGGTTTCAATTACAATCGCGAGGCAACGGTTGACATTCCTCTGGATACAGCTTCTGGAGGATCATATAAGGTTATTGAAGAGTGAAAACCTGTCTCTAAATGCTATTTCCATAGTTTGGTTAAGGGTTTGATCTCACTTTTATGGTTTTACTGCATAAATCTAGGATTTGAAGAAGAAAGAGAAAGAACTCCAAGCTAAGGAGGCTGAACTGAAAAGGCGGGAGCAGGTATATTGTGGAAAGAAATTTTATAACTTCTAATTCATTCTTATTTTACAGATCATAGATTTTATGTTTGTTCCAAACTTACTCCCTAATATGTTTTATCAAACATTTAGAATCTAATGTAATGAATGGCCAAATATATCCCAGCAATTTGTCTTACAAATTATTACCAAGACACAATTAGGCTGCTGGTGGTATATCTTATGTGTTCTCTCCTTGTATTTTAGTGTAAAATTTTCTTTGGATAGTTGTAAGACGCATGTTTTCATTCATGCTTTTTTTTTTTCATAAATAAATAATAAATGTGTTATCTCTTTGTATTTAGTGTGCTAAGTTAGAAGGATGGTTTTTTGTTCATGCATGTCATTGTCTGTTTCATAGATAAATAGCAAGAACTTAAATTGTTTTCTGCCCTTTGGCACCCTATGAATTATGGGGTCCCTACAATTTTCGCTGATCAGCTTATTCCATGCAGGAAGTGAGACGGAAAGAAGAGGCAGCGGCAAGAGGTACCTTTCACTATAATTTGACTATTCACATTGAAAACATTTAGTTTTGCTCATTTTTTCAAATTTTGTTGTAGATAACTTTTTTTTTGCAGAATATTTTTGACCTCATTCTATTTTCTATTATGGTCAATTACTCTTACATTTCAACCATGAGCTAGAGTTTGACTTCTCTATTTTGCAGCTGGAATTGTTTTGGAAGAGAAAAATTGGCCACCATTTTTTCCAATCATTCATCATGATATTGCAAATGACATACCGGTTCATCTACAAAGATTGCAGTATGTTGCGTTTTCAACATTTTTAGGTATGTAAGGTTTTTTTTGAAGGCTTATTTACCTTTTGTATCGCTCAATTTTTGATCTTGTTGACCAAAATGAAAATTTGTGATCTGTTCACAAGTTTGTAATTGCTGAATGATTGCATTGGGTGAATATTTGTACCATGCTTTTATTTTGTTCAACTCTTTAGCTGGAAAAGGCTTTTTGTGTAAGTCATTTGGTTATATACGGTTGAGTGATGTATGGTGGTTCTATGCAGGATTGTTTCTGTGTCTTCTATGGAACATCGTAGCTGTTACTACAGCATGGATCAGAGGAGAAGGTTAGTTTAGAAATGCATTTCCTTATTTATTGTTTTCTTCCGAATATATAATGTTAGGATTATGTTGTATTTACTATATTTATTATTGTTTAGGTGTGAGGATCTGGTTCTTGGCTATTATCTTCTTCATAGCAGGGGTTCCAGGAGCCTATGTTTTGTGGTATCGCCCACTGTATCGTGCTTTTAGGTGCTTAACATACTCCACTCCGCTTCTTAATATTGCAGTTCATTTTTGCCTATCTGTTTTAAATGTTGGCTTGCCTCTAATGCCAACTTCCATTGTCATTTTCTTAAATTTGGCTGTTCATGTTCCTTGCACCTGCTAATCAATAATCATCCCTTATTTTAATTGAAATATTTTCCCACCTTATAACTATAATGCAGGAAAGAAAGTGCTTTATCATTTGGCCGGTTCTTCCTCTTTTATTTGGTAATACCTTGTGTTTCTCTGATAGATATGTTTCTTTCGTTTGAGGAGTCGATAAGTACCGATCCTTTTATCACTTTTCCTTTCCTGTTTATAGATTCACATCGTCTTTTGCATCTTCGCTGCTGTGGCTCCCCCTATAGTTTTTAGAGGGAAATCACTAACGTATGTTCCTAAACTATTTTTTTAAACTTTTCTTGGTGTCATTTTTTTCTGCATACATCTTACCAATGTTGTTTTGTCCCATACAGCGGGATTCTACCTGCGGTAGATCTTATCGGCAAACACGCATTGGTTGGGGTAAGCATATCTTAAACCTAGACAAAAGTTTAATACCCACGATCATGCTTGATGATTTAACCATTAAAACATTGAAGCATTTAACCTGAGAAATCTATCACATTGAGGTGTTTAGTGGGAACATAGACGGGAGCATAAAGAATTATGCTTACTACCTGCTTGACTCTTGAGCATTGTGATTGCAATTGATGTTAGCAGAAAGAGTTAACAGTTTTACTCTTGACTTGTCTTAACGATTCTGATGAAAATTATTTTGTTTGTATAGATCTTCTACTTCATTGGTTTTGGATTATTCTGTGTCGAATCACTCGTAAGCGTCTGGGTTATCCAGGTTTGTTCAGTCCCCCAACCTTATTGATTGCAACAATCGCATAAACATGCACGAATGGAATTTCTAACATCAGTCGGCTATTGGTTTTGCAGCAAGTATACATGTATTTCCGTGGCAGCGGTAGAGCTGCCGATATGAAACACGAGGCTGCAAGAGGAGCTATGAGGGCTGCCATCTAATGTTACAGACACTAGATGCAACGAGACACACGAATCACCTCTTGTCGATTCTCCTTACAAGCATAGAGCTTGTTATTTCCCGTTCGTTGCACCAATCTCTGTAATTTCTTGTGTATGTTATATATATATATATGGTTTGGAGATTGATTAGCAGACACCTTATACAAAAGACTTGAGTGAATTTCATTTTTCATGTAGAGTTTCATTGTGCAATCGATTCATATTTCATAGTGTAATGTCTAATTAAGACCATGAGTTTCAAGATGACATACATATACATACACATATACATATACATAATTGTCCTATCAGGAGATCATTGTCCGTCTACTATTTCAATGGAAAGTGCTATGGGAATCAATAGGGACAATAATCTGAGTTAAAACTATAGATATGATGTAACAATAAGATACGTTTTAAGGTTTAAATTTATGAGATGATATTGCTGGAAAGACAGTCACAAACTTCAAATATAATATACATCAACACTTTCATAACTTTACTTTGACTAGAAGCTACAAGGTAATGGCATACATCAACACTATCATAAATATTTACTGAAATAAAAAAAGAAACTAATTTATAAATATATTATCTCATTTTTATTTAAATTAGTTTATCCCACCAGTAAAGTAGAAAAAACTCTCACTCGTCTCCAAATATAGTACATAAATATTATATATATTTTACTTTTTAATTAAAACCTCCATGCATCTGATCATATATAATCAATCATACAAGCGTGGTAGAATAACTAGCTACTATATATATATATTAGCCACTTAACAATAAGCAATACATTTTTTCTTACAATCCATGGTGCAGCCACCACCACCGCCACCGGCGCCGTACCCTTTCCCGGAGCGGCTAAAGGAGGAGAAGCACTTGGCAGGGCAGATGAGCTTCTTGTTGAAACAAGGACCCTTTTCTTTGCAAACAACACTAGGCCTAATGACACCACCTTTGGAGTAACCTCCGTTCGGACCTCCGACTCCGCCTCCATAACCACCGCCTATGATCCCATTTCCCCACCCCGGAATCCCAAAACCACCGGGTCCCGGACCAAACAACCCACCAATCCCACCATTGTTGTTGTTTTGGCCGCTTGTTTTGGTGCCTTTGTTTTGCTTCTGCTGGGACGATGACGATAAAGGTTGGAAAAAATCAGGGCTGAGAGCTGCAGATAGTGAAGCAGTGATGAGAAGAAGGAGAAAGATGAAGGTGGTTTTGGTGTTGATCATTTTTGCAGATTGCAGTTCTTTTCCCCCAGAAGATTTTCGTGTGTTTTTATATTAGCAGAGATGATATTTAAAGTGATTAAATAGGACATTTAGGCAGGGAAGAGAGAGAGAGTTGGTGACAGTTGAGTTGAGGGTCCGCCATGAATGAGTAGGTTGAGCACCATTATGACCCTATCTTAATTCTTTATGTTCGGTGATTCAAATCTTTTTTTTTTCTTTCATCTTAGCTTAATTACTATTTTAATCAAGGCATATTTGTTTAATCTATTGACAAACATAAGTTAACCTTTTGGGGTGTGTGATTGTATAAAAAAAACTAAACGAAATGTAATTATTGTGAATTGAATTTTATTTTTATTTAAATTTTAAAAGGTTATAAATATAAACTTAACTTTCAACATCCATAGTTTTTTTTTGATTAAATTTATCCGTCTATCTTAAAAAAACAAATTAAATTACTTTTTTAAAAAGAAATTAGCAAAATAATAGTTTTTTAATAATTATAAGGTGACCGATCACATAGTAATTTATATGTACTATATGCTGACATGATATTATTTTTCATATGTTCAATGTCAACAAATAAAAATGTTGAGTGCCAAAATTTTTATTATTTCGATTAAAAATAAAACGTGAACAGCATCGTTATTGATTTAATGAGAATCGACCAAAATAATATTTTTTTAACATTAATGACTAAAGAGGAACAATTTTTAGTTTAGAGATCGAAATAGAAATAGAGTTATAGTTGAGTGACCGTTGAATCGTTTACCCACAAATTTAATTAGGTGTTAAAGAAACTAATTATTTATAGGCTTAACGTTCAAACTATGTCTCTTTTTGACAATAGGTATCTAAAGTAATTTCTTTGGCTAAAATAGATGCCTAAAATTTTATTTTTGGCTTGTTTTAAAGTCAACTAAGACACATACTTTAGCACCTATTTCAACCAAAAATAAAACTTTAGGCACCTATTTTAGCTAAAAATAAAACTTTAGACACATATTTCGGTCAAAAAAAATAATTTCCACACCTATTGTAAAAAATATACATTATTTGAACACCTATTTTGTAGTTAAGCCCCATTTATATTTGGTTTTAAATTTTCAATTAGGTGTCAAATCGATTTATGGTACTATCAAGTACCCCCTATGCCCACCTAATATTGCCTGTCAGCAATAAAAGAAATTTTATGAACTTACAAAAATTATGCGATTGGACTTTTAAGATGACAAAAGTAAAAGGGTAAATTGCTTGCAATGTCTCAAACGTGGCATAAATTCATCCAACTCCCAATCCATAAAACCTCATTAATACTTCACTAATGTATGGTTTAAATGTTGTTCGATTGATACTTTACGTTTAGGACGTGGTCCATGTTCTTATGTAAATATAGAGATTGCATTTCTAATTATTTGCCACTTTTTGTTGGGTCAAATAATAAAAAGTTTGATAAATTTTAAATATAATATTAAATTCGAGTTTTATAAATAAAAAAATTATTTATAGTTTAAGGGTCCAATTCGACTCACTCTAGGTATAACAAAGGTATCAAATAAAAGGGGTTCAAATAATTTTTTATTTTGTTTGAATAAATACTTTTTAAAAGAAAATTTAGGTTATTGAAATTTCATGAGATTGAAACTAATTTAAAATTATATTAAAAATAAAAATGGATATATGTATAGAAAATTATGCAATATGAGTATAATTAGATTTAGAAAAATAGAACAATAATAATTTGTCATATAAATCATATATATTGAATTTTTTTTATAAATCTTAAATCTAATATTAATTCAACTCACAGGAGAGAGAACGAGCCTTTAAGGAGAGTGCTCATAATGAGTCTAGAACTCATTACCTAATAAAATATGAAAAAATTAAGATAAACAGCTAGACCAACTGAATATATATATATATATATATATATATATATATATATATATATATATATATATATATTGAATTTATAGTTTGTACTTTGAGTTCTTTGTTTATAGTGGGACCGCCCATGGATCCTAAATTTGACATTGGAGCAATCAAATTGGTTTCATGTATACATTATACATACAGATATGTCCGCACCGCAGTGTCACTCTTCCAATATTTATTTTGCCCACCTGCTTCATCATATCTCTTGTCTTTGTCCCACCTTAATCACTCTGGTCAATTTTGTATGTAAACACAATTTATTTTGGTCGGCTAGTATAAATAAATTGAAATATTTTAAAGGGTTACAATTTTACTTAAACTTGTATATTTTTGTAAATTAATAATCCAATCTTGTTTTGAATCACTCACTTTTCTAAAACCCATTTAGAATTGTGTTATAATGGTTTGTAATTTTATATAATTTTCATTTTATAAAAATTCTAGACATGAGCAGTTTTAAGAAAGTTACATTATTTGTTATCTTTTATATAATATAATTTTTATAATATATAATTAGTAGTTGTATTTCATAAAATCGAAAATCGAACAATGTTGGTTATAACTTATAACTTAATTTTTATCTGATATAATTTATTTCTTCAATTTCATGTTCCAAATCTAACATTTGGCAATGCTTGGTAAATAGCTTTTTGAGCTAAAATTAACAGTTTGGATTATTTTTAGAAGTTTGATCAGTCAAATATGCTAATTAAGATGTTCGGTAAAAAGAGGTTTGTAATAGTGGATTGAGGTCAAAACCTCTCAATTTGAAAAAGCTACTAATATAATCTTTTTGAGTTTAGAGTTTTTAATATAAGAGTTATAAACTCTCTTTTACTCTTAACAATTAAAAAACTTCCAAACTAACATACACTCCAAATATCATTTAAATTTAGGGTAAATTACAACGTAGGTCATTCAATTATAGGGAAAATTACATTTAGATCATTCAATTATTAAAAATTACATTTGGATCACTCAATTATAGGTGAGGTTACATTTGGGTCACCCAATTATTAAAAATTACACTTAGGTCATTCAATTATGAATAAAATTACATTTGAGTCACCATTTATATTTAAAAAATATATATATCAATTTATGTATTAGATTAATTAATGATTTCAAATGAAATACTCTAGTGTTAACAAAGGTATACAAGTGACTTGGAAGAAAAAAATGATGAAATTGATGTATTTTTTAAAATATGAAGGGTGACCCAAATGTAACCTTACCCATAATTGAGTGACCCAAATGTAACATTTAATAATTGAGTGACCTAAATGTAACCTGATCCATAATTGAGTGACCCAAGTGTAACTTTTAATAATTAAGTGACCCAAATGTAACCTTACCCATAATTGAGTGACTTTCGTTGTAGTTTACCCTTAAATTTAATAATTAATTAAATTATATTAATATAATTATATAAATAATAAATAAATATATAGATCCCTCAAATATACTTATTAATTTTTATAATCTAATTAATATTAATTGATACAGAATATTGATAATTAATAGACTATTCAAACAAGTATTGAATATAAGCATGTTCTTATATATCATTTTGATTGTGCAAATAATCAAACAACTATCAGTTAATTTTAACAAACATTTTTATACAATCAGTTAATGCAATCCGTTAGTCAAATCACCTGATGCATTCAGCTATCCGCTATCGGCTAATGTAATATGCTATCATCTATCAACTAATTGCAAAACATGTCCTATATCGAAATATTTTCAAATATCAAACGAATCTTTAAACTTAGACGACAATCAAAGATAACATGAGCAAAACCCACAATCAATTAGTTT
Source organism: Hibiscus tridactylites (assembly GCA_958450335.1). Taxonomy (NCBI): domain Eukaryota; kingdom Viridiplantae; phylum Streptophyta; class Magnoliopsida; order Malvales; family Malvaceae; genus Hibiscus; species Hibiscus tridactylites. The sequence goes on along the minus strand of OY288270.1, from coordinate 91,896,148 downwards.
AACGGGACGAGACGTCATGTCCTTTAAAAAAATTAAAAATTTAAATTTTAACGTTGTGTATGAAAAAAATTAACTTGAGAAGGTTATCCCATACTAATCTGTCAATATGTTAGATAACAGTGCTAAAAGAAATAGCATGAGCAAACCTGAAATGGTGGGGCTATCGAATTTGACCAGAGTAATTACATTGGGTTGGTTTTCCATGGTTATTAATATCCACTTTGAATGTGGGCAATGGCCTCATTAATAGTCATTGAAAAAATACCATCCATTTATCACAACTCTGTGTCTTACAAGCTGTTAAGTACTCCACATGTAATCAATCAAAATTAGGTGGGGAGATGCATGCCAAACCGCAAACCTACACAAATTTTGAATTACAAACAAAATGTCTTTTTCACAACTTTCGGTCCTTTTGCATTTGAAAATGAATCGACGGGTGTAAACGTGATATTTGTACTTTAACAAAGGTTACATAACCATTTTCTTTTATGTTATTGGCATTTGGCAGATTAAACTAAATTCGAATCAAATTCGAAGACTTTACGATTTGAATTATGTCAGATTAAATGTGTATACCTTTTGACATGCCGTCTTATAAATGAAGTAGTGGCTATTTTAGGTGCACATGACAGTATGACACATGGGGAGCATTTGAGTAGTGTTGGACATTTCATGTCACACATGGGAACACATCGTTGCAAGTCTTTTAGTTTGTGGGTGATATAGTTTTGCATGAATTAATCAGATAGAAAACCCCAACCGTTTTATATTTGGATAGGTTTACTACAATATATGGAGAAAACGACACCCACTACTTCATACATTTGCACTAAGAAATTTGCTTTTAAACACTTTTGTACTGGTAAATCGGATTCGTGCCCATGGTTTGGCAAAAATCCATTTCCTTTATGCAGGGTATATTAAATCGTTTCACCAGTTTAAATGAGATCTGTTCAGAAATTAGGTTATCTATTTAAGTTTGAAAATCTTCTTATATTTGTTAATATTGTTTAGATCAAGTTTTTAAAGTTCTCAGTTGACATCCTCCCCTCCCCTAAATTGTGGGTTTAAGACACAGTAAGAACAAATTCTCATTTCCTCTCCTCCTAAGTAGAAATTATTAAAAAATATATTTAAATATTTGAGGAGATTTAAACAAAAATATCAACTTTAGAAAATGTAATTGTATATAAAAGGATGGATCCATTTAAAATAAAAATTATATTTAATACATAATTGATAGAAACAAAAAGTTTCCACAAGTGTCTTGGTTTAAGATTAGATTTTAAGGTTTAAATGTTAAGAGTTTAGGTTTGGGGTTTAAAATGTAAGGTTTAGAGTACTATTGTTATGGATTTAGATTTTAACCTATAAATCATAAATTATAATCTCAATCCTAAATTCTAACCACAACTCATAATTCTAAACCGCTAAATTTATTATGGATTTACAAGTAATATTTGTTTTGAATATACTCCCAACCACTCTATCACCCTGCATGCAGCTGTTAGTGCTCAAACCCGTGACCTCTAAGAACAACAATCGTTCCTCTAACCATTGAGACCAGTTGGTTCGTACTACTAGTATATATTTTAAAAATAGAATTAAACAATTATTATTTTTGTTAAAAGTAATAGGATATATCAAAATTTTAATTGATGGTTGTTTAATACTTTCAGTTTTTTAAAAATATCGATCGACTAAAAGAAATTATTTTGTTTAGTAAGGAATTTAAATTAATTAGAAGTGTGAAATTGTGCAAAAGCTGCAATCTTTCATCAATCTTATTGCAGAGTTTGGCGATGTTAGCAGCTTATTCTTGTGGTGAAAAGGTGAGGTCTTTTCCTAAGCGTTGTTGGGAAGCAAGTTCCTTAGTAGGCTGTCGATGTTAACTTGGTGTTGTGGGTGGAGCAATTTAAAGGCATTAGGGAATATGATTAGACACTAGCACACTCTCTTCTTTTTGGCTTTTGTGGACGTCAAGACCTTAAGAAAATGTGTATAAATATGAGGTGTACATCGACCCTTTATGTCAGATTCAACTTGAAGGAAACTATAGTAGGAGAAGTCTGATGGCAGTGTCAAATTTAGTTTTTATAAGATGAGATGAACGGGGCAGAGTAGCCTTATTTATTAGATGATAGGCTCAACTTGTGAGTCAATAGACTTGATTTATGTCTTGTTAAAATCAGTGTAACTTTTGGAATAAAATTATTTCGGATAAGGTTGTAAATGACACAAGATAAATTACGAGCTACTTAAGTTTGACTTGATTAAAACTTTGTTAATATTTGACTCGAGCACCAACTCAATTCGAGCTCAAACTCGAACTCGACTTGAGTTCTTAACGAGCCGAATTTAACTCAACATTACTCAAACTCAACTTTAGTTCAACTTGATCAAAACTCTGTCAATATGAGAATGTTATTGTTCTGGGATTAAAATATAATTTTATCATATATAATTTTATAACTTTCAAAGGGACTTGTGGGCAAATTTCCATACGGAAGGAAATGAAGAGACCGGGGAGAGCAAAATAATTGAAAAATAATGATAAAAGTAGAAGAAATTAATAAAATACGGTAAGAATTTTTAGGTTTTAAAAATAATAACATTTTATTATGGAATAAAGAGATCGAGTTGTTTGGATCATATTCAGATCATGTTTGGACTGCATTTGGTTTAGATTCGATCATGTCAGATTAGATTTTGTTTGAATTTAGTTCGATGCTATCATATGTTGGGTCGAATTTAGTTTTGAATCAAACTAATATTATATTGGTTGATTTTCAATATCAAATTGATAAAATTTTGAGTTATGTCAATATTAAAACGAATAGTTTCATGTTGAATCAAATCAGATCGATCAATTTTCTAATCATGTCAATATCAAACATGTTCATTTTCATATAAAAACAACAAATGGTACTCTTATTTTTATTTTATTTTGTGCTTTTGATAACCAGATTCGTAAATATAAGAGCGTGTATCGATCAAGTAATAGTGTTAAAATAAATTAATCCCACGAGTACCGAATTCCAAGTTACTATTTTTCACACCATTGATTTTTAATAGTGCAACGGATTTCGCATATGGGCGTTTAAGATCTTACAAAAATTCCATTTATCGAGATAAAATAAAATTGAGTTAACTGTAGAAAATGTCACTGACCAAACTATATATCTTATTTTAAATTGGTCGCAAAACTTTAAAACATTTTATTTTAATCTTTAAATTATCATTATTATTTCAATTGAGTTGTGTTGTATACCTCTGTTATAGATTCCATTAGGTACGGTTGATGATGTTGTATACTGCTGCTGCTGCTCCAATGTGATCCGTTCATACCACTGTGATTTTAACTCATGACCTAGCATCTCAATTCATTAGACTAATTAATTATTGTTAACTTTATAATAGAACATTGAGTTAATGACAATGTGAAGTTTTGGGTAATTAATAGTCTCGTGTTGGATTTAATCCAGATTTATTCTAAGGATTAGTCAAAATCTTTTAAGCTATTCTTAATTAGGAGACCTTTCTTGTACCTTTGCATTGTGCAACCTAAACGGACGTTGGCCTTAAATTTTCTCGCCAAATAGGAGAATGTTTGGTCTCCAACGGGCGGTTGCCCAACAAATTTCCTCTCCAAACGACTGTTTGTCTATAACTGAAATTTTTAACTTTTAACAACGGGTGTTCAGCCCCAACAAGCGTTTGCCGACGGCAGCCAAAAACAAAGCCTGAATCACGTCCCTACTCTCCAGTGAGTTGCGGTGGCGGTTTCAGGCGTCACACAATAAAGTATCTTTTTTTTGTGTTTTAGGGTTTCTGTGTTGGGATGGGCTTAAGGCTTTGCTGGGCCTTGGGGCATTACCTCTCTTTGTGGGATTTGTGTCTGTTCTAGACTTTGACCTTTTATTGTATCCGGATATATTTGTGGTCCAGACTTTAGTGTGTGTTTTAGTTTTTTAATGATTTTTTTTTTCTTTCTAGTCTAAAAAAATCTATTCTTCATTTGTTTAAGAAAAAAGTGTTCAGCTCCTCTGATGAAAGGTGGTATGACTACGGGGTGCATGCAAATGTTACAAAACACCGTTGGGACTACAATAGGGTTACAATATTACTATTGTGCGACACCAACTGAAATGTTACAAGATATAAACTTAAAATGTTATCTATCAAATTAAAATGTTATATATTTTTATAATATTTTAAGTTATTTATCTCATTATTAAAGATGCTTCAACGAAGATGATGAGAACGGAGCAAGAAGCAAGAAGAACGGAAGAGAAATTACAGAGATGAATAGGAAAAACTAGGGCTCTCTGGAGAAGACGAGCCAAACAGAAAACAAGAGAGAAAGGGGAAAATTTTCCAATGTAGGCCAAAGATATATCTGGGCCAGTACCCATCATGGGTTAGTTAATATAGCCCAACCGTTAAACCAAATAGCTAAACAGCAATTGGTTACAAATCAGTTAGGGCCTTAGAAATCTGTTAATTTTTTTTTTGATAGAATTTGGTAGCCTCATTAAAAACCCCCTCATATTACCTGCCGATCCGAGGATCCGCACATAACAGCGGAAGGAGGAAAAGAGTGCTACATGAAATTAATATATATGGCAAATAAAGAACGTACAATGACCTTCACTCCCACCCAAGGAGAATTCCTGGTTAAGTCACAACCACCAGGACACAGAACCAACAATCCAACAGCTAACCGATGCCCTGTTTCGCTAAAACATCAGCCTCACAATTCGCTACACGACTAATTTTCCTAAAAATACAATTCCTAGAAGAACCTAAAATGGCGATTTCCTTCACCAGGTCTTTGAAAATCCCAGCATATAACGCATGATTTTTTACCCAATTAATGAGCACCTCACTATCACTTTCAACAACAATTCTAGCCCTACTGCATATGTGATCACCCAAGGTTCGACTTAAACCCACCTTCATCGCCAAGAGCTCAGCACGAAACGGAGACCCCGGGCCAATAGCTTCTGAGAACGAGAAAATTACCTGGCTCCTATCGTCCCTGACCAGGCCCCCAATGCCTCCTGCCGAACGGTCCGCCTTCATCGCCCCATCTGTGTTTAGTTTAAAAAAGCCTGGAGGTGGAGGAGCCCATCGATTACCTTCAAGCATCAACCTCGGAGACCTAACACTGCCATCCGCCACCGTTGGATTAACAAATATCTCTTCCACCGATAAAGACGAATCCTGACACCGCGCTTTGAACCAAGAAGCAAGCCTAAACTTGGTTGTGTACATCAGCTGATTAAAGTCGAAGTTGCACCTTTAGAATACGACTTCATTCCTAAAAAGCCAAATGGACCAGATGATTACAGCCGGAATGAAGTTCCAGATTGATACCCCAACCTGCTTATCTCCCATAGTTTCCCAACACATAAGCAACTCCCTCACCGAGCTAGGCATAACATATGAGCGAGACCATAGTGCGGAAAACCAAGCCCAAAGCCCCCAAGAGAATTTACAATGAAGAAATAGGTGTTGAACTGTCTCCGGGACCAATTTACATAGAGGGCACCACGAACCAGAATCAAGCCCCACCCCTCTGAGTAGTAGACTTACTTTGACCGCGAGCTTCCCTACCACGGCTTGCCACATAAGCACCTCCACTTTGGGGGGCGCTAAACCCGACCAGATAAGCTTTTTCCAGCAGAAGTCCGCATTAAGAGGAGAGATCAAAACATTTGCACAATCTTTCACCGAAAAATCCTCCCCACCATTACCTCCCCAGATTAAGCAATCATGAGCAAAACCCCCTCGTGTTGACACTTGCCAACCCATCCATCAGCTCCTTCCATTGATCAGCCTCCCAATCGAATAGAGGTCTACGTAACTCGATACGCCAAGACCAAATGTCGCCCTCCTGTGACCCAAAATCAGCTACCTTCCCGACCTTATCTCGAGCAAGGCAAAATATCCTAGGAAATAATACTTGTAATGGAGCTGGAAATAACCAAATATCATACCAGAAAGAAATCCACTTACCGTCCCCCACTTGCAACGAGAACATATCCCGAATCATCACGCCCTGATCATCCGAATTATAAAAATTAGAGGAGATGCTGCGCCAAATCCACGAGCAACCACGCGAGATATTTTCATCCGGAAGCATAATCGACTTGTCCAAATGGAGTTTGCAACAGATCATGTTTCTCCAACCGCAACGCTCCTGGTTTGCAAATCTCCAAAACCATTTGATCAAAAGTGCTCTATTCTGAATTGTCAAGTCACGGATACCCAAGCCCCCCTGTTCCACCGGCTTACAAACACTCGACCAGCTAACCCAGTGAAGCTTACGTTTTTCCAGGGAGTCGCCCCAGAGAAAGTCAGCCATAATGCTATTGAGTTTTTTGTAAACTGCAATTGGAAGCTTGAATAATGACATAAAATAAGATGGGAGAGCTGATAGAGTAGACTTTATAAGAACAATCCTTCCACTAATGGACAAAGATTTTCCCTTCCAACTCGCTAGAAGATTGTGAAACCTTACGATAACTGGTTACCAAAGAGTGACAGAATTGGCTTTCGCCCCCAGGGGCAGACCGAAATATTCTGAAGGAAATGTGCCCACCTTGCAACCGATCCGAGATGCCCAAGAAGCGAGAGAAGATTCATCAATGTTAATACCGAACAATCTGCACTTACCCACATTAAGCTGAAGGCCTGAAGCTAACTCAAAAACGCGTAAGATTCTCTTGATGTTAACAACTTCTCTGACAGATGCTCCACAAAAAACCACCAAGTCATCCGCAAATTGCAGATGGGAAAGCTCGAAACACTCGGAGCCCCTACCTATCGAAAAGCCTTGGAATAGGCCTGCATTGACAGCTTTTTCGAACAAGAGATGAAGTGATTCACCAATAAGATTAAACAAAAGAGGGGATAAAGAACACCCCTGCCGAAGGCCTTTGGCAATTTCAAAACACGAAGTAGGCACTCCATTTATCAGAACCGAGATCGAGGCTGAAGAAATACAACGATAAATCCAACTGCACCAACGCTCACCAAAGCCCATTTCTTTCAAAATCCGGATAAGGAAATCCCAATCAACAGAATCATGCACTTTTTTTAAATCAATTTTAAAGACTGTTCCTTTTCTGCCCACTTTCTTCATGAAATCAATCCCTTCATTCGCGATGAGCGAGCAATCCAAAATTTGCCTCCCCTTAATGAATGCAAATTGGGAGTCGCTAACTAACCCATCCATGCACTTCTTTAGACGGTTAGAAAGAATTTTAGAGAGGATTTTATATACCCCATTAACCAGACTGATCGGGCGAAAGTCTTCAATGGAATCAGCTCCATGTTTCTTAGGAATAAGGGTGATGAACGAATGATTCACCCCATTCTCCCAAGATTTACCTCTATGAAAATCATTACAAAAGGATAGAATATCCGACTTGAGTATTGGCCAGAATCTTTTAAAGAATCCCGGGTTAAACCCGTCAGGGCCCGGCGCACTAGAGCTATTGAAAGAAGATATAGCTTCCCAGACCTCCGCTTCAGAAAATTTGAGTTCAAGGTCAGCTTTATCCTTGTCTGAAATCTGTTTAAAATTAAGATCCATCGAATCCACCTCCAATGTAGACTTTGAATTAAAAGCCCCTGAAAAAAAACTTAGCACATGATCTCTGATTTTGATAGGATCGGTTGTCGGCACACCCTCAATATATAAGGATTGAATATGATTTTGCCTTCTACGATTGGAAGCAACCAAATGAAAAAACCGCGTGTTCTTATCCCCTTCCACAAACCATTTCAGACGTGAGTTTTGGAGCCATATGCGTTCCTCACGACGCGATAGATTCCAAAGATCATTTCTCAATTTTCTCAACGAAGCCCCCGCCTCAACATCATCAGAACCACGACGAATATCAGCTTCCAACCTACTGATCTGATTTTCAATTTCTCGTATATCATTTTTGCCTCCAGGCTGATGCGAAGAAGACCAGGCTTTAATTTCAGTTTTACAATTCTTAAGCAAGCTTAGGATACCCATTCGCTTATTCACCAACTTCGATTGCCTCAAAGACGCGGATACCACGTCTTCAAAACCCTGCAAATCCATCAAATAATTGTATAGTTTGAATGGTCTCGCCCCCTGATCAGCCTTCATAGAACACAGTAAAATAGCATTATGATCGGATAAATCTTTCGGAAGTAGGCATTGAGAAACATCCTGGAAAGCTGCTAGGAAACTATCATCCACCAGAAAGCGATCGAGCCTAATGAATGTTGGATTATCACGATTGTTCGACCAGGTATATAGACCACCATTCAGCGGAAGATCAATGAGCTTTGCATCCTGTATGAAGGATCTGAATAACTCCATAATCGAAACGTTCAACCTTGACCCCCATTTTTCCTCCTTAGAACAAAAAGCGTTGAAGTCCCCGCCTAGACACCAGGAAACTTGATGCCCCCTCATAAACTCCAGTAACTCACAAAAGAAGGCTTCTTTTTCAGAATCCACCGACGGACCGTAAATATTTAGGAAGCCAAACTGATTTTCATAACCACCAATAAACCCAAACAAAGCAATGAACCTTTGACTAACAAACGAGTCTGTCAACGAGAAAAAGGACTTATCCCAAAAGCTAATAAGCCCCCCTACCGAACCACGGGCAGGGGAAAATAAATTCCCAAAGTTTTCATTACCTCCAATCCTCCTCAGTAACGAAGCACTGAACGTAGCCATCTTAGTCTCTTGTAGTAACAGGAATTTGGGTTTTTTGCTAATAAACAAATCCCTGACACCCCTATGTTTCTCCATTTTTCCCAGCCCCCTAACATTCCAAGATACAATCGATAGATTCATAAAATATGAGAATTACCTCAATTCCTGCAGAAATGGAGCAATACACGTTAAAGCCCCCGTTCCAGCTCAATAACCTTATCCACGAAAATTTCCTTGCCTCCCTTGAAAGAGAACCCCAAGATTTGGCTAACCCCCCAAACGGCAAGAGCCTCTTCAATCTGATTTAGATGAATGGATTCCTTGGAATTCCAGGAGTTATCCGCCACCGCATCTTTGATACCCGATTCCACAGCCTCCCGAAATTGGCCCCTCAATACCCGACGATGATTTGCATTATAGAAATTCCCCGGCTTGCTTTTGTAAATGGCCAAACTAATTTGGGAACTTTCTTTGTTTAAATCATTTGCCTGACTACCTGGAAGCTCAACCATTCTTGGACCTAAAGAATCGAAACTATCTGGAACAATTTCCATTAACGGTGATATATCCGAGGCACCCTTCGACGGAGATAACTGATTACCCACCACTTCCACCTGGATATGAGTTGATATCCTCTGGTTTGAATCTGCTACACCATGATCCGGACCCAACTCGCTAATACACGGCCCAACCTCCACAGGCCCAGTCTTATTACCCAATTCCACGTTAGAATTCGAAATATTACTAGGGCCCACCTGGATAGAAGAATTATTTGAAGACACCCTATCTGCCTGTACATCATTGTTGTTTTCAGAATGAACCTCGGGGCACACGCCCAGATTCTGCATTGAAGGCTCATTATTTACGTGATTGTTGCATGGGACATGATGATGCTCTTGATTAAAAGATTGAACAAATTCCAAGGATGAAACCAACCGCTCGGCTTCCTGAAGATCTGGCCACTCACCGGCCACCTCCTTCAAAAACCCGGAGAAGTCATCGGAGTTACAGTCCGGTAAATCTTCTCCCACCTTAAACACCAGCCTATATTTCTTACCCAGGCAAACAATCTGAAAGTCTTCTGGAATATGGAATTGGCTTTCCACCCTCATTAAAATTTTTGCTACCGAACAGTCGCGTTTTAGCAAAGTGTCATCGTGAATCCTAATAACTTTTCCCCACCTGCTGACCAGAGAGGAGAAGAGATCGGCTGACCAACATATAAGAGGGACTCCGTAAATTGACACTGAAGCAAAGAAACATGGAGAGTTATCTAAGAGAGCAGATTCCTCAATAAAGTCAAACCAAAAGCCTAGCTCCGATTTCTGAGAGGACCATGTACCCATTTTCTCTTCTTCAGATCGAAACAAAATTAAGCATGAATTAAACGCCGAACCCCATTTGATAATTTTCACAAAGATACCATCATTAGCTAAAGCTTTTTCCACAAAACCAAAATCGAAATTCCTTTTGATCACCCCCACCATGGCCAATTTAATCCAATTCAGATCCCCCATCTGAGCAGTCAAGTCCGGAATATCCTCCGACATGCCCACCTTTTTATCAGAATCAGTGGCGGAGGGAACTGGTTTAGGACAATTGAGAACGACTTCCAAATATGACCTGCCATCCCTAACAGCTGCAACACGCACCACCGGCGGAGGAGTATTAACCTTTGATTGCCATTGTTTCGGTGTAGACTTCCGACCAGGTTTTTCCGACCTATCCGCCATCCTCCTGAATCTGGCCTGAGACACCGATACCGAACGACCATCAATCAAAGACTTATTAAAGACCCGGATAGCCCTTTCCATATCTGCCTTACAAACAAAGTTTACAAAAGCAAACATTTTGTTTTTGTAATTGGGACGGTTGTTGTTGAACGGGATAAACACCTTCGAGACTTTCCCATAATGACCAAAGAGTTCCCACAGTGCGCTGCACGGCACCCTTCTACTGAGATTATCAATGAAAATAACCCAGGAGTTTGAAGAAGACTCCGGATGACTCCTGACCCTATTAAGAGCACCCGACCCTCCGGCATCAACTCCAACTTTTTTGGGCTTGTAAACCCCGCTAGACTTACCTTCCTTGTTGAGATTGTTTGCGCCGGCCGCCTTACCTCCCAGAGACTCCTCACCCTCTCTGCGCTCCATCTCTAAAAAATGACACCTATGAAATTTAACAATATTAATAAGGAAGAGTCTATATTTTCAGAAATCTGTTAATGAAAACAGTTATATTGTTGAAAATATCAGGCCGGATGGAGAGCCCATCTCTCTAGAATATACTAGCACCTTCTTTGTTTAACATTCACCCCGCTTTCTAACTCTTCTGACTTCCCTCGAACATGATGAACATCAAGAACATGTAGAAGATCACACAGACTATGATACCTTGTTGCAGGCAGAGGCTTGGTTAAAATGTCAGCTACCTGACTCTGAGCTGGAATATAATTGACCTCAAGCTGTCGTCGAAAGACTTTCTCTCGAACAAAATGTAAATCAAGCTCTACATGCTTAGTCTTTGCATGTAGAACTGGGTTAGCTGCCATGGCCACTGTACTTGTATTGTCACACCAAACTTTTGCAGTGTCGGACAACTCAATTCCCATATCACTGGTGCCAGAAGCAACTCCCACAAACGGGTTGTAGCAGACATCATCAGCATCTTCATAGCGACAGAGATTGGCTTGAGTGTCTTCAGTATCCTTGGACTGTTGAGAAAGCACCCCCTTAAAGTTCTGGTCGAAACGGTGCCAGCACCTATCAACCAAATGTCCCAATTTGCTGCACAGTTGACATTGTGGTCTAGGGCGGCCACCTCTAAATCGACCTCCTGATTGAGGGTTACTCCGCGGTTGTGACTGTTTGGATCCAAACTGAGAACGATTTCCATCTCGTCCAACACCATATGCATCACGAGGACGGTCTTCATCAGCTTGCGTGAGATTGATACCCACAGGAACGCGCACAGTATCAACAAGTCTTGACTCCGCGTCTATCAGACCAGACACAACTGACTCCAGAGTACACGGCTCTCGACTCATTGTTATATCAGCCACAAAAGGATCAAACTCAGACGTGAGCCCATTCAGCACGGTTGCAATCTGCTCGACTTCAGCAACAGGGCTTCCGCTCGTGGCCAATAAATCACAAATCTCTTTGATTTGTGTCGTGTACTCACGAATGGATAATGTGCCCTTCTTCAACGCACGCAATCGGCAATGCAGGTTCATGACCTTTGTAGTGGAGAACTTTGAGTACAGATTCAAGACGGAGGACCAGATGCTGGTGGACGTTTCAGCTCCAACGAGCTGAGGCAAAACACGGGGACTGACGGTTGACAGAAGCCAGGATGCGAGAGCATTATCTTCCTTCCGAAACCGTCGAAAGTCAGGATTCAAAATCAGTTTTCCAGTCAAATCCTTGACTATCTTCGGTGGAATAGGAGTCTCTGAATCAAGGTAATGCTCAAGCTCATTACCTCGAATCATAAGGATGACCTGCTGTTTCCATAGCAGAAAGTTAGTGTTGTCAAGTTTAACACTCACTTGCTTATTTGCAAAAGCCGGACTGTTGGAGTCGGTGCCGATCTGAATCGCGTCAATCTGATCTGCCAGATTCGAGTCATCAACTACCTCTGGTGCCATTTAGAAGCAATAGCAAGATCTCAGGTTAAACAACGATCTGAACCAAGGAAAGAACAAGGCCTCACACGAAAGAATGCTGCTCCAGATCTGAACCACAGAACAACCACCACGAACCACCGCTCAAACGAACGATCAGAACTTACTGAACCAGGCAAATCCACAGCTCTGATACCATATTAAAGATGCTTCAACGAAGATGATGAGAACGGAGCAAGAAGCAAGAAGAACGGAAGAGAAATTACAAAGATGAATAGGAAAAACTAGGGCTCTCTGGAGAAGACGAGCCAAATAGAAAACAAGAGAGAAAGGGGAAAATTTTCCAATGTAGGCCAAAGATATATCTGGGCCAGTACCCATCATGGGTTAATATAGCCCAACCGTTAAACCAAATAGCTAAACAACAATTGGTTACAAATCAGTTAGGGCCTTAGAAATCTGTTAATGAAAACAGTTATATTATTGAAAATATCAGGCCGGCTGGAGAGCCCATCTCTCTAGAATATACTAGCACCTTCTTTGTTTAACACTCACAACAAGTATAGGTAAATTTTGATACTTAACATCAACCTCAAATATTATCAAAAATATTGATATTTTAAGTTAATGAATAATATCTTAAATTTTATGTTTAGTAATATTTTAATTGGTGTCACACCGTAACAACGTAGCTGTACTATAATCTTGTTGTACCCTTGATACACGTACACCGATCATAATGAGATCTGCTTTTATTTATTTTTATTTTTATTTTTAAAAGTTAATGTGAACGCAATGTAGCACGTGATTTAAATGCAGACATGACATCAATCATTTAAACTTTACATTAAAAAACCCTTACTTTATATTATTACAAGACAAAGAATCTTTTCTTGTCGCTGTCCCTAAATGCACCAACTCAGCATTTGCCATTATAAAATTATAAATTATGTACTTAAACAATGCCATGTTCACACATACACTACAAGAGTCCATGATGTGAATGCAACAGTTCACAAAGACGAAAATAGTCCAAGTGTCTAACTCCTCCCGTGGGGCATGACTGTAATATTTGTAACAAACCAAGGGCAACTATTTGTCCATCCCTTTATATAAGCAATGGACAAGCATATTACACAACACAATCTCTCTGTCTTCTTTTCCATCTCTTAAGATCTTAAGCAACAATTGTAAGAAGAAATGGCCGGAGCAAGGTTAGAAAGGATCGACGGTGGGAGCTTTTCACCGAGGACTGCCGGACGTCCGATCCCGAGGAGGGGTAAAGTGAAAGTGGCAATCTTGGTCGGAATTGCCAATTCTTTTGCTTCCATTTTTTCTCGCAGAACAGCCGCTGGTCAACTGTCTTAGATTCATTGTTTGTCCTAGAAAGAATCCAAGTTTTGGTTGATGATTTTATAAGAACGAGAAGGAAAGGTTTTGCCTTTCCTAGGGAAAGACGTGAGCTTTATGTTTTTGTTGTTGATGTTCATGTCTGCTTTGTACAGCTTTAAGATGAATGAATTTTCACTCTTTTTCTGCTATTCATTTCAGTTTATCTGAATTGGTTTCATAAGATAAATCTCATGCAAACTTTAAACTTTGTAAATAGATGTAACCAAAGCCCAGATTTATAATTAAATAGGTATTGATAATTAATAGAATTATATAAAATAAAATCTAAATAAATAATTATTTAATTCATAAAAAATATTAATAAATGTTATATAAACATAAGGGTTTGTGGGGCGTGGGCCTCTGTCATTAATTTTCCAATAGTAATAAAATATTCTTTTAGAAAAAAGGTATAATTGATTCTATAACCCCTTCAATCTTTTCAAAATTTTATTATGGCCTCCCTCAAAATTTTAATTTTACAATAATCTCCTTTATAGATTTCTAGTTTCGCCCTGCACGTCATGTCTTCAAATTGTGGAATAACATATAGAACAATGGTTAAAACAAATATCGGTTTATTGATTACCAAACTCTCTAAACTAAACATAAGACAACTTATATGGGATGTACTTTTCAAAAAAAAACTTATATGGGATGTAATTTAAAGAAGTATGTAGTCTTTGAATTATCTCGAACAAATAGTTCTTGTTAGGATTATTATGTCATCTAACATTTAAAGAGGAGATCATAGTTTATCTTAGCTATTAGAGTAGGTTGACTCTCGAGTAAAGATAAAGATGTGTTTGATCGAGTAAAGACACAAGATAAATTAATCTTAAATTTGTTTATATATTAAATGCAATTGTAAAAAAAATATAGTTGCCTTAATCCTAAGTAAATGTAGAACTATATGTGTGACTTCATCGGCGCTTCATGGCTCGGCATTAGTGGACTCTTTACGCAGATTTTTGGCATTTCAATGGGAAATAAAGGTTCGATGCATCCGTCGAAGTGCTAACAGTGTTGCTGATGGATTAGCAAGGTTGTCTCGCGGGGCACAACTTGGGGAACGCTTGTTTCAAGAGCCACCTCCCGGCATTGCCGGTTTTGTTGCAGCTGATATGCATGGAGCGGTGTGTGCTCTGATTAGTTCAATTTTACCAAAAAAAAAAAGAACGGATGTGTCGCTAGGTAGTAAGGTAATGGTTGATATGTTGAGTATTTAACTCATATACGATACAAATTGTATTTGTAAATATAAAATTATAGTGATAAAAAGTAAAAGATATCCTTTCAATGATATTGTATGATTTATGAATGAACTAGTTTAGTTTATATATATATATATATATATATATATATATATATATATATATATAAATTCTTCCATCGGCTACAATTTAATCAGAATATTATTTTTGTCAACCATGTAACAATTACTTAGTTTGATGCAACGGTTAAGTTGACCTATGTTCACGTTCAATCTCTTTTCCTGAATTATCACCAATAAGATGATGATATATATTGCCATGTTATTGGAATGAAATGTTAAATTTCTCGAACTATTTCAAACTAAAGTAAAGGCTAAATTGATAAGATTGTTTAAGTTTTGAAGGTTAAATTAATTAAATTATGAACAAATTGATAGAATATATAAATTTGGAACTAAAACTATTATTATACAAATTTAAAAACTATCACTTCAATGATTACATTAATCAATTAACAGTCGATAACTTGTTTGTGACCAAAATAAAACGTTAGTGTCTTAGTTAACAATTTTCCCCCAATATGATCGTAATAAAATCAACATTATAGTTTAGTGAGTAAATAAGTAGTTTACCCGAAAAGAATTAGTCTAACTGTGCCTTTTTAGCTAGTATACAGAAGATATGCCTTTTAACTTTATTATATACAAATACCATCACTTAATATAAGATTAGCTTTAATTGGATCCAACGCTATTGTTATAATATAAGTAGAATGTACTTTGGGTGGTACAGTATTAAATTAATAAAGCTGATAAGGCGGGTCTAATTATTTCAGACACGAATCTATTCCCTCCTTCAGAGTTAAGACACAAATCCAACATTATTATTATTATTATTAAATTAATCCCTGCAACGATTTCAAGAAGTTCAATGAATCAACCCAGCAACGCATATCCTCTTTTCACTATTATATAAAGATTAAGTGAATGATTAACTTAATAGTTTATTACTCAATTAGTTCAGCATTAGTACTTGGTAATTAAATATTGATTCATTAGTTGTACAATGCAGATGGCTTTGATGATTTTTGTGGAAAATTAAATATATTTTCCCCCAAAATCCCATTTTGAATCTAACTAAAGATTTGGGATTGATATAAAGAGGGAAATGTTTTTTTAATCAGAGGAGTCCCCACTCACCGTTGGCACTGTGGGGTGTTGTTTTTTAGTTAATGGGAACGCAATGGAACATGTGGTTTAAATGCAGACATGACATAAATAATTATTTAACTTTAGATTAAAAGGCTTGAAGCTTGCTTTATATTATTACAAGACAGAATATTTTGTTGACGCTATCTTTTTTGTTTGAAGGATGTTGACGCTCTTTAAATGGACCAACTCAGCCTTTGCAATATAGAATTATAAATTTTGTAGGAGTATTGAACAATGCCATTACACTCGGAAGAATCAATACCAATACAAAACCTACCTTCCGTTTTTCAATTGTTTCCGTTAAACCAAATTGGATGGTGAGTATGTTCATTTGTCTAGAACTCAAGTAATGGTTTATTAAAAATTAAATGAGAAGTAACAAGGGTGCTCATTCCTTTTGTTACATATCTTCGAGTTGTTTAAACGGGACTGGTCGGTCCGAGTTCAGCATGTAATGCGAGGCAGACATAAAATTACGGATCATTTTGGCTAAGAGCATGAGCTTTAACTAACCCGAATCAAATTTAGTTAATTTGTTTTTCTCTCTCTCACTCTTCATAAAAAACTCAAAAAGAATATACACTTTTCTATATGAAAAAGTCAAATGAGTATAACTTAATATTAATTTTTACGAAATTGAATTTGACATAATCATAATTTTGTACGAATTTTTGGTCACATAGATGAAAAATAACTTTGAGCAAATATATTTGGCCGGTTGGCCAAAATGCTCATTTTTGTTCTCTCATACCCTTTAGGTCATAAATTCTAAACTCACTAGAAGCACTCGTTCTTTTCTCTAGGGTTCTCTTTCCCTTTCTCTCTAAGTATGATTGGGATTAGAATTAAAATTTTGTAAAAAAAACAAAAAAAACTTTACTATTATGTCAAATTAAAGTAATAAATAAGAATTGAAACTTTACTGTTTTAAAGTAACAACGTTAAATTTTTTTAACCCCCAATCAGAAATTGACACACATTTTTATTTAATTTTTAATATTTTTTCTTCAAAAAATCTGAAAAAATAAAATATTTTTCTTTAAAAAAATATAAAACTTCTCAAAATTTTAAAAACAGTCCCAAATTCAAAAACCCGAATTTTAAAATTGGCGCCACTGTCGTCGCTGGTAGTCTCGTCGGACCTCACCACCACCGCCGTCGGAGTCCCCCACCTATTTCTCCTAACCACCCATCATCGGTAATCAGTGGGAGGTGTGCCGATCGAATGATTGGAGCTTTTCACGTTCGTCGTTTGTCATCTAATTAATGCGCCTCCCACCGGTTATCGGCGATGGGTGGTTGGGAGAAATAGGCGAAAAACTCTAGTGACGGCAGTGGTAGGGTCCAACAAAGCTATCAGCGGTGAAATGATGTCAATTTTGAGTTTTGGCGTTCATGGTTTTATGAATTTTAAGACTGTATTGTAATTTTTTAAAAAATATAATTTATTTTATTTTTAATTTGCTAATGAAAAAAATAAAAGCAATACGTCAAACTATAATTGGATGATATAATATTCTTTGACAAAATTAACTTTAAAACATGCAAAAATAAAATGTTAAACACTTATTTTAAGATAGTTTATACACCTATTATAAAAAAAATTAAAATTTATACACCTATTTTATAGTTAAGCTCTAAGAAAAGAAGGGCGCGTCAGATCTGATCCACAATGCGAATAGAACAGTTCATAAGAAGAAAGGACGGTAGAGTCAACTGATCAAGTCATACTGTCATAGTCAAACTCTTCCTGAGGGCATGGGTGTAATATTTGGTGAAAACGAAGGTCAATCATTTGTTCTTCTCTTTATATAAGCAATGGACAAATGACACAACACACACAGATTCAGTAGACGGTTCAGAACTTAGAACCCCCAAAGGTTTCCGGAGAGCAGCTCTGTGTGTTGTCTTCAGCTCTTAGATCTTAGCAGAAATGGCGGGAGCAAGGAGAGAAAGGATCAACGGCGGGAGGTTTTCACCGGGGACCGCCGGACGTCCGATCCCAAGGAGGGGTAAAGTGAAAGTGGCTATCTTGGTGGGAATTGCCCATTCTTTGGCTTCTGTATTCTCCCTAAATAGTCGTAGGGCAGCCGCTGCTCAGTTGTCTTAGGTGTCCTTGATTGATTATTTTGTACCTGTACCTATGAGAGACATGAGCTTTAATGTTTTAGTTATTGACGTTCATGTCCGTCTGGTTGTACAGCTTTCATATGAATGAATTTCAGTTTCTTTGAATTGTTTTCATAAAATAAACCCCAAAGTTTATCATATGTTTTAGGGTTACGGGTTATGGGTTGGTTCAGATGCCTGGATTCAATTCATAAACATTGCTTGAAGAAGGTCAAAACTCAACTGTTATTATACCCGGTCTAAATCGTAATTAAAGAGAATAATATTCATCATAAGAGATGCATGTTCATGTTCAAATTACTTTATCTTACAATTGTGTATGTAAATTGTCAAAAATTTAAAATTGTGTATGAATATATATTATTTTTTAATTATCTCTAAGTTTAAAATGTATGTGAATTGTCAAGGTTGTAGATTCATTCAAAAAAAGAGATTTTATTTATTTGTTTAATATTTAAAAAAAAACTTAAAATATTATTATACTAAAATTTTTATAGGGACGACAATCCTCCCCTACCAAGTAAATTTGTTTCTGCTTGTACCGGTAGAACTAATTACTTGATGGAGTCAAATCTATTCCCTCCTTCACAGTTAAGGCATAAATCCAACTTCCAACTTCATTATTATTAAACTAATATGTATAAAGAATCCGTCAAGTGGTTCCATGAAAACAAAAATGATTATTTTTAAAATTTTAAATTTAAATAATTTATTTACACGATATGTATTTTATCAAAAATTTAAAATTAATGATCAAATATTATCATATAATTATACTATAATGTTAAAAAATAGTTCGTAAAAAATCATAATGTAGGACACGAAACTGTTGAAATATTTTGACTATTTAACTGTGGATTTTGACAATTAATCCATTAAACTTTTAAAACGTTAACGGAATTGATGGCTTGAAAAATAAATAAATTTATTTAATTATATTTATTCTTATTACTTATACACTCTATTAATTTAGTCATAATTTTAATTTAATTCACCAAATTTCTAGGTAAATTATAAATTTCATCACTCAATTTTCCTTTTATTCCTCTTTTGATCATTTAAGTTCTAAAATTTTAAATTTAATCGCTGAATTTTTGATTTATTCTTATTTTGGTCACTCTGCCGTTAAATATTTAATGATGTTATGATTGGACATTTATCTTTTAAAAATTATAAATTGGCCACCAAAACTTTTTTTTTACTTTCTATGAGAACTCCCTAGTTTTTAGATTTCATTTTATCTCTCAACGTTGAAGCATCTTCTTTAAAATTCCAACGGTGGAGAGGTGGAGAAGGATGACACGAGCACTACATCCTGATTCCACGCTAATCGAATGATGGTTACTTTAAATTTCTTTTAATTTCTCAACGTTGAAGCATCTTCTTCAAAATTTAAAATCAACCAAGAGTATGAAATAACAAAAGCGATACAATTTTAATAAATAACTATAGGAAAGAGGGATAAAAAATAGAAGTAGAGAAGATCAAGCAAGTTAAAGTCTTGTATTAGTCAACTAATGAGTTGAATACTGATAGTGATGGTTAAACTAAAAAAATCTCGCATTACATATATATATAGAGAGAGAGATAAGTTAACAAAAATCTCAAGACTCTAACATATAATTACAAATTATTTAAAATAAAATTTTAATTAAATTATTTTTCATATATATTATATTTTTATTTTTATAATAATTGGATTAAAAAACGATTGTAGTCAATAAAAACAAAAAAAAAATTGAACCCTTAAACTCTAAACCTTAAAACCTAAACCATATTCCTCTCTAGAATTGCTTAAAATCCACACCGTCGTCCAATCGCCTCAACCACTAGGTTCACCAGTGAAATTAGAGCATGCCAAAGTCAAGGAGATTGAAGTAGGAACCAAGCATGACTGAAGAGCCTCTTGTGGCGGAAGAAAAGTTTCAGTGGGGCGAGGGAGAATGAAAACTGTGATACTTTAGGGATTAGTTTTTTAAGTTCATAGATTATGATTTAGGGTTAGGGTTTCATGTTTTGAGATTAGAGTTTTGTGTATATGATTTTTAGTTTAGAGTTTAGAGTTTTTATTTTTTTAAATTGATTAAAGTTGGTATTTGATCTAATTATTTTTAAGAAAAGATTAACAAATATTATATATATAGAAAATAATTTAATTGAAATTTTATTTAAAATCATATGTTGAGTCATTAAAATTTTTAATTTTTATTAATCAATTTAATGGTATTTAATTTTAGTAGTGTTCAACGGTGTTCGTCCAGCGTTATATAATTTTTCTTTATATAATACTTTGGGAGGTAGAGTATTTAAGTAGATATGGTGGATCTAATTAACTCAGACTCGAATCTATTCCCTCCATTATTATTAAACTAATCCGTGCAAGGATTTCGGGAAGTTCAATAATTATTCAATGGTTGTAAAAAGAAGATGGTTCTAATGATTTTGGTGACAATTTGATTTCCTTTTTCTTCAAAATCCCATTCTGAATCAAGCACAAGATTTGGGAGTGAGATTGTTACTCCCCACTTACATTCTATAAAAAAGAAATAAAACTCTACAACGTGCGACGAACACCGATAAACACACTAATGATGAACATCGATAAACAACATTAAATTAATTAATAAAAATTTAAAATTTTAAGGACCCATAATACAATTAAGAATTATTTTTAAAAATTCAATTAAATTATTTTTTATATATATTAAAATTTTATTTTTTAATAAGAGTAAACTATACATTTAGTACCTCACCTATTTTCGTATTTCTATTGAACTATCATTATTTAAATATTATTTTAATTTGACCCTATTCTTTATAAAAAAATAATTTAACCCTTAACGATCAACCTAAAACCCTAAACTCTTAAACCTTAAACCCTTAAACTCTTAAACCTATACCCTAAACCATATACCATTAAAAATGATTTCACCATCATCGATTCAATTCAATTTAATGAATTGTTGAATTCTCTTAAAAAATTCAATAAATTGTTGAATTCTCCTTAAACTCTTAAACCTATACCCTAAACCTATACCCATGAATCCCTCCTCTGGCACTCCCTCAACATCCACGGCCACACCGTTTTTATCGACGAGAGTGAGTACTTGGTCCGTCGTTATAGCGCAGCCACCGGGAGATCGAAGCGTACGATGTTCAGTACACTACCAAAGTGAAAAAGATGTCAGATTTGTTGTCCTTAGCCAAATTCTAGATCGGAGATGAGTGCAGACCGGTGCAGAACCTCTTGTTTTTCGATTGCAAGCTCGGTATCAACGATATGCCGAACCATATTTACGATTTGAGTTGGGATGTAATCTTGATTGACGGCCCACGTGGCTACTTCCCCGATGCTCCGGGGAGGATGGCTCCAATTTTCACGGCGGGAGTGTTGGCGAGGAGCAAGAAGAGAAGTGGGAAAACCCATGTTTTCGTGCATGAATTTGAGAGGGACGTTGAAAGTATTTTCAGCGACAAGTTTTTGTGCGACGAAAACTTGGTGGAAACTATAGATTCTTTGGGACATTTTGTCGTTGAAAAAGAAGAACTCAATGACAGTAAGAACTCTAGGTTTTGTAGGAATTCTATATCCTCGTCGCCTTTGTCTGTTTCATTATCATCTGGACAAGATGATGGTTGAGGAAATTTTCATTGCAAATTTCATCATTTTGCAAGTTATTTCCTTTGTTTTTCCTCCCTTCCTTCCAGTATAGAATTGTAATCTTTATAAAAAAAAGTTTAAAGTTTTATCCATTGGAATTGTATTCAAAATATTTTGAATTTAATTCCACAAAATGTGAATGTTCAAAACTGATTCGATGGTTCATTCAAACAAATCTGTTTTAGTGGCGAATTAATTTAGTTTGGCATCAGAGAAAATGTCGGGGGAAAGAGAAAGAAATTTGAATTTGGAAATTCGCCTCCGAGCTTTGAAATGGAAAGTAAAAAAAAATAAAACCCTTAAAATTTGAATTTATTTTATAAAGCTGATTTTGTTTGATATCGGAAAACAAGAGGTTCTGCACCGGTTTGCACTCATCTCCGATCTGGGATTTGGCTAAGGACAACAAATCCGACATCTTTTTCACTTTGGTAGTGTACTGAACATCGTACGCTTTGATCTCCGGGTGGCTGCGCTAGAACGACGAGACCAAGTACTCACTCTCGTCGATAAAAACGGTGTGGCCGTGGATAGGGGTGAGCGTTCGAGCGAGTCGAGTCGAGTCGAGTCAAAAAAATTCGAGTTATTCGAGTTCAATCGTCATATTTTACAACTTGAACTTAAATTGAAATTTTTTCGATTCGAGTCGATTTTAGCGAGTTCGAGTCGAGTTCGAGTCGATTCGATTTTTCGAGTTTGGTTTTAATTTAAACATTTTTCTATTTATATCTACATATATATTTCTTCATATTATTTTTCACATGTGTAAAAAAAGATTTTGAATTATATCTACATACATATAAATTGACTTATGACTAAACAATACAATGATTCTAAAAGCACAAAAATAAGAACACATTTTTCATCAAACAAGGTAAACCTGTCCAAATTTCAATTGTAACAATCAAACCAACAAAAAGAAAACCCAACCTTCCATTATAAACTACGGGCCTCGTTAAAAACCTCCTTCTTATCTAGGTAACGCCAAGACGAGACCAAAGATAGCGGAAGGAGGAAAAGAGTACCCTAAAATATATTAATAACTAAAGCAAATAACACAGTAGAGTTTAGAAAATCCAACATCACATGTCAAAAGATACAAACCAATAAAAACAAAAACATAAGAGTAGTTCAAAAAAGAGAATTGCAACAAACTTTTTTCGAGTTCCGAATTATATTGTCGAGTTTTCGAGTTTCTATACAAATTTAATTGTAATTATTTACCATGTTATAGTACGATTTGATTCTAATTTAAACGACTTTCTCTATTCATATAAGATATGCATATATATATATATATCTTCATATTATTTTTCACATGCATAAGTAAGATTTGTAATGTTATTTAATAAAAAAATGAGTCAATGAATTGATGTAAAGAAAAAAATTACAAAAAAATCGGTTGAATGATCAAATTGAATAAAATATAAAGTTAAAGGGCTAAATTAAAAAAAGAATAAATTTGTTAAAAATATGAATTGAAGTTATATAGATATTATATAGTGTTAGTGAATCATGTGGTTTAATTTTGGTAAAAAATAGACTTAAAACGAAAGAGAAATTAAAGAAATGGGAAACATTCAAAGTTGAGGGGCTAAATTACAAAAGTAGAAAATTTAATTTAAAAATATGAATTGAAGCTAAATAGGTATTCTAGTTTCTACATTGGTTTAGGAGCATGTGGTTCAATTTTGGTCAAAATTGACTTAAAACGAAGGAGATATTGAAGAAATGAGGAAATCATACAAAGTTAAGTTAAGGGGCTGAATTGAAAAAATATGAAATTTATTTTAAAAATATAAATTGAAGATAAATATGTATTCTACGCTGGTTTAGGAATATGTGGTTCAAATTTGGTCAAAAATAGACTTAAAATGAAGGAGGAATTGAAGAAAAATGAAATCAGTGACTAAATTGTAAAACTGTAAAATTCGGTTTTTCGATTTTTCAATTTTTCGAGTTGGGCAAATTCCAAACCGACTCGAAATCGAAATTTTTTCGAGTTAATCGAGTTGACTCGAATAACTCGAACAACTCGAATAACTCGACTCGAATAACTCGAAATTGAAAAAAAATATCGATTTTTTCGAGTCGAGTCGAGTTTTGCTCACCCCTAGCCGTGGATGTTGAGGGAGTGCCAGAGGAGGGATTCATGTGTATAGGTTTAAGGTATATGTTTAAGAGTTTAAGGGTTTAAGGAGAATTCAACAATTCATTGAATTTTTTAGGAGAATTCAACAATTCATTGAATTGAATTGAATCGATGATGGTGAAATTATTTTTAATGGTATATGGTTTAGGGTATAGGTTTAAGAGTTTAAGGGTTTAAGGTTTAATAGTTTAGGGTTTTAGGTTGATCGTTAAGGGTTAAATTATTTTTTATAAAGAATAGGGTCAAATTAAAATAATATTTAAATAATGAGGGTTCAATAGAAATACGAAAATAGGTGAGGTACTAAATATATAGTTTACCCTTATTAAAAAATAAAATTTTAATATATATAAAAATAATTTAATTAAATTTTTAAAAATAATTCTTAATTGTATTATGGGTCCTTAAAATTTTAAATCTTTATTAATTAATTTAATGATGTTCATCGGTTTCCATCATTAGTGGTGTTCATCGGTGTTCGTCGCACGTGGTAGACTCATCCAAAATATAAAGAAAGAAAATATATTACTACTTTTTAAAGCAACTCTCTCTTTTTGTTTTGGCATGTAAGGCTTGGACAAGGTGGGATGTGCAACTAGAGATGCCTAACCCTGATTATTTTATATTTATGTCAGCAAATTTGAGTTATTTTAAAGGATTAATATCCTATACACTAGCGGTGGAAAGTTTTTATTTCTACAAACGCCTCAATTATAAGGTTTAGGGTTAGTGTTTAGGGTTTAGAGTTTAGGGGTTTTAGTCTAAAGGTTTAGAATTTAGGGTTCATGTTTAGAATTTAGGAATTAGGGTTAGAATTTAGGGTTTAGGGTTAGGGTTTGGTTTTAGGGTAATATGGGTGGGGATTTAGGTTTTAACCTATAAACCCTAAATTTTAACCCTAAACCCAAAATTCTATCAACAATCCCTAAATTCAAAACTACTACACTTATACCCCTAAATTTTAAACCCTAAACGAAGTCCCTAACCCCTAAAACTAAGGCGCTTATGTAAAAAAATTTCCACAAGCGCTTGTGTATAGAACAATTACCCTATTTTAAATTTAATTTACACTTAATTTGTGTTTATATAATATCTAAATTTAATAAAATTACTATTTTAAAAAATATATCATTAAAATTTAGGATAAACTACATCCGATATTATTAAACTTTTATGTATTTAAACTTTCAATTGCATCTAATATTGTACTTTGACTTTTGCTTCAATTATACTGGGTCTTTAACACACATGATGATGTGGTAATTTAGTGCTGACTTGGTGTTGAAGTGTGTTGACTAGGAACCAAAAAAGCTATTTTTTATGCAACACATTATCTTCTTCACTAAACTTAGGGGTTATCACCCATTTTTATTCACCATTAGAAATCGTCATTTTCTCATTTTCTGGCGTCTTTAGCAATCAATTTAAACACCAATAAACACTTTCTATTGTTCTCTACGACCTTGTCAATTTAGATTTTACTAAAATCTTTTTAAAAATTATAATTTTTTTACAAATATTATTATTGGGTTTGAAGGTTTTTTCAAATTTAATGGATTGTAGGTGTTTATTTGAAAATTTGAACATTGTGAACCATTATTTTGAGAATACAAACAACATAACCTAAAACTAGCCTCATCGGATGGTCATCAAAAGAGTTCAACGTATTAGCACGTCAAACCTTTATATGAATTTTCGTCGATTTTAAGTAAATTTTGTGAAAGATTAATCTGAAGAGAAGAAAAATGAGTGAAATACGAACGTTTTGGTATCGTTTATACCATGAATGACGATCGATGCTAAGTGACGACGAGCCATGACGAACAACAATTGATCTTCAATGACGTTTGAAAAATTCAATGTTTTAAAAGATCGATACAAAAAATTAAAGTTTATTGGTCAACTCGATATAAGACTTTAAAGTTCAATGCTTAATAATGTCGTTTTGAGTATAATATAGCCACCTAAAAAAGACATGTCTTGGTCATGTAATTAAACCGTTAAACCTTCTGTTGATTGATGTTCAAAAAAAATTTCTAGAATATTTTCGTTGGATCCGGTGAGATGCTATTATGCTAATAAGACACTTATTATCTTGTCACATTAGTCTTATTTCAAACATGCTGCTTTGTATGAGAAGTTATTCCCATAATATTTGAGGAGAAAAGTGCATTTGAGAGCACTTTTAAACGCAAATCGCAAGGTTTAAATATGTACTTATGCCTTTGAAAAATGCATTTTGAAACGAAATTTATTTCTTTTAACTGTAATTTGTTATCTTATAGTGAATTTCTTTTGTGTATTTCTTTTATCAAGAGATAATTATATGTTTAATAAATTTGTGGCTTGAAATTTTATATCTCTCGTGTTGGTTTTATTTTATTTTTAAAGAAAAATCAGTTTAAAAATTTATAAATTGCATCTAACATATTTTAAGTGATTTATTTCATGCATTATAATATCAAATAATATTTAAATAAATTTTTACCTTGCAATATCACACACACATATATAATCATCATTTGTTTTTTTCAAAAATATATATGTTTAATCTGCATAATTGATTTTTATTATCCAAGAGCAGAAAATTTGCTACAATAAATTAAGTTACATTGTATAACCCAACCAAAACTGTCAAGTATCCCCTTTATACAAGTATACCCCAACTACTACATAATTGAATATTCACAAAATCAGTTTTGACAATGTTCTTCCCTTTTTAGTCTAACATGTATAACTTTTTTAATGGACTGTAAAATAGCTTGCCCATCCAAACAAGAACGACGAAATTGCCTATAGTTTTTTTCCTTCCAAACAAAGTAGATAAAGGCACACCAAGCCAATCGAAGTATCACAGTAAGAAGTGACTTTCCCTTTAAGAAACTTGATGGCCCATTCAACCTCTCTCCTCCAATCATAAACATTTCGAGCGATATTGGAGAGCTCCAATACTCCTTTCCAAATATTTTTCGAAAATGAACATTCGAAAAATAAATGACTACCAGTTTCTGGTTCACAATCACACAACATGCATCTCTCATCAATTGTCATCCCCCAGTTGAGTAACCTATCCTTAGTAGGTAGCCTACGTTGGATGGCCATCCAAGATATCAAAGCATGTTTAGGTATATTGAGTGAAAACCATATGAGTTTGCACCAAGGTACTTTATCACGATGCACACGAATCGCCCTCCAAATCTACACTGTATTTGTCAAAGTACTGTCCAAAAGGTTTAGATCTTGAGAAGAATAGTGATCTCTCACCTTGATAAGTCTCTTCCAAACCCAGTTCATTGAGCTTTAGAGCTGAATCTGCAATAAGCTAACTCCCTTGAGAACATAAGCTTGGACCCAAGCAATCCAAATGGATCCCTGCCCTGCCAAAATATTCTTGATCAACTGTAGTAAGCAAGCATCACTCCATCTATACAAGTCGCGTAAGTCAAGCCCTCCTTCAGACTTGAGTGAGCACATTGCTTCCCAACTCACCCGAGCCCCACCAGCACTAACATCCTTCCCTTTCCAAAAAAAATTTGTGCACAATTGACTAATCTTTTCTAGGATGGTCTTCGACAAAACCAGTTGTCGACACCAAAAGTTATGTATGCTGAAAATTGTGGACTTGATGAGTTCCAATCTGCCAACAAAACTGAGATGCAAAGTAGACCAATAATGAACTTTGGCTTTGATATTTTCGAACAATTGTGTGCAATCCTTAATGGATAGTTTCCTCGAGACCAAAGGAACTCCTAGATATCTCACTGGTAGATCTCCCAATTTAAATTCAGTAACTTCCCCAATGTTGTCAAGATCATCATCATGGATACCTGAAGAAAAGAACTCCGTTTTCGAAGCATTAATTTCAAGCTCGACATCTTATAAAACTCCTCAAGCACACAACACACTCCCACAGCTGAATCGAGGTTCCCTTTGGTGAATATCAAAGGTCATCGGCAAAACAAAAATGTGTTGGTTTAATTTTGTGACACTTAGAATGATATTGGAAAACACCACCTTCGGCAGCCACATCAAACATTCTCGAAAGGACATTCATAGCTAACACAAACAAGTAGGAGGAGAGGGGATCCCTTTGCCTGACTCCCTTAGCACTTGCAAAATAACCGGTGAGCCCTCCATTAAGAGAAATTGAAAAACGACCAGTACTTATCCATTGAATGAATTGTTCAGGCAGCTCTATTGCCTCTAATACGAGAAGCAAAAAATTCCCAACTGACAAAGTCAAATGTCTTTTGAAGATCAATTTTAAACGTACACCGAAGAAAAAATGTACATCTTCCATAACCCTTAACTAATTCCTGAGCTAAGAGTATGTTGTGAATAATATTTCTTTCTCTAATAAAAGCACTTTAATTAGGAGTTATCAAAGCATGAAATATTACACTCAATCTCCTCACCAAAATTTTGGAGATGCTCTTGTAAACAGTGGAGCAGCAAAAGATAGATCGAAATTTTCGTGTATGACAAGGGTTAGCTACCTTAGGGATCATATTAATCATATTAATCAAACTTTTCAAAAAACCATATTTTAAAAAACAGACCTCAATTATTTTTTAAAGTTAAAGTTAATGGAACAGAATGAAACACGTGATATAAGTGGAGACATGATTATTAAACTTTAAATGAAAAAACTCAAACCTTACTTTGTATTATTACAAGAGTCAAGACAAAGAATCTTTTCTTGTCGCTGTCCCTAAATGTACCAACTCAGCCTCTGCCATTATAAAATCATAAATGTTGCACTCAAACACTGCCCTGTTCACACTTCACTCGGAACAATACCAAAACCAAAGGTATATATTCGTTTTCAATAATTTCCTGTATGTTTCCATTAAACAAATCAAAGCAGCGTCCAAGAATTTTCGTTTTCTAGGGATTTCATTGAAAATAACCCTCTAACTTTTTGACAAAAAATATTATATTCTCATATAAAAACAACACTTTAATTACTTTTTATATAATAAATTTGGAAAATTATTTCCGACCGAGAAAAGGACAGCACTGGGACTGTCCATGCCGTGGTGTGAATGCAACAGTTCACAATAGAGTCAACTCACAGTCAAATTATTTCTGCTGGCATGATTGTAATATTTGCAACAAACAAAGGGTATTAATTTGTTCTTCTCTTTATATAAAGCAACGGACACACAACACAAACCCAAAGCAACAAAGCAGCTCTCTGTTTTCTTTTCATCTTATAGATTTCTCTAGTCTCTATTAATCTTAGAAACAAGTGTCAGAAGAAATGGCCGGAGCAAGGAGAGAAAGGATCAACGGCGGCAGCTTTTCACCGAGGACCGCCGGACGTCCGATCCCAAAGAGGGGTAAAGTGAAAGTGGCCATATTAGTCGGAATTGCCCATTCCTTGGCTTCTGTTTTTTCTCGCAGAGCAGCCACTACTCACTTAGCTTAGCTTACTTCATTGTCCTTAAAACAACCCAAGTTTTGATTGGTTAGTTTGTAAGAAAGATATGAGCTTTGTGTTCTGTCGTTGATGTTCATGTCTGCTTTGTACAGCTTTCAGATGAATGGATTTTTTTTTTTACCTTTCTAAAGCTTCATAAAGTTATCAAAGCACAAAAAGTTCGCTTGAAATCTATGTTTCTCTGTATGTTATTCAGTTTCGCCAACATTAAGCTGACAATAAAATATACAAAATCAAAGAGTGGAGTTGGAATCAATGAAAGATTTATGGTATATATAAGACTTGTAATTTATTAAAGACCAGTCAAAGCCAATGAGGGTCTTGTCTCAGCCTATCCTGGAGTCATCTCTGCCAAAAACCAACGTGGTAGTCCAGTTAACCGCCACATAGAACCTGTTCCTCCAACTAACCACACGCGTCAAGTAAGCCGACCGCCATATCAACCAGCTGACGAACCCGGCAAGTGATATGCCCTGAGCGTCCTGGCAGAGGCAGCAGACATGTTTAGAACTTTACTGGTAAAGTATGTTGAAAATCTTTCAAGGAATTGAAATGGGGTGTTGTTGATTTTACCTTGGATTGGCGAAGATCCACCAGGGCCTTGTAACGACCGACCGATGCCATGCTTCCGAGATGTTTATAGACAAAAGGGTCTCCTAGAGACATGTCTTTGGCACTAAATGCCTTGCCCCAATCCTGTTTCCCAATCCTGTTGAACACCTCCACCAGGTATTTACCTTGCCTTTCTGCAACCTGAGCTAGAGCCGGAAGGACAGGCTTCCCTGTGTGTTCAAGGAAACCGGCACAATCGCCCATTGCAAATACATCTTCTACTGAAGGTACACGCAACCATTGATCAACACCAATCCTGCACAGCCCTTTGGAAGTTAGTTAAATCTGATCCAAGAAATATATACTGGGAGAGAAAAGCAGAGTCTGGTGTTTATACCTTCCACCAGGGGACTTGGGAAGATTTAGTGATTTAATGAACTCGGAGGCACCAACACCAGTAGACCAAACCAATAGGCCATAAGGCACGTCAGTTCCATCGCTGAGAATAATCCTTTTGGGGTGAACCTCTTTCACAACACCTCGCATAAGTTGAACACCAGACTGAGCCACAAATTTCAAAGTGTCACGAATAGGTTCGAGAATTACAAAACACAAGATCTCCGGGACAAGAAGAAAGGGATTCAAATTACCTTCTTCAAGTGATTTGTTGCATACTGGCGTAGTCCGACGTCAAAGGATGACAAAATCTCATTTGCCTGATTAATGTATAGATATGGACAATATCAACATTCGTATACACATATGTTATAGAAATATGAGAAGGGGTTTGCTTTTTTTGGTCCTAAATACCTCTATAAGTGTGACCTTGATGTAATCTTTTACATGACTGTACCTCTCGTGGACATCTCTCATTATGAAATCGCTCAACTCACCACTGAACTCGACTCCTGTCGGACCACCCCCAATGATAACACAGTGCAATAGGCGTTTCTTTTCATCTTCGGATATGCCTGCAACAACAAACCGAACCGTAAGAGAATGTATTCACCTATAAAAACCACTAGTTATGGGAGTTAGAACAGAGACAGAGAGTCCTCGTTATGGGAGGTTCTTGGTATGATTATATATGTAACAAGCACAAACCAAGGATTCATAGGAGACACCAGATAGAAAAAAATCTATGGCCAAAATACAAATCACTACCTGGATTTTCAGAGAGCATTAAGTTCAAAAGAAGTTTCTTCCTTATTTCTTGGGCGTGATTCACTTCACGAAGGAAATAAGCATTTTCTTTTACACCCTTGATACCAAAAGTTAATGGCTCGGCTCCAGCAGCTATTACAAGCTTGTCATATGCAACTTTAAATTGATAAGGCTCGTGAGGAAGTCCGCCATTGCTCCTTGCCTCACAATATACCTGTCAAAGTATGTACTTAAAGGTTTAATAACACGACCAGAATGTTGCCAATGAATCTGGTATATATTAACTCACCTCATGATTGTTAGTGTCAAGGCCTATGCAAGAAGCAAGATAGAAGTATGAGTTGGGGCTTGTTGCCAATGCAGACTGTATCCGGCTAACAGGTTCAGAAACTGAGCGGAATTCAAGTGTGCCAACACAAGTTGAAGCAAGCAAAGGGGTGAAAACCATGTGGTTTCTAGGTGATATGCAAACAACATCATAGATTTTGGTGTCAAGCCCCTTGAGGAATCGGCATGCTGCCCATCCGGTACCAAGGACAACCACTCTAGGCTTTTCACCTGGCTTAGTTGCCTCTAGTCCTGGACGCCTCGGTTCATCATGTTCTGATTCAGACTCCACTATCCGCTCAGCCAAAGGAAACTGATAAGGTGGGGTTGTCCTAATTCCCCTGCTCCAAAAACTCGTGTGATTTAACCTTCTTGTGGTGGAAAAGCAAGTGAAGTTGTGCACACTGCCTTTTTCAAGGGAAGGAAAGAAACTTTTGTGGTCGGATACTCTTTCGGAGAGGGTATTCCTCTCACTCATGTAATTGCCGGTGGTACCTCCTGATCTTCTCAAGCCACTCCTGGCAACCCGTGCAAATGCCATGAAGAACTTGTTTTAGTCAAATTCTACCGAGACCTTTATATCTGCCAAGGGGTTAAAAAAAGGTAAGCTATGAAATTCCAATATAGAAGGCCTAAATTGAGGAGATGAATTATATAGAGAAGCTAGGGAGAAGAATTTGAAAGTTTAACCAGACTCGAGTGACTTGGTTTTTCTTCTGCTTCCTTCCGTCTAAGTATGAAAATTCATATACATTAGAAGTCGTGGCCAATTCGGATATGAAAATTCATAGACAATAATCAACCTGACCTAACTTATTTTAATCACCTGTAAAACTGATTTAACCATTATAATTGACTTGACCAAGCAGATTTAACAGGTTTGAACCAAATTGTGCTCATCAGATCAGATGCGATGCAGACAAGTAATTGGTGGTAAGTTCTGGTCCAAACAAGAAAAAAAAAAAAAGTTTTGTTCAAATGGGGGAGCGTTTGTTTCCAAGGCTAAAAAGACAAGAAAGCAAATGACAACTTTGCTTTGGCCATTTGGTGAAAGCTGCTGGGGAAGTGCATGAGGAGCTAATAAACACTAAAAACTGTCAGCTGTCTGTTCCAGTTTCCTATATGGCCAATCAAAACATGTTCATTCTTTCCAAAGGCCATGTGTGTATCAATACGAGCATATGTTCGATACGAGTATATTCAATTTTGTTTAAGGTCTTTGGAAGATTATACTGAACATGAGTGAAAGAGCTTTGGAACAACATGGGCTAAAGGGACAGCAAAGAACCCAACTCGAAATCTAACATCATGTAGGAAATGCTATAATATGCTAGTGTATCTTCCATTTGTACCATTTGAATCTTTCAAGTTTAAACCATGGAGTTCCTATACTACATGTCATTAACTACTGATAAAGACAGATCAAGGCCAGGATACAGTACCATGATATTTTGGGACATAGGACACCGACAAAGGTGAAACACGTGATAGAACAAAGCTAAAACAAAATGACCGCCCACATTAACAAAAGATAATTCCAAGTCTTGACATGTGAAAAACATTTGCTTTAAGCTAAGGGACTGACATTTATTTCAGAGCAATACCAGCTAAAACCCATCACAAAACACCACATTTATGAAGAAAACTAGATTGATCATTGCCAAGAAAGTTGTGACTTCGCAACAAATGCAACATTAAAAGCAACGACGATTTGTACAAATACGGCCAAAATTGGGGGGAATAGAGCAAACGAGAAAGTGGTAATAAAAGTGGGCAACCAAAGATCAAAACAGAGATCTTCACTCCAATATCAGTTTTGACAAACATTAGCAACGTGAATGCAGATTTGTTTTAAAAGAGAGAGATAGAGAGAGCAACCAAGGGTTTTAGAGATATATTATCAAACACATAACATACACAGTAAACTGTTAGAAGCAATTATAATAAATGAAGAGCCTTTAAGCGCAAAGAATTGGCTAACTGAAAACAACAAGAAGAAGAAGATTACGTTGGAAATATTTGAGCTTTCTGTTGTTGAAGTGGGCGGTTGTACCCAAGATTCTGGGAGAGGGTTTTAAGAGAAAATGTTAATGGAAACCCAAAAAAGTTTTTCTTTTATGGTTGGTAGTTGGTAATGGTGTGAGCCAAAAGAAATTAGAAAACACTAAAATAAAGGGTATATCAATTTCTATATGCTCAAATCTCAAAAAGCCCAAAGCCGCCGACTTGAGGCGCAAGAAAGTTTGTTGAGCAAAATAAGCATCACACAGAGAACATGTCTGCTTGTATTGTTTTTTATTATTTAGAGATATGGAGATGGGGAAATCATATATTATATATAAAGAGAAGAAATGTGAGTTGGCAATGGAAAAGACAGATGCAAGAATATACGGGAAGGAATCTTCTCTTATTCGTAGCCCTTATACGCCATAGTTTCGGAGTATTCGATGAATTTTGGTTGTTCACCGTGTTTTTTCAATTGTCCAAAGCTGCTTTTTTGGTAATTAATATTTCTATAATTACTTTTAATTAATTTTTTAATAAAAATTAGTATAATACAAAAATGTTTTATTTCCTTTTGAAGCTATAAGGTATCATCAAATAAATAATCGGAATTATTCATAAACAAATATGAAAATAATTCGCACGTGATTTGCAGAGGATGAGAATTGAACTTAACTGCCCAAAGGCCGAAGACTTAGGACTCGACTTTTACCAAGTGTACTAACACCTCGTCGACGAATATTTTAGATCTAAATCAATGAATTTTTTTAAAGTATTATATTATTAAAAAACATCATTTTATTTTTATTTCTAGAAAATAAATGGGATGGACGTGAGCTAATCGAAATTGATTTGAACAAGTAGAAGCATTTACGATATTCAATATGATACACGTTTCTTAAAACTCAAAAGTCAAAACTAAATAGAAACGTACCGCCAAATTCTTGGAATTTTATAAGTTCCAGCTGGCTATGGCTGCTGGGTGCAATAGTGATGGTGAATATTGTTTAGAATTTTTTTTAGGGTTATTAGTTAAAATTTAAATTTCTACTATATTACCTTAAAATTTAAACATAACTTTTAAACTTTAAATTTTAACTATAATTCTTAAATTCTAATTATTACTCTTAAATTATAAATTTTTATACATAAATTTTAAATTTTATACCCTAAACTAAATTTTTAAATTCTAAAATTAAAGTGTTTGTAAAATGTAAAAATTTCTACCGTCATTATATTAGATATAAACTCTTTTAGATATATATCTACAATATTTAATTTGATCAGTCAATTAATAATATCGGTGATTATAAAAATACAAATCCAAGAGTAGAGGTCATGGAAATAAACTATAATAAAGGTCCCTGAGTATTTGGAAAATGAACGGCTCTGGCTCCTAAACGTGTTACGTGTCGAAACGGTTGGTGCATTGTTTGTCTTTGTCTCCCACGTTTTTGCCGTTATTTCTTTGAAAATAACGTAGAATGAATCTGCTCTTTGGTCTACTACGAAAGTAATAACAAATCAGAACCGTGGAAGACACATTTTTAAGAAAAAAATTCCGCTTGGAAAATCAATTAAGAGTCTAGTGGATTTCGGGGTTCAATTTAATGACTGGTTGCATTTAATTTAGTTTGATTTTCGATTTATGAGTTAAAGTGTTAGTATTGAATGAGTTGATGTTATAAATTAGCCATGTACAAATTCTGCTGAAAAAAATATTAGAATACATATTTCTCCAAAAAAAATTATGAATATTATTATACAAATAGTTTTTTCGGTGAATATTATTATACAAATAGTTTTTATCTTTTCCATACTTTTATAAAATCTTTAAACAAAATAATTAAAAGTCGCTGCTTAAGAAGTTAATAGGTGTTCAAGGCATGTGATTAATAAGAACTTGTATAAAGTGTTCATGAATTTTTTTATACATATAATCTTTTAACATAAAATGGTTTTCTTCCCCACATATCGTAGATGTGACATTAACAATTATTATATAAAATAATTGAGATTTACTAATTGATCGAGTTATTAGTGATGTTCATATTACTTTTATCTTATGTGAGTTTGAATCTCCGGCATTTTATCTTGGGAATGTAATATACGTCTCTCCAAGAAACTAAGTTATCAAAATTTTCTCCTGGGGTTTTTAGAAGTATGGGTTGTGGAAATAATTTTCGCAAGGAATTTTCTCCTTCGGTAGGTGCATCTGGGGGTATTTTAAGTATTTGGGATCAAGATTTCTTTGCTGTATCTAGTGTCTTCACTACTAGGAGGTATATAGCTTTGATTGGGAAATTTTCAGGAAATGGGCTTGATTGTGGTTTTATTAATGTGTATGGGCCATCTTGTGATTCCGAAAAACTAATTTTTTTCCGGAAACTATTGAATTTTATGAGTAGTCATGGTGTGGCATGGTGTTTAGGTGGTGACTTTAATGCTTATTTAAGTAGCGAGGAGAAACATGGGTTGAACGTAAGCTTAGCGAACATGGATTTATTCCGTTCATTTGTTAACGAAGGTAATCTTATGGACTTACCTCTGAAGGGCGGGGCTTTTACCTGGTCGAATTATAGGGAAAATCCAACTTTCGTTAGGCTAGATAGATTTCTTATTGATGCAGACTTTGTGAATAGTTTTCAGAATGTTGAGCAGTCCCTTATCCCTAAGTTAATTTCAGACCATAATGCTATTTTATTAGAGAGAAAGGGTGTTGGTTGGGGCCCTAAGCCTTTTAAATTATTTAACTATCTAATGGATATGGAGAGTTTTGACGAGTTAGTAGTGAATTCGGTTTATAATCAGAAACAGAGTAACAACCGGGTGGGGATTCTTAGTCTGCTTAGGGGCACTAAGTCAGCAATCAAGGTTTGGTCCAAGGAAAAATTGGTGGACCATAAAGGAGAGGTTGCTTTTTTGGAAGGAAGAATTGCGGAAATCGAAAGGGATCTTTCTTCAGGCCTGGCTGCTTCAGATGCGAGTAAATCTCTAGCTAAACTTAGGAACGATCTTTGGTGTCTATTAAGGAGAGAAGATAGAATTTGGCTTCAAAATTCTAGATTAAAATAGTTCAAGGAAGGGGATAGGAACACCCGTTTCTTCCACCTTACCGCTTCCAATCGAAGAAGGACCAATTCTATTCCTCACATTTCGTTCAATGGTAAATGCATTTTCGATCCTGTTTTGGTTAAGGAAGGCATCTTTGATTATTTTTTCAAAGCGTATAATTCCAAGAACACGCTGGAGGTAGAGCAACTTTCTTTAGATTTTAGGAAAATTAATTCGGGTGAGAGAGCCGCTTTAGAGAGACAATTTGGTGAGGAGGAGGTGTGGGAAGCTATTAATTCTATGGAAAGTTCTAAGGCCACGGGCCCGGACGGCTTCAATATGGGGTTCTTTAAGAGATATTGGAAGGTCATTAAGGAGGATGTGATGAGATTTTTCTCAAATTTCTATCATGGTCGTGATTGGGAAAGTGGTGTGAACCATTCCTTCATCACACTTATTCCAAAAAAACTGGGAGCCTCTTCGCTTGACGATTTTAGGCCCATAAGTCTTTTGGGCGGGCTCTATAAGATTTTGTCGAAAGTTTTGGCAAGGCGGCTCCGGTGTTGTTTGAATTCAGTTGTGAGTAAATCTCAATTCGCTTTCATCCTTGGGAGGCAAATCCTCGATTTCTCGTTGATTGCCAATGAAGGAATTGACTTTATGTCTAGATCAGGTCTGAAAGGGGCGGTCTTTAAGATTGACTTCAAGAAAGCCTATGATTCAGTGGACTGGGCGTTCTTGACTCGTATCTTGGGAGAAATGGGGTTTGGAGAGCTTTGGAAAAAAATAGATCTTTAAATGTATTTCAACAGCTTCTATTTCAGTTTTGGTGAATGGAGCCCCTACTGATTGCTTCCCCTCGCGAGAGGACTTCGCCAGGGCTGTTCGTTGTCCCCACTACTCTTCAATTTGGTTGGGGAAGCTCTCCATCTCATGATTGAGAAAGCTACAAGTCAAGGTCTGTTTAATGGTTTTGTTATTGGTAAGGGGGAAAACTCTTTTCACCTTTCACATCTTCAATTCGCAGATGATCCCATGATATTCTGTGGAGTGTCCCAAAGGGAAGTTCTGAATGTGAAAAGAGTGTTGAGAATTTTTGAGATTGCTTCGGGGCTCCAATTAAAATTGTCCAAGAGCATATTATTTGGGATTAACATGGATGAGGTTTCTCTAGAGGACTGGGCAACCAAGGTTGGATGTTCAAAAGGGAGTTTTCCTTCAGAGTACCTAGGGCTTCCTTTAGGAGCTAAGAGGAACTCTTTATCCCTTTGGGATCCGATATTAGAGAAGTTCTACCGTAATCTGGCTAGTTGGAAAGGTAAACACCTTTCTCCTAGTGTTAGACTTATCTTAATAAAATCGGTTCTCTCATCTCTCCCGACTTATTTCCTCTCTCTTTTCCAAATTCCAATGGAAGTAGCTTGTAAGATCAATGGCATTGTTTCCAACTTTCTTTGGGGGGAGGATGAGGTAAGGAAGAAAATTCATTGGGTTAATTGGTTTACAGTTTGTTTGCCTTTAGAGCTAGGAGGTTTGAGAATTCGAGATATTGTTAGATTTAATAGGGCTCTCCTAGGTAAATGGGTGTGGAAGTTTGCGAATGATAGGGAGGGGGAGTGGCGTAAGGTGCTTTGTGGCAAACTCATTCTCGATCCTAAATCTATTCTTTTGGACAATTCGAAAAATAGAATGGATTCTTGGATTTGGCGGGGCATTAAGAATTCTTTTTTGAAACAAGACGATCCAGGAGAAGCTTTTAGACAGAACTGTCGTCTTCAGATTGGAGATGGAAATTCAATTTATTTTTGGTCAGATTGCTGGTTTAGTGCGGAACCGTTGTTGTCCCGTTTCCCTCGCATCTATGCCTTATCTTGTAACAAAAAAAGGAGAATCGATGAGTTTGGTAAGCTCGTTAATGGGAATTGGCAGTGAAAAATTAATCTGAGAAGAAGACTTTTTGATTAAGAAAAAGATCAATGGTCACTTCTCATGGATGAATTTTCCACTGTTAAATCTGATGGTTTTCCCCACAATTGTTTAATCTGGAAAGGTAATGGGGATGACATCTATTCGGTGAAATCGGGCTATGATTGTCTTGTTCCTGCTATTGCGGCTGAATTCAATTGGAAAAAAGTGATTTGGTCTGGGTTGGCTCCTCCGAGAGTTAAATTTTTTCTGTGGCAAGTTGTTAGTAATAAAATCTCGGTTAGAGTGGAACTTGTTAGGAGGAGGTCATCCATCATCGGTATTACCTTCGATTCTTTGCCCCTTGTGTGATGAAGAGGAGGAATCTGTTAATCACCTTTTCATTCACTGCAAAGTGATTTGGGAATTATGGTCTTGGTTTGTTGCTTTGTGGAATTTGAGTTGGGCGGTGCCGAACTCAGTTGGCTCTCTTCTCTTGTCTTGGTCGGAACTAAAACCCGTAAGTTGTTCGGATTCTGTTTGGCATTTTATTCCTCTTGCTGTTTTATGGTTTACTTGGCTTATGCGAAATGATATTTTTTTAAGAACTGCAAATTCGATAAATGACAATTGTTATTTCTAGTTAAGTGCAGGTTGGCGGCTTAGTTCATAGAGAAATTTCCTGGTTCTCTGGCTTCGTCGGAGGATATTTTATCTAACCCTTTTATTGCAGATGATTTGCTTCATAAGTCTAAAAGGTTGTGCAAGGAGGTTCGTTGGCATCCTTCTCCTGCTTGCTTTGTTAAGCTCAACTCGGACGGGGCCATGTCGAGTTCCTGGGAGGCGGGGGGCATTGTTCGGAACCATAATTGGGAGACTTTGTTGACCTTCTCGGAATCCATCGGCACTGGTCCACTGTTGCTAGTAGAACTGCTCGCGATTAAAGTCAGTCTGACCAAGACGCTGGAGTGTTTAGAGTGCAGGCAACTTCGGATCATTGTGGAGTGTGATAGTTCGGTTGCTGTGGATCTAATATTGGAGCCGCTACATTGCCCTCAAATTTTTAGAAAATTGGTAGAGGATATTTTAGATTTAGGAGCTCGAGGTCATTGTATTTTTAAGAAAATTCCTCGCGTATGTAACGTTGATGCTGACTTTCTAGCAAAGAAGGGGATTGGGTAGTGTTACCGGGGGCATAAGCTCCTTATGAGGGGTCGATCGAGTTATTTACGTTATGATCTAAACA
This sequence comes from Hibiscus tridactylites, assembly GCA_958450335.1. Lineage (NCBI taxonomy): Eukaryota > Viridiplantae > Streptophyta > Magnoliopsida > Malvales > Malvaceae > Hibiscus > Hibiscus tridactylites. The sequence continues at coordinate 91,856,349 of OY288270.1, read as the reverse complement.
CTGGGTTGTAATGCTTTTTTGTGGACTGATTTCGGATTTATATTATATGATGTGACACTCTTTTCCTCCTTCCGCTGTTTGCGTTTGCACCTTGTGTGAATGTATATGCAACTAGTATAAATTGTTTTATGCCCCCTCCCCTTTTCCCAAACAAGCCATACTCTCAATTAGGTATTAGGCGAACTTTGAGTTTATAGAATGGTCAATTAGGCAATTAGGTTTGATCCATGTTTCTTTGCCCCCAAAATTACAGTTTTGTTTTACCGTCTTTTCTATTGTTGAATGGTAAATTAGACATTAGCTTAAAAGCAAATATAAAATCTTAGAAATTTTGTTGTTTTGGATTCAGTTCTCACCATTTTTGAATTTGGCATTTGAAATGGAATTGTCTAGATATATTCTAATTTGGTAATTAAATAGAAATGTATGATTTCGAGCATATAAACAATTATAGTAAATTGATTGGTAGCTCGACCGACACTTAACAAATATTTCTAGCCTAGCAATGGGTTTGGGAGGGCTTAAGGATAGGTTAGAAAATGAATCAACAAAGTTCGGGTGTAATGGTAAGATACATTACTTTTTTAAGGAGAAAATTAAAGTCCAAATTTTAGAGATTACATGATTGGAAAAGAGAGAGTCACGAATTTTAAACATAAACTATAAAATAAATATGTACTTTATAAAAAAAATTATAAGATGAATAGACAATTAGGCTTGTTTCATCGTCTGTCATGTCTCCCTCGGTTTTGTTATCAAACATTTTATTGCTTCCATTTTCTTAAAAACAACATAGAATTGTCGACGAGATCTTTACCTAAGTTTAACTCTGCGAAAGTTTGATAGCTGCAATGGAGTTTTGTGATAGTTCAATTATTAATTTAGGGTTAAATGGACACTTTTGTCTCTGTAGCAGTCTCAATTTATCGATTTTGTTTATGATATTTTCGCATCAATTTAGCCTTTGAAGTAGTCTAATTGCATCATTATTTGCTTCTTGACTAACGAAAGCCAACGTTGACCGTTACAGTGGTAACTTGGCAGTTTACAATGACATAGCAGAGGGAAAAATTGATTTTTCAAGCGAGCTCGAGGGTAAAATTGATTTTTCAAGCGAGCTCGAGGGTAAAATTGATTTTTGGTTGAGTACTAAAGCAAAATTGATTCTTAGAGAAAAAATATGAGTAAAATACAATATATTAAAATAAAATTAAAAATAATAGAAATTTTTTTAATGTAGTAAAATACAATATATTAAAATTTGAAATATTTATAAAATATAAAAAAATATAAAAACATTCATAATTTTTTTTGAACGATTTTGGTTTTCTTTATCTTCAAAAAATGTAAGGAAGAAAAAAATCCTAAAGTACGGAAAGAATCCTAAAATACGGTTAATGTGATTCTCTCAACCGAACAAATTTTTTTTACCCTTTTTGATGCTTCTATTTCTAATACTAAAAAGTTAAACTCTACACTCTAAGTCTAATTTCTAAATCACAAACCTTTACTTCATTAAATTTATACACATATTTTTATGATTCATACTCACTTTATATTGATAAAACTTTCAATTAGAGTTTAAGATTTAAGGCTTGTAATTTAGAGTTTAAAATTTTTAGGGTTTGAAGTTTAGAAATTATTATTAGAGTGTAAAATTCATTTTTAAGTTGATTTTTGAATAATTAATAATTTAATATACATTTTGAATTTATATTTATTTATTTATTTTTATATTTTTTTTATTTTTTTTATTTTTAGCCATATATTAATAAAACATTTTGAATGTTTTATTATTTTTACATCATTTTAGTATTTTAATATTTTCTTAAATTTGTATTTTTACCTAAAAATTAATTTTACCCTCGTACTAAATCAAAAATCAATTTTACCCTCGAACTCGCTTGAAAAATTAATTTACCCTTTGTCACGTCATCCTAAACTGCCACGTCACCATTGTAACGGTCAATGTTGATTTGGATAAATTAATAAATTGAGTCTACAACAAGTGCAAAAGTGACCCTTTAACCTTAATTTAGTTATTAACGTCGAAATAAAATAGTGAATTTAGTCTTTCGATTTGGAATTAAAGCCGGAAGATGTCTCTCGTCTATCCATTTTAACGGTTTAGACAAAGATTTATACCACCGAACTACGTAAGATTACAAGAGCAGCAAACTCTCCTATCAATATCGAAAAATAATATTGTAAGAACCTAAAAGTTGATCTGAAGTATTTTAGCTTAGATACTAATTGAATGCATTTAATTTGTTAAACATTCTATTTATAAATTAAAATATTACTCATAATTCTTCGAACCAAATGAAAACGATTATTATGAAAAATAAATACTGTGATATCGACGTTGACGGATGAAATACATTGTTTTAGGGGTGAAAATCTTCTGCCCCCTAACCATGCCTCCTTTTATGCCTCATGCCTAAAAATACTTAAAAATTAAATTTTGTCCCATAACCCTAATTTTCATATCATAAACCTCAAACCTCAAACCCTAAAAAATACATCATACCTTTAATTCTCTACACCCTAACCCTAAGCTCCAACCTTAAACCCCAAACTCTAAACCCTAAACCCACTATTTTAAAGTAGGGGCACAAATGGAGGCATACTTTGGGGCAGATAATTTCCATCCTGTTTTAGGCCAAATCTGAATCAAATGTTAATCATCAAAGTTTATAGTAGGGGGAAGGCCGGCAAGGGCCAACTTTTTCATAGTGCATTGCCTCTATACATATTAATGCTTTTTACTGTTTATAAATTAATTTTCGTACTTTTTATCTGTTTTGTATTCGACACACTTAAATCCGAATATAAATCAATTAAAGAAGGTAGGTTCAATATTTCTTTACATTTAAAATATTTTATATCTAAAAAAACTCTAGCCGTTAAGTTTTTCAAAGTTTTCTCTAGTACTTTCTTAGAGAGCATCATTTTCGTGATATTGTTAGTGCCGTCGTTTGTTTGTTTTTTTTGTTCTTTTTCTTTATTTTTAGTCTCAAATAAAAAAAATTTTGTTTTAGATTTCTTTCACGTGTCTTGTTGTATTTGTTCGTCTGTTTCTGTGGTGCGATTTTCATCTATTTTGTGGCATTACTTTTGTTAATTTGTTTTGTAGGTAGTCTGACATTCTTGTAGCAGCCATCACGACACATCCTCTAATCATGAAAGGTCAACGATTTAATATGGTTACATCTCCTTTTGTGATAGTTTGTTGATGCAATCAGAACCATTAACATAGGAATATGCAAGATTTGTTTTTTTTGATCTCCACTCATACATCAATATATGTCTAGTTGGAAGAAACAATGACATTTTTATGATAGTTGATGGGTTTTCTATAGAAGATAGACAATGTATTTGTTAGAGTTATAAATAGATGAAGTTCTAGTTTGTTAGTCAAGATAAAGAGTCTTGTAGTTCAGTTGTAACGACTGTTAAGCTGTCATTAAGCTGTTGTTAAGATGCTAATAACGGTTACTTCCAAGGTCACCAAGTCTGTATAAATTCTCATGTTTGAGGCTAATAATATCAGATTGATTGCTTGTTCTTCTTTCAACCTTCTCCTTTCTTTCATAATCTTTCATGGTATCAAAAGTTTCAACAATGGTAGAAAGCTCTTTTTTACTTCATCCTCTAAATCGTTCACCAACAAAACTATTTCGATCAAACTTGATGATACCAATTATCTTCTTTGGCGTCAGCAAGTTCTTTTTGCAATCGAAAGCCTGGCGTTGGTAGATCATATCGATGACACCTTGACGATTCCACCACAGAATGTTCATTCTGAAGGAGGTAATACGATACTCAATGGCGAGTATGTTGCGTACAAGCAACAAGATTCTGCACTTTGTTCTTGGCTTCTTTCCTCAATCTTACCTTCAATCTTACCTTCCTTGGTCAGTTGCAAAACTGCTTTAGAAATTTGGGAGAAGGTTCAACAACTTTTTTTCTGTTTTTTCAACAACTCGTATTATGCATCTTCATTGCTCTTTAAGGAATTTGCGTAAGCGAGATCAAAGCATGAAAGAGTATCTTGCTCAGTTTCAGTCCATTTGTGATAGTTTGGCCGCTTGCGGCAATCCTCTCACAGATACTATGTATATCTTTTCCATTCTCTCCCGTCTTCCGCCGGAGTATGAGCCAGTTGTTGCTGTCATTACTTCCAGTCAACAACCATATAAACTCGATGGGGTATGTTCTGCGCTTCTTGATACTGAGGCTCGACAACAAGAGTTTCTCAATCAGAATTTTCTGGTGAATATGACTCAAGGGCCTGTTCTTTTTGGGCCTGCTTCATATTAGTATGGTTCTTTTGCCCAAATTCCTTCGACGTTTCAGAAGACTCAAGATGCACATGGTAGGATGTTTCAAGATTAGGGCAGAGGGTTTCAAGGTCAATCCAGACCGGTTCTTTATCAACATCTTCAAGGGTTTGTTCTGTCTTACAATCGTGGTGCGTCTGTTTCTTTTAGAGGACGAGGTCGTGGCTTTGCCAGCAGGTCAAGGGTTTAATGTCAAATCTGTGAAAAATTGGGGCATTTAGCGAATCGGTGCTATTTCTGGTTTGATCAGTCTTACGATGGACAAGTTCGTAATGGTTTCTCGGCAAACTATTGTAATTTTACTGATGAACCTGAGGAGAAATATGGGTTACAAGATTTTCCCTCAACTGTTGATGTTGTACCGAGTAACCCTAATTATGATTCTAGTGGAGTTGTAGCCACCGCTGCTGCAGTTTCTGATGAATTTAGGCTTCCAACATACAACGATGCAGCCTGGTATCCTGACTCGGGAGCTATTGCACATCTCACTCCGAATGCAGGTAATATCGTTAACCCTATTTCTTATCAAGGTTTAGGTAAGGTATCTGTTGCAAATGGAAGGGGAGTTTCTATTTCTAATGTTGGTAGTTTTGTGCTTAATTCTGTGAATCGGCTCCTGGTTTTGAATAACTTATTACATGTACATGTTGTTAAAAAAAATCTTCTTTCAGTCTCTAGGTTTACCAAAGATAACCATATTTCAATTGAGTTCTTTCCTAATTATTATCTTGTGAAGGATCTGTCAACACAAGAATCGATAATGCAAGGTTTGGAAAGTGATGGGTTGTACAAGATACCTTCTATTGCGTCTGTTAGTGGTTTGACAATCTCTACTTCTTAAGATTACTTATTTCCTGATGAATGTGTTTCTGCTGTTAGTTCTTCTAGTTTAGAGGTTTTAGGAGATGCTAAGTGTTCTCATACTACTTGTTCTATTTTTGTTCAAGACAGCTTAGAACTTTAGCTCAGAAGATTAGAACATACATCTTCTGCTATCTTAGATTTTATCTCTAAGAATTGTAACATTTCTCTTCATGGTAATAAAAATAATTTCTTTTATGAAGCGTGCAAGTTGGGAAAGAGTCATAAATTAAAATTTAATGCTTCCCTTACTGTCTATGATCAACCCCTGCAACTCATTCAAATGAATCTTTGGGGTCCAGCCCCCTTACTTTCTAATAACTGTATGTACTATATTAGCTTTGTAGATGCTTATTCAGGATACACTTGTATTTATTTTATTGCAAACAAGTCTGATGTTTATAGTGTGGTTATTTCTTTTCACAAGCTGGTTGAGAAACAATTAAATTACAAGATCAAAATAATGCAATCTGATTGTGGTACAAAATTTAAACCTTTGATGTCTTACTTTCAACAACAAGGAATTGTTTTTAGGAATATTTTTCTTCATACATCTGGAAAAAAACGGAATGGTTGAAAGAAAACATAGGCATATTGTAGAATTTGGTCTCACTCTTATTGCACAAGCTTCAGCCCCTTTAAAGTATAGGTCTGATGCCTTCTTCTCTTTTGTTTGTCTTATTAATAGATTACCTTCTAAGGTATTAAATGGTGTCTCACCACATGAGAAGTTGTTTGCAAAAGTACCGATTACAACTTTCTCTGTGTCTTTGGTTGTCAATGTTTCCCATTAACAATGTCATACAATAAGAATAAGCTGTAATTCATGCCAACACCCTATACTTTTATTGGATATAGCTCACATCAGCGTGGTTACAAATGCTTGAGTGAAGATGTTTGTGTGTATGTTTCTCGCCATGTTCAGTTTAATGAGAGCAAATTTTCATTTAAAAAAAATCTCCTCAAGCCAACTCTCAGCAGAAGATGAGCGTGTTTCATTCAAATTTCTTGGAGCTTGCGTCAGAAAACAATCATCTTTCAGCACTTTTGGTAGAGAAGCTTCTTCTAATTCCTCGAGCTTAGCTTCAAATGGGGTACACTATTCTCCTAGCGTTTCAAGTAGTGGTCACGTCTTACCTATTTTGAGTGATGCTTAGATTCTTCAACAAACTATCTTTCCTGGTTCAACTTCACCCAATACCACTACCATGAGTGATGCTGATACTCTCACACCACAGTGTTCTCAAGTTCAAGATCGAAATGAACACTTTCTTGAGGATCAAGTGTAGTGTACAGATCCTGTAGAAGTTCAGCATACCCATCTTCTTGAAGAAGTTTAGAATGATGATCTTTTTGCTGAAGAAGTTCGGTGTGATGATCTTTATAGGAGTCAAACTCTAGTTGCAACAGTTCAACATCAGAATGATCAACGTGTAGTTCAAGGTTCTTGTGAGCAGGGTGCTGCTGAAGTTCAAGGTTCTTGTGAACAGGGTGTTGTTGAAGTTCAAGGTTCTTCTCAGCATAAAAATGTGAAGCCTACTCACTCCATGGTAACCCAATGTAAACTTAGAATCTTTAAACGTAAAGTATTTCATGTTGAGGTTGATATGTCTGAACCTAAGAGTATACATCAGGCTATGTTAGTAGATGAGTGGAAAGAAGCCGTTGAAAATGAGCTTAGAGCTTTAATTCAAAAAGGCACATGGCAATTAGTTAGTTCACCTGCAGATAGAATTCTTATAGGGTAGTGGTTGTTTACGGTTAAGCATAATGCAGATGGAAGCATTGCTTGCTATAAAGCAAGGCTTGTAGCTAAGGGCTTTTCACAACAAGCAAGTTTTGATTATGGGAAAACCTACAGTCCTGTTATCAAGCATGTCTCTGTCAGAATTTTGCTTAATGTGGCTATAAGTAATGGATGAGTTTTAAGGTAAATTGATGTTGATAATGCTTTCTTGAATGAAAATTTGTCAGAGAAAGTTTATATGGAGCAACATCCAAGGTTTGAGAAGTTTGACGAAAATGGGAACAAATTAGTTTGCCTTCTTAAGAAATCTTTATATGTGCTCAAGCAAACACCAAGAGCCTGATTTAAAAAGTTTAGAACTCATTTTGTCTTTGTTCTTCATTTTACAGCCTCCTTAACATATTCATCTTTATATTTCAGAGATATCAATAGCTGCAAGATTTTTGTTATAGTATATGTAGATGATATTGTGGTGACAGGAAATGTTGCTAATGATGTGGATCTGGTTATTAAAGACATCAATACAACTTTTTTATTAAAGGGTCTTTGTAAATTAGAGTTCTACCTCGGTATGTTAGTGCAGAATGTTGAACAAGGAATTGTCTTTAGTAAAAAAAAATCACATTATGAAGTTTCTCGAGAAATCATCAATGACTGATACAACACCAACACCTACACATATAGTCATTACACCTCAATTCTCTGCTCATGATGGGAGTCTTTGTTCTGAAGCTGAAGCCACTTTATTTAGGCAGGTTGTAGGTACGTTACAACACATTTGTACAACTAGACTAGACATACAATTTGCTATGAACAAAGTCAGTCAATTTATGCAGTCTCCTCTTAACAAACATTGGAAGACTACTAGTAGGATTATTAGATATCTTAAAGGCACAATAGAACATGGATTTTTCTTCAGTGCAAAGTCTTCAGCGTCCAGTTCAGTTGGTTATATTGATTTTGATTAGGGCACCAATCCAGATGACAGAAGATTCACAGCTGAATATTGAAAAAAATTTGGGGGGGGGGGGGAAATTAGTTGCTTAGAGTTTAAAAAAGTAGAGAGTAGTCTCACGTTCATCAACTGAAGCTGAATTTTGAGGCATAGCAAATGGTATGTGTGAAGCCATGTGGGTCAAATCCTTGCTAACAGAGTTAACCATTCATCCCACTTCTCCTTCCATCATTTGGTGTGATAACACTAGTGTTATTGCTCATTCTGCCAACCATGTACATCATGCCAAGCTGAAACATGTCGAGCTTGATCTCAGTTTTGTCAGAGAATTTTTTTGATGGTTCATTTCAGATCAATTATGTACCAACCTTGAATCAAATTGTCGATGTTCTTACCAAACCTTTGTCTGCCTCCTTTTTTTGTTCAACTTCGAGAGCAACTCAAAGTTTTTTCTACAGGTGAATTGAGACTCTTATCCCTCTTGAAGATCAAAATATCTCAGAAGAAGGAAGAAGAGAAGACATAAGAAAGTATGTTAGAGTTATAGATAGATGAAGTTCTAGTTTGTTAGTCAAGATAGTCTTGTAATTCAGCTGCAACGGCTGTTAAGCTGTCATTAAACTGTTGTTAAGCTGTTAATAACAGTTACCTCCAAGGTCACTATAAATTCTCATGTTTGAGGCTAATAATATCAGATTGATTGCTTGTTCTTCTTTCAACATTCTCCTTTCTTTCATATTCTTTAAGTATTCAAGGGAAGGCTCAATATTTTTTTTCTTTACGCCATTTGAATTTACATATTTTAATTTTCTTTCTTTACGAGTTTTGCCGGTAAATTTAGTCTCTAAAGTTCTTTTTATATTTGATGTGTTATATTTGTTATATTTTTTTTATTTTAATAAAATTTAGTTTTCTTGTTCATGTTCAAAAAAGTTATAGTTTTTATAATAGAGGAGGGTGCGAAAACTATGGTGGCAAAGGAAAACATGACTTTCAGCAATGTTTTGTGGTGAGCATACAAAAGAAAGACGTGAAGCATGTTACTTAATTGCGACTTTATTAGCAATAATAGCATGTTCTATCTGGAAAAGGCATGTGTAAAATGCAAACATTGGCCTAACATTCGCCCATTAACACCCTCTCTTTTTTTCCACACATTCTAGACTCTATTTTCCACATGCGTATATTCAACCCTCATTTTCCCCAAAATTATGCCTGTCTTCCCTTCTTTACTTTTTTTCTCGGCTTTAATTTTAAATTTTTTTAATAGTCTTAAAGGCGATTACAATGTAATATTTGTTCTTTCTTTTAATTTTTTGATAACGTATACGCATCTTACAGACAAAGTTGATCGAATTCGTTTTTCTAGGATGAACATCATAACCTTTTCTTCTGAGACAGCTCGTTGAGTTCAATTTTAAGTAAAGTTAAAAAATACTCTAAAAACTTAAAAAATAGATTCGAATTGTAATATTTAATTTAGTTTTTATTAAAAAAAACTTGTATTTGATGCATTGAAACCGTATAATTTTAGGGTCAAAATACTATACAGCCCTTCTTTAAAATCTAAAATTTAAATTTTAAAACCTAAAACCCTAATATTAACAAGCTTGTTTAAACTTTAGTTTACACAACTTGTGTATTATTATTTTTTTACTAATTTTATGCACAAACAGTGAATAAAACATTTTTAGGGGCCCTAAACCTTAACTCTTAAATTTTAAACCCTAAACTTAAACTTTAAGCAATAAAATCCAAGCATAATACCACAAAATGCCCCTAACATTTGACTTAATAGTCACCTTGGCCTTATTATTTTTAAGCAATTTAACCCTCAACATTTTATTTTGGGTCAAAACGATCACTATGTGGTTGAAAACTGTAAGTCGGCAAACGATAAACAACTTGAAATGACTTGACAGAATGACACGTTAGCAGAAAAATAATTTTATATTTTATATAATTGTTTTTTGACTGGTGTGACATTCTTTTAAGTCAACACCATTGTCTATATGACATTGTCATATCAGCGTGCTTTGTTATGTATGTTTGCCACGTCATTTCAAGTCATTTACTGTTAATTGGCTAACAAGTTTCATCCGTTGACGGGCCATATTGACCCAAAAATGAAACGTAGATGGTTAAATTGCTTCAAAAAAAAAAAATGAGCCAAAGTAACTATTCAGTCAAACCTTATGAGCTTTTTTTTTGGCGTTATGCCTAAAATATATTCCCAAACCTTAAAACTTAACCACAAACATTGAAACTCTAACACTAAATGCTAAACCTTAATATCTAAACTCGAAAAATAATTACTTGTGGAAAATAAAATTTCCACCACATATGCATAAAATATTTTCCGTAAAATAAATAGGTTAACTTCTTTCTTTTTTTTATAGTTGAGTGATAAATTCACAAATCTTTATAATTGGATTAGTTAAAGAATTATGAAAAATAGTGAAAAAATTAAAAGGTTTAATATAAATTGATAGGAAGAGTCTACCACGTGCGACGAACGTTGCTGAACACCACTAACGACGAACACCACTGAACACTATTAATTATTTTTAAAAAAATTAAAAACCATGAGGACTATAATTGTAATTGAAATTTGTTTTTTTAAAAATAAAATTTAAATTTAATAAAACTATTAAAATATGTTTATAAAATTGGGGAAATTAAAAATTAGTTTTTGATTTGAGGATTAAGGTTTATAATTGGTTAAATTAAGTTTATGAACTTGGGCAAAATTAAAAAAAATAGTGTTTCTGATTTGGGATTTGAGGTCGCCGGCGATGGGTTTGGTTCGTCGGGGCCAGGCGCAGACGATGAGTGATTTCCGGACACAGTCGGCGACGACTGCGATGGCCGACCAAGATCGACGGGAAATTAAAGGATAGAAAGATCACTTTCGATGCTGGAACAGTGCGCACAGGAGGACGACGAGCGGCGAAACGACCTATATTAACGCCAGCGAGACAAGTCGATCGATCACGACGGCAGGAGAGGCAGCGCCGGCAGCAAGAATTAAGATTTTAGAGCTTAAAAAATTTGAGTATATTTGATTCAAAATTATCAATTTTTAATACAATAAAAAATATAACAATTTTATTAAATCTAATTTTTATTTTTAAAAATAAATTTTAATTACAATTATAGTCTTCATAATTTTTATTTTAAAATAAAATTGATAGTGTTCAGCGGTGTTCATCGTTAGCGATGTTTAGTAATATTCGTCGCCCATTGTAGAATTTTTTATGATGATACGGGAAAATAAAAAAAAATCTTACCGTTTGTAAAAAAGTCAATTCCGAGAACTATGGATCCAACGGACAGAGATTTATCGAAAAGACGTGGAGCGGTCATAAATCAAATCTCGTATCGTGACGGCGCTATTAAGGATCCAGAGAGACTAATTAATATAGGAGTGATTATTATTTTTTTCGGATTGATTATTATTTTTTTCGGAGTGATTATTATTTTAATATAAGTTCCAAAAATATATTGGCTTGCTTCCCCCACGTCATTGTAAAAAACGTACTGTTCAAGACCTGGAACCATCGTGATACGACGTCACCAACCTTGCCTTTCACATCTCATCTACCTTTCTACCTGCTTTTTTTCTAATACGCAACCGCTTCTTTTTTTTTCTTCTCTGGTTTTCTTCCAGATTCCTTGGCTTTCGTAGGCTAAAAACAAGTGAAAAAGAAACAGATCTAAGGAAGCACGAAGATGAGAAACTTCAGCTTCTTCGGGAGATTATCGAGAGCTTTTAATGAGTATCCTTCGCTTTCTAAGATCATCGTCGTCTCTACCATCAGGTGCTCTGAACTGATCTCATCATTCGCCTTTTCTTTCTATCTCTTTTTGTTGTTGACATTTTTCTCATGTTCATAGAGATATCCGATTTGCTTTTGTTTCTTTATGAACTTGTTAAAAGCTTGGCTAAGTTGTGTTTCTATTTTAGTTGTTTGTTACAGATTTAGTCTCATGCTTTTGATGTGTTGTTCATGCTTCTTACTGTTATTTTAGAAGATATTCTGTGAATTTAGATAAGTTTTTTAATCGATCTGATAATTCATGAATCTTTTTAAGAATTTGAGCTGAAAATGGAGTAAAACTTTGGAAATTTTGAAATGCTCTGCCGAAACTCTGGAAACAGAACAACTGTATTTGAAGTCTAGGAAGGGAAGTGTCAACTCTGTTTAATGGCTGGCGACAGCGAATTTGAAATCGCGGCGTGCTAAGAAAATTAATAATTTTGTTCGGTTCTTTAAAATGGTGAAGAAAAGAAAACTTGATTGAGTGGGAAAAAGATCTAAAAACCATATTTCTATTATTTTATTGTCTTGTTTGGATGCATTATGAAGTTTTCGAGCTTGAGTGCATAATTATTAATTTGTCAAGTTTAGGTAAAATGAACTGTATTTTACTTCGCCTTGCTTGGAATGCTACCTTTTTACCTAATATGGTGGGAGCGAAATAATAAGGGACGATGAGTATTTTATGTTAAGGGTGCAAACTTTTATACTTAGTAAAATTCTATGGGAATTTGAAAATTCTAGAGGTGCAAGATTAGATCATTAATAGAAAATACAAAGAAAATTTCTAAAATATACGAGAATTTGAAGTTTCCAGGGATGCGACTGCCCTCAGCACTCGGCTCAGTCCATCCATGGAAATAATAGACGCTTCAACAGGCTTCTAGCATCACCGGAAGCATTAACGGGGAAGCTAAAAGGAGTTATAAGAATGAGATTAATGCATAAAGAACATCACGCCTGACTTTATTAATCGAAGTGTTTGTGGGTATTGGGAGATAAATTCTGATATGTTTTCATAAACTGATTTTGTGTTGTTGTCCTGCTGTTTTGCTGCACATAGCTGATGTTTTTCTTTGTTATGTGTGGCTGTCTTGCTAGGTTGCTGTTTTTGCTTCACATAGTTGATGCTGATCTTTGATACTGATAGTCATTTAACTTAACTATTGTCTGCTGTAGCTGCTCAGCTTCTTCTTTGGATAAATTAAAAAAAAACTTGTCTAAAAACTGTATTTTTGAAACCCTCCTTCAGCTCAGCCTATTACTTCTTTTGTACAGTGGTGGGAGCCTTATAGCTTATGCCGAAACAAACACATACAATGGCAGTCAGGGCCACATTGCTCATGCTGACGCAAACACTTCCGATGGCGGTCATGCTTTATCTGAAGTAGTTCCCAAGAAAAAGAAGGTGGTGCTGCTCGGAACTGGGTGGGCAGGAATGAGTTTCTTGAAGAATCTGAATAACCCTACTTACGAGGTGGAAGTTGTGTCTCCTCGTAACTTCTTTGTGTTTACCCCATTGCTACCAAGTGTTACATGTGGTAAAGTAGAAGCCCGCAGCATTGCTGAGCCAATTCGCAACATCATCATAAAGGTAATGTGGATGGATTGTCTATGAAGATGTACATATATTGTGGAATTCAGAAGAAAAAAAAAACAGTTCTAGATGGATGCTGATGATGGTTTGCCTGTTTCATGTTTGAGCAGAAAAATGTTGACATCAGTTTCTCTGAAGCTGAATGTGTCAAGATAGATCCCCAGAATAAGAAAATTTACTGTCGTGCTACTATAGATAGCCATTCAAAGGGGGAGGAAGAGTTTGCAGTGGACTATGACTACCTTATTATAGCCGTGGGAGCTCAGGTTAACACCTTTAATACTCCTGGTGTCATGGAAAATTGCCATTTCTTAAAGGTAACGTCTGTTCCCATACTGCCCTTAGGATTTTGGGGTATATGATTATAGGAGCCATTTCCATTTTCTTATACCATCAAGTTTGTTTTGTTTTCCTTTCATTTAAACATCGTGATTCATTGTGCAGGAAATTGACGATGCTCAGAAGATCCGTAAGAATGTTATTGAGTCCTTTGAAAAGGCAAGCTTACCAAGTTTAAGTGAGGAGGAAAGAAAGAAAATCCTTCACTTTGTGATTGTTGGCGGTGGCCCTACAGGTGTAGAATTTGCTGCAGAACTTCATGACTTTGTCAACGAGGATGTGGTCAAATTATATCCAAAGGTCAAAGACTTGGTGAAAATAACACTTCTCGAGGCTACAGATCATATTTTGAACATGTAAGAATGCAAAGTCTAATATATCTCTTTAAAATAATGTACCAATACTTTGTTTTTTATCATCATAGTTATCCTGGTAACTGATCACTGAGAAGCTTTAGCATTTTTGTGCATATTAACATGAAATAACTTCAGAAGTAATTTTAGCAAACATTCTGGATTCTGTACATTCATGGTGTATTTTTAGGTATTCATTTCACAATCTGAAGTTCTCTAATGCATTATTGTTTTCAGGTTTGACAAAAGAATCACAAATTTTGCTGAAAATAAATTTGGAAGAGAGGGCATTGATGTGAAATTGGGATCAATGGTCACAGGAATAAATGAAAATGAAATTTCCACAAAAGCCAGAGGTAATGGCAAAACAAGTTCTACACCATATGGAATGGTTCTCTGGTCAACTGGCATTGGGCCTCGCCCTCTCATAAAGGAGTTTATGAAGCAGATTGGTCAGGTAATATACTTCTGTAACTAGGAAGTTATCTCATTGAAGTCTTTACATCCTCCACAAACTGTGTTTTCAATGTCCCTCTCATAAGTTTTCTTTCTCCTAATTATACTCACCGAGCCACTATTGTTTCTGTTGGAAAAGGGTAATAGGCGTGCTCTAGCAACTGATGAATGGCTGCGAGTTGAGGGATCCGATAGCATTTATGCACTCGGTGACTGTGCAACTATTAACCAGCGGAAAGTCACGGTACCAATTTGTAAACTTGTGCTATCCCTTTATGATTTTTGGTTATGGCTGGTATTTATTTTTCTTTCTATGAAGTATAGGAAGATATAGCAGAAATATTTAAAAAAGCAGACAAGGACAACTCGGGAACACTTACAGTCAAGGAATTTCAAGAAACACTTGATGATATTTGTGAAAGGTACCCTCAAGTGGAGCTTTATCTCAAGAACAAACAGAAGCGTAACATTGTTGATCTTGTGAAAGAAGCCAAAGGGGATGCTGCAAAAGAATCCATGGAGCTCAATATTGAAGAATTTAAAGCAGCTCTCTCTGAAGTTGATTCTCAGATGAAGAATCTTCCTGCAACAGCACAGGTAATTTATTCTTCTTCATTTATTTGCACAGTCGGACTAAAATAATGCTCACATGTTAGCCGTCTTCCAATGTTTCAGGTTGCAAATCAGCAAGGTGCCTATCTTGCTAAGTGCTTCAACCGTATGGAAGAGTGCGAAAAGAATCCTGAAGGTCCCCCTCGGTTCAGGGGAACAGGTCACCATCGGTTCCACCCCTTCAGGTACATATCGAACTTATATCCGGACTCAGATGTGATGGTTTAGTACATCAACCAAGGAAAATTATAACCCTTGCCATAAACATTGGTAATGTTGTTACAGGTACAAGCACTTGGGACAATTTGCTCCTTTGGGAGGAGAGCAAACAGCTGCACAACTTCCTGGTGATTGGGTCTCAATCGGACACAGCTCGCAGTGGCTCTGGTATTCCGTCTATGCAAGGTACGAATTAGTTTCTTCACCAAGATGCCCTTTTAGAAATTGAATTTGGCGAGGCTGTTTGTCTAAAATATATGTCTCCCCCCCCCCCCCCCCCCCCCTCTTAAACTCAGCAAGCAAGTTAGTTGGCGCACAAGGGCACTGGTGGTGTCGGACTGGTTGAGGCGTTTTATTTTCGGGAGGGATACCAGTGGCATTTGAGAGGTCTTTTTCAAAGCGGAATTGCAACTTATTAAACACTACAAGGTCTACAGTTTTGACTGAATGCTGTAGAAAATTTTTGGTTTTAACAATTCATTCATTTGATAATAATTACTGCCTTGCAACATAGCTTTGGCGGTTTTGCAAAGATTTTTTTCTTCTTCATGGTCATAAAAGCAAATAATTTTGTTATCAGAATGTTTTAAGCTGTTTTATGAACTTCTAACCAGTCTTGAATTATGAAATCTCATTTATTTCTTTAATGTTTTAAACAAAAATTGGTAATTTTTTGTCCATTTGTAAGGTGTCACGTTTAACCTCCCAACAACTCTTGTTGACATTGTCATAGGCCTAGTATTAGTACTAGTGTCTACTAGAGACAAAAGTACATAAAGATTGGAATAATCATAGACACTTTTCTTAAAATTCACGAGAAGCGTGTATTTAACAAAAAAATTCGGTGATTTTGAAAAGTGTTTTGTTATGAGAGTCTTATGTGTAGAACCGAATTTTTGTCCAAGCCCATATATATATATATATATATATATATATATATATATATATATATATATATATATATATATATATATATATATATATATATAATAATAATAATAATAATAATAATAAATAAATAAATAAAACAGATAACAATAATAAAAACCTAAAAATATATTAGAGTCTAAATGTGTTACAAAGTCCGAAATCTATGTTACAAAAGTCCAAAAATAATATAAAGCCCGAACTAAAAGTTAAAGACCCATTACAGTTGTTAATGACCCATCACAACTCATGCCCAACCCATTACAACTCACAAACAGCCCAACAAACACAAAAAGCCCATATGAGCTTCACTGTGATTTCTTTTTCCGCTCAAACTCAAGCCCCAATGGACACGTGGCGAAACGGTATTGGTCCCGCCCGTTTCACTCGGATTCCCATCAATTTGAAATCAGATGGCATCGCCAACCGTGCAAGATGACGTCATGACTGACAGTGGGTATAAATACTTACGAAGAGAGAGAAAATTATTAATTAAGGCAGTAATAATTACACTAATAATTACCAAAAAAACCAAAGGTCGGAAAAGTGAAGAGGTTACCTGAGTGATCAGAAGTGCTCGAGGAAGAAAATCGGAGCAAAGAGACCGTTTCGAAAGTTCATCGGAACCACCGAAACACCAAACCGAGGTATTTTTTTACCTCTGTTCTTTTCATTTCTTCACTCTACCTGCACGAAAACATTAAAACAGGTTAAAACTACTAAATCCAACCTTAATCTGTCCTAAAATCAAACTTTAAGCATAAAACACGTCCTAAACCTACACATAAAATCGAATCCAAAATATACAATACAACCTAGATTTAGAGTAAAATAAAGCAGATCTAAACTCTAAAGGTCAGATCTAATTCAAAACTCATAAAAAACATAAAAATAAATAAAAAAATATAAAAGAGAGAAAGAGAGGGCTTATCTGGCTTCGTTGTCGCTGAAAACGCTGCTGGAGTGAGGATTTGAGTGTTAGAATCATTGTCGGAGTTGAAAAACATAGAGGAGAGGTCACTGGTTTCGGGTAGATAGCCTAGGATTGGGGGGAGAAGCAGGGTGTTTCTGACAAAACGGGACTCAGATCTATGATTAGGGTGAAAAAGTAAGCTTTTGGGTAGATCTAGGGTTTCGGCGACGGCGGCGGCGGTGGTAGGAGTTGCAGACAGTGGTCGAAAAAATCAGGTTTGCTGGAGAAGATGACTGAAGAAGGTCTGATCATCGGAGAAAAGTTGAAGAAGGTCAGACGGTGGTCGGAGTTTACAGAGGTGCCGGAGAAGATGACCGTAGAAGGTTCGGTCATCGGAAAGAGGTAAGAGGAGACCGGAGATGATATTCGGTGACCAATATCATCCCGACGGCTAAGAAACATGACAGAGAAGTTTTAGGGGACGAGTGAGGATCAAAACCAAAGATTTCGAAGGGTTCTTGGTGTGTTCTTGAAAAAAGAGGTTTTGATCCTTAGAAAACAGGTTTCGAGAAAGTTTAGTTGTTTATGAGGATCAAAACAAGAGTTTTCGAAGGGTTCTTGATTTGTTCTTAAGAAAAAAAGAATTTTGATCTTCGAAAACAGGTTTTGGGGGAGGCTAGAGTGTTTGTCAATATCAGACTAGGTTTTCTTGAAGAACTAGGTAAGAACAGAGGTAGAAAGTTTGGTTTTGATCGAAAAATGTTAGGGTTTCTAAAGTTTGGAGTGTTCGAGTTCAGAGAATTTGGTGAGAGAGAGAAATGAGGAGAGAGAGAGAGAGAGAGAGAGCAAATGGTCGTTTCAACTCGGGAATGACCTTTTTATACTGAGTTGAGAACGACGTCGTTTCAATGAGCCGGGTCGCGAAGGATTCGCGTGTTTTCACACGGGTTCGGATACGGGTCTGTGACCCGGTCGACTTAAAAGTCTTTGGGTTTGGGTTTTAATTCAACTGGGCCTTTGGTATTGGGCTTGATTTAACGGATCTGGGCTGGTCTTTTTAGGGTTTTAGGCTTGGGCTCTTGTAGTTTGGTTTCTTTACAAATCAGTCACCATTTGTTTGTAATTTGGTCACCAAATATTCAATTTAGTCCATTTTCAGAATTCATTTGTTTTAATTAATTTGTTTATTTAATTGCTTTGATTAATTTGTATGCTAGAATATTTTTTTAAAAACATCATACTATATATTGCTTTGACAATTAATCACATGTTAAAAATAGGGTTAGAGCCATTAGTGTAGTTCACTCAATCATAATTAAATAGGGAGATCATTGTAGAAAATAAGTGGATATTTGAAACAATGTTAGAACACTCCATATTGGCTAGTGTCAATATAGAGTGATGTTAACCAATGAGTGTTTCGGTAAAGGTTTCGATTTTCCACTTTAACTTAGAAAATGGAAATAATTCAATAAGTAGGTAAATTTAAAAATTAAAATAGGATGAATGATTAGAGACATTTTAATTAGGAATGTTGTTATTTTTTGGCTTGTTAAAGGAAGTGCCCAATATTATTTTGAGTGTTTTCTCTTATATCCAAAATTAATAGCATTCATAGAATTTTAATCAAATTAATTAATGGAGTCTAATTAGGGTTTACTTAAAAATAGCAAGACAATAATTAATAATGCATCAAACCTGTAACACTCTAAGTTTTGGCAAAAGAAAAAGAAAAAAAGAAATTGCGGTTTAGGGGAGTCGAACCCACAACTCATCGATATGTTGCTTGAGTCTTAGCCATTGAGCCAAGGCCATTTTTGGTTGGAATATGCACCCACCTATTATTAAATGGTTCTTATAAAGTTAAAATAAATTAATAAACAAATAAAATATCTCAATCACCCTTGTCATTCGAATTAAAGACTTATCTGGAGATTATTAGAACCAACCAAATCTGACTATTCGACTTCCTTCATCCCCTAAACCCAAGCCCCGACTACCGCCTGATCCCGGTCACCGCTGCTTCGTGGCGTTCACCGCCACCACCGGCGTGTGCATCGTCTCACTCAGAACTCCAAGCCGCCAGTCACGCGCGCAACCGCGCCACCGTTCGCCGTGAAGTGTGGGTTGAAGGTTCGGCGAGAACACTCCTTTCCCACATTCTGTTTTCTGCGTCTTCCGACCAACACGGCCGTTTATTCGCCGCGCCGTCGCCTCGAGCGAGCTCCACGTCACGAGACGAACAAAACCTTACCGGTTAAACAGCCGTCCGCCGCCGTTGAAGGCCTCACTGGAGCTTCGATGTTTTTAGCCATTTTGTTTCGTTTTGGTTAAATCCGGTAAGATTCCGGCTCGTTTTTGTGTTTTTAATGAATGTGTTAATTTGGTGAGCTAACGTGCTTTCAAAATCCGGCAGAATCGAGTACTTCGAAGGCTTCCGACGACATCACCGACGACTTTCCGGCGAGGTTTCTGGCGAAATCCGTTAGGGTAAGTGAACCGGGTTCAACCCGATCTAAACTGGTCTGAACCGGTCTGACCTGGCCCAAACCCAAACCGAGCCCAAAACCCGACCCGTTGACCGGCCCGTCTGCTCGACCCGAAAACCCGAACAGAGTCAGCTGAGTCAACTCAGTTGACCTTATCAGTTGACTGCTGACGTCAGCGTTGACTTGCTAACGTCAGCGTTTACTTTGACCGTTGACCAAAAAGTCAAATTTTCTGAAAACTCATATTTTATGTTTTTCGACGTCCTGAGTCCGATTTTGAAGCTCGTTTTGCAAAATTCTGACCCGAAGGCCTCCGAATCTGACCTTGAACCCGAAAGTGTTTATGTGTTTAATTTTGTTAAGAGCTCTTTGGATAAGGACTGAAATGTTAATTTGTGTATTTGAAGGTATGCAAGTATCTTGGTATTCGAAATGTTATGGGGCATCCAGTCCGGATTCGAATGCGATCGAATGTAGTATCATGAGTCAACCGATATAACTCGGAGCTAAGGTAATACACTACTACCCATGGTATGCTTTATGATCATGTTGATATTCGGTTAACGCATGCATGTTTGTGATGAAGTGTATTCGTGAACTCTTCTTAAGTCGAATCAGATACGAAAAATAAGTATGAGAATCAGTAAGATCAAAATATTCGGATAAGAATATTAATAGACCGGGAGTATCGAAAGTGCTAATAGTAATAAATAATACAGTTAAATCTGAAACTCTATCAATGGTGTCTAAGAACCAATGCTCAGAATGCGGAGTATGAGATGTTGGTTATGAAATTACGAAATTGCCCTTAGGTTATAAAAATGACTAAACTACCCCTCTAATAAAGAAATGACTCGAAATCTGCATTCTGTCTAACTAAGCAATTTTACTCCACCTAAGATGTATAATTTATTGGAAAGACTCCGGCACTTTTGTACAAATTCGTGTGATTCAAAACTTGGATTTTCCCCCTAAACTCTGTATAACACATAAAGGTGAATCATCTGAGAATATCGTTGTAATCCTACGTCGATCCTTACGATAGTAACGAGCGAATTATTTGGAATAATTGTAATGACCAAAAAGACTGTAGTACCCTCGAGCACCTAAATGTCTAATTAATTGGAATGACATTTATACCTTCAAGTTCTGAAATGAATGAATCGTCTGTAACGGTCAGATGGATTAAGACGACTTAATCTCTACCGAGTACGTGAATGATGGAGGTACCAAATGGTAATTAAAAAAAAGAATGGTGGCTTTATCCCAAATTTCCAAAATGACCAGAATACCGCTTTTAGTTAAATAGGTGGTTATACACCCAATGAAATCATGAAATTTTCTAATAAGACTTAGATGGCTAAAGTGCCCCTAAGTGTTAAGAAAAACGATTCGTGTATGCCTATCGCTTACCATACTAAGGTAAGGTAGGAATATTTGCAAGGATTATATGCTTGATTACTCAAAGCTAAACCTTATAGTAAAGTATGAAGGCGACTGTTCAGATATACAATTCAGCCGATGTTAAGTTCTGATACACGCAAATTATTCACATATGAATGTTAGTAAGTATTGTAAAGTTGGGATATGCCGCATTAAACACATTTTAGAGGTTTGATAAACTGTTAGAGCCCTTGAGAATTATAATCGTCGTTCTGTTATGATTGTGTTATACTTGAAAAATTGTCATGATAATTAAATAACTAAAATGTTATGTTAGCCTAAATGATTAGAGCATCTCTGGAATTATCTGATAACTTAAAAGACCTTGATATAGAAATACTTGAATGTCCGGTTAGAAAACTAATGAGCAAACAAGATACCTGAGTTCTGTGAACCATTGCTTATTCAATGTTGGTATAATTACCAAAATGCCCATGAACGTCGAAATGACCATAATACCTTTATGAGCTTAAATGATTAAATCGTTCACGATATATTTGAATTTAAAGAGCATGATGTATGAACTCCTAGAATATCTGTTTCGAGCCAAAAGTTTAATGTGCCTCAATCTGTAAATATCAGGTATCTCAGAGAAATAAAATTTGTTCTGTCTAGTGTGTTCCACGTGTGCTGCATTCTGTTGTGTGTATATATATATATATATATATATATATATATATGTGTGTGTGTGTGTGTGTGTGTGTGTGTGTGTGTGTGTGTGTGTGTGTGTGTGGATTATGATTATGTGATGATTGTCTGATCATGATATATGATGCACATTGAGTTGAAAAACATGTTTATCTGATAGGGTGTGAAATCTAAAAGTATGAATGATTCTATTTGAGAAGCATGATTATATCTGTTGAAAAAGTCTTGTATGCGCAATATGATTGAGATTATATTCTGGTCTGTTCTGAACTTATGATATCTGAATCTTTGTATAATGGATATGCTATATGCTCTGTTGACTGAAATCTAATGATAATGTGTTATAATATGAACTGTTCTGCTTAGAGATACTCTCGGGTTATGATTGAAGTGTCTGTCTCAGCCCTGATCCAGCTGTTTTGTTAAGCTCCTACGCCCAATGGGCCTAGGGTAAGTCTTTCTGTTAAGCTCCTACGCCCACAGGCCTAGGGTAAGTCTTTCTGGACCTAAGGCATTCCCTTAGGTAGGCTCCTACGCCTCAGGCCTAGGGTAAGACCTTATGTATGCAGTTCAGGGCGAATTGCATTTAACTGTTATGTGTTCATATGAGGCAAATGATATGTACCTATGCATGTTTGATCTGCAATTTATGGAACACACTAGGCTTCTTGAATTCAACTTCATCAATCTGTCACCATGTTGATTTTCTGAACAATAAGATATCTCTTAATACTCAGTAATGTAGGAAGAACAAACCTTGTTGTCCTCAAGTATAGTGCATTACTAAAATAGCGAATCATAAATGAAAACAATTACTGTCTGGAACATCATAATAATGTTATGCTTCACCATATATCTGCATGTGCTAATAGCATCTTTTGGTAGTTTTGTATTACTGAGCTTTCCCAAGCTCATGTTGTTTTTACCATCTCAGGGTAAAAGACCAGTCAAGTTGCACCTATCATCGTCGGTATGAGAGTTCTTCGGCTTGGCATGGAGTGTGGTATCTGTGTAACTAGGGGCATATGTGTCGTGTTTTGTATTCGGTTAAATGAGTCTGAAACTTATTTTCGCAACTTGTATTATAATTGTTTTATCGTTTTGAATGATTTCTGAAATTTTATTTTAAATCAAAAATTTGATTTTGGATCTTTAAGGTTTAATGGTATGTTTATTTGAAATTTGTCATGGGTCGCTCCGGTGACCCTAATGTAACTTTCTAGGATTCGTATTAATGCATAGGCGGGCCTAGGGGGTTACAAAACCTTTGTGTTGAGGTACATTTTTTGAATACAAGTTGAAGTGTCCTAATGCAATTAGATGTTTCGTAATTATATTCGATCGAAATGTATTTTCTTGCAAAAGGATACCCTTATTCGGAATAAAATTCATTTTACAATAAAAAGATTTAATTAAATCCAGATTAATGTTTGAAATGCCAAAATGCCACATGTAATTAATAAGGTACCGATAACGGGGCGTTCTAGGGGTGCTAACCCTTCCCTATACGTAACCGACTCCCGAACTTGAATCATTCAAAAGAATCTCTAATACGTTTTTATGGTGTCCGGCCTACCAAAGTGGCCGGTGACAACTCCAAAATGATCTTTTTCATCAAATAAAAAGGATTTTGAATAAAAATAGAAAATTAAGATAAAATTGGTCAAAACCCCAATTTCAAAAATTCAAAC
Source organism: Hibiscus tridactylites (assembly GCA_958450335.1). Lineage (NCBI taxonomy): Eukaryota > Viridiplantae > Streptophyta > Magnoliopsida > Malvales > Malvaceae > Hibiscus > Hibiscus tridactylites. The sequence continues at coordinate 91,832,935 of OY288270.1, read as the reverse complement.
GTCATGCTGTTTTTATTTCCAAACTCTTAAAAGCGAGCTTTTAAAAAACGGTTGCGACATTATGCTGTTTTTTTTTTTAACTTACATGTTAGTAGGGATGGCAACGGGGCGGGGCGGGTTTTTGGGCGCCCCGAACCCGCCCCAACCTATAAGATATTATACCCGACCCGCCCCGCCCCGAATTAAAATATTAATTTACCCACTCCGACCCGCCCCGATGCAATAACCCTTAACCCCAACCCCGACCCGCCCTGAATTTTTTTAAAAATTTTAATCTTCGTCGACGGTAAATGTTAGATTCGACCAATCTTCCACCACAATCACAAATTATGGTTTCAAGGGACTTCAAACTTATATAAAAAATAAAATAAAACCAATTTTAAATTATCCACGTGTTAAACTACATATTTAAAAGAATAAACTTGAATCATTGACCGTTAAAATCGAATATATTAAAACTTGAACAACATCTAACTAAATTTTACAATAAGTACGAACCAAAACAAAAACAAAAAATAGCTTAAAACTCATAAAAGTGTTTAAATATAATGATATTTTTTTATAAATATAATAAAATATATATAAAAATGTACCGAGGTAGGGCGGGAAATTTCTAGCAAATACCCGAACCCGCTCCGACTTCATGCTTTTCCCGTCCCGCCCCGCCCCGATCCCCAAAATTTTAGAAAAAATACTCGGTCGGGTCGGTGCCGGTATTTTTGCCATCCCTACATGTTAGTCTTTACATCTAAGATCCATGTACCTATTTGGCTATTTCCAAGGTGTATTTTCTTTTCCAAGTTCATATAATTGTGTCGAGGAAAACGTTTTTCTGAGAATGAGATATGCAGAACTCAGAATTGGTTCTTCGACATTATTTAAGGCGGGTAAAGCATTAAACATAAGGTTGGTCTGAATTTTTAAGGCTCAAATCCTCAGAAACAACCCATTTTTCTAACATTTGACAACACAATATAGGTTGGCGTTCTATCGTGTCTCAAAATTTTTTGAGTTATTCGAGTTTTTAAGTCATATTTTACGATTGAAAATTCATTTGAAAAAATTTAGAATCGAGTTTATGAAATTCAAGTCCAGTTTTCGAGTTTCTGTACATATTTAATTGTACATATATATTTCTATATGCATATATGTAGCAGTGCACATATATATTTCTATATGCATATAGTTAGAGTTGGGAGGTGTATATATTGATTCTAATTTTAACGACTTTCTACTGGAATATAAAAATTGATCAACTAATTACTAAAATTTTCGAGTTATTCGAATTTCCATTTCATAACTTAAATTTTATTTGAAACTTTTTCGAGTCGAATCGAAATTATGAAATTAAGAGTCGAGTTAAGACGAGTCATTTTTTTTTCGCCTCAATTCGAGTCCAATAATTCGATTTTTTCGAGTTGGGTCGAGTTTTACTCACCCCTACACAGCACAGTGCTATTGATGGGCTTGAGGTGGTCCCCATCCACCTCAACCAGAACGTGGTTTCAGTGGGATCTGCCCAATATCCAAGCCTCTCAAAGGTCCACTAAATATCTCATAGGGTCACTTCTCTTTATTCAGAATACCCGTGAGAAAGGGGAAAAAAAACCATGTTTCTCGCCAAAGGTTGTTTTTTAGGCTTAGGGATAAGTTTGGTTCGATGGATATTAATATTGCTTCGACATTTAGAATAATGTAAGATCGAATATATTTAAACGTTTTATATCATCCAATTTAAACATGTAAAATGATTTGAATAGTTTAAATTCTATATAGAAAAATTTGTAATCAGACAAGTCTATAATTTCAGGGTTTAAGCACATACTATGAGGTTTTTATTTGCATGGACCGGTCATTATTTTATAAGCACACATACCATATTTTTGCTTTGACAAAGATAACATTTTTATTTAAGAAAAAAAACAAAGTTAGAAAAGGAAAGATAACTTTATTGCCAATATGTTAAATGAGATTGTTTCACGTCAATTTCCTGGTGAAAAAGGTGGTTCCTGAGATAGCTCAAGGCATCCAACAAAGAGGCGAGGGCTTCACATGGGTTCAAAAACTGTGGTGGGGGCTTTTTCATGCTTGGAAAATAGAAAGCAAACGTCTTCAAGTATCACACGAATAGATTCATATCATACCACACGGATTTAAATAAGGTTAATTATTTAATGCATTGTTAGTGGATTTTTTTTTCAAACGACTTTTAAAGCTGTTATATCATTATATGTCTCCTTTAGGGGCTTTAATCCCTAACTCTTAAATTCTAAACATTAAACCATAAATTCTATTCTCAAATCTTAAAACTTAACTATAAACATTAAAACCCTAAATCATAAACTCCATACGAATTTAAAGTTACTGCATGATATTTTTCCTTTAGAAAGGATATATTTAAATATAAATACATGTTCTGACTCGAATTTAGAAGAAAATTTTGTATTCAATGGGACCATAGAACCTCTTGAAAGCAAGCTACTTTCTTTTGCATGAAATTGGAATGGGAATCCTCGTAAATTAGTGGTCCATGTAGGCTTTGTTTTGTTCTTTCTCAAAGCCTAACAATCCCATCACCAACTTTGTGATTGTTTTGATTTTAATTGGTAATTTTTCAAGTGATTCTTAATTAGTAGCTTCAGTTACTTGTTAAATAAGTAAAGCTTAAACAAACCTATTGAGAATTATATGCATTGTTTGAATAGAATTCTGTTTTCTTTATTGAAGAAATTAAATTGGAATTTAGAGTCCTATATTGCCTAAACTGCAAGCCAAATACCAGCATTCAGCCATTGTTTTTAAAGCAAAATAAATAATATCCAACTTATTTATTAAGGTAGGATCACACTGTTAAACAATCTTCTTGAGTAGGAAAAATAACATCCCTTTTCTTAAATGTCATTAATAAAAACTAATTTATTAATTTTCTATATATTTTAATGGATTAACTTTGTATTGAAGGCAGAATTTCCCAACCATCAAAATTAAAGCTAAAACTTCTCTTTGAACTACAAAATTGCCATTTCTTTCTTTATAAGAATGAAGTTGGTGAGATGTTCTTAATGTAAGAAACAAAAAAAATTAGAAAAAAAAAGAAAAAAGAAAAACTCAAAATTTAATAGAATTATGATTTATTCTCAAAAGTTATATGTTAATAAAGTGATAAAATTATAATTCGACCTCCGTAAAATTTATAATTCAATTTCGTCAATATAATTTTACAATGGTCATGATGATATCCTGATATGAGAAAGAAAGAAACAAAAAGTTAAAATCAGCATTGAGTGCACCATACAATGACGGATTTAGAAATATTTTTAAGAGTAAACATACATATATTATATGTAGATTTATAAATCTCAAAGTGAACATAACCAGTAAAATAAACAATTAATAGAAATAAATTTAGATTTTTGAATACATATAATTAGTAAAATAAATAATTAACCGAAAAAATTTAAGATTTCATGTGGGCAACCACCCTTCACTACACATAAATCCGACATTGACACCATATGATGTATGTATGATTTCAATGGCATCAAGCTAGATGTGAAACCCATATGATCAACGGCTAAGAATTAATGGTAAAGTAAACCAGAAAGTCATAATTCTTGGGACCATCCTACAATCTATCCATACAATTAAAGCTTCATCTTCTTACCTTGTACAACTTCCAATACAATTAAGGTTCATTTACTTTCATCAAAGTTTCATTTTTCTTGCCTTATAAATTCATTTTTCTTACCTCTCAATTGAATTTGTCCAACCACATGAAACGGTGGAAAAAGTAAGAGAAAGTTGATGGAATCTGATCAGATTTTATTGTAGATAGGTGTCCCACAGCAGCCCACACATAAAATCTGGTGAAAACCTTTCAATTCCTTTGATCAAAACACCCCCTGTACTTTTAACCATCTTCCTCTCTCAGTTCTATCATCACACTTTGAGAGCTTTCATCTACCCTTTTAAGTCTAACCATTGTTTTAATGGCGGACAGTACATTTAGAGTTTAGACCCTTATCTTCTTCCTATTGACTTGTCACTGTTACACTACACCATTAAATTATCTGCACTCATTGGTCCTCTTTCTCTCACTTTTTCTTATATAGATTACCTTTTTAGTTAATTAGTTTGATTCCTTTCTTCAAAGAAAGCATTCAAATTGAAGGGAAAAAAAAGATGGTATCCAGTGTGAAGCAGGCTGTTGATGTTATATCTTCTTTGATTTCCCTTTCTCATTCGATCAAAGTTTTCAATGTTAAATGGCAACTCATTCGAAAGAAGCTAGAAGAGCTGAGTTCTGGGTTAATGGCTGTCGAGAACTGTGATGATTCAAGTGGAAACACGGCAGCCTTTTCCGATTTGGTTCCTTCCATTTTGGTTACTGTAAACGAGTGTTGTGATCTTGCAAGAAGATGCGTGGATCTTTCCTACAGTGGGAAGCTTTTGATGCAAAGCGACCTTGATGTTATGGCGGCGAAGGTCGGTCTCCACGTGAAGAATATTTCCGGGATTTACACCGCCGGGGTTTTAACTCACGGTTTTGCCATTGTTGTTTCGAGGCCTGGTATCGGTGCTTGCAAAGACGACATGAGGTTTTACGTGAGAGATTTGTTGACGAGGATGAAGATCGGCGATACAGAAATGAAAAGGCAAGCGTTGGTTAGTTTATATCGAGTTATGATTGAAGACGAAAGGTATGTTAAATTGGTAGCGCTCGAACTTGTTGACATTGTGAAAGTTTTAGTCGATTTCCTTGACTCACCGGAGATGGAGATTCAAGAAGAGGCTTCAAAGATTGTGTCTTTCATCTCCGGTTTCGATTTGTACAAAAGGGTTCTGGTTGAATCCGGGGTTGTTGGACCGTTGAATCGTGTTTTGGAAACCGGAAGTCATTTGAGCAAAGAAGGAGCTGTTAAGTGTCTTCAGACATTGACTGTAAATTCGGACAATGCTTGGTCTGTTTCGGCTCACGGTGGGGTGACAGCACTGTTGAAGATATGTTCGAGCAGTGAATTCGGAGGGGAACTGATCGGTCTCGCTTGTGGGGTGTTGAGGAATCTTGTCAGCGTCGAAGAGATCAAGAGGTTTATGGTCGAAGAAGGTGCCATTGCCACATTCATCAAGCTAACGAGATCGAAAGACGAAGTCGTGCAGATAAATTCAGTCGAGTTCCTTCAAAACATAGCTTCCGGGGACGAATTGGTTCGTGAAACGGTTGTGAAAGAAGGTGGAATCCGCGCGTTAGTACGCATTTCCGATCCGAAATCGGCGACCTCTTCGAAAACAAGGGAAGTAGCATTAAGAGCAATAGAGAATCTCTGTTTTTCCTCACAGGTTCACATAAACATGCTGATGAATTACATGTTCACAGAGCATTTACTCTTCTTCCTACGCAACGGTGAGGTTTCTCTTCAAGAATTGGCACTCAAGTTAACGTTTAGGCTCTGTGGCACATCCGATGAGGCTAAAAAGACAATGGGGGACGCCGGTTTCATGCCGGAGTTAGCCAAATTGCTCGATGCCAAGTCGTACGAAGTGCGCGACATGGCAATCGAAACACTCTCCAGCTTAGTCTCAGTCCCGAAAAACCGAAAAAGATTCGTTCAAGACGACAGAAGCATACGGTTCCTTCTCCAATTGTTCGACGAAGACAAGGGAATTTCGGGTAACAAACAGCTCCTGCTCTCCATATTAATGTCATTGACAAGCTGCAACAGTGGAAGAAGGAAAATCGCCAGCTCTGGATATCTAAAGAACATAGAAAGACTTGCAGAAGAACATGTCTCTGACGCCAAAAGACTTGTCAGGAAGTTGTCTAGCAACCGATTTCGTAGCTTTCTGAGCCGTTTCTGGCATTCTTGAATGTAATTTTTTGTTTTGTTTTTTCACTGTATATTTTACATAAGTGTTACAGTTAAGTAGTTAACCATAAGAACAAAAAAGTGCAATTATATTGCATGTGGGAAAGTTATGGAAAACCAGATTGACATGTGAAGAGTGGCAATCAAGCTTTCTGTATCCTGCCGATGTGGGACAAAGGGGGATAGTGATAGATGAAGGTTCTATCTCTGTTTGCTTGTCATTTAGCCAACACTAAGAAACAGTTTAAGAGTTGAGACGGGATTTTGAAGGCATTACAATTCAGAAACTACGTTTTCAGACCCCCAGTGTTGGGACCTAACTATATTTGTAGGGTACACAAATATTAATGGCAGTTAGTTAGCCAACTTGGAGTCTTGGACCGGCTGTGTTTGGAGTCATGAAACCAGACATGGAAATTTCCAGCCCAAATGTTCTAAAATGACGGTATCAATTGCTTTCGAGAACCTCTTGAATGAATAGCAATGGTATTTACCAAGATCAGTAGACAAATGCCATTGTGGTCCTGCCTGCAAGTGGAAGTAAATTGCAGAAACAAAAAAAAAGTATCTTTGCAATATTACAACTCTAGGAAGATTTACATAAAAGTCAACTACATATCATTTTCAAAAAAAAAAACAAGGGATTTTTACTCTGAGATATATCTTCAAAGTATTATCATCGAACATTTGGTAGATCTCTCAATAAGTTAAGTAATTGAGAGACCTATTAGCTGTCCGATAAATTACACTTCAAAAAAAAAATTATTCTAAATTTCTAATAGATGAAAACCCAACTCAAATGATACTATAGTAACTATACTTACCAAAAAAAAACGACATTTAAGCCTTATGTAATTGTAGGGATTGAATGAATACAAGGTCTCCTTGAAGTTGTCAACATTAATGAGAAGATAAAATACTCTGAGAAGACATGATAAATCCATGAGTGTCATGGTTCATTGGTATTGATTGAGAAGGAAAGGTAATTGTTGAGAAGTAAGTGAAACCATAAATGTAAAAACACTGCGAACAGTAAATAAATATCACGCGATGTTGTGGTTCGGGTTCTTACAAACTCTATTTATTTGCCAATCTCATCATCTTCTTCTTCTTTTACTGCAACGCGGTTGAGTATATTTATTAGCAGTGCGGTGGCCGGTGGATGAGGTGGAGATTTTCATTTCTGGTGGTGCGGTTCACCACCTCTCGCCTTTCTCATTTATTGCCAACACCAGCTTTTTGGCACGGGACATGCTCTGATTTATTTCCCCATAGCATCGCATTGCAATGCAAATATTACTATTGTTTTTCGAAACCTGGGTTTACAAATTTGTATTGGGCCTACTGCTACTACTATTACGGCATTGAATTTGTGCTAATTTTTATATGGGGTTTGTTGAAATCTTTCATTTTCTAGAGTCAAGTTTAGTATTGTTGTTTTAGAAAATATTTTTTTGACCAACAAAATTTTAGTACATTGATAAGGCGCATTGTACTCTAAAAAGAGAATACGAGTTTAAATTTCAGAGATGATATTGATGAGAGGTGTAACCTTGCACCCCGAATATAGGACTATAAGATAGACCTACATATTACTAAAAAAATATTTTTGGATTACTTATTTTTAAAATTTGTATGTTTGGGGTTATTGTGAAAAGGTGTTATAAATAAAATATATATTTTAGATGGTATTTTTTAAATATATATATAAAAGAATCGTTAATATAAATAAAGATAAATGAGTATTTTTTTTTGAACAATGACATCGGAATTTTATTAATCACTATAGAAGATAAAACAATCTAATGCGTCAAAAAGAGGAAAAAAAAAGACAAATCAACTAAAAATCTCTTACAATGAAAAGCAAACACTTTCATCGAGATTAGCATACTAAAATTCAGACACCTTCATGAATCTCTTTGTCTCTATCCAAACGAGACACTTTAAAATGGTGAAAAGGGAGTGGTGAGCGAACCAAGCTATCAAGCAAATTTTGCTCCACTACCCAGGTCTGATTAAATCAACAACCAAATCATCAATCGAGTGGGAATTCATCTTTCTAAGACCATCGACAAAATTAAAATAAGAGATTAGTGCCGTGAAGATCTATGTACGAGTATCAACCGGCCGCCAAAGTATGCTAGAATCATGTCACAATGACAGATGAAACGAAGTATAAAATAATAATAAAAAATGTGTCACAAAGACAGAAAAAACGCATGCCACGAAGTTAGAAATTCTTATTAAAATATAAAAAACAAGAAAAGATATGAAATATAATAAATTTGGTGGTCGATATCTAATACTAATATTGATAGTTAACCACCGGCTAAGAAGACAAAGATAAAAGGTTGGGACACTGCACTTAGGTTAAGAGAGAAAAGTGGGGTTGAAGAGAAAAGTTCAACACAGATAAATGAGTAATTTTACTTAAAAATGTTATTGAAAAATTTTAAAACTAAAAATTCTAACGTTTGAAAATACTTTTTAAACAAAGTTGAACTTCATTGAAAAATTACATATTTTTGGTTGTTTTTTATCCCAAAAATATTTTTAAAAATCAATACAAAATATAAATATATTTATGTTATCTTTATATATATATATATATATATATATATTATAATAATATTAAAAGTGATTTTATAAAATTTAATACGTTAATAAAATATTATAAAAAATCAAGTTTCAATTTCACTTTTGAAGTTCAATTTAAATGCTTTGTTACACACACAATTTACTCTTGAAGTTAAATTTAAATATTTTAATATTCCCAAAACACTTCGATTTTGTTTATAACGACAAACTGGATTAAAAGAACAAATTCAAAACTTAAATAAACTCATCGATAAAATATACTAACATTTATTTAGCAGACAACTTAAAAAATACTCCCTCTGTCCCACTAAAACTGTCACATGTTGATTTTTTTTGGGTTAAACTTTTTCAAATTTGACCTCTTATAATTTAAATTTTATTATTGATAAAAATATGAAAAATATATTTTAAAAACCTTGAATCAACTAGTTTTTAAATATATTTTTTATAATTTTTAATTAATTAAAATATTTAAATAAATTATAGTCAAAGTTGAAAAAATTTGACCAGAAAAATATCAACATGTGACAGTTTTACTGGGACGGAGGGAGTAGTTACAAAATAAAAAGCTAAACACCTACTTTGTTGAAAAACAATCACTTGAAATAAAAAACGATATGGTGTAGATTTTTATCTAATAATAAAATTTTATTTTTGTGAGTCAGTCAAAAATTTTAAAAATATGAATAAATATTCTCATATAATTATATTATTATATTAAAAAGGATAAATTTTCTACACACAGTCGGTGGAAACTTAAAGTTTCCACAAGCGCCTTAGTTTTAGGGTTTAGAGAGTTAGTTTAGGGTATATGGTTTAGGGGTTTAGGTGCAGGGGTTTAGAATTTAGGGATAGTTGTTTCAATTTAAGGTTTAGGGGTTATAATTTAGGGTTTATAGGTTAAAACCTAAATCCTCACCATATTACCCTAAAAATTAAACCCTAACCTATAAACCCTAAATTATAACCCTAAACCTTAAATTGAAACAACTATCCCTAAATTCTAAACCCCTACACCTAAACCCCTAAACCCTATACCCTAAACTAACTCTCTAAACCCTAAAACTAAGGCGCTTGTGGAAACTTTAAGTTTCCACCGCCAGTGTATAGGATATTAATCCTATTAAAAAATGTTAAGAGTTAAATTGTAATGGCATGTGGTTGCTGAAATTCTAAGCCTTGGTGTAGCTATATTTTAGTTGTGCTGTCTCAATTTGATGGGCTTTGCCATTTATGAAGTGGGTTCTCCACAACTTTAATCAGAGGACTTGCAATGTTTTTGTTAAATCAGAGGTCCAATGTTTTTATTTATTTAACATTACAATGTATTATTTTGCAATACTACAATAATATTACTTAATGTTTATTTTATAATAATGTAATTACAATAATAAGTAAATATTATAATATTATTGGATGTTTTCATATATTAAATATAAATAAATAAATAACATTATAATATTATAAAATAATATTATATTAAATTATAAACAAATAGAGGTTAATTTTTGTTAAATAAAAATAGGAATTGAAATGAAAAAAAATAAAATTTGAGAGACTTAACATGTCATTTGTCATTTTTAAATAAAGTGAGACAGTTAAAAGTATCGCATGACACAATTTTATTGACTAGAGATTTAAACATTAGGTACAAAATATTAATTTAGAGACAAATTATACTTTATGTCATAAAACAACTAAAATTCATTGCTTAAGTTAAATATATAAGGATCAAATATATCATTAATAAATATAAATACAATTTTTTTACTACTCTAGTTATAATAATTTTTCATAAATATAATTTATGTTAAAATATGTTTATTCATCTCCAATATGTGTAGCAAATTTTAATATAAAGGGTAAACTATACCATTGACCACTGAACTAATTGGGGATTCTTATTTTGACCACCGAACTAACGAACTCGTCAATTAGACAACCGAACTTATTAAATTAACCTATTTTGGCCACCGTCGTTAAAAAATAACTGAGGACTGACGGAGTGATGACGTGGCAGTTAACAAACTTTTATAAAATTACACATTTAATCATTGCTATTTACACATTCTTTCAATTTAGTCTTAATTTTAAATTAATAAAGTAAATTAATTATTTAATTAAGTGCTGACACGTGTCAACACCTTATTGGAGCAATTTAAGGATGGGGCTAGTGGTCTAGGTTCAAATCCCCTTTCAATTAAATTCCTCCAATAAGGTATTGACACGTGTCATCATTTAATTAAATAATTAATTTATTTTATTAATTTAAAATTAGGACTAAATTGAAAGAATGTGTAAGTAGCAATGGTTAAATGTGTAATTTTATAAAAATTCGTTAACTGCCACGTCATCACTCCGTCAGTCCTCAGTTATTTTTTTAACGGCGGTGGCCAAAATAGATTAATTTAATAAGTTTGATGGTTTGATTGACGAGTTCGTTAGTTCGGTGGTCAAAATAGGAATCCCCAATTAGTTCGGTGGTCAATGATATAGTTTACCCAAATATAAATTAACTAGATAAAACGGATTAGTACGGTGTAGTGAATCCAGATGGGAAAGTGTAGTGCTGTAGGTTGCCAGGAAGTACGCACGTGTGAACAGAGTCTTTAACTTCAAGTTGATGGGCGGGCCCCACACAATCCTAAAAGTAATGTGAATGAGATTACAGGTTACAGCACAAACCTTTTGGGTTATTAGCAAATAGCAACATCACCGTTCCCCAACATCCTTGGGGTTGCTCACGCACCAGTCTCCCCCAATATTGCAATTTGCACCACTCCCGGCGTACATTTTAGTGCATTTTAATTTTATATATTATATTTTTTAGTAGTTTGTAAATTTTTTGAATTAGATATCGAGTAATTCGGTTTTTAAGAATTCAAGTGAAATTTGAGCTCGAATCAAGTATTAATTTAATTTTGATCAATCGAACTTGAATAGCTTGCAATATGTTTCGTCTTATTTACATCCCTACTTAGTATAATAGATTCAAGTGTTGAAGTTTGCTTGAGATATAGTAAGTTTGTGGACTCGAGAAAAGTAAAGTCAAGTTGATCGAAATTTAAAAAACTTAAAATCATAAAAAAGAATTTAATTTGAAAATAATAGGATCGAAACATATTTGAATCTACTCATTTGTCGCTTTTAGTCTTGACTCAAATAGTCGAAGTCGGAACCGTTTTTTTCTTTTTTCCCATTCTAATCCAATCTGATCTGAATGCCCCTAAGGCAAAATTTTACCCTTTCTCCTTCAATAATTGTTGAGAGGGGGGTTGCATTTTTGAAGTCAATCAAGGGTTAATGAGTAGGGCCATTGTGGTGGGGGTGCAATGAATTGGACAAAGTTGAAAGCTGGAGCCTGGAGGATGGGGAAGTGCCAGTTTTGGCAAATGGCTATGCAATGTTTGGGTCACCTTACCTGTCTGCTTTTGTTTGCTTTTCCATGATATTAGTCAAAATCTACCCTTAACGTTATATTTTGGGTCAAAAATAATTCCTTTGCGGATAAAAATTGCCAGTCAATTGACGGTAAATGGCTTGAAATGACGTGACAAACATATATGGCAGTGTACACTGACATAGCAGTATCGTATAAACAAATGTGTTGACTTGAAAAAACGTTACATCAGTCAAAAATAATTTTATAAAATTATATAAAATACAAAATACATTTTCTGCTGACTTATCATTCTGTCAACTCATTTTTAAACTGTTTACCATCAGTTTTCTAATAATTTTCATCCGCAAATGGGTCATTTTGACCTAACATAAAACGTTGAAAGTTGAATTGCTCCAAAAAAAAAATAAAAACTAAAATAATTATTCAGTAAAACATTGATGGTAATTTTTTAACTTCATGCCTAAAAATTTACGCACCCCATTTCCATCCACTGAAAAAGTTACTTTGATGACATATTCTTCGTAAGAAATATTTTTGAGATTTAGCAACTTTTTTAAGAGAAGTCTGAAAAGAATTGTTAGTTTAACTGAAATATTTTTGACGTTTTCATTTCTATTTTCTCCTGCATCAGTTAGTTACAGTTTTTTTCCCTTAACTAAAATAATTTTGAATCGTTTCGATTAGAAATTTTTAACAAGGCCAGATTTCTTAAAGAAAACAGGGATGAATTAATTTTATAGAAAAGAATTCCAAATTAATGTTATTTTTTATCTTTCAAATGCATAAATATATTCATGCTAAGTCAATAAGGCCATAAAGATAAAGTTGAGGTCTCGAGAAATTTTTAGATTTTAACTCTAATTACTATCGTATCTGAATTAACATATTTGAGCTTCCGGTTCATATTTTATTTTAATTCGTATTCAGTGTCATCTTTATATATATAACCAAATCTTCATAGTGAAGTTGCAAATATAGCATGAAGAGAATCCAAAAGAAGAAATCTTTGCCTTTTCTTTTCATTTCTTTTGCATGTTTGTTCTCTTGCTTTAGTTTTATGAGTTCAGAGCTCCCCTTTTTTCCCTTTACTTTGGTGCTTTTAGGATGTTTCCAATAACAACTTATTTTCTTTTCACTTTTGTAAAAGCAAGTAAAAAAATTGGATACTGATGGTAATGTCATATTTGTTTTTTTATTATTGAAAAACTTAAGTCGATAATCATAGAGTATTGTTTTTTAAACATCGATATTAAGAAAGTTGTTTCTATTAGGCTAAGGGGGTAAGCAAATCAATATTAGTGATGATGTGAATAGCAGATTTTGTATACATTGGGGTTTGGTATAGTTGAATAGATTTATTGACGTACAATTGTTTGGTAGCAGAATTTTTTTCTTCTGCTTTTTGGGTAAATAAAGCACAAATTTATCCCCCCAAAACAAGAGTACTTCTTTTCCAACATATAATAATTGATGGAAATTTTCAAAAAGGCCAATCATCGTCTTCACAATATTCCAACTTTGATGTCTTGTTTTACTTTTCTTTTATGTTGTTGGTGGAGGGCAAAACTCTCTCGTGCCGGAGCTAGAAATTTATTCAAATGTGTTAATATTTCAAATAATATTTAAGAAAAATTAATAATTCATAACGAGGTGTTACTTTGTTAATTATAAATATTTTTAAATTTCTATATACAAACTATACAAGAAAATATAATCTTTAAAAAAATTTAGGGTGTCAACATACACCCTAATGGTGGGTGTGGCCCTGCCATGCTCTCTCTAAGCGACAGGTTTAGAAATTTAAGAATAGAGTTCAATGTATTTTTTTTTTCAAATGAGTATACAAATTTCTATCTTTTACTCTTCTATACACTAAATTTATTTTTTAAGGTTCCCCAAAATGAGGTGTAACTGCTCCCCTCCAAGCCTGTACATCCGCCACTGCCGAGTCTCTCTACCTTTACCTTATTGCTGGAGTGCAAAGAATAAAGGAAAGGGGAAGTACTTGAGCATCTAACATACAAATCTTACATGCAGATAATAAATTTTCGATATGAAGATATTCAATTTTCATTATTTTTAATATAATTTTTAATCATTTACAACTATGATTGTCGCGATTGATAATTTATTTGTTTAACCATTTGTTTAATATCTAATTTATTGGTTGCTTAATTCGAATAAAGTACTATACAGGCTCGTTATAGAGCGGTTTAATTTATTTTATTCACAACGTTAAGATTCGAACCTTTTACCTTACTTAAAATATTTAGTATCTCATCCCACTAGACCAATGGCGAAGCGACATAGAAGTTTGGGGTGTATGATATGATGACACCCCAAAAAATTTTGGAAAATTTTTTCCTATATAATTTATATATAAAATTTAAAAGATACATATAAATGACACCCTTTATGAATAAAATGACACACATTTATAAATAATTAACTCTCCTTAAATATCATTAAAAAATGACACCACTTAAATAAATTTCTAGCTTCGCCCCTACACTAAACCAATTGGTTGTTGTTCGATTGATAATTCAATTTAAACCCATATTGTGCTTGATAACATTGGACCCAAATATTGTTCCTCAATTTTTTCCCCAATAATATGGCACTACCCACTTTATTTACAACAATATGATTGTTTACTGTAGTAATTTAAAAGTCGGATTGTGTTCAATCCGTCTTTGAACAATATTTTTTTCATGTTAAAATTAAACTACTAAAGTTGGATTGCTTGTAATCCGACTTTCAATAGTAAAAATAATGAACATTGTTCAAAATCGGGTTGTTTTTTATTTGTCTTCAAGCTAATCATTCACTTTGAGTAAATTTTCTGGATAAACATTGTTCAAAGTCAGATATGTTCAATTCGACTTTTAGTTGCTACAGTAAACAACCATATTGTTAGAAATAAAATAAAGAGTATCATATTGTTGGAAAAAAAATTAGACCACAATATGGATAAATATTCTATACACATGCGGTGGAAACTGAAAGTTTCCACAAGCACCTTAGTTTTAGGGTATAGGGAATTAGTTTAGGGTATATGATTTAGGTGTAGGGGTTAGAATTTAGGGATAGTTGTTTCAATTTAAAGTTTAGAGTTTATAGGTTAAAACCTAGATCCTCATCATATCTCCCTAAAAACTAAACCCTAACATATAAACCCTAAATTATAACCCTAAACCTTAAATTGAAACAAATATCCTTAAATTCTAAGCCCCTACACCTAAACCCCTAAATCATATACCTTAAACTAACTCGCTATACCTTGAAATTAAGGCGCTTGTGGAAACTTTCAGTTTCCACCGCCTGTGTATAGGATATTAATTCCCACAATATTTGAGTAATTTAAAAAAAAATAGCAACGTGCTTGATATTACTCCACATTCGAGTAGGACGGTAGGCACCAATTTCTTTTTTATTAATAAAGCTATTTGTTTTCTAGGGTCATGTAGATTATAATATATATATATATATATATTAACTTGCTCTTTAAATTTTTCATTCACGCCTTTTAGTCCTTTTAATGACGAGGCACATTAAAAATATATAATATGATACAATCTTAGAATGCAACGTCATCAAACGTATTAAATGGAAGAAAAAAATATCAAATTCACGGGTTAATGTGTATCAAAACAAATTTAGGGACTAAGTTTGAAGTTTTTGTCAAGTTTAAGGACTAAAATTTTATATCTATAAATTACTTTGTTAACAGATGATAAATATAACTTTTGGTACCTAACTTTGGTATTTATGTGTAATGTGGTATCCTAATTTTTTAATTGTGCAATTAGGCACCTAACTTTTTTTGGGTGCAATTAGGTACCTTACATTTTATTAAAATTTTACATGTGTTCATTCTTAGATACCTAATTGCACTAAAAAATAACATTATGATACCTAATTGTACAAAAAAATAAATACTTAATTGCACCGTATAAAAACTGAATGTCACATTATACATAAATACCAAATTAGGTGTTGTGCCAAAAATTATATCTACTCTTGAATATATATATATGACCCACTCTCTATTGAAAAGAAAATCAATATATATATTGTTAAAAATAAGAAAATCAATATACATATTCTTTGAATTTGGTAGAAAAAAAGTAATCGAACATACTATCAATATGGAATGAATCAAATACATGATTCGACTCCGATTGTCTTTAAATTTTTAAGGTATAGGGAGTTAGTTTAGGGTATAGGGTTCATGGGGTTAGAATTTAGGGATAATTGTTTCAATTTAAGGTTTAGGGTTATAATTTAGGATTTATAGGTTAAAACTTAAATCCTCACCATATTACCCTAAAAACTAAACTCTAACATATAAACCCTAAATTATAACCCTAAACCTTAAATTGAAACAACTATCTCTAAATTCTAAACCCCTACACCTAAACTCTTAAACCCTATACCTTAAACTAACTCCATATACCCTAAAACTATGGCGCTTGTGGAAACTTTAAGTTTCCACCGCCAGTGTATAGGATATCAATCTTTTAAATATATAGTACATCATTTTGCGACAAAAATACAACTATTAAAAATTAAAATTAAGCAAAACAGAATGATGCTTTTTTGATGAAAGTGGTTTGTAATATCGTGGCGAAGGCGGACCAGTTATGGGTGTGTTTCCTACGCGCTAAGTATAAGTGTTTTGATCGCATTCCGGTTAGTATCGCTCGACGTAACAGCTCGGTTTTATGGAAGGGCGTGAGCACGGTTTGGGGTGACGTACGAGATGGGATTGTGTGGAATATTGGTACAGGTGTCTCGATGGACTTTTGGAGGGACTGTTGGATTGCGGATTTGGGTCCTCTGGTTGATTATTGCGCTCGTTCGATGGTACCTACAGAGTTTACATCCGTAAGGAGCATGGTGGATGCCCATGGCGAGTGGAGATGGGATGCACTTCGGGAGGCTCTACCTATGCATGTGTTGCGGTGCGTTGCGGCAATCAAACCACCTACGGATTCTAATGGCACGGATTGGCCGGGGTGGCGCTGGAATAGGCTTCGTACATTTACGGTAAAGTCTGCCTATGAAAGGTTGCGAGCGTTGGATGGGTCGGTGGAGGAGATAGATGACCGACTATGGAGAGTGATCAACGCCTATAAGGGACCGCCGCGGATTCGTGCTTTTTTGTGGCTGGTTGGAAAGGGACGGGTGTTGTCAAATGCCGAGAGAGTTCGACGACATATATCAGATTCGGCAGGGAGTACGCTATGTGGGGCGGGGTTTGAGGATATCGACCATATCCTGTGCTATTTCCCAATGGCGATAACGACATGGCAGGAGCTGATTTGTCCGAAGCATTTATCGGAATTTCTGAGCCTACCGTTGAAAGAGTTGCTACGGCAAAATTTGTGTAACGGTGGAAAGTTTGTGGGGGGCGACATAAACTGGACTGTTTTATTTGGTGCCATACTTTGGTCTCTTTGGCGAGTGCGGAATGAGAGGATTTTTGGGGATGCAACCGGTGCTTGGTGCGGGGGTACTGGCACGGAGTTGGCGTCTGGTTGCCAGCGATCAAGGCACTGCTACTGCGCACTGTGATCAGCAGCGGAGGAGCTGCTCTGCGCGTACGAGTGGGGAAGGTGCTGGGCAGCACGAGCAACGTCGACATTGGCGGCCACCAGGTAGGGGTGCTGTTAAAGTTAATGTGGATGGTGCGCGAAACAGGATTGACAGTACTGCCTCGTGTGGGGGTGTTATACGGGACTGGCAAGGCGGGTGGATCACAAGATTTTCTAAGTTTATTGGAGTATGCTTGGCGATTGAGGCGGAACTTTGGGCGGTGTTTGAGGGGCTCAAGTGCGCTATGGGTGTGGATGGGATGCGAATTGTTATTGAATTTGATAATCTGGATGTGGTCGAAGTTCTTTCCGATCCGACTTCTCGGCTGATATCCTCCTCATTGGTTGATTCTATCCGGGACCTAGCTTTACTACATGGAGAGGTGGTGTTTCGACATGTTTATCGTGATGCTAATCATGTGGCGGATGCATTAGCGAAGTTAGTATTGCGTGACAATTTTATGGCCGTTACGTTTACTCATGCTCCGGTGGAGGCGTTAGAACTATTGAGGGATGATTGTATCGCGAATGTGCGTTTTTCCTAGTTTGTTTTCGATTCTTTAGGTTTGTATGAATTACTTATAGGTACTCTTTTCCCTCATTAGGTTTAGGAGGGTTTTTAACGAGGCCTATAATAATTCTTTCTTTTTGTTTTATCAAATAATTAAGCAAAATACAAATTATAAACAAAAACGACACTTAAGCACATAAGTTAAAGTTTTTGAGAACTAAATTCTCTGAATTTGTTACTTAATTAGAGTACAATATTATTTTTAATTAAAATAGGGTGAAATTAAAATAATGTGTAAATGATGAGGATTAAATTTAATATTATTTTTTAATTAGGAAAAAATATTTTAATGTGCAAATGTGAAAGATTAAATGTTTTATTATACAAAATATTTTAACTGACATGTCACATTTTTAATGGTTGTTAACGGTTCAGTGATCAACTTGGTACAAAAAATAAAATTTTAATGATGATATTGAAGCACTTGAAAGTTTGGTTACCAAATTTAATAATTTATCAAAAATTTATTACCATTTGTGTATTTTACCCAAAAATAAAAGTATCTGAAAAAAACAATATAAAAATTATTTTTTAAATTTTATTCTAAAAAGGGATAAAAAGGCTTTGGGTCTTATAATTTAAAAAATAATTAATGATACATAACGTTACATAAAAGTGGTACATGACGGTACATGACGTTTACGCAGAATATCCAATCAAATATATAAGCATAATTATAATAATTAATACCATGCTTTCTATATAAAGAACTCTCATGCAATTCTATCCCCTCTATCTCCTGTCACTGGTTCCTTAATCACCCCTTCCATCTCCACATTTCTTTACTACTGAAGCAAAGAAGAAAAAGGAATGCCGGCAGCCGGAGGAATCGGTCCCGGTAACGTCAAGGAATACCCGGGAAACCTCACCCCATTCGTGACTGTATCATGTATCGTCGCCGCCATGGGGGGTTTGATCTTCGGTTATGATATCGGGATTTCAGGTAATATCTCTCAAATATTAAAAAAAAAACATTTTTTGTTTGTTTTACGTGAAGAGTAATTGTGTTTTTTGATAGGTGGAGTGACGACTATGACACCATTTCTTCAAAAGTT
This sequence comes from Hibiscus tridactylites, assembly GCA_958450335.1. Classification (NCBI taxonomy): domain Eukaryota; kingdom Viridiplantae; phylum Streptophyta; class Magnoliopsida; order Malvales; family Malvaceae; genus Hibiscus; species Hibiscus tridactylites. The sequence goes on along the minus strand of OY288270.1, from coordinate 91,813,844 downwards.
CTTCCGAAGAGTTTGGAAGAAGAAGGAAGCTGATAAGTCGACGAATCAGTATTGCCAATACGACAGCCAAACACTGACGATGTTCACATCGTCACTGTATTTGGCTGCTCTGTTGGCTTCCCTGGCGGCTTCAACTGTTACCCGTAAGCTCGGACGGAGATTATCCATGCTTTTCGGCGGTTTACTTTTCTTCGCCGGAGCTCTCATCAATGGCTTCGCTAAAGCGGTTTGGATGTTGATCGTTGGTAGAATGTTACTCGGTTTCGGTGTCGGATTCGCCAATCAAGTAAGAACCAACAAATATATTATCTAAACATTTGACTTTCATGTCTGTTTTAAGGTTTATGTTCGAAATTTGATTGTTTTTATTATTAAAACAATGGTAATTTGTACAACTTTTTTACAGTCTGTGCCACTGTACCTCTCGGAGATGGCACCCTACAAATACAGAGGAGCATTGAACATTGGTTTCCAATTATCAATCGCATTTGGCATCCTTGTTGCCAATGTGTTGAATTACTTCTTTGCAAAGATCAAAGGTGGTTGGGGTTGGCGATTAAGTTTGGGTGGTGCAATGGTCCCTGCCCTTATCATCACAATCGGATCCCTACTCCTTCCCGATACGCCGAACTCGATGATCGAACGTGGCCAAACTGAGGAAGCCCGAGCGAAACTCAAGAGAATCCGTGGGGTGGACGATGTCGACGAGGAATTTACGGACCTTGTTGCCGCCAGTGATGCATCAAAGCTAGTTGAACACCCTTGGAGAAACTTGCTGCAGAGGAAATACAGGCCTCATTTAACAATGGCTATCTTAATCCCCTTCTTTCAACAACTAACCGGCATTAATGTGATTATGTTTTATGCTCCCGTATTGTTCAGCACGATCGGTTTCGGAGACGACGCTTCCCTCATGTCTGCCGTGATTACCGGCATCGTTAATGTTGTTGCGACATTGGTTTCAATCTACGGTGTCGATAAATGGGGTCGGCGATTCCTTTTCCTAGAGGGCGGAGTTCAAATGTTGATCTGCCAGGTACATGTTTTTTTTTCACCATAAAAAAACAGTTGCAATGTGTACTAAATTTGTTCTCTGGTTGGTTTTTCTTAGGCTGTTGTGGCAGCTTGCATAGGTGCTAAGTTCGGAACCAGTGGGAACCCTGGTGATTTGCCTATATGGTACGCCATCGTCGTGGTACTTTTCATCTGCGTTTACGTCGCCGGATTCGCCTGGTCATGGGGACCGTTAGGATGGTTAGTTCCTAGTGAAATCTTCCCGTTGGAAATCCGATCAGCCGCGCAAAGTATCAATGTGTCCGTAAACATGATTTTCACATTTTTGGTGGCTCAAGTGTTCTTAACCATGCTTTGTCACATAAAGTTCGGACTCTTCCTGTTCTTCGCCTTCTTCGTCGTGATAATGTTGATCTTCGTCTACTATTTCTTGCCGGAAACGAAGGGTATCCCAATCGAAGAGATGAATCAAGTGTGGAGGTCACACTGGTACTGGTCTCGGTTCATGGAAGACCTTGATTACCCCATTAATGGAGGTTTGGAGCTGAACAAGGGAGGCCAGGGTCCAAAGAGTGTTTAATTAACTATGGACTAATTAAGCATAGCTTTAGCATATTGATTTCAATGTTCTTGGATTAAGGTTATAAAAAACATGAACGGTACCAATTATTAAAATTTAATCAAAGGATAATGGCTGTGGAGTCATATTCTTTGTCGATGATATTGCATAAAATAGACAAATGGGAAATGCTATGAATTATAATTGGTGAAATGGATCAAATTCCATACTCTTATTTTATCTCAAGTAGACGCTTAGTGGGCAAATTAATCATAAACTATAACGTAAATGGATAAGTATTGTTTCCACAAACTTTATTCCAATTGGAGAATCAAGAAGCTTCACTTGCTTGCTTTTTTGGAGTGCCATTTTCTTTTTCTTTTTTTCCACCATGTAATAATCAAACTTTTATATGCTTGATGAAGTCATTACACAACATGATGGAATGTGATTTTAAATCATGTAGTAATTGGAGTAACTTTTTATTAAGAAGAAGGAAAAAGATATTTAAATCAAATTTAAAGGCAACTTAATTAAAGATTGATATCATTTTCTTTTTTATTTCACTTAATATTCTAACTTTGTTTACATATCAATATTCAATACTGTGACAATCACGAATTCTGAATATATACCATAATACAAGCATGTAAAATAAGAAGAAAAACATTTGACGTGGAGGAAACTTAACTCCCTCCTTATTCATGGGATTATTATTATTGTTGTTGTTGTTGTATGAGCCTGCTTAATATTATTATGCAGTACCAACGACACAAAGCCATTGGCCAACAAAGAGTGAATCGCAGTCGAGGTTAGGGTTCACCGAATCGAAGAACGTAGCGGTCAAGTTAAACGCCTGTGATACACCAAAGCATGTGTCGCCACTCTGCACCCCATAAACTATACTACAGCTCGGGAGGCTCTTCTTTGGAACTGCACATTTTTCACTCATTACATTTCTAAAACATTTAAAAACTATATAAAAGGGAATGTAGTTATGTTTAAGTGATTTGAGTTTGAGCAGTTTCTCTGTACGGTTTGTGTGTTATTAAAAGGTTAAAGATTAACGAACATATACTATTTTGTAAACACATCAAACAATTTAAAAAAAAACGTGTTTATGAGTGTATGAGTAAAGAACTTACACCCAAGTCCACGGCTTTCGGCCATGGAAACAAGGACCAAGACAGCAATGATCAAGACCAAGATGGTGAGCATGGAGGTTTTGTTGTTGGACTTGGCCATTGTTTTTAGCTTCTTTTTTCCTGGATTAAACTTGTTATTTAAAGCGAAAATTAAGGTTGAAAACTTGCAAAAGAGTGGAGAAGCCCTATAGTTGTCTGATTGGAGTTCGGAAAACAAGAGGCCGGCTTACATTGTGACCCATATACGTATATTCTCATTCATTTGCGGATTAGACAATGATAAACTAAAAATTAACGTTAATTCTATACTGTTTTTAAAATTCGGATTAAATTGATATCACGAGTCAATCAATATTAGAAAATGGTTGAAATAATATAATTTATTAACCACTCCACTTGTGTTGTAATTGTTGTAAGAGGCTTATAATCAAAAGTTTTAAGTCATGCGTTCGAACCAAATAATGATTTATAATAATTTTATTTAAAGATTTACTTTTCAAAAGTATAAAAAAGGCAACAATAATCTAACGCACTTTACAAAATAGAAGTAATTTTATAATTTCTGACCGTATTAGCACTTAATTAACAGTTGATACCAAACTCATCAAAACTTTAAATGTTAGTATAGATAATCAAATATTATTTCAACTAGAATTAATTTATTCAATTCTACTGGTTTAAGATTTCTTTTTCTTTCAATTCAAATAGTTAAAATTTCAAATCAAGGATGGAATTAATAGTAATATAATATAAAGACGAAAATGACGATTATGACTTTGATCTTCGTCTTATCGAAGATGACTGAAGGCAGTCTTTCATGATCAATCCATAAATAGATTTCAACTGGTAGAGTTGAAAATGGATGATAGCTTGGCTTTCATTTTCCCACTCAGGTCCAGCCATTTAAGTCTATCATCTAATAGGAGTGGGCAAAACTCGACTTGAAAAAAAAAATGAATTATTTGACTCGATACTAAAACTAATCGACTTATCTTGACTCGGACTCGTAATTTCATACTCTAAATTCCATCTGACCTGAGCTACCTATGCATTCAGCCATTCACAGAAGCGAGGATCTTACATCCCATTATCTAAACTGCTTTGCAAGTTTACAAAAGCACTGGAAAATTTGAACAAAATGCGACATTTTCCTAATGGTAATTGATGCAGAACATTATTGAATATGCATATGCATTGAAACACTCCTACACAGTTTGAGATCCATTTAATGTATTACACCCCATGAAGAACAGTTTTATTCCTCCTTAGGGCGGCGACAAAATCACATTATCTACAATGCAGATAGTAACTAGTTGGGTTTTGAGTTTCGAGCTTCTTCAAGTCTCCAATTACAGAAAATGCAGCTTCACTTTTTTTACAACAAAAGTTTTTGGATTTTTTCCATCATTCTTCCAAGACAACACCCTTTGCATTATGAAATGATTCGAGGGGTATAAGCACGAGATGATTATATAAAACTTCAAACATACAAAGAGGCAACTGACCAAGAATTGCCGCTTTAAGCTGACTCTACTCCTTCAACCTGCTGTCGAGCAAGGTATCTTTCCCTTCGCTCTTTCTGCACAACAGAAAGAGATTTACCATCATAGGAAATTCATATCACGCAAGTAAAACATCTATACGAATAATTTCCATCAGACGATGACAAGAAAACTTACCCATTCATCTATCACAAGTCCTTCCCCAATGATCCTCGGACCTGCATCCTCTGGAGGCTTTTTGCGTGCCTCAACTGCAGCATCGGCATCAGCTAATTGGCGCTTCAATTTTTCCAGAGCCTAGAACGCATACATATTTAGGGTAATTAGTTTGCTATGATTTCGATAATTTGGAATGCAGTCAAGTATCATGCAGGCGAAAAGTGTTAACATGCAAGTGTGAATATGCCACATGCAACTGGTGGCTTAAGATAGTAAGATGGAAGCAGTACTTACAGGACAAGGGCGCTTGGGATCTAGAAAAACAACCCGTAATATTTGCTCCATTGCCACTTGATCCTTTTGCTCATCAAACTACAGAAGGAAGGCACTGAAGATCAATTACATGATTTACAAATATCCAAAACCTCAAAGAAAAGAAAAAAGATCAGGTAGGCAGAAGAGCAATCAATAGTATAGATGGTAAAAGAATCTCAATTCTGCATCAAACAAAGGCAGCCAGACAATCCAAAAAAAATGATTGAAAAATCATGCTTGCTCTATCAAAATGGGCCCAATATCAGCTTTTCGAGAGATTCTTATCCGATTAAGAATGATAATTAGGCATATGTCGCCTTCAAAAGTTGATTTACAGCAACAATAGGACATCTCCATGACAAAATTGCAAAGTAAATAAATAAAAATAAAAAAACAAATCTGGCCATAAAGCACAGTAGTTATTTTATGTTGCAGACAGAAGGTACAAATCCCATGAAGAAGAATATTTGGATAGAAAAGTTTTGTTCCATAGTGACATTTTATGCTTCAAATTATAAAGCCCTGGAAATACAAGAATCCAAATCAAACTATAGAACTGCTTATCTGTAATGTCATCCCAATAAGTTATTTGTTTGTAGTGAAATTTAAACACTATTAACCACAGTAAATATTATATGCATCATCAGAATATTACTTTATATTCATCACAAGCTCCGACATCCAAATGTGGTAAAACTCAAAACGTCTTATTATTCTGTCATCAAGATAGAAAATGGAAGCATGTGGATCATATGAAAACACAGTTTTATAGGATAAGTTCAACTCACCAGCTCGGGAACATAGTCCATCGGACCCTTCACCTTGAGACTCATGATTTTAAACTTAACCCTGCTCTTCTGTTCCATTGGCTTTTCATTATTCTCAGGTTGCTCCACAAACTTGAAGACTAGTAAATCCATTCAAACCAGGAAGAGACAATCATAAGAATATTTCCGAAGACAAGCCGAACAGTAAAAATATATATTGATGACAATGTGTCAGCACTCAGCACACACAAGAGTGTAAAGAAGCAATTACCCGTTGCAATGATGCTCTCGCCAGGGGCAAGAATAGCACCCGGTGGGCGCATGAAACAACTCTTTGGTGCAGTGGTTTGAAACTAAACCAACAGAAACAAAAGGGTTCATCACGATCATTACAAATCAAAGCAACTGTCATAAAACACAACATTATTCCACTTCTATTTATAGCTTATAAAATATGCTATAGCAAACATGGACAACAAGAAAGCCAAAAAAAAAAAAGCAAAAATGATTCCCCCCCCCCCCCCCCCCAAAGCTTTAAGGTCTTACCTTGAAAGCTGTATATGACTTGCTCGTGTTCTTTATCTTCACCGCGCTCCTCACCTGTTTGCCAGGTTCATCTTGGAAAAGCAAAAACAAAATAAACAATTAAGAAAAGGACAATTGAAATCTAAAATTAATTATTTTCAGTACTTGGAAAATTTTATACAAATTCTTCCGAAATGAACCATAAAGAAAATTTCCTTAATTAAGTCAAATTAATTCAAATAATTATTAGCAATTTTTTATAAGAAAATACAAAAATTAGCACGCTTTATATCAGCTACTTTAATCATCAATCATGATTCTCAGCAATGCCTACTCTTAAATTCTTTTTTTAATTTACTGTTAATTTCCAGAAATAAGCATCAAACAATCGAAAAATCTAGAATCTGAAAATACAGCAAAGAAGAGTACATACATGGAAAATAGAGCTTATTAGCCGGATCAAGCTTAAGCCGGCGACGAGTCGGCAAAATCGACTTAGCGACGGAGGAAACGGACTTCGCGGAGCCGTGATGGTTGGATCCTTCGACGTGAGGTTGACTTTGAGTATGCAGATTCGAAGCCGAGGAAGCAGAAGACGACGTCGTACTGTTACTGTTCCCGGTTTGTCTAAACGGCAGCTTGAAAAACCCCCAAACTTTGCCATCGGACGGTGGCTTCTGGTCGGTTTCTATCGCCATCTTTCCTCTGTGGAAACAATCACGAGCTTATGTACGGCACCGTTTTTACGTTTCGAAAGCAAAAAAAAAAAGTAAACTTTAACTGCTGCTCGAATCGAGAAACTCGTGACAAAGGAAAAACAGAGAGAGAAAGAGAGTCGGATTTCAGAGCATGGATTGTACTGTATTTGACTTGTGAGAAGTTGAAGTCCGTTTTGCCCTTTGTTTTTGCCTGTTTTGGCCTTTAAACCAGCGGAGACGATCAATCGATCTTTCCAAACGTCGCCGTATTCCTTCACTGTTCTTCCAATTTTTACTTTGGTCAAATTCTATGAAAGGTCTCTGTATTATACGATTTTTGTGAATTTAGTCACTTACATTGATCATACTTAGTACTCGAAACATTTATTTACTGTTATAAGACCAACTTTTTTCTGTTAATTTTTTCAAATATACGGCAATATAGTAGTATCAGGAGTGTAATCAAGTCGTATTGAGTCTGAATAGTAGCAAGTTCGAGGTTGATTCAAAACTCGAGACTTAGTTAAGGCTTTGCTTGAGATCTAATCAAGCTATTCAGGTCTGAGCTCATTTAAACTTGTTTACTAATTTTACACTAAAACCTGAACTTGAGATCAATTAAGTTTGTCCATATTCAAGAATATATAAAGTAAGTGTAAAAATGTAATCTAACAATGTATACATACATATATATATATATATATATTAAAATTGAAAAACTCGATTGTGCATTGCTCGCAAGTCGTTTGAAAAATATTTAAATTCGGTTCGATCAATAATTCTAGTTGTTCAAGTTAAAGTTAGACTCGATAATTACCGAATGAAATTTGAGTTTATTTTATCAGGTTAAACTCAAATAACTTGTGAACATGAGTGTCTTATTTACATCCTTATGTGGTACGTACACCAAATACATATTTCAAAAATATAGAGGACTAGAAATGAACCAATTACAATAAATAGTCTAACTATGTAAAAAGAAGTACACAGCATAGGGATCTTTTGTAGAATTAGACCATAGTTGATTTTTTAGATTATTTTGAAATACCGTTGTAGTTTTCTGAGTTAATTTTTGCAGCTTGCAAACTGCCGCGGAAAAGAAGTACGTCAACGTCAACGACGACTTTCAGGGTAAAACAGGAAATTTAAAAACAGCTTTTAGTTAGAGTTGTTGACGAATTCTGTAAAAGGGTGGGGTTGGTTTTGTGACGTTTTAAGATTGGATTATTAAACATTGACCGACGCGTTTTCTGTGTAATGTAATAAAGAGAAAAGATTATTCCAAATGGAATTAAGTCCTCTTTATCAAAATAAAATAAAATTTAAGTCCTCGTCTTTTTAAAATTTTTTACTAAATTGATCTGAATCAAATCAAACTAACGCATTGTTAAGCTGACGTTACTTGTTTTTTCTTTGTTAAAATATTGATGTCAACTATTTTTTTATTTTCTATCAAACTATTGAAATTTATAAAAAAATAAGTGATATTAATTTTTCGATAGAGATTTTTAAAAAAAAATTTAGATGACGTGATAAAAAAGAACAGAATAGGTGTTGTTAGTTTAATAACACTATTATTGTATTGTACATTTGGGTAAGTTTAAAAACAAAAATTTACGTCGAAATAGATAACTAAAATTTTAAAAACTAAAATGATTAAATTGGTAAAGTTGAGGGACAAAAAATTCGTTTGTCCAAAAAGAGAACATGTATATGGATTGGATTGGATTGGATTGGATTGTATGTTGGAGCAGTTTTGGTTTTACTTAGAACGACTTTATTTTTTGTTAATTGAGAACGACTTTGTTTTAATTACAGGGACTAATAATAATTATATGTGTGTTTGAAAGTTATTAAGGATGTAATAATGGAAATAATTAGTGGGAATGACGGGGAATTCAATTCCAACAATTGATTGGGTTGGTCGTCTTAAGTCTTAAGTCTTAAGTCTTAAGCAACTACACCAAACCAAATATAATAAAAACGAAGATGTAAAAGTAATTAATGTGTATCGGGTCAAGTTAGGGTTGAATTAATTTTTTTTCATATTATTTGAAAGTAGACTTGATTTAATTTGAATTGATAAAAAAAAATTCAAATTTTAGTTTAACCAAAATTATTATCGAAATGTAGACAATTTGGAGAGTTTCTGCTAATAGTCTTCAAGTGATTATAATTTATAATATAGTATTTGTTGTACTTTTTCTTAACTATTTGATAAGACGTAAATTTTGTAAATAAGATTGTTTGAACCCGAGTCTCCTAAGACGAACATTATCTTCTTTTCAGTTAATCGTAAAACAAACTTGATTCGCTGAATACTAAACATTGACATAGATGAAATCCAGGTCCATGGCAAAGAGCAATGAAGCAGGAAACAAAAGTCTCAAACTGGGAATTCAGATTCATCCCATTGAAGAACAGCAGAATCTATGTTTTGTTCTCTTTTGAGTTTATCTTTCACAAACCAATCACAAACCCTTCCAGCATTCAGCTCCTCAATCGAACATCCTTCTTGTTCTGATACAACTCTGAGTAGATTCAAAGATGATATCTGCAAACAAATCCCCAATTAATGCTCTTAAATAACATGCAACTGCAAGACCAGATTTGAAATCAAAGGACAGGGTTTACCGTTAATCGACATAGGAACCTTTCATGAGTGCTTAAACCAGACATTTCGACCAAACCAGCTTCTTCCAGTGAAAGGAAACTCCTCCTTTCACTTCCTTGGCCATTACTACACCCTCTTATCACAAGCCTTCTTGTAGTAAACAAGTTGCTGGTCTGGGTTTTGGTTAGTTTTTGAAGATTTCTAGGATTGGATACCAATGGTGTTTGATAAAGGGTTGTACAAGGCAAGTGCAAAATCATGCTTTCTGCTTATGTTTTTCAATCACCACTACAAATTTAGGCTGAGGTTATGGAGTTTATGTGGTGGAGACTGGAGATAGAGATGAGAAGCAAGTGAATTAGTTTGTTGGTTTATGGGTCCTGGGTCAATGGGTATTAAAATGGGCTAAATATTTTGGTTGGGCTCAACTTGTCCTATGCTGTTTACTTTGTTTGTAAGAGAATAATGGATAAGTATGTCATGTGTGTATGTGTTTTTTTTATCAGAAAGATAGATATTCATTTCACGAGAAAATTACAAAAACACCCGAAGAGAGGGGGGCACTAAAGGTCCCCAAAGAATTTTACACTGTGAGTATCTAGTAAGATTGGCTAAACAATTCGCTGCTTGATTACTAGTTCGAGAAATAAAGAAAAAAGAGTAAGAGACGAAATGTTTTGCTTGCGATCTAATATCCTCTTCCACATCTGAGGAAACTCAGTCAAAAAGTACACCTGAATTGAGTCTTTCGATCACTGCCGGACAATCGACTTCGACGATGATGTTGGAGAAACCATTATCAAAAGCAATAGAGATACTAAGTCTGATAGCCAGAGCTTCCGCTACCGCAACTGACGGAGCTATTGTAGGTGCGGTTACACCTTGGAGAAAATATCAGAAATAATCGCGAGCTAATGCCGCCAGCATAGCATTACATGTTTTGATCTAGAACGCTGCATCGTAATTAACTTTGATCGTATTTGGAGGAGGAGGGACCATGCCTTTGGTTCCTTGGGATTTTGAGAATTCCTTGAGTTACCAACCGAAGTAGCAATGGAGTATTTCTTGAAATCTCGCTCAGCTCGCAACCATACTTTTTAAGGAATATCTTTCTATCCTTCGAACACTTAGGTATTCTTTGATTTTCAAATAGCCCAAAGGAGAAAAGTGATAAGAGCACTGCTATCTTCGATGTCATGTGTGTATGTGTTCGCCTGAAAGAGGTGAGAATATTAATCTTAAATAAAAAAGTAAACGAGATATTATACACTATAATATTGCCGTATGTTATATTAGATATGTTTTCTAAAAAGAGGATAATAATTTTATGATATATGAACGTATTATATTTGTCGAGCATTTATTAGTCATAGTGCGAGTGCAATCGCTAAAAATAGAAAAAAAATATGTAAGTAAAAGATCTAATCAGTTAATCATTAAGGAAGTAGAGATAGAAAACATGACCTGAGATAGTAGGGCTTTAAAATCCGCAAAACACTGCATATTTGTATTTCCTTGTGAACATGTAAATATATGTCCGTGTGTGCGCGCGTATACATGTTCTGAATATACTCAGAACCATTTGACAATGTATGTTCAATTATCTTATTGCAATTGTTAGTACTCGAACCTGTGATCTCTAAGTACAACAACCGTTTCCGTAACCACTGAAGCAAATTGGTTTGTACATAATAATAATAATAATACTCAAGGTGAAGAGGATGAGCATATATAATCCCTAAGTCAATTAGTAAATCTCTTAAGGTTCATAAAAGTATTATTTTTCTATTGAAACCACTTAAACTTTAACTCTAATCTATAATATCAACAAAGAAATTTTAACATTTACTCTAAAGGGGGTGTTGGCTCATTTAATAGCATTTTAACTAACCAATTTAACAAGGGTAGGGATGGTAATAAGGCAATTTTTTGTTCATCCGAATATGACTCGACTCTAAAACAATAAAATTCGATATAAATTTTAAAAATATTTTTACTTGTCTAAACATGATCTAAAAATTTAATTAAAAGTTTGATCCAACTTAATTTAACATATTTTTCACATATTATTGGTCAAAATAAAAATAATAGAATAAAATATTAATTTATTTAATAACATAAATGTAACGTGATTCTAGTACTTTATAGGGTATAGTAAACAGACGATCATTAAATTTTATTAAAAAAATAAAACGGTAATTAAACTTTCAAATTTTACAATATGGCAATTAAACTTTGTGTTTTGAAACAAAATGGTAACTAGATGTTAAACCCATTAAATGTATGTTAAATTTTTTGTATAATAACACATTTAATCCTTCATAATTACACATTCAATCAATTTAGTCCTAATTCGAAATAATTCACTAATTTAACTCTTGTTATTTACGCATTTTTTCAATTTGATCCTTAAACCAAAATTTCAAATCTGAGTTTTTCAGATATACGACAGAAGGAAGTTTTCGATGGCGGTCAGGCGATCGTAGGAATGGGCTTTGCTCGTGAGGATGGCACGATCACGACGGTGGCGCAATCGATAGGAAACATGAGAAAATCTTTTGATTCCGACGAAGCTTCCACTCAACTTCCACAACGGACAACAGAGAAACACAACAAGTGGAAGGTTGGGTTTTGATCGCGAGACGACGAGAAACATGAGGGTGGTGGCGGTATAAGCCACGGACTGGCGGTGATGGGCGGCCGAAGCTCGAACATAAAATGGGGAAGGAGACAAGTTTAATGATCCTTCAAACTAATCTCCACGACGAACGGTGTGGAGATTGAGCGAGTGGTCATTGGGTTTCGCTCGGGGCGAGGAGGCAGTTCAAATGACGTTGATGGTGACGACTACGAACCGACGGTGGTAAAGATCAAACGGTGAACGATGGTGAAGGTTGAGAAAATTTCAAAACTTTATGGATTTTCTCCCCTCTCTAAGCCGATTCAGATTCAATTGGTGTATTAAAGATGGTTGGTGTACATCAGATTTTGCTTTAAGGACCAAATTAAAAGAATGTGTAAATAACGATGTCTAAATTTAATAAATTATTTTGAATTAAGACTAAATTGATTGAATGTGTAAATATAAATGATTAAATGTGCTATTGTACAATTTTTAACAGACACTTAACGAGGTTTAACGTCTAGTTACCATTTTGTTTCAAAACACAAAATTTAATTGTCATTTTGTAAAATTTGAAAATTTGATTACCGTTTTATTTTTTATAACAAAACTTAGTGATCGTCTGTGTACTTTACCCTACTTTATATGTTAGTTTTTTACATATATTTTTATCAAAACCTAATTAAAAACATGAAAGAATTAAAAAAAATGGCATTTTATAATGGGAAAACTACACCGGTGGTCCCCAAACTATTACTATTTTCCTATTTTGGTCCCTAAACTATGTTTTTCGGCAAAATCGTCCCTTCTGTTACATAGTTCTCTTGTTTTGGTCCCCAAACTATGTTTTTCGGCAAAATCGTCCCTTCTGTTACATAGTTCTCCTTTTTTGGTCCCCGACGTTAAATAGCTAACGTAGCATTTTTTAAATATTTTTTAATTATTTCTCTCTCCTCTTAAAAAAATGCATGTCAGCAAAACCGTTAGCTATTTAACGTCGTTGACTAAAACAGGAGAACTATGTAACAGAAGGGACAATTTTGCCAAAAAACATAATTTGAGGACCAAAATAGGAAAATGGTAATAGTTTAGGGACCACCGGTGTAGTTTTCCCTTTTATAATTATCTCGATATAAAATAAAGTATCCCTAAATCGAAACCCAACCCGGTCCAACTACTTAAAAAAAAACCATAAATCAATTCTAGAGAGACTCCAAGATATTTTTGCCTTTTTTTGACCTTTTCCAAGTTTTCCCTCTTTTAAGAAATTGGCGAATAAATAAGGCAAATGCGTGAAGCCCACACCAACGGTGGACCCAAAACTACCCGAGTCGACATCTTCTCTAACCTTAGACCCATTGTCCATTGAAGCACCTCAACCTTTTGCTCTTTCTTCTTCCTCCTCCTCCGGCGCCGCCAGGTTTTACCGCCACGGAAGGAGAAGAATGAGGTTTGGGGCATTTAATATGTAACCGAGTTTTGTTTGTTGATCAAAAGAGAATCATCCATGAGAGAATGCATTCAACAACTCCGTTTTCTACTGTTGATTATATTGTTCGCCGCCTTCGCACGTTAACCTCTTCAAAGCTCTCTCTTTTACATTCTATCTCTGTATCGCCATGTCCAGGTTCATCACTTGACCCTTTTGAACTGTTTTGCTTCAATTCACGAAATTTTTTCTGGGTTGTTTTTGGCTTGGGTTATGTTTCCTGGGTTTTGGGTTTTCGGGGGTTTTAATTTCTCTTTTTGGCATGTTAAATACTTATACGTAATGATTTCCTTAGTTTAATGATTGCACAATGAATTATTACGTTAGAGGTTCGAAATATTTAGAAAAGCCTGCTTCCAACAACTTAGGAGGTGTGAAAGTAGAATTCTTGCAGATATGTTTTGTGAATTTGAAAACTGGGTTTTGAGTGCTTACGCTTCTTTGTAAGAATTTATAATGGTTTATGGAATTAACATGGTTAATGATGGGAGAATTGTTGGAATGCAGACTTTTGACATTTGCAAATATTAGGAAAGCTGCGAAATCTTCTATTTCAGACCAGACTAGGACCCATTCAGATTGTAGGAAGTATGGAACAGTTGTTGCTATTGGATTGTGCCTGCCACAATATAGAGTGTACTCCAATTATAGGTTCATCATTGGGGGGAAGCCTCCATTGTTATTGCAGAATGCCAAGGATGGGTTGTTTCGAGGTTATTTTGCCAGGAACCATTCCATTCTCTCTCCCGGAAGTGCAGTGACGATGGCTGAGCATGCCCAGGTTGCTTGGAAAAGGCTCACCCGTAGATGTTCTTCCCGTGGTTGTACATCCCCCCACATAAGCAGGATTGCTCAAGCAGTCAGCTTAGCATTGTCCCGCTCACATCTGATAATTCCTGGTGTTCTTGGCTTGGCCTATGGACGAGTTGCACTGGCACAGAGAACTTTAGTAGAGCCAGAATACTACCCATCACAGAATTCTCTCTCTATGTGTGCACAAAACGGGCATGCTCTTGTTTCCTCTTTACTACTTTCAGTGCTCGAAGTTGTTATATTGCTGATGAGGGCTCTGTATCTTACAGTCTTGTTCTCTCCTAGCATAATAATGGCACCATTTGCCGATTCTTGTGGTCCTCAATTCAGGAAAAAGTGGCTTGAGGTTGTGCATCGCACACTTGAAATGGCAGGCCCAGCATTCATAAAGTGGGGTCAATGGGCAGCAACACGACCGGATCTCTTCCCCAGAGACCTTTGCATTAAGCTTTCAGAGCTTCACAGTAAAGCTCCAGAACATAGCTTTGCCCACACAAAGAAAACCATTGAAAGAGCATTTGGCCACAAGCTCTCTGAAGTTTTTGAGCATTTTGAAGAGGAACCTGTGGCATCTGGAAGTATAGCTCAGGTGCACCGGGCTACTTTGAGATTTCGCTATCCTGGCCAGCAGGTCAAGCCCATGGTAGTTGCAGTAAAGGTTAGACATCCTGGTGTTGGTGAATCAATTAGGAGAGATTTTATGATTATCAACTCAGTGGCAAAGTTATCAAGGTTTATTCCAACTTTGAACTGGTTAAGATTAGATGAGAGTGTCCAGCAGTTTGGTGTTTTCATGATGTCTCAAGTTGATCTTGCAAGGGAAGCGGCCCATTTGAACCGCTTTATATACAATTTCCGGAGGTGGAGGGATGTTTCATTTCCCAAGCCTGTGTATCCACTCGTGCATCCTGCTGTTTTAGTGGAAACTTATGAGCAAGGGGAAAGTGTTGCATACTATGTTGACGACCTTGAAGGACATGATCGGATTAAGGCTGCACTTGCTCATATTGGAACTCATGCACTTTTGAAGATGCTTCTGGTAACTACTTTCAATTGGTTTGCTTATGGTTTTCATAACAATCATATGTGATACCTAATTGTTGATGTTATAATTTTCTTCTTTCAGGTGGACAACTTTGTTCATGCAGACATGCATCCTGGAAATATCCTTGTCCGTGTGTCTCAGAACAAGGCTTCTCGAAAATGGCTCTTTAAATCAAAGCCGTCAAAGCCACATGTCATCTTCCTTGATGTAGGCATGACTGCTGAACTTTCTAATGGTGACCGTCTAAACTTATTGGAATTTTTTAAGGCTGTTGCCCGTAGAGACGGACGTACTGCAGCAGAGTGCACGCTCAGACTATCGCAGCAACAAAACTGCCCGAACCCTAAGTCTTTTATTGAGGTGATGAATATAGTTGTGACACAAACTGTCCTAAAACCCGTAGGCTTTTAGGACAGTGAGGAGTTAGGAAAATGCTTTCTTGTTATTTTTTCTCCTTATGTGCTTAGTCTACACAAACGCTTTCCTTTATATTCCCTTCATTGGTTTTTCATGTTACATGAATGCATTATTGGTGTGTCATCCCTAATGAAAAACAAATCTTTATTTTAACCCCCCCAACCCTTCTTTTCCGTACTAGATTTGTGAGTGTATATATATATTATCTTCTTCTGCTTAGTTTTTTAATACCACCTTTTGACAGGAAGTAGAAGAAGCCTTCACTTTTTGGGGTACTCCAGAGGGTGATGTAGTCCATCCGGCTGATTGCATGATGCAACTCCTCGAGAAAGTAAGGCGTCATAGAGTCAATATCGATGGCAATGTATGCACTGTGATGGTCACAACATTGGTTCTCGAGGTAACTTTTTTTCTTCATTTTATGTTCGGAAAAAATTCTTTAACCAACCATTCGAAATGGAGTAAATCTGTCCGACTAGTTGAGTTTGAAAGTAAAGGATGGATGTATCCCATCTCACTTCTCAGGAATGTTTCATGATAGTACTATGATTGACTTCAATATGGAGATAAACCTAGTCCATATAAACATTATTGCCGTTTGGGATAATTGATTACCTCATTCGGTACTTGTCTAAACGTGTAGGGTTGGCAAAGGAAACTCGATCCGGGATATAACATAATGCAAACGCTACAGACAATGCTACTCAGAGCTGACTGGGCAAAATCTCTTTCCTACACCATTGATGGGCTGATGGCTCCGTAAAAAAAAATATTATCGAACATATGTTTTGCTGGATGCATCCTCTGGATGGATCATGTGTTTCTGTTTATAGAAAACAATTTTGATAGAGCCCTAGAATATACTGGTCCTGAAAAGCTTCACCGACTATCATTTTCTTAAAGCTAATATGAAATCCATTCTTTCTGTAATTATTTGTTACTTCTTCACTATTCATTTTTGTTATAACTTAACTCCCATGAATCACAGGTGAAAACTGTAAAAAAAGGGGGGCAACACAAAGAAGGAATAAAATGTCAAAAACTCTTGTTTTTCTGTAAATTGGAGGGACACAATTTTAATGTAGGGATTGAAATTTTTTGTTGAATTTTTTTGCTATGGATTGTGTATATATACATCTCTGATGCTTCAAGTGCCATTTCCTAATGTATATTGTTAATCCAATCTTTTGATTCTTTACTGTTTATGAGCATACTTTTCAGAAATTATTTCTTTATGATATGATAGAACTTCATAAATATACATATGAGATCCAACTTGTCCGGAAATCTCAGTTATTCATGAAAAAGTGTCATAAATACGAGTTCAAGCCTTTACAGATATAACTTCATTTTCACAATTTTCTTTAAGCACTAAGAAAGCTCATGTTTCTTGGTCATTTCTTCTATTGATAAATTTAAAAGGAACAATAAATAATTGATATAATAAGATAAGGCCATATCAGCCAAGATTCTAACAAATTAAAACATCAATCTGATTTTCCATCCCTTCCCAAGGGAGAGTCTGTCTTCTAAAAGGCATTCTTTTTACCAATGAGCCACAACCAGTCCAAAGCAACCCCTGAAAATATTCCACTCAGTAAACATAGTACTAGTATATTCCCCAATGCATTTTGCTCCGGTCCCTGCCAAAAATGAAGAACAAACAACAGTTATTCATTAGAGCTTACTAAGAATTCTAAGATTTCAAGTGACTATGCTGAAACTAACCTTGTAGCCTTTAGGTGCTGCAGTCATGACGCAGACGGTAAGGTGACCGTTGGTTAGACCGAGGAATGATACAAGAAATATCATCCACCCTTGATCACCGTACTTGGCGGTGAAGTAGAAAGCAGGGACGAGTACGAAACGAGAGAGTATTGCAATCATAAGGCCTTTCCTGGACTCTATGTACAAGAATTTCACAAGGGGAAGATATCTTGATATCAGATCCCACACATTGTAAGCTCCTATCAACACAAGTGGATACCTAAAAACAAACAAACCATTAGGTATTCAGATTGTAAGATACTACCAAGACAGGTGGATATAACTAAAATCATACCAACCATTAGGTATTCGTCTTCAGTTTACAAAGGTGACAAATTTAAAAACAACATGACAATAGTTATCGGAGTTTGTAATTACTGTAGTCAGTGAATGAGTACTTACCATGAACCCAATTGGTGTTCACCGGTGTTTTCGTACAGGAATCCGGGGAAAATCGACAACGTCAAGACATATATCAGATAAAGGTCAAGCCCATAGTCTATGTTTTGAAGGAATAATTGCTTGTTACTTAGCCTCTCAAACTTATTAGCACTGTCTCCATGCTGTAAAAACATGATAGATTAAGGAATGTTATAAGATTTTAGATAAATACCATGATAGAATAAGGTTGCAGCACTTACTTGGTCATCTTTGGTTTGGATGCCAGCTGCTACAAGATCAGCTTTCACAGTTTTCGCTCCTTCCGAGGCTGCCTTTGCGCGGAAGTACTTCACTATTGGCAATTTAGGGAAGTAATATGTATACAGCAGGAGGCAAAGGAACTCAAAAAATGTAGAAATGGCTAGAAACAACACTGCAAAAAGGAAAATTAAGAATCAATGGACTCAGAATCCTGCGTTTTATTTACAGTTTAGCATCAATAAATGGCACTGATATGTAGAACATACTTGTCCCTTTTCGAAGGCCATTGCTGGCCTTGTCGAAGGCTGCTTTCGTGATAAATCTCAAAGCAGAGGTCACAGCACCGGATGCAGCCAAACCAGCAAAGAAGGACTGAATAATAAAACCAGCAATTAACAGTTAAATCTGTTGCTGAAAACCATGGGAAAAAAATTGACAAGTTTACATAGAAGTACTAAAAACCTGGATAAATTCAGGGAGCATGAAAGATAAATCACCAACAATTCCACCTTGAACAAAGGCATCTGCGACCCCAAAACAAGCAACAAATGAACATATACCGATGAACGGTCCGATTCCTCCTCTCCCTGATGTGGCTAAATCCATCTATCAAAGAACAGATTGGAAAAAATAAAGGTTATAGGAGAACCAGGTGGTTGAAGTATTGCAAATAGGGGAGTAATTAACTTTACCACTATGAGCATAAAAGTACTTGCAAAGAAAAGGAAGTAGCCAAATATGTTCCTTCGCCTCGTATTAATCTTCGATTCGTTGTACGCCAAAATCGCCATAGTTCCGATTGCAAACGGCTGATAAACCAGAGTAAGCACCCTGGAAGGATGGTAGTCCTTGAAATGCAAACAAAAATATCATTACTCGAAGCTTGGGAACCTGAACAAAGTAACATAAAAACAGTGAGGCAGAACATGTCACTTACCGGGAACAGATTATAGTAATAATCTCCAATAGTCAGCATACTGTTCCAAGAGACAAGAGATCCGAATCCCAGAATCCAACATACAATAATGGCACTGACCTTTCCCTGATTAATTTTCACAATAAACTGAGTGAATAAGACATGTAATTAAACAAAGAAGAATCTTGAATTCCATTGATACCACCAAAAGAAGAAGAAGAAAAACACAGACCTCAAGCCTTGAAGGCGAATCTCCTCCATCAACCATAGTCATGTTTGCTTACTTCAATTCTGAAACAAGTTTCTGTCAAAACAGAAACAAATGGATTGTTTTCCTTAGAAAAATGAAAACTGGGTATTCTTCAAATAGGATATATATACATGAATGATAGCAAGGCCGGCCACATGCAATTATGGAAATATATACATACAGTGACAGAAAGAAGAGCTGACCCTTATTTTCATGGGATGATGTGAAGTGTGAATAGTGAATAATAATATATAATATAAAGTGTGAAAGCCAGAAATCAAATGATGTGAGCTGTAGACTTTAAAATTGGAATACTTGAAAGAAAGAAAAATAGATACTTATCATACGAACCATGATTCCCTTTTTCTATTTTGTGAGATGTGAATATTAATTGTAATTTATGATGGGATCCGTTTCAAGGATTCTTTTTATATATATTGCATTATTTTATTTAATTAAATAAAATTAATGGGTCCATATTTATTAGAACTCCATGTATTATACAAGTTTGTTTTAATCTCTATGCTATAAAAAATATTTTAATTGTCGATTGAGTATAATTCGATTGACATTGTAGATACAATTTATAGGAGGATGTAAGATTAAGCATGCAAAATTAAACTCTCTGAATGTTAAAAAACATTTTAATTCATATGTTTGAAAAATAAACACTCTTTAGGTTCTCTCAATTTTGAACTTGAATAAATTAATCTCTCTCAAAACATTTTTGTAAACTTTTACGAAATATTTTTAAATACTTATGAAAACAAAATACATAATTAATTTTTATTCTAACTCTAAACTCAATTATCTTTGCCTACAATAATTCTGAGCACAAGTCAAAACATAAAAAAATTAAAATATTTAATTGGAAAAGTATATTGAATTTTCTTGGATTTTCGAGTTTTGTAGTGAGAGTAAATATTTAATTGAAAAATATATAAAAAAGATATAAAGAATATTTAAATATTTATTAAAATTTTCAAAATTATAAATAAATAAATTGAAAGAATTGTTTATCCGACTTGATATCGATAATCATATTTAAAAAATATATAACGTTTATGATTTTGACTTGGCGAAGAAAAGGAAGGTAAGTGTATCCAAAAGAATCTTGTTTTTTTTAAGAAAAAGTTATCAAATGAAGATAATGATTTAGAGATTTGTGTCGGCAAAGTTAAGTTTTGAAGGTATCCAAGGCAATAATTACAACATAAATATTGGATAATTCGTTAAGGTAATGATGGATTCTTAAGAATAATTTAAAGTAGGATTCTGTTTAATAAAAGGATTCTTTCAATTTCAATCAAATTAGAAAAAAAATTAATTGCATTACACATCCCTAAACTATTATCCTCAGTCTCAATTTATCTTTAAACTTTTGTATACTCTAATTTCTTCTTCAAGCTATGGTTCTCATTTGAAATTAGGGTTCAAACTTTAGAATGATCCAATTTTATCCCCAAACTATGACTTATTTTAAATTGGTCCTTAAACTTTTGAGTGTTCTAATTTCATACTCAGATTACTGTTCATGCCACATCATATTATTAGTTAATACACATCGATGTTTATATGAAAATTAATAAATTTTATAACATTTTTATTAACATGTGATATAATTAGCATATATTGATAATTTAGGATGAAATTAGAACATTCAAAATTTTGGAGACCAATTTAAAATGAGTCATAGTTTGGGGGTGAAATTAAAAAGTTCAAAAGTTTGGGGTTAATTTAGAATAAGAGTTATAATTTAAAGATGAAATTAAAATGTTAAAAAATTTAAAGACTAATTTAAAATGAAAATCATAATTTAAAGACGTAGAGTACAATTAACTCAATAATTGTTTTGGATGAAATCAATGCATGATTGGCGGTACTCTCAATTAAGGGATGTCAGCGCCTAGGCTTGTTAATTGTTATTTAATTTTATTTTTTATAATTATTTATATCTAACTTATTGATTGATATAAAACATGTGATATTTAAAAAAATATTTAAAAATTTGAAAAGACGGATGAAGCCTGAAGGTGTGGGCGGGTGAAAAATTGATTGATGGAATAAAGTAATCTTCTTTATTGATAATAATTGACTGAGGGTGAAACTTTCAGGAACTGTTGTTTTGGTAATTCAATAGTAGATTTTTTTTAATTTAGTCATTAATGTTATAAAAAATTATCAGTTTAGTCACTCATTTGAATTGTTAACGAAAATAAAGATGTGTTTGTTGAATGAAATAATAACGCATTCAACCCTCAATACTTGCACATCCTGTTAACAAAAATATCAACCCTTGATCTCTACCTATCCTATCAATTAGATCATGACTCTAAGAAAGTATATAATTATAAATAAACATAAAAATATAAATATATATATATATGTGTGTGTTTAAAACGTGCAAACTCCAAGTATAATGATGATGAATACATAAACTTTATTGCGGAGGGTTTAGTCAACGGTGTGAAGAATACAAATGACAGCTAATATTTATTAAGACTGTAATCTGGAGATCACCGTCTGAGAAAGTCAACCAGATGAGACGGTTGTATACAATAATGAGTGTGAACTCCAATCGCCAAAAGCTTGAGCTGGAAATAATAATATGTAAATTCACACACAAAGGAACAAACCAGCTCTCAATGTTATGGGCAGTGTCTCAATTTTAAATTTCAAATATAGGATGTAGGGGAGAAAAACTTTACAAAACTCGAAAAATAAGTTGATGTAAAAATGTTTGATTCCACTCGATAATAAAATGAGAACTTAAATAACTAGAATAATTTATATTTTTTTGTTAGTGGATTAATTTTCAAGTCCGAGCTAAATCTGACAACTTTCTCTTATATGTATATCACATACAAATGACTCGAAAAATATGTATGTTTATGTATATCGACTATCGTACATGGTTATAAAAAGTTGTCTAAATTGGAACCAATTACTACCATAACATTATAAATATCTACAATTAAATTTGAACAAAAACTCGAACAACTCGACTCAATTAGAATCGACTAAAATTTCATAAATTCAATTTGACTTATTTTTTTAAATAAAATTGAAATTTTAAAATAAAATACATAAATTGGAATGACTTGATTATTTTTTGACCGGGCTCACCTTTAATAGGAGGATTAAACATACAAGTTAGTAACAGATTTTGACCTATTTATTGAAAAAGTGGGATAGAAGAGAAGGATGATAGGCAATAATTGTGGATGTCCTCGGCATGCGTATTATCGAGAGATGAACAAAACACATAGATATTTTATTAACGTAAAAAGTAGACCATTGGTTTCTGATAAGAACCGGACCACACTCACCAACCCCGTAACATCCATGCTTGGTATTTGGTAATTGGTATAACGGCCAATGGGGATATTAATTTACACTCCCCTTAATGCTCCATCTTCTTTTCTTCAACTTTGAATATTCAACAAAGGATTATCCCCCCCAAAAAATAATCAACAAAGGACACAACAGCAACGTTTTCTCCAACAAAAACACGAATACAAATTCTCTAATTCTTTTTAATGTCTCTATCTATATTTTAGTATTAGAATATTAAGTTTAATATTAGAGTTGGAGTTTAGGATTTAAGATTTAAGATTTAAGAATTATGATTAGAATGTAAGATTTAACTTTTTTAGTGTTGAGATATATATAGAAACACTGAAAAGAGACAGACGGTTTTTATTCTAAAAACATATTGTGATGTTCTTTTAAACACTAATACATTGACAAATAGTAATTAGAAAGACATAGGTCAGTACTAAGTGATTATAGATTTACTTGTTATTTTAGACTTTGTTTTATACGAAAGATGAAAATAAAAGTTGCGCCTCAATTTTGGATTTTTGCCAAACTTCTTTTCTTTCTAATATGGATAATGATTGGTGCAATTTCTTTGTATGATACTTTTGGTGATAATTACATTTTCTTGGCAATGTCCAAATTAGTAGCCAGAGGCCCCCTTTGAAGGACCAGCTCTAAGCTTTCTGGGCCAATCCTTTACGGGTTTTCAATCCAAGAGTATTGGGGTTGGATCAACCTATAGCTAGGGCCTTTTCATCCCAGTATCGAAGAAGGCTTTGCTCTAACTGCTAAGTTTATGTAAAGGTACATATATCATTTTGGTACTTAATTTGGTTTTAAAGTTTAATTTGATACCCGAAATCTTTTTCGATCAAATTGGGTTCTTAAACTTAGATTTTGTTATACAAGTTATCCCTAAGTATAACTCTGATATAAAATTTAAGATTTAATGTTTAAATTAGTACATAAACTTGGTTTCTCGATTCAAATTACTACCTAAAATTTTCTTTTTAGTTTAAATCGGTACTTTTGATTTTTTAATCAATTTGATAAAAGAAATCAAGTTGAAGGTATTGATTTGGACCTTTAACCCTTGTATTTTTTAATAATTTGTAAAACAAATTCAGAAATATAGTATTGAATTGGACGATAAAATAGACCTTTCATATACTAAGTTTTCTTTAAATAATTTAAAAGTGATTACAAAATAATATATATTTATACATATTTTTAACCTTTGACAATATGCACAATCTATATGCTAAGTTAAACGTTGAAGCCACATCTTATATGTATACATACATACATACACGCACTATGAAGTAGACGTGGCAAACGAGTCATTCAGTTCGGGTCATTTTAGTTCGAGTCTGATTATATTCGGTTCGAGTTTGGTTCGATTTTAGTTCGATTTTATGGTGATTTCGGTTCCAGTATCGGGTCAGGACATCAGGTCGGTTGATTTTGGGTCGGGGCAATATCAGGTTAATAGAAGATTGATCGATTTTAGTCGGGTTTTCAGGTCTAGTTAGGTTTTTTCACCCTATATATGACTTTATATAGCATGTATATTTAACTTTTTCGTAGGTTGTGCGGCAGTTCACATCTTATCTTTATTTATTTATTTATTTATTTTAATATAAATTTTTTTATTTCGGGTTGTCTTTGGTTCGGATGAAACCGGTTCAGCTCCATTCAGTTTCGATTGAAAATATGTTCATGTCCATTTTTAGTTCAACTGAAATTCAGTTCGATATTGGTTCGGTTTATTTCAAGTTTTGAATTAAATTTGGTCCATTTTCAAGTCTCAATTCGAGTAAATCAGTTTTATTCTCAGGTTTCGGATCAAGTTTTCCGCGTCTACTATGAAGATAGAGAGGTGGCTACATACAATCAGACAGTGATGTCCGGGGCCCACCAACGGACCCACATCAGCATGTAGTAGTAGCCAGGCAGGCCTTTCCCACTGCCCCTGCATCTTTACCACCTCCCTTCTCTGGAAAAAAAAATTAAAACGCCTGCTGCTGTTGGTGGTGGTCGGATACTTCCTTTCTCAAATTTTCTGTAACCGGTAAGTTCGATCTTCCTATATGTAATAATTTAATTTGATGTTCGAATCTTGTTTGATGGGCTGTGAGAAATTTTGTTTTGATAATCTGCTTGTTTATACAAATCTAAATTAGATTTATGCATCCATACGATACTAGATTTGATGGGTTGCTGTTGGTTTCCGTTTCTCTTTTATGTTTCTTGTCTTGATTTTAGGTCACGAATCTCTTCCTACTTTGCCTTAGTCCTTAGAAAAGTAAAGGTTTTACTTTTTAGTGATTACTATTACAAGATGTGGATAGTAATCTTGTTTATTGATTAGAAGAAAACTTTCTGATTTTCTACAAAGGACTTAAAGCTTATTTATACAATAAGAAACTGATATGAAACTAACTAACTAACTTCCTAACAAACACTTAACAACTAACGTTTATATACATTCCAATAGCCCCCCCTCAAGATGGACTGGGATGAATATCGATCAGTCCCATCTTGAGCAAAAAAGCAGAAAAAGAAGGAAGATGCAAAGCTTTGGTGAAGATATCAGCAAGCTGGCCTTGAGAACGAATGTGAAACATCTTAAGAAAACCAGAATTTAGCTTTTCTCGTACAAAGTGGCAATCGACTTCAATGTGCTTCGATCGCTCGTGAAAAACTTGATTCGAGGCAAGATGCAACGCAGCCTGATTATCACAGTAAAGAAAAACTGGGGAAGCATCAATGTGGAAGGAAGAAAGTAAAGCAGCCAACCAGACAAGTTCACAAGTAGCAGAGGCCATGGCTCTATACTCTGCCTCGCATGAAGAACGACTCACAGTATGCTGCTTCTTGGACTTCCATGAAATTAGGTTAGTGCCAAGGTATGTGCAAAACCCGGTAACTGAGCGTCGTGTGTCTGGACAAGCACCATAGTCAGAATCCACAAAACAGCTAAGTTGTAGGTTAGCTTTGGAATGAAAAAGAAGACCAAGACCAGGAGCCTTCTTTATATAAGAAAGAAGGTGATGTGCTGCATGAAGATGAGGAAGTCGTGGAGTGGAAACAAATTGACTGAGTTGATGGACGGCATATGTTATGTCAGGGCGAGTGTGCGTGAGATAGAGGAGACGTCCAACCAATCTTCGATAGACTTGAGGATCAGGCAGTAATTCCCCATCGTGTATACTAAGCTTATGATTGGCAACAATAGGTAAATCAGCTGGTTTCTTACCAAGAGAGCCAGTTTCTTCAAGTAATTGTAAGGCATAGTGACGCTGACACAAGGATATGCCATCAGGTTGACGAGAAACTTCAAAGCCAAGGAAGTATTTCAGGGGACCCAATTCCTTAAGCTTGAAATGGCTTTTAAGGAAACTTTGAACAGCAAGCAACGACTCCAAGTGTTTGCCAGCAATCACCACATCATCAACATAAACAAGGAGAGCAACAAGATCATCACCAGAACCTTTAATAAAGAGCGAATGTTCAGATGGAGACTGAACAAAACCGAATTGTAGAACCACAGTATGAAAAGTTTGGAACCACTGTCGAGAAGCCTGTTTCAAACCATAAATTGATTTCTGAAGCTTACAAACTAAGTCAGTACCTTGCACATTTTTCTCGTAACCAAGAGGGAGCTTCATATATACCTCCTCATCAAGAGTACCGTTAAGGAAAGCATTGTTGACATCTAATTGCAAGAGATGCCAACCATGAACAGCAGCTAAAGACAACAAAACTTTGAACGATGTCATTTTAGCCACTGGAGAAAAGGTGTCTGTGTAATCGATGCCCTCGACCTGAGTGAAACCCTTAGCCACCAAACGAGCCTTGTAACGATCGATCGTGCCATCGGAGTTATGTTTAATCCGGTACACCCACTTACAGTCGATTGGTTGCTTGCCAGGGGGAAGAGGAACAACAGTCCATGTATGAAGCCTTTCCATAGCATGTAATTCATCCTGCATGGCAGCACGCCATTCAGGAGACTTAACAGCTTGATGGTAAAATGAAGGCTCAGATGTGGAAGACAAGTTTGCAAGAAAAACTGCATGTGAAGGAGAAACTGATGAGGGTAGAAGCTGATGTTCGATGGGATATGAACAAGATGAAGAAGCAAGGTGACAATAATACTGATGTAAATATGAGGGCTTCTTAGCAACCCTAGTTGATCGACGTGGTTCAGGTTCAATGGAGGAACCATGCACATGCGAGGAATTATCAATAGCAACACTTTCAACAGTTGGCTCAACATTGGCAGGTAACACAAGACCATCCACCAATTCAGCAACAGGCTCATCAGGAACAACAATTTGCTCAGCGTTGTGCATAACACCTTCAGTCGATGACTCAGGAATCGACTCATGAACCGGGTCCATGACAGTTTCAATGACCGGTTCAACATGGATATCATTCCCAACTACTGGTTCAGTATCCTGCACTGTCGAGGAATCTCGAAACACCTCAAATTGAGCTGAATAGTCAGAAGAAGAAATAGAAGGACCACGAGGCAAGCATATGTCAGGGAAAAAATCAATGGAGACTTCAGAAACATTAATGCTATGGAAAGGAAAAATCCCTTCATGAAAAATCACATCACGAGATATTATAATAGATTTACTCTTAAGAATGTAAACCTTGTAACCCTTCATACCAGGGGCATACCCAACAAAGACACCAGGTAAGGCCCTTTCACTAAACTTGCCTCGATGAGCCTTTAATGTAGAGGCAAAACAAAGACTGCCAAACACTCGAAGACTGCCATAATCAGGAAGATGACCATGCAACAACTCGTAAGGAGACTTAGCATCTAGCACTGGAGATGGTAATCTGTTGATCAAAAAGGTGGCAGTTAACAAACAATCACCCCAAAATTTTTCTGGAACACGTGATTGAAAGAATAAAGATCGAGCCACAGCCAAAAGATGCTGATGCTTTCGTTCAACAACAGCATTCTGCTGAGGAGTTTCCACGCACGAAAACTGATGTACAATGCCAAGAGAAGCAAACAATTCAGTGAAACGTAACTCCAATGCATTATCTGACCGAAACACTTTGACATCATAACCATACTGCCTCTTGACCGTGTTAATAAAAGAAGGAACAATTGAAGTAACATCAGACTTATGTTGTAATAGAAAAGTCCAGGTGCATCTGGAAAAATCATCAACCAAGGTCAAGAAAAATCTCTGTTTGTTGTATGTTGAGGTTTTAAAGGGACCCCAAATATCGCAATGCACTAAAGCAAAGGGAGAATCAGCCCGAGAAACAGAAGAAGAGAAAGGCAAACGGTGTTGCTTAGCCATAGGACATATAGAACAAGGGGAATCAGTTTTATTCATAGAAGGAAGAACATCCTTTATCAAATGTAATACACTTGAGCTTGGATGACCTAATCTGTCATGCCAAGGAACTACAAAAGTCGAGTTCATACAAGAAAAACTATTCTGATCAGTACAAGAATTCATGTCAGGCAATCGAAGCAAATATAGGCCTTGAAACAGCTCACCCCTCCCAACCACTTGCTGAAGATCCTGAATCACACAATCAGAGTGAGAAAATAACACACGAAAATCAGAGTCTTTGGTCAGTGCACTAACTGCCAACAAATTGAAACTGAATTCCGGAACAAATAGAACTGATTCAAGAAGCAAGCTAGGAGACAAACGAACATTCCCAGCAAAACCAACTGAAATAAGAGACTTATCAGGGAGAAGAATATGTCCTCCTTCAATAGGTGTGAATGTTTCAAACAAACTCTTATCATAACAAATATGTCGTGAAGCACCAGAATCAATGACCCAAGGAGGCTTAGAATCAGAAAAATTCAGACTATTAATGTAAGCTAAAATCTTGCCTTGCATTGTGAAATTAATGGATGTAGAAGGAACATCAGGAGTTGAAACAGCTTGTAGTTGACTTGTCAACATGGCAATCAACTGTTGACATTGCTGAGGAGTCAACGAATCACCAGGCAAAGTTTCTGAATCTTTGACAGCATTAGAGTGAACAACATTCTGAGAAGACTTGAATCGTGCACCATAGCCAGGAGGAAAGCCATGAAGTCTGTAACATTTCTCTTTAGTATGTCCCATCATATTACAATGACTACACTGAGGGCGACTCTTCTTGGCTACAGTCTTAACAGCAAGAGCAGCCTCAATTGGCCTGGTTGTCAAGATTGACCTCTGATTTTCTTCTTGCACAACCCAGGAAAAGACTTTAGAAAGAGTGGGAAAAGGATCAACTAACAAGATTTGACCTCGAATGTGGGAAAAGGATTCATTAAGCCCCATCAAAAACTGAATGGTCTGCTCCTTTTGAGTATCATCCACCATTTTACGAACACCTCCACAAGTGCAAGTAGAACAGGAACAGATCGACCTTGCTGACAACAACTCATCCCACAGAACCTTGAGCTGAGTATAATAAACTGTCACTGAAGAAGTACCTTGAACAAGTTCACTGATCTTTTTCTTGAGATGAAACAATCGAGGACCATTCATTTGCTGGAAACGATCTTCAAGATCTTTCCAAATCTCAGCTGCAGTAGAATGGTACAAGAGACTAGCCGCAATTTCTTTAGAAACAGCATTGAGGAGCCATGAATTGACAAGGTTGTTGGCTCGCGTCTATGCATTGTACTTCTCAGCAGGGAGCAATGGTGGGGCTGAAATGGAGCCATCAACAAAGCCTAACTTGTTTTTGGCCGAGAGAGCCATCACCATGGATCTTTTCCAACTATTGTAATTATCATTTGTCAACGGTTGCAATACAAGAATCATCCCTGGATTATCTGATTGATGCAGATAATAGGGATTGCTTCCATCATCAAATTGGTCATTGAGATTCACCATGACTGAGAATGTAAGAAGAAAAAAAAAAAAAAGAGGAAAGCTGGAAAAACGCAAGAAGCGTTAAATTTCAACTGATACCATATTACAAGATGTGGATAGTAATCTTGTTTATTGATTAGAAGAAAACTTTCTGATTTTCTACAAAGGACTTAAAGCTTATTTATACAATAAGAAACTGGTATGAAACTAACTAACTAACTTCCTAACAAACACTTAACAACTAACGTTTATATACATTCCAATAATTACCGTGTCTGTTTTAGGCGCTAAAGTGCTTGATTTCACGGCCTTCCAGCTGAGCCCCGCCTTGTCTCCGGGGGCGGCCGGAGCCAAGGCCGACTGGGTTTGTCTGATTGTCATCATGGTTGGTAAAAAAGGTAGGTTCCAAATGGGAAAAAAAGTTAAAAGTTGGACTATTTTGGAAATGGCAACAATAAATTTAATGCAAGATATTAAAAGAAAAAAAAATTAAAACCCCAATATTGGTATAAATCTTGAGCAACAAATACGGCCACTGAATGATCCTTTTTAATTAAAAATCACCGTCATGGACATAATCAATTAGTCCAACGAAATAAGGTGTTAAGTCATTTAAATATTGTTAGAAACTTAAAATTATAAATGAAAAATTTTAGATTAAAAATTCATCCAAATAGCATGAACCAACTTGATTAGGTGGTTAAGGGAACGATTGTTGTTTCTAGAGGTCACAAGTTTGAACATCAACCGCTACCGCAAGGTGATTAAACATGTATTGTCAAATGGTTGAGAGTATATTCAGAATAGATACTACTTGTAATCACCTTAATTTTCAAAAAAATTGTCCAAATATAAAATATTTATAAAATTTGATTTAAATTATTTGAAATCAATATTAATAGTTAAAATAAAATTAATCAACGTCATGGGATAGCGACTAATTACTTTACTAAGCAACTAACTCATTATCAAAATCATTATTAGTGGCTTAGAACCCTCTGGACGGTTGAGTTGTATTTTTTTATGCACCAATGAAGGCCATCCCGCCCACAACTTTTGGCCAATTTTTTTTTCTATTAGTTTACGTACCGTGTATTAGGGTAGGGTGTTCAAGGACATTTAATTGTATTGGAACGAATCGATTTATCAGTATGATTATTAGAATAAAAAATTTAATATTATGGTGATTAAAATCTTGTTTAAATTAATTATCGTCTAAACAATTAATTAATTTATTTAACACGATTATTCACTTAACCATGAACCGTTTAATAAAGCATAAACCAGAAATTTAATAAAAACTTCAAAATGACTGAGCTACATCATGCTCAGTCCTATGAACGACTTCGGCTCCATGCTTCATCGGGAATTTTTTTTCTACAAATGATAATATTAAAATTTAGTGTAATATATGGTATGATTATCAGCTTCAGATTCAGATAATATGACTGCAGAATCAACATATGCTGTATGGGCAAGTTGCTAGTGCAACTTGAAACTCTGCAATTTTCTTTTGAATGTTGCGACCATTGTTTCATCCTTTATAGTTATCATTGATTTTTATAATAAAATTTAATCTTCTCTCACTTCATGATTTTAGTGTAATATATATATATATATATATATATATATATATATAAAAGCTTATTTTGTAGGGTAAACTACACTGGTAGTCACCGAACTTTTAGGATGCTTTCAATAAGGTCACCGAACTTTTAAAACTTTCATTACAGTCACCAACTTTTAATTCGCTTTCAATAAGGTCACTGCCGTCAACCACCGTTAAAAAAGCTGACATGGCATGTTAAATTTAAGGGTAAAATACACTGTTAGTCACTGAACTTTTAAGAGGCGTTCAATATGGTCACCGAACTTTTAAAACTTTCATTACCATCACTCAACTTTTAATTCGCTTTCATTACCATTAGAAAAGTTGATGTGACACGTTAAGTTTAAAAATAAAATTTTTTCCACCCTATTTTATCTCCATGTCTTATTTTCTTCCATCCAAACATGTCTATCTTTTAGATACATTAATATTTTCCTTTGAACTCCTCATTATCCAATGCATAACTCAATAAATGTCGGGCCTGAAGCATAAACATGATTTTTATGAGCAAAATTTTAGTTATTTCTTTATGATTCCATCATCGGATGTCTCCCAATATTTTTCTTGTTCTCACACATGTCGCATGCATGTCTAGATACATTAATATTTTTCCTTGATGTGTTACTAGAGAAGTAACGACCTTCACAAAAAAATTACAATTTGATTCATATGGAAGAAAGAGACATGTTTGGATGAAAGAAAATAAGAGGGGAGAGAAAATATGGTGGAGAACGTTTATTTTTAAACTTAACGTGTCACATTAGCTTTTTTTAACGGTAATGAAAGCGAATTAAAAGTTGAGTGATAGTAATGAAAGTTTTAAAAGTTCGGTGACCATATTGAAAGCCTCTTAAAAGTTCATTGACTACCAATGTATTTTACCCTTAAATTTAACATGCCACATCAGCTTTTTTAACGGTGGTTGACGACAGTGACCTTATTGAAAACGAATTAAAAGTTGGGTGACTGTAATGAAAGTTTTAAAAGTTCGGTGACCTTATTGAAAGTGCCTTAAAAGTTCAGTGACTACCAGTGTAGTTTACCCTATTTTGTATTGAGTTTTTGGTGTGTGGTGTAAGAGAATATAGTTTAAGAGTTTTGACGCAAGTTGCTTCAAAGTTATGGCGTAAGCTATATTAATTGTACAAATATTAGCAATAATCGGTATTTTAGTATAAATATAAAATTATTTTTTATTATTTTTTTGATTAACTGTTTAACCAAAAATTATAATAATCTCGTTTAACCGTTGATTTTATCGTTACGATTATCGTACAACCCCTAATTTTATCGGTACAATTACTTATAATTTAATTCATTTTTTAAATTTTTGGTATGGTATAATAGTTCATGTTTTTATGAACACTCATTCCGCATAAGGTGTAGATTTATTTTATATAATATAATTTAACATTTTTAAATTTTAAAAATTTGGATCTTGACTGAAACTATAATTGTAAATTTATTATTAATCTTTATACTATACATAAATTATAAATTTAATTTCTATTATCTTATTTAATTATTTAAAGTACATATATTTTAAAAAATATTTTAAGTACATAAAAAATCAGTACCTATAGAATTTGAAGTTATCTTTAATATCCCTTTCAAATCCTAGGGGCGGCCCACCAACCACCACCGCCTACCTTGATACTTAAAAACGATTGGTGTTGGCTTTGCATGATTTCAGTGAGGCAAATCAAGGGTCCTGATTCGTCTGTCATATATGATCTCTCACAGCCACTTGTAATTCATTCAGCGCTTTTTTTATTATTATCAGACGCAGACATTCTACAACAGAGAATCCAACGCAATAAAGAATACAACTTTCTTCTTTCTCTCCAGTCTACTTTTTTTTTAACCGTTTCTTCTTCTTTTTCAAATAGCAACAGGTAAACTACAACTGCCAGCACCCATCAACATGTCGTCGCACCACCTCTCTGAGCTAGACTCCGCCACAAATTCCGTCGCTTCGTCTCCGCGCTCCGAACACCATGCCCCGAACGACGGTCATACACGTGTACGCTTCATGTGCAGTTTCGGCGGCAAGATCCTCCCCCGTCCGCATGACAATCAGCTCCGCTATGTCGGCGGCGATACTCGCATCGTCGCCGTCCATCGCTCCACTTCCTTCGCATCCCTCATCACCAAGCTCTCTAAGCTCTCAGGCAATCCGATTAATCACTAAAAAGAGAGAATTCTCTGTTTGGATATCATTTTGACATCATGTTTAATCTGATTTTACTGTATAACTTTCGTGATCAGGGATTTTGAACGTGAGCGTGAAGTATCAGCTTCCAAACGAGGATCTCGATGCGTTGATATCGGTGACTACCGATGAAGATCTCGAGAACATGATGGAAGAATATGAGCGGCTGGCACAGAGTCAAAACCATCGGCTAGCTCGGCTGCGGCTTTTTCTATTCTCCAAAGCCGATGACTCACGAGCTAGTAGCATCAGCTCGCTTTTGGACGGCTCGGTTAATCGGGAGCACTGGTTCTTAGACGCGCTCAACAGCGGAGCCAATGCTTCTGGGCTCGAACGCGGCCGCTCAGAGGTTTCCTCGATCGTGTCGGAGGTACCCGATTATTTATTCGGGTTGGATAACTCCGATGAGGTCCAACCTCGTGGCCTGAAATTAGGCACGCGTCAGCTATTGCATGATAATGTCTCGGTTTCGGACCCGGGTTCTCCCGCCCCGGTTGTTTCTTCATCACCCTTTTGTTCAACCTCATCAGCTCCAGTTGTACCTTCAATGCCGGATCTCCCACCCGTTAAGACTAAACCCGATAATCCCAAACCGGGTTTCGAGTCAAAGCTGAATCAAATGGAGGGTGTCGTGGAGCAACCCGTCTCGCAGCCAACGACATATTCGGGTAATCCTCCTCTGTGGCATTATGTTCCGGATTCTCATTATCCTGCTCTTCCGGTGCAGCAAATACCTGTTTATTATGTTCCGGGTCCTGTTCAACCGGGAAACCCTCAGGTTCAACCTGTTCAAATCCGGCCACAGTTTGTTCAGCAGTATCCGATTTCAACGGGTCCAATACCCGTTGGGTATCATCAGCCGGTTCCTGGTGTGGGTCAAGCATACAGACCCGTTACGCTCGTGGATCATTATGACCAGGAATTAAGAGTGGGTCCTGATGGCGTGAAGCAACCTATATATTATGGAGTTAGAAATGCAGGTCCAGTGCCAGTTTACTCAGGAATGGTGGCGCCGGGTGGGGAGGAACAGGGCAGAATTGGGTCGGATACAGCACAGGGTCGGGTCTCTCAATAAGGCTCGTAAGTGGTTCTATGGTAATTTCGGTAAGGTTGGATGGATTTTCATTAGCTGCTATTTGGTTCTTCCCTTTTTGTGTGATTAAAAACTGTGAAACTGGGGTTTTGGTTTTTGAAACAAACTGTATAGAAAAACACAAGGTTTGTTCTAATGTTTCTTTTGCAGGTTCAATGTTGTCTTGGTAAAAACCTTGTAATGTTTATCTTATATTTGAATGATATATGGCTTTAATTTAGTACATAAAATGATTTAAATTTAAATTTATCTATTTTTTAGCTCATGTGTGGATTTTTTTTTTTAAAATTCTCTTTTTAAAAAAAGAGATATCTTATTTATATCTTAAATCGAAATTGTACTGAATACTGATGAATGATTTATCAAAATACAATAATGATATTTTCTAAATGATAAGATTTTCTTTTTGAAAATAGATATCTTATTTATCTATTAAAATTTTGAACTCTTATGAAATTTAAACTTAGTGTAAACTATACCGTTGACCACCATACTTTAGTTAATGTATTAAAATGACCACCTTAAAAAAATCGACTCAATTGACCACCCAAACTATTAAAATTGGATCAATGTGACCACCAGCCGTTAATGGGCTAACGGAAGGTGACGTGGCAGTTAAAAAATTAAAGGTATAATTACACATTTGGTCTTTACTATTTACACATTCTTTCAATTTAGTCCTAATTTTAAACTAATAAAATAAATTAATTAGGTGGTGACATGTGTCAACACCTTATTGGAGGAATTTAATTATTTATATTTAATTTAATAAATTTATTTTTATCCCCCAAGTCACTGGGCCAAAGTCATTTTTGTGATATAAAATGTAAATAATTAATATAAGTCATACTTGGTTCTTTATGCCAAGGAAAAGTAAATAAATGTGGATTAACGAGATTCGAACATGGCACGCTTATAATGCATAAAAATATCTAATTCAATGAAATAAATCTAATAATCCAGTGAAATAAATCTAATAAAAACATCCAATTTTAATAGTTTGGGTGGTCAATTGAGTCGATTTTTTAAGGTGGTCATTTTAATACATTAACTAAAGTACGGTAGTCAACGGTATAGTTTACCCTTAAACTTATCTCTTAAACTACAAATCTATTGACGTGTAATTTAATTTTTGAGCCTTGGTAATTCAGTAAAAAAAAATTCATTAATCGAAAATTTATAGTTTCATCAATTTATTATTTTAAGCAAGTTTGATAATTTAAAACTAAAATTATTCTTCATAATTTTTCAATAAAAATAGTATGAAAATGTTAAGTGGACAATGACAAACATATCACTTAGCGAGAATATTTCAACACTTTTTTATTTTAGTTTTTACATATTTTAATTATATTATTATTAAAAAATTACATTTATCAAATAATATAACTATATTTAATATTTATTTTTAAATTTAAATTTAACACTTAATTTGTTAATAAAGAGTTAATACTAATAAATATATAGGCCATGTTTAACAATTAGCGGATAGCTGATAGCTGATTACATTAGTTGATTTGACTAGTCGATTGTATTAGTTGATTGTATAAATGTGTTTGATAAAATTAATTGATAGTTGTTAGTTGTTTGATTATTTAAACAAGCAAAATGACATATAATGACATGATTATATTCTATACTTATTTGAATAGTTTATTAGTTATCAATATTTTGTATCTATTAATATTAATTAAATTATAAAAAATAATTTTTAATATAATATTATTAAGCATATTTGAAGGATCTATATATTAATTTATTATATATATATATATATATATTTAATACAATTTAATTAATTATTAAATTTCAATACAGATATAAATGTGTGAGAATAAAAAAAAATAAAAGGGAATAGTTTACAAATGTCACAATGTAAATTCGTCAGGTTGAAGAATTAAAATATAAATAGTTAAATTTAGGTTATTTGGAGATTTTTTGTAATTGTTAAGGGTAAAAGGGTCTTTGTAACTATTATTTCAAAACCTCTAATTTCAAAAAGCTCATATTAGCAGCTTTTTCAAAATTAGAGGTTTCACCCCAATCCGATGTTTCAATCCGCTCTTTACCAAACATCCAAATTAACGAATTTGACCAGTCAAACCTCTAATTTTAACTCAAACCTTTAATTTTGGCTCAAACTTCTCTTTACCAAACAAGGTCATAGTCTCTGTTTGGTAAAGAGCGGTTTGGATAAAAATTAGAGGTTTGACTAGTCAAATCCGTTAATATTGTTGTTTGGTGAACAACAGATTTGTAAAACCTATGTTTGATTTTGATATAATTAGATCTTTAAGGATCAATTTGAAAAACTTAAAATTATTTTTGTAAGTCCCTTAATAAGTTTTAAATCACCAACTCTTTAAAACTGATTTGAAAAACTCAAACTCAAAATATTTTCTACGTGTTCCAAGGCCAAACTATTGAAAAACGTTCAGGTGTATCGATACACTCCCAAGCGTATCGATACATTTTTACCAAAGTTGGCTACTGTCGGAACTCGTATCGATACGCTCTTCACCTGTATCGATACGCCCCTGTGTTAAAGTCTAAAGAGTTTGAATGGCGTACCGATACGGCAAACCCTCGTATCGATACAGCCTTAATAAATTTTAAATTATAAGTCGGTTTAAAAATTATGACCGTTGGTGTCAGTTGGTTGGTAACCAAATTTTAAATGTTCGTTGACCCGTATCGATACGCAAAACCCTCGTACCGATACGAAAATCGACAGTGAGTTTAGTTGAGAAAAAGGTATCGATACGACCTTTACCGTTTCGATACTCCGTACCGATACACTTACGCGTGTATCGATACCCCTTATTTATTGCACACAACGGCTCTTTCTTTTCTGAGACAGGTATTGATACACCTCCCCGCGTACCGATACGCATAGCTGCAGAAGTGCATTTATGGTGGTAAAAGAGGGTTCCAACGGCTCCATTTATGTTCCCAACCACCCAAACGGCTAGAAATCAATGAGGAGGTATAAAAGAGACATCTAAAAGCATCAGCAAGAACTATTGATCTTCAAGAAAACATCTATTCATCGAATCCAAGCAATTGTGCAAAAATCTCATATTGTCTAGAAACCCCAATTGTAATTTTCATTCTTATCTTGTTCAATTGGGTTGAGTGCTTGTAATTGGGCTATAATTTGTATTGAGAGATACTCTATTAGCCATCAAATTCTTTGTTACCTTGTTGTGAGGATTGTGTTAAATTTTGGATAAAAAATTTAACCGAAATTGTAAGGGTTGTCTCCTTAGCCTAGAAAAGGGAAGAACAATTAGTGGAATTGTTGCAAATCTTTAGTGAAGCTAAGGTATTGGATGTAAGTTCATTTGGAACTTGAACCACTCTAAAATCTCTTGTCAATCTTTTTATTTGCAAATTTCCACACACAAACTTTAAATTTCCAATTCACCCCCTCTTGGTTCATATCGATCTTCCGATCCACTCAACAAGATTAAAAGAGCGAATTGGGGTGAAACCGCTAATTTTGAAAAAGCCCCTCATAAGAGCTTTTTGATATTAGAGGTTTGATATTAAAGTTGTAAAGACTCTTTTACCTTTACTAATTACCAAAAATCTCCAAATAACCTAAATCAAATATTTTCTCACCCTATTTATAAGCTAATCCTACTTATTTTTCTTTTTTATTATCGCATATTTATATGTGTATTTAAATTTATTAATTAATTTAATTATATTAAAATAATTATATAAATAATAAATTAATATATAAATCATTCGAATATGTTTAGAAAAGTTATATTAAAAATAATTTTTATAAATATAATTAATATTAATTAGATACAAAATATCGATAACTAATAAACTATTCAAACAAATATTGAATATAATTATGTCCTTGTATGTCATTTTGCTTGTTTTGATAATCTAACAGCTATTAGTTAATTTTACAAAACACTTTTATACAATCAACTAATACAATCCGCTAGTAAAATCATTTAATGTAATCCGCTATCAGCTATCCGCTAATTGTCAAACATGGCCATACTATTTTATAATTATTTTGTAAAAAAATATTATTATTTTAGCATAAATTTACATTAAATACCCTTATATGTCGTATGACAAAATTTATTAAACATTTAAAGGCAGTTAGAAAAAAAATTATTTCACAAATAAGCATATTGACATAGTTTTGTTTTTATTTTTTTGTGTCATGTTGTTTGTTTAATGATTCAGATCTTGGTAATTTTTGACATCTACCTTTGTGTTATATAAAAGCAGTTAGTTTTATTAAAAAAATAAATATTTAAAATTATTATGAGAGTTTATAATTATAAGTGTAAATTAAATATTCAATCTGGACATTTTTCAATAACCATTAAAATAAAAATTAGTCACTTGAGATGATGAAATATTATTTATATATATGGGTTAGGATCCACTTACATTGTGTAAAATTCAATTACTTTTACACTTTTTTGGATCGTTGGATGATGAAAATTAATGGCTAAGATTATTTCTTTATTTTTTTCAAGTGATAATCTTCATATTTTCTACCGTTAATCACATCCATTCATTTCACTCATCCAATGACCATGGATTAGTGTAAAACTAAATGAGTTTTACATAGTATAATATATATATATATATATATATATATATATATAGAGAGAGAGAGAGAGAGAGAGAGAGGTGTAATTAGATCCGACCTCATATGACGCGTCAATTCGACGAATTGAAAAAGTTTCAAATAAAATTTGAGTTGTAAAATATGACGCGTCAACTTGAATAACTCAAAATTTTTAACTCGACTCAATCGAACGCTGACCCCTAAATCCAATAACCTAAAAAATATGTAAAACTAAAGAATTTTATAGTATTTAATTAGATTCGACCTCATATATAGGTTAAAATTTTAAAGCCTGTAGCAAAAATAATAAAAAGCCTTTAGTAAAATCAATATAGAAAAAACCCCCGAAAATATGATTGAATTGGAGGAACGATTCAAAAAATCTAATAAAACTGAACCAATCTTGTTCATTACTTATAATAAACCAAGCCAAGCCTTTTTACTTTTTTTAACCTCTTAAAAATATACTCATATTGTCCTATTAAATTTGTCCAACATTAACTTTTTAAAAGTTAATATTTTTAAATTTTGACTATAATTATTTTAAGTATTTTAATTAAAAAAGTTATTAAAAATATATTTTTAAACTATTTAATTGAAGTTTTTTAAAACATATTTTTTATATTTTTATAATAATAAACATAAAGTGATAAGAAGTTAAAGTTAAAAAAATTAAAAAAAGAATTAATATTGAGAGAAATTATTTTATGGACCTTTCCCACCACATTACTCATGGTCCCTAACCAATAATATAATGCTAACTAAGAATATATTTACATATAATTAAAATATTTCCAACTTACCATGAGTCTATATTCCATGTCACATTCCTCGTTCTTTCAACTCACTAAATAATCTTTCCACTGCAAGTCTGCAGCCAATCACAGATATCATCATACTGATCTTTCTTATTTTTCAGAAACCAAACAAAATTTTAATTACATGTACATGTGTATATATATAATTAGTTGACATTATATTATTGGTTAGGGACTATGAGTGATGAGATGGGAAGGGTCTATAAAATAATTTCTCCAATACTAGACATATTTAGTAGGACAAAAGTAGTATAATTTATTATCGACCCATTTAAAATTTAGAGAATTTAAATGATCCGTAATGTTGAATTACGCCACTACATATAAAACATTTTACATTCTCAATCCAGTCCCAAACAAATGAAGTTGTTAAATCCTGAAGATAGGGTACAAACAAATAAAACATTTTACATTCTCAAAACAAATAAATGAACTTGTTGAATCCATAGATACATTATACGAACGTTCATACATTTTACATTCTCAACATAGGAACAAATAAACTTGTTGAATCTTGTGGATACATCATAGGAACAATGAACTTGTTTGTTCAACGAATCAGAGAAAATGATTAATCTTTGATGCTGCAGCAGTTCAACGAATGGAGCTTGTGATACTCGGTGCGTTGAACTGGCGAATGAGATCGATAGCATCCTTCTCGTTTACCTGTTTCTGTGTATCTTTGTTTGAACTTAAAGATCTACATTCAAGACAAAGATTGAAAGATAGAGCAACAAACATAATCTTCCAGGCATGTAATGGTAATTTACTAAACAGGGCATAGAACATGTCTGTTGTGTTGTGTGTTTTTATCAGAAAACGGATCGAACCCTGTATGAGGAAATTCGGTGTCTTTGTTGTTACAGAAATCAATCTGTTAGACTTCAAAGTTCAAACCATCAATAATTGCAGCATGCAGTTTCCATCTTTAGAAACCTCAATTTTGTGGTGTCAGTCTGAATGAAGTAAGAAACTGGTAGCACTATAGCATTGAATTTCATTTTCTTTTTATTGTTTTACATTAATGAGTGAATCTAATAGTTTTTGACAGGAGAATCAGTTGAAATGCTTTAATGCAATACGAAAAATGACGATTAACGGAATGAGCGAATTGATTTTAGATACAGTGTCAAGTTCAACTACAATAACTCCGGTGAGTGTTTTGGACTGCCATTGTGAGAGTACCACTTGCACCACGGCTGCCATTGTAGTACCTGAAAACAGAGAACAAATTAAGCGTCGGAAATTGAACGGTTTCTGAGATTTTTCTTCTGTTTAAGCTAAGAGTAACCAACCAACCAACTAGTTTTGCCAGTATTCAATAATGATGCTGCAATATTTCTTGATACAAGATATACATCCAATGCCAATAGTCCAATACCTCTAGCTTAGTTACAATCATGTCCAACAGGCAAATGTTCTACAAAGAAAAGACTGACAAAGAGGTTATTGGCCTCCATAGATGTTTTCTTTCATCAAAAACTTGTTCCAAACATCATTGCAGGAATTACCCTGGTACTGGACGAACCTCGCCAGCTGAGAGCTGGTCACAGAAACTGCACGTTCTGCATTAATAGCCTCAGAATTCTCCGCATTGTATGATCCTTGTGCAGTGAATGACTGCTCCAATATGCTTTGAAGTTCTCCAAATGCTTGGCTTTTGTCAATTTCCCCTGCAAGGTTGGAGCTAGGTAAAGGCAGCTGGATTGCACCAGAGGTTTCTGCATATGATGCTTTGTTGAGACAAGAACGACGGAGTTGAATCTGATGAATGAAGCATAAGACGGGGAAGGAGATGAACTAGGAAAAGGGGAATCGGTCTACTTTTGTTATTGATTTCTCAAAGAGATAAAGAATACTGATTGGGTTACCTTTTTGGGCTAAGACCCATGAGAATTTATAGCCTAAACAAACCCGATAACTAATCCTTAACAATTTCCTAACAACTTAACAAATTACCGGTATGGGCCAGCTGGAATTGAAACCTTCTGGTGAAATCTGGACAGAAATGGAATTGGGCTAGCAGTCTACTTAGTAGCAGCTCTAACATTCACCCCACTCTTCAAATCTTCAAGAGAAATAACATTGAGCTTTTCACGAAAGAATTCAAACTGAGATACTGTCAGTGGCTTTGTCATCACATCGGCAATTTGGTTGATAGCAGGCACATAACCAACCTGTAACATACACCCCAATACTTTCTCACGAACAAAATGGATATCCAAATCAACATGCTTCGTCTTGGCATGCATCACCGGATTCGCCGCCATAGCAATCGTGCTTGTATTATCGCACCAAATTTTCGGTAAATCAACTAATGAGATGTGCATATCTCCCAGCAAGTTTTGTACCCACATCACTTCGGATGTAGCGTCCGCTAAACTTCGATATTCTGCTTCGGCCGTTGATCTCGAAACCGAGCGTTGTTTCCTTGAGCTCCAAGAGAGCAAATGATTACCATAGTACACACAATAACCCGATATTGATCTTCTATCGTCCTCATCGCTACCCCAATCCGCGTCGAAAAAAGCCACAAGATTGGGTAAGCTGTTGTGTTGTGAAGAGAACCACAACCCAAATTCAACTGTTCCCTTTAAATAGCGTAATATCCGCTTCACGGCACACCAATGTGCAACAGTGGGCGTTTGCATATATTGCGCCACCTTATTTACAGCGTAAGAAATATCCGGGCGTGTGTGAGTGACATACAACAATGCGCCAACAATACTTCGATAGTTTGCAACATCATCAAATGCATCACTGTCAAATTTGCGAAGCTTTGGCGAAACTACCATTGGTGTTTCCACGGGCTTAGAATCATTCATTTGTGTTCGCTGCAACAATTCCGTGATATATTTCTTCTGGCTAAGAAATATTCCATCACTCCTTGTGTAAGCCTGAATCCCAAGAAAGTAATCCAAAACACCAAGATCTTTTAAAGAAAATTCTTTGTGTAGTTGTTGTTTCACTTGAAGAATATGCTGCTCTGAGCTCCCTGAAAGCAGTGTATCGTCAACATACACAATCACATATGTAACCACATCACCAAGCTGGTAAATGAATAGAGACGTATCCGCTACTGAACAGTAAAATTTTAAGGATATGAGAAAGCTTTTTAGCTTAAAAAACCAGCTGCGTGGTGCTTGACGCAACCCGTATAAAGCTTTTACCAATTTACACACTAGCGGAGCTCCATTTGTTGCTTTTTGTTCGAAACCAGGCGACTGCTGCATAAAGACTTCCTCATTCAAATCCCCTTTCAAAAAAGCATTATTTATGTCAACTTGATGTACCACCCACCGATTCGAAACAGCAAGTGAAATCAGAACATTTATCGTTAACGATTTTACAACTGGGCTGAAGGTGTCTTTGAAATCATGACCGGGAACTTGTGAGTAGCCTTTTTCCACCAAACGAGCCTTATAGCGGCTGACTGATCCATCGGCATTTCGCTTAATCTTGAAGAGCCATTTGCACCCGATCACCTTTCGATCAGCTGGGTTTTCCACCAATTTCCACGTTTCATTGGCAATTAAAGCTGAATATTCAGCCATAACAGCTTGTCTCCAATCTTCAGTCTCCATGGCTTCATGTACTGATCGCGGCACAACATCAC
Source organism: Hibiscus tridactylites (assembly GCA_958450335.1). Lineage (NCBI taxonomy): Eukaryota > Viridiplantae > Streptophyta > Magnoliopsida > Malvales > Malvaceae > Hibiscus > Hibiscus tridactylites. The sequence goes on along the minus strand of OY288270.1, from coordinate 91,770,443 downwards.
AATTCAAGTGAAAAATTTTCGGCTTAAAAATACCACACTTGCTACGAGTAAGCATGGAATGAGTATTGCTGGACACTTTATCAACAGAAATATTAGTGTCAACAGCCTGCTGTGGCTCAGACGCAATTGAAGCAGGTGAAACATGCTCAATAAAATCATCATTTTCTAAATTATCACCGATAGCTGTAGAAGGAAAAAATGAAGTGTTAGACCTGCCAGACATTTGCAAACCTGCTGACACGCCAAATGCAGCTTCTGGAAAAGATGAGGTTTTTTCAGATGCAGCTGCTGGATGTTCTGCATTTGATGCAGCTGCTGGATGTTCCTCATTGACTCTTTCCAAAGTTGATGGAGGCGTAGCAACATCAGGAGTTGCTGCTGGAGGCGTAGCAACATCAAAAGCTGCTGCTGGAGGAACAACAACACCAGGAGTCGCTGCCAAGTGCTCCAAACCGTGAGCATCAGGAGTTGCTGCTGCCAAGTGCTCCAAATCGTGAGCATCAGGTGCAGCATTTGCAAAACCTTGAGAAGCAGATAATGCTGCTGATGCGTCACAAGTACCAGGACCAATCGCTGCTTCATCGCACTCAACCGAAACAACTGGATTTGGATGAAAAGCAGCTGAATTAGGAATAATTGGAACAGATGCGGATTGAAACTTGGCTAGTCGTGGCTCATCGGCTGAAATATTACTTGCTGCAAACGGAAAAATATTCTCTTCGAATCTAACATGTCGAGTGACATATATTCGCCCATGCGAACCAAGACATTGATAGCCACGAAACTTTGGTGAGTAGCCTAGAAATGTACACTGCTGGGAGCGAAATTCCAGTTTGTGTTTATTGTAGGGGCGAAGGTACGGATAGCAAGCGCACCCAAAAACTCGAAGAAAGTCATAGTCTGGCCGTTTTCCTGTTAACCTCTCATGAGGGGAAACATTATCGAGCACTCGCGTGGGCAGCCGATTAATAAGATACGTAGCACTTAACACAGCGTAAGACCAATATTTTAATGGAAGAGTAGCCTGCGCTAGGAGACATAATGCTGTTTCAATAATTTGTCGATGCTTCCGTTCGACAACTCCGTTTTGCTGCGAAGTATGAGGACAAGTGACACGGTGCTGAATTCCTAAGCCACTCAACTTGTTCACCAAGGCTCGAAATTCACCGCCTCCATCGGTTTGAATAGCTTTGACATTGGCACCAAACTGAGTTTTGACAAGAGCGAGAAAATTATCAAACACAGTAAAAACCCCGCTTTTATTTCGTAGCAAATATGTCCAACAACAACGACTGTACATATCCACGAAAGACAAATAATAGCAAAAACCAGCCGATGTAATGGGTGCAGGCCCCCATACATCCAACTCAACAAGCTCAAACGGAAAAGAGTATTTAGTGACTGAAGCACGAAAGGGCAGAGCATGTGCCTTGCCCATTTGGCAAGCTTCACAAACAATTTTGTCGGCTGATGATATCGACTTATTTACTGCCAACTGAAGAACCTCAGACGAGGGATGCCCAAGCCTTTTGTGCCAAAGCCAATAAGCTGAATCCTTATTTGCAACAGTAGTGTGATGAAGAAAAGGCAAACTTCCAAGAGAGCGAACATGGAACTTGTAAAGACCACTTTCCTGCACGCCCTGAAGCAAAACTGCCCCTGTGTTTGCATCCTTCACATAGCACTTAGAAGAGTGAAATTCAAGAAATACATTATTGTCAGATGCAAAACGTGAAACTGACAGCAGATTTCTGGAAATTTGTGGAACATGCAACAATTGATCAACCACTAAACTGCGATTTGAAACAACAATAGATGAACGGCCAACATGCTCGATATCAACAGTAGTATTGTCACCCAAGTGAACCTTACCAGAACCAGTATAGTTCTCACCAGATAGGAAGATTGACTTACAGTGCGTGACGTGGTGTGTGGCCCCAGAATCGGGGTACCACCACACAGAGCTGGAGGTTGAATTGATCCCGGACGTGGTCAACGCATTGATCTGAGCTGACTCCACTCGAGGTTGATTATCAGCTGCAACAGTCGTATCAACATAAGGCTCATAACAATGTTCATACTCATCAGTCTGATATTGACAATTATTGGCTTGAGGTTGATTAGCAGGTTGTCGCGACGACTGATTGGCAACGCCTTTGTACTTTTCATCGAAGCGATACCAACACGAGTCAGCCATATGACCAAGTTTACCACAAATTTGACATTGTGGCCTCGATCGTCCTCCTCGGAAGCGTCCGCCACGAAAAACTCCTGCACGAAAACCTCTACCACGATCCTGCCCAATATAACCAGATCTTTCATTAGTATCATTAGTCTGATATTGTGACAGATTAATTCCAACAGGAACATCAAGGATATCTCCAAGTCGCGACTCTGCATCCTCCAAAACTGTCACTACACCCTCGAGTGTGAACGGCTCGCGACTCGCTGTCACCACGGCCACAAACGACGCATACTCATTTGGCAATCCGTTGAGAATTGTTGCTATGTGTTCAACCTCCGATATCTTGTGACCGGACAGAGCCAATAGATCGCATATTTCCTTGATCTTGATAGTATAGTCACGCATCCTCATCGCACCTTTCTTCATAGAGCGTAACTTGCAATGCAAGTGCATCACCTTAGTCGTGGACAGCTTAGAGTAAAGACCAGTGATGACACTCCATATTTCGGCCGACGTTTCAGCTCCGACAAGCTGCGGAAGCACATCAGCGCTCACCGTCGAAAGTAACCAAGACGCAAGCGAGCTGTCCTGCTTGCGAAAGTGTGTATACTCTGGATTCACAGCTCGTTCACCAGTTGCGCGTTGAATAATCTTAACCGGTTTCGGCGTCTCTGGATCCAGGAACTCCTCCAAACCAAGGCCGCGAATTGTAAGAATGACCTGTTGTTTCCAGAGAAGGAAATTTGTGTCGTCCAAGCAAACGTTTATTCGTTTGTTGGAGAATATTTGAGACGTTGAATCATCGCCACCGCGAACCTCGACCGGATTGGAGTTGCCGGAGTCAATTGGCGCTACCATGGTTGACAAACGGAAGAAAACTTCACAGCAAGAGAAAGAAGAAACAACGGCGAGACAAGAGTCAAATTGAGACCGGAACAATCACTGGAGCTCTGATACCATGTTGACAAAGGGTATTTGAAAAGATTCACTTTTTGGGGCAGTTTCTGATGGGAGAAAGATTTTGGATGAGCTCTTCGGTTTGGTTTCGACAAAGGGTATTTGAAAAGATTCACTTTTTGGCATTAAATTGTGTTTCAAACGTCTGCTCAAGTGAGTATTCCAGTAGTTTTTAATCTCGTTACCAGTTCTTCCAGGCAACCTTGATGCAATCACTGACCATCTGCAAAATTCATCACAAAACCGAACATCATTTTTCATTACATGAAACTGCTCAAATAATTTTACAAGTCTTCAGCACATACCGATTTCCAAGCTTTTGATGCAAATCAAGTATGGTTTCCACTTCTTCCCTAGTGAAATTCCCATGCTTAAGTCCAGGCCTTAGATAATTCACCCAGCGTAGTCTGCAACTCTTCCCGAACATTTGCAATCCTACAACTCAAACAAAGACTATATCTAGTAATATAAGCTATTAATTTACAAGCATGATTGTTGTTTTTTGCTTGATTACCTGCTGGTTTGGCCATCTGTGACCAGTTCCAGATCCCATATCTAGTAATATAAGCTATTAATTTACGATCTTCTTCGGGACTCCATGGCCCCTTCTTCATTGCCATCTCTGCAATGAGTAAATAATGCAGCTTTCAAGCTTAATGCCAAAAGCGAAACGCTTTATAGAAAGATTTGATTCAGTTTTTCTTTTATGATTCTGTGGAAAAACGTGTTTCAATGTCCCTATTTTCCAATAATATGACAATTACATAGCAAAAGATGATTCCTCGTGGAACATCCCTTGGAAGAGCATACTCTTTCTTTTCTTTTCTTGTTAAGACATTTGTTGATAACGTTCTTTGTCACACATTCTACTGCTCTTATGTAAGGCTGCTGATGTCTTGTGGCTTAGGTCATCACTAAGCTGTGTTTCCCACATGTAAAACTTTCTTTTCGAAGAAGAATACTTTTACAATCACAAATAATAAATGTGAATAATTATAATCAGAATCAATGGTTACAATGCACGATTATAATGATAATCGAAATATATCCAAACCTGAACAGCAGAATGAAGCTTGTTTCACTTTCTTCAAATTGAGAGGTAAACAAATAGACTTACCACAATTGGGGTTAGTAAGAAAGTTTGTGGCTTTAACCGGTGCTTCCTGAGTGGCCGAGGGAAGCCAAAAAGCTTTCATGGTACAGAGTACAGACTACAGACTACAGAGTGGTTCCTCTTCAAAGGAAGTGAGCTTCACACTGTTTGCCCCATGGAAACCATTCTTGTCTCTGCTAGTGTATTGTGGCATGGCACCATGGTTTTAATCATCTATTGCATCCACCTCTCTAGCTTTGTTTTAATGATCTAACCAACGGAGAAAAGGATTTGTCTCACCAAATCTCACATTAACGATGACAAATATATTTTTAGGGTAAAGTACACAGATGGTCACTAAACTATACCTGAAAAAACAAAATGGTAACCAAACTTTCAAAAATCACAAAATAGCAATTAAACTTTATGTTTTATAACAAAACGGTAACTACACGTTAAATTACGTTAAGTTTCCGTTAAAACTTTGGTATAATAACACATTTAGTCCTTTAATTTTATACAGTCAATCAATTTAGTCTTAATATGAAACAATTCACTAAATTTAGCCCTCGTTAATTACACGTTCTTTCAATTTGGTCATTAAAGCAAAATTTCAAATTATGGTAACATGATAAATAATTACAATTAAATTTTTATAGGAACTCGAAAACTCGACTCGAATCGAAAAATTTTCAAATAAAGTTTGAGTTGTAAAATATGACGTGTCAACTCGAATAACTCGAAATTTTTTTACTCGACTCGATCAAACGCTCACCTCTATTTTAAGATATGACGTGTCAACTCGAAACATTCGAATATTTTAAATCAATATTTCTTTTAAATCAAATATTTTTTGTAAAATAGAGCATTTAATGTTTCATATTTAAATCACATCGAATATTTAACTACTTTAAATATTCGATTTAATTTAAAAATATTCGATTTAAAAGAAAAAAATTGATTTAAAATATTCGAATATTTAATTAAATTTTTATATGAACTCGAAAACTCGACTTGACTCGATTCGAATCAAAAAAATTTCAAATAAAGTTTGAGTTGTAAAATATGACGCGTCAACTCGAATAACTAGAAATTTTTTTAACTCGACTCGATCGAACGCTCACCTCTATCTTAAGATATGACGCATCAACTCGAATAACTCGAAATATTCGAATATTTTAAATCACTTTTTCTTTTAAATTGAATATTTTTTAAAATATAATATTTAATATTTTCATATTTAAATCACATCGAATATTTAATAACTTCTTTAAATATTCGATTTAAAAGAAAACAATTGATTTAAAATATTCGAATATTTAATAACTACATTAAATATATTTTTTTAAATATTCAAATATTTAATAACTACTTTAAATATTTGAATATTTTAAATTAATTTTTTTCTTTTAAAACGAATATTTTTAAATTAAATCAAATATTTAAAGTAGTTATTAAATATTCAATGTGATTTAAAAGAAAAAATAATTTAAAATATTCGAGTTGACGCGTCATATCTTAAGATAGAGGTGAGCGTTCGATCGTGTTGAGTACAAAATTTTCGAGTTATTCGAGTTGACGCATCATATTTTACAACTCAAACTTTATTTGAATATTTTTATTCGAATCAATCAAGTCGAGTCGAGTTTTTGAGTTCCTATAAAATTTAATTAAATATTCGAATATTTTAAATCAATTTTTTTCTTTTAATTCGAATATTTTAAATCAATTTTTTTCTTTTAATTCGAATATTTTTAAATTAAATCAAATATTAAAAGTGTTTATTAAATATTCAATGTGATTTAAATATGAAAATATTAAATATTCTATTTTAAAAAAATATTCGATTTAAAAGAAAAAATGATTTAAAATATAAGAATATTTCGAGTTATTCAAGTTGACGCGTCATAACTTAAGATAAAGGTGAGCGTTTGATCGAGTCGAGTCAAAAAATTTTGAGTTATTCGAGTTGACGCGTCATATTTTACAACTCAAACTTTATTTAAAAAATTTTCGATTCGAGCCAAGTCGAGTCGAGTTTTCGAGTTCTTATAAAAATTTAATTGTAATTATTTATCATGTTACCATACTTTGAAATTTTGCTTTAATGACCAAATTGAAAGAATGCGTAAATAACGAGGGCTAAATTTAGTGAATTGTTTCAAATTAGGACTAAATTGATTGACTATATAAAATTGAAAGGCTAAATGTGTTATTATACCAAAGTTTTAACAGGAACTTAACGTAATTTAACGTCTAGTTACTGTTTTGTTATAAAACATAAAGTTTAATTGCTTTTTTGTGAATTTTGAAAGTTTGGTTACCATTTTATTTTTTCGGGTATAGTTTAGTGACTGTCTGTGTACTTTACTCTATTTTTTAAATTTTTAGTTTTCTTTGAGAATTTTAGTTATAATTCACCACTATACCAGTCAAATCAAACTGGAATTAAATTATATTAAACTTCTGAAAAATCAGGTAATTTTTATTATTTGGATTGACCAACGACTATTTTGTTTATCGAAATTTTGGTCTTGACAACAGCGGCAAATATGGAACATTAGGGTCTTTTGTGAGAAGGAAATTTTCATGTAATTATTTTTTAACCGGTTAACTGCAAACCTGCAATGACTATAATGAAAGTAGATTAAAAGTTTAGTGATCGTAATGATAATTTTTTGATTTTAGTAATAAAATGAATGTGACCTAAAAGTTTAGTGACTACCAGTATAGTTCATTCTACTTATAATATATGTTAAGAATGACATGTTGGATATTTAAAATTTTTGAATCATTCGAATTCGAATTCATGAATCTGTTTGAAATTTGAATTCATGTTTATCTGCAAATCATTCGAGTATAACTTTCTGAGTCCAATATATTATTATCCTTCAAATATTTGAATCCATAAAAAAGTAATTCAAAATTTGAATTATATGTCGTATATTTGAATCTACTAAAAATTAGATGATCAAGGTCTGAATTCGAAATTCGCATCCGCATAAATAATATTGATTAAAAATATCTACCTAAATATGCTTTAAATTCACAATAAATAATAATTTTAAGTCTTAATGGTTCAATAAGCCCTTCAACTTTTGCAAAAAAATCAATTAAGCCCCTAAACTTATTTTGCACTCAATTAAGCCCTCAAACTCAAGGAAAGAAAATCAATTTGACCCTTTGACCAACCTTGACCGTTAACTTTAACGGTTTTTTTTTAATTTTTTGACATATGTCGCAACATGATAATATCACTTGTTGTTTCTAGGAATTTTTAAATTTTTTTAAATATATAAAAAACAGAAAAAAATCTAAAAAAAATTAAAAATTCAGAAAATTTTTAAAAATTGTTTTAAAATTATAAAATAATATTTTTAAATTTCCAAAGTTATTTAAAAATAATAAATAATAAATTTTCAAAATATTAAAATATTTTTAACAAAATAAAATATTAAAAACTGTTATTATACAATTATAAAAAAATTCAAAATAACATTTATTGTTTTATATTTTTAAAAAATATTTTTTAACATTTGTTAAAATATAATTTTAAATATATTTTAAAAATAAAAAATAAATTTTATTGTTTTTAATTTTTTTCAAATTATTTTGTTATACTTGTATAATAATATTTAATTTAATATTTTGAGAATTATTATTTTTAAATAAATTTTGAAATTTTATTTTTATATTTTTAAAATGCTTTTTATAATTTTCGAGAATTATAAAAAATTAAATTTTTTCTGTTTTTAGATAGTTTTTAAAAAATTAAAATTTAAAAATTCATAAAAATGACAAGTGACATTATCCCATTGCGACACGTGTCAAAAGAAAAATTTTCAAATAAATAAACCGTTAAAATTAATGGTCAACATTGGAAAAAAGGGCCAAATTAATTTTTTTTCTTGAGTTTGATGGCTTAATTGAGTGCAAACAAAGTTTAGAGACTTAATTAATTTTTTAAAAAAATTTAAGAGCTTATAAAACCCTTAAGCCTAATTTTAACATCCAAATTCACAAATTATTCAAATCTACACTCTAAATTATCATTCCTCATCCATACGAACATGCGCATATCTAGTGTAGTGCATAGTGGGTTATGAGATCCGGATAAAAAATGTCTGTTTTTTTTTGCTCTTTTTATGCTCCTAATTTCTAGTCGCATAGCTTCATAATAATTCTATAAGGCCTCCGCATAATTTTCTTCGGATTGAGCCGACATCCGTTACGATTGTCATTCGATTCAAAGAATTTTCCGTTCTAAAACCGTATATGAGATTTTCACCTCATACATCTCCTCTTTTATGTGCATAATGAGAATAATTCGTGGAATTAAAAAAAGATCGAAAGATTGTCATTATGAATTGAGCAGGGCTAATGTTTTTACAAGAAATCTCTAGCCAACCCTCTTGCAAAAGATCTTTTCTTACCATCAAGCGTGTTCGTATTAGATAAAAAAGTAAACTAACACTAAAAAATATTAAAAAAAAATTAAATTCTAACTTTAACCCTAAATTTTAAATTATAAACTCTATAATCCTAAACTTAAACCTTAAACTCTAAACCAATTTTTAGTACAAAGACATAAATAGAAACACCAAAAAAGAGTAGACGATTTTTATTCTACGTGACCCATCATTAAACAAAAAAAATCCTATTATGTAGAAAAAAATCCTATGCTCTATATCAGTGTCCTTTTCTATGTTCTAGAATTAAAAAAATAAAATTTTAAGCGATAACCTTACATTTTAAATCATAAACTCTTAACCCAAAAACATCCTACCCCCAATTTCACAAACCCTAATCATAAACTCTAACCCTAAACAATAATTTTTTTTAGTGTGGGACATAAAAGAGAAAAAAAAAGACATGTGACTTTTATTCTGTTATGTATTGGTATCTTTCGGAAGATTATATTTGCTGTTTTGGGGTTAATTTATATTTCTTAGCTAATATACTTTTTATTTGCTTTATTTTTGTTAATTAAATTTATTTGTAATTATTTTTATGTCTTAATAATTTGTAATTTGAATTTTTTTATGATGTTCAACCATATCTTTTAATAACTTATTCAATTTATATACGCTTGTGATTATTGTTGCATAGTGGGACAAATTTTTTCTCCTTTCGAGCCCCTTTCTATGCTCAATGCTAAAAATTAAATTTTAAGTTTTAACCTTAAATTTTAAATTTTAAATCTTAAACTATAAATCTTAAACCTTAAAAATACACTATGCCTATAATTCTTTAAACTATAACCTTAAACTTTAATTCTAAATACTAAATTTATTTTTTTAGCATGTGGTATAAAAATAGGCACTGAAAAAAATATGAGATTTATATTCTGCTGAGTAAACCACCAAATTGAAATTTCTTACCCGCCCTATATATGAAGAAAATATCAATATATAAAGTATGACACATTCGTACTACCTTTGGTTTTATATTATTATTTTTTTACGAATAATGTAAAAGTTTTCGTAATTCTTTAATTAAGACTACTAATCAAGTAACCTGGAACGTGAATACTGTTTGTCATGATTATTTTATATGGCAGGCACGTGAGTTGTCGGAAGCTTTCCCTTCATTCTTCAAAAAACTCATGCCTTAATCTTTTAATTAATCATTTTAACCATGTACTTAATATTAACATAATCAGAATTTGGATATGAAATCAATCAAAGAATTGCACTGGTCAATGCGTATGAAAGATTATTAAATAAATTACTTAATTAAGAAACGTTTATAATACTGTTAAAGCAACAAAAATATATATTTAATTTGGTACTAACTACTAATTAGTCAATGTTAATAATTTCTAATTCAATCTTCTTTACGGTTGGCATCTGCAAAATCCGATGTGATGGTGGTGGCTACTGGGTATATTAAAATATTAATAATTAACAATTTGATTTATGCAATAATTTAAGAGTACTGAAAGGGACGGTGGGTTTGATTTGTGCAAATCGCAGACCTGGCTTGTTATTCAAATCCCATGATATCGCTTGAGATTGAATTCCTAACAAAATAATATTAATTAGCTAATTAATTTTTTTAATCCAATACTGATTAAATTTAGTTAAATTGAGATTGTTGTCACTATAATATATAGAAGGACTTAGGATCGTATATTACGTATAATAAATGATTCGAATAGTGTAAATATTGTATCAATGTAAAATATTTTATTAATTTTACTTTAGAGTAATTATGTTGTTTATTTTTTAATTTTTTTAATTAAATAGAGATATATTACATTCTTACATCGGGATTCAAACTCATTCAAAATGAGACAATATAAACATTCTTAATCATTATACCAATTAGCGGATCGCTATTTTTATGAAGTTGATAATAATGTTTTTTTAAGTAAAAGTACAACCACAATTATAAATGTAAATTATACATATTCGAGTCAAATGCGACTCAAAGATTCAAGTGTCCAGTGCAATTATTAAAATTGAAGCTCTCAAGTTCAAAGTTTTAAGTGTTTGTTGATTTATTGTGTGTGTAGTATGTTGATGTTTGAATAAAAAATGAACATATCATGACTCAAAATCTATGAAGTATAACAATATTTTGTTTTTCTCATATTCTTTACAATTAGTCTATAATCATTTTTTTGCTTTTACCTCATAAGCATTTAACATAATTTATTTTAGGTCCTCATTGTTTTAGGATAATATGATGTCGCTCTTATTGCACCTGCTTAAAATCACTCGTGAATTGAATAATTATCATAAAAATTGACTATTACAAAATATAATCATACCACTAATCAAAATATATATGATATTTACGCATTTATGAGGGTAAAATAGATTTTTTTAAATGGAATAATTATATTTTAAATTTAATATATAAAATAAAGGTAAAAACATTTTGGTGTGGGGTTGGGGGACCACAACTCCTCCCGCCCTATCCTAAGGTAGTTTCGTCTGTTTACACACAAAAAAAACTCGAATACGATAGTCTTGTTTCATTTATATAAAAAAAACCTAAAATTGCCAAAGGATTAGAGTCATAATAAGCCGGCGTACGTGTACGGACCACAATGAGCTAATATCTCTCTCTATATAAAAATACAAAGGGAATATGGGTTGGGACTTGAGAGGATGCGTGTTTTCAATGAAAGTCTTAGCAAGAAAACAACTTACAAAACATGAGGCGCATGCAAAACAAAACACATTGAATAATGAATACTTAACCTTTGTTTTGTCTTTGTGATCCTCATGGTGAAAGGTGGACTTACATGAAAGGAAAATGAAATTCTGGGTTTTATTGGTAAAAAAAAAATTAGATCGTAGTTGCACTTGTAAAGGGTTAATTCCACCTGTCAAACTTCATTTAACACAATAAAATAAACCGAAATCCTCAGGTACTTCAAATATTGGGACACCAATAATTAAAGGAGATTGGTTTGTCATGATTTGTATTGCAGCATTATCTTTGCTTTGATTCCATCAAAATGTGTCGGAAATGAAACAAAAAAGATAATGATAATGTTGTCGTCATGGAGATGAGGTGCTATCTTCTTAAAATACTAAAATCCACTTCATAATTAATTAATTAATTAATTAAATACAATCCACCCCTAAAAACCATGCTAATATCTGACCCCAGATTGTTTAAAACTGATTAGCTGATAATTAAACAAGAATAAAAGAGAGAAAACAGAACATAAATGTCTGCTTTTGATTAAGTACAACTCATTAACATCTGGGGTGAATTCTTGAAGCAGCTTTTGTCATTTGCGGACATCAAACAGTGTTGTGTTATTATTTCTGGTTTTTTTTTTTTGGATTGAAACAAAGGCATCTAAATAAACTGGACATATCATTTGACAAATTCATGATGTTGTGGAGAATATGAACAACCCTGGATGATCGAGAGAGAAAGATTAGCGTACTCGAGAGGAGGGATCTACGGTCCCGCGCATGCGCTTCAATGGATGTACTTTCCTCGACTGAGGACCACTTCCTTGGGTGCCGTCGGCCGAACATTCTTCGCTCGTCGAAGAACTCGAAACCGGTGGCATCGTAGATGATAATGGAACAACTTGATTCTCTTCCTCGTCGCCGCTATCTCCGCCGTCATCTTCTTCACTACTGTCCCCCTCCCCCTCCTCGTCATCAAGATCATCTACATAGTCATCGTCGTCGTCGTCTTCATCGCGTGTTTCTTCGGCGTTTATCTCCTCCCTAGAATCATTCCGATTGACGCAATTCTCGCAGACGGAAACAGTCGGGCCGAGCTTCGGTCCGGAGCCGGTCCAGGGCGTCGGAGACTGGCAGAGGTGACAGAGAAGAGTTCTTAAGTGTTTGGCAACAAGGAAATTGGCACCATGAACTCTAGAATCACAATCCCAGCACAAGATTGCTTGATCTGATTCACAGTACATCTTTGCTAAAGAATCACAGAGCTCACACTTTTTCATATTTTTTTTCTTCTTTTCACCTTCAGGTTTGGATTTCCATGTTCATCAGCACAGTGTGTTTGATGCCAATATATTCTGTTTTTGTTTCTGGTTGACACATGCTCAAGGGCAACTTGTCAAATGTTTATTATAGGTTTATAAATACCCATTTCTGCTCTGTTTTTTTTTTTAAAATGTAATATTTTGATAAATGTTGCATCTTTTTTAGATTTGGGAAATCATTTTTCTAGGTTAGAAGTAATGCACCAATAACATACAGTAAACTACGGCTGTGTTTGTTTGAAGTTTTGTCAACGCTAGTAAAGTACATATTAGTAAACACCAAGTGGATTGACTTTAAATTAGCTGCCTTTTCCTATTTCAACAAAGAATTAAATTAAACAACATAATGAAGCAACATAAATATATGGGGGCAGATTTGTGTTGAAATTTCTTAGGTGGGATTTCCTACCCTCAATAAATTTAGTATTGTCCTGGAGAAAAAAATATTCTCTTTAAAACTCTATAAAAAATTCTAATTTTTTTTTATAAAAGTGTTATTTGAATCCGGATAAAATTGTTGGATAGAAGAGTCCTCTGATTTTTGAATAAATAAATCTTGAAATTAAAAAGTGTTTACGAAGTATTCAAACTCATATCTTATGCTATATAATACATTTTTTGATAATACAACACCTCCAATTTGAACTAACTTAACCATAAATATAATAGAAGTGTTCTATTTTTTTATCAAAAAAACAACAACTCTAGAACTATCTTAAATATAAATCTCCTATAGGCCACATGGCGTGTTTAAACGATTTATCTTTTTAGACACTTTAAAATGTTCTATTTGACAGCTCTATCAGAACACAAACAACGTTTTGCAGATAATGATGGAATTAGAGTGTTTGACTGTGGTCTTGTCCCCTCAAAAAAAATTTAACTCCTTACAAAATTGTGAACTTGTAAATTTCTTGAATGATAAAATTATATTTTAACCTCTAAAAGTTTAAAATTATATTTTAACCTCTAAAAGTTTATAATTCACTTTAACTTCCTAAAAAGGTCTCGACTTCAACTTTTTGTTCATAGAATTCTCCACACAAAAAAGTCGAAAGATATATCTTTCTAAGAGATAATATAAAAATTTATGGAGAGATGCAAAAACTCTAAAACAAACCCTTAAAATTGATCTATACTAATATGATACTAATCATCACGAGTCTTACACATTGTGTCAATGTCAATACTCCCCGACGGGTATGGCAATTGGCATAGTAGTACTTGCTTAAGCCTTAAGACACTTGTTGTAATTGCAATTGTCGAATGACAAAGTTGATGTTACAAGAGTTAGGTTTCGCCTATCGTCTTAGCAACATATTTGTCTAGTCAAGAGAAACGTGGTTTGTCTAGTCCATTATTGGCATAAATTAGGCCGCTGATAAATATCTTATTTGATTAAACCAGTCTTCTAGCATTTTGATTTTACAGTTTTATGACTACTACTTGTTTGTCATTGTTGATGTTCAACGGGAGGGATATTGATTTATGATAGTTAAAGGTGTTGATGATAGAACAAAAATTTCCTTTTCTTTTGTGTTCATATGTATATACCAACATTAAAAAAATTAAATCATATATTCATGGATGGACATATGATTTTATGTTGGGGAGAGTCTATAAAATTTTAGGGGTGACCTTATAAAATTTTAGAGGGTGAAAATAGAAAATATATAGAAATATTTTAAATCATATACGAATTTTAAATTTTCAAGGGGCGACCGTCTCCTCTAGCCCCTAGGTCCATACTTGCTTAAACTCTAACTCTAAACTATAATTCTTAAATCTTAACCATAAATTCGAATAGGTCCATAAATGAGGAGTATTTATTAGTATTTAATTATTAAGCGTATAACAGTTATCTAACCATGTGTAATTGATGTAATTTCCTTAATGCGTTTGGAAAATGTGTGGCTCATCTTATTTTGGAAATGCAACCGATCCGTCCAGTTAACATGTCCAAACATCATGAATAGAACTTACTGAAAAAATCTCCATCGATCAATTTATAAATTGATACGTTTTAAGCACGTTGAAACCTATATCCTTTAAAATATAAAAACAATAGGTTATCTATTGAACCAAGACTCCGTCCACGAGTATTTGGTTGATAATCGAATCGACCTAGACAAAGTTGGAGGAGGAAAAGAAATTTGTGGGTCAACCAAAGAAACTAGTGGTTGAGGTTGAGGGGATTCTAGTTGCCTTGGAGGCCGTGAAGATGAGCTTTGTCAGGGTTTTGATACGGTGGTGGTGGACCTGCTTCATATTCGGCAAGCCTTGGTGTTGTTGTCGGTCGTGTAATGTGGACAGGGTTTAACTTCCCCTGGCCCTTGGCGAGCGATGTAAAGCTTCAAAGCATCTCTTTAACTGATGAACCGAGGACAACAAGAACAACAAAGAAAATGGGGTGGCCATGGGGGCAAGATTCTGTCAGATAATTTACTTGGCATGGGATTCATACCACCCTTTCTATCCAATTAAGATATTAAGAATCTATTGCATGGCTCATATGGGAACTCCCTCATGCTTTTTAGAATAACTTTTTTTACTGCAAACAAAGCTGTCTACATTTTGTATTAATGGTTTCTTGGTATATTGTTGAGATTTAGTTTTAGTAATCAAGATTTAAGTTGGGGATGGATTTGATTGAATTGTGGATTTTTTTGGTCCCCTAACGGTGGTGGTGGAAATGGTATGATTGTTGAGGCTGGTCCACATGAATGAGTCAATTAAGTTTTCTACAGGTGTATTTAGAACTGATTAGAGAATTTATTGTTTTATTGTGGAGCTTTCAAATGGGTCTAATGTGATTTAGAGTGTTTTGTAAGTGTTAAATATTCAAGTGTCAATAGAATAATTGACCGCAACTTTTTTTCTTTAACTTTGTTTAGAACGTTCGCTGACCGCTGATTTTTTTTCTTTGTTTTTTTTTAAATTTTTAATAAGATTAATTTTGTTTTTTGGTATGCTTATCTCTATCTTTTGACACACTTTTCGTTTTTTTTTGTCATTTGGTTGTTCTCTTTATTTTATATTTTTTAAGGTTGAATTTTACAACGCCACAATTGATCAAGATGTCACTTATTTGTAATCTTGCTGATCTTCTCTGCTTTGGACCCTCAGGTTGAATTTGCATACACAGTTTGTGATCCTGGATAGTTTCTTACGATGCTCGACTCTGATTTGCGGTTCTCGGTAGTCTTTCAATAGCTTCCTTTTGTGCTTCATTTGCCGATGCAGTCAGATTTGTTCGTATCTATTTTTTGTTCGAGTCTTTTGGTTGGGGATTTAAACCTTTTTCATACATGGTATTGTATGATCTAAAGTGGCTAGTTTCTTATGTCAATGTTATTGAAAAATGTCCAAATTATATATTTAGTTTACAATGATAGTTGTAAATTCTAATTATAATTTTAGATATTTTTTTCTCTTTAATAAGATTAGTAACTTCTATTTAGAAAAATATTCATGTGTCGATGAAAGATTTAGCTTAAGTATGGTGATCATGTAGTATCTGATAAGGTGTTCTTTAGGGTGCGGTATTTTTCTTGCTACAAATAAGGTAAATTATAAATTTCAACACTCAAATTTTTTTACCATTAAAATTAAAAAAATAATTATTGATTTTTTAATTTTAAATTTTGGTCACTCGAAAATTAAATCAGAAATGAAAGGGTGACTTGACAGTCACGTGTATTGATGTGAATTGCTTTTCGTTGACACGACAACCACATGTCACCCACATCAGTTTTTCTTTTCTCTTCCTTTTACTAAAACAAAACAAACTTTTAGCGACGTTTTTATTCATATAACGACGTTTTTAAGTGTTGCTAAAAACCTTCCCAGTGCTAAAAAACACCACAAGAAGTGTCGCAAGATCAAATGCTGCAATAGTTAGTGGCGTTTGTGAACAAAAAATACCACAAAAGGTTGAGTTATATAGCGGCGTTTAGACACAGACAATAGCAACGTTTGGAGGGAAAATGCCTCTAAAGACAAGGTCTTTAGCATCGTTTGATGGATGTATCTTCTGCCTCCCTCAACTCATTATTTAGCTCGTCGATCTATAATTTTGTTTCGCTTCTTTATAAAGTTTTATTAAGATAAATATGGAGTTGATGTGGGATATAAAATTTAAACCCTTACAAACGCCGCTAAAGTATGCATCTATAGCGACGTTTGTCGAACAAACCCCACTAAAGTACACATCTATAGCGGTGTTTGTCTAAAAACGCCGCTAAAGTACAAGTCTATAGCTGCTTGAAAACGACGCTAAAAGTGCCGCTAAACCTGTTTTGATGTAGTGTTTTATTATTTTATCTTCTTCCTTCAAAGATTAAAGTTTTACACTTTCATCCCTATTTCACGCCAATGCCGGAATCACCTTTCTTTTATGGGTGGCAATGGGGCGGGTCGCGGACGGTTTTGCATTTCCCACTCCGTCCCCAACACTCGCGGGTACGGTTTCGGGGAATCCATATTAAACATTTCAGTTATTTTTTCATCCTCATACCTATCCCTTACGGATCCCAGCGGTTTTTGGTTATCCTCATACCCAAAAATAAACAAAAATTAATACATTAAAACAAATACTCAACACTAAATCTCTAAAATTACAAACATAAATGATAAATTTAATTTTACAAACAACAAACAAACCATTTCAAAATTATAAAACATGACTAAATTATTAACTATTGAAACATGACATTCTGCACTACCTTTGAAAGAAAATATGTAACTAATAATCTACTATTTTAAATCATGATCCATTTGTTCTAAAAGAAATTATATTCGATAATCTTTTTAATCATATAAATTACCTTTTCTAATTTTACTCGTACGATTTATGGCAAATTTCTGAAGTCACTGCCATTGTTGTTTTTTAAAACAGTTTGCTGTCTTTTCTTCTGACATTTTCTCACTAAAAAAATCAATAACTCCTAATATATAACTCGAAATCAAGAATCGTTCATTTTAAACGAATATAGATTTCTGTACGGTTATAGTATATAAGGCTCGCTTCTTGATTTATCTTGTAGATTTTTTTTTGTAATTTTTCAAAGTCACCGCTAGAACTGTTTTCTAAGAAATCCGTTGTCAAATTTTTATGACATTTCAATATTCAAATATTCATAAATATTTAAAATATATATCAAAATCAAACATCGTATATTTTAAACAAAACAAAATTGAATCACATTTACAACCATGCATACACCACTTTCAAATTATTTTTATGAAATTCACGGAGAATTTCCAAACTTACTCCAACAGGTCATACTCAGGTTGTGGGAAAATTGATTTTATTGAAAAATGGGCGAATTACTCTTATACCCATCCAACTTTGAAAAATATTGTGATCTCTGCGGCTATTTTTCGGAGATCCCCACGATGATTTATACAGGTTCGGTTATCCCCACGATACGGATATAGCAATCCCCGTCCCTATCCTCATTTGAGCTTCGGTGATAAAACTCTCCCCTTCCCCATCCCGTGGGTAAAGATTTCGGTTATTCCTCATACTCGTCGGTTCGGATCCCCACGATTTTCAGTTATTCCCTACCCGACTACCACCTCTACAGTTTCTCTGACCACTCGAGATACCGATGAACTCACCCCATCATCTTCTACCCCTTAACAGTTTAGATTTCCTTAAAATCACTTAACGTAACTCAACCCAAATCCCCTAAATTACTATGATCTACAATGTCCACCGCCCGATCAGCGTGGAATCAATATATACATCTCGCTTGCTCCTTTTTCACCTCCTCGCCGTTGAAATTTAAAATAAAATTCTTCATCGTCGAGAAATCAAAAGTAGTCCGAGGCTAGAACTTTTTTCACAAAAAATGAAAAAGTTTTGGGGTTATTTCATATTTTTTAAAAAGATAGATATATACTCATAACATTGTTAAATATTTAACAGAAAAGTGATCAAAATTAAAGTAAATCAAAAGTTTAATGATTAAATCATTTTTTTAAACTTTAGTGATAGAAATAGGATCGAAAAGAAAGTTGAGTGGTAAAATTTATTATTTACCCTCAATTTAAACGAGATGATTACATAACAAAACTATCTAGAACTCAAAATTCAACATAAACTTATCTAGATGTTAGAATTCAGAACTTCAGCAAAATTATAAGTAGATTTTGTTTTCTTTTTAGCTTCGCATAGCCAACACAATCTAAACCCAGTCCTTCAGAATTTTCTTCTGACTGGAGCTACAATAACTTGACTTTGGACACGTAGAAGACCGTATCAGTGCAACACAGCTACCAAGTAATATAACTACATTTGTATAGAAACATAGAAGAAACTGAAATTCTAAAATTGTCTAACCCATTTTAGTATTGAAAATTTAGTCTTAACAATGTTTAGAAGACTCTTACATAAGGACGATGGCAGCTGAGATTTAATCCCAAAGAATTCGTTTCTTTATCAGGACGGCCATGAAAACCCAGGAAACAGTTGTTCATGTCCTTTGTGATTCACATGTATCTTTTTGAAATACAAAGAGACATTCATTAAAACCCCCTCTTAACACGATTCAACTGCAACTCCGCCGAGACACTAAAAGGAGAAAAAATATTCAAATTTATTACTGTAATTATTTCGTATACTGACTGTGTAAACTAAAAGTTTTTACAAACGATTTAATTTTAGTATTTATGAATTTAATTTAGGGTGTATGATTTAGTATTTGGAGTTTGTGATTAAAATTTAAGACTTGTAGATCAAAACCTAAATCCCTCATCCTCTTACCCTAAACCTTTAACCCTAAATTCTAATACAACTCAAATTCTAAACCCTAAACATAAACCAATAAATCCTACACCATAAGTTGAATCTATAAACTCTAAAATTAAAGTACTTGTGAAAACTTTTAGTTTGCACCGCTAGTGTATTGAATATAAATTCAATTTATAAAAAAATTATTATCCTATACACTTGCGGTAAAATTTTTTTTTATAAGCATGATTATTTAGGGGTGTAGGGTTTTAGTTTAGGATTCAAGGGTTTACAATTTAGGATTTAAGGTTAAAATTTAAAAGTTTAGGGTTGTAGGATTTAGAATTTAAAATTTAGCTTAAAAATAACATGCTTGTGTAAATCTTTTTTGGCATAATTAATGTCAAAAAATGCCTCCAACGGTTTATTGAATTGTCACTTTGGCACCCTATTTTTTTTGAAGCAATTTATCCCTCAATGTTTAAAAAATAGGGACCAAAATAAAACGTTAAGGGCTAAATTATTTTATTTATAAAATAAGGACCAAAATAACAATTCAGTCAAACGTTAGAAGCATTTTTTTGACATTATGCTATCTTTTTTACATTCAATGTATCAAATATTCACGATTTATTAAAAACGAATGGTAATCCATATATTCAAAGAAGAAGCTATACTTTGTCACGGGCCGCTGCCTTTATTATTATTATTATTATTATTATTATTATTATTATTTAAACTTTTAATTTTAATTTATTTTAATATTATCTTCATTTTTTATTGTTTATTATACATTACTCCCTTAATCGATATTCTAACTCTATCTCTGCATATGTCAACGCACTTTTATAGGATGAACATCGATTGATACACTACATATTGGGCTACTATATCCATATGCAAAGATAAATCAAAATTATAGTTCTTCAATACAGACACATCCCTCAAAATTTTATCACTTTCATAAATATTTCCATAATTTTAAACCTGAAATACTAGTTTAATGAACGGTCTAGAAATTGAGAATAGCTTCAACTAATAATTTCATGGAACTGTTCATCAGCTCAGGACTCAACCTAAGCATGAGTGTACAAAATTCCATCTCATTCAAAGCCCCATCCCCATCCAAATCACCTTCTCTCAGCATACAAATAGCCTCTTCATCGCTCATGTCTTGCACCCCAAGCAATGCCGACTTCTTCTTCAAGCTCTCCAAAGTGATCACCCCTTTGTCCTCATCCACAAGCAAACGAAACCCATTGCACAGCTCCTTCATGAAACCCTCCGCGCCCAATCTCTCGACCATGGCCGGGAAAAAATCTTCGAACACGACACCGTTTCGAGACGCCATTCAACACGTACGTACAAAACGAACCTTATTTGTATGGTGGAAATATTGCATCAAATGGAGGGTATTTATAGGTGATGTGGATTGGATAAAGCTAAAGGGGTGAAGAGGAGAAGAAATGTTCGAGGAAAGAGTGTTAATGAGAACAAATTAAAGGTGGGGATAAAAATACGAAGTTGTCCGAGAAGGTTGTCTTTGGATTGAAGTTGTTGTTGCCTTTTTGTGTAGGAAAATTGTTGGCCTTTCCTCGAAGTTGCATGTGATAATTGGTCATATCGGCTTTCTTTCTAGACATGGTTTCTTTCATTTGGATGCCAATTTTCTTACAAGTACTATTATGTAAATATTAATATAACCAATGAGATTTTTTTGAAAGCTAAGTTGATTACAAGTAGTATCTGTTCTGAATATATTTTCAATTATTTGACAATGCATGTTCAATCACCATGCTGCAGCTGTTAGTGCTCGAACCCGTGACCTCTAGGAACAACAATTGTTCCCTTAATCATTGAGGCAAGTTGGTTCGTGCATAACCAATGGAATTTTGACTCAATGGCAATGTTGGAGAAATTATATCATAGACCCGGCTCGCCACGACATTCATGGTCCAACCAATAGAAAACATTTATTTCATTAAAATTTTCCATATCATATTTTTACCAAGTGAATTTACAATTGGTAAAAAGTGTTTTTTAATTTAATTTACTGTAAATCTAAGTGAAGATTCACGTGGTAAAAATGATATAAAAAAAAATTAATAAAATAGTTTTTTTATTAGTTATGACCATAAATGTCATGGCGAGCCGGGACTATGATATAATTTCTCGGCAATATTGAGATCTTGAATTTTTAATGTCCCGGAGTTACTATATTAAATTTTCACGTGTGTAAGCTTTGTCCCGATATAAGCGGTGTCCTTATTTACCGTAGGCTGTCTTTTCTCCGGCCAGACGCCAAGATGAACACAAGCAAAATTAGCACGCCACACGGTACCCTCTTTGTCAGCTTCGTAATTTGCCGCACCACTCAATGTTAAGCTTTGAACCCTAACAATTAAACACTACACTCTAAATCTCAATTTTAAACTCTAATATTAAATTTTAATTATAAACTTTAAATTTATTTTTTTGAGATTACCTTTAGTATAAACACAAAAAAAAATTCTAAAATTTCTAATCGTCTTGGAGCTATCACCAACCTTTTACTTATTACGTACGAGGATCCCTGTCGTGGCCATGGATTAATGGGATTTTCTTATTTCACGCCGTCCTCTTTGTAACCTTCCTATTTTATTGCTCCGCTCCAAGTTTCAAGCCTTTCCCAAGATTTAGTATCAGATCTCTTATTGGATCGGGTTGATTTGAATTGAATTAATTGAGATTTAAAATTTTGAATTATTTTAAATTTAGATTGGTTTAGGATTCCAAGGCTTGATTTTAGAGGGATTGTCATATTCGCTAGGGTAAGTTTTAGTTAAATTATGGTAGATCTTTCTATTGTCTTTATATCTATTTTAACAGAAAAACAGATTTCATTAAAACAAAGAAACACGTCCTAAACATGAAGAGAAATTTAATAACTATATTATTCAAAAAAAACTTATATATATATATATTAAAAAATATGAAGGCACAAAAGGAAAAAAACTAAAACCTTCTGTTAATTATATCCTCATCATGTATAGAAATCCAACGAATAAATCTATCCGTCTTTATCTAACTAGACGTCTAAATAGTGACGCATGAGAGATGATCAACATAAATAATTTTGTAGACTTCTACTAATACTTCTGCAAAACATCGACAAATTACTAAAAAAAATATAATCATACAAGAGTCGACATTTCATGATTAGGGACGTATACCATGATTATCGCTACATAAACTCCAAATTACCACAAAAATAGATGATAACCATGTCATAAGACAGAGAAAATCATGTAAGAAAAGTAGATTAAACAAAAACACAACAAGGTGTGCGAAAAGGATGAACCTAAAATAAAGAAAATTCATATTAAAAATAAAATAAATAGAGAAAATAAAAGAAATAAAAAAATCACCAAAAAGAAAATAGGTTGGCTAATGGAATGACCAAGATTACATAAAGGGGAGATCTTTTTTGTCATCGTTTCTGATTTCCATCAGATGAGATACTGATTATTACATGTGGTTGTATACTTGTATTAGTTAGACGATGATGTGTTATTAGTTTATTTTCTCTTTTTTTATAAAATAAAAAAATTATCAATGATCGACCATCAGTACAAATAGGCGTTGTTACTAATAATGTAAAAGAAAAAAAAAGTTAAAAGAGAACCACATAAGAAAAAGAAGAACAGAATATATTATAATCTTAAATTGTTTGAAACTTGTAAATCTCTTCTCTTGTATTTATTTTTAAGATGTATTAATTTAAATTTTAATTTGACGTAATTCAGTTCATTATATATAACACCCTTAATTAGGTCAAATATTTAATACATTTAAATATTCCAATTAAAATATGACGTCGAATTGAACCCAACAAGTGGTTACAATGAAAAAGCGGATGATGTTCATCCTAAGATACCAAAGTTTAATCCCTTACTCTACAAGGCATGTGTACATTGTTAAAAAGTTAAAGATATGCAAGTACATATATATACTAATGTATAATCACCTTTAGACTATTCAAAAAAATAATATTTAAGTTTTTTTGTAATACACTTTCCAACACAAAATAGGCGAGTATGATAAGTTGTCACAATAACAAGGAAGCCAAACCACTGAAAATATTTCATGAGATCTTGTTGTACACATACATACATGCAGTATGCAGATATATATAGTGTGTGTGTGTGTTTTTCTAAATAAGAAATTCAATCGTTTGAAGCTCCACCGGTGCAGTTTCATGCCCATGTTTTATAGCAATCAACTCAGTCTTGTCTCCATTGAGATAAGCTTTCATGAAAGCAACAATGGCTCCTCCAACAAACATTCTCATCGGCTCCCTAGCCTTGCCATTTTTGCACAAACAATACGATGAACGTCCTCTTAACCCTTTAGTCTCGTCATCCAACATATCCACATGACCGTAGTCCTTGGCAACCAAATGACATGCCGGTTTTCTACATTCTTTGAAGAAATCTTCATGGTTAACTCCCTTGGGAGCACAAGGAGGGAACAAAGGGTTTTTCCTCACTTCACCGAGACCCGAACCGATAACCATCACCGCCATATCGAGATTGAACGAATGAGGAACGTAAGTGAGTACCGGAGGCGGCGTTTGTTTCCCTTTATCCATTCCGTCGACGGGGTCTACACCTATTAAGGCCGAAAACTTTAATTTAGTCATTACTTTCTGCAGAGCTAGCGCGAAAGCAACTTTGCCTCCTCTGCTGTGGCCGGCAAGTGCGAGCTTGCTTAAGTTTGGCCGAACATCTTGTGGAAGCAACCCTTGGAGTAGTCCTTTGGATAACCAATTGGTTATTGCAGCTGTGGATTTAATCTCATCGGTCGCATCCGGTCCGGCCACGGTGTACAACTGTTGGAACATCAATTAAGAAGAATCATGAGCTTGTATGTAAATTAATCTTCTGTGAATTAGCAAGGGGACAAAGCAGGACCAGATGAATTATCTGGAGTCTGGACCCCAATGGCTACCATATCTTTTACAAGTCACATCATAACCATGAATGTTGCCTTAGTAGCTAAGTTAAATGAACAAGGCGCCACCATAGTTTGAAGCTTTTCACACTAGTTTCAAAGAAATTTCCCCAATGACATGATTATCAGTAGGAAAACTACAACAAGCATGAGTTTCGTCCAAAACTATGTGAATTAAAAGTAAATTTTGCATTGAGAAAAAAGGAAGCAGATTAGGCTCGAGGCCTATATACCTGTGGAGCAATAACAATGAAGCCATGGGAAGCAACATGCTGGAGAAGCTGAGAGTAGAAAGAGTTGTAAAGAAGGTAACCATGGAGGAATATGAGTAGTGGGAACTCTCCTGCTTCACTAGGTGTGGCAATAAGGAGTGGCTTCGGTGGTGGGACGGGCACTGAAGAAGTGGTCACTGAGTCCAGCTTTCGGAGCACAGTGGTGTAGCTTCCGAACCCGAAAACATTTGTGGCCGGAGTTGTGAAAGCAGCAGACATGTCTTCCAATCTGTTCTTGCTTCTTCTTCTACTACTTTTTCTCCAACTTTGTTTATTCGTGTGGATTGATGGGAACACAACAAGATAAGGTTGTTGAATTGTATGACACCCTTTGGCAATTACCCTTTATACTTTATAGCACGCACACGGATATTTTTTTATTGTATAACTATCTGTATCCAATATATTGATGAACTAATTCAGATCAAATATTATAAGAATAAAAATTCTTTTATCTCTTTTTGGTGTCCTTATCTATGCTTTACATTAAAAATAGGGTTTAGGGTTTAGTTTTTATGAGTTATGATTCAAGTTTATAAATTAGGATTACAGTGCATGATTTAATTTTTTTAGTGTTAGGTCATAGAAAGGGCACTAAAAAGACAAAGAATTTTGTTCGGTGCGGCTAAGACTTATTATAAGGCGACTTTACAACTCAATTTATTTCATTTATAACACCAATCTTAAACCCTTGATATTATTTAAAAAAACTAATTTCTTATCTCACGGTACTAACGTGTTGTTGGTACGCACGACGCACAAGTATACTTGGACATTTCATAAGGTGGATATTTTTTATTAAGTGTACCAATCACGTAATTAAGGCTTTTGGGCCTACTCTGCATTATGATATGATAAAAACAACAATATATATAGCAATCTAGTTTGGGTTAAGCTTTGGGATAATATCTAGGGCCCATTCTAATTGACTCATTTCTTTAACACTTTGTTAGAAACTTTTGCATTATGATATATAAATATCTAGTAAAAATATAAAATAATATATGGTAAGGCATGACAGAAGAAAATACATAACATATGGAAGAAATACCTACTACTACTACTAATAGTCTAATAATAAGCACAAATAACAGGAGAGTGTCTAAATGTTGTACATTAGTTGATTTAGTTCGACATAGATATGGTATAAATAAGTATAATATATGCATTTAGGATGGACATTTCACTCAGACTTGGCGAGTTTTGATTCGATCCGGACTGATCAAATTGGGTCCGATTCAAGCTTAGGGTGAAAAAATTAGACCCGAGACTAATAGTGTTATTCTCCCTAGAGATGGCCATGTGTCGGGTTTTTGGTCAATCTGCACCAGACCAAAAAAAAAGAATTACTAACTATTATTATGTTCCACGTGACCTGAATCCGAATTCTAGAGTAAAAAAAATTCGAATCCAACCCAACTCGACCCGACATAAAAAAATTACTAACTATTATTATTCGTAAAATAAGGAGTTAATTGTAAAAATACAAATAGAGATGAAGCATTATAATAATTATTCTACTTTTATTAGACAAAATAGGGAGATGATTGAAATATATTTAAAGAGAGGGGCATTGTAGCAATTATACCTAAATATTTATAATAAAATTAAACTATTATCTCGGGTTGGGTCGGGTATGATATTTTTCACCTTAAACCCAAACCCGACCCGACATCATTCTAAAAAATTCAAACCCAAATCCAAAATTTTCTTTAAAAACCCGACCCTATAGGTTTGGGTCAGGTCGAAATCCATTGGGTATTGGGTCAAATGGTCATCCTTATTCTCCCCTATATTTTTAGGGATATTTTATAATAATACACTTTTTTATATATTTTTTTATAATTAGGTCTTTAAAATTGATTTTTACAATTAGGTTCCAAAAAGTATTTTTTTTTACAATTATGTTCCAAAAAGTAATCAACTTTTTAGCAATTATGTCGCTAAAATTATTTTTTTTACAATTAAGTCTATAAAATTAATTTTTTAATATAAATCGGGTCGGGGTCGGGTTGAGGTATATCATTTTTCGGGTTGAATTTTTTAAAAAATAAAATCGGTTGGGTTCGTGTTTAAGGTAATTATTTTCAGGTCAGTCAAAAACTCGACCCAACCCGACTCGTACTCATGCAGTATATGCGAGAACATGTAAGAAATAAAAATAAGGGATAAGCCACATTTTTTTTGGTGAATATGTTTATATATTTCAATCCTATGGGCGAAAAAACCCTGCCACATATACACAATAGATATATGTACAAATAAGATATGAAGGCATCGACTATACAAGCATAACAAAAACAGAAAATTATAAATAAAAAATTATACAGCAATATCCTAAGCTGGGCAGAGGGCCATAGTAACAGTAGTCTCAACTCCTTTGAAATGCCTCCGATTAGGGTTGTAAAAACAAGTCAGGACCTGAAAACCTGCCTGAAACCTGCTCGAGTCAGAACCTGATTTGACCCGAGAATTTGATGACCCGAACCCGAATTGTAACTGACTGTTGCTGACCCGAACCCGAGTTGAACCTGTTACTGTAGCAACCGAACCCGATCTGCGTCCGACTGAAAACAACCCGAACCCGAATCTGACCTGTTAATTTTGACCTGAAACCCGACCTGCATCCGACTGAAACGAACACGAACCCGAGACCGACCTGGCAAATTACCTGATATTATCCGACTGAATCGACCCGAGATCCGATTTTACCCGACCTGTTTTGAACCCGACCTGTTAATGGACCCGACCTGTTTTGAACTTGAACTGTTGTTGACCTGAACTAATGTAGACCTGGATAAAAATGTTAAATAATTTAAAGTGTAAACTGATCATTATAAACTTAATAATATTTTAGTAGATTATGTTAATTTCATTACTTAGAAAAAATTTATCTTCCACTATACTTAGAAATTTGTCTTAATTTCTAACTACATTATGTATAATAAAATTATATACTTAGAAATTTGTTTAATTATAAAAATATATATTATGTATAATAAAATTATATACTTAAAAGATTTGTCATAATTTTTACAAAGTATATAATATATTAGTAATATATAGATAATATAATATATTAAACTTATTATGCTTTATTATATAATATATATTATGTTAACTTTATTATGTTCATAAACTTTATTATGTTCATAAAATTAAAATAAATACAAAATATAAGTTAGTATTATGTTTAACATAAAGTTAACGTTATTATACTTATATAACATGTGAAACAATTGTCTTTCAATTATATAATGTATTTTAAATGGGCCCCTAAAACCTATAATGTATAAATAATATATATATACATATAAACTTATAACTTATAAGTTATATGTTATATAATGTATATATAATATAATAATTAATAATAAATAATAATTAGTAATAGTTTGGGCCTTTGGGCTCATATCCCACCACCCATTTGATTGAGATGGGCCCCTAAAACCTATAATGTATAAATATAATATATGTATATATATATATATATATATATATATATATATATATAAACTTATAACTTATAAGTTATATAATGTATTTGTAATATAATAATTAATAATAAATAATAATTAGTAATAGTTTGGGCCTTAGGCCTTTGGGCTCATATCCCACCACCCATTTATTTGAGATGGCCCCTAAAACCTATAATGTATAAATATAATATATATATATATATATATATAAACTTATAACTTATAATTTATATAATGTATTTATAATATAATAATTAATAATAAATAATAATTAGTAATAGTTTGGGCCTTCGGTCTTTGGGCTCATATCCCACCACCCATTTATTTGAGATGGGCCCTTATAACCTATAATGTATAAATATATATATATATATATATATATATATATATATATATATATATATATATATATAAACTTATAACTTATAAGTTATATAATGTATTTATAATATAATAATTAATAATAAATAATAATTAGTAATAGTTTGGGCCTTGGGCCTTTGGGCTCATATCCCACCACCCATTTATTTGAGATGGGCCCCTAAAACCTATAATGTATAAATATAATATATATATATATATATATTATATATATACATATAACTTATAATTTATATAATGTATTTATAATATAATAATTAATAATAAATAATAATTAGTAATAGTTTGGGCCTTGGGCCTTTGGGATCATATCCCACCACCCATTTATTTGAGATGGGCCCCTAAAACCTATAATGTATAAATATGATATATTATATATATATATATATATATATATATATATATATAAACTTATAACTTATAATTTATATAATGTATTTATAATATAATAATTAATAATAAATAATAATTAGTAATAGTTTGGGCCTTAGGCCTTTGGGCTCATATCCCACCACCCATTTATTTTAGATGGGCCCCTAAAACCTATAATGTATAAATATATATATATATATATAAACTTATAACTTATAATTTATATAATAATTAATAATAAATATTAATTAGTAATAGTTTGGGCTTTGGGCCTTGGGCCTTTGGGCTCTTATCTCATCACCCATTTATTTTAGATGGGTCCCTAAAACCTATAATGTATAAATATAATATAATATATATATATATAAACTTATAACATATAATTAATATAATGTATTTATAATATAATAAATAATAATAAATAATAGTTAGTAATGGTTTGGTCCTTGGGCCTTTAGGCTCATACCCCACACCCATTTATTTTAGATGGGCCCCTAAAACCTATAATGTATAAATAATATATATATATATAAAAACTTATAACTTATAAGTTATAAGTTATATAATGTATTTATAATATAATAATTAATAATAAATAATAATTAGTAATAGTCTGGACCTTGGGCCTTTGGGCTCATATCCCACCACCCATTTATTTGAGATGGGCCCCTAAAACCTATAATGTATAAATATAATATATATATATATATATATATATATATATATATAAACTTATAACTTATAAGTTATATAATGTATTTATAATATAATAATTAATAATAAATAATAATTAGTAATAGTTTGGGCCTTGGGCCTTTGGGCTCATATCCCACCACCCATTTATTTGAGATGAGCCCCTAAAACCGATAATGTATAAATATATATATATATATATATTATATATATAAACTTATAACTTATAATTTATATAATGTATTTATAATATAATAATTAATAATAAATAATAATTAGTAATAGTTTGGGCCTTGGGCCTTGGGCCTTTGGGCTCATATCCCACCACCCATTTATTTGAGATGGGCCCCTATAACCTATAATGTATAAATATAATATATATATATATATAAACTTATAAATTATATAATGTATTTATAATATAATAATTAATAATAAATAATAATTAGTAATAGTTCGGGCCTTGGGCCTTTGGGCTCATATCCCGCCACCCATTTATTTGAGATGGGCCCCTAAAACCTATAATATATATATATATATATATATATATATATATATTATAAACTTATAACGTATAATTTATATAATGTATTTATAATATAAAAATTAATAATAAATAATAATTAGTAATAGTTTGGGCCTTGGGCCTTTGGGCTCATATCTCACCACCCATTTATTTTAGATGGGCCCCTAAAACCTATAATGTATAAATATAATATATATATATATATATATATATATATATATATATATATATATATATATAAACTCATAACTTATAATTTATATAGTAATTAGTAATAAATAATAATTAGTAATAGTTTGGGCCTTGGGCCTTTGGGCTCATATCCCATCACCCATTTATTTTAGATGGGCCCCTAAAACTTATAATGTATAAATATAATATATATATATATATATATATAAACTTATAACTTATAATTTATTTAATAATTAATAATAAATAATAATTAGTAGTAGTTTGGGCCTTGGGCCTTTAGGCTCTTATCCCACCACCCATTTATTTTAGATGGGCCCCTAAAACCTATAATGTATAAATAATATATATATATATATATATATATATATATATATATATATAAACTTATAACTTATAACTTATAAGTTATATAATGTATTTATAATATAATAATTAATAATAAATACTAATTAGTAATAGTTTGGGCCTTGGGCCTTTGGGCTCATATCTCACCACCCATTTATTTTAGATGGGCACCTAAAACCTATAATGTATAATATATATATATATATATAAACTTATAACTTATAATTTATATAATGTATTTATAATATAATAATTAATAATAAATAATAATTAGTAATAGTTTGGGTCTTGGGCCTTTGGGCTCATATTCCACCACCCATTTATTTGAGGTGGGCCCCTATAACCTATAATGTATAAATATAATATATATATATATATATATAAACTTATAACTTATAAGTTATATAATGTATGTATAATATAATAATAAATAATAATTAGTAATAGTTTGGGCCTTGGGCCTTTGGGCTCATATCCCATCTCCCATTTATTTGAGATGGGCCCCTAAAACCTATAATGTATAAATATAATATATATATATATATATAAACTTATAACTTATAATTTATATAATGTATTTATAATATAATAATTAATAATAAATAATAATTAGTAATAGTTTGGGCCTTGGGCCTTTGGGCTCATATCCCACCACTCATTTATTTGAGATGGCCCCTAAAACTTATAATGTATAAATATAATATACATATACATATATATATATATATATATATATATATATATATATATATATAAACTTATAACTTATAAGTTATATAATGTATTTATAATATATTAATTAATAATAAATAATAATTAGTAATAGTTTGGGCCTTGGGCCTTTGGGCTCATATCCCACCACCCATTTATTTTAGATGGGCCCCTAAAACCTATAATGTATAAATATAATATATATATATATATATATAAACTTATAACTTATAATTTATTTAATAATTAATAATAAATAATAATTAGTAATAGTTTGGGCCTTGAGCTCTTATCCCACCACCCATTTATTTTAGATGGACCCCTAAAACCTATAATGTATAAATATAATATATATATATATATATATATATATATATATATATATATATATATATAAACTTATAAGTTATAATTTATATAATGTATTTATAATATAATAAATAATAATTAGTAATAGTTTGGGCCTTGGGCCTTTAGGCTCATATCCCACCACTCATTTATTTGAGATGGGCCCCTAAAACCTATAATGTATAAATAATATATATATATATATATATATATATATATATATATATATATATATATATAAACTTATAACTTATAAGTTATATAATTTATTTATAATATAATAATTAATAATTAATAATAATTAGTAATAGTTTGGGCCTTGGGCTTTTGGGTTCATATCCCACCACCCATTTATTTGAGATGTGCCCCTAAAACCTATAATATATATATATATATATATATATATATATATATATATATATAAACTTATAAGTTATATAATGTATTTAT
The DNA here is from genome assembly GCA_958450335.1 of Hibiscus tridactylites. Classification (NCBI taxonomy): domain Eukaryota; kingdom Viridiplantae; phylum Streptophyta; class Magnoliopsida; order Malvales; family Malvaceae; genus Hibiscus; species Hibiscus tridactylites. Next base: position 91,738,226 of record OY288270.1, on the reverse strand, counting down.
ATTATAATAATTAATAATAAATAATAATTATTAATTGTTGGGCTTTGGACTAAATATTTTAGATGGGCTAAATATAATAATTATTAATTGTTGGGCTTTGGGCTAAAAATTTTAGATGGGCTAAATATTTTGTAGCCCTTTGAATTTTAGATGGGCTAAATATTTTGTGGCCCTTTAAATTTTAGATGTAATAATAAACTTATAACTTCTAAGTTATATAATGTATTGATAATATAATAATTAGTAATAGTTTGGGCCTTGGACCTTTGGGCTCATATCCCACCACCCATTTATTTTAGATGGGCCCTAAAACCTTTAATGTATAAATAATATATATATATATAAACTTATAAGTTATATAATGTATTTATATTATAATAATTAATAATAAATAATAATTATTAATTGTTGGGCTTTGGACTAAATATTTTAGATGGGCTAAATATAATAATTATTAATTGTTGGGCTTTGGGCTAAAAATTTTAGATGGGCTAAATATTTTGTAGCCCTTTGAATTTTAGATGGGCTAAATATTTTGTGGCCCTTTAAATTTTAGATGTTTTTTCATTTAAGTTCTTTAAGTTTTAGTTCAATTCAATTTATGTATTTAAATACATATATAAATACATATATTTTATATGTATATATATACATATATTTTATATGTATATTTACGTATTTATATACATATATACACACATATATATATATATATACATGTACATTATATATTATATATTAACATACATATATTTGTATAATATGTATTCATTATTATGTATGATATGTTACTTGTATAATGTATTAATAATTTAATATATATATATATGTTTGTATAATATATATATATATATATATATATATATATATATATATACACAAATGTATATATACATGTATGTTGTTAGTATCATAGTATGTATTATGTATTATGTATATACATATACATGTATTTATGTATAATACATTACATATACATAAATACATACATGTTTGTATAATATATAATTATATATTATAATTATTGTGAATACATAAAAATACATATATATACACATAATCACATATATTTATACTTATAAAGTTATTATAATAATTAATAAGTTATATTATATTATAATAATTAATAAATAATATTAAATTATAATATATATGGGCGGGAAAATTTATTTTGAAACTGCCCAATTCCCAAATTGAATTTCAATTTGGGGTAAATTATAAATAAAGCCCTTTATATTATATAAGTTTTTTATTCAAGTCCTTTAAGTTTTAATTCAATTCAATTGAGTCCTTAAAACTTTATTTTTACTTCAAATTAACTCTTATTTATTATTTTTTTCACTATAGTCCATAAAACTTTGTTTTTATTCAAAATTGAGCCTATTATAGTCCATAAAACTTTATTTTAGTCCAAATTAGCTTTTATTTATTATTTTTTTTTTCACTATAGTCCATAAAACTCTGTTTTTATTCAAAATTGTTCATTTCTGGTGAACCTGAATTAACCCGAACTAAAATGAACCCGACCTGAAATGAAACCGACCTGAAATGAACCCGAACTGAAATGAACCCGACCTGAAATTTACCCGACCTGCAATTTACCTGCCAATTAACTGATTTTACCCGACCTGTTTTTACCCGATCTGCAACGAGTTTGACCTGAAATGGACCCGACCTGAAAATTGATCCGACCTGAAATGGACTCGACCTGCAAATTACCCGACTGCAATGGACCCGCACCCGACCCGAGTCGAGTCAAAAATTATTTTTTTACCTGAAATGACCTGTATCCGATTTTACCCGACCTGACAGAACCCGACCTGAAACCTGTCCGATTACCTGTTTTTACATCCCTACCTCCGATTCCTATCCCAAAATACTTTGTCTCTTCGCATCCTTATTTCATTCCATATCATACGAGTATAAAAAATAGTCCTCCAACAATCCTTCATAAGTCACATTTTTTGAATTTATCAATTTTTCTCATATTTCTTTTATGCTTTGGCACTTAAATTTGTCTCTTTTTTCATATTAGAATCTAAATATTCTTCCATATTAATATCTAAATTTATTAAGCAGTTAAAGAGTTTGCTAGTTGTATAAAGAAAGTTGTATGTACAAAAGTTCAAAGAAAAACTATTCTGATTGATGATGTAAATAGCCTCCTCTGTGCAGCTTGAGGAATGGCTGCCCAATTGCACTGAGTAGTGAGTATAGGATCATTGTATTTTTACAACTTTCAGGTTCTTCCTGTTTTTCTTGAATAAAACACAAACTTATCTAACAAAATTGACTTACTTTTAAAAATAAAATTAAGCACAATAAATATAATTAAAAACATAAACTATCGTTCCATATTTAATTCAAATTAAACAAGCAATAAATGAAGTATAGATGATAATAGAAAATTATTAAAATAATAATTTTTAAGGAAATATTAAGGTGAGAAAAATATTAGAGATATAGAGTATGGAGTTTATTCAACAATTTATGATTTTTGTTACAGTAAAAGAGAATTCGTCGTGTGTTCCTAACAAGCTTTTTTAAATATTTTTTTAATAAAACATGAAAAATTCATCAGTATCACGTGATAATTTTTCTCATGTCCCATAAAAATAATATCTAAAAAAAATTCGTCAAAAACATACGACGAATTCTCTTTTTACCGTTACTAATATTGTTATCGCTAAATAAACTCCCATATACGTTATATTCTTAATATTTCCCCCGCCTAATATTTCCTAAAAAACTAAAATGACCTGCCTAAACTTACGATTTACGACCAACATTTCTTTTATTTATATTTTTATATTACTATTTTCATTCTATATTATTATTACCATTCAAAACATATTTGAGTCATTGCAACCCCATTTCGGCATTTCCTAGCTGTTGCAGTGCAGACTTTGCAGAACTTCAGTCGTTTTTTATTACTTTTTTTCTAATAATCAATTCCAAGCGCTTAACAAATTATTTAATCATTCATAATAACTAAACTTTGTTTTTTTAAAAACTAAATTATAATAATTCTTTAAATTTGGTTTAGCTGTAAATTTCAGAATAATAATAATTTTGTGGAGCATGCGCAGTCTGTCTCTTCTTACTTATAAAGAAAGATTCTTTATTTAATGGTCATTCGATTTAAAAGAGGATTTTTATGTTTGCTGAGCTTAGTCAACATTCCATTTCCTGACAAAACCCACTCTATTTTATTACTAATAATTCTTTACTTATTGGAACTCCTATGCAAAAGAACAAATAGATTAGTCCAACTAATACACCTCCTTCATCCAATAACTTAATTTAATCTCAACTACCCAATTGCTTACTTATAAAATTGTTTGATTTTGATGTTTTGAATGTTCCAATGCGTTGAAAGATAATGACAATTACGTGACGGTTAAAATGACGAAAAAACACTAAATTTATGTGAAAATTCTTTCGAAAAAAATTATGGACAGAGAAATAAAAATCCATTAATGCTGAAAAAAAAGGTGTATCAGTACGGTTTGTATATTATTTAACTCTATATTTTAGCTTTAATTCAAAATATCTATTTATAAGGATATGTATTTAATTTTTTTGATAAAAAAATGGAGTTAACTATATGTACTTAATTTGTTAAAAGAATTATAATCAAATTGATTGTTTTTTTTTACTTTAATACAAAATATAATTGTAGAAATATAGTCATGTACGGTCATGAATTGTACAATTTGTTTATTTAATCAATATTTATTATATAATTTTTAATTGTTTTTAACAATTCTTATTTAGAGAGAAATTTATTTTTAATAGATATTGAACCAATAATCTAAAGAAAGAAAAGAGAATATAAACTGAGAGTGTTTAATCGTTCTAGAGATTATTTATATATAATTTTCTAATTATCATTAACAACTATAGAATCAGTGTATGGAAGAATCAATGTATGGAAGGTCTAGGTTAAAAGGCTAATTTTCAAAATTCACAGTTACCAATTTCAACGATATCAACCCAAAATTTCTCTCTAGATAAGAATATTTAAAACCCAACCAGGAACTTCAGGGAAATCCCAAAAATCTGATTTGACTGAGGTGACCACAAGGGTCCAAACCCATGACAAAAGAAAAAAATGGTCCCAAATCGTCATTTGGTTATTATTATTAAAACCGAGCGACTAGGGTCTTATAATTTTATATTATTATTTTATACACAAACAAGTAAAATATATTAGAGTTTCCAGACTAATTGAATAGGTAGCAAATATATTCACAAATATCAAATTAAAATCCATACCGAGAATCACAAACTATTGAACAAGATCATATTGATGGCATGTTATGAAACTATAAAATTTATAGTAACAACTAGAGAAATATTATATATAACACAATATGAAAGAATAGAATAATCTATCATTGCTCGTGTTATGTATTATGAGTTTGTACATGACCTCTATTTATAAGACTTTAATCATACTAAATTACATGAATAAAAACATCATAGGTTAATATACAATAAATATGATAGTTATAATTTAATTTTTAAGAGCTTTTTCACCGCCTTTTCTTTTTTTCTAGATTTCAAGATTAATTCTCAACATGAGCAGTCTTCTCCCCCTCTCTTTTCTGAGTTTTAAGATCAATTCCCAATATGAGCTGTCCCCTTCTTTTATTAAAAAAAAGAATTTTATCCACCTCGTTTATTCAATGGTTTTGAAAGTTGTATTGATATGCACATAATAAATGGAGTTATATTATTATTGTTACAATAATTTATAGTAGACTCTAACATCCAGTTGAGTTTAGAATTAAAACTTTATTTAAATATTATCAAATTCTTTATCAGTTATCTAGTGGACGTTGATCTCCAACTACCAGTTTGATTGATGATGGACGGGGTTCCCTAAAATCATCAATCTGTCAACTTGTTTTCGTTTTTTAAGACCCCATATTTTTTTATTATTTTTCACAAATTTTAAAATCGAAGTTTTTACTTAATCAAACCGGAGTTATTTATTTTAGTCAACTTTGTCGGTTCATATATCATTGGGAAAAATGGGTACATCTTGTGTGTAAAATGATTTTCACGTGGGTATTTTAAAAGAAACTTTTACCAAGCGGTATGTAATTAAAATTTTATTTCACAAATTACAACTGGATTTTCTTTCATAAATAATGATGATGATGATGGAGTTCTTTCCACTGCCTTCAAAGCCAAGTCATCACCTAACTTACCTAATTGTTTGCTTTTAGAAGGAAACTAATTTTTAAAGTAAAAATGTTTTTGGAGATTAGAAGAACTTGTTTTTAACGAATTATAGCTTTTGAACTAACGATTATAATCAGAATCAATAATTATCGGCAGCAATAATAACAGCTGTGTTCAAAATTAATGATTACAATCAAATTTAACAAGTGGTCTTAGTTGAAAGAAAATTAGATAATGTTCATTTTAAGAAAGCCGAGTTTAATAATTTTGTCTATAAGATATGTATACATTATTAAATGTTAAGAATAATAATGTACAGATATTACCTTGTAATAATCCATCATATTTGAGAAGATTTAAAAACATTTATTTGAACATTTATACTTCTCAAAGGACAAAAATCATTTGCCCTTTTTTTTTTAGTGAAATTGAAACTATAACAGCCTATAGGCCTCTGTGCATATCTGATAAAACCAAACTAGCAGCTTCAGGAGGCGGTTCCTCAAAAAGCCGGGCACCAAGCGGAGATCCACGAGCCGACCTCGCTAACGCATCAGCAACAGTGTTTGCACCTCGCCGGATATAACGAACCTTCACATCCTATCGCACGGCCAATAATCTACGTATCAGCAGCACAAGACCTGAACCATGCAGTGCCAGCGAGGTCCCCTGAAGAATACGCGATACCTTCATTTGCCCCTTTTTAGTGTTCTTTTTTATGTTCAACACTTAAAAAATTAAATCTTAAGCCTTAACTCTAAATTTTATATCTTAAACCCTAAATACCACACCCTAAAAATTTGTATCTTAAACAATAATCTTAAGCCCTAAGCCCCAACCTTAAACTATAATCTTAAACCATGACCTTATACCTAATACTCTAAATCCTAAGCCTTAACTTTAAACTATGATCTTAAACTATAAATCTAATTATTTAATGATAAAACATAAGTAGGACACCGAAAAAGAAAAATTATTTTTACTCCCACTCAAAACTATGTCTTAATACCTTCAATCAAGGTGGTGTGTCATTATCGCTTGTGCAACTTGTTTATATTGTGAAATCAAGAATGTTTCAATTTAGTCCATTCTAAACTTAAATTTCAATCCGAAAATAATTGTGGTTTATATTACTTTGAACTTTGAATTCAGTGCTTGTAAGGTTAGAAACATATTAAGGCAATGAATTATGTCACTGTAAAAATCACTTTCATCCCCCAGTGGGTTCGGAGATTGTCAAAGGCATGTGGCAACTAATGCTCAAAATTCTTGACCCACCAACCTAACAAAACACTGTTTTCTGATTTGTCTTTTTTAATGTTTTGCTCTGGTCAAAATTTAAGAACCAAATCAAATTACCAGTCAAAAGTAAGTTTTAACGAGTGATTGCGACATTTCAAGAAGTTTCTTAAGTTCTTCCCTTGGTTCGCTGCAGGTTTCAAAGGTCTAAAATGTGTTCCTAAGTTTGTTTACAAGTAAAACCACAGGCTACCCTTTGAATCTTCTTCTCTCAATCCCTGACCATTTTCCATTTCTGAATCTCTGAATTTCTCAGAGACCGTGTTATGGAAACTCATAACAAAAACCCTGTTTCTGCCTCTCTAGCTTCATTAGTTTTTCTGCTGTATTCTTTTGCTCAGTTTTGCTATGCGGCTAATGATACAATCAAGCAAGGGGAATCGATAACGGATGGCCGGAGCTTGATATCTGGGAATAATGTTTTTAAACTGGGATTTTTCAGTCCTGGAAACTCCAAATTTAGATATGTGGGGATATGGTACAAGTTTGATTCGAAAGCAGTTGTTTGGGTTGCCAATAGAAACATGCCAATATCAGGCAGAAATGGAGTTTTGAGGATCGAAGCCGACGGTAAACTAGTCGTCCATGATGGAAATAACAGTTTAGTATGGGCATCCAATGTTCCTGGTTCATCAAACGACAGTACTGCAGCAAAACTGTTGAATAACGGAAATTTTGTGCTAACAAGAAACGATAGCATTGGTGATACCAGCAGGGCCCTGTGGCAGAGCTTCGAGGAGCCGACCGATACATTTTTACCGGGAATGAGAGTTCCGTTGAGTTCGAAAAGAGGCGAGTACCAACCTTACAGATCATGGAAAACACCCGATGATCCTTCATCTGGAAACTACAGCTTGGGAGTTGATCCTAACGGCGGACAGCAGATAGTAATATGGGATCTTAACAAGAGGCGGAGACGGTGGAGAAGTGGGCACTGGAATCAGCAGTTTTTTACAGGCGTCCCCTTTATGAGAAATAATGCCAGTACCCTGGGTGGTTTCCACATTTCCCAGCCTGATGAAAACGGAACCATGTATATTACGTACACTGCATCGACACCGGACATTTATCGATTTCAGATAAGCTGGGAGGGTAGGGAACATCAGTCAAGGTGGAATCCTAGTAAAAAGGAATGGGACTATCTGCAATCAGAGCCTGACCCTGATAACGAATGTGAGCTTTACAATTTTTGTGGGAATTATTCAACCTGTGACCGACTAGATGGTCGAAGGTGCATTTGTTTAGAAGGGTTTAGACCAAAGTCTGAAGCTCAGTGGGACGCAAGGAACTGGTCAGGTGGGTGTGTACGTAAGATCGACCTGCAGTGCCCGGCGGCTAATGGTACAGCAGTAGGAAAAGCTAAAGCAGATGTATTTAAGAAAAAGAGGTGCACAAAGTTACCAGATTTAGCGACCTTGTTGTCATCTGAGGGGGACGTAGACGCTTGCAGAACACGGTGCTCGGAAAACTGTTCATGTATTGCGTTTGCATTTATTCCTGGGATTAGATGCATGATATGGACAGGGGACTTGGTTGATATGCAGTATTTTCACCAACGTGGAAGCTTAGATTTCTTCTACCGCCTCCATCATTCCGAATCAGGTGAGCTGTGGTCTATCAGAAGCTTTTCACTATCTCATTTTCGCCATACAAATTTCTTCAAATTGCAGTAACTTTATCAGCTATGTGGCCATATCTATTGGAATATTGGTGCTTTAAATTAGGCATCTACTGATCTGCATCATGTTAACCAAAATGACTGAGACCATACACTCATTTTAACATTCATTCTGCTGTATTTTTTAGCTGCCTATATGTGAACCAAATTTGAATCTTCTACAAGATCTTTAAACAATGGACATCTAAGACATCTTGTACAACATATACTAACACCTTTCTTTTGTCACTTTGAATGTAGATCACGGGAGGAAGATATCCAATCTCACAATAGTTATAATTTCTCTGGTGGTGGCGGCCTTCTTGGTGGCATCTCTTTGGCTCCTATGGAGATACAAGACGAAGCTAAATGGTAAGATTTTTTTCTCTGGTCAAACGAAAATTAGAAATGAAACGAAAAGAAAGGGTATTCATTTTTCAGGTTTATCTGCAGTTTCTTCCAAGCCTTGCTGCAATGACGATGATGTAGCAGTTTTCGATGTGTCCAAGGGAAAAAGCAAAGAATTCTCAACAGATCTTTCGGGACCAACTGATATCCTTAAAGATGGGAATCAAGTCCATGGGCCGGAGCTACAAAATTTTGATTTCAGTATTATTGCTACTGCAACAAACAACTTTTTCGAAGGGAACAGGCTCGGGCAGGGAGGTTTCGGCACCGTTTACAAGGTGAGTTTCTTTAGTTTAGTTACAAATTTTGTCAATGTTTTCAAATTGAATCAAAGGTAATAACAGTTTCTGTTTATGTTTTATCACTAGGGAGAGCTTCCTGGAGGTGAACAAATAGCAGTAAAGAGGCTTTCAGGACATTCTGGCCAAGGCTTAGAGGAGTTCAAAACTGAGATTACATTGATTGCCAAACTGCAGCATAGAAATCTTGTTAAACTATTGGGCTGCTCCATTCAAGGGGAAGAAAAGCTGCTGATTTACGAGTATATGCAGAATAAAAGTTTAGACAATCTTCTTTTTGGTATGTTCCTTGTTATCCTTATTTGGTATTCTTTCTAATTGTATCTGTTTGATTGTGCTGACTGCTGACAGTTGAAACCTGATAAAATTTTCTGGCAGATGAGGCCAAGAAATCAGAGCTAGACTGGAAAACCCGCCTCAGCATCATCGAAGGCATCGCGAGAGGACTTCTTTATCTCCACCGAGACTCAAGGCACAGAATAATCCATAGGGACTTAAAGGCCAGCAACGTTTTATTGGATGCAGAAATGAATCCTAAGATTTCAGACTTTGGTATGGCCAGAATGTTCGGGGGTAACCAAAATGAAGCGAATACAGTTCGAGTAGTCGGCACATAGTAAGAAATCTCTAGTTAAAATAGAACACTCACCCTCAAACAATGTCAATAGCATTCGACAGATCTAATCGTTTCTTTCCTTAAAATGTGCAGTGGATATATGTCTCCTGAATATGCAATGGAAGGCCTATTTTCGGTGAAATCCGATGTTTACAGTTTCGGTGTATTATTGTTGGAGATTGTTAGTGGCCAAAGGAACAACAGCTTTCGCTCATTCGACCACACGAGTCTTCTCGCATATGTAAGTACAGAAAAATGCATCATTTGATCTTATCTGCAGCTGAAGCTGAAACATATACTAATCAAGTGGGAAACTGGTTTGGTTTCAGGCATGGCGCCTTTGGAGTGAAGATAAAGTAATGGATTTGGTGGATCCTTGCATTCGGGATTCATGCTCGCCAAATGAAGTGTTGAAATGCATACATATAGGGATGCTGTGCGTGCAAGATTCTCCTGCGCATAGACCGAAAATGGATGCCGTCATGGTGTTCCTTGAGAGCGAAACGGCGACGCTCCCGATGCCTAGGAAACCGACTTATACATCCCTGAGGACTGCCGTAGAAGAGGAATATGTCCTGGATGGTCAAGAAATTGTATCCTCAAATGATGTCACGGTCACGACCATAGTTGGACGATAGATTGTTTTGTTCATAAATATTACGTGAAATATATATGATCTTTTACGTCATTTGAATTTTCCTGAACTTAGTGTCCACGGCTTCCCTTGTTTGCAGTATTAGAGTGATCGATTGACTCGTATGTAAGGACGGACACAACATTTTATGTAAATAGTGCAAACTATTAAGAAGTTATATTATAAATGTATGGTGTAAAATTATACTCCCTCTGTCCCACTAAAACTGTCACATATTGACTTTTTTGGGTCAAACTTTTTCAACTTTGACCTCTTATAATTTAAAATTTATTATAGATAAAAATATAAAAAAATATATTTTAAAAACTTTGAATCAACTAGTTTTTAAATATATTTTTTATAATTTTTAATTAATTAAAATATTTAAATAAATTATAGTCAAAGTTGAAAAAATTTGACCAAAAAAAGTCAACATGTGACAGTTTTAGTGGGACGGAGGGAGTAAAATTTTAAAGGCACGGAATTAAATTTTCAATAAAAAATACAAATAAAAATGAAATTTAAAACTTTTAGGGGGTTCGATTGTCACCTAACACCCCTCTATCCATCTCTACTTGTATGTATCGAACAGCTTATGTTGTTTCCACTTGACATTAGTATTCAATATATATAGAAAAAATATGATATTTTAGAATATAAGAGTCGAGTCACTTGTCTAAATAAAATTTTAGAAGGATCTAAACAAAAAATTGGGCTCAAAAGAAAAAAATGGACTTCGGCCTAAAAAAGGGCCCGTTTGAGTAAAAATATGAGAAGGATTTGGACAAAAAAAAACTTGGCCTTTACATTTAGGATTTATATATATTATATAATCTATATTATGCTAAAATTAAATCTGTAATAATATATAATATTATAATGTAATCATTGAAACATATATTAAGTTTTATATGTTTAAATGAGTAAAAATAAACTTAATAAATGAAAATATATATATATAAGATACTTAAATATTAAATTAAAAATAGTATTAATATTTTTTAAAAATCAAAATAATAAAAATAAAATTACTAGATCGAAAACGAATTTAGGTTGATTATTTAAAAAATAACAAATTTAAGGTCTATATTCTAATTCAAACAAGATATAGAAAGCATGAAATGTTTTAATACTATGCATAATGTCATGATATATAAATCATTGGTTTTAGATAAATTTTAAACAATTATTTATAAATTTAAATTCGAATATAATCGGTATTTTAAATATAAAATCATATGAAAGCATAACTCTTATAAATTAATAAGAATTCCACAAGCGGTGGAATAATTGATTCAAATATAAAATGATCGTTGAACCTAATAAATGGTCTCAGTGAAAAAGAAGATGATGTTCATCTTAGGAGATTCGAGTTCAAATCACTTTATTTGTAAGGTATGCATGCGTATTGTTAAAAGGTTAAAAATATATATAAACATATACTATCTTATACTATAATAAACTTTAGACTATTTAAAATAATATAAAATAATCGTTAAAAAATTTAAGAAGTTGTATTTCTCCAGAGTATTTCTCTAATTTTTCTTTAAGAGTGTATTTTTAGCTACAACCTTTGCGTCATCATTTGATTTTATTTCTTCTATATTTGTATTAGTTTTATTGTCTCGAATAAGTATTTTTTTTTATTTTGGGTTCATTCTTTTGGCTTATTTTGTTAGGTTGTTTGTCTTTTTTATGGCATAATTTTTATCTATGTTATAGCACATTTTTTATTTATCTTTACGATAGTATAGTGTTCGTGTAGTAATCATCACAAAGCACCTTCTAATCAAGGAAAGTCGACAATACAATATTGTTAGATGTATTTTATTATAGTAGTTTGTTGATATAATTAAAATTATTATCAGAAAAATTCAAAAGTTTTATTTTCTCGATCTTCACTCATGCATTAATATAATGTTTAATTGAAAGAGACATTAAAATTTTCATGATGGTTGTTGGTATTCTTAGAAGATATGAACGATATATTTAATAAATATTTGTTTTTCCCCTCACACCCCTTACGTTTATATATTTTATTTTTTTCTTCAATTTTTTAATGGAATAGTTTCTTTCAATGATTTGTGTTTGTTGTACTTTTCTTATTTTTTTAATGAAATTTAATTGCTTGCTTTTGTTCCAAAAAAATATATAAAAGGACCTTTGTTTATGTGTGCATTTACTATTAGAGATAAATGGCAAAATTACGTATGAACTTTGGTTAAATATACAATATAATACATGAATCTTGGTTTGGTGTAATTAATTATACGTGGAACTTTAATTTTGGTTCAATTGTACATAAAACTTATAAATTTTTAAGATGTGAAAATTTGATTTCACACATTTAAAATAATATATACATTTACTTTTTTATATTGGAAAAATTAAATTTATGTGTGCATGTAACATGTAAACATAAAATGATGCTACATTGATAACAATATTAGTGATTTGTGAAAACTAAATTTGATTAAAACTTTATGTATACAACTACACAAAATCAAAGTTCATGTATTAAATTGCACGTTTTACCAAAATTCATGTATAGTTTTGATATTATTATTATTATTATTATTATTATTATTATTATTATTATTATTATTATTATGACGACGACGATGCAATATTTATATTATTTTGGTATAATGGATATTCAACTTAAATTATAATAGAAATAAAAAATAACTTAAGTGAAATTCATCATTAATATTAAGCTTAATATATGTTTTATCCCATTTATTATAGTGAAAATTTTGCTCCGTATCTTTTATTATATTTTTAGAATATAAATTCTCTTTCACTTTTCGGTGCCTTTATTTAGGGAGATTCTAATGTAAGGCGGACTAATATACGGCTAAGAAACGACGTTACCGGAAACATTGTAAGATAAATAACAAAATAGGTAAAGCGCTACCGAATATGTTGATTTAAAATAATGTATCCGGTAGAAAACACTAAAAAATATTAAAAAAAATTAGTAACCGGCAAACTTAAGTTATCGGTAGGTATAACAAAATATGTAAATTTTTACTTATTTTGTTGATAAGAGTATCAACATATTAGGTAGTATTAAAGTTTAAGCTGATGGGGCCTTGGAAATCTCACGATAACAAAATTGGTAAAATTACTTATTTTGTTGATAAGAGTATCAACATATTCGGTAGCGCTTTACCTATTTTGTTATTAAAGTTTAAGCTGATGGGGCATTCGAAAGTATCTGTACTTTTTTAAAAGTATCCATACTTTTTAAAAAAGTATAGTATAACAAAATAGGTAAAATTTTACTTATTTTGTTGATAAGAGTATCAACATATTAGGTAGTATTAAAGTATCGATACTTTTTTAAAAGTATCGATACTTTCAAACCACATTGCAACCGGTTACATTGCTTTTTAAAAAAGTATCCATACTTTTTGAAAAGTATAAATACTTTCGAAAGTATCAACAAAATAGGTAATTTTACTTGATATGTTGATACTCTTATCAACAAAATAGGTAATTTTACTGGATATGTTGATACTCTTATCAACAAAATAGGTAATTTTACCTATTTTGTTATGTTTAACCGGTCACCTATTTAACCGGTCACCTATTTAACCGGTCACGCCGTATATTAGCCGTATATTAACCGCCTCACAGCAGAACTACCCCTTTATTTATGCCCACATTAAAAATTAAATTTAGGTTTAAGGTTCAAGGTTAGGGTTTGTGGTTAAGGTTTAGAAAATTTAGAGTATGGTGTATTTTTAGGGTATAGAGTGTAAAGTTTAGGATTTAAAATTTAAGGTTAAGGCTTGAAATTTAATTTTTAATATTTTTTAGTGCCAAAACATAGAAAAGTGCACCTAAAAGAATAAAGGATTTTTATCTATATTTTCAATCAACTTGCTCCCCCTACTTTAATTACACTATCACCATTAGCTTTCTACGTTTTTTTTCATTAAAATCTGTGATATGGTCCAATTACAAGCTGCCACATGAAATGAATGTTTCTTTTTCTTCTAAAAGTTGGTAAAAAATTCATTTGATATAATTTTAAAAATTCTAAAAAGTTCCAATGTTTTTGATATAATTATGTTTAACTTATTTTTTTAGAATTTTCAAATATACAAAAAAAACAAAACAAGGAATTTATAATTAAAAAATCTGGACTACTAAAGAATTTTAGGATTTTATGAAACAAAAGTGATTTCTACTATAATTTTTTTTGTTATATGCATGTTTCTTTTATGGTCCATATTCAGGGTGTGAGGTTGCCCCTTCCAACAATGTCATTTTCAAAATTTAAATTCACGTAATCTTCTTAGGAGTGCAATTTGCCTTATCAATACACCCAACACTTATTGGTGATTTCTACTATACTTTAATCTTTATTTTAAAATAACAATAAATTCTTGATTTTAAAGTAGTTGAGGTAATAATCATTAGATATGGTATAGTGATTGTTCACTTTATTTCTTAACTACGAGATAATGAGCATGTTTTCAACGCATGAAAATGTAATATATTTCATGGTCAGCGATAAGACCACTCTCAACGAATGAATTAATCACTAATATTTACTGCGGATACCTTTGCTTAAACTTAAAAGGAAAGTAGAGTAGTTGAGGGGGTAGTTCTACGGTACGGCCGCCTAATATAAGGCTAATATACGGCGTTACCGGAAACATCATAAAAGTATACCGGAAACATCATAAGGTATACCGGAAACATAGATACTTTCGAAAAAGTATGGATACTTTCGAAATCAACATATCCAAAAGTATCGATACTTTCGAAATCAACATATCCGGTATACCTTTATGATGTTTCCGGTAACGCCGTATATTAGCCTTATATTAAGCGGCCGCATGCTAGAAAACTCCAGTTGGGGGTATGTGGCCGGATATTAATTAGCTTTGATGAGAAAGCAAGCTCAGGCAACTACGACTAGGGGTGATAACAAACGGAGTTGAACTCTAGTTTGGCCAGGCTCGACTCAGGTTCGAGACTCGTCGAGCTCAGTATTTTAGGCTCGAGTTCGGCTCGGAAATAATATTGTTGCGCTCGGTTCGGCTTGAAATAAAAAATTTTGCTATAGTTTTTTTTATAAAAGATTCGTTAAAAGCTCTTTTCATAATCAACACTGAAACGAAATTTAATAACCGAAAAAGGGAAAAAAGTGCCAAAAATTAGATTAATACAAACACATAATTAAAGAAAATACAAAATCAAACAACAACCAACTAAATAAAATGCCCAATTTATTTTAGTTAATTTACTTTTTAGTAGATTTTTTCTAATTTTTTCTAATTTATTTTATTGTTTTTTTTGCTAAACATATTATTTTTAGTGCATAGATAGATTTTAAGCTTGTTCACGAACTTTTCGAGTCGAGTTAAAGTAGACTCAACTCGACTTGTTAAGGTTTCGAGCCGAGCTCGAATTGAATTCATTCAAGTCGAACTTTAACCGAGTTAAGCCTGAATAATTCGCGAGCATTATCACTCTTACTGGCTACCACTGCCATTGACCTGTTTCGCGAGCCACAAAGTCAGGGTCCAACGTCCACCCATCCACATCAAAACCATTATTTTCTCTCTCTTTTTTTAAAAATAAAATCTTTGTGAAATATTTTATATTTAAGTAAACTATCGTGTGACCACTTAATTATAAGATCTATTTTATTTTAACTATTTAATTAAAAAATTAAACAATTACACTATCAAATTTTTAAAATGATCGTAACTAAATTATTGGTCGTCACTTTTAACGAAAATGATGATATAATAATTAACGGAAGTTTGTTTACAATTTAAACATTCTTATTTAAACAAATATGCATTATTTTATGTGTATTACAGGTGTCTTAAACATATACATCCTCTAAATAAAATCAATACACTATTTTCGTATTTAACAAATATAAAACAATAGATTGATTATATAACACTTCAAAGTTCAAATCAGTATTATCAAGTTGAAAGCAACTCCTCGAAGAAAATAAATGGTTGCGGTTTTTGCTTCTCATTTCATCATAATATTATTGAATAATGACAGACGCAAAATTTTATGTTACGGAATAAACTGATAAAATTTTAAAAGATAAAATTATAAAATTTTAAAAGAACAAAAATAAACATAATAAAAAATACATAAAAAAATATCTAAACTATATATAAATTTTAAATTTTTAGGGGGCGATCACCCTTCCAACCCTTCGGTCTATCTTTATTATTGAAAGTGACATAAAACCTGTCGGAAAACAAGTTTCATACGCAAAAAGTGGAAGATAATATTTAATATCATCGTATTGGCTGTAGTTATTTTCTCTACTTTTGACATTTAGGTGTGAACAAAGTGAAAAACGATGTCCGAAAACCTGCTTCTTAGTTTCTTATTTGATTCAAATGAGCAGACGTTAATTAGATAAAATTTAGAAAGCGAAAGATTTGAATTTCTTACGTGCATTTGGTATGGTTCATTGTATTCTCAGTAAAAGAAAATTATGTTTAAACTTTAAAAACAATGTTGTTCGAAGTGGCAATTTTAAACCACAAACATAAACTATAAAACAAATTTTAAAAGTATTAATATTATCATGTTCCACCAATAGTCTTCGAAATGAATTCACTGAAATTCGTCATAATGATTAGGATAAAGTCCCTATGAGATTATTATATTACTAGCTTTGATTTGAATTAATTAAATTCGAACGTTGGCCACACATTTGGTTTTGCATTTAATTTACATAAGGTTAACGATTCATTGTCCTTATTAGAGGTGGCAATCGGGTCATTCGGTTCGGGTTCGGTTCGGGTCGTTTCAGTTCGGGTCATTTCGGGTCTATCTAGAATCGGTTTAGATTCGGTTCGGGTCGGTTCGGTTCGGGTTCGGGTCTAATTCGGGTCTGTGATGAGTCGGATTCGGTTCGGATATTGGATCGGGTCAAAATCGGATCGGTTGTTTTCGGGTCGGGTCAATATCGGATCGGTCGCTTTCGGTTCGGGTCAAAATCGGGTCGTTCGGGTCGCTTTCGGTTCGGGTTAAAATCGGGTCAATTTCGGGTCTGGTCAACATTTAAATTTTCGGGTCAATTTGATTTGAGTTGGGTTAAAGGTTTGAGGTTTAGTATTTATAGTTTAGGGTTTAGAGTTATTGATGTATGAGATTAATTCTAATTCAACTTGTCAATCTATGCATTTGAATTTGATTAAATATTTAAATCAAAGCTTCATGTATCCATATAATTTTTTTTATAATTATATTGAATCAAAGTTTATAATAATAATAATAATAATAATAATAATAATAATAATAATAATAATAATAATAATAATAATAATAATAATAATAATAATAATAATAATAATAATAATGTCTGAAATGAATTAATTTATTAAACTTAGGATCTAATTGAATTAACTAAAATCTAAAAGCATAAATCACGGACATAATTAAAATAATTTTAAAACTAAATGTAAAATTTCAGTTAAATTAATTTAAATTGAAACTCAATTAAATCAAGAAAAATAGAAAGACAATTGGTAAAAATAGAGAGGGAAAAAACAAAAATTTGGAGGGAAATAAGCCACCAATTTTTTAAGTTAAATTGAAAAAAATGAAAATGACAATTGGAAAAAATAGAGAGAGAAAAGACAAAATTTTGGAGGGAAATAAGCCACCAATTTTTTAAGCTAGAGATTAATTACTTTTTAGGTCATGTTGCATTTAAAATGTTACATTTTAGTCAACTTTAAGTTTTAGTTTAATTTAATTTAGTCACAAGTATTCCCACAGTTTAGACTTCGGATATAAAAATCCCCTCCCCGTAGTGATATTTAGTCTCTAAAAATTTACTTTTAGTTGAAATTGACTAATCTTTGTAATTTAGTCTATTAATTTAATATATTTATATTTTCGTTCATTTTAATTTCAAAGATTTAATTTTTAGCCAAAATTGACCCCTATTTATTTATATGGCATAATTACAAATTTGATCATTGGACTCTCAAATTTTTCCACTTCCAAATTGTCAATTTAGTCTACAATTTCAATTTTATGCTATATTTTATGATGAAATTATAAAATTGGTCACCAAGATCTCAAATTTCTATACTTCATTTTATTATTTATTATATTGTTAACAATAGATATTCGGGTTAAAATCGGGTCAAAATCGGGTTAAAATCGGGTTAAAATCGGGTCGATATTCGGTTCAGCTTTCGGTTCGGGTCCATTCGGTTCGGGTCTATTCGGTTCGGGTCTATTCGGTTCGGGTCTATTTCGGTTCGGGTCCATTTCGGTTCAACAAAAATTTTCGGTTCGGTTCGGTTTGATTCGGTTCGGTTCGGGTTTCGGGTTAACTTCGAATCATCATGTTCGGGTCAAAATCGGGTTTCGGTTCGGGTAATTCGGTTCGAATTTCGGGTCTCGGGTCAAGTTTGCCAGGTCTAGTCCTTATTAGCGTAATATAGTAACAAACAATTTTTTTGTTTGTTCATAAGTAACAAATATCTTATGAGATTGTCAGATTGGCAAGTTCGTAATTGAGTTTGGATGGGAGAGACACCAATCCAAAGCCCATAATTAAATTTTTAAATATAGTTAAATAAAAAATATAATTTATAAAAAAATTAATTTATTTTTGTCTAATTTTAAAATTTATTATTTTTCAATACTTATTATACATCTAATTTTTAGATTCGTCTTTAAACCATCAAAATTTAGAAATCGGACTACATATTAGTGCTCATGATAAGAAAAAAGTTTAGAGCAAAGATGTCCCATGGGATTTCCTAGCCAAAGGATTTGTAGGTGCTTCAATTTCCTATGCATTAGGGTGAACCAAGGATGGAAATCCTCTACTTTTTTGGTGTTTTTATTTATGTTACATGCTCGAAATTAAGTTTAAGGTTTAGAGTTTTATGTTAGAATTCATGAAATTTAAGGTAGATTGTATTTTTTAAGATATATGTTATAGGGTTTAGGATTTAGAATTTAAGGTTATGGCTTAAAATTTAATTTTATAATACTTTTTTGTGTTGATGCATAAGTAGGGGCATTAAAAAGGGGCAGAAGATTTTTATCCTTGAACCAAAGGCAATACGTTGGGTGCATATGGATAAAATTCGTCTGCCCCTTTTTAGTGCCCCTACATATGTCCCAACACTAAAAAACACTATAAAATTAAAATCTAAGTCCCAACCCTAAATTCTAAATCCTAAATCCTACGCCCTATACCCTAAAAATATACCCTACCCTAAATTTCCTAAACCCTAACCACAACCCCTAACCTAAAACTCTAAACCCTAAACCCTAAAGTTAATTTTGAGCGTGGGGCATATGTAGTGGCACTGAAAATGGGTAGGGGATTTCCATGCGGTGCATGTGTTATGAGCAATTATATGGCTCTTTGGGTGGAACGTATCCCTCCAGCAAGATTGGATTTTGGCAAGACTTCACCATTTCCACTACTTCAAGTATCTTGACTAAGCAAAGTAGCAAACCGACAAGAACATTTCCAGCGAAAACCAAAAGTTATCTTTTCATTTCATCGACTTTGAAAAGTAAAAAAAGAAAGCAACAAAAATGGTGTATTTGACACAGCAATGTTCGAGGTTGTCTATCATTTAAAATCCTCAACTACTCCAACAAATTAAGATTATATATTTCTTCTGAAAACTCTAATCATGTACCAAACCAATGATGAATCCTGTTAGATGGCTTGTCAGAACACTGCTTCTTTTGTTTCTCTCTCATTTCTCCATATCTGCTGATACGATAACACTACATCACGTCATCAGAGACAATGGTGATATCGTGGTTTCTAGTGGCAAGGTTTTCGCGCTCGGGTTTTTCAGCCCCGGTGGTTCCAGGAATCGTTATGTCGGCATCTGGTATTTTAAGGTTCCGGAAAAGACAGTTGTTTGGGTGGCCAACCGAGACAATCCCATTAAGGATAACTCGGGGAATGTCAGAATGGATGGTCGAGGAAATCTTGCCTTGTTCCAGAGGAACCGGATACTTCCTGTCTGGTCTACAAACATCTCCGTCACGGGTACTAGGAACACCATTGCTCAAATTTTAGATTCGGGAAATCTTGTTTTGGTTCAGAATGATACTATAAGGGCAGTGGTGTGGCAGAGTTTTGATTATCCCACCAACACTATGCTACCGTTTATGAAACTCGGGTTGAGTTTCAGAACCGGTTTGAATCGAGTCATAACTTCTTGGAAGTCTCCGGATGATCCAGGGATTGGAAACTGTACCTACAGGATCGACCCGAGCGGGTTTCCTCAGCTTTATTTGTACAAGGGTTCGGCTCCTTTGTGGCGAACCGGGTCGTGGACCGGGCGAAGATGGAGTGGTGTTCCTGAAATGACGAGCAACTACATATTCAATGTGTCTTTTGTCAACTCTGCTGATGAAGTGTCGGTCACATATGATGTGAGGAACACGTCCTTCATTACAAGAATGGTGACAAATGAAACAGGGATTCAACAAAGATTCACATGGAACCGCGACGCGCGACATTGGATTGGCTTCTGGTCGGCCCCGGAGGACCAGTGTGATTTTTACGGGCACTGTGGTCCGAATGGTTACTGCAACCCTGTTCACTCGGATGTTTACGAATGCATATGTTTTCCAGGATTCGAACCCAAGTCATCCCAAGAATGGTATCTACGAGATGGAGCACAAGGATGCACGAAGAAACGCGGTATCTCTACATGTCAAAACAAAGAAGGGTTCGTCAAGGTGTCACATGTGAAGGTGCCAGACACATCGGCGGCGCATGTAGACACGAGTATGGGACTGAAACAGTGTGAGGTCGAGTGTTTGAGAAACTGTTCTTGCGTGGCTTACGCTAGTGCCTACGCAGAGACCGACGGAGGGATTGGCTGCTTGACTTGGCACGGGGATTTGGTGGATGCAAGGACATATACAGACGCGGGACAAGATATATACATACGCGTCGATGCCGACGAGTTAGGTACCTGTTCTAACATTCAATTCTCTATTTGCAACCAACGTCTACTTTTATCATATGCAAGTTAAGAACAGTAGACTTGGTTAATGTAAAAACTCATACCTCCATCTTGTTAGCTCGGTATACGAAGAAACGCCCATTTCAAAAGAAGGGAGTGCTTGCGGTTACCATAGTTTCTGCAGTTGTACTGTTTCTCATCATTTTGGCCCTCTTTCTCTGCTTGGTAAGAAGGCTTAGAAGAGGTACGCACTACAATTTTTCCTCTGTTTTTCTTTGTTAAACCAATTACTTATTCCCATCTTAACCATGCCAATTAAGATATTTGCAGCTAAATTGGTTTAATCACGATATCGTGTGTGACAACAGAAAGAAGATGGAGAAATACCTTTAGTTGTACGAGAAGTTCATCGTTGTTCGAAGACTCTTTAGGGGAGAAGGAGATCGATAAGAGCAGAAGAAATGGAGATTTATCGTTCTTTGATTTGAGCACCATAGCCGCTGCCACTAATAATTTCTCTACTGATAACAAACTTGGACAAGGAGGATTTGGCCCTGTTTACAAGGTAGCTTTTCTCTTTAACAACTTAGTTATATACATAGTCCATTCATTAAAGGAGATTTCTTTGTAATTGCAGGGCGTGCTCTTCAATGGAAAAGAAATAGCAGTGAAAAGACTATCGAAGCACTCAGGGCAGGGAGTACAAGAGTTTAAGAATGAGATAGTGCTAATTGCAAAACTTCAGCACAGGAATTTGGTAAAGATGCTGGGGTGTTGCATTGAGGGTGAAGAGAAGATGTTAATATATGAGTTTTTACCCAATAAAAGCTTAGACTCTATCATTTTCGGTATGTCTTCTTTTGAATCGTTGAGTACTTGTACCAAATACTACAAGTTATGCAATGATTCCTTTTGAAAACTGATTTTGGGTACAGATGAATCGAAAAGTTCATTGTTGGATTGGAAAAAGCGTTTAGAAATTATTTGTGGGATTGCTCGAGGGATCTTGTATCTTCACCAGGATTCCAGGCTAAGAATCATTCATAGAGATTTGAAAGCGAGCAATGTATTACTGGATGCTACAATGAATCCCAAAATTTCAGATTTCGGCATGGCTAGGATATTCGGAGGAGACCAAATTGAAGGCGATACTAAACGTGTAGTTGGAACATAGTAAGCATCCCATATGCAAAGTTTGCAGACAATTTCTGCTGGAGTTTTCAAACAAGTTCTTACTCTTCCCTCTTTTTTTGGTATGATTTTAGTGGTTACATGTCACCGGAGTATGCCATGCATGGGCATTTCTCAACGAAATCCGATGTTTACAGCTTCGGGGTCCTGCTGATAGAGACCATCACAGGCAAAAAGAGCAGCAGTTATTTTCCAGAAAATCCCTCTTCAAATCTGGTCGGACATGTGAGTAACGAAATTTAAAGAACAACCTCCCTACAATTAAATCAAGTTTTTGCATTCAAATGATTCAAACAACATTGTTTCAGGTTTGGGATTTATGGAAGGAAGACAGAGCCATCGAAGCAGTTGACTCAGCATTAGGCGATTCATATTCTGCTGATGAATTTTTGAAATGCATTCAAATTGGATTGTTGTGTGTGCAAGAACATGCAGCAGATCGACCGACTATGTCCACAGTTGTGTTCATGTTGAGCAACGGAACGGCACTTCCGGTGCCAAAACAACCTGCATTTATAATGAAAACGGACAAAGGCGACGAGATATCAACTAGTGAAGGAGCTGTATCTGTAAATGATGTGACTGTCACTATGGTTCAAGCTCGCTAGAACTATCGCTATATATAGAGATAGTTATAATTCACTTTCTAAAGTTTACAATTTAAGAGTTCTATAATGTTTTGGAATTAAAATATGAAGATTAAAATCTTAATTAAAGTCAATGAATTAAATATTGAAATTTGGAATTAGAATTAAAATAAACACACTTTTAAAATTGATAAAGGCCCGTTAAATCCTGTCTGTATAGTTTTTTTTTTTTTTAAAAATTCAGTGTTAACCCAGTGATCGGCAATCACTTAGCTATCGGTTGTCGATCGACGATGTTTATTATTTTTCTTATTTCTCTGTCCCTTGTGACACGCGTTTTCTTCTGTCCTTGTGACATGTTTTTTTTTTTTATTTTTGTGGTTTTGTTTCATCTGTCCTTGTGGCATGATTCAACATATCCTAGAGATTGATCGTTGTTCGCATAGAGTTTTGGTCACACAAATGTAGATCCCCACTCGGTTGATGGTTGTTTGTCGATATAATTAGTCCTGGATAGCGAAACATTCTGCCTGATAGTTTGGATCGTTCATATAATTGTAAGTGAGAGATTGAATCAATATCGGGTTCAATTCGCAAGGTTCTTTCAAAATTGATATCGAGTCGGATAAATATATGGTTCGGGTCAACACAGTTTGGGTCCGAACAATTAATTATCGGGTTAATTCAGGTTCAAATGGGTTTCGAGTCGGGTCTTTCTGTGTATCGGGTTAAGTTTAGGTCAAGTCATGTCAGTTTCGGATAAAATTCGGGTTAGGTACTATTGGTTTCAGGTGAACTTCATGTCATGTCATTTCTGATATCAAATTAAGTTCGTGTCATTAAGGATATTATGTTATGTTTTTTTAAACAATATGTTAGCTGAATTTTATTAGAATTAGAAATAGAAAACAATCCAAAGAAAATAAAATTGTAGCACAAGAAAAACCAAGTCTAAATTAAAAGAAAAATAAGAAAACGAAACATCAGACCAGCAAAAACACTTCTAGTGGGATGTAAAATAGTGATAGAAATAAATCATTAGAGAAATAAACCAACGACAATGCCAATTGAATCAAACTCGATCGACAAATCACTATATCTCTTTGTACGTAAAAGATTTAATCAAAATAGGCTAAGACGTCCATTTCAATATACTGGTATTTGAGATACATGGTTGTGATTAAGGAGTAAAAAAAATGATATGGTCAGGAAATTTGATTGAAATCGATTCGAGCCTGAATTCGTTTTGACTCGAGGTGAT
Source organism: Hibiscus tridactylites (assembly GCA_958450335.1). Lineage (NCBI taxonomy): Eukaryota > Viridiplantae > Streptophyta > Magnoliopsida > Malvales > Malvaceae > Hibiscus > Hibiscus tridactylites. The sequence goes on along the minus strand of OY288270.1, from coordinate 91,714,111 downwards.
GATGATCCAAACTCAATCGAGTCTAAGTTGATGGTGACTCGAACTCAAGTTGGACACGATGATTTTAGAACCGAACTCGAACTGCACTTGACCTGAGAAAGACCCAAACTCGAATTAAATACGATAATATGATATCAAACTCGGCCTGATATGAACCCGAACTTAAAACTAACATGGTAAATATATGTTATTACCCAACTTGAAATGACCTAAGATCCGATTTTACATGACATGTTATGAACTCGACTTGTTGACGAGGCATGCTAATTGACCAAACCTATAAATGAGTTGAATAAGTTGTACCTTTTATATTCAATTAAATCCGAAACTCGTAAATGTTTGAGAGTAAAATTATCGACCCAATCCAAAAATTGATTCCCCCCCCCCCCCAAAAAAAAAATCATTTTTTTTCCCAAATAGGAACGAATGGTTGAGTAGGAGTATATTTCAAATTCGGAAAAATCTCAAAAAAATGGTGATGGGATTTTTTATTTTCCACTCTATTGCACTGCCCAGATTATTTCCACGAACAATGCAATAGAAGTCGGATTCTGTTGAGTCCGAAAATGAAAAAAAAAGTGAAAAACAGATCCATTAGAAGCCGACTTTGGCTCCCCTAAAGCCTTGGCCAAGTGGACCCGACTTTGGCTAAAGTAGGTGCCAGGTGGATCCGACTTTAGCTTCCATCAGACCTTTCACATGCAGTGGCACGAGGTGGCAGAGGGGGGCATCACATGCATGGCAGCAGGGGCACGGGTGGCAGGGGTTGCAGAATTTTTTTTTTGCATGCATGAGAATGGCACTAGGTGGCAGAGGGGGGATAATTGGTTGGATAAATGGTGAAATTTAATTGGGTAGGTGGTATGTGTGGTTGAAATTTAATTTTTTTGAGGTTGAAAGGGGTGGGTTGAAGGTAGATAGTGGGAGAGAAAATATTTTGAAGAAGAAGAGGAGGAGGAAGATTTGAAGATTTGAAGAATTTTATTAAAGTAAGTGTTTTATTTTTATAATTTATCCTTATTATTATGAGTAAATATTATTTTTTGTAATTAATTTTTTATATTTTATTTTATAGTAATTACGAAAATTGGATATTTGTGTTTTTAAGTTAAAGTTTAATATTTTTGTGTTAAATAGGTGGTTGAAGATAATATAGTGCGTTAAGTTATTTGTTTGATTAAATTTGAAGTTGTTGTTTGAATTTTGTGTTAAATAGGTGGAGATTTGAGAAATATTTTGTTGTATATTGTTCACTTTAAATTCGTTAATTTTTTTAATTTTTATTTTGAAGTTCCTTGAATTTTTGATGTTATTTTGAGAGAATGTAATTTGAATGTTTTGTGTTAAATAGGTGAAGATATGAGAAGAAAATATAATTTAAATATTTTTGTGTTAAATAGGTGGAGAGATATTGAGAATATAGAAAAAAATGTTTGAATATAAGAGAAGAAACGAGAAAATACATTTATTTTGAGAATATAGAAAAATAGGTCGATAGATTTTATTATTTTATTTAAGTTCGTTAATTTAATTATATTTATTTATATGTGATTGAATAAAACGTTAAATTGATGATTTAATGGACAATAAGCAAATACGACATTTATTTTAATTGTTATTTTTAATGTGGTAGATTTAGTATCGTTTTACTAATATTTTCTTATTTGTCATGTAGGATGGCTGAACAAGCTCCATTGTTGCATTTACAGAATCGACACATTACTAGCCTTAGAGTTGATGAGCTGGTATGATTTTTTAAAAATTGTTTCATTACAAAATATGCCACTTCTGTGTTTTTTGTTACTAATTATGTTTAAATAATGTGTTATTTACAGGATGCAGAGGAAACATTTAAACATCATTTGTGCATGGTAGACAAACCCCTAAACCATAGAATCGAGAATTTTTTATATATGACAGGATTTTATCATGCCACGTTCCTCCGTGGGTACAAGTTGGTGCCCGGATTGATTACCGCTTTAATTTAGCGTTGGAGACCTGAAACGCATACCTTCCATATGCCTTGCGGAGAATGCACGATCACCCTCGAGGACGTGGTTTATCTTATTGGGGTCCCAGTAAATGGGAAGCCAGTGGTCGAGCGTACCGTAGGCTCAACGGCTGAAATTTGTCAAAGGTTCCTTGGGAAGGAACCCTATGGTAGTAACGTGAAAGAGTCTCGTGTGAAAATGAGTTGGCTAGAGAGAGAATTTCAACTCGCCGAGTATAATATAGTTGTAGAAATTAATATGGTCAGTCGAGCATATATCCTACAGATGATCGGAGGTATACTGATGCCGGATAAATCAGGTAATATAGTCAATGTAAGGTATCTTCGTTTTTTGGATACTCTTTGGGAACTTGATTGTCAAGAGGGTAGGCGGTATTGGTGGTTGCCTGTTATTGTTGCAAGCGTGGGCTTGGCAACGACTACTTTTTTTTTATATCACTTACTCGAACACATGCGCAGTTTCCTGTCGTTGCAAGGTAAATATATATATATATATATATATATATATATATATATCTTTATTCTTAGTTGAATCTGTAAATTAATTAAATTAACTTGTTATTTAAATATATTGTGATTTGTATGTAGATGGTGCGAGGAGAAGTATGAGACGGGGTTGGCGCACAACAACGTCAGAGTTTGTAGATCTCTTATTGATTCTCATTGTCAAGAGTAGGTATATGAATGGAAAGTACTTTTTGACGTTAAATGTGTTTTTCACATCTTAGTTAGTTAAATGTATTATTTTTAAACCATTATTTTTTTTGCAATTTATTTGGAAGGCCTACGAAGATGACCATATATTTGTACCAGAATATTTGACGAAGGAATCACTTTTATGGTGTAGTGTTACACCGTTGATCTATTTCTCTACTGTAGAGTTCTACTTTGCAGATAGAGTGTTAATACAATTTGGCTTCCACCAGCCTATTCCGTGCATTCCACGCGATCATTACTATCTTCATGCCTATGATGGACGTGGTAGGCCAGATACGGATTGGGAAGTCAAACATAGTGAGTATATTGCTTTGTGGAACAACAGAGGTTCGTCGTTGCCAGAACGGCATCCAATGGAAACAGACGATTTTGATTTCGAGAGTTCAGAGTTCATGATCTACTATCGTAGTCATGGAATACCGTACTTAACAAATCAGTCTGAACGGCAGGAATGCGAAAGGTTCTGGAAAAAATATGGAGGCAAAAGTAAATCATCGAAGGCTGCAACGAGCTCATCACAGAGGCAACAGATTGGTAGTAGAGACCCTACGGGTTGGCCAACGACATGGGAGTCACTAGTGGCCCCACCAATGGTTATATGGGAAAAAGAACTGACTCCTACTTGTGTACAACCGGAAGTGGTCCCGAGATACTCGGATAATATAGGATTTTTCAGTCTGCTACATTTGTATATCCACTAGTGAGCTCAAGCTATTCAGGTAATGTAGGAGGGAGCTCTTCAGGTAATGTAAGGTTTAATTATCCTAATTTATACAGACCCGAGTTTATTTCGCCACATACACCCAACTACACGAACTTGGGCGAGAACATGGATTTTTTTACACCTCTTGTGGCCAACCCCTACAATGTAGTTTTGTCGGTGATGACTGCCACGTCCAATGTTCCTCAATGATCAATCCATATGTATTTGTATCAACCAAATTTTGGGACCCCTGTGTTCAGCAAACACCACCGCAATCCTTGTTCTTCACAGGTGGGCTAATTGGAACCGAGAACGATGATGATGTCGATGAAGAGCAGCAACTTCAGCATCGTCGTCGACGCAATCCCGATCGGTCTCGTCATCCACCGGGGTGTGGTACGGGTGGACATAAGCATTGTTAGCTTTTTTATTTCAAGTAGTTGATAACTTTAGTGGATTATGTTAAAATGGAATGTTTGAATAAGTTTTTTATTTGTATTTATATCTAACAATTTTAAAAAAATATTTTTCGACTTAATTGATTATATTAGAACAATTTAAATTAAGTGATTAAATTGAATTGTTTCACAACACAACACAACATTAACACAACATAACATAACATGTGTGACGACATATTATGTTGGAGTCCAATTTCCGGTGGTCTTGGTTGATGGAAGTTCGTAAACATGTGTGAACACCATTATACTTTGTGACCTCCCTACGATTTGACCTCAGCAGCTTTGTTACTCAGATCTTCCAATTGCACTCTTGTCCGTATTTCACTCATTTGGCAAAGAAGGTCCCCGTGCTGGATTCTGCGACAAAGTAGTCCACGTGGTTCTTGATGCTGTACTCTTTCACTGCCAATATAGCTTCATTCTTGTCATCAAATTGAAGCTTAACATATAATTCACCGTGTTGACTCGAGGTTAATCGGGCCAAATTCGAGAATTTAGGTGCCCTCATTGCATCAAAATCCACCGAACTCATGTGAGAAGGATGTTCATAAAATGTAATGTCGCCCCCGGTCGAAACAAATTCGCCAACACCAAAATCAGGGGTTGCACCAACATCATCGGGGAACAAATCGTGATCCTTAATATCTTCATCTTCGCTGGAATCGACAAGTGATTCTCCCCATCGACCTTGTGAGGGTTCCACACCAGCTTCAACAGTAGGATCGACACTCGGCCCGTGTGATGAAGCATATGTTGAAGGCTTGGCTTCATGAAATGTATTTGATGTCCCACTTGTCAACATTGCAACAAAACTGACTCCGGGCATATCAATCTCATCACCAAAGTTCATTTGAGCTGATTCTCCAACTACGTTTGTAGATGGGCCGGGAACATCACGCACCTCGGCAAACAACTTGATATATCGAATTCCCATAAAATCATGCTCTACGATTATCAAAGAAACGTCGTTATCATCTTGGAGAGTGATTGCACAATATCTGACAGAATTGTCACATGTCATCCATTGGTAACGTAAACCATGAATCTCTTTTCTAATTTTCTGTGATATTTTCTCCTTCATTTCTCGAAGCATGATTTTTTTCTCGAATCTCATCTCCGTACTGCTTTCACAATCAATTACAACCCCGACATTAATTTTCACCATTTGTCCATTGTAATGAACAATCACCATAAATTTGTTGCTGCTCATTTTCTCTGCGTGATCGAAATAAAACATACTAAATCAAAATGCTCATAATAAAATAAAAAAATAAATATATTTCGAATATATTTTTTCTAACATAGTAAATCAACTTACAAAATAAACTGAAATTAAAATTTAAAAGTATCAAACCAACTCAAATAAACTACATAAAAAAATTACATGAAAAAATATACCATTTGTCCAATCCAAATTCGAAGTAACTCAAATAAACTACATAAAAAAATTACATGAAAAAATATACCATTTGTCCAATCCAAATTCGAAGTAACTCAAATAAACTACATGAAAAAATTAAAAATATATGAAACTTACAAAATAACAAAATAAAAATACCAAACTGAAAATTTTTTTACCAAATTCAAAAATTCGAATCTACTTACAAAATAACAAAATAAAATTACCAAACAAAAAAACAAAACTCTAAAAAAATTTGAATCTACTTACAGTCTTTTCTTCACTACTTTTTTTATCTTCTTCTTCTTCTTCTACTCATTCAATCTTAACTTTCTTTCAACCTTAACTTAACTATTTAACAAAAAAGTAAATTTTCTTATCCCTTATACTACCCTTATCTTTGCCTATCTAACAACTATAAATTTTTAACCTCTACCCCTATACATTTTAAAATACCATAAACCCATCACCATTCAAAAATCACATCCACACTCCCAGAAATTAATCTGCTTCCCACTCTTCCCAAAAATAAACAGTAAACCTAACTTAAACCTATACCTATACCTATATTCAAATCAAAATCAAAATTCAGTGACTGGTCTCGTCACCCAATTGTGCTTCCACCCAAAGTCGGATTGTAATGAATTAGACTTCGCCCTTTTGAAGCCTAAGCCATAAGAGTCCGACTTTAAGGAATTTTCCCTTAAAATACCACCAAAGTCGGATTCACATGGAACCAGCTTTAAAAATCCCAAAGTCGAATTCACATGAGATCAACTTTAAGGAATTTTTTTTAGATGCCAATTCATCTGAGTTATATATAGAATATTCCTATCGCAATATTTTCGAGAATAAAACCCCAACAGCAATACATTGGGAAATAATAAAATGCCATTACAATATTTTTGTAAATTTTCCTTTCAAATTCCTTGGCCCGTATTAGTTATATATAGAATTGCATTGTTGCAAATCCCGCTAGGTTAGTTTTGAATCCCAAAGTTTTTCCTTTTACTATTGTTTTTCTCTCTATAGAATGAGCGTGCTGGCTAGTGTTGTTGCTCAGTCGCCTCTACTTTGCAGTCCTACTCACGTTGGAAAACCGAGAAGGTGTGTGAAAATGGCATACAGTTTACGACCCCCGTTTTTAAGGATGAGGAGTGATTGGAATTCTTTAGATAATATGGTCGGATTTGGCCAAGATTTCAACTCTAAGGGGAAGGGTAGCCGATGCCGATGTGTAGCTAAAGCCAAGTTTCGGGGCTTCATGAAGAAAGCGGTTGAAGCAATCATACTTGGGCGAGAGGAATCCAGACGGTTTAGCCATCCTTGTATCAGTACAGATGGGATTTTACTAGGCCTTATGGTTGAAGATAGCGGCATCGCTGCTGAAGTTCTTAGATCCAACGGAATCAAACTTGAAGATGTACGTAAAGGAGTGGAGGAGACGAGTCCAAGGGTGTGTGGTTACGCTACTGTGTCTGTATGTTCCATGAGATGCAGAAGGCGGAGAAGATTGTGGAAGTAGAGGAGATTCATGGACTGGACTTGTAGGGGTTCCATGCATATAAATAAGTTGTGAAGAGAAAAGCTACCTTGTAAACAGGGCCAAATCCGCCTTGTCCAAGTTTGTTATCAATAGAGAAATTATTAGTGGCAGCGGTTATGGTGCTCAAATCAAAGAATGGTAAATCTCCATTTCTTCTGCTCTTATCAATCTCCTTTTCACCTAAAGAGTCTTCGAATGTGGTAAAGCTAAACATATTTCTGCCTTTTATTATTCTTGATGCTGTACATATGTAGTCAATTTAGTTTCAAATCTGTTTTTTGGAAGGAATAAGAGGTACCTCTTCTCTGCCTTCGTACAAAGCAACGCAAGAAGGCGACGAGAATGAGAAACAATGCAGCTGAAGAAACTATGATAAACGCAAACACTCCCTTCTTTTGAAGTAGGCCTTTCTTTGTATACCGAGCTAACGAAATGAAGATATGATTGCAAATGGAAGAAACCAGTTAATCATAAAACAAGCGTGGCAGAAATGATAAGGAGAACTTGGCAATATTTTACAGTTCTAGACTGAAGTAAAACCGTTGAGGACACGTACCTAACTCATTAGCATCCACACGTATATACAGATCTTGTCCGGTATGGGTATATGTCCTCGCATCCACCAAATCTCCGTGCCATGTCAAGCAGCCAAGCCCTCCGTTGGTTTCGTGGTATGCACTAGCATAAGCCATGCATGAACAATCTCTCAAGCACTTCTCCTTGCATTGCTTCAATCCTATATTCATGTCTACATATGCTGTCGAAGTGTCCGGTACCTTCACATGCGGAACCTTGATGAAACCTTCGTTTCCACACATGGAAGTACCACGCTTCGTCCCATCTCTTATAGACCATGCTTCGGGTGATTTGGGTTCGAATCCCGGGAAACATGTACACTCGAAACCATCGGCGAGATCAGGGTTGCAGTAACCATTCGACCCACAGTGCCCGTAAAAATCACACTGCTCCTTGGGAGTCGACAAAATAATCATTAAGTATGAAGTGATTTGTCATTTCGGATCTACCACTCCATCTCTGCCCGGTCCACGACCCGCTCTGCCACCATGGAGTTGAACCCTTGTACAAAATCATTTGAGGAAACCCGCTGGTGTTCATTTTAAGGAATAGTTTCCGAATCCCGGATCATCTAGGGACTTCCAAGACGTAAATACTCTGTTCAGACTGGTTCTTTTGTTCAATCCAAGTTTAATAAATGAAAGCCAAGTGTTTGTAGGATAATCAAAACTCTGCCACAATACCTCCTTTCTGGTATCATTGAAGCAAAACAAGATTCCCCGAATCTAAAATTTGAGCAATGGAGTTCCTAGTGCCTGCCATGGAGATGTTTGTGGACCACACAGGAAGTGTTTGGTTTCTCTGGAACAAGAAAAGATTTCCTCGACCGTCGATTCTGAGAATGCCCGAGTTATCCTTAATGGGATTGTCTCTGTTGGCCAACCACACAACTGTCTCCCCCAGAATCTGATAATACCAGATGCCAACATATCGATTCCTGGAACTGCCAGGCTGAAAAATACTAATGCAAAAGTCTTGCCACTGGAGACAAAGACATCGCCATTGTCCTGGACGAAGTGATCTAGTGTTATTGTGTCAGCTGAAAAGGAGACGTGAAAAAGAAGGACAAGAAGCAGAATTCTGAGAAGCCATTCAGCAGGATTCATGACTGGTTCAGTCTATGATTAGGGATCATAACAGGATTAATACATTACTAGCTAGGTATTTTTGGTTCATATCTTTCTGTTCTTTTCTTTGGGGTTCATAAATACAAGTTTGTCTTTCCAAGTCAAATCAGTTTAGGAAAATATGGTATTCATCTAATGACTCTGTCAAAAATTAACTAACTTTTTGGAGTCAACTCTTTCAACAATTTTTTAAAACTTTGATTTAACTGCACTCCATGAGTGTTTGACCCTCACAAGTCACAAAGTTAGACTATGACTAATACAAGTCTTGGATTTATATTGCATAGGAGAAAAAAGAATAGTTTTGATTGGACCGTTGTTTAAGCATGGACAAAATTTCAGCGTTATGTTTGTTCCTAGTAGAAGCATTGATTCGAGGATAAAAATTTTGTCTTCCCCTATATATATATATATATCCTTAACACTAAAAAATACTAAAATTTAAATTTCAAGCCTTAATCCAAATTTTAAATTCTAAACCTTATACCCTGAAAAATACACTCTACCCTAAATTTTCTAAAGTCAAATCTTAAATTCTAATCTTAATTTTAAGTGTGGGCATAAGTAATGGCACATAAAAAGGTAGAGATTTTCATCCTTGATTCGACCTCCATCGCTAATTCCACAATGTTGTTTTGTTTCTATTAACGGAAACGAAAATAGATCAGTAGCCTATTGTAAGACTATTGACTTATATATATGGAAAAGAATGATGCAACTTCAGTTTCTTCTGACACTTTATGCCCAATGGCTATGCACACTGATTTACGTATTTTTGGTTCTGTTTTTTGCATATTGTTTTATGCTTCGTTTTGTTCGACTCTTTGCTCTGGGTAGACTTGTTACCCAGTCTTTGATCTTGGATCTGTTTGAAGTCCAGAGATGGCTTCTATGGATGTTTGTATTTGCTGGTTTTATTTCATTCAAGTTGGTTCATGTTAAAAAAGGAAGAAAAAAACAATTTTGGTGCAGCTTTGTTTTCTCAAAATGGACAGACCACTCCCCAAGTTCCCAAATTTGCTATTCAAGCCCCAAAACCCCTTTTCAACATGGTTTGAGCTCAACTTCTCATGAAATTAAGTCAATTAGAGGTCAACTCAGACAGCTTGCTAAAACAATAAAGTTGGCGACAAACCTTTTTTTTCTTTTCCAAATGAACACCCAAACATTGAAAGAATCTGTAATAATGGTGTAACAAAACAGGTTCCTTGGAGGGCCATTATGAGCCATATGGTTTGATTCGTTTATGTGGTACACAGATTAGATTCAAAGGAGCGAAAAGAAATGACTCTTTTTTCAACCTAAAAAGAAACTAAACTTGAAGTAGAAGACAACCATTGTTTGAGTTTACCTTTGATTTGCCGAAACAAGAGCAAAAGTGATACAATCATAAACTAATGGAACTTGTATGGTTTTTAATACACAAATATATACAAACATCATAGCAATGATGCCTACCCCATGCTTTGTTTCTGTTTTTGTATCCCTTTTGTAACCATAAGATTGACGTAATGACTTGATTTACTTAGGGTAGGACACAAAAACTTACCAAGAATGGAGAATGCTTTCGTTGAGAGTTGAACTCAAGACCTCCCGCTTACTAAACGGGTGCTCTAACCAACTGAGCTACAAAAGCAATTATTGTTGGAAATGGAGTAGTAGTGGTAGAATAGAAATTCTCTACTGCTTTCGGTATCTCTATTAAATACCCTACACTAAAAAATAGGTTTATGACTTAGGGTTAATGTTTAGGGAATTAAGGGTAAGATATATTTTTTAGAGTTTAGGCTTTATGGTTTAATATTTAAATTCTAGGGTTATGGCTTAAAATTTAATTTTTTAGTGTTGGGATATAAAAAGGGCATAAGATTTTTGTCCGTAGTAATGACGGATCATTTCGGATTGGAGATAAAATATTTAACAAAATCAAATTCGAATATAAAAATAAGAATTGGATTCCATGGAAGTAGAGGTACAAATCCAGATGCTTCAAATTATGGGATAATACCCATCAACCGATCAATTCAAAAGGTCACCAAAAAGTTAAGATCAATATATGCCAATCATAGCAATGAATTGCTATAGTTTTCATTTCTCATGATTAGTGACTTGCCATAGGCGATTCTTCAATATTAAGCTTCTTTGAGGATTTTGTGTACTTGATTGACCCCTTTACATATTGCATTTTCCTTTTGTTGTTGTTTTTCATTTCTTTGACATATTGAGATTCTTTATCTGTTTCTGGCTATACTAAGCCTACTAATATTTTTTGAGCATATTTTCAATGGAACCACCGTTGTGTTAAAGTAGAAAAAACAAAAAGTTCCTTCATTTTCTACATCAAATGAGCATTAATTTGATGTAGAAAAGTGAAAAAATGAGTTTTATTGTTACTTTAATACAATGTTGATTTCACCGAAAATTTGTTTAACGAATGGTAATACTCAGACTGACGAAGTCAAAGACTTTTTCGATAAAAGTATTCGATTTTTAATACTTTATAAACTTTTTTAAATTTTTATATTTATATTTTATCATTTTTAATCTCAAATATATTTTAAATTTTTATATTAATTTTTATTTTCAATAAGTTTTTAAATATTTTATTTATTTTTATTAAGTTTATGGATTTTCTAAAAAAATTGAAGAATATTTTGATTTTATGTGAGAGTTCTCACTTTGCTTATTTTAAAATTATCAGGAACTCAAAGGATATTTACATCAATTTGTCATTCGATTTTTTGTATATTTTATTTGTAAAAGTTCAACTTGAAAAATCAAATTATTTATCTAATTTTATTCAAAAATTAAATAAATCAGTTAAATTAATTTAAAATTTAAACAAATTATTTATCATTTTTTAAATTTTAATAATTTCTTAAATTATTATTTTTAGCTTAAATATTAAATAATTTATCAAACTTTCAATTAAAATGAACTATGCCTTGAACTCGGCAAAAAAATCAATTATGCCCTCAAATTCGATTTAAAAAATCAATTCAGTCCATCTACCACGTCATCATCACTGCCATGTTAGCATAGTTGACTTCCACGTCAGCACAGTTAACTACCACGTCAACAACGTTAATTGCCATGTCAGCACCGTAATGGTCAACATTGGTCAAGAGGCCAATTTACTACAATGTGCTAACTGAAAGACCTAATTAATTGTATTTTCGCGCGAGGTGTAACATTACTAATTTGAGTCGAATTTAGGGAAAAATAAACTCTTTAACCTATTTTTTTTTTTGTTTCTTCAATTCTTCTTTGGTTTTTAGTTCATTTCGACCAAAAGAAATGAACCATATGTTCTACCAATGTAGAAATATCCTATGTAATTTCAATTCCTCCTATTTGACGGTAAAATTCATCTTCATCCAATTTAGTTTTTCAATTTTGTATGTCTTTTTTGTTTCCTCAATTAACTTTTTCTTATTTTAAGTTATTTTTATTAAATTTGAATCGCATGTTCTTCTACCACTTTAGAATATCTTTGTAGCTTCAATCCCTATTTTTACAATAAATTTCTCTTTTTTCAATTTAGTCTCTCAACTTTATATTTTAATCACTTTGGCCCTTCGGTCGTAACTTTACAAATTATTTTTCTCATCAATTCGTTGACCCCTTTATACTACCATCAATATTTTGTCATCAAAATTCATTCTTTAAAAAGTAACATTATAAACACACACATATATATAATTTTAAATGAATTTTGGTTTATAAAATAACATTACAAATTTTGTTTATACATGTGAAAAATAATATATATAGAGAGATGGTCTGGGAGGGGGCAGTCGTCCCCCTAAAAATTTAAAATTCATATATGATTTTAAAAAAATAAAAATTTTCTATTGAAAATCTATTTTCGTCACTCCTAAAATTTTATAATTTCACCTCTTTAAAATTTTATAGAATCGTTTAAATTGAAATCAATCAATACATAACATTATAAATAATTATATTTAAATTTGAAAAGGAAAAAGAAAAACTCGAAGTTCCTGGAAATTCCACAATTACAACCGAAGAAAAGTTATACCAGCCAAAGGTGGAGCTAAGCACATAATTATTAATTAATGATTATGACGAGATAATTATGTGGTAAACATGTTTTTAGCAGTGATCTAGGTATTCTTAGTTAATAATTTAAGGAACAGTCAACTACTTGGCAGTTGGCATACATGTAACATGAACAAAAAAAAACTTTGATCTGCATGTACCACAACTTAAAGAGTCCTACGTTATTAAGAGCCCTTCCATTTTGAGAGTCAAAAGGAAAACCTATAGCTTTCATTTTTTTTTTTGCTTTTTTAAATAAAGATGGTGGTAAAACAATAATGATAAAAAAATCTGTTTATAAAAATAAAAGATATAAATGATGACATTCCGATTTTTTTTGTTTAACGATGACGTTTCATTTTTTTGTTTAACGATGACATTTCGATTTTAATCCTACTTAGGGCTGGTAACGGGTTGAATTTGGGTGGGTTGGAGCTTCATCCAACCCATCATCTGTATCCCAAATCGTCACCCAACCCACTTACCACCCGTTTGATCATTGACTTAAATCCGCCTCACCCATCAACCGCGGATGGGGCGGATGGATCGGATCATAAATGAGTTTTATTATTAGAAAATTATAGTTAAAAATACATGTAAAATCTTATTAAAAATTTTAATATTTAATACATTAAAGTCAACTATTATTAAAGTTCTAAATTTCCAAATAATATTACATACAACATAACCTACGTAAACAAAATTCTTATTTCCTAATAATAAAAAAAGTCTAAAGTTCAAAATATTTTTGAAATTAATATTATACCGATGGATGGGGCGGGTGACGGATCGGATGGTGGGTAGTCTAAAGAGTTTAGACTACGCATCATGAGTATTGAATAAATTTTCTAATATTTAATGCACTAATACTATATAATTTTATATATTAACATTTAATAAATTCAAATTTTAAAAATTTAAATTCATCTAACTATAAATTTTATAATATATTACTCTTTTATTTATTGGTAGTGATGAAATATTTCACCCCAGAATTGTGGCAAATGGCCAGTGGCTGTCCACAAAAGCATGATTGATATTTGATGCAACCCAATAAAATAAAATCTTAATTCTTAAACGCTCCAGGTAGTCAATGCGCACACGCTCAAGCACAAATGAATAATTAAAGAGAGATTCTACACCAAAAAAAAAATCATCTGCATCTTTTGTTAATTAAAATAATAAAAATATCTTTCCAATAATCAAAACTCTTACTAAAAATCATCTGGTTTAATGATATGAAGCGTTTAATTTTTTAGACAATATTTAAATTATAATTTTAGCGTTATGAATAAAATAAATTAAAATAAAAGAGTTGATCATATTTCTATAATAAATATCTATAGATCATAATATTCGAATTAATTAATCAATTAATAAATTAAATATATAAAATTAAACAAAAGGAACCTGAAAATAAAAAACACAAGAATGTACTCATCTGACTTCCGCCACCACTTTTCAAAAACGATGTGATTTAAACAAATAAACAAACTGAAAAATTAAGTAGCAATTAATCTTTTATTTATTTTCTGGGCGGTTGCCCTGTATACATATAATCAACAGGAACAAGAAGGGGTCTTAAATCTGCTAAATTCAGCTACTAACTTCAAAACAAACAACATACACAAACTGAGTTATTTCATGACCATTTTCGCTGAATTTAGCACCTGTTCCCGTTGCCAATAAGTACTAAATTAAACTTCTGTTATCTAAACAATAATCAATTAAAAAATAACCTGTGGTTATCTTTTCTCATATATATCAAATTAAAGCCTTTGCTTGCTATCATTCTCTTTGCAGCAGCAGTTCCATCACACTGTGTGTGGATACCATCTTTGGACCGTCACCTCCTTTCCCTTTTTCTTCTTTGTTTTCTTTAGCTTTTTACCAAGAACCAGTACAGCAAAGCAATCTAGCTTTTTCTTCTTTGTTTTCTGAACTCAAGTTATGGCCTCCATTTTGACTTCTTCTTTACCTCAATGTTCCACCAAAAGTTGGCGTCCAAAAATCAGTTGTGCTCTCATTAGCAACTGGGAATGTGCCCGATATTGGCACCAAACATAGCCCCAGGCTTCTTAGATCTTGTTTTGGCTCTTCTGGATATTTCAACTGGGAAGCTGCTGCTTGTTTCATATATGGAGCACTTAGAACCTGGATTTATCAAACATTAAACAATATATATTATATATATGTTAGGGTTTCAAAGAAGAAAGTAGTGGAACCTACATTGACTTGATCATGGAGGAACTTGATGTATTCAATGGCTTCATGGAGAACAGATGCAGTATCAGTCTGAGAAAAGAAAAAGGTAAGGCAGATATTAACACAAAGGCCAACCTTATAAAAAGTAAAGGTTTTCAATTTTTTACACTTTGAAATGTATAAGAACAAAAATTCACCTTTCCGAAAGGTGAAACCAATTGCTGGAGCGCAGTGATTCGGTCCCCTAGCTTCTCTTTCCGAACCTGATCATAAAAGTTGCTTTAACTTACAGAAAAAGAAGAAAAATGGTCAAATTTTTATATAGTAATATAGTGTAGTACCTTGAAAGTTGGTAACGGAGATGGCGTTTCAATCTTTGGCCTCTTGAATGCAGGTTCACTGCTTCCTTTCTTCGTCACCGAGCCGGAGTTTCGAACTTCTTCGGAATTAGTCTACAATAATACCAATCCAATGGCATGAAACTAGAAGGCATGAAGATGAAGTACTGTAACATGTCTCAATCTAACTTTATTGTTCAATTTACCTTTGTTGTGGAGCTGAAGCAATTAGGCTTCGCCTCGAACTGAAAGCTAATAGCTAATTCATTAGCGTTTGCCCCATAATTGGTTGTTGCAGGCGACATATAGTTTATTGACGACCGGTTGCTGAAAAGTGATTGTTGTGGAGTTTGAGGGTCGGAATCGGATTCGAACAAACTTTGTAACAGTGTTGATGGGTAACCATACGATGCAGAAGCTATTGGAAACCCGGTTGATAAGCCCAAGCACGTCGGTATACCGTTACCGGAGCCGGTCGTCGAATTCAACTTCGGTTGCTCAAATGGAAACTCTTGATCGATAGGCTCGAAAGTAGTAATGGAAGAATCTCTCCCTTGGCCTGAATAGCTCTTCCAATCCTCAAGGATTTGAGGAGAAGCCATGTCTGTTTCTTGCCGATAGCTCAACCTTGAATCAATGTCTTCATTACTCCGACTGCAGCAAGCAAGAATATATATATAAATATAACAATAATCAGAGAATTTTGGACTGATAATTAAGTGTTTAATTGATTGATCATGTTGACTTCCTTTTCCAAACAAATGGAACAAAAAAAAGTCTTAAAATATTCTTCTTTTTCGAACTTGTGGTTGAAGCTAGCTTTGGACTGTTAAGGTCTTCTTGTATTTGAACCATAAAAAAATTCGTACTTAATTATACTAAAAAGAACACTAAAACCAGTTATCATCATTACGAAGCATCATCAAACTTACAGCAAAGACAAGTTCCAGTCCGAGGTTGTGGACGATGGAAGGTTAAAACCCAAGATTTGTAAAGTAGAATCCACCAAAACACTGCTGCCACTGCCAGTACTGTCTGAATCAGCTTGCTGAAGCTTTTGATGAAGAGGAGCATCAGAAACTGGAGTTTTAATCCAATCTTCATAAGACCTTGCCTTGACATCCACCGTATCAGTGCCATAACCGAAGCTTCCCAGGTCGGCAACCCCCGTAGAACACGACGGAGAGTACCCTGTTAACATGGGTTTCGTCGAATTCCACCACGCTCCTCCACAAATCCCGCCATGAAATTCTTCTGCCATGCCCAAAAATGTTTCAATAAGTTTGTTTGGCAGATGAGACCTCTCTCATTTGAAAGTTAAATGTGTGATTTATATATGAAACGATTCAAGTAGAGGGATTAGTGTAAAAGAAAATTACAGAAATTCGGTTGACATTTCAAGGGATGATTGGACAAATGACAGAAAGCATTTTTGAGTCGAATTCTTTAAGTATTATTGTTAATTATAAAATAAAATTGGGTAAAGTACATACATAGTCTCTAGATTATAGGACACTTTGTTGTGTGATTCGACTATGAAAAGGACAAAATGATCATCCGACTTCAGAAAAATAATAAATTGGTCCGATACCGTTAAAAGTTTAATAATTGATGATGTGACAATCAACAAAAGAATTACGCATAATAACACATTTAATCCTTTATATTTATACGTTCAATCAATTCAGCTCTAATTTAAAAAATTCAATAAAATTTACTCTTTTTATTTATTCATTCATTCTATCAATTTGATCTTATTTTAAATTATAATTTTTAATAATTTTTGGACAACAAGTATACTGAAATTTATACTACTAAATAACAATAGTGACAATAATAACAATACAAATGTAATTATATATAATTAGGGAGGTGATTCCGGAGTGGATAATTAAATAAAAAGAATTAAATTGATTAATTGAGTAAATACGGAGGACTAGATATATTATTATGCCAATTTTTGTTGACTTACACATCATTAGTCGTTAGATTTTTAACGACGCCTGTTTTTTTTTAAGTCAAAAATTATGTTGTAATTTTTGATAATCGAGAGACAACAAAAAAATACCCTATATTTGAGGACTATTTACGTAGTTTACCCAATAAAATTTAACTTTGTTCTCTATTCCAATAAAAAAAAGTAATTGTTTTGTTTTAAACATAATTCCTTCTTCCTTCTGAATAAAGGGACGTGGGAATATGATGATGAAGATGGTGTTTTATCTGATTGCCACGTCTCTGTCTTGGTCCATATCTTTGTTTAATCGAACGGTTGATATTTGGTTGAATATAGTAGTTAAAAGAAAATCTTTGGATAAAACTTCAATTTATGGACCACTTGGACTTAACAGTCCCGATAATATTTAGGGAAAATTACACCAGTGACCACTGAAGATATTGAGGATACCTATTTGAACCACCGAACTATAAAAAACGTCAATCACAGTACTAAACTTATTAAATCAACCTATTTTTACCACCGCCGTTAAAAAATTAACGGAGGGGTGACGGAAGTGCCACGTGGTAGTTAACAGGACATTTTTAAAATTACATGTTTAGTCCCTGTTATTTACTTATTAAATCAATTTGATCCTAATTTTATTTTAATTAAATAAAAATTAATCAACCAATCAAATTATGACACGTGTCATCACCCAATTGGATTAATTTAATTTATTTTGTTTAATATTTAATATATTTTTTCCTCTAATCAGGTGGTGACACGTGTCGCCACCTGGTTAAAGGAAATTTAAAGAAGAAAATGAAGATGGCGTTATGGTGGTTCGGATTTGGAAGTTAGGGGAAGAAAACAAGAAGGCATTATGGAGGTTCGAACTTGGGACTAAAGGGGTTAATCCCCAAGCTTTTACCATTGAGCCAAACTACTCTTAGTGATATTATTTGCACATTTTATATACATATCTTATAGTGCAGTAAAAGTTAGAGAAAAAGAAGTAAAAATGGTTGAAATACGACTCGAACATAGATTATTTGAGATGTGTATAATCACACAAACATCCGAATTAATTTAAAACTGAAAACTATTAAATATTAGATTTAAAAGAAAAGAAATTCGATTTAAAATATTCAAATATTTTTCTTTTTTCATATTTAAATCGAATATCTAAAAATAAATTTGATTTAAAATATTCAAATATTTTTTTTTCGTAATTTTTCTCTTTCATATTTAAATATTCGAATATTTTTTTCTTTTTCATATTTAAATATTCGAATATTTTTTCTTTTTCGTAATTTATGTTCGAATCGTATTTAAATCGAATATTTTTTAAAATCGAATATTTAATAGTTTTCAGATTTAAATTAAATCAGATGTTTGTGTGATTATACACATCCTAAGTAATCTATGTTCGAGTCGTATTTCAACCATTTTTACTTCTTTTTCCCTAACTTTTACTGCACTATAAGATATGTATATAAAAGGTGCAAATAATTTCACTAAGAGAAGTTTGGCTCAATGGTAAAAGCTTGGGAAATAATCCATTAAGTCCCAGGTTTGAACCACCATAATGCTCTTTTGTTCTCTTCTTTTTCCCTAACTTTTACTAAACTATAAGATATGTATATAAAAGGTGCAAACTATAACACTAAGAGTAGTTTGGTTCAATGGTTAAAGCATGGGGGTTTTTATCCCCTTGGTCCCAAGTTCGAACCACCATAACGCCATCTTCATTTTTTTTCTTTAAATTTCTTTTAACCAGGTGGTGACACGTGTCACCACCTGATTGGATGAAAAAATATATTAAATATTAAACAAAATAAATTAAATTAATCCAATTGGGTGATGACACGTGTCATAATTTGACTGGTTGATTAATTTTTATTTAATTAAAATAAAATTAAGATCAAATTGATTTAATAAGTAAATAACAGGGACTAAACATGTAATTTTAAAAATGTCCTGTTAACTGCCACGTGGCACTTCCGTCACCCCTCCGTTAATTTTTTAACGGCGGTGGTCAAAATAGGTTGATTTAATAAGTTTGGTGGTGTGATTGACATTTTTTATAGTTCAGTGGTTTAAATAGGTATCCCAATATCTTCAGTAGTCACTGGTGTAATTTTCCCTAATATTTATGATTGTTTTTGGGCTGTCAGAATACTTTTTATGGCAGCTATAGCTCGTTGCGGTGGCGCGCGACCGTGTGAGCCCGCACTGCAGGCGCGCGTGCAAAGACACGGGACCAGTTTTGGTTAGGCTCCGCCGAGAGTCAATCAGGCAAAGCAGTAAGGTGACGGTTCCGTTCTTATCGTCAAAGATTAACCTATTTTTTTATTAAGTAGAGAAATATTTATATATATAAGATAAATATAAGAATTCAAATTTATATAATAAAAAATAAAATAAATATTCTTAATCACTCGGTCAATAAGTGAATCTCAAAGATTGAGATGTTTATATTTTTTTATCGTGTCCTTGTCAACTTATGCTCACACATGTCCTTTTGTTTTTTTTTTATTACATGTACAAGTAACAAGAGATGGAGATCCAAAATGTTGGGATCCAATTTCGATTTTGAAAGACTTTGAGCAAATAATTTGGATTAAACTCAAGTTTGTAGAATTTATTCCGACCACATTTTGCATTCGGTGCTTGGCAATTTTTTACTAATATGCAATAATGAAACAGTACTTCGATCCATAAGCCTTAAATTTAGCAGGAAAGTTGAAGGGCCCGAATGGACAGGAAAAAGTTACAGGCTATTAAGTGGGTGGAGATGTAGTTTAGGCTTGGATCTGCTTGTAGATTGCTTTTTCCGGTCCTAACTCCAACTAATATCAAATAAAACAAAAAATATATTTTTTTAAATAGAAAACAAAAAAAAAATCAATGTCACAATTAAAGTACATGTACATGTACTAAAATTTAAATTTTGAAGTAACATTTGATACTTTGGTGTACTTAAAACTTTTTACCTAAAAGTATATTTGAAAAACTAAAATAAAATGTTCTTCAAGAAAATTAAACTTGAGAGTTGAGACTACACTGTGAATTTATACATGCATAACCGTTAAGACATATTTAATATTTAATTTATAAAAAAACTTACTCTTCTAAAAATGATTATATAAAAACACGAT
Organism: Hibiscus tridactylites; assembly: GCA_958450335.1. Taxonomy (NCBI): domain Eukaryota; kingdom Viridiplantae; phylum Streptophyta; class Magnoliopsida; order Malvales; family Malvaceae; genus Hibiscus; species Hibiscus tridactylites. Next base: position 91,693,869 of record OY288270.1, on the reverse strand, counting down.
TAATCAGACATGTCTTTGTTTACATGACGTCCGATAAGGTGTCATTTTCAGAATTAATCAGAAATAAATGTCGATTTTAAAAACAACTTTTTTAATAATAATATTCGGTTAATTTGACCCTTTTTGCCATTACAAGGAGGGGAGGAGAGTGTTGACTGTCGAGCCTTTATAAACTGCAACAAGGGATTGGATATTCTAAAACCTGTGTTATCCAAGCTGACCTCGAATGGTGAAGCAACATCCTTGGGCCTTGACCTTAGAACATGAATTTAGGAATGACAATTTGACCCGGACTTGACAGGTTCTAACCCAATCCTATAGGGCTGAGATGTTTTTTTTAATTTCTAGGTTCGGGGCGGGCTTAGAAAGAAACAAAGTCGGGTCGGGCGAGTTCAGGTTTGAGGTGAAAATTCCCCAGCCCGACCCGACCTGATATATATATATATATATATATATATATATATATATATATATATATATATATATATATTATATTTAATTTTTTTATTAATTTTTTTCAGGGCGGGTTCGGTATTGTCAGATTTTTTATTAAAAATTTAAGATTGGGTCGAGGTCGGGTTATAATTTTATTAGGTTGGGGCGGGATAGGTCGAGGATAAAATATATTAAAATTAGGTCGGATTGGATCAGAAGCAGGGCAAAAAAATTTAAATTTCAAGTCAAATCGGGGTCGTCAAAAACTCCGCTCGTTACCCTCCCTACATGATAGACCAATGCAAAAGCAAAACCTCCATTGGAAATTCCTTTACTGCGATATTACACTTGTATGGCAGTCAACTCTGTAATCTTTTATTATGGATCCTGTTTTCTTACAGAAACTCCTACGAGTCTTTTCTTATAATCTTGCTTTTATTGAAGGCCACCCACCAATCCGCTTTGCATTATTTGCCCAAAATATTTCGAGAAAACAAATTAAAGAAAATATATATATACTCTAATTCAGAACAACAAGATAATCACACCTGTCTAAATTCTGTTTTATTTGCCTTATTAGGTGCATGATGGGACTTGCCATCTACACCATCACCATCTTTTGCAAAAGATCAAAAACCCAGATTTCATCAAACGGAAGAGATCTGAGCCAATGGTTTTCTTTTTTTGATCGAAATAACAGTGCTGGTTTTCCATATTTGGAATGATTGAAACCTCACTCTATTCTTCTCTTTTCCCAATAGGAACAAAAGTTAAGCAGTAGTTATCCGAGTCCAATTTCACCATTCTCTTCACATGTGCACAAACTTTTCTCTCTCTCTCTCCATTCAGATAAAGCCTATGTGGTAGATATTTCTACTTGCGTAGTCGGTGGCTGGAGCAATTTGCAAGAAAGAAATAGAAAAACCCAAAATTTCTCTTGCTCTGCCTCTGAATTTCATCACAGGTTTAAGATCGATGAATCTGTAATGGCCTACTACAGCTGCGGCAACTATGAAGCTAATTCCGGTCAGTATTATCAAACTCCTTATTATGATACTAGCCATGATTATGTTTCATCACAATCGTTAGAAAATCACCCTAGCTACGCATACAACGACTACAATTCTTTCCAATATGATTCAGCTCCATGGTATGGTGCTTATGAACCCGAATTCGGTCACCCGAATGTTGCGTACTCTTCGTACACTTTCACTGAGCCTAACTATGTTGAGTATGCCTTAAACCCTTATGGAAACGATTACAGTACCGTAAAGACTCGGTTTATTGTCTCGTACTCCGTCTCGGAGTTCAACGAGCCAGAATTCGAAGAGTACGATCCAACGCCTTACGGCGGTGGATATGATCCTGTTGCAACATATGGCAAACCTCTGCCTCCTTCCGAGGGAATATGTTATCCACGATCATCGGATGGTCCGAACAATCAGTCCTTGAACAATTTTTCCTACGGGTCCATCGAGTCGCCCTATGGGAAACGAGTCGATGAGCCTGTAGGAAAGCCTAGCAACGGAAGCAAAGCAGAAGCTGTCGAAGATCGAGAGCAGCAAACGAAGGGTCGTACCGAAGATGTTAATGCGGGATCTAATGGTAAGCCTATAGAGAGATTCGAGACGAACCGTGGTGAGGAAAGTAAGGATGATCATCCTGATCATGATACTAATGGTAGTGAATATGAAAAGAGGGTGTCTCAAATTCCACCAGGGTATGGCTTAGAAGCAATGGACCTTTGTGAAAGTTTGTTCGGCTACTGGCCCTGCTTGGCTCGTGCAAAGAGGGAGAATGAGTATCATCAAAATTGTTATCATTCTCACGGGGCTTGCAGTACATGGAGCGATGAAAATCGTCTATGGGAGACGACGGCGGATTATCTTTTCGGTAATTCGTATCCTTACGGGGAAAGATGGAGCAACGGAGGTATTTACGAGAATCCGATCTTCAATTACGAAAGGCATTATCAGGGACAACTTGTGTCAAGGCAGGTGGAGTATCAAGAGGAGCATTCATGGTTGAATTAGTTCTTTCTTTTGTCCAAGAATGGTACAAGTAAATAAAGCTGTAAGGGAACTTATAGCGGTATGAACAATTTTATCTGCAAATAAGCTTTTTCATTAAATCCATAATCTTCAATGGATTTTAAATTTAGTTGTTTTGTAGTTGCTGTTGAAGAATTATAAGTAGAAGTTGTGCAAATGTTTTTTATGCAATTTACTTGATGTAAAATCTGTAAAGTTGCTGGGATACTGGAGCAAATTGCTTTCATTATGTTCTGGTCTTGCCTCAATGTCGAATCTCCTGTCTGTTTCCACCTGTTGATCAGCAAGGTATTGGATTGCATCACCTTGGCATCGTGTGCACAAGTCAGTTTGTTTCCTTTAGCTATCACCGATTCCGTGAGGCTTTGTTAGTGCTTAAGGCTGAAGCAAGAGGCGCAACTTTTTAGGACCACTGAGGTCATGGTCTCATAAAAGCTTAAAATTTTAAATTGAAATAATGATAAACCGTATTTAAATGTTTAAAAAAATTATATAATTTATAGTTAATTATTCTATATACAAGCGCTCTTAAAAACAAAATTTATGCAAATACTTTAATTTTAGAGTTTAAGAATTTCATTTAAGGGTTAGGGGTTTAAGTGTAATAGTTTTAAATCTAAGGATTATTGATAGAATTTTGGGTTTATAAGTTAAAACTTAAATCCTTAGCAATATTACCCTAAAGCTTAAATCCTAACCGTAAACCTTAAATCCTAACCCTAAACCCTAAATTTTAAACATATACACTAAAATCCTTAAATTGAAAATTTTAAACTCTAAAATTAAGGTGATTGTGGAAACAAAAAAATTTCTATCGCATGTATATAGAATAATAATTCATAATTTATTGTCTATTCTTTTAAAAAAATCCAAAGACAAGCCTCACTTAATCAAAGACAAGTCTTTCTTTTAAATCGAACTTTGAGAGTTGGACGAAACGGGTTTTAAAAAAATCGAGATCAGAATAAGTTAAGATTAAGCGTAAAAAAAATAATTTGAACCTAGTATTATTATATCATTATAAATTATTTAGTGTATTTACAAAAATATCACTGTATAGTATCTTATCATGCAATGGCGAATTTAGAAAAATATTATCACCTGAGTCAATATAAATAGAACAAAAAATTTATTAAAAATTTATTATCTAGCCTTAACTTATTTGTGTAATTGTATCACTATTATTTAAGATAGATAATTAAAAATGAAAAGAACATATTAATATTAGAGGTAAAAATTTTACACAAACTTGCATATTTATAGAGTAATTGTTCTATACACAAGCGCTTGTGGAAACTTTTGTACACAAGCGTCTTAATTTTAGGGGTAAGGGACTCCGTTTAGGGTTTAAAATTTAGGGGTATAAGTGTAGTAGTTTTAAATTTAGGGATTGTTGATAGAATTTTGAGTTTAGGGTTAAAATTTAGGGTTTATAGGTTAAAACCTAAATCCCTACCCATATTACCCTAAAACTAAACCCTAATCCTAAATCCTAAATTCTAAATTCTAAACATGAACCCTAAATTCTAAACCTTTACACTAAAACCCCTAAACTCTAAACCCTAATCCCTAACCCTAAACCCTATAATTGAGGCGCTTGTGGAAACAAAAAATTTCCACCGCCAGTGTATAGGATATTAATCCATATTTATATTATAAAACCTAAATCTTAAATTTTTTAACCCTAATCTTAAAAAAATAAACTCTAAACCTTAGACCCTATAACCTAAATTCTAAACGGTAACCTTAAATTCTAAATCATAAACTATAAACTATATCCCTAACCCTTAAAATTAAAAGGCTCGTGTAATCAGGGCCGTCCCCGATGTTTTCGGAGCCCTGAGCGAAAGCTCAAAAATAGGCCCCTACAGAACAAAAATATATTTTATTTATTTGAACTATTAATTTAAAATTTCATTAATTAATCACATAAACACGATTAAACTCTTTTAGCACATTATTTTAATTGTTAAATAATTAAAAACTGTAGGTAAAGTTAAAAATCAATTAAATAATACAATAAAAAATTAAAAAATAATTAAAAATGAAAGAGTATAAGCAACACAATATAATTTTCGAACCAAATAATTTTAAAAATTAAAAGAGACTGATATGGTTCTTCGGAGCATCGAGAGAGTGAGATGTTAGTTCGCAACAAATGTACCAGAGACAACTGAGAACTCGAGTTTGAAAAGAAAACTTTTTCTTTCTTTCTTTATAAATAATTCTAGTGTGGATATACTATTTCTAAGGCAATTACTCTTAATATTTTTTTAATATTTAATTAATAAAGATTAAATAGAAATTGAATGTCTTAGAATTTATTTTTTTAAGGACAATTTTAAATTATATTACCGTTTATTTATTTTAAGGCAATTTGAACTATTTTTTTTTCATACAATATAATACTATTTGTTTAAAGTAAGTGTTTCCTGCTATAAATCTTATAAGTTAAAAAAATGAAAACTATTACTTTTTTTTTGATAAAAGAAAACTATTACTTTTAAACAAACAATTATTACACGTTTGTATACAACTAATTTTTTTAAAATAAATACTTATTCTAAAGTTTGGTTTGGTTTCAATATAATATCGTTTAATTTTTTTAATTTTTTACAAAATACAAACTAATGAGAAAAGCAGTAGAAGCATTGAATGTTGGCATCACAAATGATAAAGTGAGGCCCATTTGCGTAAAAGTTTTGTTTGCAAGCAATGTAGAAGCGATGAATTTTTTTACAAACGTTTGTTAATTTCTTTCTATTTTATGAGACCACATGAGGAGTAGGGGCCTTGAGCATGCGCTCAGGGTGCTCCTCCTCTTAGCCGACCCTGCGTGTAATACGACATGCGTATTGAAGTTTTTCTCTAATATTAAGATAATTTCATAATATGACAACAAAGAATGTCATTAAGAATTACTATAACAGCTTAGCAAAAATACTACAATTTTCATGGTACCACCAAACTAAATAATGAATAAGTTGTTTCAACCTAAATAAGGAAGCAATAAGAAAGGAAAATAAGATGCCTTAAATATAACTAAAAAATTAGTTTAGATGTTTAGGGAAATTAAGAAAAGAATTATAAAAAATACCCTACTTCTCAAAATTAGAATATTTAAGTAATAATAAAAATAAAAATTAACATGAGGTAGGCCCTTGCTTAAGTAAACCCACCCCTAGATTCACCACATGGTTACATTTCTCTAGTTATTACTTATGTCGTTTCTTCTTTAAACTATATTTTTTTTATCTTTTATTAGCAACTCACTAAAAACATCTTGATCGATTTGATAGATTCTATTGCTTAGATGTAAAATTGATTTTCATTGCTGTCGCTTTATTTTTTTACTCTCCCTTTCTTTGGTTTTATCATTCTCTGATATCAATTAATAATTGTATTTAGTTTTGATTTCAATATGTATAATTTGGGAATTTTATATTTGATTTTGATTTAATGATTCTGTTGTGTTTTATTTTTTTAATGTTTTTTATTCCTTTTTAATTTTTAAAAAGATTTTTTACTTTCTTACTTTTATCTAACGGAATGGCTCGATAGTAACATCACCTAATGTTCCGCTCAAGTGAACCACCATCGGTTGCCCAAGATTTTTACCTCATTCGACAAAAGATGTTATTAGTTTTTACCTTTCGAATGAGGTCGACTTGAATTAAAAGTAAATATACATATCTATTTTCAGATCGAAATTAAAATTGATAGACATAAAAAATATACAAAATATATTAGAATTTGAATCTTAATCTTCATATTGAAGTTGGGGTCAAAAATTTGACCCGTCCCGTCTCATTGTTGTCCCTATCCGCCAATGGGCGAAGCTAAAAAATCATTTATGTATGCCAAAATTAAATTATAGGAGTAATGATTGTACAAAGTACAAAAAACTCAAAGTTTGATGACTATAACTTGAGAAAGCTTATGGGGCTACGAACATTAGACTCTACCGGTTTTATAAGATAACTCGGATCTACCAAATATATGGCCTTTTGGGCCTTGATTTATTTTCATCTTACCACATTGAAACTGAAATCTATACACAAAAAGGAAAAACAGAACATAAATGTCTGTTTGGTTTCAAAAAATATTTGTTATTTTTATTTTCAATTCTCATTTTAAGAAAATAAGTTTTATTTTAAGTGTTTTGAAAATTAAAGAACAAGTTTGATTAATAAAGATGCAATATGTTATTTTCAAAAATGAAAATAGTAAAAATGTGTTTAATATATAGATTTTTAAATAGAAATAAAAAAATTGTTAAATAATTAAAAAAAATATAATTAGAAAATATTAGGGTAAACTACATAAATGGCCATCATACTATTGGTAAGGTCGCGATTTGACCACCATACTTTTTTTTCCTAAGAAATTAAACCATTATACTATTAAATTGGATGCAATTTAACCACCAGACGTTAAAACCTAACAGAAGGAGTGGCGTGAAAATTAGTAAAAAATTATATAACTTCACATTTGGTCCTTGTTACTTATACATTCTATCAATTTGGTCCTAATTTTAATTTAATTTAATAAATTAAATTAATTATTTAATTAGGTGTTAACACGTGTTACCACCTTATTAGATGACTTTAATTATTTATAATTCATTAATTTCACCCTCCAATCATGGTTGTGACAAGTGTCACCTGATTGGAGAAGGAAAATTAAAAGTAACGAAAGTGGGGCTGAGGGATTCAAACTAGGGCTCCTTTGGTGAAAAGAAGCATGTGCTTGCCACTGGGCCAAACTAACTTTTGTGATATGAAGTACAACATATAATATATGTGTTATATTGTTGTTAATGCTGGGAAAATGGAGGAAATGAGGTTTTAGGGAACTCGAACACGGCATACTTATGATGCATAAAAACATCAACCCAATCAAATAAATCTAATAATTAAATTAAAGTTAACAATATTTTACATACATTTTAAATTATAGTTAGTGCGTGATTTAAAATAAAAAAATAAAATTATGTTAAATTCATTTAGCGAATCCAAACTAACGAACATAATTCAATATAATTTCAAAATTATAAAACATATAATTCAATAAAAAATTAAAATTATATTAAATTATGTTCGTGAGTTTGGATTCACTAGATGGATTTAATATAATTTTATTTATTTATTTAAAATCGTGTACTAACTATAATTTAAAATATATACAAAATATTGTTAACTTTAATTTAATTACTAGATTTATTTAATTGTGTTAGATGTTTTTATGCATCATAAGTATGTCGTGTTCGAATTCTCTAAAACTGCATTTCCTCCATTCTCCAAGCATTAACAACAAGATAACACATGTATTATATGTTGTACTTCATATCACAAAAGTAAGCTTGGCCTAGTAGCAAGCACCTGTTTCTTTCCACCAAAGGAGCCCTGGTTTGAAACCCTCAGCCCCAATTTTGTTACTATTAATTTTCCCCCTCCAATCAGGTTCCTCCAATAAAATGACATTTATTTTATTAAATTAAAAAATAGGACCAAATTGATAGAATGTATAAGTAACGAGGACTAAATGGCTTAATTGTAACGCCCCAGGTTTATGGGTCGGATGTTACACGGGTGAATCGGACTTGAGTCGTGGGCTCTTTTTAAATTAAACTAGGCTTTGGTTTTAATTAAAAAGGTTTGTGGCTCATTAAGGGCAAACTAGTAATTTTAAAATAAAGGGAAATAAGATGAGAAAGGGGACTTTTGAAAAGGTTTTCATCTTTTTCTTCCTTTGATTTTTTTTACGTCAAAACCTCCCTTATCCCTTAAACACCATTTCATCAAATCTCTTCATCATTTCAAGGGCTCTCTTCAAGGTAAGCATATTTTTTATTTCTCCTCATCATTTCCAACATCCCTATAGCTTTAGTTTTTCATAGAAATCACTTTTAAAGTTTTTGAAGTTTTCAAGTTTTGAAGTAAAAGTAAGAAGTTTTAATGGGTTTTTGATGGAGTCTTGATTTTTGAAGCTAATTTATGTTTTAGTCTTGCCCTTAGATGCAACATATTTCAAAATAGAGAGATTTTAACAAGAATCCCGAAATGAGTTTTGTGGGTGTTTTAAAAGGGGTGTAAACTAGTGATTTTGGTGTGGTTTTGTGAAAGGGAGTTGGGCTGGGGTTATAGTGATACTAGAAGGTGGTTTTGAAGGTGTTTAAAAGTGTTTTGAGTGATGAAATCATCGATTTTCTATTGGGTTGTTGGAGAGTACGAAAATGAGAAATTTTGGTATTGGCTTTGGCTTGAAATTGTGAGAATTTGACTTGTAGTTATAGTTTGAGGTTATGACAATGTTTTGTGATGTTTCGCTGAGCAATGTATTGTTTTTGGTTGGCTAGAATCAAGGGAAATCATCAGAAAAGCTTCAGGCACTATTCTGAGAATTTTGAAGACTTAAGATTGGTGTTTCGACTTTCGGTTGGGCTTCATCGGTGATTGAAAATATTTGAACTTGTTTTGCTTTCGAAATGGGTTCTTGGGGGTTTGGGTGGAGCCTTGTGGGCTAACCTAAACTCAAGTGTAAGTTTACTAGTCTTACCTTAATGGTTAAGTGATGATGTATGATTAATTGTTGTGATATCATATGCATTGTGGATTGCTTTTACATCCATTATTGTGGTGTAGTCGTTTTTGGTGTCGAACCTCATGTGATGGTTGTCATAATTACGGTGATGTGTAGTCCCACCGGTAGTGACTAGTAGAAGAGTACGTTGATGTGTAATCCCAACAGAAAACTACTAGTCGAAACAGTGATGTGTAGTCCCACCGTATTTTGGATGTGCTTGTGCAAACCATGAAATTGTGTTGTTGTGCTTCCTTTCGTACATTTAAATGGCTTACTTATCTTTTAAGAAATGTGTTTTGAAAACTGCATGATTGATGAGTTTTTAGAGATTCGCTCACTAAGCTTTCAAGCTTACGCTCTCCTTTTTTCAACATGCAGATCATTAAAGTTCGGAAGGCAAGTGGGCAAGGGAGGAGCTTTTGGAGTTCTCGAGTAGCTCAAGTATGATTTAAGTATTTATAATAATACCTAGACAATGGGGTATAGACTTGTATAGAGTTGGAGTTTAAACTCCTTAATTTGGTTTGTTCGTATTCAAGCATGTTTGGTTTGAGGATACTATGTGTTTTTGTATGAGCATTGCTAAACTCATATGTGCATGTTTGTGATGTTACTTAAATGCTTTGTGTTTTGAAAGCCTATAGCCATGTCCCATGAATGCTTATATGTTTGTTTTAAAAGCATGTAAAACCTTGTTGAAATGTCTATGTGTGTTTATTGCCTTTGGATGAAAAAGGGTGTAGTTATGTATGTTTTATGCAAGTTTTCTTCCTAATTGCCTATCTTGTGTTGGACGCTATTTTTGTTCGGTTATGTTGAATCACATGATATGTTTTGGTTGCTAAATGATGTATGAGTGTTGGTATGTTGTTTGACGAGTTGTAAAATACATCCAGAGTTGAGTTATGGTTCGTTTTGCAGCAAAATTGAGTTTTGCAGTGTAGGGCGTATCGGTACGCCCAAGGGCCGTATCGATATGGTCCTACACTTTGGGGCTCAGTTTAAGCCTAGCGTACCGGTACACGAGGGTGTATCGATATGCCAAAAGCTCTTTGAAAATTTGAGAAATTGATGAGATTTTGACGTATCGGTACAAGTCTTGGGTGTATCGGTACGATCTTTTATCGTTGACCGTGAGAAGTTGACCGTTGAAGGCGTATCTGTACGGTCAACTAGTGTACCGATACAGTCTCCCTATGTTGACTTTGGGTAGTTGACCAAGTCAAGGTGTATCGATATGGCCTCTTAGCGTATCGATACGGCCTGTTGTAAAGGCTAAAATGGATTGTTGAATTACTTGTTTTGATTGCTTCGCATCGCTTCGTTGCCTTTTCACTGACATATCTCACATATGATGTATTAAAACATTTAGACAAGATAATAATTAAAAGAAATTTTCTAGGGTTGCTAATCGAAGGGGAGCCTTAATAGTATGGTTGTTTAATTGCTTAGAAAAAAAGTAAGGTGGTCAAATCGTCACCTTAACAATAGTATGGTGGTCATTTCTATAGTTTAGCCAAAATATTATTATAATAATAATAAATAAAATATGGATTAATATCCTATGCACAGGCGGTGGAAACTTTCAGTTTCCACAAGCGCCTTAGTTTTAGGGTATATGGAGTTAGTTTAGTGTATAGTGTTTAGGGGTTTAGGTGTAGGGGTTTAAAAGTTAGGGATAATTGTTTCAATTTAAGGTTTAGGTTATAATTTAGGGTTTAGTTTTTAGGGTAATATGGTAAGGATTTGGTTTTTAACATATAAACCCTAAACTATAACCCTAAACCTTAAATTAAAACAACAATCCCTAAATTCTAACCCCTACACCTAAACCCCTAAACTATATACCCTAAACTAACTCCATATACCCTAAAATTAAGGCAATTGTGAAAACTTTCAGTTTCCAACGCCTGTGTATAGGATATTTATTCATAAAATATGAGTAAATAAACCAAACTTTTAGAAAAAATGGCATTAGAAAAATTTAAACCCAAATTAAATTAAAATTAAAAAATCTTTATTTTTACATTTTTCATTTTCTTAAAACATTTTCAATAAAAAAATTGAAAACATCTCTTTTATGTTTTCAACTTTTTCACTCATTTTTGTTTATATTTTTTTAAAAAAAATATTTTTTATTTTTACAATTAAATATATTTTTTCATCATCTTTTATTAAAAAAAAAAACAAAAACAAAAACTATCTCTACTTTTTAAAACCAAATGCATCTTAAATATGTACGGTTTGAATTTAAAACAATGCCGGGAACAAACAAAAGCAATATGGGGACCGGACAGGTCAAATCAAATAAAGAGAGCACCCGACACTCCAATGGCAAATTATATATGATTAAAGAGGCAGCCAAAAGTCGTAAAGACAAGGGAAAGTGGTTCTTGCTTATGCCATTGCCATTTTGCCATATGATCTTGCTTATTTAAAATGTGGCAACCCCATTAATTACGTGTCTTAATTCAAAACATTATCTCCTGTTAGGTATGTCAACACTCTCCCTCATGTTTTTAGATTTACTCAAAACTAGGACATGTAATTAAGATAACGTAATTAACAAATTAAAAAAAATTAAGACTTGGACATAGCTAATCAAACCGACCAGGGAACTTGTCAATCTCAAAACCTCGTGATTTTCACGCTGGGCGTTGCGTTGGGGTATGAAACTGCTGTCTGTCTTTTGCCATTATTGGCCGTCCTTGGTGAAACTGTTTGTTCAATGTTTTGGATTGCCAAAATCATCCCTCAAAATATTTTCATTTGGCATATAAAAAATGTTTATTATGCAATTTGGTACCTAAATTTGGCAACTTTTCTCAAATTAGTACTTGTGTTAACTTAGTATGATACTAGACTGTGAAAACAATGATGTCATCAAGTGTTATGTGTTACAATATGATTGATTATTCACATAAATATTGGCACAAATGCATATATCGATTATTATGATAGGCCTAAAAACAAAGTAAAAGAGAATGTTAGGGGGTGGTTGTGTTAATATGAATTAAATATTTTTTTTTGAGGGAGTTAATATGAATTAAAAAATTGCCAGGCTAGAAGTGGGACATTTCTTCCTGGCCCCCATTTCATAGAATTTGAACACAGTACTCTTACTAGGTCTAGCCCTAGAAAAACAACCTTAAACTAAAAGCTTTAAACCCCTGTAAGGAAAGAGGAAAAAAAAATCAGATCTCACCAAGTTCTTGTCTCTGTCTTTACAGAAAAATCCTCCCTGCAATGTCTCTCTGTATGGAAACTCTGACACCCATATCTTTGACCCTGCTGCTGCTGCTTCTCCCTCTCTTAGCCACCTCTTCCATACACGACCTCCTCCAGAGACAAGGCTTGCCTGTTGGTCTTTTCCCGGACAATGTTAAATCCTATAAATTCGACGCCTCCGATGGTCGCCTCGAAGTTCACTTGGAAAGTCCGTGCATGGCTAAGTTCGACGGGAGGGTGCACTTTGATCCTGTGGTGACGGCTAACCTTAGCTACGGTGGACTTGTCGGAGTGGAAGGGCTGTCTCAGGAGGAGCTGTTTGTGTGGTTTAATGTTCGAGGTATCAGTGTTAATGATCCTTCTTCTGGGCTTATTTTATTCGATATCGGCGTTGCTCATAAACAACTGTCCCTTTCTCTCTTTGAAGATCCTCCTGTCTGCAAGCATCAAGGTAATATTTCTTCTCTGATTTGTCTGAAAAGAGCCTCAGATCTTTGAAGATTTAGTCTGTTTTTCTCGTTCTGATTATGTTTGTTAAATGCAGAAGTTGTGGCAGGAAATCTTGGGAGGAAGGAGATGGGATTTCAAGTCCAGAAATGATTGGTTGGTTCATTCCATTGCTTCATTTTTCAAGAGAGATTTTGTTTCATGGTATGTGTGTAGATATGGGAAATTGAAGATAAGATTTTCACAATCTAGTGATGAAATTTTGGGGGTTATTGGAGTTTCTCAGTTGTACTTGTCCAAGCTAAAGTTTAGAATTTCTCATGCCATTCTAAAGAGGATAATCCATTATTCATAATGAATTAAAAAAACTTTTTTTTTTAATATTATCAATCTCTTACCTAACTAGTAATCTTAACACTAAAGAAAGAGCTGCCTTTGGAACTAGGAATTAGGTAACTGCCACTACATCATTCATATATGTTTTTAAATATTAAATTAAAGATAACATAAATACTTTTTGGGAAAAATCAAAAAATTAACATGAATAGGTGTAGATGAAATTGAGTTAACTATTTGCAAATATGAGTGAGCTTGAGTAAAATTTGATGTACATATTTCAGGCTGAACCAGTCTTGGGCAAGCATAAAGCATATTAGTACTATTCAAAATACAATTAACCAATTCTCTTAGCCAAGCTTGGCAAGAACATCGTTCAAACTAGATATAGTCTGAGCATAATACTTCTCTGCTTCAGGGGCGCTCTTGATCTTGGCTGCATGGTCAAGCTGTAAGTAAAAAGAAAATTCTAAATTAGAAATACATGATAATCAAGGACGGACGCATGATTTTATGCGGCAAAACCAAAGGAAAACTTCGAAACATACATGGTCGATTGTATCAAAAAGCTTCTTAGTAAGGTCCTTGAGAGTTTTCTTCTCATCTTTGGGCTTGGAATCAATGACAGTGTTGAGGTCATACCGGAGATACTCGGCCTTGAGACGGAGATCATTCATGACATAAGGCCATGCTTTTTTGTCAATCAAGCTTTTGACACCCACAATGTCCTTGGCTGATTCCTTTGCTCTCTGTGCTGCCTGAAGCCCTGAACTGGAATGAGTGGTTGGAGGAAGAACCTGGTTTTGTATGGCAGATCAAGGTCTCTTTGGCTCATCCGAATTCAGGGTTCCAGCTGCCAACATTCGGATTTGGTCATCAAATTACTGAGTTCGAACATGCATGAAATCTATGAATAGAAAAGATTCAATGACTTACGCAATCCACCAGAGGGTGGGGGAGGTCCGCCAACCTTGATGCTTCTTGCATCGGCAAGCACAGCTTGAACAAAGGAGCCAGTTGCCAAATCAGCCGCAACAAGACCCAGCATTGCTCTGCGTCCGGTCTCAGGCTCGGCCTGTGCCTGATGGGCTCTGATAGCGAAACCAGGGCTACTCACAGCCACTCGGTTGTTGCTAGCAATGTTGAAGCGGGTTTGGCCACTGTCCACTGAGTTGAAAGCTACCGTCCAGGACAGACTGTGAAGAGCCACGTAAACCAGCCATCGATACCATTGCCTGTGCCATCTCAAGTCTCAACAACCAAAATGTTTGTTCTGGTCTATGGGGTTACTAAGGGTGTTTGATTTGATGAAGTTGTGGGTTTTTTTTTTCCTCACCTTTTTTTTTCTGTGATGTAGATTGGTTCTGGTTTTGTGACACCTTATCTGCGATTTTCCACTTTGGATAAGTCGGATGTTGTCTTAAGTCTTAACCAATTGTTGGGTAGTAGATGATTCTTGGCATTGGACATGTTGGATGGCATTTCATGGTGACCTGGTTTGTGTCCTGACACGTGGACTTTACAAACCGTGTTTTTACTGTTCAATATCAAGAAAGGGATTGTCTATCTCTAGATTCTCTACCAGGGTTAGTGAACATTTCCATTTTTAGTGATCTTACAATGTAAACAAAAGAAGCATTTGATTGAAATTATTTTGTTCATCAACATTGCCTTGATTATATAACCAATTCAATAAAAGAAATTATCCATATTAAGTTCCTAAATTTAATGAACCGTATTTATTTAAGAAAAGAAAAAAGAAAGGAGTTTATAAAGATTTTGAAATGATAAACTTATGGGGATATTTTTAATTTATTTAATCATATTCATTGAAGTCCAATCAAATTCAAAACGAGCCTATCCATCCACAGATTCGATGAGTTGAGCGGCTTATAGGCTAAACAACCTGACCCCAAACTTTCCAAGTTAACATTATTGTTTTTATGGTAAACTATCTATTCGAAGATTCTATTTTGATTATAGATGAGTTTACCAGGTTCGACGAGCAATGTTGAGTACCGCTGAACACTATTAAATTAATTTATAAAGATTAAAAATTAAAAAAATTTAAGGTATAATTATAAATTATTTAAATATATAATTATAAATTATTTAAAATAAAATATTAATTAAATTATTTTTTATATATATAATATTTTTTAAAATTTTCTTTTAAAAATAATTAAATTAAATACCAACCTTAATCAATTTAAAAATTAAAAATCTTAAACTTTAAACTTAAAATACTAAACCTTAAACCATAAATTCTAAATCGTTGTGTTCTTCAATTGCATATATTATCTTTCAAGTTTTATAACCTGTTTGCAGGCCTGGAACCATGATTTCTTCTGGGAATCAATGAAACCATGTGGTGGATGAAAGCCGTCTGGGGATCTTCTAGATCTGATCGAAAGAGATTTTGATTCTTTTGAACGATTTACTGAAGAGTTCAAGTTGGCTGCAACTATACAGTTTGGTTCTGGATGGGCATGGGCTTGCATGTATGTTCAGTGTTTTGGGTATAGGGTTTTAAGTTTAGAGTTTTGTGGTTGCTATTTGATTTATATATATGAAAAAATTTAATTAATATTTTATTTTAAATAATTTATAATTATATATTTAAATAATTTATAATTATATTTAGTCCTTAAGATTTTTAATATTTATCAATTAATTTAACAGAGCTCAGCAGCGCTCATCGTTAGCGGTGCTCGTCGAGCGTTGTAAAATTTTCTTTTGATTATTGATCTTTTAATTTTATTAATAGATCACTTAACTATTTAAATGAAACCAATTATGTCACAAACCGTTAAAGGCTAATAAAAATATTGACCTGACGATTAAAAAATTATAAAATTATATATTTAATCATCATTACTTACATATTCTATTAGTTTAGTTTTGATTTTAATTTAATTAATAAATTTAGATGATGATGATACACTTGATCACTAGACCAAACAAGGTGGGAGCGTGCACGCCAAAACACTAGACAAATAAAAAGAAATAAAATGGACTCGAACCTAGGTATTTTACAAGGTAAAATTGTGTCTAAACTACTACACTAAATTAAAATTATTGTAGAGTTACACATTCTGATTTATTGGATATATTTAACTGGCTGAGTGTAATTTTTCTACGTAATGTTTGATAGTAGGAATTGTAATTGCACAATTATATAGATTTAAATTTTAAAATAGTACTAGTTATTATATATCTGTTATTACAAGTTAAGGGTTGATTTTTAGAATTATAATTAAGTTAAAGTAAAGTGTAAAAGTTGAGGTTAAATATGTTATTATACCTATTTTTAGCTGACACGTCTTATACCGTCAAAACTTTAACGGAATTGAACTAATTGGTAAGCCGTGATTAATCGGGGATCTGTTTATAATTTTCAGTAATTAGAGAACTTAATAAAAAACGTATGATAGTCGGGGTATAATTTACATGGTTTATTCTAAAAAATTTGATTCAAACTTAAAATAATCCAAATCAAAATTAATTTAAATAAATATTTTTTAAAAGAATCTAAACCTAAAACTAACATAATCCGAGAAAATCTAGAAATTTCAAGAAAAAATGAACGTGATAAAAAGTTGACCGACTTAAAAGTTAAAACCAACCCGAACCGCTTGTCTAGCATTGACCCCTTTCCAAACTGCCAAATTCACAGAACTCAGGAGTCAGGAGTAGTCATGTTAGGCCATTGCTGACCTATTTTGTTAAGTAAATAAATGAAGCCCAATACACAAAAGAAGAATATTAAAAAGAAAACAATTCCCAGAAAACTGTTCATGTGTCACTCTTGCGTAGCGGAATGGTCTTGGACTTGGTCTACTCTTTTCCTTGCGTGTGGTGGGCACTGGCTTCGACGGTGGTGGAAGAAGCGGAACGGAAAAAGAAAATACTTTAAATGAAAAAAACAAAAAACAAAGAGGGTGGACTTTCTCTCAAATTCCCCAACCCAAATCCAATGAAAAATATTATTCTCCACCTTTTTTCCCCACCATTACAAGCTTCCCACCCAAAACCAACCAAATTCACTCCTTTCATATCTCTCTCTTCTCTTCTTCATTTCTGCAACAACCCAATCTTCCGCTGCCGCGACTTAGCTGAGTTCTTGCTGGGGGTATGATATCCCGGCAGCAACCGATCGGGGCGGAGCTGGTTTCCTCGGAAAACCCCAACTCATGGATGTTTGATGATTATGGTTTGTTAGACGACATTACTGTATCTGGTGACGATCTTCTTTCACTCGACCCTTCAGCCCCTGTGTGGTCATCTAATCCTCTTAGGTTCCTCTCTTCTCATTCAATATCATATCAGTTGTGCATTTCTCGTAATTTTCAGACTTTGGGTTCTCTAAAAATGGAAACTTTATGCTTCATTTTAATGAATAAGTTAAATACTTTTGATTTGGGGAAGAAGGCATGCACCGACAACTAAGCCAAATACCATCAAAGTAATTGCTTTCGTGTTTTTAGTTATATTTCCGAGTTGGTTCATCGTTATATAGTTTAGAATTGTGTTTAGCAATGGAATTGGGGCGATAAGCTAATTGGCTGGCAATCTGCCATGGCTTGGTTACTGCTCCTTCAAGCTAGGATATTGTTGATATCTTATTGTACTATGAACATTGCTCATTAATCTTTTTTTCTTGGTACTGCAGTGCTAAATTTAATGAATCATTTGGGAATTCCGACAATCTTATTGAAACAGGCTCCCGAAAACGGTATATATCTACTTGCTGGTTATCATTTTACTGTATTTACTTTTGTTGCCCTAATGCAGTTTCTGTTTTAGCTTCTTTAATCTTCACCTTCTTATTATATTATCTTTAAGTTTGCGAGTGTAGTTTTGCTTGAATTTGTTGATCGGTTTCGTGCCGGTTTTCGTTTAGTAATCTATTTATTCACTATTCTATCACAGGGTGAGGTCCGGAACATGCACTGTTACTGGCTCCAAAGCTTGCAGGGAAAAGATGAGAAGAGATAGGTTGAATGAAAGGCATGCTTTGTTATCCCAATTCCCCACCCTTCAACCCATTTTGCCTTCTCTGATGTTTGCATTTTCGCTATCTCAAGGTTCCTGGAATTGGGTTCTATCTTAGATCCTGGAAGGCCTGTCAAAGTAGACAAGGCTCTTGTATTGGTTGATGCTGCTCGAATGGTCACTCACTTACGGGATGAAGCCCAGAAATTGAAGGAGTCAAATGAGAGTCTGCAGGAGAAGATTAATGAGCTAAAAGTGAGCTCGGGTTCAGTGTTCATTTGTTATATTTTTTATTTGCTACTCACTCGTATACATGGACAAGTGTGGCAAGTGAAACTTCTTATTTGATCCGTTACCATGGCTTATGTTTCAATGTTGTGCATACTGAGTCAAGATTTATTTTGTAGGCTGAAAAGAATGAACTTCGTGATGAGAAACAGAGGCTAAAGGTTGATAAAGAGAATCTTGAGCGGCAAGTCAAGGCCATGGGTTCTCATCCAGGATTCCTACCCCATCCTCCTGCGATTCGGACTCCATTTACTACCTCAGGTCAAGTCGTTGGTGGCAAACCCATTCCCTATGTTGGTTATCCTGGAGTTTCCATGTGGCAGTTCTTGCCTCCTCCTGCTTTCGATACTTCACAGGATCATGTTCTTCGCCCTCCAGTCGCATAAGTTGGCAGCCTGTTATTGACTAAGTTCGTCTTTGCTTTCATCAGCACAAAGAAACTATAATATTTATCATTGATCGTAGTAGTTTTCGTTCTAGTATGTATTTTTACTCCCTTCTTGGGAGAGTATGAGAGCTTAAAGCAATGTTGTGCAAAGCTTTCGGGATTGAAACTATCGGTGATTGCTCGGATTACTTCTAATTTTGCACAAGTTTGAGTCGATTATGTTGAGAAATATTGGAAGCTGGGTGTGCTTGCTGCTAATAGTTGGAAACTGTTGATTCCAAAGATGGATTACTCGTAGCAAGGTAAATTATTTTCTTGGTAACTCAACTTTGCTTGTGTTTCTGTTTTAATCACTTAACTTTAAAAATTTTCAATTTCATCACTAAACTTTTGAATTTTACTCGCTTTGGTTACTTGGTTATTAAGTTTTTAATGCTGTTTAATATTTTGAGTAAATTTATTAAAAAAAATCTTGAAATTTCCTCAAAAGCCTAGATTTTCGGACTTCCTTTTAGTCATAGGTGTAAGAGTATTTTATTTCAAATTTGAACGGTCAATATATATTGGATTTTTGTTGATCAAACAATATCCATTCCATGCCAGACCAAGATAAGTTTGAAACTTTGGTTTGAGTTTAATCTATTTCAAGGAAAATCAAATTGAAAAGGAAAAAAAAAGGAAGAAAGAAGAATGTTTTTGTACAAAATAGGTTGCAAATGATGGGTGGTGGTGGTCGAACGACGATGCAGAAAAATTATAGTATTTCGACCGTAAAGAAGGTTACCCGTTCACCCTAAAAAGTAATTTACTAAAGTTTGTATTGCCTGTTCGATGTTTTTGCTTGTATTCATTGATAGCCCCCGCCATTTGATTTTTCCCTTTGAATGCAAATGGAGTGACGATGAATCGGAAACTTCCATTAAAAGTTGACGCTTTATTAGCCCTTGTATAAAATCCAACAAGAATGAAATGATTAATATATGTTACAAGTTTTGTATTCTTAAATAAAAAATCATAAAAACTTTTAATTAGTTATAAAGTAGTTAACATTTTTTTTCAATTTAAAATGTAAAATGGATATGATTTAACAACAAAATTTTAACAGTGTTAACAATTAGACTTATGCAATATTTATTATTGTTGTTGTTGTTTTCTCATATGTACATGGTTTAAACAAAGAGAAGGAAAATGTTTTAATTAATTTGAAGAGTTGTTAATTTTTACTAAGAACACCATTAGGGATATTTGAAGCAATGAGAGTCCAATATCATACCTCCACAGTGCTCCATTTGTATCGGAAGATATTATACAAAATAGAAAGCAAAAATGGTCACTTTTAGTTTAGGCCAATCAGTGTAAGAGAATGTAGAGAGTAGAGATTCATAGGGGTTAAAATCAACTTCTTTCTTGGCTTTATTGGAAATTGCAAATTGGTACTAATTTAATTATGCATGGCTTTATTGGAAATTGCAAAATTAAATTTTAATTTAATGTCTTCCGTGAATGCAATGTTTTAATTTACGTGTGAATTTTAATGATGGTACCAAACAGTTAATAAATGAATGTCATCAACATATGAGATTATTAATCAGATTACACCAATTAAAAATCATTAAGGATCAAATTAAAGAGCACAAGTAATTAAAGCATTATAAAATATGATTTAAAGGTAGACATTCACTAATTTGAATAACTAAAAGTCACATCCAATTAGTTTGGAAACTACTTCTAAATTAATCAAACTAAAGAATGTAAACATTTAAATAATATTTTATTAGGCATTAAAAATTTATTCCAATATTCAATTAATAAATTATAGGGTTATCTTCACCATTGGTCCCTTTTGTTTAAGGTGTGTTTTATTTTGGTCACCAAAATTCAAAAACGTGTATTATGGTCCCTAACGTTACAAAACGTTTATATTTTAGTCACCCAACCGTCAGTCTCCGTTACTTGGCTAACGGGTGGCTGACATGGCTCGTTAAAAAAATAAAAAAACACGTGTTTAGGCCACTGTCACTGCCCTCTCCAAAGTCCAAACCCTCATGGCCTGCCACCACTCCACTACCACCTGCTCTTGCAGCCATTGCTTCCGACCACCACCAACATATCCCCAACAATCTGACCCTCTTCTACAAGCCCTTGCCTCTCTCTTCCAACCCCAACAAAACCACCACAATCTAAACCAAACCCATCTTCTCAAACCCTTCCAAGATCAAAACTTTGCCACTAAAAACAAACAATTAATAACGAAGCATCTCATCTAAAAAGGACAAAAGAAACAAAAAGACCAACAAGCTATTACCAAATCTTAAAAACCATGTAGTAATCCAGAAAAATATTAAACTCCAAGAAAGCAAATTTAATCAATCTCCAGTAGATGAAAACCCTAATTCAATTACAAGAGGAATAACAAGTAAAGGCAGCTACTTTATTATTTCAATTCGAAAACCCAAACAATTCAAGACCTAAACGGAGCATTAAGAAGGAAAAAGAAAAACAACAACAACAATATTTAAACAAAATATGGGTAACAACTAACAAATTCATTATCGACTCAAAAACCCTAAATCAACACTAAAGGTGGAATTTTTAACCGGAAACATGGATCCAAAAACAAATTTCAAACCCAATTCAACATCAAAACAAAAAAAAGGAATTTGGGGTTTTAAGCTCACCGGAAGAAGTGGATTCCTTCTGCAAATTGGAAGCCATAGCTGAATTCATAAACCAGTATTTAGAAACAGAAGAGGCAGAATTGAAAAGAAAACAGAAGATGAGTATAGAGAATCGGGAAGAACCCTACCTGAGAAGTGATGCGGTGCTGGAGATGAAGCAAAGAACAAAGAAGGGGGTTTGCTTGGTGGGTTGGAGAAAGTAGCAGAGTGAGTGAAAATGGCGGTACATGTGAGATTTCGTAGGTGAAACACAGTGGCCTAAACACGTGGATTTTTTTATTTTTTTAACGAGCCATGTCAGCCACCCGTTAGCCAAGTAACGGAGACTAACGGTTGAGTGACTAAAATATAAACGTTTTGTAACGTTAGGGACCAGAATACACGTTTTTGAATTTTGGTGACCAAAATAAAACACACCCTAAACAAAAGGGACCACTGGTGAAGATTACCCTAAATTATATTAGTACTAAATATGACATGAGGTATAAAATTAAAAGAATGCACAAATTAAATGACATGCATAATAAAATGTGGACTAAATTGAAAGAAAATAATAAACAACAAGCATTAACTAAAAATACAAATTATAAAATATTATTTACACTTATAAAGATACTAACTAAACTAAACTCAATTGGTTTAATAAGAATTGTAAAATCCAAATATTTTTTCATTACTATTCCAACATAAGAGGCTAAGCATAATACAAAAGAAAGAATTTAATGTATTTCCCTTCATGAGAAAAAATATTTAATCACTCAACAAAATATGAGAGGTCTGATCGAATGGAGCATGCATGAAAATTGCAGGCTCCGAAGGCATCGGAAGTGTCAGCGAGTTGCTACTCAGCATGACAACAATCGACGCCATTGACGGTCTGTCCGCCGCGTTTTCTTGAACACAAAGTAACCCGATGTGTATGCATCTAGTCGTTTCAGATTTTGAATAAATCTTCAAAGCTGAATCTATGAGCTTCACCGTTGTCCCTTCCCTCCAGTTTTTCCATGTCTGCAGCAATTTTTAATCTTATGAAGATGATCACCATGCACCAAGTTTTAAGCATACAGCTTATTCATATGTACTTACATAGCTTAAAAGATCCTCTGTGTTATCTCTGTCACTGAAACAATTGTTTCTTTTTCCGGTGACGATTTCCAAAATCAATACTCCGAAACTGTATACGTCGGACTTGACGGAAAATTGTCCATGCATTGCATATTCCGGAGCCATATAACCACTGCATATCAACAATAAGAACTAGTTAGCTTCATATATCTTATCATGTAAAAACGTTAGAACTTCAGGATCTTACTAGGTTCCCACAATTCTACTTGTATTGCCCTGTGTTTCATCCATAGTAAACAATCTTGCCATGCCGAAATCTGCAATTTTTGGGTTCATATCTGCGTCTAGCAAAACATTACTAGCTTTGAGATCACGGTGAATAATTCGGAGTCGAGAATCTTCGTGAAGATAAAGGATCCCCCGGGCAATTCCTCCTATGATTTTGTGTCGTGTTTCCCAATCCAATTGTTCCCTCCTTTCCTGATCTGTATGTGTATCAGTAAGATATCAGAAAGTGCTTTCCGCTAACCAAAAATATATGGCAAGTGAATTCAAGTTTAAATGCAGCCATACCGTATATGAACCGATCGAGGCTAGCATTAGGTACGAACTCATAAACAAGAAGTCTTTCAGTTCGTTCTAGGCTAAAACCGAGCAGCCCGACTAAGTTCCGGTGTTGAAGTTTGGCTACCAAGAGGACTTCATTCTTGAATTCTAGGTCTCCTTGTCCGGATTCCCTGGATAACCTTTTTACAGCTATGTCTTGTCCAGATGAAAGCCTACCCTGAAAACAAATTATATATACTTTTATCTACCACTTACATTAATATAAATAGAAAACACAATGGTGCTTGATTTCATATGTATGGTATTTACTTTGTAAACAGACCCAAAGCCACCTTGACCAAGCTTCTTTTCATCAGCAAAGTTGTTTGTTGCAATTCTAATGGTGCCAAAATCGAATTGCAAACACTCTGGGTTGATAATTTCATCGTCCACAGCTGCCACAGGAGGAACTAGTCAAATTTATCAGTCCTACAGTCCTACTCCTAATTAACAAGTATTCTTGCAACCATTTAATCTTACTTTGAACAGTTTCCTTCGACTTCCTAGCTCTTATAAAGAAGTAAACGATGATGGAAATTATCACTACGCCGGCAACCGGAACAACGACGGCGATTATGGTTCGAGATGTGTTCTTATCTGCAGAAAAGCAAACGCTTCAATTCATTTCCTGCAAAAAAAAGCTTGTATGTAACTTTGATTTGAAGCAGAGCATAGATGTACTACCGTTGGAGTTTGGAGTGGTTTCATTGGTGGGAGGCGAAAGTGTTGGTTCCTCATAGAAACGTTGCATCTCGAACCGCACAAAACAGCTAGGCAAAAGTATCTGGCCGCCTTGTCTTCCGCCACAACAACCTCGGATTCTTGGCAAAGCTGTCTCCAAGCAGGTGGTGCAATCTTCCTGGGACAAATCAGGAGTGCACTGCTCAAGCGCGTGTATCGGCTGCAAAACCGAATCGATTACATTCCCTGTTGCAAACTTGCGAAGAGTACCACCCGATGCGGTCCGATTCATAAGGTCAACCAGCAAATTATTCAAGGCTCTGTTAAAACTGTCCGAATCCGTAACATTAGAAGGATTCCGTGCAGTGATGATGATGCTACGGTCCAGGACACTGACGATGGAACGATTTGAGTACCGCAACATACAGAAATCATACCAAATGACTGCTTCCTTCGTTTTGGGACAAGCACTTGTGATCTCAGTTGTAGCATTATTGATACAACTGAGGCAAACATCAGGCCGAACATCTCCTCGACAGAGCGCAATCGCGTTAACTGTATCGGGATTTCGGCCGACGGAGAGATTGTAGAAACCGTAATCATTTGCAGGCATAGAGGAGAAAGAAGAGAGGAGGGTGCTGAGGTTTGGCTCGTAGGTACTACCGGCGGTGAAGTTCCCTCTGTTTGAACAACTTGAAGCCGTCGGATCAGAGTTCCGGGCGGTACTGAAGGTGAAAACAAAGCTAAGAGCTAAGAGGAAAAGCAGTGCTGAATCTGATGAACCCATTTCCATTGTTTCAATCCTGTGAAAAAAGGATACTGATTCATCCCAGTATTTTTATAACGGATTACGTGGACGTGTTAGTCCAAAATTTATAGTAATATATCTAAGTTGAATAAGTCAACTTATTTGGATTCTAATAGATTAAATTTTAGTATATAGGTTTATTTGATGCGTATGACTAGTATGATACCATTTGTTAACAAATACAATTATTTTATTTATTAAATTTCAAATATTGTATATAATATGCTCGTATAATTTTTGGATATAACCATTGTTGAATATTAACGAAAGCTTTGAACTCAAGAATTAATGGAGGAAGAGAAAGGAAAGAAATATAAGACCATTTAGAGGTTTTGCTAAGGATGCTATTTTGATAGTTGATGTTATTCCCCAGATTGTTAGAATTAGATTATTACAAAAAAAAAAAAGGATAGACATAAATGATGATGCAAATGCTCAAATTTTGATTATTTACATCATGCCTACTAAGTTTAGGAAATTCTACCATGGGTGTAGTAGAAATCTTGTCTTCAAGCATTCTTATTATTATTTTTTTTGCAACAGCTTAGTAATGTATTTCCTCTAGTTCAAGAACAACCCATGGTTGATGCATGTAAACATTTTTCAAAAGATCACCTTTATAGAATGCATTGTTAACATCCTATCTGTAAGTGCTAAGTTACTGCAACTGAGATCAAAATATTACTGGAATCGCATTCTATGCGTCAGTGAGTTGTTTTTTTTTATTGCGAGATGTAATAAGGTTTTTCTCGAAGGAAACCTTGAAGTGTCACATTTTTTTTTGAAAAATTCGATTAAAAGGGGGAAAATTTATGTTTCAAAAAATTTTAAAAATTTTGTAGTCGCCACCGGCCACTAAAGTAGGCCGGACACCGTAAAAAAACTAAAACTAGAGATTCATTTAAAAAGAGTTCGGGAGTTGGTTACGTGTGGGGAAGAGTTAGCACCCCCATCACGTCCGGAAACCGGTACCAAAAATAATTGTTGCTTTTAGTCGATGGAAATTATTTAAAATTTAAAATAAATTTGATTAGGGGTTCTTAATCGAAAATTAACTTTAATCATACAAGCTTATTCAAATTTACAGTTTCAAATTAATTAGACATTTAATTAAAAAGGATAACAGTACACCGGACCAAAGACTAAACCGACATCATGTAAGTTTGACTGCCGTGTTAGTTTAAGGTTCGTATCCCGTACGCCACCTTTATGCATGATGCAAGCAGATAAAATATGATGTCATGGTCTTGTTCATTTTAATTACTTGTGAATTTTACCTTTAAACGATGCAAATTAATCTGAATATTCGAGAAATATTAAATAAGCTAGGATATTTCGACCCGAATACGCGAATTAATTAGTATATCCTTTTTATGATTAAAATTAATTAACATGCAAATCAATCATTAAAAGTCATGAATGACAATTTTTAAAAAAATGCAGGCCAAATAAACACATATTCAAGCAATAAAAGAAACTAAACCATGTACGCATTTAAACCATATATATATATACATACACAACAAAACTATATTATATGTAAAACTATCCCTAATCAGTTATTAATAAGTATCCCGAATATGCTAATCGGCGACCGTCGTTCCCCTAAACAACACAAAAACTTCCCTTTTTCTCATCTACAATTCAGAAAATCTTTTCCTTTTAAAAATGAAGCCCTTTCCTTTTTACCCCCCCCCCCCCAAAAAAAAAAAAAATCGAAAATTTTTTATTTTGAAAACTGAAAACTCTTCTGGTCACCGTCCCCACCGTTTCACCATGCAAGGCTTGTCAACGGCGGGTGAATGCGAACCGGCGCACTAGAAGGCCAAACGCCGAAGATAAAAAAACTCTAACTTTTTTTCTTTTTTTCTATTCTTCGAAACGTAAATGAAAAAGAAGAAAATGATACCTCTAAACTTGAGGTTTTTTGCTTCTCTATTGCTCTCTGTATTTTTTTTTTCAAAAACTTTTTTTTTAATTTACAGTGTGGTTTCGAGTTTTTATAACATTGAAAATTACAATTTTTGGATTACATAAAATCGAAAATGAAAAAAGCTATTGGTTCTGCCTAATTTGTTTACATTCACCCTCTGATTTCTGTTGGTATTTGCCTCTCTGTAATTCGATTATTCATTCTGACATTTGTTTTTTTTGTTTGCATGTGACGGCCGTGAGGAAGGAACCATGGGACGGCGTGGCTCGGGATCAAGCCTCTGACGTGGACGCCGGTGATCCCTTCGATCGGTGAGGTGAGGATCTGGACGGTCTAGAGCTGAAGAGACTCGAACTCGCGCACGTGGAAAGCTGAAGGATCGCGCATACCGAAGTTAGAGAGCCGGGTGTGGTCCACACGCGCGGTGGATGAGATCTCGGCCGTTCGATGCATTCCTGATCCAAGGCCCATGGTCGATGCGGCGCCAAGGCAAAAGAAGGGCAAATTAGGGCTTCTTCCATCAGGGGCCATTTGGACTGTTCGATCAGCAACCTTTGATCTGATGGTCCAGATGCGGCTGCGCATAAAAACAAAAAATTAGGAATTAGAGTTTTTCCTATGTTATCATATTTAGGGCTTTTGGGCCAAACGAGCTATGTTATTAATATTTATTTTTTTGGGCTTTTAATGTAAATTGACTTTTAATATAAATAAATTGTTGGGTTTTTATTTATTATAAATTGGGCATGTTATTTATGTATGTATATTTAATAGTAATGATAATAATAATGGTAATATAATAACGATGATAATAATAGAGTTAATAATAATAATAATAACAATAATAATAATAATAATAATATGTACGATGATAATAGTAACAATATAGATAGTAAGATTAACATAAGGGATGTGTTATAATATATTAATAGTATTTAGTTTTTTCTTTTTCAAATGGGTAATAACAATAACCACACATGATAATTAATAGTGTCATACATATATATATATATATATATATATATATATATATATATATATATATTACTAATAATATTTTGGTTTTTTCTTTTCTTTTTTAATCTTTTTAATCATATGATATGTAAAAAGGTAAACAAAGCCCATTATTACGAAAAATAGAAACGGGTTAACACTCCGGACAAAATTAGTGACTACATCTGTCCTCTTTGCTTATACTTGTGGAACAAGAATAAAGCAAAGACCATAAGCAATAATTTTGTCCAACTTCCCTGTTTGGATCCCGAATCACCATGCACTTGAACTACTGGCGGTTCGAAAGTCGGTACGGGAAAATGTAACGTTCGCGGAGGCTTGGAGCTATTTTTCTCATTTCGACATTCTCCAACCCTTCGAGGTCCGATAGGATAGCCAATTGCTGAAAAATAAAAGTTTCATTCTTTTTGCGCTCAAACGGATAGACGGATTCCATTCTCCTCATGCCTGAACGAATAGGCGGGTTCCATTCTACTCATGCTTGAACGGATAGGCGGGTTCCATTCTCCTCATGCCTGAACGGATAGGCGGGTTCCATTCTCCTCATGCCTGAACGGATAGGCGTGTTCAATTCTCCTTATGCCCGAACAGATAGGCGGATTCTGAAAGAAAAAAGTTCCATTCTCCTTATGCCTGAACGGATAGGTGGGTTCCATTCTCCTTATGCCTGAACGGATATGCGGGTTCCATTCTCCTTATGCCTGAACGGATAGGCGAGTTCCATTCTTCTCTTGTATGAACGGATAGGCGAGTTCCATTCTCCTCATGCCTGAACGGATAGACATGTTCCATTCTTCTCATGCCTGAATGGATAGACATGTTTCCTTTTACTGGAAAAGCTTTAATATACCTGTCAAAATAGGTAAAATAATATGATGATGTGAGTTATCATGCCTCTAATCCTAGGGATTCCTAACTACAAATGATGCATAAATTATAACATCAAATCTGCTCGGACGCTTTCATCCTTTGGGTCGATCAATCCTGACCTTCTTCTTGTTCTCTTCTTTTTCTCAATATCTTTTGACTTTCTCATCCTTGCCAAATTTGCATCCTTTGTCTCGCCTTGAAAGATGGTTGCTGACTTTCACTAGTCAGAATAAACATAACACTTCTCGCAGTGCTCATTCTTATAACATTGCCCCATATTCAAACTGGCTGTTCAACTATTCTCTTTGTCTTGAATCATCTCTACGGCTTTTCTCGTATCACAACATTAGGGGGAGGTACATACCCCAAGTCCCTGAACTTTTATCTGAAGTTCAATAAGGTCCATCTTTCCTCTTCTAAACTAATCAAAACATTTTGACAGAAACTTGCTTCAAGTCCCTGAACTGTAGCATGTAGAATCTTACTACCATCCTCACCATGGCCACTGGTGAGCTATCATTTGTATTCATGACCTTGCATTCTGAACTTTATCCTTGAAGCAATGGAAGGAATATTTTTTGTGTCCACTAAAAAATTTAGATTACAACTTCTAATTTCAAAATGAGATGCATTTTCGAAAACTAGACTTTCTTTTCAAATTATGAATATATCAAGCTAGATTAAATACCCCGAATATCAAGTGCACGAATGACACTAAGATGGCTTACCAAGGATTGCCTCAAGCATCATGTGTCTAGGAGACCTCAAAAGTTGAGCTGATGTCTGAAGATGTGAAATACTCTCCTAGCTATTTCAGCTTTTTAATCAATTAGACTTATCTTCTATAGGTTTCGCCTTTATCATTATTACTTTGTCTTAATTCTTTATGATTTTGGGGAAGTCATCTCATCACATTCCTTTGGCTCGAAATAAATGATGGAGTAAACAACAAAACCCCGAGCTACTCGGCATTGTCACGATTTGAAAATATTACCATTACTCATTGTAACACCCGGGTTTAGGGGTCGAGTGAAAATAATATTTTAATATTATTTTGGGTTCGGTTTAATAATTAAAATAATCCTTTAGACCTCGGGTTCCAAAAACAAACTTTTGATGTTGGACTAAAATGGATGAAATACAAAATGAAGGGATTTTAAAGAAATTGGAGAATAGCCATTCATTAATGGCAATATTGTAATTAGCCCAACTTTTGATTTTAAATCCCCTTCCTATCATCTTTTACTATTCATCCTCTTCTTCAAAACAAGAAATCAACGTGAAAGAGAGCTCCAACCCCCCTTCCACTATTCCATCTCATTTCTCCTTCATTTCAACTTGTTTTTGAAAGGTAACATCATTTTTGACTTCTCCTCAACCTCCTCTCTTCAAAAGTACAATTAGTTTTTATTTTCATTAAAGTTTTGGAAATGGAGTTTTCAAGGGTTTTGATTAAAAATGATACCTTTACTATGTTTAACTTGATATTTCGATTTAATGTTGTTAGTTATGAAGTCTAGGAGCTAAATGGTACCACATATATGAATTTTACTTGGTTTTGAGCACATTCCCGAAATTGGGTTTAAAGGGGGATTTTTGAAGGGTTTTGGGTGAGTTTTGGGGGTTGTTTTAGGTTGGAATTGATGGGGTAATGTTAGTACTATGGTTAGGGGTTGCTTTGGGGATCAATTATGGGTATAAAAGGTGTTGGAAACATGAGTTTTGAACAAGGTTATTGGGCTGCTCGAATTGGTTAAAAGTGGGGTTTATTCATGGCTTGAAATGTTGAGTTTAATGTTTGAATTGTATTTCGGGTTAACTACTTTGATGCTTGGGCTGATTGGAAGTTGTTTGGTTTGTGTTGAGGTTGTTTAGAGGCGAGAACTTGTATTGGTGAAGCATCGGGAGGAAATCCGGAAGCTTAAAGGTGGTAGCTTGCTTGGTATTTGAGCTTGGAAGTATAGGTGAGTGGTTAATGTTTTCAAAGTATTTGGTTCGAGCATGTGGACTAGGTTGGGCTTGGTAGACCCACCTAAAGTAAGGATTAGGGTGGTAGCCTAATCCTAAACTTAAACTAGAGACATTGGTTGAACTTGTAATTGATGTTTGTGCCTCGTAATATTTGTGATATGATTGTTTATGTATAAAGTGTTATACATGTGTGATGAGACATGGATGTGATGCATTATGTTATGCATGTGGATGGTTCATGATTGTGATCATGGTGAGTACGTGCTAAGCACGGAATTGGTTGTAAATGATAATGTGAATTGAGTTAAATGTTGGCACTAGTATGCTTGAGTACAAATGATCGATCATTAGGATGTTAGTGTGCACACTTGAGTCAAATTCGCGCGTGGCCTTGGTGGCGTTGAGTCACCAAGGAGGAGTACAGGTTCACCCGGAAATTGTTATTTATATATTAGTCGATGATGAGTGGAATCCCATCGATGGGGCGTGAGGATGAGTGGAATCCCCTCCGCGAGGCCGGTGATGAGTGTAATCCCACCGTGAGGTAAAGTGGTTGTTGGATGTGAGTTCCAACGTGTTTATCCGCGTATTCGGGTCATAGCTAGGTGCCAATATTGTTTGATATGTGTATCATTGTGATGTGGAATGTGATTTCTACTTGGATGTTTATATGTGTTTACATATGTTGTGAAATAGAGCTTGTTGAGCATGACATAGAATTGAATATTGTTCATGCATCATCAACATGTTGGCTCTTGAGGATCGAAGGTATAATCATACATTTACCTTTGTTGAGATCGTGCTTGGACCCTGCATTGTCGAGGTTTGTTTTTAAAGAGCTTACCCTCACTAAGCTTTATTGCTTACGCTCTCTTTGTTCGATAATGCAGATCAATAGCTCGTGGGTTGCTAAGTGCAAGAAGAGGCCTCCAAGTGTGTGTGCTTGTGGTGCTAGCTATCAAGTATGGTTTTTAGTTTGTGATGTAATGGTCAAGCAATGGGACATGTAATCACGTTATGATGCTTTTGGAGTATGTTGTTGTTGTTTAGGGGCATGTTAAACTCCTCGTATGTACTCATTAACTTGGCTTTTGAGATGTATGCCCTTGCTTGTAAACCTTGTTGGTAATTGCTTACCTTGAACTGTCTAAGTGTTGGCTATGTTGAAGCATGCTAATTGTAATGCCATGTTTGGTCTTTGGATTAGATGCCTTTCATATATCTTGTGTTTGTTGTGTATGGTTGCTAGGGAGCATGCCTCTAGAGTGTATTTGTATGTCTTGTATGCTTCGTATAGTCGTTTAGGGCGTTTGGAACCTTTAGGAGTTGTCTAAAACAGATTTTGAGGTTTTGCAGACAGTCAGTGTTTCGAAATGGGCTGGCCGTTTCGGAACGGGTTAGGCTTCTGGGACCCCGTATCGGAACACGTTTCGATACGGTTTGGCCACTGTGAACCCCTGTTCCAAAACGGGCATCGGAACACTTTGGCTACTGGAAATCTGAGAATTTACCGAGATAATGGGGTTTCGAAACGAGTCTAAGTGTTTCGGAACGGTCAATATCTCGTTGACCACGAGAAGTTGACCGTTGAGGGTGTTTCGGAACGGTTGACCTCCATTCCGATACGGTCTCCTAGTGTAGGCTTAGAGCCGTTGACCAAGTCAAGGCGTTTCGATACACCTTGAGGGTGTTTCGAAACGGCCTGCCTAATAATCTAAAATGGTATGCTTTGCGTATGTTGTTCGAATGATCGTTTTATGAATGCTTGTGCTCCGCTGACGTGTCTCACATAGGACAACAGTAATGCATATAGACAAGATAAATAAAAGAATTTTTCTAGGGTCGTTAACCGAGGGGGAACCTTAACGGGTTTCGCTTCGGTTTTCCCCGTGTGGCCCACTCGGACCGGCCAAGCGTCCGGACCGGAACGAGGGGGTTACACTCATGTAGCTAAAGTTTTTTATTAAAATGGTGCATAGTAACTTTATTGGTCTTTTTGCTACAACGGAGTGCCCAAAAAATTCCACACTCGTATCCAAAAATACCTATTAAAGGCTTCAAACATTGGAGTACTTTTGTTATGGTTTTACTATTCTCGATTTTTTTCTCTTTTTCTTTCTCATTTTTTTCTTTCTTCTTTTTCTTTTTTTTTCTTCTTTTTTAGTGCGGAAGATTTCCTATTGTTCTCCCGAATGTTTTATTGCCACATGTACTCAATAAATGACCAAATTAATTGGAGTGTAAGTCTCATTTTCACAACTTTCGATTTCCACTAGATAAAGGTTGCTCGAAATCAACCTTTGGGTCAAGGTCAATGTCCCTTGCGCAATTGATATATGAACCAAAGACTAAACCGACATCATATAAGTCTGACTGACGTCTTAGTTTAAGGTTCGGATCTCGTACGCCACCTTTATGCATGATGCAAGCAGATAAAGTATGATGTTATGGTCTTGTTCATTTTAATTACTTACGAATTTTACATTTAGACGATGCAAATTAATCCGAATATTCGGGGAATATCCAATAAGCTAAGATATTTTGACCCGAATATGCGTATTAATAAGTATCTCCTTTTTATGATTAAAATTAATTAACATGCAAATCAGTCATTAAAAGTCATGAATGACAATTTAAAAAAATGCATGCCAAATGAACACATATTCGAGCAATAAAAGAAACTAAGCCATGTACGCATTTAAACCATATATACATACATAACAAAACTATATTATATGTAAAACTATATATTAACCAAGATAATAAAAAACAAGGCCAACATGTATAAAGTAAATGAATAAAATAGGGACTGAAATTAAATAAATGCAAATACGAGGAAAAAAAGGAAAATGCATGATGCAAGGACCAAAACAGTAATAAAATCATTAAAAACTAATTAAATTACAAAATAAGGACCAAATTTAAAAGGCGCAGCAAACTCAAGTGGCCAAAAAGGTAATTAACCCATTCGAAAACTGATAAAACCAAATTAGGGACGAAATTGAATACTCTCAAAAAAAGGAAGGAGTGCGGAGGGTATTTAAAAAAGCGGAAACCATCCCTCGCGCAATAAGGGAGACGCGAAGGGGTTTAAAACATAATTAACCCATTTTTAAAAGCCAAAAACACTATTCAAACGTGTTTTAAACCCTTTTTGTCTTTTTAATAAAAATCTACTAAAACGCTTCCCTTCTCTTCCATTTTCCGACGCCGGAACGTCGATCGACGCTAATCGGCGGCCGACGTTCTCCTAAACAACCCAAAAACGTCTTTTTTTTCTCACATACAAACCGGAAAACCTTTTCCCTTTGAAAATGAATCCCTTTCCTTTTTAAAACCCAAAAAATAGATTCGAAAATCCTTTTATTTTGAAAACCGAAAACCCTTCTGGTAATCGTCCCCACCGTTTCACCATGCAAGGCTTGTCAAATGCGCGTGGATGCGAACCGGCACACCAGAAGGCCAAACGCCGAAGGTAAAAAACCCTAACTTTTTTTTTCTTTTTTTTCTATGCTTCGAAACGTAAATGAAAAAGAAGAAGATGATACCTCTAAACTTGAGGTTTTTTTCTATGATTCGAAACCCTATCATTATCTTATGTAATTAATTTGAAATTATTTTAGAATTTATCTTTATCACTTTGGAGTGATTTTTAGGGTTTTAGACAACTATAAATACCCCACTTTAGGGTGAAACTCATTCGGGAATTCACTATTGTTCTTCATTTATCTTGCTTAAATATTTCTCTTTTCTTTTACCTTTATTGGTTTTTTTCTTTTCCTTTGTTAAAACTAAGTATGGTTTCTTCACCAACCATGCTTAGCTAAATTTCCCTTAGCTAAAAGCAACGCCAAACCCGACTTACCTCGTGAGATTAGAAGAGTTCTTCATTCCTCCAACATTTCTTTTTTCGATTCTCTGTAAAATTGGTTAGGCAATCGGCCTAACCTTTAGGCATCTCATTTATTTCATTCCAAAGGCGTTGCCGGATTAGAAGTGGTTCAGATCCACCATTGGGGACGAGAATATGCTTGTAGCAAATTCAACTCCTTAAAAACAAACTTAGTAGTGGTCCATTAAGGGGAATCAAAATCGGAAACGATTCTCGTCGAGACAACTATCCGAGCACGAGCTTCTCCAACACTAATGCATACTTGTGTTAGCATCGATGGCCGTAGCTAATCAACTTAGCACTTGATTTCAAGGATTACCCTAGGAATTGAGTTTACCGTAGAGAAGCAAGATACAGGGGTTGGGCCTTGTAGACTATAACTTGCAATAAGGTTGAAGTAAAATCCATTTCCGTGATCGAGAAGAGTTGTGGCAAAGCGAAGCTTGAGGCTAATTCATTCTATAATTTATTTCAATATTTCTTTTCGCTTTTATTATACTTCCATTACTCGAATTAGTTTATTAAACCCCCATTTTTATTATTTGTAGGTTTCTTGGTCTAAGTCAAAACGAATAGGTGTTAGAACTCCATAGTCCCTGTGGATCGACCCTAACTCTCGCTATATTATTTTTAATTATTTATTTGAGTTTAAGGATTTATTTTGACGCAAGTAACGACGTGTGTCAAAATTGGCGCCGTTGTCGGGGACTATGACAAAGTTACTAATATCGTTCTTTATTGATTTATGACCAAGAGTAATCCGGGAGAACAAGTTGATTACGTCCCGGAAATCGAAGCACTGGCCCGAAAGTTGCATGCACAAACACTTCAGGAAAAGAAGAACAAACAACGCCAACAAAGACTTGAACACGATCTAGAGATCACATCCGAAGCGTTGTCGAAATTTGATCATACCAACGAAGAACCGGATCCGATGGGAGACGGAGATCAAACTATTCGCCAGCTAAATGCGGCACCCGATGGACAACATTCGATGTGCATTACCTTCACGAATGGCACAACACCATTTGTGCTAAAAACGGGTTTGATTCACCTTTTACCTACTTTCCACGGCCTGCCGAACGAAAATCCGCATAAACATTTGATGGAATTTCACATGGTTTGTCTAAGCACGAAACCTCATGGAGTATCCAATGACCAAATTAAACTTAAAGCTTTTCCATTTTCTTTAGCAGATATCACAAAGGATTGGTTATTTGATTTACCTCCCAACTCTGTTACAACTTGGATTGATATGGCTAAAATCTTTCTTGACAGGTTTTTCCCTGCGGCAAAAGCGAGCAAAATGAGGCGCAGTATCCTGAGCATTCAACAAAAGGATACCGAATCTTTATATGAATACTAGAGCGTTTTAAAAAGTTGTGTGCAAATTGTCCATAACATGAATTCTCAGAACAAACCCTGCTCCTGTATTTTTATGAAGGATTGACGCCCATGGATATGAAAGTAGTAGATGCAACAAGAGACGAGGCTCTAGTCAATATGACTCCAACAACGGTAAAAACGTTAATATCAACCATGGCCGCCAACTTGCAAAGGTTTAATCAATCTAGTGAACTATCTCGAAGGGTTCGCAAGGTAAATGCAGTTTCTTTGGAAAAATAAAATTGATAATTTAGTTGAAATAGTGCAATCTCTTGTTGCAGATAAAAAAAGAACAACTAGACTTTGCGAAATTTGTACTAGCCCAGAACATCTGACAGACTGTTGTCCGATGATTCAGGAAGATGATATCGCTCAAGCCAATGCCATAGGAAATGCATATAACCCGGGATGAAAAAATCATCCGAATTTCAATTATACGCAAAACCAGAGACCAAATCAAGCTTATCAACCAACTGCACCACCGCAACATCAACCGCGGAAGTCATCGTTAGAGTTAATTGTTGAAAGGTTAGCGCTAGCCCAAGAAAAGTTTCAACTAAAGACCGAAGTACACTTTGAAGCAACTGACAAACAGATAAGTCAACTGACGTTAGCAGTAAGTCGCTTAGAATCCAAAAGGAAATTACCTTCTCAAACGGAGCCCAATTCGAGAGAGAATGTAAATGCCATCATTCTACGAAACGGTACCATCATCGAACCAAAAACCACGGAGGAAGGCGTTCAAAAGAAAGGTAAAGAGAAATCACCATCTTCCATTGAGAAATGTATGTCCAATCCACCTTCTACACCATCTCCCTAGGCTACTCCACCCTCTTTTCCTTCAAGGTTGGTTAAACGTGACAAACAAACTGAAGAGAGAGAGAGATTTTAGATGTATTTCAGAAAGTGGAAATTAACATTCCACTTCTAGAAGTAATAAAAAAGGTACCTCGATACACCAAATTCCTGAAGGATCTATGCACAAATAAAAGACGACTTACCAGAATAGAGAAGGTAAATTTGGGAGAACATATATCCGCAGTTTTTCAGTGACGGATATCGCCGAAATTAAAGGACCAATGTATGTTCGCAATTCCCTGCAAAATCGGGAAGGTTGGTATTAAACGCGCCATGTGTGACTTAGGCGCTTCAATAATTGTTATGTCACTT
Organism: Hibiscus tridactylites; assembly: GCA_958450335.1. Taxonomy (NCBI): domain Eukaryota; kingdom Viridiplantae; phylum Streptophyta; class Magnoliopsida; order Malvales; family Malvaceae; genus Hibiscus; species Hibiscus tridactylites. The sequence goes on along the minus strand of OY288270.1, from coordinate 91,657,042 downwards.
TCTTTATATAAATCACTTTCTGATGAACCTTTAAAAGATACAAAAGTGACTGTGCAGTTGGCAAATAGATCTGTAATATACCGGAAGGACTCCTGGAGAATGTCTTAGTCCAGGTAAATGATCTTATTTTTCCGGCGGATTTTTACGTCATCGATATGGAAAACGACCAATCAAACTCGACTTCAAAAATTATTCTTGGTCGTCCCTTCCTTAGTACGACAAATACAAAAATAGATATAAGAAGCGGAATTCTTACAATGGAGTTTGACGGTGAGATCGTTAAATTTGACGTATGCAAAGCAATACGTCATCCAGATAATGTTGCTAGTATTAATTTTATCGATGCCATTGAACCTGCCACTGAAAAGTTTATAGAATCTAACTTATCTGATAATTTATGTAGGAAATTGGAAGGTCACGACGAAAAAATTAGGGAGTTGGAAAATATTTCATTTGTCAATTCTGATCTACACTTAACTCCTTCAAAAATTAAAAATTTCCCTTCCGTTTTGCAGGCACCAGATATCGAATTAAAATTGCCGCCAGATAATTTGAAGTGCAAATTTTTGAGTAAAAGAGATATCTTGTCGGTAATTATTTTAGACAAGTTTTCAAGGCTGAAAAATGTTCGAAGAAATTATCAAATCTAAAAGTACAAAACGAATGAACTCCATAATCGTAAAATTCTTCTAAAGGAAATTCTCAGTTGGACAAAGCACAAGAAGTGAAAAAAGTATTTGTCGCAGTTCTTGTAGTCTGAACCAGGTCGTCGAGCTAAACGACGTTAAATAAAGCGCTAAATGGGAGGCAACCCATTTTTAATTCCTTTCATTTTATTTCTTTTCACATTTTATTTCTTAAATTTCTCGCTTAATTTTATTTTTTTTTAATTTTTTAGGTGCATCAGATAAATTCAATCGAATCCAACATTACCGGGATCCTCTCCTATTTCCGACCAAGCACAACTTGTTGAGGGCATGAGCGCGGTCGTGGCCGTAACTAGTTCAGGGAGTTTTCTCATTCCCCTTCATTTTTATTTGCATTTTAGGAAAAAATGATTTAAGTGACGAGGAGTGGGTATCCATGTCAAATTCTCATAATTTCTTGTTCGAATGCTTGTTCTCTTGTTCTTGATTTTATTTAAATTTAAGTTACTTTTTGATTTCCTTTGTTTCGCCTTGTCTCTTTGTTTCCGTATGATATTGGTATTTTTCTTATTAGAAATTCTCGGTTGCATAATAGATTATGGCATGCTTAGAAATTTTCATATAAACCTTGTCATCCCTTACTTCGTTAATTGAAATGATGCTTACCTATGTACACAAGACAATTCATGAGAGTTTTTGAGCCTAATGAGCATGCATACTTATTTTTGCTCTTTGTTTCTTTGAGTGCGCCTAGCTAATTAGTTGCATTCTAGAACTTGTGGTTTAAATACTTTTCGAGATTACATTTTTTGAGTATGATGCTTATATGTGATAGAGGCACTAGGATATAACCCCATTCTCTTCCCAAAAAATAGCCCACTCTTTGTATATTTATCCCTTAGATAGCTAATTTTAAGTCTTGACCTTTTTCTTGCTTCACCGTATTTTTGGCCTAAACCATTTCTTTTATTTTCACTATTTTGTCACCCTTTTTAAAGACAAAATTGTCTCAAAAAAATAGATTTGAATCAACACTGCAAAAAAAGAACAGTTTCAAACGGTACAGTCCAACAGTGCAGAAAAAAGTCAAGTGCAGAAAATGGTTCGAATATGCATCAGAAAAAAACTACAGAAAATACAATGCAAAATATATTCGAATCTTCACAGAAAAAATAGTTTCGAATAAGAATTTTGGGATGATTTTTGTCTTGAATTTTAACCCCTATTTTTTTTCCTTTATCCTACCCGAACCTTACCCCCGTTACAACCCTTTTAAAACCTCTTGATTTTTGTATCACATTCATACTTAGTAGTGGAGAGTAGTTTTAACAACAAGCCTATGGTAATGCTCTAATTAGTTTTGGCTCGAGTGATTTTCTCTACCCTTAAACACTTTGAGTGACATGAGCGATTCCTTGTGAGGGGTACTTGGTTTGCATCATTATTGTTAACATGGTATTGAAATGTCATTTTTGCTTAAATTATTTCTAAGTCTTGTTTTTTCTCTTTTGCTCATTTATTTTCTTTCACTTTTAGATACTTAGTCGTACCAGAAACTTTGAGACTTCGTGAAATTAAGGATGACAACTTGAGATTAGATTTGTTTAATTTTTTGATACTTGAGAACAAGCATCAGATAAGTGAGGAGAATTTGATGAGTAGCTAGTTTAGTCGTCATTTTATTCTTAATTGTGCTTAAATTGATGATTTGTGGATCTTAATTGTGAGATATTTCGTGTTTTCTCATGAAGAACTTGGTGGATGCAGAACAAACAGGAAAGGCTAGGAACTGCAAAAAATTTGGATTCGTGGCTGGGATGTTGGGCATGAACTAGGGCATGAATGCTGACTGGACGCCACGTCAGCACCTTCTAGAATCCGACGTCAGCAGTGTGATAACTTATCAGTCGCATATCAACTTGCTTATCAGCGGGATTTAAATTTTAAACTTTATCATTATCTTATGTAATTAATTTGAAATTATTTTAGAATTTATTTTTATTACTTTGCAGTGATTTCTAGGGTTTTAGACTACTATAAATACCCCACTTTGGGGTGAAACTCATTAGGGAATTCACTCTTGTTCTTCATTTATCTTGAGCTTAAATATATCTCTTTTTTTTACCTTTATTGGTTTTTATTTTTCTTTTCCTTTGTTAAAACTAATTATGGTTTCTTCACCAACCATGCTTAGTTAAATTCCCCTTAGCCAAAAGCAACGCCAAATCCGACTTACCTCATGAGATTAGAAGAGTTCTTCATTCCTCCAGCATTTCTTTTTTTGATTCTTTATAAAATTGGTTAGGCAATCGGCCTAACCTTTAGGAATCTCAATTATTTCATTCCAAAGGCGTCTTCGGATTAGAAGTAGTTCAGATCTATCGTTGAGGACGAGAATATGCTTGTAGCAAATTCAACTCCCTAAGAACAAACTTAGTGGTGGTCCACTAAGGGAAATCAAAACCAGAAACGATTCTCGTCGAGACAACTATCCGAGCACGGGCTTCTCCAGCACTATGCAAACTTTTGTTAGCATCGATGGTCGTAGCTAGAGGTGGCAATCAGGTCATTCGGTTCGGGTTCGGTTCGGTTCGTTTCGGTTCAAGTCATTTCGGGTCTATCTAGAATCGATTTAGATTCGGTTCGGGTCGGTTCTGTTCGGGTTCGGGTCTAATTCGGGTCTGTGATGAGTCGGATTCGGTTCGGGTATTGGATCGGGTCAAAATCGGATCGGTTGTTTTCGGGTCGGGTCAAAATTGGATCGGTCGCTTTCGGTTCGGGTCAAAATCGGGTCGTTCGGGTCAGGTCAACATTTAAATTTTCGGGTCAATTCGATTTGAGTTGGGTTAAAGGTTTGAGGTTTAGTATTTATGGTTTAGTTTAGAGTTATTGGTGTATGATATTAATTCTAATTTAACTTGTTAATCTATGCATTTGAATTTGATTAAATATTTAAATCAAAGTTTCATGTATCCATATCAAATTTTTTGTATAATTATATTAAATCAAAGTTTATTATATGTAATAATAATAATAATAATAATAATAATAATAATAATAATAATGTATGAAATTAATTAATTTATTAAACTTAGGATCTAATTGAGCTAACTAAAATCTAAAAGCATAAATCACAGACATAATTAAAATAATTCTAAAACTAAATGTGAAATTTCAATTAAATTAATCTAAATTGAAACTCAATTAAATTAAAAAAAAAGAAAAAAGAGAAAGACAATTGGTAAAAGTTGAGAGGGAAAAGACAAAATTTTGGAGGGAAATAAACCATCAATTTTTTAAGCTAGATTGAAAAAGAAAAGAAAAAGACAATTAAAAAAAATAGAGAGAGAAAAGACAAAATTTTGGAGGGAAATATGCCACCAATTTTTTAAGCTAGAGATTAATTACTTTTTAGGTCATGTTGCATTTAAAATGTTACATTTTAGTCAACTTTAAGTTTTAGTTTAATTTAATTTAGTCACTAGTAGTGATGCAATTAAAGGTTGCCCCTATGAATTGGTCTATTATGTATCCATTCCTTTTAATGCAATCTTTTGACATTTTTTTTTTGTAAATGTAAGATTAAATATTGGGAGAGAAAATAGTACATTGAAACTCTAAATTTAAAAATTAGTTTATTTAATTAATATTGAAACGTAAAATAACATAAAATGTTATTATACCACAACTTTGACAAGAGGAACAATCTCTTCCATGATATAGTATAAAAAGATAATAAAACATACTTCTTTTTATTATTTATTATATTGTTAAAAATAGATATTCGGGTTAAAATCGGGTCAAAATCGGGTTAAAATCGGGTTAAAATCGGGTCGATATTCGGTTCAGCTTTCGGTTCAACTTTTGGTTCGGGTAGCATTCGGTTCAGGTCAAATCGGTTCGGGTCCATTCGGTTCGGGTCTATTTCGGTTCGGGTCCATTTCGGTTCAACAAAAAATTTCGGTTCGGTTCGGTTTATTTCGGGTTTCGGGTCAACTTCGGATCATCATGTTCGGGTCAAAATCGGGTTTCGGTTCGGGTAATTCGGTTCGGGTTTCGGGTCTCGGGTCAAGTTTGCCAGGTCTAGCCGTAGCTAATCAACTTAGCACTTGATTTCAAGGATTGCCATGGAATTGAGTTTACCGTAGAGAAGCAAGTTACAAGGGTTGGACCTTGTAGACTATAACCAACAAGCATAGCCGTTTTTGAGATTTTAGTGGCCTAGGGGAAAATCTAAAAGTTGGGCCCCTAATAACAAGCAATAAAAAAATAATTCGAAGAGTATAAAAAATAAATTAATTTGTTTGTAAATTATATTTTTTTACTACGCTCAATAATTATCTAATGAAAAACATCAAGAAATTTTATTAAATACCAAACAAGTTACACAAAATAACTTAGCATTTCTAGATGCAAAATCATTAATAATAGTGTCTACATCAATATGATCTAACATATTTTTCTCAATACATAAAATGGCTAGACCATTCAACCTTTCTTGTGCCATTGACGATCTCAAATAGGTTCTCAACAATTTTAACTTCAAAAAACTTCTTTCAACAGATGCAACTGTCACTGGCATAGTTAAGAGGATTCGATAAGCTATTGAAATATTTGGATAACAATCCGCAACTTTGACAAACTTGAGGATTTCCAATGCTGACATTAACTCATTTAGCAAAGTCACCTGCAACACTTTCAATTCTGGAAAAAGATCATCTGCATCAATATCAGACAAATCATTATGAGAAAAAGTAGTCCTAAAGTTTGTGCAAGATTTTTTTAGTTCATCATTATCTAAAGATTTTAACCTTTTGGAATCAAATAAAATCCAAAAATATTGTCAAATAACTTTAATTGTTCAAATCTATTTTTCAAAAAAAGTTATAGCCAAATCAACAACCACAAGAAAATAATTTACTCTAAAAGATTCCTCATGTGATTGTACTTCTTCTCCATTATCATTTTCGTCAAATTGTCTTCTCCTAAACACATGACGTTTTATTGGAAACGTGGGCTCTATATTCATATCAAATGCAAGACTTTTGGCAATGTTCATGCAAGACTCAAACCCTTCACTTCTATATTTCTCAAAGAATGATGTTACACTTTTTACTTCATTAATTGTAGTTCTAATGCACATAGATTTAGATTGCAATTTCTTACTCACCTTATTAATAGTAAATAAAATCTCATACCAAATTACTAAGTTAAGTAAAAACTCAAAACTTGCAAGAGAATTAGTTAGACTTTCCGCTTCACTTTTTGTCTTGGCATCTTCGCCACTAGAATTATACAATGCCAACAAAGTTAATTTTATTTGAGGTGCTTGAAATCTAATAGCTTTAACACTTCTAATTCGACTTTCCCATCGAGTATTACACAAAGATTTCACTATAAAACTTTTAACATTATCAACTAAAATCTTCCATTTTTTGGTAGAACTTGCAAATAATGTGTACATGCGTTGCACAATTCCAAAAAAAAGAAATAGCTTTCACACAAGAATGTGTCATATCCGATATAGTGAGATTAAGACTATGACAAGCACATGACATATATAAATCCCTTGGATTTATTTCAAGTAACCTCTTTTGAACCCCTTGATGTTTTCCTTTCATATTTGAACCATTGTCATAACCTTGACCCCTAATATCATTAACATCTAAATCAAGTGACTTGCATACACCTAATAATTCATTAAAAAGGCCAAATCCGAAAGTATCATTTACTTTTAAAAACTCTAAAAAACTTATCTATTTTTATTTCGTTACTTGACACATTAACACATCGTACTATCAAACTCATTTGTTCTTGATGGCTCACATCAGGGGCACAATCAAGAATAATAAAAAAATATTTTACCTCTTGAATAATCTTTATTATGGAAGTTCTAACACCATGAGCCAAAAGAGAAATCAACTCATTTTGGATTGTAGGCCCAAGATAGTGGTAATGAGTTTCTTGGTTTTGGATACGTCTGACATGATCTTGCATTATTAAATCAAATTCAGCTATCATTTCAATTAAACTTAAAAATTAACATTGCTATCTTCGTAAAGTTTCCCACTACATCCACGAGAAGCTAAATTATTTTTGGCAAGACATTTCACAACGTATATAATTCTTATTAAAACTTGTCTCCAACGTTCCTTTTCTTTTGAAATTCCTTCTTGCAAATCTTTATCAATGCCTTTATTCTTTTCTAATCTTATTCTTGTTTCATTCCAAGTATTCATATTATTTATATGCTCAACACTATTTGTAACACCCGTGTTTTGGGCCTAGGAGTTAGCCGGATATTTGTTCGAGTCAAATAAAACTTAATTAAAACAATTCAATTTCTAATAATGGCCTAATTGAGTTTTAGAAAAAGGGGAAGGTCCTATGTTGCGTTTTGACCAAAACTTTTAAAAAGGCTAGACACTTTATAGAAAAGTTGTCATCTTTCTTTCTCCCATTCCCTCTCCAACGCCATTTTCACTAAAACCCTCCCCAAAACCCCTTCTTGCTTTGGCTACTATTCCTCTTCATTCTAACTTCAATTCAAGGTGTTTCTCAAAGGTAAATATGTTTTCCAACTCTCCTTCTTATCCCCTATTCAACCATTGTTGTAGATTTCAAAAAGATGGTGTTTTGAAAATTAGGGTTCATATGGAATTTGGGGTTTTTAATGGGGCTTTTCATTTTGTTTTGTCAAATCATGTTAGGGGTTTGTTTAAGCATGATGAAATACACCACATACTTTAATTTGGTTGAGTTTTGATAAAAATTCGTAGTATGGTCTTAGGGCTAGATTTAAGGTTGTAAAACTTGAGTTTTTGGTGGAATTTATGTTGAAAGTAAGGGGCTGTTGGTCTACCTATGGTATGAGGGTGTTTTGGGATGATTTGGAAGCCATTTGGATGTTTGGAAATCGAATTTTCAGCCTTGAGTTGTGGGAGTCCGAAAATGGGATTTTTAGAGATGTTATGTGGTTTGAAAATTGTGGAATTTGGGTTGTGAATGTAAAGTGGGTTGAAGGTTGAATTAGCATCGAATTGGGAAGTAATATATGTGTTTTTGTTTGACTAGAAGCAAGAGGAAACGCGGAAGAGGCTTTGGGACCGAATCCGGGTTCGTAGGAAGATTGGTTCGAATTGCTAAGGAAGGGCGGTGAGTGGTTCAACTTGTTTTTAAGTTTGGCTCGAGCATGTTTAGTGTGTGTGGGTAAAGTGAGCTTGGTAGGCCACTTCCATTTAATTCAAGTTGATAGCTTAGCTTTTGATATCCTTAAATGCTATGTGCTTAATGACTATGCTCTTATACTTGCAATTATTTGGTGCATGTGTTTATATATCATGTTGTGGATATATGTGGTGAGCATGAGTGTGGGTGATGACATGTGATTAATGTGGATAATTGGCACTAAATAATTACAGGTTGTAAATGATCGATCATTAGGATAGTGTGCACACAAATTGAGTCAAAACGTACGTGGCCTTGATGGCGTTAAGTCATCAAGGAGGAGTACGGTGATGTAGCATTCCACCGGAAGCTTTAATTATATTTCTACGGGATGATGAGTGGAATCCCATCCGCAGGGCATGTGGCGATGAGTGGAATCCCGCACATGCAAGGTCCAGTGATGAGTGGAATCCCACCGAGGTAAAGTGTTGTCAAGGTTTATATCCGCACAATCGGGGTAATTAAAGTGGCCAATTTAACTTAAATCATGTAATGTGATATATGATGGTGATATGCGAGTGTGATATATGGTATTGTTGTATGTTGATGATATTGATGTTTAAGCTTGTAGGATTGAGAGACCATATATGCCACTTGAAAGACTAGCTAGGTCTACTTGATATTATGCCTATGCTTGATGTATGTGAGACTAGGATTAACATGCTTGGACCCTGCATTGTTGTTGTTTTTCGTTTTAGAGCACCCTCACTAAGCTTATAGCTTACGCTCTCAATGTTCAACAATGCAGATCATTAGCGTGGCGTTAGCACGTGGCAAGGCGATAAGGGCTTTCCAAGTTGCTGCTCAAGTATGGTTGATTTTGTAGTAGTTAAGCAATGTGGCAATAGGGTGTCTTTATATGAGCTTGTATGACTCATTTGAATGATGATGTTGTTGAGTTTGATTATGGTTTGTAAGCATGCTATACTTGGATGAATGTTGGTGTGTATGATGGTATGCTTTAGGATGCTTTAGGTTGCCTTATGCTGAGTGCAAACCCCCTTTTGAATGACTTGTGGCTTTATGATCCTTTGAGCCTTTGAGTATGTGCATTTTGGCCTAAATTGCTCTTTCATTAGAATGCTATGTATGAATGCTTTAATCCATGTTTGAATGACACCCTTGGCTTAAATATATGTGCTTGCATGTTGGTATACGCTTAGGTGAGTCGAGAAATGCATTTAGAGTCGATTTGGGGTGGTTTTGGTTGAAATTGAGGAGTTGCAGTGCAGGGGGTATTGATACCCCTGGTTAGGGTATCGATACTCTCTTGCCCAAATGCCTCAGATTTTGCCTAGGGTATCGATACCCACCAAAGTTACTGTAATTTGAAGTTGGGAGTTAGATTGGAGCGTATCGATACGGGGTCCCCGAGTACCGATACGGACCTATCTGTTGACCAAGGAAGGTTGACCGAGGAAGAGGGTATCGATACCCCTGGTAAGGGTATCGATACGGTCTTCTCGTGTTGACTTCCTGGGTTGACCTAGAAAGGGAGGGTATCGATACCCCTGTATAGGGTATCGATACTGCCTGCCTCATAAACTTAAAATTGTCTGTTTTAGCATGGCTGTGTTACGAATGTGTTTTCCTTTGAACGTTTTCCGCTATTGTGAATCATATAGGACCTAACCTTCATCTAGGCAAGATTAAAATAAAAAAAGTAGGGTTGCTAACCGAGGGGGAATCCTTTGGGTTTCGCTTCGGTTTTCCCCGTGTGGCCCACTCGGACCGGTCATCCGGCCAGACCGGGACGAGGGGGTTACATTTGTTGGTATCAGAGCCTGAGGTTACCGAGACCTCGGGCAGGTAAGTGAGGTAAGCCTAAGGTGTTAAATGCTTGTGTTGTTCGATGCATGTTTTGCCATGAACCCTTGATGCTTGCTTGATCGTATGATGTTTTGAATGCATGAACCGTTGTGTCTGGTATAGAGTGAGTGTCCATTGCTACTATTACTTAATTTAAAAAGATTTTTGAAAAGAGGAATACTTGAGCACTATTGGACCCTTGCTTTGACTAACGTAATCCTTATCTGTTTCTTGTTGTAGTTTACCTTGCTAGTTGAACCATGAGACCACGTGGGAGGCCTAGGATGGTTCGACCGGAACCACGGGCAGAGGCTCCGAGAGTTGAGCCAGTTGTGAGAGTTGAGGCTCAAGTGGGAGAGCCAGTGGTTGGGGTTGGAGCTCCTCCACCACCTCCACCACCACCACCTCCTCCACCGGGAGTGGGAGGCGAGGCCGGGCCCGAAGGAATGGGACCACAAGGAGGCCAAGATGGCCAAGGACCGGCCGAAATTGACTTAGCTCCGTTGGTTCAGGCAATAGCCGGGGCATTCCAGGCTGCAGTAGCTGGAGGTCAGGCGGCTCATCATCAGGGTGAGGGCACCGGATTGCCATTAGAGAGACTTCGGAGCCTTGGGGTCGAAGAGTTTAGAGGTACTACTCCGGAGAGGTCAGAGATGTGGTTTGAGAAGACCGTCCGTATTCTTGCTCAGATGGGATGTACTGGTGAGCGCAAGTTGGGATGTGTTGAGTCTCTACTTCAGGGTGATGCCTACACCTGGTGGGTCACCGTTACTTCGGGGATGGATGAGACCGAGATCACTTTGGAGTTCTTTGAGACAGCTTTCCGGAAGAAGTATTTGGGTCCGCGATACCTCGATGAGAGGAAGAGAGAGTTTATGGCATTGCTTCAGGGGAGTATGTCCGACTGATTATGAGATTCGGTTTGTCAGATTAAGTCAGTATGCACCTGAGCTTGTACCTACTGAGGTGGAGCGTTGTAACCGCTTCCGATATGGGCTGAGTGAGGAGATCAAGACCTATACTCTAGCTTCTGATTACACCGATTTTGATGTCTTGGTCTCGAGGGCCAAGGACTTGGAGGACAGTTTGAGTTTGACCAGGCGGTCAGGTGGATCTAGTTCGGGTAAGAGGTCCAGCAACTTTGATAGGGGTGATGCTAAGAGGCATCGGGACAACAGACATCAGTTTGATCATAGGCGTGGTGGCGGTAACCACAGTAAGGGCCATCAGGGTCAGAGAGCTGGTGGGAAGTTGCCCACATGTGCTACTTGCGGGAGGAACCACACCGGTGAGTGTTGGGGTAATTATCATTCTTGTTGGAGTTGTGGTGCTAGAGACCACATTAGGCGTGACTGTCCACATCAGGTGGGACAGGCACCAGCTCAGGCTCCTGCTAGAGCCAACGATTTTCAGAGAGGCCGCGGGCGCGGTAGAGGTAACTTCCAGCCGAGGAACGATGGTCAGAGGAATTTAGCTCATGTAGTTGCAGTCCAGCCGGAGGGCGGGGGACAGGCTAGGGTTTACGCTCAGCGCGGGGAGCAGCATGATACCGATGTGATCGCAGGTAACTTTTCGATACAGTCTTTGGGTTTGCTTTCTTTGATTGACTCTGGGTCTACACATTCCTACATATTGAGTGAGCATGCACAGTCTTTGAATTTGCCTTGTGAGTTGCTAGAGGTAGGAGTTAGTGTTACTAGTTCCTTTGGGGACACGGTAGTAGTTAGGAAGATGTACCGAAGGTGTCCGTTGATGGTTCAGGGGCATGTGTTTCCAGTGGATATGATGGAACTTCCTTTCTATGGTTTTGATGTGATTCTGGGTATGGATTGGCTCACGGAGCATAGAGCTAGGATAGATTTTGAAACTAAGCGGATTTCTTTGAAGCTCACAGATGATTATGAGATTGTAGTGGTGGGTGAGAATGTGAAGTTCTTGTCCAATGTGGTTTCAGTGTTAGAGGCTAAGAGGTTAGTGGAGTTGGGGTGTGAAGCATACTTAGCGTATGTGATGAACCCTAACATGAGTGAGGTTAGACCTCAGGACATCCAGACAGTATGTGATTTTCCTAGTGTGTTTCCGGAAGAATTGCCAGGGTTACCACCGGACAGAGAGGTAGAGTTCAGCATTGAGACTTATTCTGATTCAGCTCCTGTTTCGATTGCTCCGTATCGTATGGCACCGAAAGAATTGAAAGAGTTGAAGACTCAGTTGCAAGAATTGATAGATAGAGGTTTTATTAGGCCTAGTTCTTCACCTTGGGGTGCACCAGTATTGTTTGTGAAGAAGAAAGATGGAAGTATGAGAATGTGCATAGATTACAGACAGTTAAATCAGTTGACAGTGAAGAACAAATATCCGTTGCCTAGAATTGATGACTTGTTTGATCAGTTGAGAGGAGCATCGGTCTTTTCGAAGATTGATTTGAGATCAGGTTATTACCAGCTAAAGGTGAGAGAGGTCGATGTACCGAAGACAGCCTTTAGGACTAGGTATGGACATTATGAGTTTTTAGTCATGCCCTTTGGGTTGACTAATGCACCGGCAGCTTTCATGGACATGATGAATAGGATTTTTCATCAGTATCTAGATCAGTTTGTGGTTGTATTTATTTATGACATATTAGTGTACTCTCGAACTGAAGAAGACCATGACCGACACTTGAGACTTGTTTTGAAGACTTTGTTAGATCATCAGTTATATGCGAAGCTCAGCAAGTGTGAATTCTGGATTCGCGAGGTAGTCTTCTTAGGACATGTAGTGTCAGCTGAAGGCATTAGAGTTGACTCGAAGAAGATTGAAGCCATTGTTAAGTGGAAGCAACCGAAGTCAGTGATAGAAGTACGTAGCTTCCTAGGCTTAGCCGGATACTATAGGAGGTTTGTAGAGGGTTTCTCTAAGTTAGCCGCTCCATTGACACAGTTACTTCAGAAGAGTGTTCAGTTTGAGTGGACAGATGCAAGACAGAGAGCCTTTGAGAAATTGAAAGAAGCTTTGACCCAAGCTCCGATTTTGATTCAGCCTGAGTCCGGGAAGGACTATGTGATTTATAGTGATGCCTCGTATGTATGGTTATGATGTGTTCTGATGCAAGACCGAAGAGTAGTGGCTTATGCCTCAAGACAGTTGAAGACTCATGAGCGCAACTATCCGACCCATGACATAGAGTTAGCGGCAGTTGTGTTTGCTTTGAAGATTTGGAGACATTATTTGTATGGTGAGAAATGCACAGTATACACCGACCACAAGAGTTTGAAGTACATTATGACTCAGCGAGATTTGAATCTCAGGCAACGTAGGTGGTTAGAGTTGCTAAAAGACTATGATCTTACTATTGAGTACCATCCAGGTAAGGCCAATGTAGTGGCCGATGCATTGAGTAGAAAGATGGCTGTAGACTTGAGAGCTATGTTTGCTAGATTGAGTTTGTCCGGAGATGGCGGCTTGGTAGTCGAGCTTCAGGTTAGACCTACTCTAGGTCAGTTGATTCGAGAGAAACAGCTCTTAGATAGTTCTTTGGCACCTCACGTGCAAGATATAGCCGAAGGTAGATCTTCAGATTACAGCTTCAGCACTGATGGGGATCTGTGTTTCAAAGGTAGAATAGTTGTGCCAGAAGACAGTGACTTGAGACGTACGATCTTGAATGAAGCCCACAGTAGTCCGTTTGCTATGCGTCCTGGAAGTACGAAGATGTACCGTGATTTGAAGAATGAGTACTATTGGGTTGGCTTGAAGAGAGATGTAGCCGACTTTGTGAGTAAGTGTTTAGTGTGTCAAAGAGTGAAGGCGGAACATCAGGTTCCCTCAGGTTTGTTACAGCCGTTGAGAATTCCGGAATGGAAGTGGGAGAACATCACTATGGATTTTGTTTCGGGTTTGCCTTTGACTCCTACGAAGAAGAATTCAGTTTGGGTGATAGTAGATCGTTTTACGAAGTGTGCTCACTTCTTGGCAGTCAACACTACTTACACCTTGGATAGATTGGCCGATTTGTACATTGGTGAAATTGTGAGGCTACATGGTGTGCCGAAGTCCATTGTGTCAGATAGAGATCCGCGGTTTACTTCTAGATTTTGGGAGTGTCTGCATACAGCTTTGGGTATTCGTTTGAACTTCAGCACTTCCTATCATCCTCAGTCAGATGGTCAGTCAGAGAGGGTTATTCAGATCTTAGAGGACATGTTGCGCTGTTGTATCATTGACTTTCAGGGTACTTGGGAGAAGCATTTGCCTCTGGTAGAGTTTGCGTACAATAACAGTTTTCAGTCGAGCATTCAGATGGCTCCTTATGAGGCCTTGTATGGCCGGAAGTGTAGAACTCCAGTGTGTTGGGCCGAGGTAGGACAGAAACTGTTACCTATGCCGGATTTGCTCAAGGGGACAACCGAAAAGGTAAAATTGATTTGTGATCGTTTGAAGGCTGCTTCGGATAGGCAGAAGTCCTATGCCGATTTGAAGAGGAAGGAAGTTGAGTTCTCAGTGGGTGAGAAGGTATTCTTGAAAGTGTCTCCGTGGAAGAAAGTGATGAGATTTGGCCGAAAGGGGAAATTGAGTCCGAGGTACATAGGACCGTATGAGATTGTGAAGAGGGTTGGTCTCGTTGCTTATCAGTTGCGTTTGCCATCCGAGCTTGAGAAGATTCATGATGTGTTCCATGTGTCGATGCTTCGCAAGTATAGGTCCGACCCATCACATGTTATGCCCGTAGAAGAAATTGAATTGAATCCGGATTTGACTTATGAAGAAAAGCCAGTAGAGATCTTAGCTTCTGACAGTAAAGTGTTGAGAGGTAGATCGATTGAGTTAGTAAAGGTGTGGTGGCAACGTAGAGGTGTGGACGAGGCCACTTGGGAAAGGAAGGAGGATATGGAAAAGCAGTTTCCGTATCTCTTTCAGCCAGGTAATTTCGGGGACGAAATTCCTTAAGTGGGAGAGAGTTGTAACACCCGTGTTTTGGGCCCAGGAGTTAGCCGGATATTTGTTCGAGTCAAATAAAACTTAATTAAAACAATTCAATTTCTAATAATGGCCTAATTGAGTTTTAGAAAAAGGGGAAGGACCTATGTTGCGTTTTGACCAAAACTTTTAAAAAGGCTAGACACTTTATAGAAAAGTTGTCATCTTTCTTTCCCCCATTCCCTCTCCAACGCCATTTTCACTAAAACCCTCCCCAAAACCCCTTCTTGCTTTGGCTACTATTCCACTTCATTCTAACTTCAATTCAAGGTGTTCCTCAAAGGTAAATATGTTTTCCAACTCTCCTTCTTATCCCCTATTCAACCATTGTTGTAGATTTCAAAAAGATGGTGTTTTGAAAATTAGGGTTCATATGGAATTTGGGGTTTTTAATGGGGCTTTTCATTTTGTTTTGTCAAATCATGTTGGGGGTTTGTTTAAGCATGATGAAATACACCACATACTTTAATTTGGTTGAGTTTTGATAAAAATTCGTAGTATGGTCTTAGGGCTAGATTTAAGGTTGTAAAACTTGAGTTTTTGGTGGAATTTATGTTGAAAGTAAGGGGCTGTTGGTCTACCTATGGTATGAGAGTGTTTTGGGATGATTTGGAAGCCATTTGGATGTTTGGAAATCGAATTTTCAGCCTTGAGTTGTGGGAGTCCGAAAATGGGATTTTTAGAGATGTTATGTGGTTTGGAAATTGTGGAATTTGGGTTGTGAATGTAAAATGGGTTGAAGGTTGAATTAGCATCGAATTGGGAAGTAATATATGTGTTTTTGTTTGACTAGAAGCAAGAGGAAACGCGGAAGAGGCTTTGGGACCGAATCCGGGTTCGTAGGAAGATTGGTTCGAATTGCTAAGGAAGGGCGGTGAGTGGTTCAACTTGTTTTTAAGTTTGGCTCGAGCATGTTTAGTGTGTGTGGGTAAAGTGAGCTTGGTAGGCCACTTCCATTTAATTCAAGTTGATAGCTTAGCTTTTGATATCCTTAAATGCTATGTGCTTAATGACTATGCTCTTATACTTGCAATTATTTGGTGCATGTGTTTATATATCATGTTGTGGATATATGTGGTGAGCATGAGTGTGGGTGATGACATGTGATTAATGTGGATAATTGGCACTAAATAATTACCGGTTGTAAATGATCGATCATTAGGATAGTGTGCACACAAATTGAGTCAAAACGTACGTGGCCTTGATGGCGTTAAGTCATCAAGGAGGAGTACGGTGATGTAGCATTCCACCGGAAGCTTTAATTATATTTCTACGGGATGATGAGTGGAATCTCATCCGTAGGGCATGTGGCGATGAGTGGAATCCCGCACATGCAAGGTCCGGTGATGAGTGGAATCCCACCGAGGTAAAGTGTTGTCAAGGTTTATATCCGCACAATCGGGGTAATTAAAGTGGCCAATTTAACTTAAATCATGTAATGTGATATATGATGGTGATATGCGAGTGTGATATATGGTATTGTTGTATGTTGATGATATTGATGTTTAAGCTTGTAGGATTGAGAGACCATATATGCCACTTGAAAGACTAGCTAGGTCTACTTGATATTATGCCTATGCTTGATGTATGTGAGACTAGGATTAACATGCTTGGACCCTGCATTGTTGTTGTTTTTCGTTTTAGAGCACCCTCACTAAGCTTATAGCTTACGCTCTCAATGTTCAACAATGCAGATCATTAGCGTGGCGTTAGCACGTGGCAAGGCGATAAGGGCTTTCCAAGTTGCTGCTCAAGTATGGTTGATTTTGTAGTAGTTAAGCAATGTGGCAATAGGGTGTCTTTATATGAGCTTGTATGACTCATTTGAATGATGATGTTGTTGAGTTTGATTATGGTTTGTAAGCATGCTATACTTGGATGAATGTTGGTGTGTATGATGGTATGCTTTAGGATGCTTTAGGTTGCCTTATGCTGAGTGCAAACCCCCTTTTGAATGACTTGTGGCTTTATGACCCTTTGAGCCTTTGAGTATGTGCATTTTGGCCTAAATTGCTCTTTCATTAGAATGCTATGTATGAATGCTTTAATCCATGTTTGAATGACACCCTTGGCTTAAATATATGTGCTTGCATGTTGGTATACGCTTAGGTGAGTCGAGAAATGCATTTAGAGTCGATTTGGGGTGGTTTTGGTTGAAATTGAGGAGTTGCAGTGCAGGGGGTATCGATACCCCTGGTTAGGGTATCGATACTCTCTTGCCCAAATGCCTCAGATTTTGCCTAGGGTATCGATACCCTAAGGGTATCGATACCCACCAAAGTTACTGTAATTTGGAGTTGGGAGTTAGATTGGAGCGTATCGATACGGGGTCCCCGAGTACCGATACGGACCTATCTGTTGACCAAGGAAGGTTGACCGAGGAAGAGGGTATCGATACCCCTGGTAAGGGTATCGATACGGTCTTCTCGTGTTGACTTCCTGGGTTGACCTAGAAAGGGAGGGTATCGATACCCCTGTATAGGGTATCGATACTGCCTGCCTCATAAACTTAAAATTGTCTGTTTTAGCATGGCTGTGTTACGAATGTGTTTTCCTTTGAACGTTTTCTGCTGTTGTGAATCATATAGGACCTAACCTTCATCTAGGCAAGATTAAAAAAAAAGTAGGGTTGCTAACCGAGGGGGAATCCTTTGGGTTTCGCTTCGGTTTTCCCCGTGTGGCCCACTCGGACCGGTCATCCGGCCAGACCGGGACGAGGGGGTTACACTATTTTCATGTTGTTTAAGTCTCTCACTCAAATGCTTCCAATCATCCATTCCATCATTTGCTAAAATACTTTTGTTATTTTGAGAACTGAACAATTTACAACAAAAACAATATATTTTATTCACGTGTCTAGAGTAAACTAACCATTTTCTATCAAAAGTTTCTCCATTGCTTAATTTTCTAGAATAATATGAGTACGAGAAATGTCTAGAAAGACTATCCTTAGGAAATATGAGATTCAATTCTCTAATGAGCTCTTTTTCAATCAAAATGTCTCTAGATTTAGTATCAAGAACACCCCAATTTCTAGGATCATAGATATCGAAAGGAGAAATTATATGTTCATCAACATCAACATTTGACTCATCAAGTACATTATTATGCTCATTATTCAAATTAATAGTATCATTATTATTCAAATTAGCATTATCAACATTGAGGCAATTATCATCACTCAAATTTTCATCATTCAAATTTTCATTAGAATGTTCAATATTATCTTCATTTATGCCCAACACATCACCGTCTAAAGGTTCATCTACTTGTTTTGGAAATTTTTTATCTAAAGCTCCCTTTTGTGATTCTACCAAATTTTGTGTTCGTTTTTTTCCTTTTTTCACTACCGGAAGCATGCTTTTTCGTTAACATTATACTATAAAAATTATAAAGAAAAAAGTATAGAATGATAACACCTAATTCTTTGTCGTTGAAGCTCTGTCTCAAACTTGGTTATAGCATATCAACAGTAAAATCTCATAAACCACAATCTCCTTGAATAAATGAGTTCTTGCCTTCTTGAAGTATCGAATTAAAAATTAAAAATACCAAGTTTAAAATAAATTGTGAGAAAATAACGTAAGAAAGAGAGAAAGTGGTAAGAAATTGATATATGAAGAGTAAGAACAATGTAAATGAAAATATTATTTATAGGTGTATATAAATTTTTTTATTCTCAATTTAAAATTCAAAAATTTAAAATATTATTAAATTCTTAATTATGGCCCTATAATACACTCATATGTAAACTAAATACCATCACTTTTAACGACCATTTTCAACGTTTTTTTAGTTTACTTCAGAATATAATAATAAAAAAATAATCAAACTTAAAAGAAAATGAACTGAAAAAGCAGTTTGGTGGGGCCCGACTTTATTCCAATTTTCTAGGAATAATAATTACACATTTACATGTTATAATTGTTTTTTGTTTGATCCAAACAAGTTATAATTGTTTAACGGTAAAAAATATACATAAAATATATCTAATTTTTTAGTGACTGGTGGGCCCTACTGCCCTGGGTCATCGCCCCTGTTGCCCAGGCCCAGGGACAGCTCTGCCAACAAGAAGGATGAAGCAAAATTCATTTCTGTGATCGAGAAGAGTTGTGGCAAAGAGTATCTTGAGGCTAATTCACTCCATAATTTATTTCAATATTTCTTTTCGCTTTTATTATACTTCCATTACTCGAATTAGTTTATTAAACTCTCATTTTTATTATTTGCAAGTTTTTTTGGTCTAAGTCAAAACGAATAGGTGTTGGAACTCCCTAGTCCTTGTAGATCGACCCTTACTCTCGCTATATTATTTTTAATTATTTATTTGAGTTTAAGGATTTATTTTGACGCAAGTAACGACGCGTGTCAGAGAAAATCTCTAATGTTAAGCTAAAAAATTAGATGAATAAAAAATAAATAAATCAAAAATAATTATGGCTCTGATACCATATGATAAATAAAAAAGAGAACGAATATGAGAATAAAAATCTACTCAAATTACACACTAAACTTAAATGATACAATCAATGTATATACAAGGTGATGACATTCTAAAAAAGAGAGAGGCTATAGAATGAAGATAAATCTCTAATGTGAAGTTAAAAAATTAAATGAATAAAAAAATAAATAAATCAAAAATAATTGTAAGAAATTAGTTTAATGCCTGTTAACGTTTTAATTACTCTTTAAGTTGTCACAAAATATTCTCAATATTCTAAATTTAAGTTTTTACTATTTTTTTAACAAAATAAATTAGATAAAAAGAATCGGTAAAGTCTAAAGCATTATATTATTTATAAAGATAGACCTATGTTTGTGTAACACCCGGCTAAAACTAAGAAAATAATAATAAATAAATAAGGGAAATGAAGATGAGGGTGTGGAGGCTCAAACCAGCAACTTCAGCCCTCACCATCCAACGTGCTAACCATTTTAGCCAAGTGCTATCTTCTACCAAGTATTACCAAGAATAATATTTGTTTGTTAATCAAGGAGTTAGTTTGAGTTAGCTTTAATTTAACTCTGACTTCTCACCTACCGGCTTTAATGTCATATCGAACACACCATTCTTGTCTCTCTCTTCTCGTTCCTCATCCATCCCCGTTGATCTTCGTCCATCTTCGGCACCGCTGCTCTGTGCGAGACACCGCCACCGTCGACGAGTCTGTCGTCTCTCCCCGAACCTCCATCCGCTAAGCACGCGCGATTTCACGCTATCGTCCACCGCGTATTAACGTCTAAAGTTTCGACGTTTGTGGCGCAACCTTTCTCCATCGTTTCCGGCCAGTAAATAGATTCGTTCGGGGCGTGGGTGTGACCGTTGAATTCCTCGCGTCGTGCCGTGAAAAACCTTTAAAGCTCCGTGTCCAACCGACGCTGGCAAAGCCTACATCGGAGCTACGTAAGTTCCGACGACCTTTTGTTTTTCGCGAGTATTTCCGGTTAATTTCCGGCGATTTTCAGGTTTGTGTGGTTTGGTTCAAGTGAATAATTGAATCTGTCATTTTTTCCAGGTGAAAACGTGCTATTCCGAGCCTTCAACGACATTCCGGTCACCATCCGGTGACGCTCTTTATTCCAAGGGTAAGAACCGGTCTGAACTGGCCGGCCCAAGTAGCCCGAACCGAACTGGTCCAACCCGACCCGAGTCTGACCCGAACCGTCTCTGACCCGAACCCGACCCGAAACTGTGTCAACTCGCTGAGTCAACTCAGTTGACCTCCTGTTGGCTACTGACATCATCATGACATCAGCATTGACTCTGACTCCATTGACCTGATGACGTCAGCGTTGACTTTGACCAAAAAGTTAAAATTTCTGAAAAGCCTTGTTTTATGTTTTTCGACGTCTTGAGTCTGATTTTGAAGCCCGTTTTGTGAAATTCCAACCCGAAGACCCCTCCGAATCTGACCTTAAACCCAAATCATGCATATGTACTTAATTATTTAATTCAGATATAAAATGAATAAGTGACTAAAGTAGTGTATTAATTGTATAAAGGTACTCGAGACGCGTGTGGCCACTCTTCAGTTCAGCCTAGCTCCTCTCGATTCGCTCACCCTCACGCTTAAGTGAATATCAGTATGAATTTAAAATCTGTGTATAAGAACAAGTTTAACACTTATCTCACATTATGATTGTTACTCTTTCATGACCTAGGATCTAACTCTGTATCTGAGCGTACCGAGGCAGGTGTCCGTTAAACCCTTCTCCGACCAGCTTTTGAGGTGTGTTTCATGTGTGCTACATTTAATTGTATGTGTTTTACGATTATTACACAGTAATAAACAATCTAATGATTTACTTATGAACGATGATATGCTTGATGAAATGATGAACTAGATATATGATATCATACTCTGCCTACTTGTTGTATGTTCGTTCGATCTATATACATGATATGTAATTATGCTATGTAGTTGTTTGATCTTTGATAATATTTTCTGTCAGTCTAATATAATCGGTAGTGTAATCTATTAGCTTGATCTATGATTGTACACTCTGTTTGCATGATGAATGATGATATTGTCTGCTCTGCTCAATGATATGCCCATTTATTTTTCAAAAGTATGAATCTTTCGTTTCTGATACTTTGAATAGAATATGCATGTCATCTGTATTCTGTTACTTATGTCTGGAATCTGAATACCGATTGTTATCTGGGTATATTGTTGGGTTATATTATGAAGTCTTTGTCGGTACAGC